>CM042836.1:107434932-109834932 GCA_023653725.1 Bungarus multicinctus
GGTGTCACAGTACCAAGTAATATGCCCTAGCAAACAAAACTCCAAGGCAGGTAGATTCATCAAAGAATAGTTTTATTGGACATATCATATTGGTTTCTCCTTCTCCCTCTCCCGCTGTCCTTCTCCCCCCCCTCCACCTCTCACACACACACTATTATAGCAATCAAACCTTGAGGTGATGAGAGCCAAACTGTCTTTCCTCTTAGGATAGCTGTACAAAGGCCTTCCTAGTCATAGCTGTCAGCTGCTCATTGAGCAGGTATGTGAATCTGGGAAGACCTCCAACTGTACAGCATTTCTGAATGGAGAAGTACTACCCCATTCAAGGATAAAGATGGAATCTTCCCAGAACATGGCGGCGGTAAAATATACAGCCACTTAATCTTGACAGGACTGAGACAGAGATAATTCCTCCCCAGGATTTACAAAATTTCTAGGCAATGAAATAGAACCCCAGAAGTTCCATTTGGCTGACATAGGCTTAAAAAGTATAAATGGGCATGGTGATTTTATTTATTTATTTATTTATTTATTTATTTATTTATTTATTTATTTATTTATTTATTTATTTATTTGTCTATTGCTTACAAGATAATAGATATAAGTAAAACATAGTTATGAATACATGGATACATATAAGAAAAATAAAATATAAAATATAAAAGAAACAATAGGACAGGTACGGTAGGCACATTGGTGCGCTTATGCACGCCCCCTACAGACCTCTTAGGAAAGGGGTGAGGTCAATAGTAGACAGTCTAAGGTTAAAGTTTTTGGGGTTTGGGGAAGAAACCACAGAATCAGGTAGAGTATTCTAGACATTGACCACTCTGTTGCTGAACTCGTATTTCCTGCAATCAAGTTTGGTGCAATTAACCTTGAGTTTGTATCTATTGTTTCTCTTGTGTTGTTATGGTTGAAGCTGAAGTATTCATTGACAGATAGGACATTGCAATGTATGATTTTATATACTATACTTAGATCAGACTGAAGGCGGCGTAGTTCTAGGTTTTCAAGGTCTAGAATTTCGAGTCTGGTGGAATATGGTATTCTGCAATGAGTAGAGGAGTGAAGAACTCTTCTTGTAAAATATTTCTGGACTTTCTCAACTGTGTTAATATCAGATACGTAATGTGGGTTCCAGCTGATGAGCTGTATTCGAGTATTGGTCTAGCAAATGTTTTGTATGCTATAATTTTGTATGTGATGATATGGAATCTGACTATGGCAACAAACTGATATTAATAACTTCCACTACTAGTTCATGTTGAAATTGTCCCAAGACAAAAACCAGTTCTAAGGATTGGCTGCTATGTTAGGACTATTATATACATAGGACCATTGATAACTGGCAACAGGTCTATTGTTGCCATTGAGGCTACAAAACTATGAACCACCCCCAGACTTGATTCCACTAGATGACAGATTGCAATTCCTGTGAATTAATACTCATGGAGATTCCATAAATGGCTAAGTGATAGAATTCAGCTACTCAAGTAAGGATGGTGCTGACAGCAGGGAAGGTGATTCATCAGCAGCAACCCAGACAGTTCTTGTATGGCCAACCTCAACCAGAGTGCCTTATGTCCAATTATCTGTAGAGAAGAGCTCTGACAGACTGTATGATGCACATTGCCAACAATTAGCCCTTTGTCCTTTGGGTGTTGATGTAGAACTCCCAAAAAGGTGGGGATGTATTCCAGCTCCAATCAGATCTCATTTAAATGTACCAGAATCCTCATTTATGGTAAAATAATGAACAAAGGCAGCCATATTCCACATGGACCTGACATTCAAAAGCAGAAGCTGGACAGTTCCCAAGAGTGGGAACCATGGGCTGGACACTGTGATCACTTTCAAATAACAGATGGATTGATTTGGAATATATTGATTTTGATTTTACTTCTGATTTTTTAAAAAAGATGTGTTTTTAATTGCTGTAAGCTGCCTCGTGTGTCACCAGGAGGAAGAAGCAAACACCAATTTAATACATTAACAAAAATAGAAATCCTCTGGATGTTTTCTTTTTTAAAAAGTTTGTTTGAGTTCAGTGGGATTTATTTAAGAATAAATGTACTTACAAACAGAACAGTTTAATTGATAGATCAATTTTCTTTAAAGAGTTTAGTACCAAGTACATGATATTTTCTTCCATTTTTACCATATCATATGAAGAATAGTAACTTGAAGTGGCACGTAACAACAGATGAAAACAATTTTATAACATATGAAACAATGATTTAACAATTATATGACTAAAGCATTAAAACAGTTCAAGATACTTCCTGAGAATGAATCCAATGAATCAGTGATTGAATGTTTTACAAACAGTAAATCAGTAAACAATGTAAATGAGAGTGGGAACAACATCTGGAACATAATGTAGAAATTTTTTTAAAAAGTACATTAAAGACATGGTTCCCTAGATAAAAAAAATTAGAATTATGTGCCAATCCATATGTTGTTAAAATGACATGAAAGGATCACTGAATATGTATTTCATTTGGCACACTTTGTGTAACAAAACACATGCAAAATCTCAAAGTAATGATTAATTTGTTTACACCTTCATCTTTGTGACCTCTGCCAACACTTCCAATTTCTATGAGTTGTGCTATGGAAGAGTAATTTTTAATTTCACTTTGCTTTCACCAAAGTGGCTAAATGCCAAATTTACATCCACTTGCTTTTCCTGTGAAGCTGATCATGCAGCTCTAATTAAAATCAATTGAAGCCTTCAGCATTATTTAAAAGAATGACTCTGCTGACTATCACTTTCTTGTGCTCCCTCCTCTCATCTCCCAAGTCTTTGGAGACACCTCCAAAGAGAGAAAGATTGCCTCTATTGATTAAAGCTGTAGTACCTAGCAGGTGGCACTAATTGCTGGACTTTTTCTTGGCTGAGAAACTAAGTCAGAGTTGATTAGTAAGCTGATGGGCCACCAACAGGAAACACCAAGGATACAGGTTGTGATGGAAAGTGGAGTGGGGACTTCTTAGAAAAAAGCTATGACAAATCAGTTCTATATTTCCATGGATATATCCATAAAATCATGAAGAATGAAGACCAACTTAAAAGAAAGAACTTGCATGGCTCGATTAATTGAGCAGATTTTTCAGCAAATTAAGGTACATCTGCTCATGTCATTCATTACTCACAACTACTAATTGCAAGAACTAGGTTCCAAAAAGATTTCAAATAATTTAGACTCATTTTTTAAAAAAGTTATTAAAGCTATGTTCATGTAGTGGTATGTGAGAATGACCTTGGGAAATGAGGGGAAGAGATGCTGTCTAAGAAAAGATAAGATAAAAGAGAGAGGGGCCCGTACTTGAATAATGGACTAAGGGAGAAACTTAGGATCTGCCCTAGTTTATCAAGGCAATAAACCAGGGGTGTCAAACTCATGTTGTCATGGCAGCGTCACATGATGTTTTGGGATTCCCCACCTTTGCTAAACCAGACATGGGCATGGCCAGCATGTGATATATCCGGCCTGCAGGCCAGGAGTTTGACAGCCCTGCAATAAACAGAGACAATAGGACATTTTCCCTTTCAGAGTTGCAAGATTCTACAATAAAGTTGAATTTATTAAAATTAGTTCATCTTTTTGTGTTTTCTGTCTGGTCTACTTGGGAGGCTGACAGTTTGCATATCCTTAGACTGCTTAACCTAGCCATTGTACTTCAATCTTTACACACAGAGAAAATTTCTCCAGCGAATGATACATTTACAGATCAATATCTAATTATATTTCTTTATGTACTACACAATTCTTTTCAAAATATGCCCTCTGAGTTAAATTAGAGAATGTAGTATAAAAATGATTTAGTTCTATCAGGATAAATAAATATTTGAGCTGAAGCACCATGATCACTATAGCAATGAAATATTGCGTTTGGCTGCATTGTATTGATGTTGTAGACCATTGTGGACCAGGAGATCATATTAACTTAAAAATTAGATTCAACAGGACTATGCCAGATCCAAACCACTCCAGATATAATATGCAAAGTCATACAAATCGTATCAGTTATTTAAAGTAAGGAACATCTGGTTAACGTCTAAAATATAAAGTATTTATCTAGAGGAAAAAGAGAGGTTAAAACAAGTACATTGCTCACTACAATGTGTTTTCATACACAAAATATTGTTTAAGTCAGGTCCATTGATTACCAATATAAGAAACCTACATGGACTTCTTAACGTTTCACCAATAAGGTGGTGATACAGGTCTATGACTTGCTAATCAGATCAGATCCCTCAAACCATTAGTTAATGATGTTGTCATTGATAGATGAACGGAAAAGAATCAAGATCATTCTAAATATTTTGTTGACACTGCTTTTGATAGGAATACAGCACAGAATACATTTTAATTTTTTTCACGGCTGCTAGATCTGAGATACAGGTGAAACTCGAAAAATTAGAATATTGTGCAAAAGTTCATTTATTTCAGTAATGCAACTTAAAAGGTGAAACTAATATATGAGATAGACTCATTACATGCAAAGTAAGATAGTTCAAGCCATGATGTGTCATAATTGTGATGATTATGGCTTACAGCTCATGAAAACCCCAAATCCACAATCTCAGAAAATTGGAATATTACATGCAATCAATAAAACAAGGATTGTACATAAAACAATATCGGACCTTTGAAAAGTATAAGCATGTATATGTACTCAGTACTTGGTTTGGGCCCCTTTTGCAGCAATTACTGCCTCAATGCGGCATGGCATGGAAGCTATCAGCCTGTGGCACTGCTAAAGTGTTATGGAAGACCAGGATGCTTCAATAGCGGCCTTCAGCTCTTCTGCATTGTTCAGTCTCATGTCTCTTATCTTTCTCTTGGCAATGCCCCATAGATTCTCTATGGGGTTCAGGTCAGGCAAGTTTTCTGGCCAATCAAGCACAGTAATCCCACGATCATTGAACCAGGTTTTGGTGCTTTTGGCAGTGTGGCCAGGTGCCAAGTCCGGCTGGAAAATGAAGTCAGCATCCCCATAAAGCTCGTCTGTGGAAGGAAGCATGAAGTGCTCCAAAATCTCTTGGTAGACGGCTGCGTTGACCCTGGACTTAATGAAGCACAGTGGACTAACACCAGCAGATGACATGGCTCCCCAAATCAACACAGACTGTGGAAACGTCACACTGGACTTCAAGCATCTTGCAGTGTGTGCCTCTCCTTTCTTCCTCCAGACTCTGGGTCCTTGGTTTCCAAATGAATCCTTGGTTTCCAAAAGTTGCTCTCATCAGAAAAGAGGACTTTGGATCACTGAGCAACAGACCAGTTATGTTTTTCTTTAGCCCAGGTAAGATGCTTGTGACATTGTTTGTTGTTCAGGAGTGGCTTGACAAGAGGAATATGACTTTTGAAGCCCATGTCCAGGATCTGTCTGTGTGGGGTGGTTCTTGGTGCACTGACTCCAGCCTCAGTCCACTCCTTGTGAAAGTCCCCAACACTTTTGAATGGCCTTTTCCTGACCAGGCTGTGGTCATCCCTGCTGCTTGTGCATCTTTTTCTTCCACACTTTTCCCTTCCACATAACTTTCTATTAATGTGCTTTGATATAGCACTTTGGGAACATCCAACTTCTTTTGTAATTACCTTTTGAGGCTTTCCCTCCTTATGGAGGGTGTCAGTGATGGTTTTCTGCACAACTGTCAGGTCAGCAGTCTTTCCCATCATTGTGCTTCCTACTGAACTAGACTGAGACACCATTTAAAGGCTCAGGAACCCTTTGCAGATGTTATGGATTAATTAGCTGATTAGAGTGGGACACTTTGAGCCTAGCATATTGAACCTTTTCACAATATTCTAATTTTCTGAGATTGTGGATTTGGGGTTTTCATGAGCTGTAAGCCATAATCATCACAATTATGACACATCGCAGCTTGAACTATCTTGCTTTGCATGTAATGAGTCTATCCCATATATTAGTTTCACCTTTTAAGTTGCGTTACTGAAATAAATTAACTTTTGCACAATATTCTAAAATTTTGAGTTTCACTATATAAAATATGGAACAAAATCATTTGTCATTTTATATCAAAGGTCATGCCTGCAGTGGAAATAATTCATATTCATAGATCACTCTTGAAGTCTGAGGATCAAAAAGACTAGAAACAGAATGTTCTAGAAGCAAAGTATTATATTTTTTTTTTCAAATTATGGTAAAATATATAACTGTTTTTTCCTAGTCAACAATTAAAGCAATATCCTGGAGATTTCAGTCAATTAAATTACTCATAGAAATTAAAAGGATTCTTTATACATTTTTCTTTGGTATACATACACGTTTAATAAACAGTGTATTGTCTGGTTCAATTTACTTATACATAATAATAACAATATTAATATTATTCTTTTAATTTAATAATATTACTATGACTTGTTGACCAGTTGCCTACCCACAATGTTGAATTATATCAGGTAATCCATATTGTTCCTAAAGATGTAATTACCATTTTATGTACCCAGTTAAAACCTTTCTTTTATGCTGTCCAAGGGTTATTACCTTATGACAGGGAGTTCATCTTCATGGATTTCCATATAATGGAATTGAACATGAACAATCTCCATCCTCAACTGTCTACTTGAACTAAAAATAATCTATTTTGATTAAATATAGAGTAGGTAAAGGATTGACTTTAGCACTCAAATATATGATATAAAAATTATATCAGTATAAACTAATGGTTAATTGAATGGTGGCAATATGTAACATAGCCACTTCTGATCAAAGTACAAGGAAAAATATTCAACTTTTCAACTTTCCAGTTGAGGAATTAATATATTCAGCAATGACCTCCTGCTTAATAAGGACTCAGTTCATGTAGCTGCATGTACGAATCAGCTATAAGAATATCCTGCTAATTTTGAGTTCATGCACATCATAATATGACCTTTGTGCTTTGGGAAAAATAAAAATTAGGACTTATGATTTTAGCTCTTCAAATAAAGTAATAAAAATATTTTTAATGCTCAATATTTGTTGCTAAGCCATTCCTTGGGTAAAAGAAAATATGAGATTGTGATTGTGATTGTGAACTCTCAGAATTAATAGCAGTGAATCAGGCAAGCAGAGAATTGGATGGTCCATCCTTCATAGCCAACCTTGAAGAGAAGAAGAAATGTCCTCATAAAGTGTTGGATATATTCCCAGTTTTGCTGTACAAAATTATTAAATCAAGCACAATCATTGGGAATAGGACCCCCTAAAGTACGGATAAGTCTCTTGGTGAGCAGCAAAACATTTTGAACACTGTACCATTAAAGCATAAAAAGCTTATTATTAGGGAAGGTTTAGTTGGGTTAATAATATGTTGTAATGTTGGAAGTACTTGTTTATTCTCCAACTCTTACCCACAGCAGCAATTTAAAAAATTTCTAAAGCAGAGGCAGGCAAAATGCAACTCTGTTTATGGTTTGGTTATGACTACTGAATACCTGTAGAAAATTCACACAAAACACAGGAAATTACACCTATGATCTATCAATAAGGAACTATCTGTGGGGCACAGAAGTGACAGCAAAAAAAAAAAAACAACAGTGAACCAACTTGTGGTTACAGAAGACTGAAAGAAAAGAAATCAATTCCTTCTCTCTTTTGAATAAAAGACTGCAACAGATATAATGGTGATGAACCAAAATCCCCTTGCATTGGCTTTGCTGATTGAAACACTGGAAGTTGTCATTCAGCAGGATCTGGAAGACCAGAGATTCTCCTCTGTTCTTGATCCAGCACCAGACTCCTTAGAAACATGGCATCAGGAATTAAGACTTCTCTGGTAGTAGCAGGAGAAACTAAAAGCTAAGCAACACTGAGGCAAGAAGAATCATGGTGGATCTCAGCTGACCTTCTTTGGCAAGGAGGGTGTGACTTGGAGCTCAGAAAATCTTTGGAAGTGGACCAAAGTCCTGCTTGAACATCCTTATCCTTAAGCTGTTTTCTAAATGTTTCTAGGTACCACTCTTTCCAGGTGCCCAGGTGCTGACTTAGTGTTGTGCAATTTGACTATTTTTTTTTCAGTACAATTGCACAAAGTGCAATTCATTTGGCCATTCAGATTTAAACTCATTCTAAATAAAGATATATTCTCTAGCTATTTTTTTATCAGTCTTGGTCATCAACCCTGATTCTTTAACTTCTTTTATAGATCGTTGTTGTTGAACATTGAACAAAAGTAGAAGCTAAGTACTTCTATATTTACCTGTTACATGTATTCATTGAACAGCTGATTACATATTTTTTTTTCTTTTCCTTTTAAGTTGACCATATAGTATGTAACCATACAGTATGTAAAAAAACTACATTCAGTATACATAAATTAGTTTCTATTGCTGTATTGGCATAGAGAGGTATGTCTCTTGGTTTTGTGCCATTTATTTCTTTTCCCCCCAGTCTCAACATATTTGTATGCCCAGAGTTCTTGAGATTGGGACAGTTTATAAATAATGTAACAAATGTAAATAAATTAATATTACGTGTGTAAGATTTTTTTAGCTGTCACTATTGGAGTCACATTCTCTACTCACAAGAAGATGGATGCCTGTTTGTTTAGAGCAGATATTAGATTAAAAATCACTTTGTGATAATCCTATAAATGGCAGTGTCTAACACGCTGTTTCTGTGATTTCCAATCAAAACATAGAATTCTGATTGCTTAGAGATAATATAACAATTATTTTAATTGGTAATGTTTGTTTCACATCTTGTATGTTTATTCTTTGAGCTTTTTGTATCTTTTAAGTACCCACTAATAAACTCTTGAGTATGATTGATATATAATTATAGACATCCCACATTTTTGTTGGTTTATTTACCTACCCAGCAATGCATGTTAATTCTCACCAATGTGTGCCTATTTCCACCTCTGTTTTAATTAATAAATACCTAATCAATCCTACGCAAAGTGCTTGTTCTTTCAGGCTCATGGGGATGAGGGGTGGGGAATGCAAAGGTACCTGAAATAAAAAATATTTTTCTTTGATCTTCCCCAAGAAGATATGCAAAATATTTTTCTGTGACTGATGGAACTATGCTTTTTTCTCTCCCAATAATAGACTTCATTACAAGAAAATCTCCCATCCTGTTACTGAATCCTACCTTCTGGACCTGATGATCTCAGCGTGTACCTGGACAGCAACTCAGAATTTTTAACTATGGTGGATTGAATTATGGAATTGAAGTCCCATAGAAGATGTCAATTTGGGTGTGTGCGTGCTGATTTACACAAATAAAAGTCTTCTGTGGCAATAACATACCTTTGTAGTGGAAAAGGATCATCTCCTCCCTTTTTGAGGTAGATGGGTAGTACAGAATCTGAAAAATAAATAAAATTTAAGTAGATGATTAGATAGAGATAGATGATCATTTCTATTTATATTATCATAGAACTTCCCACAGAAAGTTACGTAAAATAAAAGGTCTAACATCCTGTGGGATTTCTAGATCCAGATTCATAGGTATGCACTGGTCAATCAACTAGGTATCATTGCAGTAGACAAAGACCAGCAGTCAGCAGTGGTGATAGATCTAGTTGTGCCAAGATACAGTTGCATCAGGAAGGAGAAGATGAGGAGCTGGAGAAATACTAGGACTTGAAGGAGGACCTACAGAGGATGTGCAAAGTAAAGGCCAAAGTGGCCCCACTGGTGGGAGGAGCCAAAGTCAAAATGACACAAGGTGCATAATATATAATGTATTGCAACATTACATAAGAGTTTGGGTCATGAGAACATGTTGCAAGTTTCATCACTTACTATCACCATCTTGTTTTTCATGAGGATTGAACAGAAACTAACTGAAATCAATTTACCATTTCACATTAACAATTTAATAATTTGAGTAATTTCCCTGTTCTATTCCAAAAGATACAGATCTAAAGAACAGTTACCGTATTTTTTTCATAAGATAATCTTTTTTATGTTTTTATTTAAGATAAATGTGATTTGCTACCAAAAAAACATGAAAGCCAAGATAAGAAGCACAGAAAAAAAATGTAAGATGGGAAAAATGTAATTTGGCAGAATTATATTATGTACCTAAGGCCTACTGAAATGGTTAGGTAAACAGAACAATCCTCTTCTACTTCAAAAAGAACTTAGAGGACTTCCGGTTTGAGCTTCTTTGGCGACGGACCAAAATCCGCGATCATGCATGGTTTCGATTCATGCTCGCTGCCAGAGCGCACCGAGCTGGCTGGATTTGGGGCTAAGCCACCCTGTAGAGGTGGTGAAGAGGGGGAAGACTGCCAGCAGGGTCGAGGAGAGCCACATATCTTCTCCCCAATTGGCCATTACTCCCTTTCCCGAAGGCAGTTGTAGCGGTGGCCAGAAATAGCCACCTCAAAGAACTCGACCGGAAAAGAATGTACAGGAGGAAGATAAGAAGAGAAAGTTTTGGTTGACTGGGTTGAACTGAAAAAGCAATAACATAAGGTAACCTGGAATTTGAACTATTAAGAATAACATTGTTCCCAAAGAAGATTTTGAAGCGGCGAAGGAGAGAGAGAAGGGAAAGGATTTGGCTTTTTTTCTTCCCTTCCTCATATTGACAGCTAAGAGATTTAAGTAAGAAACTGACAAAAACCCACTTTGACATCAATAGGCATTCAAGCTGAAAATAAAATGTCAAAGGGATAACAAAGACTTTTGGATATTCAAAAACCTTTAAAAGAAGGATAGGAGACAAAAAGGAAAAAATAAAAGGGCGGGATCTGGAAAAATGGAGGAGACTGCCTGGAAGTAAAAGGAATTTACAGCGAAACTTCAACAAGATTCCTAAAAGATACATTCTAACTGTAATAATAGAATAATAGAACTCCAGGAAGAGAAAGTGGAAAAAAGAAGCAAGAAACAGCTTTGGATTATTTGAATTACTTGGTGATTTTTGGATTTTTGGTTATTGGATTTAAATGACTAAAATCAATCGGGTGGTTGTTTAAAAGTGTTTAAAATGGCATCACTCTTGGAAGCACTGAAAATGGAACTTTAAAAACAGAAAGAAGATGCACAAGAAGAAAGAGGTTTTTTTGGCTTCGTATTTTAATTTTTAGAAATGGAGATCTGGAACAATGAGAAACAACAAGAAATGCTTGTTGAACAAGAAGGTCGGAACAAAGAAGAAGCCAACTTTAATGACCAAGTAATTTTAAGTGGGGGGGAAAAAGGAAAGGGGGGAAAGAGTGAAAAGTTTAAGATTTGAAAAAACAACCAAAAAAACAGAATAGTTTGAAAAGTAATTACAATACTAGGAAGAAACAGAAGTGTGGATTACAGAAGAAAGAATTAGAATTAGAGAGACAAGGGATCAAAAAGGGGAGGGAGAAGAAGAGGGGGAAGAAGGAAAGGAAAAGAAGTTATAAAGAAACAAGGTATAGAGAAACAGGGAAAATGTACAAGGATTAAAGGTATAAGCCTATTTAGAAGACATAGAGATAATGGGTGAAATTTAATTGAAAGCAGGATTCTGCAAGGGTAAATAAGATAGTATTGTTATATTAGAAATAAACTTAGAAAATATGAAACAAGTGTGATTAAAATGATAGATAAAATACTGTAATGTAATGGAATGTTTGTTAATAAATAAGAAAGAGAGAATGAAATTGAAAGGATGGGAACATTTTAATTATTATTAATGATTTATAAAAACTTAAGTGAAGAGAAATAGGAAAGAAATATGGGGAAAAATTATGGAAATATTATAAGTGTTCCTAAAGAAGTATGATATTCCATTGAAAAGAAATGTTAAAGATTGTAACTAACATTAATGATAGAGCTGAATTGGAATAGAATATGTATTTTATTTACTATTGTTATATATATATATTTTCTCTTTAAGAACATAGTGTGTATTTTAAGAATGTACCAAGCAGAATTTGATTGGAAGTTATGTGTTATATTGAATGTTATAAATTGTAAAGACATAAATTGAAGTTTAAATAAGAGTTGAATGGACAAAATTAAAAGATACAAAGGTGTCATATTCCAATTAGTAACTACAGGGGAAAACTTGTTTAATGAGAAAAGAAAATATGAAATTGAAATAAGACAGACAAAAGTATAAATATAATGATTAGAAAGACATTGAAACTTAGAAAAAGATATATAATTGAATTTAGATAGGTATGAGATAATTAAAAACAAAGTTGAGAAAACTAAGGGAGGGGAAAAATTATGGAGAAAATGTTAAAATAGTAATAAGATATGGAACAGAACACAAAGATGAATATGAAATTGAGTTTGTGTCTGTATGGAGAAGTGATAACCTGGGATCATGCTATTCTCAAAAAAAGATGTTTTATTTGTATTATGTTTTGTGAAAACCCAAATAAAATTTATTTTTAAAAAAAGAACTTAGAAAATTTCCCTGGAAAAACATCCTGCATTTGGGTCACTGGGAGATAAAGTCCCTATCTCTAGTCATCAGCCTGTTTAATTGAATAATGAATGATATAGAGGTCTTAAAAAAAATGAGCAGAATTCAGCAGAAGATAATCCTTCAAGTAGCCATGTCTGAACATATTTATAACTTAACTATGTTTTCTTTCTAATGTTTTTTTTTAGAAATATCCAACTATATTTGATGGGGTTTGCTCTTTTGTACATGCATTTAGGATCACAGCTTAAACTTTTCTTAGTAATATTGGTACAGAAAAGCTAAGGAAGTGATCTAAGCTGAGACTGAACCAAAGTTACATCCCCATTTTCAGGAAGGGACAAAACTTTTCAAGATTATCAGGAGTGAGAGACTGACAATAAAAACTTTATAAATATATTAAAAAAAGGAGTGAGGGACTGACCAGGGGAAGCAAGGGAAGATGGCAGCAGCCCTTTCAATTTTCTTTTTACATCTTAAAAATACATATTCCCTCTCTTCATCTTCATCTAATACCATAAATAGCAACAACACTTTATCTAATAGTGGACAGAGGGAACCATTATTTTCTCATAGCTACATCAGACCTTGTTTCATTCTAAAGTAACATGTTGGCTAGGGAATTCTGGGAGTTGAAGTCAACATAATTTAAAATTGCCAACTTTGAAAAACACTTATAAAAGAAATTGTGGGTTTAGGAAGGGAGGAATGTTTTTCATTATTCATATCCCCCCTCTTTTTTTAGAACATTGGAATTATATCAGATCACAGAGTTGGACTTTTTAAATATATTTCTTTGGGGGAGGGGGAAAAACACCTTGACAACTGCCAGTAGACTTTTGTGTTCCCTCCACTAATTGTTGAGTAAGCTGAAGAAAAATGATAATTTGGGAAGTTGATAGATATTTATTAGATCTTTGTCCTATCTTTCCTAGATAATACTTGGTCATCTATTTTTTTTCCACAGTAACAATCAGGTAAATTTTCTGAATTAAGAGAGTTACTGGCCCAAAGTGATGCACCGAGCTTTTGGGTTCAAGGCAATGGTGGGATTCAAAATTTTTTACTACCTGTGGGATTGGCTTGATAGGCATGTGTGGCTTGGTGGGGCGTGGCTTGGTGGGCACAACAGGGGAAGAATACTGCAAAATCTCCATTCCCTCCCCACTCCTGGGGGAAGGTTACTGCAAAATCGCATTCCCTCCCCACCCCACTAACCTGCTTTCCAGCTCCGTTCTCTTGTGTAGGGCAACAAAAGAGGATCCAGTTGATCAGCTGGCACTCGGGAGGCAGAGAATAGATGGGGGAGGGGCCAGTCAGAGGTGGTATTTGCCAGTTTTCTGAACTACTCAAAATTTCCACCACCGCTTCTCCAGAACTGGTCAGAACCTGCTGAATGCCACCTCTGGTTTAAGGCTAGATAAATCCATAATTATACACGATCCATAATTATCATTAGAGTCTCCTACACCAAAGTTTTAATCAGTATACCACACTGGCTTTCACTTTGTCCTGATTCTCTTTCTGTATATATCATTTTCAGATTTTTTTCCTCTCTTCACTCCAAACTTTTTTCCCCCAAGTTTACGTTTTCTTAGAATATATTGGCTCAATTTGATGTTATCTACTACTACAGTTTAAGCTACTTATAGCTGATTCAGTCTGCAAGGTAGCAGCTTAGATTTGTACTAAATACATTTTCTGGGAAGCTTTCAGATACATTGTAGGAGACTAACTGAGTTGTTACCTATGCATGAATTATTATGCCGAGACTGTCTGTGATGATTAGAGCATTACATATCTTATCTTAGGCATTTGGTGATAATATTGACTTCGCTGGTATCCTAGTACTGATAAGATATAACCTTGTCCATAACAATTTGCATTTCATTTTGTCGATGGGACAAATCACTTGTCATTTAATGAACCAGATATAGCAGAAATGGATGCATTTACAGTACACAAGCAGAAAGGATTGAAATGAAGTCCTAGTTAATTTTTGATCTTTCTATTTGTTTTATTTATTAATTAAATGTATTGACCATCTATCTTATCACAAGGTAATTTTGGGCAGTTTACAATATCAAAAAGATGAAATATTACAAAATCTATACACAAATCTATACACAAGCTAGATCAGGGATGTCAAACTGGTAACCTGCAAGCCAGTTGCATCACACACAGGCCACGCTCATCCCAGCTCTGTGAATGGGAAAAACATCACGTGACAGCAACATGATGCACAGGTTTGACACCCATGAGCTAGATAATATAAAAAGATAAATACTCAACCCTAACTAAAAGATGGGGAGAGAGAGAATAGAATGAGAGGGGTGGTGTGGTGTTCTATTATTGGTCTCTTAATCAGCCCCAATCCTTATATATCAAAGATTTTTCAATGTATTAGCAATAGTGCTTAGACTTATATACCACTGTACAGTGCTTTACAGCCCTCTCTTATTGCCCCCAACAATCTGGGTCCTCATTTTACCAATCTTGGAAGATTGGAAGGCTGAGTAGACCTTGTATACTTGAAAAAAGATATATAATTTTTCTGAAAAATAACTGGGAAATAATATGATCTCTTAATTTAAAATAGTCAAAGTCAGTGGTGCAGAGTTATCCCTTGAGCTATTTAGGAATCTTCTAGAAGCCCAACAGATAGGAAGAATGCTACCAACTCTTCTGGAAGATTACATTGTTAAATATAAATTACTAACTTTAACATTACTAGAGGAGACCTATCCACTGGTATCCTAAGAAATACTGATTCACATAGTCAACATGGTTAGTGCAGATATGCTCTTATTTTGGTCAATTGCATCACTGCCTAAAGTGCTACAAAAATGTGATAAAGTGGGGGGTGGGAAGCTTGAGTCAGTTTCATTCTTTCCTAATAGAAACATTTCCTTGCGATTTGATGTTTCTCTTTATTCAACAATGGAAACCCACACTTTACAAATTTCCTATCAGCGATTCAGTTATAA
The DNA here is from genome assembly GCA_023653725.1 of Bungarus multicinctus. Lineage (NCBI taxonomy): Eukaryota > Metazoa > Chordata > Lepidosauria > Squamata > Elapidae > Bungarus > Bungarus multicinctus. Next base: position 107,450,307 of record CM042836.1, read on the forward strand.
AAATGAAGAATCAGTATAGCAGCTTCCCCCAATCTTGTGCTTTCAGACATGACTAACCATTAATCCTTCATTTTCAGCTTATGATAATGGCACTGTTAAGTAAGCATGATAAGCAGTAGTGTTCAACACACAGTATCGGGGTGGGAAGCATGGCTGCTGCTTGATACTTTTATATTTTAGAATTATGCAGTTTACAAGGCATACTTATACTGACTTAAATAATTAAAGCTGGACCCTGATCTGAATTGCACAGTGTCTTTCTTACCCAGAAGAAAATGCATGTCTGGATTGTTGTACAGTCTGATAAACATTATCATATCATGAGCCTTGTCTTTCTGCCCAGCTGTATTTTTATGTGACTGTAAGCATATCTTTCTAATGATGTCTATGAATAGCACCACATGTTAACAATGTGGTAAAAGGTATAGTAAGAGTTGTCCCCACCCTCATAACACAGACACATTATTGTCTTGCACAGCAGAATTTCTGTATTGGATCTATCTGTTTGTGGACTATCATGTGGGATTGAGTCTAAGGAGCTGTTTAGACATTCAGCACTCAGAAAATCTTCTATTGTAATGTTAGCATGTTAAGAAATGCTTCTTTCAGCAATGCAACTTTCTTTAAACCAAGAGTATTTAAAGCAAATTATTTAAGCACCCATCTTCACTGGTTAATGCTGCTATGAGACCTTCTTGCATATTTTGTGATCAATGAGGTGCAAAACAATAATTCCAATAGAAAATGATACATGTACCTCAGTATGAACTGGGGAGTCCTTGGTGCTCTCTGAGCTTGGTTGTTTGCTTGCAGATGTTCCATTGCTCAACTAGGCAATGTCATCAGTGCAAGTGAAAGTGAGCCTCTGCTTATGTACCATAGTTTGTTTTGTTAGAGTAGGCTTTAGAGTAGGCATTGTATTTATTTTAAGGACAAGGATTCTAATATCCTAGCCTCTAGAATTTTTTCCTTGATTTTCCTTCATTCCCATAAAGGATTTTATAATAACAAACATTTGTCTTGTGGGTGGAATCCAGTGCCCCATAGTAATTCTACCTTCTGTTTTCTGTTTCCAGATGAATATTTTATCTATCACATGTTTAATGTTTATCTTTGAAATTAATATTGTTTGTTGCTTATGTATTGATTATTTCATTTATACCCTGCTTTTTTTCCAGATTAAAAAAAACCCTGTGTGAGAGGTTGGCTTGAAAAATGGTCTAAATCCATCTTAAGTGTTCTGTGATGAATAAGGAACTGGAACCTGTTCCTCCCTGGAAATAAGTCAAATAAGCACAGTGCTCTACCACACCGGTTCTTAGTATAGACAGGTATTTTGCTGCTTTTTGCTTTATAGCATTTATCAGTTAGACTTACATGCCACCTGACAGTGCTTTACAGCACTCTCTAAGCTGTTTACAGAGTCACCATATTGCCCCCAACAATCTGGGTGCTCATTTACTAACCTCAAAAGGATGGAAGGCTGAGTCAACCTTAAGCCCCATCAGGATCAAACTCCAGGCTGTTGTGGCCTGCCAGCTGCCAGCAGAGCATGTGGCAGACTCGGACAGTGAGGAGGTTGGGGAGGAACTTGGGCCAGTCCTGGAGTTTGGGGAGAGCTCTGATGGATGCTCTGCATCAGGGGCAGAGATGTGGCCAGGGCTGTCTGACATTTATCAGATGCCTTTGGAAGTGGAGACAAGTGGGGAAGAAGAACATCTGGAGTCTGTTCCAGATGCACCTATGCACAGAGCTGTCAGGAGAAGGGAACAACTAAGGAACAGAGGTCGACTTAGAAGAAAAGGCACAAGTGGGCGCTAAATGGCCCCTCCCATAGGGAATAAATAGGAGCAAAAGGGGACAGGTGTTTGCAGGAGGCAATTAATTAACTTACTATTGTGAAGATTTGCTTATCTGAGTTCGTGCCTCACAGGGACTCCTTGCCAAGTATTTCCTTTTATAGTGTTGCAATTGGAAGCTCTCAACCTGGCAACTATCCAAGGATTGATAAGATCTGTTTATGCAATTAAACCTTGGAAGGCTATTTTCCGGACTTTTTTGCATGTGAATGTCAGGAATTCACATTAACAAAATAAAAAAGGGTTTGTTTGTTTTTTGACAAGGAGTCTATTTCGTGATTCTGTTCAGCCTGGGTCAGAAAAACTGTGGGCAGAGTTAACCTGCAATGCTGTACTGTAACCACTGTGCCATCAGGGCTCTTTAGATAGCATTATTAATGAAATATGGCATTATACTTATTTTATAAACCACTTTTAACAAAAAGAATTGGGGAATCAATTTCATCATTAAAAAAAAATGCTGTTGCGATGTTTCCTTCCATAGAAGAACTTCATCTTTGTGCCCTTTGGGATATTGAGATTTGTGACTTCCATTTTATGCAGATGTGTCTGTGCATTGAATTGTTAATTGCTAATCATTTCTGTTATCACATTGCCTGCCAAGGTAACTATTCTGGTTGGAAATATCTCAGTGGCTCAAGGCTGTTAAAAATGCCAAAGCTTTATCAAAGCTAGAGGTGACAATTCTGAAGTGTTAAGTGATGATCTGGCTAACAGGAAAAACCAAGGCACTGACATAACATTTTTATAACACCTGACATTCACTCAAATACTGTACTTTCAAATGGTGAAATCAAGGTGCAAGTCATTGAACACATCACCCACTTTGGGTTGGGAACAATTTTATTTCTTTTTATTAACAGTTGTAGCTGGTGCATTTTTTTGCCACGTACCATATTATTTACTATACCCAAAGCTTATATGAATGGAGGTCAATTTATAGGATGCTACTGATTTACCCAGGATATTTCCTGTGGAACAGTTATTAGCATTTCAAAATAAAAGGTAGTTTTTTTTCTCCTTAAGGGATTTTTCAATGATTAATGGTTTGAATCTTTCACACATCTGTAAATAGGAAACATTAGGATATGAAAATTCTCTCCCCTAGAAGATTCTTTGAATGCAGCAAATGCTCAATAAAACCTTATGCAGTGACTCTTGATTATTAGAAACCCCATAATCCGAATAAAAAGAAAATAATTTCAAAAATATTCTGCTAAATCTCTTGTCATTCTTCTGGGGAGACTAGGAACACCAGGTGATAGGCTTATCTGACCTGGGTTGCAAAAATACTAAACAACCAGATTTTTAAAGAACTAGAGTTATAGAAAACATTAGTTTTTATTTGCCATCTGGTAGTTGCAGTCAGCCCGCAGTATTCAGAAGTATTTCTGATGACTGTGAGCTGACTGCAATTTGGCTGTTCAAATCTTACCAGGCTCAAGGTTGACTTAGCCTTCCATCCAGAGGTGGTGTTACCTAACAGTTGGGTTGGAAATATATAAACCAGGATAGTCATTTAATACTGTCTCTTTAAGAGAATGCTGTAATTGTAATTGGGTGTGGTTCCTCCAACAGCCATAAGATGGATCCAGAAACCTGGTTTGTTCTTCTTGCATTTTCCCTATTGCCTTTTGCCTGATCGTCATTCTGCTTGGATTGCTGTGAGTCTTGCAACTGTTAGCAAACTCTGTTTACTGAACTTTGTTTATGTTACTGGACTTTGTTTTTGGATTATTCCTGGACTGAATGTGATTGCTTTAACCGTGTATGATTTGGACTGTTTGTTGGACTTTGCTTACCCGTTTACTGGAAGTAAAACCTACATTTTACTATTCAGTGTATCTGTGTGCTGGTTGTGTGTTATTCATCACCACTCTCACTACGTTTCTCTGAGAGCACTCATTCTCCTAACGGGGAATACCTCAACAGGTGGTTTTCAGCAAGTTCTGACCAGTTCTGGAGAACTGGTAGGAGAAATCTTGAATAGTTTGGAGAACCGGCATATACCACCTCTGACTGGAGATTTTACAGTATCCTTCCCCTGCCACGTCCACCAAGCCAAGCCCACAGAACTGGTAGTAAAAAAATTTGAATCCCACCACTGCTTCCATCTTTCTGAGGTGGGCAAAATGAGGACCCAGATTGTTGGGGGCAATATACTGACTCTGTAAACCACTTAGAGAGGGCTATAAAGCACTGTAAAGCGGTATATAAGTCTAAGTGCTATAGCTATTTCCTTTTCTAAACTTTCATGAAAATTAACCAACTAGGGTATTATTAAATTCTAAGTCTAGTCTGTGTAAAAGGGATAGAAAAGAAATATATTTAGACAGTAAAGGATTCAGCCTCCTCAATTAGGCAAGAGCAGAGATTCCTTTACAAAGGAATACTGTACTATTCGAACTCCCAACAGTGAGGATGGCAAAACATCAAAAGTAAGGGCTGCCCTGTGATCTGTTACCAGAATAAGTCACCTTTGAAAAGCAATCTGACCTAAAGAAGGAAGGGCTAAATCTTTCTGCAGATTTATATTCAGAACTCACTGTTACAGTTCAGACAAGAGTCAAAGTTATACACTGATAATATGGTGCACAATATTTTAGGTTTGGATCAATACCCATCATCCATGATGATGTGAAATTATCTTAAGAAGGCTAAGGGGGAAAGTCACATTAGGCTAAAATTTCAAACATAGAGCCACATTGCAAGCCCTTATAAAAATAAGCTGGATTCGAAACTTGGCAAGGAGTTGGGAACACATTGGGGAAATTCACAGCAGGGCCCTTAAATTTTTAGATTGATTAGCTTTGAGGTTTCAGTACAAGCTTCAGTAAATACAGTAAGTACGGAAGTGGCTGCCATGTGCCAATAACTGTAAAAATATGAAATACTTTATCCATTGCATGTCATCCTTGCACAGGTTTCAGGAACAATACAGAGGAGATTTAGCATAGCAGAAATAAAAATAGTGCTCCAGTAAGGTTAATCCAAAGGGAAATCAAACATAGAATTTTAGATCAGAAATAACTAAAAACTTTTAAAAGGATATTTTCCCCTTTAATGGGAATTATTTTTGTTTTTAGATAATTATTAAAGTATATAGAATGGGGAATAAGTATAACTATACTAGAAGAAACAAATTGCACAATACCTTCCATGCCTAAAAAAAGAAAAAGCTTCCACTTATATTCAAAAGATTATTCTTAATCTCCATTCATCACTTGAGCCAGAGGCAAATTTGTGTGCAGCTGGAATGTGATGAATCATTCAGATAGAGAATAGTTTAAATTATTCATCCTTCAACAGTGTTGAATATACTGTATTTAATAGGAGAATTTAAGGGGAAAATGGTGATAGGCTGTTGTCCAGGCTTCACCAAAATGGACAAGCTTATTTTCAGAGTAAGACTTAATTTACTGCAAAACAGTAATTATTTTCACCACATAATGCAAATAGCTTTAATGCTATTTCTGCTGCAGTCTTCCAGGTTAAATGGAATACAGAGTTCAAATTTCAAAACTTGATATTTTTGGTAATAAAAAGGATGATCCATGCTAGGTTTTGCTTAGAAGATCAATAGTGGGATTTTAGTTTGATTACTGAGGCTAGTCTCAACGGACCAAAGGAAAAAAAAAAACAAATGGAAAAGAAATTCTGATTACTTTCAAAAAAGAAAAGAAACCGGAAGGGATACCAATAAAAAGAACTGAGTTTTTTAAAAAATCAAAAGTGATTTCAAGGTCATCTACAGGTAAAATGTATGAGTGGAAGTTTGTTTGTTTGTTTTAATAAAAAAAATAGCCCGTGAAATTCTGTTGCAAGAATATCTCAAACTCTTACTCAATTCTCATGGTTACCTGTCCCAACTTGCTTACTGAAGATACACAGTCATGAAATGACAACCAATATATTGAATTTAAAAAATATAAACCAACTACTATATCTCCCTGTGTTTAAGTGGAAAGTGACAGCAAGAAAAGATAAAGGGCAAACAATCTCTCTATTATGAAGAATGCATAACTCAGGAGAATGAATAAAGTATCAAGAAGAATGTATTTCATAGACACAGCATAATATATCTAAAGGGAAACCATTATTTCTTCATTCAAATCTTTCAAAACATTACCTCCTTTGTTTCAGGGGCACTAGATGTTTGATCCCTTTTCTGTGTAGTTCTCAAAATGCTGTCCTTCACAGCAACTCTCTTGAGCTTATCTATTGATATAGTCAGGAAGTGGAACAAAGTCACAAGCATGCAATTAAAACAAAACAAAAGACTTGATTTTGAGTGAGATAAGTCACAACATGCATTGAAAATGGCTGCCCCCTTCCTCTGAACATTTTGAATCCTTTAAAAATTTTAAATAATTTATCCTGCTTTACCTTTTGAGGCACCTTCATTTCTTGCGGGACAGTGTTTTACAATTGTATGTGCAGAAATCTATTCACCATTTGCTAAAAACAAACTGAAACAAATAATACATTCTTTTGCTTGATCATCTTGCTGATCAACTCCTAGCAAGCTGAATTCAGAACAGGAGCTGTGTAAAGAAGCCAAAACAAGAACAGGTATTTTATATATTTGGGATACATAAACCTTTGGGAACAAACCTTTGGGCACTTGACACTCCTTCATTACAGGATGAAGCCCTTACATGCTTTAATCCTTAAAAGTTCACAAGATACTTGGTGAGTGTGTGTAAGTATAAGTTGTTTTGAATGAGCACTACCATGTTTCTCCAACAATATGCCCCGCCCAATAGGAAGACCCACCATGTTTTATAGGCATAAAATGAAATTAAGCCCCTCCCCCCCAAATTTAGGCCTATTTTAAAACATGCGAAATGGGGGAAGGGCAGGGGGGACTTGCCGTTAGGAGAGCCCGCAGGCAGCCATGCTTTCCCACCAGCCGCTCCTAACAGGCGATCATGGCGGAGTGTGGAGAGCTCCCTACTCCCACCAAGCACTTTTGCTGCAGACCCGAGACCTTCGGTGCCCACCGCTGTTGCTTTCCCTTCTGCCCATGCCACTGTTGCGTTTGGAGCACTGCCACCATTTGGAGCATGTTTGGAGCACCACCGCTTTGTTTGGAGCTGCCACTTCTGCATTTGGAGCACCGCTGTAGCATTTGGAGCTGATGCTTCCGTGTTTGGAGCACTGCCGCCACGTTTGGAGCTGCCACTTCTGCGTTTGGAGTGCTGCCGCTGTTTGGAGCACATTTGGAGTGCTGCCGTTTGGAGCACCATCGCCGTGTTTGGAGCTGCCGCTTCTGTGTTTGGAGCACCGCCGCCGTACTTGGAGCTGATGCTTCCGTGTTTGGAGCACCGCCGCCATGTTTGGAACTGCCGCTTCTGCATTTGGAGTGCTGCCACATTTGGAGTGTGTTTGGAGAGGCGGCAGTGCTCCAAATGGCAGCGGCGCTCCAAATGTGGAAGCAGCGGTGGTGCTCCAAACATGGAAGCAGCAGCTCCAAACATAGCGGCGGTGCTCCAAACGGCAGCTGCGCTCCAAATGCACTCCAAATGGCGGCAGTGCCCCAAATGCAGAAGTGGAAGCTCCAACCATGGTGGCAGTGCTCCAAACGCAGAAGCGGCAGCTCCAAACACGGCGGCGGCATGGGCAGAAGGGAAAGCAACAGCGATAGGCGCTGAAGGTCTTGGGTCTGCAGCAAAGTTGCTTGGCTGGAGTAGGGAGCTCTCTGTACTCCACAACGATCGCCCATTAGGAGCAGCTGGTGGTGAGGCATGGCTGCCCACAGGCGCTCTAGGTGAGGATGCAAGGTGGGGAATTAAGTCACCCCCGAAATGATGGCCTAGCTGTTTTTTCGGGGCTCAAAAAAAATATTTTGTGAGAAACACGGTAGTTTTTTTCAAACCTCAAACATGTGGCAAATTAAAACATAATTGGGCTGTACTGCAGAAACATATTGTGGGTAGAAGAATTGTGAAGGAAAAATGCAGTTGGGGAAATACATATCACCAAGAAGTCTGTGTGCTCTTCTTTTGTTGAACAAAATACAACTTACCCTCATATTATGTTGCTCAGCATAGCCAGATCTAGTCTTTATGTTTATTATATCTCTATAACTAAAGGATATCTGCAATGTATTCCAATAAAAATAGATGTATTCTGGGTCACAAATTAAGTTCTTATTTCACTTGTTAACCATAGAAGAAAAAGAAAAGAAAATTCGATCATTAACCCAACTCACTTTATAGGTAAGTAGGTTAAGAATTTTTTTTCCTACTGCAGTTGAGACTACAGCTCCATATAATGTAGAACTGGAAAGGGCTTTTTAGCCCATTATATCTAACCCTCTATTGAATGCAGGAATCCAGATTAAAGCTTGCCAGATGGATGACTGCCTAGCTACTTCCTGAATACATCCATTAAAAGGGATCCTACAACTTCTCTGTGCAATTCTTTTGACTGTCAAAAACTGCTCATACTTTCTTTTCTTACATCTATTATTCTGTAGTCTGCTCTCTGAAATGAGTGAACAGGTCCTGACTTTGTATGTGATATCTTCTCAGTTATTTTAAATGTATTAACATACTCTTGTCAGCCTTAAAGGCTTTACAAACCCAGCTCCTTTAATATTTTTTTATGAGGTTTAATTTCCAATTCCCTGATCATCTTTGTTGCTTTTTTCTTGAACCTGCTGAAATTTCTCTGAATCTGAGCATGGTACCCAGATATAAGAGTTGCACCAGTGATGGGATTCAAAAACTTTTACTACCAGTTCTGTGGGCGTGGCTTGGTGGGCGTGGCCATGTGACTGGGTGGGCATGGCTTTTTTTGCAGCCCCCACCCATTTTTGGAAGCTTCCTAGCCTCAGAAGAGCCTCTGGGTGGGGCATTTTTGCTCTTCTAAGGCTTCTCTGGGGCTCTGGAAGAAAAGGAACAGAGCATGGGAGGGGTACGCAGCACCCCTCCCAAGCTCCATTTTGGGAGCTTCCTAGCCTCAGAAGAGCCTTTGAGGGGAGCAGTTTTTCTCCCCTAAGGCTCCTCTGGGGCTCTGGAAGAAAAGGAACAGAGCATGGGAGGGGTACGCAGCACCCCTCCAAGCTCCATTTCGGGAGCTTCCTAGCCTCAGAAGAGCCTCTGGGGGAGTGTTTTTGCTCCCCTAAGGCTCCTCTGGGGCTCTGGAAGGCAAAAAATGGAGGAAGGATGAGCTCGTCCCTCCATTTTTTGCCTTCCTGGGCCTCAGCAAGGGGAATCCCAGCACAGCTCATCTTATCTACAGCTGATTGTCAGGAGGGAAAAAAAATACCTTAGGCGAATGTCAGGTGGGTAGGTAAGCAAGCATCGGGTGGGATGGCGACCGGATCGGGGGTGTGGCCAGCCAGAACTTACTACTGGTTCGGCGACCCATGCCAAATTCTTGTTAGCAGTTTGCCCAATCCTGTGCAAACCGGCTGAATACCACGACTGAGTTGCACTATAGTCTGACTAAAGTAGAATAAAACTGGGAAGATTACTTTCTCTCATTTGGAAATTACATAACCTAAAATTGCATTTGCCTTCTTTGCACTTCTTGTTCATTATAAGTTAATATCTCTGCCTATAATCATATCTTTGGGTCATTATTAGTTTCAGTCAACCACTATTCCAAGACATTTTATTCAAGAACAATCATCCCTTGTTCTATACTTGTACTTTTAATTTTCATTATCCAAAATGAAGAACTTTGTAGTTGTCCCTGTAAAATTTCATCCTGTTACTTTCAGTCAATTTCTCTAACCTATCAAGATTGGTTTTTAATTCTGTTTCAGTTTCCAAGGCTGACTGTCCCACCCAACCCTATGCCATTTGCAAATTTGATAAATACTTCATACAGCTCTTTGCTAAACCAATAATGAAAATATTGACAAAAATAAGACCTAGTACTTATCCTTTAGAACCCTACTTGCTATTTCTCTCCAATGAAATGAAGAATAATTGATAAGCACTCTTTTAGCACAATCATGGCATATTTCTTGACTGTTAGTTCCCTATGGTCCTATAGTGGATCCTAAAAGACAGACACCATCTACCATTACAATATGTTCATTGTCAGGGTGGTTGTTGTACCTGTTATTATTAGTTTAGTCTTCTTTATATTTATTGTCATTAGTTTAGCACAGATTATTGATGTTTCTCCCTCCAGTTTAAAACCATCCTCATCTTTTTTCAATCCAGCCTTCTACAATATGTATTTAGCATATAGGTTAAATAAATAAGAAGAGTACCGTATTTTCCGGCGTATAAGACGACCGGCGTATAAGACGACCCCCTAATTTTACAGTTAAAACATAGGTTTAGGCCTATATTCGCTGTATAAGATGACCCCCGGTTTTCGGTTGACTTTTTTTCATTTCAAAAGTCGTCTTATACACTGGAAAATATGGGTACAACATTTTGCCGCCGTCGCCTCTCTCCTTAGTTTTATCCAGATTGAAATGGCTACAGTGTACTACAACTCTCCTCAACCATTGCAAAGAAGGGAACTTGAAAGTAACTCCATAATGAGCAAAAGGTTCGGAGGGAGGGAGGGGGAGAAAGCGGCGTTTTACTTTTTCACCATGGTTGGGCTTGTTACCCATAGCTTGAAAGCTGCTCCTCTCCTCATTAACCTAAAGTAACTATCCAGAAAGGCTTATAATCACCCAACATGCTCGAACTAGTTACTGGATTCTCCCACGGCACGACTCCAAAGGCATCCGGAAAATATTAAGGCGAAAACTAATTCAAAACTTCCAGCGCTTGGGCAACTACGGCTGTGCCAAGGTTGTGTGAAGGGTTGCAGACGACGCCGGTTTTTAGGGGAGGAAAGCTCATTCCAAGCCTTTTATTTATTTATTTATTAATTAATTTTTAAAAAAGGAGCCCGCTTTGAGTTTCAATCTTTAGATGCGGCCCCAGAACCGGGAGTTGAGAGCGGGGAAGCCTCTTGGGCTACCAAACTGCTATACAATTGGAGGAAGAGACCCCTCTCCACACATACACGTATCTCCACCACAACCACTAGATCGGCCCCGCATTCTGGAACAAACCTCCGTTTCCCATGAGGAACCCCCGCGAGGCGCACGTGTTTGGAAGCGCAGGATCAGCGAGCGTCCAGCAACACGTGGCGTCATAACCTTGGAATGCCAGATCCACCTCGCGGGCGGCATCCAAAGCGGCACACGCGTGAGCCTTCCCATTCCCGGGTTTAGAGTAGAAGGCATTCTGATGTTTAACACACACAGGCCTCTGCAAAGCTAAGCAGGATTGCCTCCGGGCATGTGCAGAGCGCGCTTGCAGGGAGGGACAAAAAGCTGAGGGGGTGGTGGTTTTTTTTTTTTAGGGATTCCCCCGCGTGGGACGCGCGCTTACCGTTTCGTGGCAATGTCCAAACGATTTTCATTTAGTGCGGGGGAATCCCTAAAAAAAACCCACCACCCCCTCAGCTTTTTGTCCCTCCCTGCAAGCGCGCTCTGCACATGCCCGGAATATACTTGGCGTATAAGACAACCCCCGATTTTCGGTTGACTTTTTTTTGTTTCAAAAGTCGTCTTATACGCCGGAAAATACGGTATATGTAGCTTTGTTTCACTTCTTTGTTTACCTAGAGCTAGGCAGTTTTGCTATGTCCAGTGGCATTGAAACTTCCTGCCATGTGTATAGATTTTACATGAAGGATTATGAGATCCCACTTTCCTAAAGTCATTCTGTAGTTTCACATGGTTAACACAACAATCAATGAAGCACATCTTGACTTCTTTTAAATGTTCTTTGGCTTTCTCAATTATCTAGCAAGAATCAGCAATAGTCTCTTGTTCTTCAGATATTTATATCTGAACATCTGACATTTCCTTTTCCATGTACAGCTTCATTCTGCATTGAATGATCCTAAGTATTATTATGCTAGGATGTGAAATTAAAGATCCATGTACTCTGTTAACTTTCCTATCTTTAGTATTGGTATATGGATATATTGGCTCTCTTTTGTTGTCTGTTGTGTCTTTCGTCACATTGGCTTTGCTGGCATAGCTGGTTAAAACTATTACCAATTCCTCTATTGTGTTTGCCATATTTTGATAGATGTTATATCAGTTTTCCTTTAGCTTTCTGACTTGGTAATACTATAGTGCTGCTCTAACTTCTTCTAGCATTATTCTTATAAATAGGAAATATCTTCTAAGATATCTTACATGTTCACATATCCATGCTGTATACAGATTTGTTTATGTTTATGTTTATTAGATTTCTATACTGCCCCCTCTCCCAAAAAAGGGACTCGGGGTGGTGTACAGCCAGCTAAAACAGAAACAGTATATACAATTAAAAACAATTTAAAATGATTAAATTGGAGGTCGAATATAAAATTAACAGATATAAAATTGATAAAAAATTTAAAAATACCAAATTTAAAACCCCACAAATTGTTACTGGGCCTGTTGAAAAAACAGGGTCTTTACTGCGCGCCAGAAGGTCTGAATGTCGGTAATGGCCCATATCTCCGGGGGCAAATCGTTCCAAAGGGAGGGAGCCCCCGCAGAGAAGGCCCGCACCCTCAGGGCCGCCAACCGGCAACGCCCAGCCGGCGGAACCCCGAGGAGGCCAACCCTGTGGGAGCGCACTGGGCGGCGGGAGGCTGTTGGTGGCAGCAGGCAGTCCCGTAAGTACCCAGGTCCCGAGCCATGGAGCGCTTTAAAGACGATCACTACCACCTTGAATCGGATCCGGTATTGAGTATTTCTGTTCATTTGTTCATTTCTGTTAGATCTTCTTTGAATCATTTATTTGTTCAGTAGACCAATTTGAGATATTAGAATCTCATTCTGAATTCAAAGAAGTTTGGAAGACTCCCTGGTTTTTTGTATCTGTTTCCATCTTCAATGTATTTATATATTTTCTTATAATGCTATTTCTTGTTTCTTTTAACATTTCTGTGAAATTTTTCCTGAGATTTTGTCTTTCTTTCTTTGACTACTCTTCTCGTCTTGGTAATTTCCACTATCTGTTTTGATGCCCAGTTCATTTTGTTTCTTACTCTTTGGCAATTTCTTTCACAATCACCCTTAATAACTTTGATTTTATTACAGTTTCTCTGGCTGCCTATCAGTGATGTTCAGGACTTCACAGATATTCCTGATGTTCTCCTTTAACATAGTGGGTACACGTTCAAGATTGTAAATTAGTTGATTTTGTTCTTTTGCTATAATTTGATTTGAAACTTGCACATAATGTGCTTCTGCAATTAATCCCTGGCCTTAGCTTTACTATTATAATTGAACTCTTCTACCTTCTCATATCAAATTAGCTTGACAAAAGCAGAGAAGTAGTTTTCCTATTTCATTCACGTTGATTATATTATCTTAATTTATGGGACTACCCTTGAAAAGTATCAAGTATCATTCTGTTGCTGGTGCAGAACGTAACTGTATAAGAGTTTTGTGTGTTTTGAGGCCTGTGCATGTAACAGCTCTTGTGTGTGAGCTCCATTGGACGCCAGTTTGCTTTTCATTTCAATTAAAGATGTTGGTTATCACCTTTAAAACTCTTCATGGCATGGGACCAGGTTACTTGAGAAATCCTCTTGTCCCAATTACATCGAGCCATCCCATCCTCTCAAGCAGGGTGGATGTGTTAAAAATCATTTAAGAAATTTTGACTGGTGCAACCCCTGCCCTTCTCTGCTGCAACCCCTGCCGTTTGGAATAGCTTGCCCCCAGAGTGAAGTTGCCACCCCTTCTTTTTGCCTTCTGGAAAAGCATGAAGACCTGCTCTGCCAATTAGTGTAGGGACTGAAGAATGACAACTTGGATTGGTGACCCACCTGCCATTTAACTCACTTTCTGAACTTTATTTTTATCCTGTTCTTCACTCTGTTTTAATTTAATTCTGCTTTTAATTATGACTCTTTTATGTGGTTTTCTGGTTTCCATTTGTAAACTGTCTAATGTTATTTGGATAGTGAGATGGCTGGTGCTTAAATTTTATAAATAAATGTTTGCTAGGTCAGAGATTATACCTATGTTTTTCTCCATTCCAACTTCAGTATACTTGTTTCCAAATAAAAACATACCTTGTTTGTGTTTTCTGAAATTTTAGATTGAATTTAACCACATAATTTGTCAAATCCATCTTATATATCAATCATTGGACTATAAACATAGATAACTATCATATTAAAAGGTTGCCTGTGAAATCTAATTGAATATTTTTGGTCACTGACTACATTGTACTCAAGTATTGCCTTTGCAATGTCCTTTTTTTCTGTGAATATAGCACTTTTCCTTCCTTTTTTTGTCCTGAGTAGTAAGCTGTATGGTATTCTGTCTGAAAATGCCTGATTTCAGTCCATTTCAACTCACTGATGCTTAAAATGTCAATGGGCAGCTGATTCACTTCATCTTTTATTGTGTTGAGCTTTTCCCTGTTCATACATCTTACATTCCATGTTTGCATTGTAATTCTGTATTTGGAGCTTCAACTATCTTTTTCCTACATGGCAATGTAATCAACTAGGTATCCTGAAGACTTTAATCTATCTTGGTGAATATTCATCTTTAATACTCAGAAGGATTTTGAGCTTTTTCTCAGTAGCTTATTGAATGACATTCAATAAGAAAGCTGATCATCTGGTACTGTATCAGCCATCACATTAGACACCACCATCTCAGTATCCAAGACATTATCTTGTCTATCCATATGATTTTCTTGGTAAATACAGGAATGGTATCATTGTCTTCTTCTTACATTATGAATTTTTATCTATGCCATTGATACTAAAGTGATCCTCTACCTCTGACATTCTCCTATAATATTATTTGATACAAATGCTTGCCTCTGTTGGGTAGCTCGAATGACCTTCACACTTGGGTAACCCTGCTGGGATAATATACTCTTGGTGTATAATTATGATATTCTTTGATTAGCCCACCAGGAACATCTCCACAGAATAATGGGCTTGAAGGAAAATGTTTCCTGACTTCCAGTTACTAGATGCACTGTGCTTGCAATTCTGTTTCTTTTACCGAGTACTTCCTGGTGTCAGTGTAATACTGACTGGTTTGTAATTGGCTGATTCTTCCTTTCCTCTTTCTGAAGATAGGTGCAACATCTGCTTGTCTCCATTCTTCTGACACTTCATGGGTTGCCAGAATTTCTCAATAATTACACCTAAAGGTCTAGTCTATCAGATGTTTTTTCCCAGAATCCAAGGGTACAATTTATCTGCAGCTGGGGATTTAAACTCATTGAGTGCTAAAATGTGTCTCTTGGTCATCTTTCTATTAACCTTAAATTTCAATCCTGCTCTCATCCTGACTGTCAGATTTCTTGCTAGGATACATAGTTTTGTTGTTGTTGAAACTGACTAGCATAAAAAATGGAACCAGGTAGCTTTGGCATTTCTTTATTATAAAAATTGGGGGGGGGAGGGTTCTTCATCGAACAGCTGGCATACAGATGTTTTTATTATCTCTTATTTTGAACATAGCTTTTCTTTGCTCTTATGTTTTCATTTTTTCTTCTCACTGGAATTGCTTCACATTGTGCTTTAATGTCTTTTTTTAAAACTCCCACCCACTTTAATTTTTCCCCATTAACTTTTCTTTTGTAGTGTTATTTAAGAGCTGTGTCTGACCACCCATTTTATATAACATAGATCTGGGTAGCTCACAACAAAATAAAAATAAAGTACAGAAAAATAAACCTATTTTGCACAATGAAGATGTTATAACACTCTTATCCCAAATATAAAGATGCTTTGGTCACCACCATCCTGGCCTGGGGAATGCCTGCAAGGAAGAACTATGCTTTAACCAAGTTCTGGAAGGCTAGGGGCTTTTCAGATTTTGCAGGGGGGAATGCCGTTCCACAAGGCAAACACAACTTATGGAGAAAACCTGTCTCTTATGTCCACTAAATGACATTGTTTAATAGAGGAGACCTGGGGCACACTAGAGGAGACATCTACCCTTCTATCTGTTATAGTAGAATGTGTAGATGTCCTCAGGGAGAGATGGTCTCTCAGATTTTTGGGTCCCTTCCATGTAGGGACTTTAAAACTGCTAAGCATCATTTAAATTGCACTCAAAAGAAAACCAACAAAGAACAGTGGCATAACATAGTCACTGAGCACCCAGACTCATGCATAGCATTGCATTCTGGAGCAGGTGAAGCTTCCAGGTGGTCTTCAAGAAAACTTCCATGTAACATGTATTGCATTAATCCAATTGGAAAATAATTAAGGTATGAGTGACTATCAGCAAAGGCTCTGAGTCCAAGAATTAATACAATTAATTCAATTAATGAACTAGATGGATATGCATAAAGGCTTCCTCAGCCACAGCTTCTACCTGTTCCTTGAACAGCAGCTGTGAATCCAGGAGGATTGTGTATCAATTCTGCTTGAGGGAATGCTATCCTGTTAGGAATTAATGATATCAACTCTCCAAACCTAGAGAACCTTAAAACTCACAGCTGGTTTCTTTGTCCTCCAGACCCTCACCAGTTTCAGGCTCTGGGTAAGAACTTGAACATAATTACTTCTCTGACTTGGGACAGAGAAGTACTACCATTTATCATCAGTATATTGATGGTACTACACCTCATACTGCTAAATGAGCTTACTCAGAAGCTACAGATAATTATTAAATAGGAGAGGTAAGAGAGTCCTAGAGTCCTGAAGTAGCCCATATAGAACTCGTCCTCACGAACGCCAACTGGAACCAGCCACAGAGAAAGGGGAAGAACAACTGAACAAAAGAACAAAGAAAAAGCCCCCCCCCCATTTACTAATTTGGCCTAGAAGGATACCCTAGTTGATTGTATCAAAAGCCACCTAGAGATATTGGAGAGCCAGAATTGAACATTCCAAAGGTCATCCACAAATGTGACCAGTAGTGGCTCTACTACCTGAGCATGATAGCAATTGATTTGGGGTATAATATTTCAGCAGTTAAAGGGGATGAGCTTGTCAGAAAGCTGACAGCCTAGATTAGAGACCTGAGCACTCAGCAATGGGTGAGTTCCTATTATTTGCCCCAGCTTCTGCCCACCTAGCATGCAAATGCAAATAGATAAACAGGCACCACTTTGGTGGGAAGGTTACAGCATTCCATGTGTCTTGGGATATAGGGTATACTAGCCATATGACGATAGAAAGTGTCTTCAGATAATGTTGGCTTTGTCAGCTAAGAAACAGAGATGAATACTGCCCTCTAGAGTGAGAT
This sequence comes from Bungarus multicinctus, assembly GCA_023653725.1. Lineage (NCBI taxonomy): Eukaryota > Metazoa > Chordata > Lepidosauria > Squamata > Elapidae > Bungarus > Bungarus multicinctus. The sequence continues at coordinate 107,467,374 of CM042836.1, forward strand.
ACAACTGGACAGGGGAAACCTTTACCTTTTACCTGAGCCTAATTGAATTGGCTTCCTCCATGCCCTTTAAAACCGAGAAGCCACTTTCCTTAAATAGGGAAGATTGGTGACTGTAACAAATTTGTGCAACACACTTGGACTCAAGGATGGCCTCTTGAGAAGGAGGCAGGTGACCACTTCAAGGTAGACAGAACTACGTTGCCCACAAAGTGGCACTCACTGCATCTAGAAGCCAACTGTCTGCCACCTCCTGAGATACCTTAACCATAACCATAAAGAATATAAATGAACTCTGTTGGTGTATAGCAAAATGGATAAATTACCCAGTTGCTTAAAATACTGCAATCAGAAAGAAGTTGGATACTTGGAGACAATTTATTTTATTATGAAGGACCATTAGGATGTTTAATAATGTATTTTTCTGTCTCTGTTTCAAATACATAAGTCCTGGCAAAGTCAACAGAACCAATTAAAAAAAAATGAAGTATTAATAAAGAATGTTCAACACAAGGAGAATTTATGAAATCGCTATGTGGTTGGCATTACATATCCTTTTAAGAAGATATGTGGAAAAGAGCTCTGCATCTAATTGCAGTCATGCTGGCAGAAAGAACCGGTCTGTTGAACAAACCGCCTTGAGTAAGAACAGTGAAATATATCAAAATTTCATTCTCATGTAAAGTATTGACTTCACCTGCAGCATTCATTGCTGGTTTATAGTACAGCCCCTGCTTTCCCTAAGGAGGGGATTCTAGTGATTACAGACATTAGTCAAATCAAGAACGTATTATGCGATACTGTATCACATTCTGAACCCAACCTTTATCCTGATAATAAGACAAAATTAAAAATAAACTCCATAGCCACACTGTTCATGTTAATTTAGCCACCAGATGTCACCACCAGGTATAGGATATACTTCATTTTTGAATTGAAAGAGCTCCTAACATAGATGGTAGGAGACTAGGTATCTGAATGGAAGTGTTAATAAAATTTTAAATAAAATTAATAAGAATTTCCTAGTCAACATTTGTAGGCGGCCTATTGATCTCCGTAGGTTACAATATAAATGAATTAAAAAAACATTCACAAAAACATGTGCAATTTCAGTTTACAAAAAAATAGAAACCGCTCATTAAAAATGCCGGCTTTAGGTAACTTCTTCCTATTTAAATGCCCTCTGAAAGGACTGTTTTGATCATCATTGTAAAAGACCTGAGGACCACACTTGACCTCAAAGGGCATGCTGTACAAGAGGGAGGGGTAATGCTGTGAGTGTTGTACTCTGGGTTCCAACTCCCACAATTTCTTTCAGGATAGGCACTGGGAAGTTCTCTGCTAAACCATGTAGATGGACAGCTTTTACCTAGACAAAATAGTCCCAGTCTCAAAAGTTTACTGGCAACCACCATAGATTTATAAGAACTGTTATTCTGCTGAAGCAACCAATGCTAGATTGGCTGTTGAGTATTTATTTATCTATTTATTTATTATTAAAACTTTTATACCGCCCCCTCTCCCAAATAGGGACTCAGGGCGGTGAACAGCCATAATAAAAATACAATCAATAAAAATTTTAAAATGAATTAAAAGAGAATTAAATGTACGGCTGAATTAAAGGTAAAGCCAATAAAACCCCATTAAAAATAAAGATTTAAAAATTAAACCCTACTAATGGGACTAGGCCAGACCGGCCTGCTGAAAAAGGTGGGTCTTCAGTGCACTCCAGAAGGCCCATAGGTCAGTGATGGCCCGTATCTCTGTAGGAAGTTCATTCCAGAGGGAGGGTGCCCTCGCAGAGAAGGCCCGTACCCTCGGAGCCGCCAGCCGGCATCGCCCAGTCGGCGGCACCCGGAGGAGCCCACCCTGTGGGAGCGCACTGGCCGGTGGGAGGCCGATGTTGGCAGTAGGTGGTCCTGTAAGTAGCTACATTCAGTACCCGTTGCAGCTTCTATGTTGTTTTCAATGGCATGCAATGGTTTTCAATTGTATAAAGCAACTTTCAAGGCCCTAATTGAGAACTGACAAGCTAGGACCTATTGTTTTCAGAGCTTCTTGGTTCAGAAAATAATACAACTAGTAAAACGTTGACTAAAGCTGGCCAAAAGTTTTCCTGCCCTAGGATCTATCTACTATTCCAAGCAGGAGCTTGGAGTCCAGAAGAACTTTCAAATTGCATAACACATTTTTCAGGAGTAGGATATATCTGTGTCAACACTTCATAGTAGATCATACTAGGAATACTTAGCTCAGTGCTACTTTTATAATAAAGTTATGATAATAGAATATTGCAAATCTGAATGTGCTTCCTTCTTTCCTTCCATCCCTCAAGGCCATTCTTTTTTTGTCTGCTTACAACCTGCTTAGAACAAAAAGAAGACCATTCATTGAACTATTTTGACTGACAAGAACAGAGGTGTCAAACTCAATTTCATTGAGGGCCACATCAGGGTTGTGTTTGACCTCAGAGGGCTAGAAGAGGGGCATAGGGTGTTGACCATGGTGGGCATAGCCATGGTAGGCATGATACAGGACTCATGTCAGGGGCACCTGTGGTGGCCAAGTGCTAAGGCAGTCCTTCCCTGAGACCCTCCTTCACTATCATTATAATCTCTTCCCTTCCTTCCTTTTCTTCTTTTTCCTTCCCTCTTCATTCTCCTTTCTTCTTCCTTCCCCTCTTTCTTTATTTTTCCTTCCTTGCTCTCTTCTCATATTTCCTTCTTTTCCTTTGTCTTTCCTCTTTCCCTTCCTTCTTTCATGCAGCCTTCCCCAAGCTCCATTTTCGCTGGCAGAGGGCTGCAGGAGACTGTTGCAACCAAAAACAGGATGCAGGGTAGCCGCATGTGGTCCCCCGAGTTCCATTTTCACTAGTAGAGGCATCATGGGCTGGTCCTTCACTGTTTCCAGCCAGCCCTGCAGGCCAGATCTAAGCACCCCATGGGCTGGATCTGGCCCGGGGGCCTTGAGTTTGACACCCCTGGGCTAGAGTAAAGATATAAAATATGATGATACTGGACCCAAACCATGAAATATATCCTCCAGTAGTTTTATGGAGGTCTTTAAAAAGATGACAGAATTGGCCAAGGCCAGATCAATACACACTGAAGTACACAAGAACTCAACTTTTATTCTCCCATTATCTTGAGTGGAATTTCCCAAACTGGAATGAGCATAACCATAGCAAAACAATGCCTCCAATCTCCTTTTCAGGTTTTGCTACAAGTCATGAATGACCAAGAATACTTTAAATTTATTGCAAAAATTTATCTTGTTTTTAAGATGCTGCAACTTTTTTTATGATAACTGTATGGACTATAGCTGCAAAAGCATAAATGAAAGAAAAGGAAACTTGATTTGTGTAATCCATATTAAAACCTAATTAAAAATAATTTGTGTTATGATTTGTTGCAACATGCCAAAAAGCTTAGATAATTGGCAGAATAATAAATACAATATTAAGCAGGATAAATCAATAAAAATGATTATGTATCATCAAGTCACTACTGATTCTTAGTGACCACATAGATTTTCCCCATAATGATCTCTCCCTAACATGGTCTTTCAGGTTTCCAGTGAAAAACGAATACCATACAATACATTAATTTTAAAAAGTGAATTTCCCATATATATCATAATTTCCCTCTTCTGCCACAATACAATGTGCTGCTGATATTAAGAAAAGCTCTTACAGCCACATCCAAATTTTTATGGGTTTAACATATATATCTTTATTAAAAAATAACAGAATTTAGCTGGAATTTTAAAATATGAGATTTCATAGATTGACTTTGACTTTTGTGCTTGAAGAATCTGACTCTTATGGATGTAAGATATCTTCTATGTTCATAGAGTTTGAAAATCCAATTAGTTATGCAACTAAGACTTGATACCTGGGCAAGGATGCTATGAATAACTTCATTAATTCATGTATTTTTTTCCTGCTTTTTTCTGATTTGTATCTATGTGTCTATGCATGTGTGCTAGCTGGATATTAATGTCAGAAGAAAATACGAGCACAAGATATTGCTTATATAAAAAATAAAATAGCCTCATTTGGTTTTTGTGAATATGAATATAGCAGTAAATATTTTGGAATTCTGATAAGAGGCAGATTATGTGCAGAGATATAAATGTCTAAAGTTTGGATGGAATGGAAAAGTGTGATCACAAATCAGAATGGTTCATGGCCCCCTATAACACAAGGGAGTTATAAATATACATATACATACAAACATACATACATACATACAGGTACATACAAACACTCACACACACACACACACACTTTTTTTTCAAACTGTAAATCTCAGGAAATACAAAAGTACAATACATTGGCTCCTGGGATATGAAACTAATATGGGTAGATGGAAAGCTATAGGCTTCCAATATCTCAGCACTCCTCTTCATTCAGCACTGATAGAGCCATGTGTGTCCCAGCATGCCTTGTCCCTTCCATTGTGTTTATGCAGTTTATTGTACTGAAGTCAGATTTTAATAGTCCTTTTATTTGTTTAACTGCCAGAGGGTTGCCATTCTATCATGAATGAACATATTTATGTTGCAGTTCTTCATCTGGCTTAAAAGCAGTGCTTTGATGCTGAGCACCATGTGTTCAGATTTTCTTTTAATATTGCCATAGAAGGGCACCAAAAAGGATGCAAAGAAATACATATTAGCCATTTAAATTAGCCCTTGCTTTACTTGCTGTAAAAAGGAGATTTATTGCCCCTTTAACCTATTAGCAATAGCTATAGCACTTAGACTTATATACTGCTTTACAGTGCTTTACAGCCCTCTCTAAATGGTCTACACCTTGGAAGGATGAAAGGTGACTTTGTCAACTTTGAGCCTTGTGAGATTTGAACTGCCAAATTGCAGGCAGCCAGCAGTTAGCAGAAGTAGCCTGCAGAACTGCACTCTAACCACTGTGCCACTCTGGCTCATAGCTTTACTATAGTCCATGGCAATTAGTTTTACTACAGTGCAGAGGTGGTATTCAGCAGGTTCTGACCAGTTCTGGAGAGTCGGTAGTGGAAATTTTGAGTAGTTCGGAGAACTGGCAAATGCCACCTCTGACTGGAGATTTTACAGTATTCTTCCCCTGCCACGCCCACCAAGCCACGCCCACGGAACCGGTAGTAAAAAAATTGAATCCCACCACTGCTACAATCCATGGCAATTGGGGCAAATGGAATCGGAATAAGGAAAAATATTTTTTATTGGATATTTATTACTGGATATTTTTCCCTTTCCTCAGTTATGTTCCTATTTCATGTCGACACTTCTTTGCAAGATGGTTAACCATTTCTAATTAAAAGTCAAAAGTTGCATTATAGCTGGGTGACCATCCTTTGGTAAAGTTACAGTTCATGTGTTTTACAAGCGCAACCTGCATTTTGAAATAAACAGCATTCAGTTCAGTTCCAGCTAATTATATATAGGAATGTAATTATGCTTAGTAAACTTATTGCGGTGCTTTTATACATAAACTGTCACGAGAACTTATAGTTTTCTGATTTGTAGCCTGGTGCTTTAACTATCAGAATAAACTGGCTCTTGAGCCTTCCATTTAAATATATCTATAAATGAAAAAAAAGAGACAAACTTTAGGGGGGAAAAAATCACAATCACAATCATTAATATAAAAAATGAACTTTTTAAAAATAATTCATGAATTTATTAGCAAACCTCATATCAGAAAAAAATTCACCCCATAATTCAGAGATAAATAAAAAAGCTGTTTATCCTTTTTTGACTTGCTGTAAGACAACCTCCACTGAATTGTTGATGTTTGTTAAATATCCATTGGTATTACATCTGATATCTCAGGCTATTTTATTTTAGTTTCTAACTTTTCCTGTGATACATTGGGGATAATAAATATCAGATTTCTTTTACCTGTGATCTTAGACTCATCTTCAGTAGCAGTTTATGCTTGTATTGTGATTCTTTATATAAATATTCTTGTATTTTGTGACATATTTTTCTGTTGCTACTCTACAGTATATAATTTACTTATTCCCCAACTATCTGAACATAATTTCCACATACACATACAATAGTCTTGTGGGTCTAAAGGAAAAGAGAAGGACCTAAAGAAAAGAAAAGTCCACATTTTGGTTTGACTTTTATCAGTACCAACCAAATGAATTAAAACCCAGCATACATGAAGAATTACAGGATAGGAAAGTATAGCAGGTTAGGGTTAGGTTCTATGGTTTTCTCAAACCTGCTGATTTTCAGAAGTAAGGACCAATTTGCAGAATCCTCAGCAATAGGCTTGCTGGCTGTAGAATTCAGGTAATGGAAGTCCATATGTCCAAATATGCCAGGGGGCAAGGGGAAGGAATGGACAAAACACATATTGTGATATCCCAATTTAAAATGTAGCTTGTGCACTTGTGCTTGACATTGGGGCATCATAAGACAATTTGTTATTTTCCTGTCATCATGGTTAGGAATGGATGCTTATGGTTCTATTGATATGGCTTCCTTCAGTAAACTCACAGGTGTCTGATGAATTCAGTAGATACACTTACATTAGCCTAGGAACAGTGATTGAGATGAGAATTAAAAATTTATTTATTTATTTGCTTAATTCATCAGCTATAAGAAATACTGGGGAAAAAACCGTAAGTGTGGACACATGAAAAGATGAATATATTATAAACTATGAAGCTACTCGTACACAGATCACAGAGCCCTATGTTCTGACCTAGGCTTCTGAAGATCATGAAGCAGATTCCTGGTCATGATGAAACCCCTTTTATTTAGGTTAAAATGAATTCCTCTCCAGCAAAGTTCCAGCAAACAGTCTTTCATGAGCTTTCACAACTACAGACCTTTATCAGGCTTGGAGAGTTGCCAGGCCAAAATCTTCCAAACGCTATGCTACAGCAGCAATTACTTGACAAGAAGTTAGGAACAGATCCTCACCCTAGCGAATTGAACTAATTGTATCCTGTAAATACCACTCCCCTTTCACTCCTTTATTCCCTATGGGAGGTGTCATCCACCATTCACCTGAGCCTTTACTCCCAAGTTGACCCTTGTCCTTAACTATTCCCTTCTCCTGGCAGCTCTGTGCATGCGCACACTGGGAACAGGATCCATCTGTTCTTCTGCCCCACTGATCTCCAATTCCGAAGGCAGCTGATAACTGTCAGATCGCCCTGGCCCCATCTCTGCCTCTGACACAGAGCGCTCATCAGAATCTTCCCTAGACTCCAGGACTAGCCCATGTTCCTCCCCAACCTCCTCACTGTCCAAGTCTGCCACCAACTCTGCTGGCTGCTGGTGGGCCACAACACCCTAAATAGTCTTTCAACATTAAGCATTTTGTAAGCACATCATTCATTGATTATTCAGATTATGTTATTATTGCAACAAATCTATAAAATAAATCGCAAAGCAGTCACATACTATTTGTTTTTAAACTATTTCAATTGCAATTACTTTATTTGCCCTATTTTAGAAGATGAATGATTTCTGTTACTGCAGTTACACTGAACAAAGGGATTCTATTTATATAGAACTTTATTATTGTTTACGGTACTTCCATACAGCGATTCTGAACCAGTCTGACAGCAGCTCTAGACTTCACCATTCCTGGGAAACCAGCAGTATTAGAAAACTAAGCAAAGAGATATATTTCTAACTGCTGCAAAACTATTGTTGTTATTATTAATTTAGGTTTGAATTGTTGTGGATCATTTTCACTTTGGAAGGCATTCTTTCTTCCCAGCTTTTGACATTCAAGTTCTGCAAAGGAAATACTAACTTGATCATTGGAAGTCCCCAGCCCACTTCTACCCCCATAGCACAGCCCCTTTAACAGGAGAGGAGTTATGCAAAACGGAGACTTTTTTCTCCCTTTTACTTGGAGTTATAAGAAAAGAAACTCTTTGTTACTGCAGAACCTTGAGGTGGTACACTTGTTTCGAGCTTATCAAATCAGAAGAAATGAAAATACCCCACTTATCTTCAATCTGTTTCTGCCAGCAGGGGAATGAAATGATAGCAGTTTGGAAGCACCCTCACTGCGATTTTGTGAGAGACTGTGGGAAAACAGAAGATGTCATGCTTAAAGGTTTATCTCAGAGAGACAACTCAGTCCTAATGTGAGAGATGTGGGGGGAAAGCACTTGGAGGAAACTCTGCTTTAATTAACTCACCATAAAGACATGGCAAAGGTACTTTTGCAGTTTTCAAGATTCTGAATTTACCTCAGACTAGCATTGAGGATACTTCCTGAAACCAATGTTGTTCTTTGTTCTTGCCAGCTTCATGGGGCTTGACAGATCTTGTTTCTATTTCTTTTTCTTTTCAATTTGTGATTGGCCTCTCTGTGGGGTGGCATTCTGACACAAATTAATTGTCTTGTTTCTCTGCCTGGAAAGGCCCAGCTTGTGAAGTACTTCTGCATATTTAGGTATTCCTTTTTCTCTCTATCTCTCTTTTCCCCATTGGGACGAACTGAAGAGAATCTTCTTTTTTCTAAGGCTGTTTAAAAAAGAAGAAAGGTGATTTAAAACAATATTATCATCTTTGCACTCTTACAAGTCTCTCTCTATAATATATATAGAACTATTTTCCCCCTTCCTTAATTTCTTATTGTGTATATATGGTTGCAAAATTCTGAAGAATTGCTAGGTAGTAGCAATAAGATACAGAAAACTCATGCTCATTGCTGCTCTGGTCCAGTGATGTTCCAGTGATCCAGTGATGTTCTGGATCTTTGTAGCCCAGATATCATAGTTCCAAAGAAAAATATGAAACACTTTACGGAATCAACTTTGCCAAATAATTCCCATTCTAGATGGTTGTTGAAACTAATAGTCTTTTCAGTTTCTACATTATGCCATTTTGACTGTCCAATCCCTCCAAAGCCATTAAAATAGATTTGCAGATTATCTTCATCTTGCTGATTTTATAACACTGGAATAAACTGCTGAAATCACAGTGAAGTAGACAGGACTGTTCTTCCAACTGAACAATAGGAATTCAAGGAAATAAATCAAATTTATAATCTGTAATCCTATGAAATATTCCTCTCATGCTAGAAATCTCAGTGAGATCTATAAAGATTGCATGATATCACATCATCAGTTTCTCAGCCAGGGGCTTTCATCAATCCTCTAATCATTTTTGTTGGCTGAAACTGAAGATAAAATGTGGAAGAGGGAGGTTGAGTTCTTATCCTAAATTGTATGCTGCAGGAACTAGAATTCATTGTCAGGTCATGTGTATATTTTCACCATTTTTACTTCCTTATTTTAATGTACTGAATGGAATTTCCTCCTTGCCACTGGAACTTCATTTCTTTCATGGAACCCTATGTCAGGATTCACTCATCAACGAAACTTGTTGGTTTGTGGGTTATTCTCTGTTCACAGTTAGTGGAACCTGACACCCTAATAATATGGGTGTGGTCTGCCCATCTATATAGCTTTGATGCAAAAATATATAGAATCAGTTACCTATACATTGAACAATGAATATTTGATATCCTTTTAGGAGAGTCTTACCAACATTGATATGCAACATCCATAAATAAACGGTTTACAAAAAACTGGGAAAGCTGCTAGAAATTATTACTTTTCCCAGAAATTCCCAGATTCTGGAATTTTCAGTCATTAATTACCCAGTTGACAGGAATTATATTTTTTCCCAGAAGATCAGGAGTTTCTTGTTCCAATCTGGAGAAAATTCTCTGAACACATTAATCAAGAAAGCTTGGCATTTATATCATGAAGTTGGGTCACAGAGATGTGGTCTAATGACAGTCTTATTTTGAGAAACTATCCCCATTAAAACTTCCTTTTTTGATATCTAATTTAAATCTTTAAAGATGTTTCCAGTCTCTAGACAAAATGTTCTTGATTTTGGTAATCTACAGTAGAGCGAAAAACCACAGCTATTTGAAATAGATGCCAGTGCTGTTTATTCAATAAATTAAATGAGCTGGCAAGAAAAAGCCTTGCAAAGAATTAAGCAAAGCTTCTAATTATAAATAAATGTTTCACACTTGGGATCTTTACACAATTAGCTAGTTAGATGACCAGTCAAGCTAGAGAATAGAAGATCATAGAGTCATATATCTATGCTGAGAATAATGAGAGCCTGATCAGTTATTTGGAGGGCTTGAATTTTCTAGATTACTTTTGTAGCATTTTCCAATCTCCTATGGTCCTCCCTTCTCATTCTTGGTTGACCAGAACTCAGGGCATGCTAGGACTTTTGACTGGTCAACTCACTCAAGATATATTATTTTGGTGACCCTCCCTGGAGATTGGCTACTCTTTCTCAGGCCATCCAGTAGTAAGTTCTGGCCTGGACCATTTTGGTAAAGCTATTGAACTAATCCCTCCATTTTACTCTTTTTCTTCTAATTCCAGAGTTAGAATATTTTGCCTCTCATATTAGAATACCCTTGCTGATAGAATACCCTATCTGCCCTGCCTCTATTACATGAAAACATCTTAATAAGTAGTTTATATAATCTTTGCCTTTAGATATATGTACACAAAGAGAGACACCTTGTTGCTTATTGAACAAGTAAGTTAGTTATGTAACTGAGGTTGAAAAACTTTTATACATCTACTGAACCAATGTTCAAATGTCCACTTTGTTCCAAATTCCCCTGATATAATATAAATCAATGCCAAGAAGTAATCAGCATATACTGTCCAGTTGCTCCTCCAATTAAAATGTGGTTTAAAATACCTATCTATTTATATAATATTATATATTTATACCTACTTATATCTGGAATAATCACTCTGTATAAAAGTGGGAAATAGATTATTAAGGGATAAGGAGGCTGGCACTGTGCAAATAATTCTTCCCTGAAGAGGAAATAGAGCAAATCTTATCCATGATGGCCAAACTTTTCCATAATCTCCACAGTCTTTTCAGTAGAATCAATATTCTTGGCTATGTGTTTCCAACCGTTTAAAGGGAAAATGTCACTTTTTCATCTCTATTCTTTTAGCCCTGCTAAATCAAATCTATATTTGTCATAAAACAATCAAAAGTGTGTCTGAATTTCAGGAAACTGTGGTGAAAGATAAGGAAAAAGTCTCCTTCAATGAACTATTCTGTAGAGCTTTATCACTGCAAAAAGAAATATTTACAGCAATTTGAGTTACACGGCAGCTGAGCTACGAATAAATCTGGTCAGCTGCCAATTGGAGATATTGTTCTGGGATCTCAAGTCCAGAGCTGATTATAAAGTGGTATATAATCTTTGGGGAAAGTATGGTGCAAATCACCATATCATTACTTTCCACTGTGTTCTTAACATGAGCTTGGAACTGTTTTGTATCAAAGTCTATTTTACAAACCATCCTTCCACTTTCAGCTTGGGAAAGAGAATATTTGTCAGCACAGGTGATTGAAGCAATCAGCTAACCTTGATTCTTGCTCCAACAAGGTCCATATAGTCATTTGGAGTGGAGCTTTGACAGCAAAGGGTTTTCATTTTTTTATTAGTATTCATCCAATGGCTTTAAGGAGAGCCTTGACAGCTTTATTTCAAGCAACACTTTCCATTTGCAGGATCCAAATTGAAAGCAGCAGTGCAGGAAAAAAGTCTTGATATAGTGTCTTTCAGCAAATAACTGTATTTGTCCCACAGCTTTGCTCAATAATGAAATTGAGATGTCCAATTTCAGTTCTTCAATGCTTACATATGCAACCACATTCTTTTTGCACGAAAGCTGTATAACCAGTATAATATTTTCCTCCACTCTGGTTGGATGGCCAAAGATCTCCACAACCATAAAGTAAATGTGTATGCTTAGTTATGTGCCATTAATTAGAAGAAAAGTGTCACTATTTTCATTTCTCTAACTTTATTCCATCGTCATCCAAAGCTGTTCCCTTTCAATTATTTTTTATAGGTACTCTATCCTGGGTAATTTCAAAGGTGTGCTTATTCTCATCTATGAATAATCTTTTTTTCAGGGTGACACTGCCAAATATCCATTTTTGATTTTAATTGCCCTCTGCAGTTCATGCTGAAACAATTCAAGTTGTGTATTGTGAGAGGCTAATGATGTTGGAAGTTGCCTCTCTGGGTGATGATTCTCATCATATCTCTATTGGTGTTAATAGTGCATAAATTATAATTTATAAGTTATAGTATGATACTGTTTTCAACAGAAGAAAATATAAGTATTTCAGCTTGAATGGTGAGAGTTCTTGGTGTTCCCTGAATTTGGTTGCTTGTTTACAGATATTTCAGTCTATTCAACTAGATTACATTATCAGCGATACTGAGTATGGGAGTTGTTCCCTGTTTGCATACATTAGTTCTCCCTGCCAGTGTTGGTAGGAATGTGGTCTTCTCTTTGATCAGGATATTGTTTTCTTCTTGTTGTTTTTCTTCTGTTAATCCCTGCTTATCTGGATATTGGCTGCTGAACAGGATGTGTAATGACCTTATTGTCTCCTTGGCTTTTTATTGTTTCTTTTGAATAGAGTAGCTTATCCATGGTAGGTCAAACTTCTCCACTGATGGCTGATGTATTTGAATCCCAAGCTTCTAGGAATTTGGTTGCATTTTTGGATTTAGCTTTCCTTCACTTTCTACTATGCCACTTTCACTTTTGAGAGGAATTGCATTTCAATAGTATGAAAAGTTGTGGGAGGAGGCAAGGGAAGAATATAAACAGGCTTTATGCAACAGCACTTCTAAGAGAAGTAAAAACTTCAAGTAGGAGACCTATTTTGGCTGGATTAGGATTTAAGGAGAAATAGGAATTTTAGGAAGGAATGGCTGTTCAAGAAAAACTCAAGGAAAGTGATTCCTTTAATAAAATATTTATTTTGAGAGCTCTTCATTTATATCTACAGGTTTGAGGTCAAGGGAAAGAAATAACTAAAATATTCAGGAAGGAGAAGAGAAAAAAATATAGAATAATAGGCAAAAAGATGGAATAACTTAAGATCGTAAGATAATATGCAGTGATAATATACCAGAGAAAAATGACCTCATGGAGGTCATAGTAACAGATAGGGGGAAATTTCCAATAATCACTATTTTTCATCACATTACAGGTCATGAGATAGTCATGCCATTCAATTAAACTAGAAAGAGGTTTTGTGAATACTGTTAATTTTTGAGAAATGAAAAATATTTTTGAAAAATACCAGAAATATAAGGGTATAATAGAATAACTGATTGTTTAGAACTGGGAAATTGGATTTGAATTATGGAAATACTATTCCACGAAATGCATTAAATCTTTTTTTTTTTAAATGCTAGCTCTCTGTGCAATTAAACAATTCATTCCAGAATGAATTCTAGCATGAAAAAGCAGTTCAAGAATAGACATGATGTATTTAATTCCTTAATGAAATAATGGTGGTATATCCTAGCTTTTCAGTTAACAGAGAATATTACTCATCAGGAATCCAAATCTTAGTAATAGGCTCAGTTTTTAAATATTAATATTAGGCATCTGGATTTTTTACCATTAAGTTTAGGACAGATTTTATCCTAAAGCATCTCTAGAAATTTTAGGAATATTTTTATTTAAATTCTCAATCAGCATGTTCATGTGGCTGATAATTCTAGTAATTATGCTCCCAATTTACATAAAGCATATCAACTTGAATGTCAGACTTGGATATTTATTTTTGTATTTTGAAAATAAGGGTTAAAGCTTCTGAAAGTTATTTCTCATAGTACGAAGGAACAGAGGAAAATTCAAGGCCAGTGAGAGTGTCCTTGCTGAGATTTCAAACCAATTTATTGTAAAGTGCAGATCCAGGAAGAATCATACTCATAATGGAAGAATTGATTAAAGAAGATTCTCATAAAAGCTTTCAGTTTCTTATTTTACCCTTAACAGTCCAGGTAGAACCTTAGACAATGGATAGTAAAATGACTTATTTAATAATATGCATCATTTTATCACAAAACTTTGTCATCTTTCATATAGATTTTTGTGGCGCACTACCTTTGAAGACTGCTCAGAAGTTATATTTGGTGGGAAATGCAACAACCTATTTGTTATTTAGTAAGAGCTGTATCTGCACATTATACCTATGTTGCATGGGCTCATTGGTTACCACTAGGCTTTATGTGCAATTCAAAGTATTGGCTTTGATCTGCAGCTTCAACCCAATATCCTTCAGGAATGTCTGCTTCTAACCACGTTTTTCAGAATAGAGATGCTGAGAGTTGGAAGAGAATGAGACATCAGGGCTTTTTATTTGTGATAGCAATCTTCTGAGAAAATTTTCATTGGGGAATTGGATCATGTCCTCTTTGTTTTTTGTTTTTTTTTACGAAGACTGCTGAAAGAAAACTATCCAACAGTGGTTTTGAAGTTTGCTGCAATTCATGACATCTAATTATTGTAATTATTGTAACCATGAATTTTATATTTTTAATAATTTATTTTAGTCACATTTTTACTACTAAAATTATCAGTAATTGGTGCTTTTATGTGCAAACCCACCAGGAATCCTTTGGGAGTATAGTGATATAAAAATACAGTAAATAACTTATATCTAGATATCTTTAGATACAAATGGAAACATAGAGCTACAGACATAGATATAGACTCAATCAAAAATAATTACAGGTACATGTCTAACCCTTAACATGTCCAGCCAAACACTTAAAAAAAGAGTGTTTACATTAATAAACATTAAATTTGTCACGTCAGAAATTGAAGCTAAGCCTCACTATTACTTTTGGGATAATAAGTTTGAAAGGGAAAATTACCTAAGCAGCAGAACCTGGACTGTCTGGGATGTAGTACATAGCAGATAACTTTCAGTATTAACTAATAAGTTACGAAAATACTTTCTGCTGTTTGAGATATTTTGGGAACACAGAAATATTACATGAAATGCACATTAATGTATCTTTTGATATCTATTTAAGTGTAACAGAAGATGTTATTTACATGTACCATACTGTGTGACGCTAGAGGTACAACAATCTAATGTGCTCCTGGGTTTGATTTTTGGAAATAGAGTGAATCTCAGAAACTAACTTCCAGTAGTTTTATTAACAAAACCAAAATAGAGTCAATATTCAGATGCATACAGGGAAGATGAAGAGATAGGGCTTCATCCAATGCTCCACTAAATATAACAATAGGCACTCCAAAAAGATCAGGAAGAGGGGAACATTCTAGGATGTAGGATCCTCCAGAATACATCTATAAAGATAGGAATCCAGGATGACTATAAATAATTTGCATGTATTTGGGTGTGGTATTTCATTGCCCTATAGCTAGAGAAACATGGGATTTAGATATAAAGACAGTGATTAAAATATAGTGAATGGCTATTGATTTTTTTCTTTCATTCAATCATATAAAATTCTCATAGATTGCTTGGACAAGTCATTGCAGCCGCTTTCTGTTATTCTGCTGTTCTTCAGAAACAGTTTACCATTGCCTGCATTTTAGGACTGAAGAGAATGCCTGGCTCAAGGTAATCCAATTGGCTTTTGTACCTAAGATGGGTCTCCTGGTTTCTAGCATAATGCTTTATCCAATACATCAACCAATCTCTCCTATAGTCATTACTTTGGCTTTTTAAAATGATGTAGTTTCTTAAGCTTATCCATCTGATATTGAACTAGTAACTAAAGAACACCCAAGAAACAGACTGCATTTAATAGGGTCCAAATGGTTTCCTACAAATGTATGATCCTATGATTCTCAGATGAGAGAACAGCTCAGATCTTTCCTTCTGAGCCAAATATTTGGTTTAATATTATTTCTGAAGAAGAAGTTTTGTGAGAGACAAACCAGGGTTTTAAAATTCCTCTAAGCATATCCTAATGACTTGATGTGATTTTCAACTTTTGAAATAAATTATAGTCTTTATTTTTTTGGGTGGTGGTGGTGGGGAAGGGCTTAAGATACATGCTGTCAGTTCCAGGAAAGCAAAATGCAAACAATATAAATATTATTTTGGAGTAGACAGTCTTAAAAGCATTTGATGTTAGCAATTTCCCCCCCTCACTATTTCTTTGCTTACCTCCCACAATTTCATCCTCACAATGTAATGATGGCTTCATTTACCTGAAAAGTGAGATGTTACTTGTGGGAATTTTTATACAATTAATATAATAAATTTTAATATTTCCTGAAGTGATGTTGCCTAATCTTACACCACTGATCTGAAAAAATGTTTTCAATTATAATTAAATTGCCAACTTAAACAAAAATACAAATTTTCCAAAGCTTCCCCCTGCTCTCACATATAAGACCACCCACACAGAGTATTATTATCTCTCTGACATCAACTGAGCCTGACATTCTTTTTTATTTTCAGCATCACATCAGGAGAAAAAGCCTTGGATTTCAAAAGATCTACTCCCAGGAAAAATAATATAACTCAATACAAGCAAGTTGAGCCCTTTTGACAAATGATAGCAGAATAATATTGCTAAAGGTGCCTGTTCTGGCATATGTCCAAATTTAGTAATTTCCTCTTTCTGCTGGACAAACAAAAGTGAAGAGTGCGTTTTGTGCTGTATTGTGGTACAAAACTTCCATAGCTATGTCATTAAAGCCTGCTGAAATGAGGTAGTAATAACAACAGTCAGGTAAATAATGATGTGGGAATTGTGATACCACATGGAAGATTTCCCTAGGTTTGGAATGAACTGGAAGGTCTTTGCAAACTTACATGATTTCTCTATGATTAGAATTCAATTTCAAAATCTAAAACCCTGGTTAGAAAGAATCTCTCTCTCCCTCTCCCTCCCTCCCTCCCTCCCTCCATTCCTCCATCCCTCCATCCTCCATCTATCTATCTATCTGTCTGTCTGTCTGTTTCTCTGTCTGTCTGTCTGTCTATCTATCTGCCTATCTGCCTATCTATCTCATCTTGCAGTTGTCCACCCCCAATAATTATTATCTTCTTTTTTGTCTTCCTGGCTTTGCCTTTCTGGAGGGATTCAGCATGTCCAAAGAGATATCTGCATGGTGTAGCCTATGCCATATAAATGAATAAGATGCTTACTTGTGTAGGATTTGTGTGGGCATATTTCTCTATTTTTATTTATTAGATAGCTTCTGAATAGGTGATGTTATGGTTTTATTAATAAAGCTATACCTCCTTTGCTCCAACATTGATGTTGTCTTTGGGCAGTCAAGCTAATATACTTCCAGTGGAGTGTCCCATATCAAAACTTTTGTGTTGTTGTTTAAGCCACTGAGGTTGGAGTACACATTCTTATTTCCCTCTCACACAAAGTAAAACAAGGTAAGGAGATGTGGTGCTGGCCAGAGGTTGATTTTTGTGGAAGAAAAGTCCATTTACTAGGCTGTTCTTACAACAGTGGTAGATGGTATTGTCAAAGTCTTTTAGAATATCATGGTTTGGGAAGCATTTCAAGATTCATGACAGTAGTTCTGTGGAATTGCCCTTAAATGCTCCTTATTTCTTAGATATATATTATTACCTCCAAAGATCAGAGAGCTTTACTTCTGAAAAACAATATATTATATATTTTGCCTTCTGGATCTAGATGATATGTGGAGCTATTCCTGAAATAAATAAGCCTACTCCCTTGTTCTGGGAATATTGTTAACAATGAAAATGGAAGATATAAATAAAGCAGGTTTAAAACTGTGGCTATGGCAAAGAAGTAAAGTCTGCTTTTGAGGCAAAAATAATTCCTCATGACTTAATAGATATGCTCATTTCATTTCTTGACATTTGGAATGATGTAGTTTACTACTGCCTTTATATTTACAGTATATTTATTTTATTTTTGTATTTACTTCTCAGTCTAAGTTTTGCCCTGGCATTTGGAGAATATCTTATGCAAGTACAAACCAGTTCTGAACTAGGTAAATTTTCCTGTCATGATCACAATTTAATCCATATTCTAGGTTTGCATTTTCTTCTCAGACTAATTTGTTTGTATGTCATGGGATCAGTGTCAAATTCTCCTCCTACAGATTGTCCCAGAAACAGTAAGAGGCTGCAAATATGACATGACCAACTTTATGTTTGCACCTAGGATGAAGAAAATGCCATAATTTGTAAATTGGGTTCATTTCTCCTCCTCTTTTGGCTGAGAAGATACAATGCACCGTTAGCTGTTCCTAGGTAGAGCTCTTCTCAAATGTGTCTGACATTTGAAAGAAAGGCTTCCCAGCAGGGAAAGTCAGTCATGTGGAATCCTAATGGGAATTACAGAATTGGTTTCCTGATTAAAAACCTTTGGGAAGATTGTTTCAAAGCCATACTGTAATTCATTTTATAAAAATGAAAATAAAAAACTGATTGCCTGAGTTAATTGGCAGTAGGTTTCACTTATTACCAAAGATATTTCAAAATAACCTCTCCAATACCATTTAATTTTATATATGTGAAAATTTTATATTGTGTTCTTCTTATTGAGAATATTTTGAGTGTTCTTATGTATTTACTTTTCCTAATTAGATTTCTATTCAATATTACACAGAAAATTCACATTCGTTCCATTTCAATTTTCTGCATTTCATATTGGACTTAAATACATAGCAAAGATATTCCTAAGGTTGAAATAATAGTGAAATGTTTTTATATCAACTACCCAGATTTCATACCAGACAAATCTAATTAGAAGTATAAGAAGGAGAAAAAAATATTTACATATTACATAAAATAAGAAATTTCAAAACAATGTTCAGTCAATAGTATATGTATTTTAAAACTTTGTATTAAGATAATCCCAAACTTTTAGATGTGCATAATAATCCATGAATGGTTGCCAAGTTAAATTAAATTCTATATCAGACTTATTTTTGAAATTTCAAGTTATTGGTGTAATTACTACCCTTCAAAAAGACCTCGACTATGTATCAGAATGGTCAAACAAATGGCAACTTCAAATCTCAACAAATAAATGCTCTGTCTTACATATTGGCAAAAAAAATCAGAAAATAAAATACAGGCTGAATAATCAAGACTTGTTGATGATTCAAACTCTGTCAAGGATCTTGGAGCACTCATCTCTAATGATCTAAGTGCTAGAGCCCACTGTAACTACATAGCCAAAAAGGCATTAAGAGTTGTTAACCTAATCTTACATAGCTTTTTCTCTGGTAATATTATACTACTAACTATTTATTTATTTATTTTATCGGATTTATATACCACCCTTCTCCCGAAGGACTCAGGGCGGTTTACAGCCAAATAAAAACACAATATAAAATTACAAAAGTTAAAAATAGATTAAATTCAAGGCTGCTACCAACATTATACCTTAAAACCCCAATAATTAAAATACAAAACTTATTCTCAAACCTCAATTTAAACCCCAATTTAAGTCAGCCCAGGTTGGCCTGCTCAAAGAGCCAGGTTTTCAGAGCACGTCTAAAAGCCCTCAGGTCAGTGGTTATCCATAATTCAGGAGGCAGCTCATTCCAGAGGGTGGGTGCCTTCACTGAGAAGGTCCTATTCCTCGGGGTCACCAGGTGGCACATGGATGCCGTCAGGACCCGAAGGAGACCCTCCCTGTGGGAGCGCACCGGTCAGTGGGAGACTACTGGCAGAATGCGGTCTTGCAAGTAACCTGGTCCGATGCCATGGAGCGCTCTAAAGGTCAAAACCAGAACCTTAAAGCGAACCCGGAAGGCCACTGGCAACCAATGCAGCTCACGTAGGAGAGGTGTCACATGGGAGTTTCTTGACGCTCCCATGACCACCCACGCGGCCGTATTTTGTACCAGTTGAAGCCTCCGGGTGCTCCCCGCAGGGAGCTCCATGTAGAGGGCATTGCAGTAGTTCAGGCGGGAGGTGATCAGAGTGTGAGTGACCGCGCGTAAGGCATCCCGATCAAGAAAAGGTCGCAACTGGCGCATCAGGCGAACCTGATAAAAAGCCCCCCTGGTGACGGCTGTAATATGATCTTCTAAAGACAGCTGTGCATCCAGGAGGACACCCAGATTGCGAGCCCTCTCTGTGGGGGTCAAGATCTCTCCCCCAAAAGCCAGCGACAGAGTCAGCTGACTATATCGGGCAGCCGGAAACCACAGCCACTCAGTCTTGGAAGGGTTGAGTCGAAGCCTGTTCCTGCCCATCCAAATCTGCATATCCTCCAGGCACCGGGACATAACCTCCACAGCATCGTTAGGGTGGTTTGGGGTAGAGATGTAAAGCTGAGTATCATCAGCGTAAAAATGGCATTTCACCCCAAAACCACGGATGATCTCGCCCAGCGGCTTCACATAAATGTTGAACAGAAGAGGGGAGAGGACTGACCCCTGAAGCACCCCGCAAACGAGGGGCCTAGGGGTGGACCTCCCCCCCATCAACACAAATTGTGAGTGGTCAGAGAGGAAGGAGGAGAACCACCGCAAAACGGTACCTCCAATTTCCAACCCCTCCAACCGCTGCAATAGGATACTATGGTTGATAGTATCAAAAGCCGCTGAAAGACCTAATAGGACCAGGACAGAGGAATAACTTCTGTCATGGGTCCTCCAGAGATCATCAACCAACGCGACCAATGCTGTTTTGGTGCTGTAACCGGGCCTGAAGCCCGATTGGAATAGATCTAGATAGGTTGCTTCCTCCAGGTACTGAGGGAGCTGACACGCCACCACACTCTCAACAATCTTCACCACAAAGGGGAGGTTGGAGACTGGACGGTAGTTATTTAAAAGGGCCAGGGCCAGGGCAGGCTTTTTGAGGAGGGGTCGCACTACCGCCGTTTTCAAGGCGGTAGGAAGCGATCCCTCCCTCAACGAAGCGTTGACAATCCCCTGGACCCAGCCTTGTGTCACCTCCCTGAAGGTAGAAACCAACCAGGAGGGGCACGGGTCCAGCAGGCATGTGGTGGTGTTCAGCCTCCCCAGCAACCTGTCCACACCCTCGGCGGTCACAGGATCGAACTCCTCCCAGATAACAGTCTCAAGACTTGCCCCGGACACCTCCCCCGGGACCACCCAACTGGAGTCCAGCCCGCCCTGAATCTGAGCTATTTTATCATACAGAAATCAAGAAAACTCCTCTGCCCTGCCTTGCAAGAAGTCCTCCCGTGCTCCCGGCTCAAGCAGGGAGCGGGTGACTCTAAATAGAGCGGCAGGTCGATTTTCTGCTGATGCAATAAGGACGGAGACATGCAAATGCTTCACCGCCTCTATCGCCACCAGGTAGGTCCTAATGTAGGACCTCACCTGCGTCCGGTCACTCTCGGTGCGACTGGTCCTCCAAATGCCCTCCAGACATCTTTTTCGGCACTTCATCTCCCTCAGCTCCTCTGTAAACCACGGAGCTGGGTGGGATCTGTGCTGAGTCAGAAGGTCGCAAAGGCACAACTCGGTCCAGAGCCTCGGCAGCCAACCTATCTCAGGTGGCCACCAAGTCTCCAGCTGAGTTATGAGCCAGCGTCTCAGGAAATGACCCAAGCTCCGTCTGGAACAGCTCGGGATCCATCAGGTGCCTGGGGCGGAACCATCTCCTCGGTTCTGCCTCCCTGTGGTGGGGGGTGGCAGCACAGAAGTCAAGCCTGAGAAGCGAATGATCGGACCATGATAAGAGTTTTATGACTAGATCCCCAAAACTACGATCATTCAATCACTGACCAGAGATGAAAATCAAGTCCAGCATGTGCCTCCCTGTGTGAGTGGGGCCAGAAACTAATTGGGTCAGGTCCATGGCCGTCATGGAAGCCATGAACTCCCGAGCCACCCCAGAGGTCTCACCGAGTGAAGGCAGGTTGAAATCCCCCATGACTAAAAGCCTAGGGTTTTCAACTGCCAGCCTGGCTATCACCTTGAAGATCCCAGGCAGGGCCAATGATATGTGGCAGGGAGCCCCTCTGAACCTCCTGACCCCAATTCACAAAGAGAGATTCACAACCATCCATCTGAGGGACTGTGGCCTCTCTATGACAAAGAGCTTCTCTAATAATCGCCACCACCCCACCACCCCTTCCCTGGGACCTTGGCCGATGAAATGCTCGGAAACTTGGTGGGCACATTTCCATCAGAGGAACACCACTCTCTGGGCCCAACCAGGTTTTGGTGACACCTGCCAGGTCCGCACCTTCCTCCGGAATGAGGTCGTAAATCAGGAGGGCCTTGTTAACAGCGGACCTGGCATTGCACAACATCAGCCGGGTACCCAGCTGATGTCCAGGGCCTGAAACTCTGCACTGCAAGGCGGGTCAGGAGGGCCGGAGTGCGCTACCGCTTGGAGACAGTGGGCGCGCGATCCCCTAACCTGATATGGCCCTCTACCCCTGCCGTATCTGCCCCTCCCACTTACGGTGCTGATGGAGCCTGCCTCTGGCTGCCCAATCTCCATCTGCCTTCTCAACCCACGACCCTCTGGGCCCTCTAGACGTGCATGCCAGCCTGATTGACTCTAAACCCCCGTGGGCTTTCCTCCAAATCCAGTTTAAATAGCTTCCCCCTCCCTAACCCCATTAAAAATTTAGTCAGAAATTTAAACAATTTAAAAGAACCCTTAAAATCAATATAATTAAAAACCCCAACTGCACCATGTCTCTTCTCTGGAACCCACGAACCATCCTCGAGGTGTGACAGGGAAAGACCCATGGGCCAAACCTGAAAAAGGGGGGCATTTCTCAGGGCCCACAGTTCGGCTGCCAAGTAGCTAAATTTCATTGTTCCATCTCCGGGCTGTAAGGCCTGATGACATGGAAAGGTCCAGAAAATACTGTCCTACAAACAGTCCCGATCTCACAGTCACTGGGGAGTCCCGAAGATAGTAGGCCCACCATCCTCTCACGATGGTGAGGCACTAAGTCTCAAGGACCTCAAGGTTAGGATTAGGGTTCAACCCTACTGTCTTCTCACAGCAGTGGGGTGGAAGATGGAATACAACTGCCGTCATCCTCTCACCACAACGGCAGTCTAGTGTCTTCATTATCTGACACCTTTCTCCTGGTCAGGGATGATCAATCAGGGGCGTTAGCGGGTAGGTGGGAGATGTTATTCACCAAAAGATGATAATAATCCTGAAGTAAATAATAATCCTCTGGTGGCAGAGACTCAACAGTGGCAGATAGTCACCATAGTGGCAAAGATAAGGCCGCTATCATCGTCTTCCATTCCATCTATCACGCCAGCCATACCCGTAATTACGACAGACCATTAATGGCGGCGACAATCTTATGGTCAACCGCCTTCTTCTCGGGCAGCAGCCTGCTGATAACTTTCATATCCATCGCCAACAAAATGGCGGCTAAAGCGGCGGCCACAAAAAACGACCGTGGCGGCGCCGCAGCAGCAGCGGCGGCCATGCAATCAGTCACCCGTGGCCTCAGTGCCAGCCAGCTAAAGTCCCGGTTGAGTCCCAACAAAGAACCTGTTAGCCCCGACTGTCTCTTGATGTTACGCTGGTCAGTCTCTACTCTACCAGGCCCCAGTCAGCCTCACCCGACCGCAGAGTCGTGCACCACTCCACAGTACCGGCACTTGTCAGCCTCCGATTCGCCTCCCGTTTCACCGTTTTGCCTGCACGCTGCTCAACTGCCTCGCCCCCCAACACATCCTAGGGTGGGCTCGGAATGGCGGCAGCACAGTCCTGGCAGGACGAGGAGACATCGCAGTAGGGGAACAAGTCTCAGCTGGTCTCATCTGGTTTCAAATGTCCCGCCTTCCAAAATGGTGGGTGACTCCACGTCGCTTGCCCACCACTTAGCTGTCACAGCTCCGACATACCCAGGAGTGAACTCGGCGTGTCGGTAAGATCCATCCCAACCAGCTGGCAGAAGACAGGGGGGAAAAGTCCCCCCCCAATGCCCTCTGCCTAGGCTGAATGAAACCCTCCAGAGACATCTCTGTTCAAGCAGCCGACATCCTGTTCATGCGCAGTTTGTATTCCTAGTTTGTATAACTAGAGCATACAAAACATTTGCTAGACCAATATTCGAATATAGCTCATCAGTCTGGAACCCACATTATGTATCTGATATTAACACAGTTGAGAAAGTCCAGAAATATTTCACAAGAAGACTTCTCCACTCCTCTACTCATTGCAGAATACCTTATACCACCAGACTTGAAATTCTAGACCTAGAAAATCTAGAACTAAGCCGCCTTCAGTCCGATCTAAGTATAGTATATAAAATCATATGTTTAAATGTCCTACCTGTCAATGAATACTTCAACTTCAGCCATAACAATACAAGAGCACACAATAGATATAAACTCAAGGTTAACAGCACCAAACTTGATTGCAGGAAATACGACTTCAGCAACAGAGTGGTCAATGTCTGGAATACTCTACCTGACTCTGTGGTTTCTTCCCCAAATCCCAAAAACTTTAATCTTAGACTGTCTACTATTGACCTCACCCCTTTTCTAAGAGGTCTGTAGGGGGCATGCATAAGCGCACCAACGTGCCTACTGTCCCGGTCCTATTGTTTCTTTATTTTTCTTATATGTATCCATTTCATGTATTCATAACTATGTTTATACGTATACCTATTATCTTGTAAGCAATTGACAAATCAAATAAATAAATAAATAAATAAATATTTTTTCACATTGATCGTAGAACTTAGTTTGCCATTCTTCTAAAAAGATTATATGAGATTCTGTGTCTGGCAACATATGCAAAGTCAACTTTGTATATTTTTTAGGGATAGGGTTTAGTGATATTTAACAGAAAATAATCTGCCAAGAAAGTGAATTAAACTTTTAACATTTATTTCATTCTATAATACTATTAATAACTTGTAAGGAAACAGCCTATCTGTTCCTGATACTCCAATCTTAAAGAATGATTCCTAAATTATAGCAGTATTCTAAAAAGGTTCTTTTTAATCATTTCTCTGTTCAATTTTGTTTTTCTCTCCTTTCTCTCCTCAAGTCTTATTGACCTAGAAAGTTACTTACACATTTTCACTACTTGATTGGATTCCTCTGTCTCTCTCTGGGTCCTGTTCTTCCCCAGATCTTCTAATTTAACACCTCTCTACTGTTTATTCACCAGGTTCAAATCTCGCTGAAGCATCAATTGTCAACATACCTGTCAGAATAAGTATTGGTGCGAACTACTGAGAAATATACTTCAGGAACATATAGAATACACCATTGTCCTATATTCTTTGAGTCTTCTCTAGGTTTTAATCTTCATAGATTTAACCAAATATATAATCACCAGTTCCATATGAATCTTATAAGTTTTTCTCATTCTTTTTACAATATGTTATGTTGTAATCCACCATCACAAGATCAACTGATCACACAAATCCGTTATAAGGAGAAGAACACTCACACTGACAATCTCCTAATTTCCACTGAAGATGTTACCTAGCTTGGTAATGAAATGTTTGGAAACCAACCCACAAGCTTGGAGAATGAACCTCCACCATCACACATTATATTGTTGAATTGCCTCAGCTTGAACTTGCTATCATTTTTGTTCTTCCTCTTAGCTAAATTGTGCTAATTTAGACCAGGTAATACTTCCTGGGAAGCAGATGAGTACACCGACTGATCATCTGTATCCTAGCATGAATGGTGTCATTCAGATGTGTATCAACCATCCTGTTTCATTTCACTGTACTTCTTCAGTGCATGCAAAACAGAAATCACCAGGAACATGGGAACCTATAATGAAAATCCATCATTGGGCATTTGAAGAAAAATCCTTAAATCAATTTAATGTTAGGTAACAGAAGAACTCATTTTGTAAATATATAAAAAAGTGAAATGATTCTTCTTTACCATTTATATATATAGCTTGAAGAAGGAATAAAAACTAATGAGGTGCACATATCTCTGCTTTAATTAGCCTGTATTACTGAAGGATTAAAATTCCAAACTGGTAGCTATAATAATTAATATGTCCTTGTGATTATCTTAAGAAAAAAGAAAAAATAATGAATCAGGGTATTTAAATGAATCAGACATAACATGAAAGAAATATATTTTTCTTACTGAATTCCTTATGGTAGCATTGTTGATAATTAAGACAATAAAAATTTATTTGAAAGGCTTAAGATTATTTTAAAATTGAGGGTGTTGTTGATGACAGAGGCATCAATTATTTTCAGAAAACAAAAAAAAGGGATTAAGGCAATCAAATTAATAATTATGATAATTAAGTGCACATAACTTAGAAAACTTGATTTAATGATTAAAATAAAAATATGTTGTGGTAGACACCTACTATGTTTATTTACAAAAGGCATCTTTCAAAAATACTTTATAGATTTTGTTTAATACTGTTATTTGTAAGAAAGTTCATTTTCTCAATTGACCAAAGTCTGCTTATTTTGAGGTCTGTTTTGATGATGTCTATTCTGATGTGTTGTATTTTTATGCAAAAACCCAGAAGAGTTGCCCTAGGAACAAAGAAGTCATTAAATTAAATTGAATTAAATTAAAAAGATGTCTTAGATTATTTAAAAAGGAAAAAAAAATCACTGAAATGTTCAGAGCTGAATACAAATGCACCTTGACAATATAAGTGCCACCACTGCTGTAGTATCAACTGTTTCTAGATAGTGGTAACATAACTTTTCCTAGGCAATGAGTTATGAAAAGTTAAGTTACCACTATCTAGAAACAGTTGATACTACAGCAGTGGTGGCACTTATATTGTCAAGGTGCATTTGTATTCAGCTCTGAACATTTCAGTGATTTTTTTTTCCTTTTTAAATAACCTAAGATAACTTTTTAATTTAATTCAAATAATAATATTTTTTCCTAAAAGTTTTTTAAATGAATCAATTGCCATCATATGGAGAAACTGTGGCTCTTGGGCACTTATTAATTATGAAGTGAATTAGCAGTTGTGTGTAGGAACAGGATGAAAGAGATACTGTTTCTTTTGTTCTATCCCCCCCGACCCCCCCCCCAAAAAAAACAAAACAAAAAAAAAAACAGTTCTCAAGAACTATCATAGGCAGAAGAGCACCAGTACTGGTCCTAAGCACCTCCTGTAAACCCTGCCTGGATTTCTATTTTTCTTATTTTTCTTGATGTCTACCATTTGCAGCTCATTATGGATTTTTGACACCAGATAAGGGGATGGGAAACCCATGATTCAGGAGGGAGTCCATCTGAGTATCGAGAGTTGATGCATTCCTAAGCCTATGTGAATGTTTGGAATATTTATGTTGAAGGGAGGATGAGAGATTTAAGAAGAAGAAGAGCATGGAGGGAGAGTATAGCAATCTATGAACTGTGGCTTTCTCTCCACTACTTTGTAACCTCTTGGCTTCATGTTTACAGAGATACCTTGCCATTGTACTGGAATGATACAGAAGAGCTAAATGATCCACCTAATTTTATCATCCTCACCTTTTTCAAGGTTCAACTTAACAGAATAACAAAATAACAGAGTTAGAAGTAACTTTGGAAGTCTTTTAGTCCAAACCCGCCCCCCACACCCCAAAGCAGGAAACTCTATACAATTTCAGACAAATGGTTGTCCAATCTCTTCATAAAAACTTCCAGTGTTGTAGCATCTACAAGTTCCAGAGGCAACTCGTTTCACTGATTGTTTTAACTGTTAGGAAATCACTATAAAATTAAAATACTATAGATTCCAAAGGGAAAGATTGCCTTCCAAGATTGGCTACAAAAATTTCCAATATTTTAAAGGCTGTCCCAGGAAACAGTATATGGATTTATTCTTCAAAATGCCCAAGGATAGGACAAGAACCATCCAAACCATCCAAATTTCCTCTATAAGGAGATTTTCAACCAAAATGTGTGGATTTTCTATCAAAAATGTAAGCAACCATTTATCTGAAATGATTGGAAGATTCCTACTCTTCCAGGATTAAAAGGCTTCCAAAGTCCTTTCCAATCCTCTGAATCCATGATTTGGTAATTTGTGTTTATATATTTTAACATGTGGATGATTTGAGGAAGAAAAGAAGTCATTGGTTATACTGTACATATTTTCAGTTAAACATCTTGTTCCTTGGCTTTTTCAAGGATTTTCTTTGCAAAACACTTAACAGAGATTCCCATTGTCATCTTGTTGATAATAAAGAAAATGATCTGAAGAGGGAACACAATTCTGGGGTCAATTTTGGACAATCAAGATCTAAGCTTTACTGCATCAGACACAGAGATGGTATTCAGCAGGTTCTGACCAGTTCTGGACAATTGGTAGTGGAAATGTTGAGTAGTTTGGAGAACTGGCAAATATCACCTCTGACTGGAGATGTTACAGTATCTTTCTCCTGCCACGCCCACCAAACCATGCTCACAGAACCACTGATCAGACAGTTGGCCCAGACAAAACAAAGTGGAATGAGTATGTTCATAGTCATGCGTTTGTATCATGTTCTAAGAATTTGCTTTTTAAACCTTTCATAGAAAAGTCTACATTGTATTTATTTCTTATGAAAAGGATCTAATTCTTTGCTTCTGTCTGATGGCAACAAGTTAGACACTAGAATACTTTAATGTAACCTTTTAAAAAGGTTTATAGAACCCCTTTTATTTGAAATTTACTTCCCATTGCATCTAGAGCTACGAAACTGTAGATCATTGAACGATAATAGGATTACTCTTATAGAACACAATAGCTTGAACCATAGCTTAGATGAATTGTATTACATTCCCACCTTGACAACTATAGTACTGCAAATTACTCCATAATATTTAAATAAGTTGCAATATAGCTGTTATATGTAGGAAAATAATCTCCCCTTGAATCTGAAATATTCTGAGCTGTTCAGAATGTACCCCTGATATACCATTACCAATTGTTCTGTCAATCACATTTTCCATTATTGAGCAATACTTAAAATAAAGGGTGTGAACAAGTTTTATATAGGAAAAGTAATGTATATTTCTTTCTAAAGAACTTCCACATTCTATACAAGACTCTTTGATTTAGAATCTAATTTAATGTTCTGCATTTACTGAAATGACAACAAAATATGGTCAACAAATGCTGCATTGAATGTTCAGAAATGTCCTACACAATCAGTCCTCATTTAAATTAGCTTTCCCTATCTGCAACAAACTATTTCAGTGTTAGAGAGTCTATAGCATAGGGAGGCAATTATATAAATTCAAAAGAGCTTTGCACAATCTTTGATGTGATAATTACTAATAGAAAAATTGTTTTGTAACAACATTATATTTCTAAAGGAGAAAAAGAGGCAGAGTCTGGGAGTGATGTCAAGATAGAATAGAATAGAATACTTTATTGGCCAAGTGTGATTGGACACACAAGGAATTTGTCTTGGTGTAAATACTCTCAGTATACATAAAAGAAAAGATAGGACTCAGCCTAGAATTGTTGTGTGTCCACAAGCAATCCGGGCCCAGTTCCAGTTGGCTCTTATCTAGGGATAATTTAGAACTGGCCATTAGTTGACCAGATTCTTGTGTATAGGCTTGACCAATAAACCTTCTTAATTGAAACATAACATATGGTATTGATTCTTTGTGCCTGACAGTTTCTGCCATAATACTGAACTAGCAATTTCCTATATTCCTAATGTTTAACATCCTTGTGCTTAAAAGACTGCTTCCATGTATGGGGATTGCAATATTTATATTACTGTGGTTATCATGCAAAGAAAAAGTTAAAAGAGATACGTTTTAATTATCTAGGGTTACTTTTTCCCCTGATGTTTATTACTGTTGCATGTTGCCTAGCATCATATTGCTTTAACTCGGTGACCTTATCAATGTGTGAAATCAATCAATCAATGAACCAATGCAGCAGATTCAGCCCTGTTACCAGATAGAATGAGGTAATAACCTCAGGAAACCAGGGCTAAGGAATAGGAACCAGTAACAAGCTAGAGAAAGGAAAGCTCTAGACAGCATATCATTCAATGGGTAAAAGTTGTTAATTGCATAGAAATTGCCTAAATTATTCCCTCAAGTTCTGTTATGTACTTAGAAAAATGAAGAGAGAAGTTAGAATATATCACGCTGCAAAAAAAATTCCCTACTCTGTTCCAGAGATTCCAAAATGGTAGTCATACTTAAATAAAGGGAAAAAGTGGTGTTTATTGATGCTATTTTATTCTCAATAAAATGATAGCTAGAGGATCCTTTCTTATTTTGCAAAGGGAGCTTCGTCCACTGCAATGGAGCCATGGAGGAGACCTAATGCCTCATTCCTTAGGGAGGATTCATCCGGGTGTCTGAAATAGTCATGAAAAGGAGCTCCCAATGTCCCATTGTCAAGGTAAGGGAGGTTGTTTGTGTACCAATACCCATTCTCTTGGGGGTGGGTGGGTATGTGTGCACATTCATGTGTTTTATATTTTATTATTAGGTTGGCAGAGGGATGGAAATTGCTTTTCTAAAATATGCACGAGGAAGTTTCCCCCCGCCCCAAATACAATGGTGATGAGTTCCATCCCATCTTTGCTAGCCTTTTATTTTACTTATGGAAGTTGATTTATATCCTGCCTTTTTGCTCCTAGAACTGCTAGGTCAATGCTTCAATATCAGGCTGAACTGCAGCTTCATTTATAAAAGGTCAAGATGTTACATAAGGCAATAACCATGCCAACGTTTACCTAGAAGGGATTACTTGTATATATCTTAATTATATTTCTCTATATTTTTGTGTTTTATTTTGTTGTTGTTAGGAGCTGCTGTGAGCATCTGGAAAGGCAGGCTAAAAATCTCATAAGTCAACAAGAAATTAGTCATCTAGGACACATGTGTAGGCTTATGCTATTTTGAAAAGACTTGTTTCCCCTGGCCTGCCACTAAATAAATGAGATTGCTGTGATATAAACTGCTTGAGGATCTTGTCAATATTACATAGGCCTCATAATAGTTACACCCCCCCCCCCAATCAAGTTATTCAAGAATTTATTTAAAATGACTGAAACTTTCACGCTGTTGTTTATGCCTTTATAATAAGGTTTTTTAAAAAACAACAACACATGATTATTTATTCATTTGCTGACTTACATTACTTACTAAGATGGTTGGGCTGGAACCAACCAATGAATGGTTCTCAGAACAACAATTAAAAAAGCTTAAAAATACCACCAAAAGAAACAAAAACCTCCAATCTAATCTACTATATTTTTTACGCACAATTCTTGAACAGATCATCTTGAAAGGCTTTAACAATTATGGGAAGGGAATTTAGGATTTGAATATCAAATTATATCTGTTTTTGCTTCTGAAAATAAAAGGGTAATTATTTTATAAATTGTTTTTATTACTAGGGATTGTCACCTGCCAGCTGTCATTCCTTCCCATTTATATGTTCCTTTGTCTTTTCTTTCATTACTGATCACACCAATTGAATAATATTGTTTTCATTTCTGAAATGTACAAAATAAACCATGTATAGATTAAAATAGAAAAAGAAACAAATTTATCAATTACACATAAAAAAACTAGGTTAATCATCTACATTTGGTAACCAATTAATATTATATAAAAGTGAGCAATACAATTTCATATATGTATGATAAAAATCAGTGTCATAGATTTCTGAGATTTCAAAGTAAATATGCATATAAATTGAACTAAAATTTTGCATTTATATAATGGTGTCTGGATGGTTTTGATTGTGGTGTGGCAATGGTATCTTACCACTTTACACGCACACACACACACACACACAAAAAACTTTCATTTCTTTCCACCTATCACTGTTCCTAAACGTATTTATTGGACTCAAGGCCAGTTGAATTGAGTAGGATTTATTTCTGATTAGACATGATTAGGATTACACTATAAAAGATTTTAATCTGTACATGCATCCTATCTGTTGGCTTTCCTTAAATACGTAATCTGTAGTTCTCAAGCTGCTATTTGGTTTACTTTATGGGGATGCCCTGAAGAAAAATGATTTATGGTTTACAGTTTCACTTTTCTGTTTCCATGTAAAAAATTAGGGCTGTTCAAGGTAATTTTAACCAAAATGCTATTGAGGGATGATAATCAGTCACAATCAATTGTTGTAATCTAAGGTGATAAGAGCTGCAATGCTTTAATAATGCTGTAACAGGGTTGTAACTTTGAGATCACAAGGCAGAATAGAATTTCGATAATTGTTGGAGTTTTAAATGACTTTCTAACAAAATAATAAACAATCCTTTACTCAAAATTGGTAATATATTGTGCAAGCACCATAGATCTGTCCAACATCATTACAAATCAAATATGAGTTTGTGGTCTCCTGGCAGCTACTAATATGCACCAAATCAATTTCATTAGTTTTGTCCAGTCTAGCTCCTCTGTCATCTGAACAATGCCTCCCATATACAAATAAATTTCTTTTTGAGAAAAATAAATCTTTCCTAGCTGTTCAGAAATATGATGAAAAGCAAATATTCTGCACAGCTTTATATAGTTATTTGTATTATTCATACCATCTTTTTCTTCTTTGAGATTCATCTCTTCAGCTTTCCTAGATTGTCTCCCCACTAGATACTTGCCAGGTTGACTTGGTTGGACACAAATAGGCTGATGTTCACAGGATGTTCCTTTGTGCCCATGAGCACTTTCACACAAACACAGACCCATATATATGTGTTACATATTTCTCAGTATGCCTTTAGATGTCATGGGACTTGGAAACAGATTGGACAGAAAGTAAGGTGGTCATTTGCTTCACTTTGATGGGATGGGACTGAGTTAAAGGGTAAATCAGGACTGATTACTTTACTATTCTGATAGCCATGGCTTGAGATGTTCCAGTGGAGAAGGAAGCAGTAAAACCAAGTAGGGTGGGAATTAGTTATGGGGATGTGACTCTTGAGCTTTAGAAGATAACCCGATCTGGCAAAGGAACTATAATGCTGGAAATATGTATTTATGAAAACAATTATATGAACAGTCCATTTTGTTAATTTGACAGTAAAAGCATGAAATAGCTCTGAATATGGATAGTTGAATATCTTATAATGCTTTCAGTAAAGAGTCAACACCAGGGGTGGGATTCAAAATTTTTAACAACCAATTCTGTGGGCATGGCTTAGGTGGTGGGCATGGCTGGGTGGTCATGTGACTGGATGGACATGGCTTGGTGGTCATGTTATTGGCTGGGTGTGGCTAACTCAATATCACTCACATCGAGGCACGCATCTCCTCGCCTGGCCTCTCATGACTGTGGGGATGCTGCAACAGTCGTGAGTGTGAAAGATGGTCATAAATCACTTTTTTCAGTGCCATTGTAACTTTGAATAGTCACTCCACACAAGCAAAGTACCAATTAAGGAGGGGGAAAAAACTCCAGAGACGTTCCTGAGACAGGAAATCTAGTCCTGTCAAGAATGTAATAAGGGTTAACGGAGAAGCAGTTTCTGTAAGCAACACCAGAATGTTTCCTTCCTGTCTTCCTTACAGGATTAGGCCAGTAATTTCTTCTAACAACCAGTTTTCCGAACTGCTTAGAATGTTAACAAGTGGTTCTAGCGAATAGGTGCAAACTGATAGAATCCCACCCCTGGTTAACACCACAGCTACAGAGAAGTTACAATAAAAGGTGTCAGTTCTTTAATCATTGAAGGTTTTTTTTCATAGCAAGCTTTATTCACTTTCTAACTTTTTATTGAAATCTTACCCGAATTTATTTATTTCCTGCTTTTATTATTTTTACAAATAACTCAAAGCAGCAAACATCTAACACACTTTACTCCTCCTGTTTAATTCCACAACAACAAACCTGTGAGATGAATTGAATTGAGAGAGAGTGAGAGGCCACAGGTCACCCACCTGGCTTTCATGACTAAAGCAGGACAAGAACTCATGGTTACCTGATTTCTAATCTGGTGCTTTAACCACTACACCAAACTGACTGTCCAAGATATGAATTGAAAACAAGGCACTAGTAAGACCATAACTTAACTACAAAGTAAATGTGCAAATATGGTTGAGGTGTTGGGCAAGAACTGAGGCGGCTCAAGTCTATTGTCAGCCATGAAAGTCCATTGGTAGAATTTGGGTTCGTCATTTTCTCTCAGCACAATCTATCTCATGGGGTTGTGGTAGGAAAAAATTGGAGGGAGGAGTACTATGTACTCTCACCTGAGCTTTTGAAAAAAGACAAGATATATATCCAGTACATAAATAAAGTATTAAAAATCAGAAAGAAAATTAAAGACAAAGTTATGTAATGGTAGTTTTTTTTTAAAGAAAAAGTTTACCAGAATCGTAAATCACACTGGTTCAGAGGAAACATATTTAACTAAAAGTTGAGAAATAAGCAGCTGTTGCAAACAGTGTTTCAAGATAATTTTTGGAAAATAGGAGCAGCCAAGTAAGAAGATATACGTATATATGTGCTCAGTATATGTATAGTTGCACCATACAAATGACTTTTATTTGCAGACAGGCGCTAGTAACTTCAGTAGGACTTAATACCATGTCAATGTAACGTAGGGTTATAAATCTCAAATGAAGAAGATTGCAGATTACAAAGACTTCCTTCCTGAGCTCATCAGAAAAAAGAAGACAAGCAATTTTCTGATAGACTGGCTATGAATGCTCAGGTTGAAAGATACAAGGTTGAAACAGAAATATTTTTTTGTCCCACAGTCATCTAAATAAGTATTCAGTCATGAAATTACAGGTAACTTAGAAAGGGCTTTAATCATTCTCTGCTGTCAGGTAAGATGATTGGTACCTTTGATCTCTATTACTTTCCTGAGCATAATTACTGCCTAATTAGCCCTCTGGAACTAATCAACTGTCCTTTTTTCAAAAGCTGATTGTGTTGAAAACAGCCCCCCTTTTTGAAAAAAATTAATGGTACAAGCATGTCATTTCTCAAACAAGACCTTCCACTGATATGTATAAAGGATTAAGAATTATAGATGGCCAAAAAAAAATTGAACTCTCATTATGCACAGAGCACAGTCACAGAATGAAAATGTATGTATGTATGTATGTATGTATGTATGTATGTATGTATGTATGTATATAGCCTACAGACTTGAAATTTGGCACGTATAAACAAATCATTTGTTCTTCTTGGCTTCTAGGTGCTCGCTAAGAAAGGATTTTTCGAAGTGACCATCAGTTCATTAGTATTTCTTAATACAGTAATTAATACACTCTTGATGCTAAGGAGTTCTACTCCCCCCTCTCCACCTGAAAAGAACTCTGTTCCAACTGCCAGTTGCATCACATTCCATTACCTACATTCTGTTACCTTAGTAACTCTGCAGCCATTTGCACCACTCAGGTGATCCGAGGACACAGATAAACCTCCATGTTGTCTCAACAACTCTCTAAAAAATGCAAATTACACTTCCAAACAGGAAGCTACTTTGGCATCAAAAGTTGTAATATTTTAATTGCCCACTATCCAGTCAGAACTGAAGAAGCTCCTTGGATGAGAAGCAAAACATCTTCAAACAAAAACCAGAAAGTCCAGTTGTCTCCTTAAAAAAAGCACCTTTGGGACAACAGTTGGAGGATTGTATTTTACAGCACTTTTGCTGGATAGATAATAGATAGATAGATAGATAGATAGATAGATAGATAGATAGATAGATAGATAGATAGATAGATAGATAGATAGATAGATGATGGAAAGGAATGGAAAGGAGAAAGGAAAGGAGGAAAGAAGGAAGGGAAAAGAGGAAGGGAAGGGAAGGGAAGGAAAAAAAAGGAGGAAAGGAATGGAATGGAATGAGAAAAGGAAAGGAAAGGAAAGGAAAGGAAAGGAAAGGAAAGGAAAGGAAAGGGAGCCCTTATGTGTTTCAATCACCGACCACCTCTGAGCCAAAGGATTGTGAACTGAATTTCTCCTGCATAGCCCAATCACATAATTTCATTGTGAAGCACAGGTATCCAGCTAGTAATAATAAAAAGACAGGTGAAATAATTAGGGATTTATCTTTGGTCTTGTAATTTCCCCATTTTCCATGAGGGTCCCTCTTCTTTAACAGGAAAAGAAACCCCTGGAAATGGTTGAAATCTTCCTTTTCAGATAGGAGCGGAAGATTTGAAGAAAACACTAGGAATGTTTCTTTTTTTCTTATTGCCTTAATCCTGTACTTTTATGTCTGGAATGATGGCATCAACTTTCCCTTCTATTCTTCACCATGTAAGAAATGGGTAGTCATCAATTTGGCTATTCTTTAAAAAGGCGCAGAAGCATGGATCTTATAAAGATGGCAGGCAAGCCAAACTTGCTTGCTTGGCTTCCCTCCCTCCCTCCCTCCTCCCTCCCTCCTTCCTTCCTTCCTTCCTTGGTGACACAGTGATTAGAATGTAGTACTGCAGACTACTTCTGCTGACAGCTGCCTTTGAATTTGTCAATTCAAATCCCACCAGACTCAAGATTGACTCAGCCTTCCATCCTTTCCGAGGTGGGTAAAATGAGGACCCAAATTGTTAGGGGCAATAGGCTGACTCTGTAAACAGCTTAGAAAGGGTTGTAAAGCACTGTAAAGTGGTATATAAGTCTAAGTGCTACTGCTTTTGCTCTTGCTCTTGCTTGAAAGGGTACAAACCATGCCCTACAGCTTTTGAACTTTATGCATCCTGTAAGCAATTGTATCCTGCTTACAATTCTTTTTTTACATAAATGTTTTTGTTGTGGAAAATGGGGAAATTTATCTTGAAAGACATATGAATAACATTGCCAGATAGCAAATTGAGAATGTATTGCTTGCTTGGCAATGTCACCACTGTGCAGGTTTCATACTGAGAGAGAAAAGATTAAAGGGAAAAAGTCCACAAAGGGACAATAGTATCCTGCCCCCTACTGGGCACTATTGATGATGTTACTTACTACAGACTTCTGCAATGTCATGATCAATAGAATGAGGCTCAAAGCTGAAATCCCCTAGGAGCAGACCAGAAAATAAACTGTGACTAATATATAAAATCACATTTCATTTTTTTAAATTTTGAAGCTTTCATATTATTTTGGGAGTGAAACTTCTGCATGTTATGTCTTTGAAAGAAAGTGGTGGAAAAGAGAGAAGATAAACTTTTATTGCTAACACATTTTAAAAGTGAATTTTCAGGAGGTATATTTTGTCATTACTGTTTCTGTATACAACTTAATGGAAGAAATGTTTGTATTCTAGCTGTTGATACTGAAAAAATACAACTATTATTGGCTTCTTTGTGGATTTTGGCTACTTTTACCTTCTATGTCTGATGATGTCCTCTTTCACTTCCCAACCGTGAAGAGGGGCATAAAACGACATTTTAATATTGTTAACTTAAGTTGACTTATTTTTCTTTTTCTCCTCCCTCTAATACAGGGGTGTCAAACTCATGTCATCATGGCGGCGTCACGTGACGTATCGGGACTTTTTTCTCCTTTGCTAAAGTGGGTGTGGGCATGGCCAGCATGTGATGTATCTGGCCTACAGGCCGTGAGTTTGCATCCTGCTCTAATATACAGTATCTTCTTTTCCCCAGCATTTTAAGAATATTTATCTCTTGTAAGAATGAGCAACCTGGATTAGGCCATGGCCAATCTATTCCTACCATTTTGTTTTCTTCTTATAGTAGTCACCTACATGCCTTTAAGGTTCTCATTTACAGTAGGTGATGATGGAATAACTCTTTTTGGCCTTCTTCACATAAAACTGTTTTTGGAAAATATGCTATTCCTGCTCTAGAGGCAACACAGAGTGTTCGTGCTGAATTTGCAAACAGATCGATGTGGTAGACTTATCCATGAATTTATCAATTCCTTTTTGAAGTTATCCAATTTGGTGATTTTACCAATTTGGTGATTTTACCATGTCTTCTGGTTAAAAAAAAATAGGTGGGTTATTTTTAGCATAGAGAATTGTTCTCTTTTATCCATTCTAAAACTCTCAATTATTTTTGGATGACTCCTAACACTAATGCTTTTTAGAAAGTCTATTTTCTCCCCTGGCTCACCAATCACATATTTCCAAATGAAAGATCCCAAACATTTTGCTCAGTTGAACATCACATTCCAAATACTTAAATTAAACTTTGTTACCCTTCTGTTGATCCAATTTCAAGAGATTCCTCTGGAGCTCTTCACAATGTTTTTTAACCACCCTAAAGAGTTTAGCATCATTGAGGTCAATGCTTAATCCCAAATCAAGATAATTAATAAACAGATTAAAAGACACTGATCCAGGGGTGGGATTCAAATTTTTAACAACCGGTTCTGTGGGCGTGGCTTAGGTGGTGGGCGTGGCTTGGTGGTCATGTTACTGGGTGGACATGGCTTGGTGGTCATGTTATTGGCTGGGTGTGGCCAACTCAATATCACTCACATCGAGGCACGCATCTCCTCACCTGGCCTCTCATGACTGTGGGGATGCTGCAACAGTCGTAAGTGTGAAAAATGGTCACAAGTCACTGTTTTCAGTACCATTGTAACATTGAATGGTCACTCCACATAAGCAAAGTACCAGCAAAGGAGGGGAAAAGAACTCCAGAGAAGTTTCTAAGACAGGAAGTCTAGTCCTGACAAGAATGTAATAAGGGTTAACAGAGAGGCAGTTTCTGTAAGCAACACCAGAATGTTTCCTTCCTGCCTTCCTTACAGGATTAGGCCAGTAATTTCTTCTAACAACCGGTTCTCCAAACTGCTTAGAATGTTAACAACCAGTTCTAGCAAATAGGTGCGAACTGGTAGTATCCCACCCCTGCACTGATCCCAACTCAAATCCTTGAAAGATTCAATTCTCATCTTGCCTATTTATCCCTATTTTTTGCTCTCTGTCTTTTAACCTGTTGGAAATAAAAAGAATAAGTCTTCTAATCATATGACTCATCCTATGAATGTATGCCAGATGCTTTGATGTGGAATTCTGTCAGTCTTTTTAAAAATTCAAATATACAGTGTTGATAGAATCATCTCCATCCATGTGTTTCTTCACACTGTAATTTTAAAAGTTTGGTGAGGCTGGCTTTACTTATGCAGAATCCATGCTAA
The DNA here is from genome assembly GCA_023653725.1 of Bungarus multicinctus. Taxonomy (NCBI): domain Eukaryota; kingdom Metazoa; phylum Chordata; class Lepidosauria; order Squamata; family Elapidae; genus Bungarus; species Bungarus multicinctus. The sequence goes on from CM042836.1 coordinate 107,506,176, forward strand.
TTTCTTTTCAGCAAGGCTTGTTCCCTTACTGTATATCAAGGTTCTTTAAACTTGGCAATTTTAAGACTTGTGGACTTAACTCCCAGATTTCCTGAGCTAACATGACTGGAGAAGGAATTCTGGGAGTTGAAGTCCACAAGTTTTAAAGCTGTCAGGTTTGAAGACCCCTGCCCTATATGCATATTTATTTTTCACTTTGATTATAATTTGTAACAATTTGCATGGAACAGACATTATGCTGGTTGATCAAGAACTTTCTGGATCTCCTCGGAGTCCCTTTGGTACAAACCCTGATTTGTAGCTAAGGCATCCCTCTACCAGAATGAAAGAATTTATCCACTCTCTCTGCAATTTTTCCCTCTCACCCTTTCACTCCTCTGCCACCTAGTTTTCCTGTGCTTCCTTGTGTTGGTTTTCAAGTTCACATGCATTTATTTCATATTCATTTTATATTTATATAGCTCAAGATGATATAGAACATGATCCCTTTTGTTATTTTCCTCACCATAAAACTTTGTGTGGTGGCTTGGGCTGAGAAAGAGAATGATTGTAGCAAAGCTGGCTATCATGCCTAAAGGTGGACCAGAACTGATGGTCTTCTCTTTTCTAGTCCTACACTTTAACCACTACATTAAACTGTTTTTTTTAAAAGAAGCTTGTATTGTTTTCATTAATGTTCCTTGCCATGCACTCTCTATCCACCATTTTTTTTGCATCTGTAATTATCTTACATTTTTTAAAGGCAGAGTTTCCTTCTCCTTTGTGTGCTTCTCTATAGAATAGGCTTTCCTTTCCTAAAGGAAATCTTTTTAATATTTCCAGGTTTCTGGGCATTACAGGTAGTCTTCGTTTCACAACTGGTTGTTTAGCAACCATTTAAAGTTACGACAGTCTTCCCCAAAGGTACTGGTTCCAGATTTCCAACAACAACACTCAATAAAATGGATTGTTTAACAATTACCATCTTTGGTTAAATACTGTAGTGTTCACTTAACAACTAGATGTTTGATTAACAATTGCAACAAAATAGGTTGTAAAATTGACTTACCACCATGGTTACTACCATAATTTCAGACTTAATTATAATCATAAGTTGAAGAGTACATGTAATAAAAAATAGATATTTTCTAGTTATTAAAAAGAGATTTTGTTTTCTCAATTGCCCTTCATTCTTTTTTTTTTTCATCAGTTCCCCAATTTCTGGGAAGTTTACTCTTTGTAACCAAATGTCCGTGTGTGGGATTTTGCTGATTCTGTTCTGTGTATATACATCCTAAACCAGGGCTATCAAATTCCTAGCCCATGGGCCGGATGCGTCATGTTCTGGCCATGCCCACATCCATGTGATGACATGAGTTTGACACCCCTGTTCTAAAGGTAACAGCATTGACCCATTTCTTGCTAATTTCACAACATTTTCATCTTTCATCAAATAAGATCATCATTTAAGATTAAAGTTAGTATTGCCTGCCATTGAATTGTTCTAAGGCTGTGGTGGCGAACCTATGGCACGCATGCCAAAAGTGGCATACAGAGCCATTACTGCTGGCATGCATGCACTTGCCCAGAAAAGGTCTACTGCACATGCGCACACACCACCCACCTACCAGCTAATTGTCAGGTATCTAGCACGCATGTGCAAGGGCGCGGCGGCATGCAGGAGACACTTGTGCATGCACAGAAGCATGCAGCGCAGATTGCGTGTGCATGCGCAGGAGGCATGCCCCCCCGCGCATTGCTTTCTGGGTGATGGCACGTGAAGACGAGCAGGCAAACCTGCATGCAATTATCGGCACGGGAGCCCAAAAAGATTACCACCACTGTTTTAAGGCACGGCCTCCCTTTCTTTACCTCTCCCACTCACATACCATCCTAATCAGATGAATGTAATTATGATGGTTAATTGCTAATTCCTATTGAAATCCTTGGAGTTGAACCAACTTGGGTATTTGATTTAAGAGGGGATTTAGCCTAGAAAGTTTCTCTTATGCTGATATGAATATTCTACTTAAGGTTAAGATGTGAATTTATAACAAATATTACAGGAAGAGTCAAAACGCAAGATTAAAAATTATAGGGCTTGAAATATAACCCTCCAAATATAGTGTCTCAGCTGAGGGGAATTCAAAAGATAATGGATGTGGAGTATCTCTTGCAACACCCCACAAATGTATATTAGGTCCTTCTTAATCACTAGACTTTCATTCTGGAAGATGACATTTAAAGAAAATTTTTCTAAGCCAACCCACCTGAAGGCAATCTGATTTTGCAATATAAAGGCAGAATAGAGCATTGTATTTAAATGGATGTAGGACAGTGTCATTAGCAATAGAATCACTTTGTGGTTTAATGCTTCCCCAGAGTGATTGATGCTGACAGAATAATTCAATTGAGATGCCTGAGGCAAGATTTTCTTTAGGACTTCCTGCCGGATTCTGCCTTCATACCTTTGGGAGTGCACAGGTCTGATATTGGTGCCCTGCTTTCTCCTATTAAATGCAAGCTTGTGTCTTACAGTGACTCTTTGCTAAATTTAGAGCAGTATTTTGCAATCTCAGCAATTTTAAGATGTGTGGACTCCAACTTCAACCAGCTGGCTGAGGAATTCTGGGAATTGGAGTCCATGCATCTTAAAATTGCTATGGTTGAGTGACACTAAGATTCAGTGTGAATTGGTTCCCGAGACAGCTTTGGCATACCAGATACTTTAAAAACTCAATTTGAAATAGCCTCTAGCTCAGAGAAAAGACCCAAGGGACAGTGGACTGTTTTTGAGTATATGTTTATAAAGACAAAAAAAGACAGGATATAGCTGGGAATGCCAATACAATTACATTTCCAACTCTTTTCAACCAACCAACCATGCAAAGTGATACTGGACCAGTGTGAAGGAAATTTCCGATGGAAAATCCATCCACCAGTTTCTGTCTCTGAGCCCAACCTGACTCACATCTGTTGTGGTTGTGAGGAAAAAGATGCATGCTGTCTTTACATCCTGGAGAAAAGGTGTGTGTGTGTGTGTGTGTGTGTAGACTGAACGAATGAGAAATAGAAATAAAAGATAGAAATACAGAGAAGTATAGATAGAGATGGAAATGTTAAACATAAAGGTAGAAAAATATAGATGTGTGAGAGAGAGCAATAGAGATATTCTGTAGATACAGATAGAAGATAGAATAAAAATAAGTTCTATGAAATGTAGATATCAACTAGCCATATTACAATTGAACTGACTGTCCTAAACGGTTTATCTGAATCTGTCTCAGAGGTGGGAACACATTTACTACGTGCAGTGAATTTTCATCCAAAGAAGACCAGTTGCATTCATTGGGAGTTATTCCCAAACCTAGCTGAATATATGCATTGGAGAACAACTGCTATTTAAAGCAGCCATGTATGCTGTTGATGAGATTCTATGTAAGTCTAATTTTGACCCCAAGCTTTTGGGAGTGGTTGTTTTATTTTTTTGCTTGCTTTTTAAAAAGCTCTGTTGAGTTGGTTTAAAGTTTACCCTGCACTTTGCACTAACATTACAAGCTGTAGTGACTGGACAAGGTTCCTTTGATTACATCAAAGGAATTGAAACTCAAGGCTAATCTAAACATGTATAACTAATGTGTAGAAAGAACAAAACAGGCAAAATAATCAACTCAACATATTCATTTCAATAGCACATTTATTTTCTATAGCTCATTCTTGCAATGAAGCATCAGTGACAGTCAGGGCATTTAAACTGATTCCACAGAGAAAAGGAAAGAATCAGCTTTGTCAGTATGACATTGGACCATAGAACATTGTGCATGTGTTTTAAACATTAACATTTGGTAATAAACAAATCCTTTAAAGATGCCAAATCCCAGCTGGAAAGTGTAGAATTATACAATTGCAACACTAATTATTGTCAGCAGGCCCAACATCTGTAGTCTGCCATGCTGCAATTAAAAAAAACCTCATGAACAACAGATGCTCTGTGCATACAGCATGAGCAAGACCTTCATGAATTGTCATATTATAGTATAAGGGCCATGGAAAGAATTTGAAAGAGGGTCTTGGTAGGGACATTATCTCATAGAGAGGTATAAACCTCTCTGATGCATTAAAGCAGCTATGTCCTTGGCTTTCAGGTCACAGTTGGATTTAAACTGCTGGGATAGCCAGCAAATATAGTAGCTGTATGTATTTTAAAATATCCTAGGACATAGTGGTATGAATCATCCAAAGGAGGCAGTTGACTTTAAGGAGGAGTATTTTACTCAAGCTAACCTACTTTGTGAAGTGCTTCTTTCAAATGCTCTCCACAGCCTTTCATAGCACATTAAAACCTTCCTATTGCTCAATTAGTATTTTTTTTTAAATTCATTAAATGATTGACAACATATTGAAATATGTTGAAAGGAGGTTATTAGGAGCCAATAAAATTTACACATGAAGCTTTCTCTTGTTTTGCTTTGAGCAAGCATGCTAGAAGTAGAAAGACTGCACTAGAAACAACACACAGGACCTCATAATAGGCAATGATTTTCAGCTGTGGTAAAAAATATAGATATGTACATATAGACAAATACAAGCATAGTCATGGGAGAAATGCGTAGTTCATTAAAACCTGGCAATCTTTATAAATTTTTATTCTAAATCCACATAAGACAATAGATGGGGGACAGAAATGCTTGAATAGCTGCGCCAATGTATCAATTCAATTTCAAAGCATTGTTGTATGTTCACAGGTTGGCCAATTCATTCAAAAAGCAGGAGAGTCTGTCTAGAATAAAAACATTTGTATTTATTTTTATTTACACTGGATCAGGACCAAGCTTTCTAGTTTTCTTCCTGGAGCTTCTTGTTGGGGACAGTAGAAAGCATATGTACCATCAGTCAGGGGTGGGATTCAAATTTTTAAATAACCGGTTTTGTGGGCGTGGCTTAGTTGGTGGGCATGGCTTGGTGATCATGTGACTGGGTGGATGTGGCTTGGTGGTCATGTTATTGGGTGGGCGTGGCCAACTCAATATCACTCACATTGAGGCACGCATCTCCTTGCCTGGCCTCTCATGACTGTGGGGATGCTGCGACAGTCGTAAATGTGAAAAATGGTCATAAGTCACTTTTTTCAGTGCCATTGTAACTTTGAATGGTCACTACAAATAAGCAAAGTACCAATTAAGGAGGGGGAAAAAACTCCAGAGACGTTCCTGAGACAGGAAATCTAGTCCTGTCAAGAATGTAATAAGGGTTAACGGAGAAGCAGTTTCTGTAAGCAACACCAGAATGTTTCCTTCCTGTCTTCCTTACAGGATTAGGCCAGTAATTTCTTCTAACAACCAGTTCTCCAAACTGCTTAGAATGTTAACAACCAGTTCTAGTGAATAGGTGTGAACTGGTAGAATCCCACCCCTGCCATCAGTGTATTTACTATAGTTATTATTCCATCTATACTTTTTCAGAATGTTCATGTTGTTTCATACAGAAATTCATATGTACTCATTTTAATTGATGATTATACAAGTAGTCCTTGACTTATAATTTAGTGACTGTGCAAAGTTACAACTACAATGAAAGAAAAGTAAACGTACTACCGTTTTTCACAGTTACAACTTTTGCAGCATCTCCATGGTCATGTGATCTCCTATTTATTACAGTTTCAATGTCCTGGGATCATGCAATCATCTTTTGTGACTTTCTGGCAAACAAAGTCAATCGGGAAACCAGATTCACTTAACAACCGGCTTACTAACTTAACTACAGTGATTCACTTAACAACTGTGGCAAGAAATATAAAATGGGGCAAACCTCATTTAACAACAGAAATGTTGGGCTCAATTGTGGTCTAATTCTAGGACTGCTTGTATTAGTATCTTTGATATTTTCTAACTAAATATAATAATAGCTGTCAGTAAAGGTAACTATCCTCTCAATTACTAATTTGAAGAAAATTCAGAAAGTGTATGTGAATCTAGAAAAAATATCTTAAGTTTGTGATTTATCTTGTTTTTGGGATGAATTGTGTTTAAAAACCCATTTTAATGGATGAGCCAATGCAGGGTAAGTTTTGAAAGTTAGCCCGCACAACTAATATTTAGCCCACACATGTAGCCCACAAAATTAATATTTGAACCATAATATAACAGAAGTTATAACATTGCCTGTTTAATTTAACAAATGGACCAAAGCAGGGGTGGGATCTGACCAGTGTAACTACCGGTTTGGTGATTTTACACCTGCCCTACGTGTGTGTATATCATCATTAGCTAGCTGCATGGATAGCTGAGCAGCCCTGCGTGCGAGTGCGCAGTGGTTGAAAAAGCACTTTTTCCTTGTTTTTTCAACCACAGCTGTGTCGTGCAAAGCAGCAGCGGTTGAAAAAGCAGGAAATAAAGATCAGGTAAGAGCCCGGGCAGGTGGGTGGCTCAAAGCAGCAGCAGACATAGAACCGATTCTATGTATGCTCTCTGTCTGCTGCTCTTCAAAGCTACCGATTCTTCTAGAGGTGGAATTTACAGAGCCTCTTTATAAGTGAGGCACCTACTTATAAATGAGAAAGGGCATTAAGATGAATGTCTGTGCATGAAGTAGTTGAATGTGGCACATCTGACCTTTTCATTTGCTGTATTTGGTATACAGAGACTATTTTTAGTTGATTTAAGACAAATTTGTATTCAGGTTATGTTGTATCTGAAATTTGGAATACAAATTCCTGTTTATTTTCTCATTTGATGAGACGAATGCTTTTTTTAAAAATGCTTTTTATAATTTAAAGTCAGATTTCATGTTACATTTTTTAAAAAACAAACCCTTGATTCTTCTGAGAAAATCATATAAGACCTTAACTTGGTTTGAAATCCTGATTTTTTTAAAAACCCTCAGATTTAAACCATCATTTCTTTTCCATTCATGGATACAAAAAGAGTTTGAAAATAATTTCCTCTGGCACCGAATAAAAGCCTCTTGTGAGACTTGACATTTATGGACACAACTGGAGAAGTAGTAATTTTATACCTCCTCATTCTATGTTTAGTGATTAAAATTGAACTTTTACATGCTTGAAATAAAAATAACTTATAATAGATCTTGAGTCCTATCAAAGCATCCCAAGAAAGATGCTTCTTATCTCAGAGACACTATTGGAAGGCTATTGTATTTAGATATATAGTTCAGACAGAATTCTTCTTTCTCTGTAATATGCTGAATTTTTCACATGGATAAGTCAGACCAGGCTACAAAGAGTGGAAGTATCATAAAAATAAACTTCTTCATATATTATTATTATGCAGTAGATTTCTATATCTATTTTAGAGAAATCTAGAAAGACAAATATAATCTGCTAAAGTGAGACAATTAAACTGTATGCTACTGTTCCAGAAATGGAATTACTTCAGATGGAATATACAAATTTGTTAATGCAACAAATATTCAATAGGCAAAATATTTGATGAACAAGAAAAAAAACAATTCTTTTTTTACATTTTTAAAAATTTTCATGACATTTATTATAAAAATCTCAATTGAGTTAAAGTTGGACTAATGGTAGAATACAAACATACACAATTTCTGACAGCTTAGGAGCCACAACTGAGTTTGCATGATATATAGGGAGTCACAATATTTTTAGGTGAATATGGAAGGGGACTTAGTCCAATGATTTTCTTAAATTTTTGCTAGATCCAATGGATCCTTTCTGCTAGTAATCCCCAGGCATTTCCAGATTAATATATATATAGAGAGAGACAGGCGGGACACTTTAAATTGAAAAAGAGGGACTGACTACACAGAGCCTAGAAGGCTGTAATTTGGGGCATTGTCAATTTAATCTCACCTTGTTGCCTTTCAAGGTTCCAATCTTGATCATCTCCATATCATTTATTAATTTAAAACAGTATCAGAACCTTTGGTCAAACAATTGTCCAAAGGCTTACATAGTAAGAAAAAAAGTCTGTTATCTATAATGCAGCATTAAACATAAATGTATGTGTCATTATTCTGAGCTGTTCCTGAAAGCGTGATTATAATGGGTTGATGAAACCATATCCTTTTAAAAAGGAGAAGAACTTTTCTTCTCAAGTGAATGGCGTTGATTCACTTCTCTCAGTCACTCTGATTCTCTTTCAAGATGGTGCGCTTTCTTCTTTTCATCTACCTTTTATGCTTTCTGGAGGTGTTTTGAGAACAACTTAATATTCCAAGAACAGAAGAGAGCCAAACCATTGAGAAAGTTCATAGAGATTATTCTGAGTTCTAACAGAATAGTGATTATGCAAATGAAGTATCCATAATCAGAATGTAATAGGAAAAAGAAGAATACTATGTCATGCATGGATAACTACATGGTTTTCCAGCAACTGATTGGTTCAATTTCAGTTCCCATCTCACAAAAGTAAATGGTACTTTAATAATACATTCAAGAAACCATAATGTTGTACATGGTAAGTTTGGACAGTTTCCCCCCTCTTTCCACATTTTAATAATCTGCAGTAGAGTACGCATTTGTCTTTTTCCTGTGTTTGCTTATGATGGCCTCTTATTATTTCATTATTGTATGACTGAATCTGAATGTAATAATGTAATAAAACACAGCTGTGTGAAAAAGTCCTGCACGCTTTCAGTTTTAAGCTGTATTTACATGTTTAATCAACTTTTCACTCATAGAAATCACGCAAAATTAGTACTTTGATGAAAATTTCTGTAGTCAGATTGAGATGCATAATTTTTATTGATATAACCAAATGTTTTAAAGGTTTTGAGTGAATTTATGTGCTAAAACAAACACAACTTCATTTTCGAGAATGTTAGGATCGAAAGTAGCCAATCAGCAGTCAGCAATTTAATTTAGCTCTGGCTGTGGGCAAGAATGAAGGCCTTTGCTTTCAGCAGTACTGAGCAGTGGCATCACATCATTGTGCTTCACGAAGAGGGTTACTCCTGTACAGAAATAGCCAAGAGAGTAAAATGCCATCGTACCACAGTGAGCAGAGTGGTTGAAAAATACCAAATAACTGGTTCAGTTGATGACAGGCTCCGCTCTGAAAGCCCAAGAAAATTGACAAAACAGCAAGGTCAGGCTCTGCAATGCATTTTGATGGCTGACAGGAAGCTCACCTCGCCTCAGATTATAAGAATTTGGGGTGAAATATGTGATGTAAAAGTGTGCACAAGCACAGTGTGTCGCAGACTGCTTGCCAGAGGGCTCAAAGGCTGCAGGGCTTGAAATAAACCTTTGGTCACAGATGCTCACCGCTCTCATTGATGTGCATGGGCCAAGAAGTATGCCAAGTGGACCAATGAACAGTGGGCTAAAGTCATCTTCAGTGACGAGAGCAATTTCTACTTGACTGGGAATCAGTGCAATAAGTACGTCAGAAGATTTCCAGCTGAAGAATTTAAGCCATACTGCCTGAATTTATCTGTGAAGCATCCATTGCACATGATGATCTGGGGCTGTATCACTGCTTCTGGTATTGGTTGGATACAAATTGTGCAGGGAATCATGAATTCCAAATACTATGTTGAAGTCCTGGAAAAGACCATGCTTCCTTGTAGGGAAGGACTTTTACTTCCAAGATGACCACACTCCTTGTCATCGAGCCAAGTCCGTCCAGCAACAGGATGAAGAAGCATGGTGTTCAACTCCTGGATTGGCCAGCTCAGAGCCAGGATTTGAACCCAATTGAGAACTTGTGGGCCAAACTTGGTTATGAAATAAGCAAGAAGCATCCAAAGATCAAGCAGGAGCTGATTGAATCCATTATTGCAGCCTGGCACCATATTGTCACCAAAGATCATGTGCAAAGGTTTGTACAGTCTATGCCTAAGTGACGCTGCCTGGTGATAAGCAATAAGGGCTGGCCAATTTCATATTAGTAACCATGTTTGGTCACTTAAATGGTCCTTTTCAGGGCCACAAAAATAAAAATGTTAACAAAACACTAGCATTGGCCATAGTAATTGCAACACGTATGCCACTGGGTATGCATCAGTTAATCTGTTTTCATAGTCATTGTAAGCATGCATTGTAAGCATTCAAGAAAATTCACAATCCCCGTCCAAATGGCACCAAATTAAAAATCACCAGTATTTATTTAAATATAACAATATTTGCATAGCAGTTAGCATAAAGTATCATAAAATCAATGACCTATCCAAAAAATGTCATGAACTGTAAACCATAAAGCATGCAGGACTTTTTCACACAGTTGTGCATATGTTTTACATCCCTTGGCAGTACTCTGGAGAATCACACATCTTCTCCACACATCTTCTAAGGAAATTTTATAGGATTAAGGTCCCCTAAATGAAGAAATGGCAACCGGATTGTTTGCAAAGTAGTTTGTTTTTAAATAATAGAGAAGTTACTGGGTTCTGAATCAATATAAATATTCCAAATGAAGGGGGAAGGGACAGAGGTGAGATTCAGCCAGTTCACACTGGTTCAAGTGAACTGATTGTTAACTTTTTGCACAGTTTGGAGAACTGTCTGATCCCACCACTGTCTGGGCCCACCCCACCTCACCCACCCCTATCATCCATTCCTTATCTTGCTTTGGCCACTCACCTAGAGCCATGCCCATGGCCCAGCTGGCTCCCTCACTCACTTGCCAGCCTCCAGTGCTCGCCTGGAACATGCGGTAGCCTGGCCTCCTCACCCTCCTCCTCTTGCTCTTCTTTCCCAGTCAGGTGGCCTCTCTCTCCATTTCCTACCCCCTGGAGAGCTGTGTGATGCTGCGAAAAGTGAGGCCCTCCTGGAATGGCTGCCTCACTCCTACACCTGGCCTCACACTCTCCGGCCACAGGGAAGTAGTGGAAACAGCTCCATGCCTATGGTGACCTCTGGGAGCTACAGTGGGAGTGGCTGCTGGCCAGAGAGTGGCTCCAGGAGGAGGAGCCTACAGCCTCAGCAGGCCAGTGGCCAGTGGCAGAAAGGCCCTGGCACATTAGCGATGGCTGGCACCTTAGTAACGACCTACCTAGTAATTTACAATGTGGACATGACAGCCAGGTGAGCAAGCGCCGAACCCATGGAGACAAGAGAAGCAGAGAGGGCTGGTTTTTGCCTCTGTTTGTCTGGCTGTCGGCTGTTGGGAGGAAAACAGACAGGGGCCTGGGGAGGAGGCCATTTTCCATCTGACAGCTGGACAAATATAGGCAAATAGCCAGCCCTCACTGGCACTCAGTTTCACCCACAGCAAGCTTGCAAAGGGAAATTTGTGACCTGCTGCCTGTGTCAAACTAGACAGGAGAGGTAGAGCGTGAGCGAGTTAGCGAGTGCTGAGAAGACAGCAGGAAAAACCAGGTGCTTACAGGTCATAAGGTGACAATTACTTGTAGTCAGAGGTGCTTACAGGTTGCAATGCTTTTGTCAAAGGACAGAACAAGCAAGGGACCGTTGGAATGCAATCCCCATCTCTCTTGGGTATATTTGCAATGCCATGATAGAGATATAAAAGAAAAACAACTTGTAACACAAGGGCTCCGTCTTGTTTTGTTCTCTCCTTCCTTGGCTTCCTTGCGGATGTTTCTGCATTAGCCCTCTTTAGGATTTCCAGCCAGCATGTTCCCCCACTTAATCTAGAACAAGGATCTCCAACGTTGGCAACTTTAAGACTTGTGGACTTCAGCTCCCAAAGTTCCTCAGCCAGCTTTAACTGGCTGAGGAACTCTGGGAGTTGAAGTCCACAAGTCTTAAAGTTGCCAACTTTGGAAACCCCTGATCTAGAAGACAGTGAGTTATAGAAGGCTGATGATAGCAATAACAATAGCATTTTAGGCTTATGTATCCTCCCAATGGTGCTTTATAGTACTTACAGAGTAAGTGTAGGGGAAGTAGTGTACAGAATCAGTATATTCCCCTCAACAATCTGGATCCTCATTTTACTGACCACACAAGGATGGAAGGCTGAGTCAACCTTGAGCCCATCAGGATCCAACTCCAGGCTGTGGGCAGTTTGCCTGCAATACTGTACTTTAACCACTGTACCACCAGGGCTCACTGATGATCACTGAAACCAATCTGTATCCATTATTATATAGTTTTGCATTCAGTAAATTGAATTGGATTTCTGAACACCATAAATACTTAATTGTTCCAGATTTAATCCTGAGGGACATGCATACCTGTGAAACCAGGAGCTTCAGAAATCCTACATTTATCCAGAGAAGCAGAACATTTGCTTTCTGAAATATTCCTGATGGCAGCCTGGCTATTTCTGCATCAAGAAGATCTGACCCAAGCTTCTTTTGGTGGGGAAGAGAGGGGGGAGGGGAGGGAAGGAAGGAGGGAGAGTGGGAGGGAGGGAGGGAGAAAGGGAGGGAGGGAGAGAGAGAGAGAGAGCTCCCTGCCATAGCTATTATATTAGTATCAAATCTTCCATTTGGACTTTCCCAGCTGAGACCTATTAATGCTCACAATAGGACAGTGTTTTAATTTCTCTCCTAATTTCCCCTGGAGTAAGTGTGCCTTGATTTGTTTGCTTGTTAATTTTATTTTCTGAATCATCTCCCCCTGTATGAAGCAACCAGAGATTTAAGCTGCCATGCTGTGTTTCCATAGCAATGGCTTGAGTCTGCTGTGTGGCTCTGAAAGCCCCTCTTACTCAGACACGCAGCACACATTTCCACATAGATGTGTATCAAAACAAAAATGTATTCCACAACAAAGCTCTCCAGAAACAATTTGTGGTGAATAGAACTAGGCTTGAAATACTGAATTCTACTTCATTCCTAAAGGTTTTTTTTTTTTTTTAATTAGAGGGAGAAAGTAATTGGAAAGTTTGTCAGGTTTAGGTCTGACCCACAGTCCATTCATGTATTATGAAATTGATTTGAGCTTGTAGCTGATATGTGCCTAGTATCATCAATTGCCTGAATGGCTTATGCACACCCTGACTACAGAAACCCCCATTAGAAGCCAGGTTTACATAATGACATCATTAAAGAAATTATAGGAATTGTGTCTGTTGCATTATGATATCATACCCACACCTGACTCTATTGAAATAGAATCCAATTAGGGATACCATTTCTCATCTTGAACGTATTTGCACAGGGAGGCCTCTTTCACATATGAACGCTGCCATATTTGGATCAGATCGTGTGACGATTTATTTATTTAGACAAAACGTTGAAACCAAATTTGGACTTGACATTAGGTAGCCTTGCAGTGCTCAGTGCTTTAGATTGTAAGCCATCCAGACTTATCTTGTCGTAAGATGGATGGCCAATAACTTTTACAAACAAATAACCAAGTATGTAAAACAGGAGTACATAAAGTATGGCCAAGTATGGCATTGATACCCACAACACATCCCCCAAAGTAGGTGACTGCATACATATACTGTATAAATATATATTTTGGGAATTTGGTAAGTAATGGGTAAATACCCTTCCTTCCTTCCTTCCTTCCTTCCTTCCTTCCTTCCTTCCTTCCTTCCTTCCTTCCTTCTGGAGGCAAGTTAATACCTTTAGCTTCTACTGCAGTGATAATAGTTATGCACGTTGACATTCTCTTAGCTGAAATGTTGGTTTAGAGCAGCAGTCCGCCCACCAGTGGGCCACAGCCCATTGGTGGGCCATGGAAAATTTTTGGTGGACCGCAGAAGAAATGCTCCCCAAAAGCAATTAATCTGGGCCATGCAGTTCTCTCGCCTCCCGACTCTTTGAGGGACCCCGGAGTCAGATCCCTGAGATGCACACGCCAACCAGCTCCCATACACGGTGGCAGCAGCGGCAACAACAATCCCCATCCCCAGCGCCCACTGTTAGCTCTCCCCATTAGTTCTCTAGCTTTGAATTGCTCCTGCCTCTCTTTCCTTCCCCCTCTCCCCCACGTGCAGACAGGCAAGGAAAGGGTGATAGAGCCGTGCACATCTCTCCGCTCTTCTAGCCCTCGCTGCCTCTCCCAACATCGAAGCCTCGGAGACGCAGGAAAAGCCGCCGCAGAGGTAGTGTCCAGAGTTGCCTTAGCATGCTTGGTTAGTTAATTCCCTTACCTAGAGAAGGAGGTGCTGGAGGAGGAGGAGACAGTAGTGGAGAAGCAAGCAACTCAGGGCACTACTGCTATGGCAGCTTTGCCTGCGTTTCCGAGGCTTTGATGTTGGGAGAGGCAGTGAGGGCAGGAAAAATGGAGAGCTGTGCATGGCTCCGTCTCCCTTTCTTTACCTGCCTGCATGTGAAAGAGAGAGAGCCAGGAGCAATTCAAAACTAGAGAACTAATGGGGAGAGCTGACAGTGGGCGCTGGGGAGGGGACTGTTGTTACCGCCACCACTGTGTGTGGGAGCATGCATCTCAGGGACCTGAGCTGGGAGGCACGGGAACTGCAAGTGGGAGCATTTGGTGGTTTTTAAGATCTCCTGGAATGCGGTAGAATGGCGTTTTGCAGGTCTCGGTGAAAGAGTGAGTTTTGTTTCACCTCCTTTCCTTCCCTGGTAATGCGAGAGATGCTTTCTTTCTCTCTCTCTCTCTCTCTCCCCTCTCCCCCACCCCCAAATAATCACTGGCTGTGGCTGGGTTTGGCAGCGAAGTGCTAAAGCAAGCGAATGCCCCCAGGGACACTTTTCCTTGCCTATCTCCAGGGAGGCTGGAAAAGCCACCTCCTTCCCCCCCAGCTTTTCTTCGGCTGCAGATCTGAGCTCTCTCAATCCTCCAGAAGACTCTTCTGTCTCTTTGGAAGATGCAGGTGGGAGCAGGTTTCCAGCCCAGAATGTTTTATTTTATTATCATTAAGCATTTACGTTTATTAAATATAAATTATACACACACACACACACATATATATTATTAAATTTATATTTAATATAAAATGTATTTATATTAAATATATTAGCTTTTTTAAAAAAATTCATATTAGTGGTCCTCAGGATTTAAAAGTATGAATTTGGTGGGCCCTGGCATCCAAAAGGTTGGCAACCCCTAGTTTAGAGTATATCAACATTTCTTTCTCCAGTGGATGAAATTTAGTCTTTTGTATGTCATAGATGTCATACATGTTCTTTGGGAAAATGTACACACATAACATTACAACTCAAGGAGTCACTGGGATGTAAAGGGATATCCTTTCATTACTACAATGAAATAAGTTATAGTGTTACTACATTCAGTTGTCATGGAGCTCCAAGAGCTTGTTTTGATTCCATCCTGAATTTTCAGCTGAAAAACTAGGAAACACCATTAGTTTAAGAATTATGTTCCAAAGGTTAAAATAGATAAATCTGGGCTCGATGGCTCCATTTTAGTTGCTATGTAGTTTTACATAGGACTGTGCATGCTTCAAAAATGACATAGAAGTGTTTCAGGACTTTGTTAGCAGGAGCAGATGTCTTGCACTAGGTGGAGCATCAAACAAAACAGGAGGTGATTGGTAATTTTTTAACTGTCTTATTAGTTTGAACATAAATCAGTTGATAGAGATAAGCTCAGATTAATGGATCATAAATTAGACAGAGTCTCTTACCCATGGTTTGTAGCTGTTGGCTGAAAACAGCCAACAACAGCAGGGCTATTGTTTGAATACATTTTAATAGTTTAGAGCCAATGAAGTCTACACGGGGAAATGTCCTGGAAATAAACTCCCTCTCATTTCAGCTGTAACATATCTCATTAAAATAATCACACCTTTTTTTTCCAGATTTCACCAGAGGCAAAAAAAGAATATAGGTTTGCTTGAATGGATAGCAGAAGTACTGGGCTTTTGCAAATAAGAAGAACTTATTTTGAATATATTTTTAAGCACATACAGCCTTAGTCTCATATATAGAGAGGTTAAGGTGAGAGATGGTGATGGTTCTTTCCTTATCAGAGAGATTTAACCATGATTTTCAATTAAAGCACAATTGGTCACATTTGCCCAATATACTGCACTATAGCAAAGGAAGAACATTATTATTGAGTTCTAGTGTAAATTAGATCACTAACAACTAATCGCCTTAACAATTTTTGATTAAAAGACAATAGTTTACATATATTCTTGTAGTAAGTTGGTTTTGTAAGAAAAGGATGATATATACATGATGCTATCATGATGAAAACTAGAGACTTGCTTCCTCCTGTTGACAGCTATGGTAGTTTTGTGTAATGTATAAACCCAGTGACAAGTAGAATTCAGCTGAGGGACTATAAGCTGGTTCTTTTCTAGCCTAGTGCAATATCCTAAGTCTCTCTAAAATGTATATTTTGCAAATTAATGAAAAGTATGAATCATAAAAAGAATAAAAAAACTCTCAGTAAACTATGTTAAGGATTTTCCCCACCTGTTATTGGGTATTTCAACTATAAACTACCGTACTTACATCTGATCAATATAATGGAATCAATATATAAAACATTGTTGTCAATACCATTGTGTTCTCTTCAGCATGCCAAAGAAGTTTTCTTCTCTTTCCTTTTAATTTCATTTAACTTTTAGATTTTAAATCTGAACCTTATCTCTTGGGAAATTATTTTGTATAAGAACAGTGCTGTTTGGAAACTTTTTCCGACATTTCAGACATTTTTCTTCTAATTTATCAGACCAAAATAATACTACTTAATATTGTTCAACAATTCTTTATCATTTTAATATATTTAGCTTATATGCAGAACAACACTATCCATACATATTTAAACTCATCTACGCTTATTATATTAACCTGCAACTTCCAGCTATTTTGTTGCTCTAGCCTTCATTATTTTCCACTAATGAACTCAGCTGCTGCACCAGTGAACTACTTTATTTAAATAATTCAACAACTTACATAAATAGTCAATAACTGTGTTCTCATTCCATGTTGAATTCTAGGGATTTTTTTTCCTCCTATCCTGTCCTGTCAAGAAACCTCCTAATCCTCTTTTCAGTTTCTTCAAATGATTTCTATAAATAATGTTTAAGTAAAATTCTGTAATTTATGTTATTCAGAATGAAATGCTATTTATCATTATTTTAATACAATTTAATACAATAATGCATTATTTTAATACAATATAATTGACGCAATCAGCTATCCCATTTGTTTATCTGGGAGAAAACCTGACTTCATTCCACATAATCAATAGCTTACATTTTTAAAAATGCATAAATAGTAGGTATATAATGGCTGGAAGACTGTTTGAATGGGATTGAATTAGAGCAGGCATGGGTAATTAACTTTCCCAAGAGGCTACATGAAAAACTGGTGCCGAGATGGAGGGCCACCATACCCCTCTCTTCCCATGGCCCTCTGCTACTGCAGCAATTCTGCTGGTTCTCTGTAACCCACTTTGCCCCCTCACTACCATGCTTCCTCCCATTGCAGGCTGTACAGAGACCATCAAAAGCCTGGAGATTGCCCAGAGGCCATAAAATGCCCAGGTCTGAATTAGAAGCTTCCCAGTTTGGCTGGATTTCTGGATCAAAGCAAGATTGAGGCCTTTTATAAGCCAGGATAGAAGAAATTCAACTTTTTTTTTTTTAAAGATGATGTTAAAGACAATAGGATAAAGTTGTAGAGATGAAGTAATGAGAAAAAGTAGAGTGCCCAGATTTTGAAAATACATACACGAATTTGGAAGTATGATGCTACAAATTTTGACTTTTGTAAACAGAATGCAATGAATTTACTGGTCAGCTAGTTAAACGATGGATAATCAATCTCTAATAAAATTAAAAATATTTGGTCTATTTAAAATTCACCTTTAACTTCAAGAATGAGTTAACCTGCAACTCGGTCTGCATTCCAAGATTTGAATGCCCAAATCTGGGAACACAAAGGCAAAATTAGTGAAAACCTGAATGAATGAACTAAATCAGAGGCGTCAAACGCACGTTGTCAACAGCGGCATCATGTGATGTTTTGGGACTTTCTCTTTCACTAAACCAGGTGTGGGTGTGGCCAGTGCATGAGGTATCCATCTTGTGGGCCTGGAGTTTGACAGCCCTGAGCTAAATGATGAAACAGGACCTACTACAATATTTCTGCTAATTTCAAATGTTACATGCAGCAATGCTTAAGCTGAGGACTGGAACAGTCAGGAGATGTATAAAGATTGTTTTCAGCTTCTGATTTGATATCAAATCTTTTAGGACCATGATGGCGAGCCTATGGCACGAGTACCAGAGGTGGCAGGCAGAGCCCTCTCTGCAGGCAAGCGAGCTGTCTCCCCAGAACAGTTCTGCTGTGCATGAGTTCAACTCCAATGCAGGAGGGCAGGGTGCAAATGGCACAGAGCGCATGTACGGCGGGCATGGGGGCAGGGCATATGCGTGGGGGACACACGTGCATTGCACTTTGGGAGTTTGTGCATGTTTTGGGCACTCAGTGCTGCAAAAGTTAGCCATCACTATTTTAGGACAACATATAAAGATGGCTTACTGAGCCTGTGGAGTTTCCTATAATGTTCCTCCACCCCATCCCTGTTTTATTGTTACAAGGCTCCACATGG
This sequence comes from Bungarus multicinctus, assembly GCA_023653725.1. Classification (NCBI taxonomy): domain Eukaryota; kingdom Metazoa; phylum Chordata; class Lepidosauria; order Squamata; family Elapidae; genus Bungarus; species Bungarus multicinctus. The sequence goes on from CM042836.1 coordinate 107,524,555, forward strand.
AATAGTGGTTGAAGCAGTGGAACTCAAATACTATTGTTTTTCCTTCAGGAAAGACCTGGAGCAGGAAAAGGCTCTTCTGCCTTTATCAAGCAGGCTGGGAATTGAAACTTGTCTAGATAGAACAAATTGAGCACATAACTGGCGCTGGGCAAATGGTCATATTTAATATATATATAACTAGATATATGTGTCACTGCGTTTATTTTGGTTTGTCTGAGGAGCTTCCAAAGAAGTTTACAGACTGAGCTGAACTGGTTATCAAGTTTCCATAGTAACAAGATTTGAGTGTCTTGTGATGTTCTGTTTTACTGTGCATGTGTGCAGGGGAGGAGTTTTACTTCTACTTCATCTTTCATTATAGTTTTCTTTCACTTGCTTATTAGAATGGTACTGCTGATTCTTTTGTTTCTTAGTTCTTTTGTAAACAAAGTATGCTGGCAACAGAAAAACACAATTCATTTCCTCTAATTTACAAAACTGAATGTTTTCGTTTTGACAAATGGTAGCAGAGGATGGTTCATGTTTGTTTTGTTTGCCGGCTAATTGTTTTGATTAGTTAGCTCACAACATTCTGAGGAAATTGTGAGTAACTTTGATTGACTCTACAATGCCACGAAAGAAAGGAAAAGGAAAGCGGAGAACTCAGTCGGAAGATTTATTATCATTTTCTGAAATAGCTAATGAGATAAGACCACTGGCTACCACTACTCATCTGGAAGAAGCTGCCGTGGGAGGGCAAGATAGCAGGTCTGTACCAAGTTTTATTTATGATGCATGCTATCAAACTCAGCCTGAGAAGCCAGAAGCCCAAGAATTTGAGAAGCTTGGTGCTAACTCTGAAGTAATACAGGCAGTTGATAGTTTTTCACCAAAAGAGAAAGGTGAAATTTATTATTCTACATTAAATCCTGAGCCAACATTGAGTCCTGAGATGCAGGATTATATGCAACAGATTGCATTTTATGAACAAAGCCTATAGTAAGCTAAGGCCTATGCACTGTCTTTTCAGTGAGATAAGGGTATGATTAAAGTTCCTGAGTCCTCCATCTTGCCTTCTTCATTGAAGCCAAGGGTCCACCCACAAATTGGTCACATGGGAGTGGTGTCAGACCAATCAGAGCAGAAAGCTATGCCTACATCACAAATACCTCATGATATGTCTCGTGATGCTGATTCAGTTAAAACAGAAAGAGCTTCTGCCATTTCTAATGTTGCAGCATCATCTGCTGGTGATTTGCGTGAAATACAGGAACAATTACAAAATTTGCAGAAAGCTTTTACAAAGTTGTCAAGGAGTCAGTCTGCTGTACAGATGTCTCCAGCAAGCCAGCCAGCCAGTGCCAGCATTCATGCACGCCATGCCACATTTGAGAGGACCACCTGCATTGCGAGCTCCAGATCAAAGGCACAATTTCCGAGGAAAAGCCTTTGTTCCAAGGATACCAAGATGCTACCTCTGTGGTCATCTGGGACATATCGTGCATGATTGTCCCCAGCGATCTCCAGCACCTGTCACATACCAGCCCAGAGGAACAGATTCCAGAAGCAAGAGCAGAGGTGAAAAACAAGGTCATCATGGTTCCAGGCGTGATCTACAAACTCCACACATCACATTGGCATTAACCAACGAAGGAAGTCCGGATTATGACAGAAGACATCTCTGGACTTTGGACAGTGGAACAGCAGTGCATGTTACCTACAGAAGAGATCTTTTCACAGAGATGCACGGGTCTGAACCTGACATGTGTGAACTGTACACTTTTTCCAATAATACTGTCCAGGTCAAAGGGAAAAGAACTGTTTACATTGAAGAGCTAGATGCTTTTATTCCTGATGTTTATTATATTCCAACAGCAACCAGCAGTTTGCTTAGTCAGAGTCATTTGTCGAGAGCTTCCAAGTACCAAGTTCACCATTTTGAAAAAAACAAGTTATGTGATAAAAGAAGGTAATATTGTTGCTGAAACCATATTAATTGGTGGTGTTTATTACCTAAAGCCGAAGTTTACTTCGCAAGCACAGGCAAGTATACCTGTTCTAATAAGAGGGAGCACAAGCCCAGAGAGAGATGTTCCAGAGAGAGATCCTGTTGCTATCCCAAAGGTTCCAAGAACCAATAGAAATCAGAAACAGGTTGCTCAAAGCAAGCCTAAGGTTCCTAATATGAATGTTGAAAATTCACTAACAGGTAAACTTTTGCATTCCAGGTGTATCCATAAGTGGCATAGAAGATTGGGGCATGCCAGTTTTCGTGTTCTTAGCAAGATGCCAGAATTTTTAAAAGGTTTGTATCTGAAGGGGTGTAAGGTGTTCTTGGATTGTGCTGTCTGCAAGAAAGCCAAATCCAAGGCAGCAGCCGTACCAAAACACGCTACATGCCTGTCAACACGCATTTTTGGTTTGGTACATACTGGTACCAAACCAAAGGTCCATTTGCACCAACATTTGGTGGTAGAAAATATTTCTTAACAATTGTTGACAATTATTCTAGATATGGATTTGTATTTCCTATGAAGGAAAAATCTGAGACTTTTCAGATCTTTAAAGATTTTGCAACTTATGTCAACATTCAACATGGTGTTCGCATCGCCAGAATTCAAAGTGATCGCAGTGCTGAATTCATGTCCCAGCGTTTTCAGGACTGGATGCATAAGAATGGAATTCTGCACCAGACCTCAGCTCCTTACATTCCTGCATAAGTGGCGGAACGCAGAAATGGAGTCCTGCAGATCATGATGCATAAGTGGCAGAACGCAGAAATGGAGTCCTGCAGATCATGATGCGTTGTCTTCTAGAAGACGCTAATCTGAGTTTCCCATACTGGGGTGAAGCAATTAAATATGCAAACTATATCATTAACTGTATCTGGAGCAGTATAATTAATCAGACACCTTTCTTCATGTTATATGGATATAAACCCGATTTGAGAAATATCTATATTTTTGGTTCATACGCTAATGGTGAATATTCCTTTAGCTCAAAGAAGGAAAGGAGGTCCAGCAGCAAAAAGATTGAGATTAATGGGTATTGATGACAATTCCGGATGCAGCAAGTTCGTTGACTCCAGAAATGTAATTGTGGTTTCTCAGTTCTTTACTTTTGAAGAAGATGCTGACTGGTCCAGAATTCACTCCAATGATCCTGGAGTTTATTTTCCTAGAGATGATGTTACGCAGTCTGATGATCGAGATTATCAGGAGGATGTTCCATTAACTAATTCTTCTCAACCAGAGGTTCCGTCTTTGCATGCGTCGATGCTAGCGATGAGGAAGAAGACGAGGACAAAATGGAAGAAGAATGGACCGTTGTTCCGAGACGTTCCGAGAGGGTCAAGAAAGGGATCCCTCCACAGCCATTTTCATGGCAATTGACAAAAGCAATCTTACCTTGGCATAAAGAAATGCAGGTTGAAATGGACAATCTAAAGCAACTCAAGGTGTGTATGCCTGCAATTCCTATTGGATGAAAAAAAAGTTTTCCAGGATTCCGGAAGCAAGAAGGGGATACCTGGCTCTTAAACAAAAGTCTTTATGGTCTGAAACAGTCTGGTTTAATGTGGTATTTATGTTTTAACTGACAAACTAAATTTAATGGGTTTTATTAAATCCGAAACTGATGAATGCATGTTCACAAAAAGATCTGGGAATGCATATGAAATATTTTTTTATGTTGATGATGTGGTTTATATTGGTCCAAATAAGCAAATGAATGAGAGTTTTGCTAACACTTTGCAGAAATATTTTATATTGCAATTTTTAGGTTACATCAACAGACCACTTGTAGCTATTCAGCATGAATACCTGCATGAGATGATGTGCCTTACCTGATGTCAGCTCATCAGACAAAGAAGGGAGTGTCACTGCATTTATTTTGGTTTGTCTGAGGAGCTTCCAAAGAAGTTTACAGAATGAGCTGGACTGGTTATCAAGTTTCCATAATAACAAGATATGAATGTCTTGTGATGTTCTGTTTTATTGCGCATGTGTGCAGGGGAGGAGTTTTACTTCCACTTCATCTTTCATTATAGTTTTCTTTCGCTTGCTTATTAGAATGGTACAGCTGATTCTTTTGTTTCTTAGTTATTTTGTAAATAAAGTATGCTGGCAACAGAAAAACACGATTCATTTCCTCTAATTTACAAAACTGAATGTTTTTGTTTTGACAATATGTTTGGGTAGGATTAGAATCCCAACACACTTGGGAAATGTGGAAGACTATAATAGAATCCAATTATTCTGCAAAAGTCACTCTGGAATAATTTGAATTCAATAATCCTGAAGTGTCTCTTGGTATGCGATTGTATAGTATTACTTTTAGAAGAAGTGAATGCAGTTGTATGGTATTACTTTTCAAAGAAGTGAAGACAATGTGGAAGCATTTTTATAACAAAATCTTATGTATGTTAAATCAAAACTGATTTCTTTCATCTGATTTGTTCCTAAAGATAAAGTATGTTGGATATTGGTCTTAATTGGGTTAATAATTAAGTTTGGGGTACAGTTTATTTTTTCAGAGATACACAGATAAAAATGATTTAGATGAAATATTGAGATTAAAATTCTATCAGCTTCAGAAATTGGTTTTTTTTAAAATCCTTTTTCCATTACAGCTTTTTTAGGGGAGGGAAAGAGAGAGACAGAGAGAGGGGGAGATGCTGGATTTTCCAAATAGGAAAAGAACCTGCACAGAAAATAGTGTAGCTGCAAAGGTCAGAATTCCAATTATTTTCCACTGTATAATACAAAGAGTGAATTAGTATAAAAATGATTCAAGTGCTGAGAAACTGCAAGAAAGAAACAATTTGGAAATTGACCATTAGAGACAGGACACTGAAAATATTTAAAACTCTGATTATTTCCTAAAATCTCTTAAGATTCAATTACTAAATATTTACTTTTGCCTGAAATTTAAATGGAAGCCATTTAAAGCAATTCTCCAGTAAATATAAGCACAATGCTCCTGCCCCATTTTGGGTTAATATTACAAGAATACAAACAACAGAAATAATAGAAACAGGTTTTCTTTATTAAACGTAACAGTGGATCTTTTGCAATCCTTTGTTCAAGTGTTAATTATACTGTAAATTATTGAGTTGGATTTTAATGATTTTTGAAGTATGTTATTTGAAAATTGTATTTCATGAACAATACAATATGTTTCAGTTTTCTACATATTGAACACAAATTAAAACATTATTAACATGAGTGGTAGATATATCTAAAGGTGCCAAAAATGAGGTATTGTACATTAAAACACATTATCATGCAATGTCATTAAAATAAAGTATCCAACATTTGTTAATTAATATTCTTTTAAATATTTTTTATTCTAAAACGGTTTCATATAACCTCCCCCCCTTGCGGGATTTCAGATGAGCCTGAACATTGATCATACCACATGTATTAAAAATATCAAGAGACACTTATAAAACTAATGGTTTTGTTTCTATAAATTGATGCGGTGATTACCTTAGTTCCACATGAAACTTCAAAATTTACTAAGGGAAGTCTCATTTACCTGAAAGTGGACAGAATGTATGGGTTGTGGAAGGGTAGCAGGGAGATTAAGAGGAAGATTGTTGTTTATTTTACTATCTCACGAAACCTATAAAGCTTCATAGCTAAACATTTTAGTAAATCATGTTTTTTTCAAGCTTTCTCAAAAGCTCACTAAAAGAATATGGCATTTTAGATGTGTTGTAGGTCAAATACTCCTATAATATGCTTGTAAATATAATATGCTTGTACCCTGAAACGATGTACAAAGCCATTATCCATTGCAATATTCATTAATGGGCCTGTGTTACGGTTATAATTATGCTTATTTTGCTAAAGACCTACAGCTTTGCAGTGCTCCAATATTGGGAAGAGTATATCAAAAGATCTTCAAATAATTTCTTTGGAATGCTTGTAACAGCATCCTGTTAAGGTTTACATTCTATTCCTAAATCCGACCACAGCTTCACAGTTTTTAGATCTTCCTGTGCAATTTCTTTAAAAGAGATGTTTCACAATGTAAATAAGCATGTACTACACAACTTTTGCTCCTGTGTCTTTGAAGTGCCACTTCTAAAGGATTTGCAAAGCCCTCTGGCTTCTTACAGAAATTAGAAGTCTGCAATCTGAAATGGATATTTCCATTTTTTTCATGACTTCACTATTTCTGTTTATTTCAAAACAAAAGTATTTTTTTTACAGCCAAACAAACAAGTGACTTTTCACCAATCACAGCTTCTCTCTCCAATACTTCTCTCTTCCTCTGATTGTGAACTTTGCTTACACTTGGGAAAAACACTGGGGAATTTTTGTAGTATGCCCAATTAAAATGTTAACATTTTAAAACTAAAGCCTTTGTATACATTACATGTAACATATATTACAGTAAAATACATTATTTTCCAGTGGATTTTCAGAAATGTATCCATGAATAATTTTCAACTAACCCATTGTGCTTTAGTTGAACAAAACATGGCAAAAGAATGCCAATATAAATATTGACTATTAAGCAAGTCAATAAAGCAGCTCACACAGTTGATTTAATACCCAGTGACACCGCTTATCATGTTTTTCATGCATGGGGATAGGCATCCAAATGAAAAATATAAGATTGCCACATCAATAATAAACAGAAGCAAGAGTCCAGTTGTCTGACTTCTACATCAGGGGAATTTACAGCATTTGTAACCAAACATATTTGTTTCCATAAAAAAAATCAACAATAATTAGTAACATATAAAGTTAATATTTATTAAAAAGAGGTAAATGATGAACTCTAATAGATAACCTACTTTATTTATACACAAAGTGCTATTTTTAAAGGCTAACTTATTCAAAGTATTAACCATGAGTTAAATTATTTATATATACAAGACAGAAATTTCACATTTCAAGCAGTTTATGAAAAATCTCTGTAGTTGAATTTCATTACTGAAGACTGCTGGTTTTAAATCAAACCAGAATACATTACTACACTAACTATTCAAACTAAATATCCAGTTGTCCTTGGATATTTAGGTAGAACTGCAATTAAATAACTAATAGTAATTTTTGACTGATCTAGCTTTTGTCTGCAACCACCATAGTAAATTCCACAAACACAAGTCAGCATATTGACTTTAACGGACTGTAGAAACTTTGCTATCAGTTTTGTAAATTAATGACTCCAATGTAGACACAAATCAAACTATAAATATAAACAAGTAATTAAATAGTAACAAAGAGCGGCAGAATAAAGAACTATCAGCTAAGCATTGTGTATCTAATCTGAGATATTCAGATTCTTTTCCATATGGCAGACTTCAGCTCAATTGATAAGAAAGTTAGTTCTTGATAGCTGACAGGTATTGGTTTCTATTGCCATACTAGAAATTATTAATCCAGTTTTATTGCCATCTAACATGATATTTCACTATTAATCCCAACTACTTAATGATCCTATGGAAGTTTAGTATTCATCAATCCACAATCTCCCGTCCACTTCATGTGTTTTAACTTCAACATATGTGAAAAATATATGTTCAAGTTATCCAATGCTAATTTATCTTCTACTGCAGATAATACAAGTATGTAACAAGAAAAATTCTGAAACCAGAGTTCAATGCCTAACTATTTTTGTGATTAAGGCTAACATGGACAAAATGGAAAAATATTTGCATATAGAATCTGAATAAGATTGAATATGCAAAATGTTGAAAGAAATTTACAAAAATGGACTGTTCTTTTGCGTAAGATCATGGATTTTGTGAGAGTCTATAGACATTTGGAGGTTGCCATCCTTATCAGGCAGTATTTTTCCAGTTTTATTGAAAATGAATGAACATATGAAGAGAAATATTCAAAAATTATATATTTATAGGAACCTTAGTTCTGAAATGCACTGTTATTGAGGATCAAAGCAGATACAAAATAACAACTCTCTCCAAATTATTCATGGTGCATTGTTTGTTTAAACTTGGTAAACAATGATATGCATTTCCTTTCCTGGGGTAATCATTGTTTTTCATTCTGAATATGTGGGAGAAAAATTGCCTGGGTGCATCAATACTTTGTAGTATTTGGTTTTCAGAGCAAATTGCAGTAATAAAATTATTTCTTCCTTATAAACGTTGCTCTCTTGAGCAGGAATAAATTGCTTAAATTAATCAAAGGAATAGACTATGTGCCGCTTGAATGAGCTTTAGCGGATTTTTTGAGGTTACAAAAATCTCAATGTTAAGAGTAAGATTAACCAAATACACATTAATTTATGAACTGTTTTTACAGTTTTCCGTTTCATTTCTCCAAGAAGTAATGGCAAGTCACTTTAACTATATCTAGTCATTTTGCTATAAGTACAGTACAAGAAAAACTATCTGCATATTTCACTAAAATATTTAGCCATGGACTCTTTAGATAACTGTCCAATGTTAGCTAAAGTGCTCAATATACTATCCAAATAATAAAATGTCAAAAAAGTATTTTAATACCATTAGTACTCATAAACATTTCATGAAATGGAAGGGTTATCTGTTTATTAAAACATTTCAATTTGTCTTTTCAAGGAAGCAGCTTTTTATCATGACTTCTAGAGATTCTATGGATCTTATAGAACCCAATAGAGTATATTTTGGCAGAGTGAAGAGTAAGTTCCCACTTGACAATCTACATACCTGATAAGTCAGTGTTATACTTGCTACCTGTTGCTCCTGACCTATCCTATGTGGCCAAACAGTACATTAAGTGAAAGGAGTAAAGTCTAACTGGATTTAAATTCCATTCTTGAAATTATGGATAGGCTTTGTGCTTAGAACATTTATGTACTTTCTATTGTTATTTGTGGGATTCATTTTCAGTCAAATAATAGCTGACAAGCAGATTATGCTAATGAGACTGAACAAATATACAGTACTTTATCAAAAGCCATGTTGTGCATGCATAATAACCAAGTAGGATCCAAATCCATGAAAATATGGACAAGGGCAACTTGTATTATTAAATGAAGGAATCTTATTAAAACTGGATCAGAACAGTCAATGAGATAGCTAAACAGTTGCAGTAACACTAAAAACTGAAAATGAAAGACTATGCTGTAATCCCTCCCCTGTAATATTGCAAAATTGCTTTCTTTCAAGATTTCAAACATCTAAAGGAACAACGCTGCTATAAATTATTCTAGCTGACAGAACAATTGTGCACAACTCTTCAAACTTTAGATATCCAATGAAGTGGAGCCAGCAATATTCTATGATGAAGGGGGGAAGGAGAAAGACCTATTATTTAGCTGGCAGATAGTTTGAAATCACAGCTGCAGCTGTCAACTCTGTGAAAAGCAGGCTGGCCACTTGAGTGTCTAGAAGTTCCCGCTATATATGTATGTGGTTCCTCTTTTCGATCCATACACCTCTGTATGGATCACCATATTTCCAAGTGAGCAAATGGAAGTCAGAAGTAAATGATATAGAATCTTAGCTAACTGATCTAATTATTCAATGTGCCTAAGGCAAAGGTTTTCAAGCTTGGCAAGTTTAAGACTTGTGGATTTCAACTCCCAGAATTCCAGAGCCAACATGACTGGAGGAGAAATTCTGGGAGTTGAAGTTTTAAAACTGTCAAGTTTGAAGACCCTGGCCTAAGGAAATAGCTACATTGTTTTCAGAGCTTGATTATTCCTAAATTCCTATCTGTGAATTGAGTATGACAAGTCAAGTAAAAATTCATAGCCACATGGAATGGAAACTTCTTCTGACAAGGGCTTTCCCTTTCTCTGGTGTTAAAGAGTAGACCAATAAAGTAATTGAGAATATGCTTCTCCTTTCATGATATCCTTAAGCTTCACGATATCCTTAAGCTTCTTCATTCTGTCAATATGACATCTGGCCTTCTTTGAAGTGTTATTTATTTTAAAAATACTGTAAATGCTCTACATGAGTGTCAAATTTTCGGAGACATCTTAAGATATCAGTAATGCAATTCCAAGCACGCTTACTCTGATCAGTCAGCACACTGTTCAACCTGTTGTGATGACATAGTGATGTCATTAAAAGTGGATAAAATATTTCAGCATATATTTTCACTCTGGGATGTTCATGCAATCAAAGGACAGAATAGTAAGCCTATGTTTCCATTTCCTCCCTTAAAATTCTACCTACTTCAAAGGGGCAGATGAACCGACCATTTTGCAACTAAACTCAATTGTATAATCTTGCTTGCTGTTGTTTCACAAAGCTTTCTGCCATTGGCAGACTGCCTATCCCTTCTTGCAAGGGACAACTCATAAAACATTCACAGTAATTAATAAGTGATATTAAGAAATAAACAATAACCACTTAAGTTTTCTATTGGCAAGAAAATAGCATTAATAAAGCTCTTTCCTGGCATCTATGAAAGTTGAGTTGTATAACAAATTTAAACCTTAACGTTGTTATCTATGGTTGTACAGTGTGGTTTGCATGCATTAGCTATAATCTATGATTAGGTAGGAAATATAAAATTCAGGTCACAATTTGCTGCATTTAAAAAACCCCACTTTACAATATATCTGTACTGTTCTTTAGTGCGGGGTGTGTCTGTCCAAATCCCCAGCCTGTGGACTGCTACCGGTCTGTGGTCAGTGGCAACTAATCCTCATGAGCAGTGGGTGAATGTGTGATGCTGTACTGCGCTTGTGCAGGACTAGGTTGCATGCGTGAAATCATCCCCTCCTCCCACACCGTTGGCCACTACTGGTCCATGGAACCAGAAGGGTTGGAGTCTGCTGTTTTAGTGCAGATATCCATTGGCCTCTATGCCTTATGTATCTGTTAGAGATATATACTAACATGCAATGACCCATTTAGTTTTGTAAAAAGTTACAAAACTGGCAGAGAACAATGTCTTTTTATCACAGCTAATCACTTCAATTACTTGTCTTTTTAAAAAAGCATTACTTCCTCTGGTAGATGACTAATGCTAGATCCTTTGTGGGGGGAAAATAATAAAGAAATGTGATTATATTTCTATTATTAGCATGCCTAGAAAACCCGAACCTCATCAGTCTTAACTCCTCGAATGTTTATCAATTGCTAAAAAGCAAAAGAGAGAAGTAGAGGAAGAAATGGGCTGAGGACATGGCTTCCCTCTCACCTTCTTTTGCCCATTTGGCAGCAGATGGCAATATTAGTGAAGGGATTTCAAGAGATGCACCTGCACTGTTCTCCTACTAAAACCACAGGATATGTCCCTTGGTCTAGTTGCTTCTATGCAAAGTTCGCTGGCACCTAAAAAAAATACATTTCTCAGCAGAAATAGCTTCCATTGCAGCAGACATTTTTGTGAGCAGGAAAATAAGAGAAGTGAAAAAGCAGCGGCAGCTAGAATGCTGCAGCAAAATAATATCTGGGCCTATTCTGCTTCTAGTGAGATTCGCAGGTGCTGAACATACTGCAAATTAGGTTTAGAATAAAATGCAAAATAAAGGTAGTTTTTTTTAATGTATAAACTATTTTCTCAGGCCCAGTTGAACAGTTTGCCCTTCACTAGCAAAAGTAAAAAATATCACGCCATGTAGCTTATAATGGAATAACCTTCCACACTACAAGAGTCCATGTGAATAGTTTTTGACACTCGGATGGCAAAAGATTGTTGTATTTGAAATGGCTCTACAAACAAGTTTTGCTTCTTAATAAACTTGCTTGCATGGAAGCAAATGTAAGTTGCTGATTAATTTTTATACTTTGGATTTTTTTAAACAAATATAAACAACTCTGAGTGATGATAATGGGGTGCTTAAGGATCATTAAACTGCATCTTTGTGAAAAGAAATTGAACCAAGAGCCAATATAAAATTAGCTCTTATAGGTAAAGGGGTTACTTTGCTAGTGAATTTCTTTGCAAAACACAGGGCTTTCCCAAGCCAACCAATCATGCAGCTCAGTCGCTTCATTGCTAGGCTGCACAGGCAATTGGATAAAAAAAACACTACTTGTGTAATTCTCCCACATGGCCCAGAAAAGAGAGGCCTGTTCTCCTTCCCTCTCCTTAACTCCGCAGCTCTACAGATCTTCACAAGGTAAAGTGAGGGATTATGTGGGGAGGAGGACCATGAGGAATCCAGTGGGGGTAAAGCAGGTCCGGTGTCCTTGGGGACCCGGCAGGGCAGGTTGTGGGGGGGAAATAGCTGGGTATACGGCAGCATCTCTGAAAATGACCAGGTGGGCTTTGCAGAATTTGTAACTTTGAAACAGGGTCATATGTAATTTTTTTTTTTTTGGGGGGGGGGGGGGGTCGGGGGTCTGGTATAACTTTGAATGTTTGTTAAATGATCTCCTGTACCTTGAGGACTACTTGTACCCAAAAGACTAACAATGAATGTTTGTGAAAATATATTCTGAGCCTGTTCTGAGAAGCAAAATATTTTGCTAGACCATTTTTTAAAAAAAAATAAAAATTCTGATGTTTGGGACAGAACTAAATGTGGCTTTTAAGCAGGGGTGGAATTCAACTGGTGTTACTACCGATTCGGTGATTATGTTTTGTATATGCGTGTAATACATCTAGAGCTGTGCCGTCCGGACAGCACTTTTTTACTGCTTTTTCAACCTCAGTTGTGCAAAGCAGCTGAGGTTGAAAAAGCAGGAAATAAGTCAGGTAACAGCCCAGGTGGGTGGGTGGGCCAAACAGCAGCAGAACCGGTTCTTTGTCTGCTGCACTTCAGAGCTACTGGTTCTATAGAGCCGGGAAGAACCAGTAGCATTCCACCCCTGCTTTTAAGCTCTCTGTATTAGGAACAGCCCTTCCTGTTAAAAGTCCTTTTTCCAGGTCAGACTATTCTATGAATAAATTGAATGACACTTTAAATTTCCCAGTATTTCAATTTTAGTTGGTAATTACTTTAATCCCTTCCTTCAACCTTTTTTTGGGGGGCAGGGGGAGGAAGAGAATCAGGATTGTTTCATAATTTTATTTGCATAAAAAAGTGGGTGGGAATTTATCACTTCTTAGAAATAGCTAAACTGAACTATTACTGTCTAGAAATATTATGAAATTTTAACTTCCCTCCCTAATTTTAATAAAGTAAATGCAAATAAAAGGTTTTTCATAAAAAGCACACTAAATATAATAACGGAATTTATTACCAATTCCAGCTATTCACGTGGTGATTAAACAAAATCTGAACAGGACTACAATACTGTACTCTTACATAGCACTAATTTTAGGTGGTTCTTGAACTAAAAAGTTCCCAGAGAAATTCCTCTTTACAGTATCATGCATCATATACACATTCATCTTCAATAGACTTGGATAAATATCTTTGTACATAGTTGTTCCAAGCTTCTGATCCAAGACATTTTCTGAGAAAGGACTAGATGTGAGTACTACCTTTGCTTGAAGTTATTTCTCAACTACATCTTTTCAAATTGTATTTGAAATGGGTTCTAAACTTGTTTTGCTTTGAGTGGTTTTCCTCCCCCAAAAATGAGGAAAAAAATCAGCTGCATGCAGATATCTTATATAACTATTTTAACTGCAGCCAGTTTTGAATTTAGCTCTTTAACAGTCTATTTGTACTACCACTCAAATGCCCTGGAAACATTATTTGTAGTACAGAACAATATATACAATATTAAGCATAGCCAACATAGTCTTCATATAATAAAGTAACTGAAGGGACAGTATTGCTTGTTGTTACCTTTGTTCCTTAAAGTGAAAACTTTCTATAACAAAGCTGTAGAAATAATCAGACCACTTCCTCACAACATTTTCTCAATCTATCAGTCATAGATTCATTATCGAATTCTCAACCACAATGGAAACTCATGTAAGCCACTGGTCCTTTTCTTTGCTATATTTTTCAGACCACTTGTGAGTAAGCTCCAGATAAATATTTGGTTTATGCGGCTGATAATCCAGATAAGTTGTCACATCTGTCTTTTTAGGAATGGCCTTTTCAATCTGAGTCCCTTCGTGCCATTCATTAAAAGAGGTGATGGAAATGATTTCAGGTCTTACTAGAAGTGCAGCACTGAATGCCGTCTCGTAATATTTCCCATTGACACGATTGCGTGTGTTGTGATTGTTCCAGGGTCGGATGCTGGTATCTATGTAGCCTGGGCCCACACTTGGAATAAACATTAAGTTTTTTATGTCACAGAAAGCTTTCAAACTGGGCCAATTATGATGGCTTGAACCATAAGAGAAGCCGTTTGTGGCAAAATAAGTGTAAATTCCATCAAAGCCACTTCGATGAATTTCGTGTTTATGTTTTTCTTCTACAAGAAGGGCAAGGAATAAGCTGTCATAGGGTGTATTACGTATACTATGAGATCCTGATACTGTGAGCAGGTTTGCCCACATTTCTGGGATTGTGATGTAAGAATCATAAACATAGAACATGGGAAGGGTTCTACCTGTACTGACTTTATGTCTGTAAAAAGCTGGATGGCCTCCATATCTAAAAGCAAACAAGCAAAAAGAAAAAGAAAAAAAAGAAAGTAAATGTTCCATATATATATTTCTAATCATCTTAAAAGTTACTCTTCCTGCCTTTCTCTCAATTATATTTCATTTCAAATGTCATAAATAGCATTAGATAGGTCTTTAAACACAATTAACTGCAACTCAGCAAAGCAAATTTAATAAACGTAGTCTTATTAGGAAGATAAAATTACCAAATTGCTCTGCTTGTAACCCCCAATTTGTTGCTGCATGACACAGTAACAAAAATGACATCAATATTAAATATTGTGAATTTGAACAAAAAGAATGGGAGTTCAGTTTATTTTAATGAGAACTGTGTCTATTGATAAGGAGTTAATTTTTAATTGATAAACCACCATGAAACATATAACTAAGAAAGTCAGATGAGACAGAATAAAATTATCATATTCATATTCAAATATTGTACCAAGTTCTTACTTGTCTATAATATACTTGACATTGCTGTACATGCTACGATCATCTCTGTCTTTATATGGCTCAATATGGAAAGTGACCTGAAACATAAAAAGGATTTTTTTTTTTGTTTAAAAAATGGAATGTCTCAAAAGAGCAGAAAAAATCTTGAAGTCAGTAGCCCTCTATTTCTGAAGAATATAAATTTTATTTTATATTTGCATGTTCAGTAGAAAAAGAAAAGAAAAAAACTAAAGGAAGAGAAACTTTTAGTTCTTTACATGGGAATAGAGTTTGTTCTGTTGTCACCCAACACAGATTGGTTAGAAAATGGAAAGCATAGCTATTCAATACAAACACAGAACAAAAATGCTCTATGCTGCCATGTCAATTTTTTGCTTCATTCATTTAATTAATTTCTATGTCCAGCCATCTAAGATAAGTGACTCTGGGCAGCAAACAATCATAAAGACAATTAAAAACAATTACAGTATAGTACAACAATAAATATATATGGCAGCCATTATTAACTAAACCAGAAAAAAAGGGCTGGCAGATGACACCCAGGAGAAAATTAATAGCCCTTTAGTATTAAAACTATGTTTTCCTCTGCTGAAAAATCACCTAAACACAATGCTATGATGTTTTAAATTTGCCCATAGAAAGAGAAAATATAAGCACATTGCCAACTCCAATCTGAACATCAAATTTAAATGTGCCGACAGTGAAAAGAGAAATGTGTCTGGAATTTCAAATGATTAAGAGTCTCAGTGTCATTGCCATTTATAATTCATTTTTGAAGCATATCGGCCCAATAGTTTCAAGCCTTGTGCAAAACTGTAGAGGCACTGAGTCACCTAATATTAAATTCACTAGATGATTATTTTATCAGAGAAAAAGCATTTCATGTCTCCAGGAAAAAAAATATGTACTGATTTGCAATAAATGCTTAACTTATTAAACATTCAGTTTTAATTAGTGTTGGGATCGATTTTAGGGTTTGGGCAGTTCAAATTATTAAATTTTCCAGTTCAGCAATTTCTACCTGAATATGTAATTGGATTTACCTTATTAGCAAACAATTTTCTCCAACACATCTCCCCTGCTTCCCTAATCAACCTTATCTTTTGAAAGGAAGAGATAACTGGCAATAATGACAACGCATTACTAAAGAGGCTAATGTTGACCATTTCTTCACACAATTTCTAGCCAGTGTACATGTTATTTTTCACTCAGAATCTGGGATGGAATAGTGTCATTTCCAATTCTGGGTTGGGACAAAGTATTTAAATAATATTTACAATAATATTTAAATATTTAAATAATCTAATTATAATTAGATTTAAAGAAAGTGTACCTTAGATTTCTCAAATACATGCCAATTATTTTTTAACTCTTGCATTTTTTAAGGGCAATCATTTCAGTTTTGACTAAGGACAATCCTTTCATTTTCAAAAGAATTAGAAGTTACTGTCACTAAGAACAAATTTTGGGATAGAAAAGTCTCATATATTTAGGTATATATTTATCTGGTAATATTTGCTTTGAATTAAGAGAGGGAACTGTTGCTTCTAAGAAAATGACTCTACAACTGCTTCAAATAGCTTTCTAACTAGAATGGTACAAAATTAAAATTAATTTAAAAGATAGGACTGCTGTCGGTTTGAATATATATAACTTATGGAAGGTAACAACATAGCATTTTGTAAGCACTCTTTTACTGAAATAAATTATTAATGATATTTAATAATACAATTATAAATATGACTACTCAGAAGTAGTCCAACTGAGTTCAATGGAATTTAATCTGAGAGAAATTGATATAAAATATCAACTTATTTTGTTGCTATAACAATGTAGACTATTTTATTCAACCCATTACAGCTAGTTTTTACAAATTTCAAATACTATACCTTTAATTTATACTTGTGTGCAATATCCAAAATTATAGACACAAGCCCATCAGTGGGCTCTCCATTTTCATCAGCCATAACAGGAGGGTACCAGGAAAGAGCCAAAACCCCTAAGGAATAAAACATATACCTTTTTATTATAAATTTGAATCGATACCCACCCCCCCGAATGTTTTTTTAAAAAAACCTCACAAAACTAATAACCACATTTTGAAGTTTTCATTTAAAGTTTTCTATAAGCCACTTCATAATAGGCCGATGACGTGTGGACGCCACAGAGCTCAGTGCTGTCACCTCTCCTCTTTAACATTTACATGAAGCCTTTGGGCGAAAGCATCTGTTGGCATGAGGTTGGGTATCATTAATATGCTGATGATACCAGCTGCACATATCAACTTCAAGCCAAGAAATGCATCAAGGACTTTCCATCTTGAGTTGGAAATTGGATAACATTTTCCAAAATTCACAATTTGAAGGTTCTCCTGGGCTCAATTCCTTCTCAAAGAGCAAGTGGCAGTTATCTCTAAGGAGGCTTTCCCCCAGATTCATCAGTTGCACCACTGTACTCTTTTCTTAACTGGGAATTCCTTCTCATAGGCACTAATGACTAGTCTCTAATGCCAATAATGACATAGTCACTAATGACACTAGTCATAGTCACCTCCCATGTGGACTACTACATGGGATATAAGGTGGCCCTCAAAGACCACTTGGAAACTACAACTGATCCAGAAGGCAGTAGTGAAGGCAGTGATTGATGTTCTAATTTTCTCTGGTGTGAGGTGCATTGATGCCAGTTAAGCTTCCAGGCATAATTTATCTTGCTATTTGTGATCCACAAAGTCTTACCAGATCTAGGGCTGGACTACTACCACTATCTGAGTGACTGCCTTTCTCTCATTGTTTCCGCCTATCCTATAAGATAAGAAAGAGTGGACATGCTCCCATCTTTAAAAGAAGCTCCTCTGACAAGACTTAGTGGCATACTTTCTCTGTTGGGATGCCTGCTTTCTTAAATAGCATTTCCCAAAAAATAAGGTGCCCTGATCTTGCCATCCTTTAAATTGGCCTCGAAGATTGGGCTTTTTCCTCTAGTCATAGGCTAGGAAATATGTGCTGCTGAGTTTGAGATGTTAATCTTGGGGCTTTTGTTGGCACTGTATTAGATTGTTTTTATACTATTTACAGCCAAAAGTTTATTTGGCTAACCTGTAAATTTGATTTATTAATAAATAACTGGCAAAAGAAGCCATGAGTAACAAGACAGGGTAAGTTCTAACATACAAAGGAAAGGCTCGATAAAAAGGGCTCAGGTCTGAAATTACAGGCCAATTCATCAAAGTGACATTCTATACTACTGAACTCTGTGGCTTTTTACTCAGTCACTGAGGAAAAGATCTATGCAATTTACTGAATGATCATATCAAACAGATCCGGGGGTGCACATTTTCCATCAGCTCAAAAATCACATTAGGCTTGTATACCGCAGTGAAAGTCACATTCCAAAAACTGGACCAATTAACTTTGTAATATTTTACAATAGCAAAATCAGCTACGGCTTTCTCATCAGTACAGGGCATTAGGACTAATTTTTTGTTTGTTATATTTTACCTACAACAACATAGCTGTGTTTTGGAACAGATGGAAACATCTTTCTGCTGCTGCTTTTTTAAAAAGTTACATATGGTCCTTGGTTAATGCCCACTTGTTCAGCAATAGTTTACACTTACGACTGGCCCTCAGAGTTTCAACCACTGCAGCATCCAATAGTTACGATGTATGACTTTTCCTATCAGCTTCTTGAAAGCAATGTCAATGGGGAAGCTGATAGAAAGTTAGAAGTCACGGTCATGGGAGGTCCTCACTTTATGACCAACAGTGATTTGCTTAATAATGGTAATTGGGGACTATTGGAACTGCTCTTGCTAACTGGAAGAATCAAATGATGTTGCACTTTACGACCGCAAAATTTAGCCAAAAAATTGTCTCAATCAGTATCATTAAATGAGAATTACCTATACTAAAACAAGGGAAATACAATAATACAGAGTAAAATAAATAAATACATAAAAAGATAGCAAAAACAAGACATTGGGCAGAATGAAGTGAAGGGGTTTCACTCTATTTTGTTAAGCCTTGAGCGAAGAACCAGGTTTCAAGGCCCTTCAAAACACCAGCCTGGGTGGAAGACTTCTGGATCTTGGGGAGCCTCATTCTAGAAGGAAGCAGAGCAAGGATTCTAACAGATGGCATTGTTTAATTGAAGGAGCATGGAGCACATCGACTCTGATGAAACCAGCCAGGTACATTCTACGGGAAATAGGCAATCCCGCAAGTAAATCAGGCTCTATGCCAGATAGTGAAGATTATAGATAACTATCAGTATCTTGAATTGCACCAGGATGCAAATTCACAAGGCTCCCAAAGCAGAGGTGTTACTGAGGTGTTATTTTACAAAGCAAAGGTGTTACTGAGGGATAACCATTACTGCTCCCACCACTGCATAAAGCAAGCAAGCAACCAGTTTGTTTTAGGGGAGTTTTCTGAGAATGAGGAAGGGAAATGAAAAAAAAAAAAGCTGTAGAAGGTGAATAAATTGGATCAGAAGGTGAATAAATGGCCTGGAAGGATGAGGTGAAGATTGCAAGGCTTTGAGAAGAGGCTGAAAGCAAGCAAGCAAAGAGATGTAGGACAGAGATATGAGCTTTTTTTGGTGGGGGGGAGCGAGGTGAAAAGAGGTGCAATACTTACCAATGGATGCTGATCTCATTTGCTTCATGTGAGCTTCTATGACAGATGGGTCCCTAGAGCTATAAGGTCCAAGTTCTGGGTAGAAGCTTGAGCCAATATCTTCTGGAGGACTGTGTCTGCCTTTTGGATAACCACTTGCAATTTTTGGATCCCAGTGTGTCAATAATGGATGGTTCCAGTGAATATATTTTCCGTCAAACTGTGGAGTCCCATACCAGCTGTAGTAAAATACATGGAAGTTATAATTTGGAGGAGGTAGCTCTTCCATTTTTCTTACAGACGTTGCAGGTGTTTTGAGATTCATCGGTAGAGGATGAACACTTTTGGTCCGTGGGAAACTGTCTTCTTTTGCTCCTTTATGCAGACTGATCTTCTTTTTTAAATGTGTTGTCTGTTGCTGAAAATCTGGTAACAGGCCAAGACCAAATGGATCTCCAAACCCAACTCTTTCTGGTCTCAGAGTTTTCAATGCCATCATTATAGAACAAATAAATAAAATAAAAAGCAGCAAAATGATGCATGTTCTCCTGCGAAATCTTGCCATAATATCATGGTAGTTCAGGACACAGGTAGGAAGCGTCCAGCTGCCTGTAAACAAGAAAAAAAGAACATGATTGTAGAGTTTTAAATTTTGCAATCAACTAAACAAAATTTACACTAACATTATAGAATTAT
This sequence comes from Bungarus multicinctus, assembly GCA_023653725.1. Lineage (NCBI taxonomy): Eukaryota > Metazoa > Chordata > Lepidosauria > Squamata > Elapidae > Bungarus > Bungarus multicinctus. The sequence goes on from CM042836.1 coordinate 107,544,740, forward strand.
TTAATATTTATATATAATCTAAAATTTCCTAAGCCCTGAATACATCTTAATATAGGAAGGCACTGAACTGATTTATGTTGATCATATCATATCATCTATTTCAATACTATCAGTATTGATCACAGCACTCCAGTTCTCTAAGGCTACAGTTCTCACTTGTTCATGTTATGATCCATTAATAACTCTATCCAAAAATCAAGAGTCTTTCCCAAATCCCATGATAGAAACAAAAATAATACTTTTTTGTAAGGAAGATGTTAATATAAGAGACACAGGATATTGAGCTTAATTATCTAATTATTGCTTCCAACTCTATGTTTTATTATTACAGAATATTAAGAAATTGCATTGCTATGAGATATTTTTACTGTGGACTTTCAAACACAAATTAAAATAACAATTCCATTAAAAGTGGAAGAGCAAAGCAAAAAGGAGAAGTTAAGAAGGAGATGACTTAGAGAGATATTTCCTATTTTGCAAAAAGCATTAAGGATGGAAAACAACAAGACACATCGTACCTCTAGCTGTTGCTTGAAATAATCTAATAATACATGAAAGAACACAATAGGAGTTTAGGGTTGCGAATAGAAAGATTGAGGGTAGTGATGTTCAGACAACAGCAGGACCTACAGGACCGCATCCTACCGGTGATCTCCAGCAGGCCAGTGCGTGCACACAGGGAGGGCCTTCTCCGGGTTCCGTCGGCTGCCATGTGTCGCCTGGCGGTCCCAAGGGGTAGGGCCTTCTCTGTGGCGGCCCCTGCCCTCTGGAATACTCTGCCACCGGAACTGCGTACCGGCATGGACCTGAGGTCCTTCAGGCGCGCGTTGAAGACCTGGCTTTTCGAGCAGGCCGGCCTGGGCTGAGAGAGGGTTTTAATGTGTCTCCAGTAATTTTAATTTGGGGGTTTTAAGGGGGTGGGGTGGGTTTTTTATTCGGCCAAATATCCAATTTAATCTTTTTTAACTTTTGTATTATTGTTGGGGTTTTAGATTGGCTGTACACCGCCCTGAGTCCCCAGGGAGAAGGGCGGTATAAAAATTAAATCAAATCAAATCAAATCAAGCAGAGGTGCAATGGAAAAAAGCTCTTCCTCACTTTATCAATCTCCATCCCTGTTCAGTCAGTCAGTCAGTCAGTCTTCTCTTGCTTCTTGCAGCTGCTTGCAAAGTAGTTCAACAAGCTGTTCAACGAGCATCTGAAAGAACTGGAAGTTGTTACCTGAGTAACTCAAAGCCCTTCTCAAGCCTGAATAATTGGAAATGCTTCCCATTGTTGACAGGGGTATGCACTATCTCATCTACTTAAACAGTATCCCAGGCTACCTGAAAAAGTCTCTGGTTATCTGCTAAGATGGGGTAATGAGGACATCGGAGGCAAGGAAGGGCGGAATTACAAATTCAGTGTTGTTCAATGCAAGACCCATTTGCTTATGGGTCATGAAAGCCAGGGATCTTGTGGCACAATACAACATGTTTCTTTCATTATTTGCCTGTCTGGGATCTTCTACACATAAAGCAACTGTTGTAATATCGAGACAAGGAACCCTTTATCTTTAAAATATAAAACAGTCCCAACCCAGGGCAATATCTAACAGGTTAAAAGAAAAAGCAAAAGGAATAAGAAAAGAACACAAAAGTAAAAACAGGCCCGGTTCTTCATTGGCTAATGAAAGAAGGCAGGTTGGTCTTCTGTTTGCCATGCTCTCAATGAGTTTATTAATGTCCTGGTTGATACCCCTCACTTATAACCTTAAGTATCTCATTCAGATATAGTGATATAAATATGAACATTTTGATAAAACAGGGCATTTATTCAAAAGACACTGAGCACAGTCCTGCTTTTCCCATTATTAGTACTTTGAGGATTGAAGAGGATGGGAAAGTCAGAAACCATTTATGGTATGTGATTTCTCTGACAACAAGAACTATTGTAATATAACCATACAAGCTTAGCTTGTCCCTTCTACTAGTCTCAAAGGATTGACATGTTCAAGTCAGTAGAAGAAGAACAAAACATCTCCATTTTATTTAACTATCTGGATTGTAACATGGAGACAAATGCAAAGGATGAAGAATTTCCATACATTTCCCAGTTTATATTGCCACCCAACTAGTAATTCCAACTCTGGTTGCCTAACAATGAGTTACAAACAAGTAAACAAATGAAAGCCACAATGAAATCCCAGAAGGCAGGTGCAAAACATAACACCAATAAGCCAATCACGATTATTCTCTTAATCTTTAAACAATGAGCTCATCTAAAAACCCGGCCCAAGACCTGGGAGACAAGCCAGGTTTTCAAAGCCTTATGAAAGGCTTGCAGGGCCAAGCCTATCTGATTTTGGGGAAGGAAGAAATCCTTCTTCTTAGGGCAGAGGCTGTGATAAAGAAAGTGCATCTTAAATGGCATGGTTTATACAGGAGACCCAACCATGCCCACTCTGTTGGACAGAAATAATTGAGGATAAGTGATAGTCCAGAATAAGATAGTCCAGAATAAGATATCCCTGAATCATGAAGGACTTAGTAGCTGGAAATTAACAGTCTGAATTGTATCTGAAAACCAGATACTAGGAGCTAATGCAGCTCATGAAGTACTAATGTTATATCGGTATATCCTAAGCGATGTTTAGATTTTAGATGTAAATCTAAATATAATCTATTATCATGGAGAACATGACATATGTTGTCACGAAGATACATAATGCACAAAGAAAAGCAGGACATAACTCATTTATCTTTGACAATTTTACCTCTGCTAAAAGCCAGGAGAAATTAGATTAGACAAAGAGAAGTTGAATGTTTTCCATGTGTACTTTGTAAGCTGGTAAAAATACAGGAGGACAGAGAAATAAGAGTTGTTATGGGTGTTCAAAACATAAACATTTAATGATCAATCCCTAGTGATCTACCATTCAATTTCAGGAAGGCTAGAAGTCAGCAAATTTGCCTATAACTTGTGATTTACTAAGTTCCAAAAGTATTTTGTTCAGTAATGACAAAATTGAAGATAAATAGGCCTCATTAACAGAATATCAGGTTTTCTTTATTTATTGCATAGTCTGCATTTACTCTCTGTGTTCATCCAAAGCAGATTTACAATATTTTACAAGTTTTGCAATATAGGGTCTTGTAAAAAAAAACCCCACCAATGATAATTTGAATATGTTGAAAAACAAGGTGAATTCTGATTGAGATCTTCCGACTAACATCATGAACAGTTTCGAGAAGAACAGATATATTCACGATACATTAAAAATAACAACAAAAAGATAGCATGGACGTATTAAGGCATAAGCTTCTTGATGTGAATTGTAATTATCAAAACTTATGCCACACGAGAGGACACAAGTATCTGCAAAAGGCCAGGAAGTCTAGACTAGACATAATCATAGTGGGTCCCACAATAAACCCTACACACACTCATGTTGAGAAATTGACCTTGGCTGAACTTGAAAAGCACTTCTTCAAGTTCAGCTGCCTTTGGAAACAATTGTTCCTTATTAGCAGAGGGAAGGGAGACTACTGAGAAATCCCAGGCTATAATAGGATGGAGATGGAAGTCCAGAAGAACAACCTGGGAAGAAGCTAAGGGAAAAAAGGCTTCCTAAGGAGACATTCATGAACTCTTCAAGGATAGAGCTGGACTGGAGAGATTTGATCTTACCTCTCCAGATAACTCTGCCTCTCCCCACTTCCTTCTCTCTTTCTCTCTCTCTCTCTCACACACACAAAAGAGCTGAAGAAGCTTCTTGGATGAAAAGTGAAACGTCTTCAAAGAAAAACCAGAAACTCCAAGTTGCCTCTTAGAAAAAAAAAAAAGCACCTTTGGTACAACCATAACCTGAATGACTGAGAATCTCCATAGATACACACAGATTCACGTAACCACCCAAGCTGAGTAACCGATATCTGGCCTAATTATTTCTCTGCACAGCCAGCCCAAAGGCTCCTGTTTGCTGCTTTTAATAGCTCTGCACCTGACCGAGGAGCCCTCTTCCACTCGAGATCCCCTCAAGGGCTGCGCAGGCAGAGGCTGAGGCTCTCCTTTCCCGCAACCGATGAGCAGAGGGGAGAGGGGATCTTTTCTCTCCCCCCCAGGACTCCCCGCCCCCTCCGCGTTATCCCTAGGCAAGCGGGCTAATGGGAAGACCGCAGGAGAGGAGGCGGCGGCGGAGGCGGCATCCGCAGTAAGCGTTACCCTCTGCCGCCTTTCGCCTTGCTACTTACCCGTCTGCAGAACCGGACTGAAAAGTTCAAGCAAGGATTCGAAAGAAGGGGAGGGGGAGCGAAAGCGGAGGAGGCGGAAGATTTAAAATGGACCGATCGGGGGAGGAAACACAGGCTCAGGGTTACCAGCCTCTTTTCGGAGTTAGCTCCCCCTAGCTTGCGGTTGTCTTCTCCATCGGAGCATGCGCAGTTGCCAAGATAGAAGGCACGTTGCCCTTACCTCCAGGAAAGCAGTAAGTTACTCTGATCACGCCTCTCTTTCTTTGTCAGCACAACCGAACTACCTTCGGGCTTTTTTTCCCCTTCTTCTCCGGAAGTCTTGGGGCTCGCGATCTGAGTTCGCAAGCTTGCGAGTTCATTTATTCGCTTAAGCGTCCATTCGCGGGACTGTTGATAAGGTATTCAGAAGTCCACTCTAGATTTTTAAACCTCCATGGAAACGCGAAGATGCCATATTCACTAACTCATTGTTATCCATTTTTGCAGAGAGAAAAACTCGCAAGCCGTGACATTCCGTGCACTTATTCCTATACGGTGTGGGAGTCCACGTGTGTTGGATTTTAATTCCATTCTTAAGCTTTTTAGCCGCAGTGGAGCTGAGATCGTACATATCTGGCAGGTGTTACATTAGAGAAAGAGAAATACAATTTTTTTGCTTACTTTATTTTACAGAGAACATTACAGGCTTTTTCAAATCGAAGCACAGTAAATAACGAACCAAAAAAATAAACCTAATTCTTAGACTATTTGACAGAAAAAAATGATACTGGTAGTAAGGTACATCTGCTGCTTCCTATTGGCTGAATTTGGTTATCGTATTTATCCAAATAGAACTGAATATTAATATATATTTCTACGTAAAGTTTTCTGCACGTTGTTTCTGAGATTAATCAAGGGGATGTATGTTGGACCAAAAATGCATTTGTGAGAATCTCCCCTGAATTAAAATTTAAATCACAGATTAGGGCAAATGCAGTCTTTTTAGCAATGCAGTTGGTGCCTTGTGATAGAGTAAGAATGAAGTAGATTGTAATGGGCCCTGAGACATGAGAATCTACAAATACAATGCATTGGAGCATAAATGTTTCTGGTATTTCAGGCAAAATATTGCAAAAAAAAAAATGAAGTCAGGAAACCATGCAGTTGTTTGAGTTCTGGAATTACTACAATAGTTTCTCTCTGAGTCATCAGATGGGGAGGAAAAGGGAAGAGGCTTAAAATGGAGGAGTCCGCAATATTCCAGTTCTTTGCCCAATTGCCTCTCCCAGAGGGACATGTTAAGACAGGGGTGTCAAACTCGCATGGTCACATCATTGTCATGTGATGTATCTGGACTCCCCCACACTTTGCTAAACCGGGCATGCATGTGACGCATCTGGCCCATAGGCCAGGGAGTTTTGACAGCCCTGTGTTAAGGGCATAAAAAGCCCAATTACTGCTTTTTTTCCTAGCATTCTTTCTCCCTTTTCTCCTTTTCCCTGTCTTTTCTGATCTCTGTTTCTACTTGTAGTTCATATTATAATAAATTTTAATAAAAAAAGTTGCTCAGATAAATTTTCCCCATTCACATACCCTTCCACAGTTCTTGCTATTCACACAACAACACACCCTCACACCTGAACTGCGCTCTCAGGCACCATACCCAACCTCCCCCCATCCATTCTCCTCAACCTGCACTGCATTCTCAAGCACTCTCCCTGACCTCCCCAAACCTCTCACACATTCATAGGTACTCCCTCTGACCCACACTGCACCCTCCCTCACCTGGGCTTCACTTCTCATGCACTCTTGTGCATCTTGCCCGACCCACATTATACCTCATGCATTCCTATGTTTCAACCGTCACCACACTTCTCACATAATGTGACGGCCCGGGGCATGGCACAAAGGCAACACAGTCAGATAATAACTTTGCCCCCAATGTCCTGGTTCCTTCTGGTCTGGAGAAAAACTCTCCCAGGTACAACCTTTGGCTGCAGAGATTCAAGTCCAAAAGGTTATCAACTGAAACTTTAAGTCCAATCAAGGCAAGATGAGATAATTAACCCGGCAGGGCAATATAAGGAGTTCCAGAAGTGAAGGAACAGAGAAAATTAACCCAGTTGGGAGATTGTCAGGAACGCAGATAACCACAGTGAACACAAGATAAACTCACATTTGCTCCAGAAAATGCCGCTCTCAGCTACCTCTCCTTTAAACTCTCTGTGCCTAATGAAGGGAATTGGCCCTTTCCTCCCTCATAAGCCTGCAACCCACGTTGGTCTCTTCTCCATTCTTTCCTGCATGCCTTAGGATGAAGAGAGGGTGGGCCTGGGTCTTCCTCTGAACTCCCTTGTTCTACCTCTTCCCTGTTCTGCCCAGCCTGACCTTGCCCTTCCCCAGTTTCCTCCAAGCCAATAGAACCACACTCCCGCTCCTTGTCAGCTGTTTGACTTCATCCTCAGATTCAGACTCCAACAGGGGCATGACACATAACACTCACACCCTTGCACACCCTCCTTGACCTACACATGCATGACACTCACACCCTTGCACACCCTCTTTGACTCACACATGCCTTCCATGACTCCCACATACCCCTTGCTCCCTTCCTCACCTGCCACTGCTTACCTACCAGCTGGCCTGCGGTTTGCAACTTCCTGCTGGCTTCCTCACTGACTCCAGTTGGGAAAATCCACAAGAAATTTCCTCATCTAAAGACAGAGGCACTCTATCTGGAAATTCTGGCCCCAATTGCATCATAAAGCAAGGACTACTTGTACATACAACTTCTAAAGCCCTTCTCATTCATTTCTGAACCTTACATGGTTTTAATATTTGGGCCTCCAAAATGTGGTTTTTGGGGGGTTGAAAGAAACTACTTTATTATAAGTTTGCATTTGGCCATTAAAAGTTTTGCCTCAGAATAGATTGTGGATTTGTTCTAATGATTAAAAAGTTCACTTTTTGTATTATTTTCAGCAACAATCATATTACAAGAAGAATTTATCATTTGAAAGTATGACTTTGAGGATTCTTACTTTTTCACTGTTAGGCAATTTTATTATATTCAGGTTTAGTCACTTCTTTTTACCACTTTTTACTGATAAAATTATCCGTAATTTGTTACATTGTTGTTTTTACCCCTAATACTGTCCATTCAGCAAACTGTATTTCTGTCTAGTATCCAAATCTTGCCATGAAGAAACTTTACTTTCGTGCACATTTTTAACATATATAAAGCAATCACTGTGATTTATGTGATGTATCATGTGCTGTTTCTATCATTTGTGCAACACTACCATCTATTTTTAACACCCAAGTCGGCCAGCTGATAATAAATGATTCTACATTAAGTCTAGCATACTTTTCAGTAAAACCTTGAACTGTTATATCTCTGTCTGCTTTCCAGATCCCCAATTTTATGGCTCAAATCAATTTCGTTTTTATGTCATCTGACTTCCTCCACAGAATGTTATTCTCAGCATTATTACTTACTCAGCCATGGTTGCTGAATCATTTAGTTTATCTCCAATAGCTTTAATTTCTTGCTGAAGAATTTTCATTTTCAGAATTAAATGCTTCTGGCTATATTTTATTTCCCCCATTCAAAATAAATGATCTAATTCAGCTGCAGCATTCATCTCCTCACACATTAAGTTGCTTCGATTGCTATCCATTCGTCTGTCTTTTCAGTGGCCCTAGAAAGTAGAAATTGTGATGATGAGAGATCAGTTAATATCTTCAAATTGGCTGAGTGGGTCGGATCAGAACTTTCAGTTGTAGAATGCAAATTCAGATTGAGAAGCTTAATTTACTTAATTTATAAGGCTGCCTAATTCAATATGACTGCACAATGGGCAAATTTAACAGCAGATAGAACAATTAACGAAAGAGATGGCAAATGACATAGCAAAATCAAACTGATTTCCCTAGCAGCTTCCAGAAAGGATGCATCATTCATATTAGTCCAAGAACCAGGTTTTAAGAACTTTTTAAAAATGGGATCAGATTGAGAGCCATGCACTTTTTAAGAGAGAGTGCTGCTCCAGATGGTAGGAGTGATGACAAGAGAAGGCATGCTTCCAAGTTCCATCAGATCATATTGTATTATCAATGGGACTTGAACATATTGATCTGCATGCTAAACATGGAATAGAGTGGACAGATACTGTGAGAGATAGATCAAGTAGTTAGAACTTATGTCATGAAGGTTATAACCAGCATCTTCAGGTGTGGAATTAAAAAATCGCAGCAACCAGTTCTCTGCTCGGTTGCTAGGTGGATGTGGCCATGGTGGGCGTGGCCTATCAGAACTTCTGGTTTGGCCATTTTTCACCTTCCCCAGAGTCTGGAGGTTTTCTTTGAGCCTCTGGGAGGACGAAAACAGCCTCCCCTGGGATCTGAAGGGATTCCGGAAGCCAGAAACAGACCCGTTTCTGGACTTCCGAAACCTCCGGTTCGACCCGGTTTTCGCCCTTCCAGAGCCTCTGCATGGACCCTGCACTTACCTGCATCCAAAATGGGCTGCATGGAGACTCCTGGGAGGGGAGGGACGGGGTGGACTACTGTTTCAGCGAACCAGATGTAAATTTAACGTCTGGTTCGTCTGAACCAAGCCAAACTGGCTAAATCCCACCTTTGAGCACCTTGACTTATACATGTAAAACCTATTGTTAACCCATCCAGTTTCCAAAGCAGAGTGTTATATAGGCATCCCAAAGCTTGTTAATACATTGTCTGGCCTGCCACATACTGAATCACATTCAGCGTTGAACATTTTTCATGTAAATCCATTTAAACAGTTCAATAGAAAGAGAAATAACTTTTTCAAATCATTGTGTAACTGAGCATGTATCCTTTGAATTGTGTTTGAATATTAGTAGCTCAGATTGGTAGGCAGGCTGTTGGTTTGTATCCTTTTAATTTTATATATTTTTTAGAATTGTAATCATAAGAGCACCCAATATTCAGTTTTCTTGTCTGTCTGCTAATTTCAGAACCAATTACGTATATAATTCAGAATAATGGACAAGTATCTTTAAAATCTAATTAATAGAAGTAATAGTGAAATGGTTTCTGTCCAAATAACACCACAATAATATTAGACCATATTGGTTGCAATCCGAGTTTTAAATAATTAATTGAAGTTACCTATTTATTCCTATAAAACATAGAAGCATTCAACAGTTGCAATAAAATATTTTTATTGTAATGGTAATTTTTATCACGATATACTGTGTTTCCCTGAAAAGAAGACCCGGTCTTATTTTCTTTTGACCCCTGAAAAAATGCCCAGGGCTTCTTTTAAGGTATCTAATTATTGACTTGCCTCATGGCGGTGGCACCAACAACCCAGCCCAGCAGGAGCCCACTGCTGGCCCACTTCTTCTGCAGCCACTTGCCGCCATTCGCATGTATCACCCCCGGCCTCCGTTTCGCGATCAGAGCCTTCCGGAAAGTCCTCTGCAGCTGAGAAATGGGCTCCGGATTGACATGCGCAGCAACCCCTAGCTTCCATTTTGTCTTCAGAGGCTTTCTGGAAGGTATCTGTAGCTAATAAAACAGCTCCAGATTGATCCAGAGCTCTGTTATCGGCTGCAGAGGCCTTTCCGGAAGCCTTTGCAAAACGAAGCTTCTGATTGCAAAACGGGGGTGACACGCGCAAATGGGGGCAAGCAACTGCAGAAGAAGTGGGCCTGCAAGACGAGGCAGGTATTGGAGTATGTTAGGCCTGGTAAGTAGGGCAGCTCTAACCCCCCATCCGCACCCTAGCTTAATTTTTACCTGGAGGATTGGTCCTGCACTCTGGGGTAGGTGGGGTCTTAATTAGGGCTAATTTGAGAGGTAGAGCTTAATTTTAGTGCATGTTTTCAAAAACATGTTAGGGCTTCTTTTCAGGGTGAGTCATATTTTCAAGGAAGCATGGTAAATGCCAATGAATATCCATTGACATTCTTCCAGAGTTGCCAATTTTTTGCTTTATAACCAATTTAGTATGTAATACTTGTTTATAAATACTTATAGATTCCTACTTTGTAAAGAATGTATTAAATTCTGTGATATTGAAAAAGATTATGATATTTATGCTTACAATCTAATCCAATTTGAAAAAGATTATGATATTTATGCTTACAATCTAATCCAATTTATTGTGATACTCAGTCTCATTGTCTATTTAGTTTCTCCTATTTTCAGGTTTTGAGTTCCCCAATGGCAATTTATCACTAGGATCATACTGGGGCTGGTTTAGTATTGTACATTATTCCTCTATAACAGCTAATTCCATATTTTATGAAGTAATTGGATTTTAATATTCTCTAACCTAATGAAACTAAGCTTCAGTAGTTATGCCTTCATTAAGGTAAGAAATATTTGCCATAACTGATCTGACAGTTAAAGCTTTCTGATTGAAAATTGAAGGAAATTTCCCTAAATTAACTCTGAATCAGTGAACTAAATTTCTGAAAATGTGTTTTAGGGCTCTATTTCTGAAGTATTCATTTTATTTTACATTTTTAGTTTAAGTGATCCAAATGTATTACTATTGAATGTAGATTTAGTTTAATCATCAGATATATGCCTTGAGATATTCTCAGTTCAAGAGAAGTTATTGTCTCTGCAGCAACCTGGAACAGCAGAAAAGGGAAATGGTGCATCTATACAACATATTCCAACAAAATGGCTACACAACTTTATTAAAAAGTCCCTGACTGCTCAACCCAATACAGCATAACCAACACAAACTTTAAAAACTGCCATTTATCAAGGATATCTCAGAAACCACCAACAGACTACTACAACCCACATGGAATCAGCATAACCCACAACCCAACTAAAGCCCTTCAAAACATCCTAAGCAAACCAAAAGACCCAGCAACCCCAGAAGAAAAAATAGAAATCACCTAAAACATACAATGTAAGAACTTTAACAACCACTATGTAGGATAAACAGGCAGAAGACTGGCACAACGCATCCATGAACACCAACTAGCAATCAGAGACATGATGAAAATTCTTTAATTTCACAACATATAGACAGATTTAACCATAATTTCAATTAGGAAAATGTGACCATCCTAAATCAGGTCAAGTCCAACAAAGCATGGAATTCTAGAAGCCTGGCACTATGACTAATTAGCCATTGATAGACACATAGACATTAACAACATATATAAAGGTAAAGGTTTCCCTCGCACATACATGCTAGTAATTTCCGGCTCTAGGAGGTGGTGCTCATCTCTGTTACAAAGCCGAAGAGCCAGCACTGTCCGAAGATGTCTCCATGGTCATGTGGCCAGCATGACTAAACACTGAAGGCGCATGGAACGCTATTACCTTCCCACCAAAGTGCTCCCTATTTTTCAACTTGCATTTTTACATGCTTTCAAACTGCTAGGTTGGAAGAATCTGGGACAAGTCACTCTGTTACATGGTGTTAGGATTCGAACCACCAAACTGCCAACCTTTCTGATCGACAAGCTCAGCGTCTTAGCCACTGAGCCATATAGCCTATGCAAAAGAGACAATCAACCATTCCAAAAGGGAACAAAAAGACTCCAGCACATCTCCACCAGTAAGCAGCACTCAGATCAGCATAGATTAATTCCAAGATTAACCCCAGACCAACAATCAAATAAATAATACTCCAATCAAAAAATTGCTAAAGAGCCAAACAGCCCAATCAAAGAATGTCTAAGACCACCCCCTACTAAAACTGACAGGGCAAGCCACCAGAATATAAACTGTCAGAAAACTGCATTTCTTACTAGCACTGATGATGCTCCCTATTTTGGGTCATGAAACATCTTCAAGAAAGCAAGCAAGCTCAGAGAGCACCAAGGATCCTTCAATAAATATTATCTAAAATTTTATTTATATGTGTATTGATTTATCATTTTCTCATTATGCACAATCTCTGCATCATGCTTTTTATTATTAGTATTAAGGCGATTGAGAGTTTATTTCATCTTGAATTTATTTATATAACTTAGTGTAGTAGTTGCTTTTTGTTTGTACTGAGATAGATTTTGAACCTGAATACTGCAATAGGATAAAATGAATAATATGCACAGGTTTCCTAATAGTTATTTCTCACCTGAGTTGTAAAACAATTCATTTATGTTTAACACTGTGTCAATGAGAAAAAAGTGTTAAAATCTTTATTTCATTTTTAGGATAACTATTAAAGAAAAATTATCAACATCAATCTGGAGATGAAATTCAACACTTTATAAGTGGACATTTATTGTTACAAATCTGAATACAAACATATTCTAGAAAGTTGCTGGGATTTGTTGAATAGATTTTGAGATGGTAACAGAAAAAAAAAATCCTCCAGTCCATTGTCCATTGTCAGAAACAGAACTGTCATTCCATTTTATTGCATTTAACTTGCTTAACTTTAACTTTATCATACAATAATGAAGGACCAGGGGAGACATGATAGCAGTGTTCCAATATTTGAGGGACTGCCACAGAGAGGAAAGGGTCAAGTTATTTTCCAAAGCACTTGAAGGCCAGACAAGGAATAGTAGATGGGAACTGACCAAGCAGAGATTCAACCTGGAAAAAAGGAGATATTTTTTGACAGTGAGAGCAAATAACCAATGGAACAGCTTGCCTTCAGAAGTTGTGGTAACTTCATCACTGGAAGCTTTCAAGGAGAGACTGAACTGCCATCTGTCAAAAATGGTGTAGGATCTGTTTGGGTGTGGGGTTGGATTAGATGACCTACAAGGTACCTTCCAACTCTGTTAATCTGTAACTTGAAAAATAACCAAATCTATTTCCTAATATAAAGTTATTATTGCTGTATGTCACTTGGAATTACTGTGTGTGAGTTGAGTGGTCATATAAATATAAACAATCAAACAAACAAACAATCTAAATCTACTGAGCACAGATCAGAAACTCTGGGAGTGACATTAATTCTATCATGCAATCCAGTGGTCATTCTATCATACAGTCCAGTGGTCCCAACCTTTCCAGCTTGGTGGATCAGTGGTGGCAGCAATGGCGGGAGAGGGGGAGATGGGATAATTTTGCATGACCACCCTCAACTTGTGTGCAAATGGAGTTTCACCCACTCATGTGTTCACCTGCTTTCACAGCCAATTCCCAACAGGCCACGAACTAGTACTGGGCTGCGATCTGATACTGGGCTATGAACCAGGATTTGGGAACCCCAATATAGTCAATTGAAAAGGAAAATACATCTAATGGCATCATTTTACATGCAGAACACATGTAAGTTAAGGTAGAACTTGCTGGATTTGCCTTATACCAGATCCATTAAGTCAAATAAAGGAATGTTACATATTATAAACTAAATGACAATACAGAAAGCCATATCTCAGTGTGCTTTTAAAAACAGAATTAAACATTTATGAATTTGAAGAATTCGAAAGTACTTGCCCATCTCACTAATCTACTACCCACTACATTTTTTTTTCAAAATCAGGGATTTCATACATTACCCTGACTAAAACTATCAATAGATTTGCAGATAAGTAAAATTAAAATCATCCTTGACTTTAGCTACTGATCATTATTAATTTTGCTGCAATGAATCATGCATTTCAGGAAGAAATGCTATTTTTTTTCCCAGTTAGTATTAAACCAATTTAATTTTATAACTGAATTCTGAAGAGGCAAAACAACACCTCTTGCTCCATTTTACTACATCGTATTACATATTTATTAGATATTTTAATCCTCTAAATTAAAACGCTTCCCAGCTTTAATATTTTTTTCAAAATAGCTCCCAGAAGCTTCCACCGATGACTCATCCACACAACTGAGATATCAAATGAAGAGATAAAAATGCAGTCAGTATCACCCTAAGCATCCTAATGAGTCACTCTTGAGTTGTACACAGAATTCCAAATACAGCAAAAATATATAAACCTGTGCACCATACTTGAATCCTGATGACTTTGTTGACTTTCCTAGCAAGCACATAATCTTCCAAAAACAATTGAGGAAGAAGGAGTTTTAAATTCCTTTCAGAAAACAAAACCAGTTGTTCCAGTATTGCTATATCATAGACCAAATCAAACAGCACTTACCATTGGCTGGAATTGAATTAAGACTTGGATTATTGTGCACACTGTTTCATAGCTTTGCTATTATGTAAATCAGCAGAGTGCCTAAAGAAGTGAGAATCCAAACTGCAGTTTTTATGATGAAAGCGCCTAGCCACACACACACATGTATATCAGTGGTGGGATTAAAAATTTTTTTTACTACCAGTTCTGTAGACATGGCTTGGTGGGCGTGAAGAGGGAGGATACTGTAAAATCTCAAGTCAGAGGTGGTATTTGCCGGTTCTCCAAACTACTCAAATTTTCCGCTACCAGTTCTCCAGAAATGGTCAGAATCTACTGAATACTACCTCTGAAGTATATGGATATGGATATGGAGATAGATAGATAGATAGATAGATAGATAGATAGATAGATAGATAGATAGATAGATAGATAGATAGATAGATAGATAGATAGATAGATAGATAGATAGATATAGTCATTAAATAGAGAAATCATTAGCAAGCTTTATTGTAGTACAGGCATATATTTTTTGGTATAGGGTTCTGGAAGTTTTTGTAGGATTCATTGTACAATTTGACATTATTTATGTTGTTCCAAAGTGTTTTTTTTTTCTTTTTATGACCTATTTATTTGGGATGGAGCTGGGGCGACTGAATGGAACAGAGCATTTACTGACCAGATGCCCTTTCTGACTCCTACGTGGAACAGATATTTTCTCTTTGCTCCCTGATAGAAAAACATCTGCTGTTGCCTAGAATTGAACTCTCAACCGTCCAAGTGGGAGGTGAATATCTTCACCTCTACGCCACCATGCCATTCTATATTGTTCCAACTTAAGTGTATAGGTTGATAAACATGGATTTAAAATGCTTCATGTAATTTCCCCCCACAAGCAAATTATCTTTAATATATTATTGTGACTATTTTATAGGATGCTAAAGTAAATGAAAAGTCTGAAATTGAAAACCTGTTTTGATATCTTGTCAGTTTTCATTTTTCCAGCCTTGAGTTCAACCGTTTCTATTTCCACATCAGCACGTGGCTTAAAAAGTAGTGGGTGGCTTGCAGGAAAATTCATTTTCATTTTTCTCCTAATTGAGCACATTATAAATTTGCAAAATCATTTTCCTTTAAGAAAGTCACTTTATGCATTTAAGTGCATTTGCTTGAAACAAGGAGATTTCTCTTCCATCCTTAATGAGAAACAAAGGCATGCTATGAGGATGAGCTTTTCTTACCTTTCAGCATTTGCACCAATATATTCCAGGAAAAATAAAAATCTTCCTCCATTTGCTAGTGACAGATGCACTATTTTTATGATTCAGGTAAGATCATGGCAGGGAACTGTGTGTCAAAATTTGTCATTGGAAAAAACATTAAGAACGTAGCAGTTTACATTTATCAAATATTTATAGATTAGTTTTTCACACACTTCCCTCCTTCTCTCTCTCCCGCTCTCTCTCTCTCTCTCCTTCCCACCACCACCTTACATATTAGCCATCTTACCTGAGTTGAAAAATGATATTATATTTTGTAAATGACTTTCAGGGCCAGTTTTATAACCAGGATTTCTGTGTTCTAAGTTGGAACTAATATACCAATCTCCAATGGGCATTGAACCAAAGAACATCCAAAGATAATGCTAAATTGTCTTATGTTTTCTGTATATTTCTATTTATTGTGCTTTGCAGTCTCTTCATAAATGATTGCAACTCATGTAAGAATTAATTCTTGGAATCAAATGTAATTTAAGAAAACATTTTCTTGATATCCTTAATACTGCTTGCCAGCCTTCATCTTACACATTGCTACTAAAACTTATATTGCAAAACGAAGCAAATTGTGTATAGACTTCTGCATTCTCTCCTTCCTCTTTTTGGCTTATTTTCTCAAAATGGAGATTCTTTTTTCATGTCTTCCTTTTATTCTATCCAGTGTTGCCATCTGAGGAATGGTTTACATGTATGCTGATTAGTGTACATTGAAAGTGACAATAACATTCTATGTTCTAAAAATAAAGGAGGATATTTGTAACTCAGGGTTGACATGAGGGGTTCTTAGTGCTCTCTGAGCTTGCCTGTTTTCTTGTAGACATTTCATTACCCAAACTAAGTAACATCATCAGTGCTTGGGTAATGAAACATTTGCAAAAAAACAAACAAGCTCAGAGAGCACCAAGGACCCCTCATATTCATTAAAAATCAACCTGCTTATGCAGATCACTCTTAGTGATCAGAAAGATCATTGAGGTGAAAGATGGAATAAAGCAGAGGTGGTACTCAGCAGGTTCTGACCAATTCTGGAGCACCAGTAGCAGAAATTTTGAGTAGTTCGGAGAACCAGAAAATACCACCTCTGACTGGCCCCACCCCATCTATTCTCTGCCTCCTGAGTCTCAGCTATTATCTGGGTCTTTTTTTGTTGCCCTACATAGGAGAATGGAGCTGGAAACAGGTTAGTTGTATAGGGAGGGAATGGGATTTTGCAGTAACCTTCCCCCAGGAGTGGGATGGGAATGGAGATTTTACAGTTTCCTTCCTCTGTCACACCCATCAGGCCACACCCAACAAGCCATACCACCCCCACCAAGCCACACCCACAGAAACGGTAGTAAAAAAATTTGAATCCTGCTACTGAAATGAAGGAATAGATACCTGATCTTGGGAATCGGTAAATAATAAGTAAAGGGAGTAATAAGTTTCAGAAGAGATTACTGAAATTCCTGATATGCAAATAGCTGACAGTAGACAGAACTTGTGTGGACAACTGGTTGGATACAAATGTTTATCTTTGTCTCATTCACAGTTTATATCATGTTCTTAAGACATAGAGATTTCGGGGGCAGGGGGAATGGAGTATGAAAAGATCAATAAATTCACTCACTTTGAATGAATGAATGAATGAATGAATGAATGAATGAATGCAGATTCAAGTTTATTTAATGATGTGGTTTTCATTATGAAGATTTTTTTTTTATAAAGAAGTACTGTATAATATTTTTAGTGTGTGGAACATGAAATATGAAAACTGAAGTGATTGAAATCTGTTACGTTATTTTTGTGTGTGTGAACAAAGAAGATGAAGTGTGACAATAGAATATTAACTTCTAAATTGAGGTAGTAGATCCTGAAATAAATAGGGCTGTCCATTCTAATTAAGAATGTCAAATATTTTGTAAGGTGGTAAAAATAGGCTTCTTATACATGTTCTGGATTTCATATGAACATTTGATTGATAGGATTTGATTAAACTTTATAAAATGAAAAGCAGCATCATGTCAAAATGATTGTCTCCGATAAGCATATGTAGCTGACTTATAAGTTGTACTAATAATGCATTAAATTATTTTAATATATTCCATTATGATTATTTTGATAAATGTTGGCCATCAAAGCTTCAGTAAACTGATTTAGAAGAAGAATAGCCAGCTAATAAAGTTTGATAGATGAGCAAAACCAGGATGTCAAATAAAGTTTTGTATTTGATGAGGTCATATTGGAACATTCTGTCTAAAAGAACACTGACTGTATTAATATTGATTTGTAGTGTTTCCTTAGATATCTGTATTGCAATTAAAGAGAAGAAAAATTGGTATTGGGACATTCGTTTATGATGTACTTATCTGCAGATTAGTCTGAGTTTGCTCTTTGAAATCTGTCCTTCATAAAGTCCCATACTTTGTGTATTTCTTACAGGGTGTTGCAAATCACAACAATTCACTAGTTCACCTCACCACAGGTTTTGTTGGTTTCAGTTATCACTAAGTGAGAGGCCAAAAAATGACAAAGGTTTAGTTTTCTACAGGACAATGTCTACATCTATTATTAACATGCTGAGCTATTTCTGAACAGGGCTAGGGTTCAGTTTTATCTGTCTCCAAAAGCTTTAAAGTCAAGCTTACATGATTTGATTTATTTTATTCAGAAAGCATGTTCCCATTTCATCCATCACACTCAAGAGACTATAACTAGACTTTTTATAGGAACATGTTGTGGTTGGAACAGACACTTTATTTTGATGAAGCTTCAAATAAAGCACTCAAACAGTAGCAAAATCTCAAAGCAAAGTGCCCCTTCTCACTTCTAAGCAGCAGAACAGTCCTTCATTTTGCATGTAGAAAGCGACTCCTGAGCATGAACAACCCGTTTTTTTTTAAAAAGTAGTTTTTGGAGCAGCTTATGGAGCCTGATCAGCCTTGTCTCAATGTTCCGCAAATCAGAATTGATGGGTAGTCCATAATGCTGTGGGACAGCCTCT
The DNA here is from genome assembly GCA_023653725.1 of Bungarus multicinctus. Taxonomy (NCBI): domain Eukaryota; kingdom Metazoa; phylum Chordata; class Lepidosauria; order Squamata; family Elapidae; genus Bungarus; species Bungarus multicinctus. The sequence goes on from CM042836.1 coordinate 107,563,260, forward strand.
ACAATGGGTCTCTTGGACTTCTGAGTGGATGTTTCTCTTCTGGTTTCCATGCACTTAATAGCAAGGGCAAGAGCACTTAGACTTATATATCGCTTTACAGTGCTTTACAACCCTCTCTAAGTGGTTTACAGAGTCAGCGTATCGCCCCCACCAACAATCATTTTACCAACCTCGGAAGGATGGAAGGCTGAGTCAACCTTGAGCCTGGTGCGATTCGAACTGCCAAATTGCAAGCAGCCAGTAGTCAGCAGAAGTAGCCTGCAGTCCTGCACTCTAACCACTGTGCCACCGTGGCTTTTAAATTCCAGATATGCAACGAGTATATTCTTCAGCTCAGTTAGTCATCAACAAAGCATTAATGCAGTTGGCTTTCACCAATTTTGAAAGCCTCATAGGCAAAAAGGAGATGAAAGAGATCTCCTTTTTTTTTTTTGCTGTTGGCACAAATTTCTGATTTATCATGAAATTATTTCTTTCCCTCTTTTGCCATTTTTTTCCTTGAGGCAGTGAAATCATCAGGCATGAATAGCTGTACACATTGTGGCTTATAGCACTCCCTTTTCTTGAAAAGCTTCATTTGAGGTGGCAGAGCAGTATGTGAAAGGAAGATATTAGAGTACAATACTGGTATTACAGAACACTATGTTCTTATGCATCAGAGCTGGGTTTCCAGTAATTTCAGCCTGAAACTTTTCTGTCACTTCATAGCATATTATGGTATTGAGCTGATAAGGTCTTTGATCTTTATGGCTACATTTGACAGATTTCTTATAAAAGAACCTGAGTTGTGTGAGAAAAATACTCTGGCGCTGAAAAGATTTTTGGTAATTTTCAAAAACCTGATCTAATCCTCTTTCTGTTTTTATTACTGTTGTGGCTTTTACTGGGGAACTCTCCACTCTGAATAGTAGAGACATGAAATGAAAACATTTTCTTCTATATATTTTGTAGCTACTTTTTTCAAAGTAGAGATGTGGAGGAGATAGAAATGAGCAAAAGGTCAATGGTCAGAAATTGTGGCCAGTTGTTGTTCAAAGCATCTACATCTGTCTGTCTGTCTGTCTGTCTGTCTGTCTGTCTGTCTGTTTGTCTGCCTGCCTGCCTACCTACCTACCTACCTACCTACCTACATACCTATCTATGGTATATATGGGGATGGCCCAATTCAAAACTGATCCAGGACAGCGTACAATTAAAACCAGTACAAATCACCTGCCCAATTTACTGCAGTCAGGCTGCAGTTGTTAAGTGAATTTAGAAAGAAGATTCCAATGTATAGGAAACAATCTATTATGAATTCTTGGACTTAATTTATAAAATAATAATATCTACTATTTTTTATTATAAGAAGAATTATAGCAAATAATACCGGTATATGGGAAGAATTAGGTGATTACATGACTCTGGGTCATAAATGATGGTCATAATGTGAGTCAATTGTCTAGCATCTGAATGTAAGAAATGTGACCTTGGGGATGCTGCAGCGGTCATAGGTGTGAAAACTGGTCATAAGTCACTTTTTTCAGTGCCAGTGTAACTTTGAAAGGTCACTAAACGAACTGTGGTAAGTCAAGTACGACCTGTACATACACATATGCTTGTAGAACATTTAATGGATTTCTTCTTGATTACAATATTTGGTGCAGTCAGAATGGAAATTCTATATAAGACCAGGTTTATTTTTATCATGTCCATGCAGTCTGGCAATCTTCTCAAATGTGTACCTTAAATACTTTGCATTACTTTTCCCATAAGACCAGAGTTAGTGATGATGAGAATCATTGCATGAGACACTAGTTCAAGGAGAATTGCACTTTGGATTCTTTTATTTATCATTCAAATGTTTTTTGACATAGCTATGTAATTTTAGATAGCAAAATCTGTAGAAGTCATTGGGTAGCCATTATTTAATAGGGATAAAAAATTTATCTCATAAATGATGCATGTTGCTCTCCCACCCCAATTGACATCAAACTGGAAATCTCTTCTCTGTTTATTTAATAAACTTTTTTTGCTGGTTGTCAGTGCATGTTCTAAAAAGAGACAGTGGGAGGAGGAAAGGAATTTGTTTAAAAAACTCATAGTTCCATATAATGAAATAGTAGCTTTTTGTACTATGAATAATAAATAACTATAACTTTTGTTCTCCTCTGACATTCTGCTTGAGGCTCTTTACAACAGGGGTTCCCAACCTCTGGGCCCCGGCCCACTACCAGGCCATGGCCTATTTGCAACCAGGCTGCATGACTGGGAAGGCACACACACAGTTCGTGTCCATGCTGGTCTCTTGCTTACATGGCCTGGATCCCCTCTCCTTCCCAGCTGGGCTGCCAAACTACAAAGGTTGGGGACCAGTAGTGGGATTCAAACAAATTTAATACTGGTTCTGTGGGCGTGGCTTGGTGGGCATGGCTTGGTGGGCATGGCAGGGGAAGGATACTGCAAAATCTTCATTCCTACCCTACGCCAGGGGAAGGATACTGTAAAATCCCCATTCCCTCCCCACCCCACTAACCTGCTTTCCAGCTCCATTCTCCTGTGCAGGACAACAAAAGAAGACCCAGTTGATCAGCTGGGACTCAGGAGGCAGAGAATAGATGGGGACAGGGCCAGTCAGAGGTGGTATTCCGAACTACTCAAAATTTCCGCTACCGGTTCTCTGAACTGCTCAAAATTTCCGCTACAGATTCTCCAGAACTGGTCAGAACCTGCTGAATACCACCTCTGTTGGGGACTGCTGCTTTATAAGAAGGTGCCAAAATAATTGGGGGTTAGACAGTATCACCAAACCCAAGAAATTCAAGGGCAATGACAGCCTGGATTTCTGAAAATGCTCATTAGAGTAAGGCACTGCAATTCCCACAGTCCCACATCATTGTCAATACTGGCTATATGAGAAGTCAACAAATCTCAACAGTCCTATATTACCTTGATTCAGAGTTACAGGTGGTCCTTGACTTACAGCAGTTCATTTAGTGAAAAAGTTACGATGGCACTGAAAAAAGACTTATGACCATTTTTCATAAGCATCCCCACAGTCATGTGATCAAAATTCAAATGTTTGATAACTCACTCATAATGTAGAATTTTTACAATCTTGTGATCATGTAATCACTTTTTGCAACCTTCTGTCCAGCAAAGTCAATAGGGAATCCAGATTCACATTACTAACCTAGCAACTGCAGTGATCCACTTAACAACTGTAGCAAGAAATGTTGTAAAATGGGGCAAAACTCACTAAACAACTGTTTTGCTTAGTCTCAGAAATTTTGGGCTCAATTCAGTGGTAGGATTCAATTTTTTTTACTATTGGTTGTGTGGGTGTGGCTTGGTGGGCATGGCAGGGGAAGGATACTGTAAAATCTCCAGTCAGAGGTAGTATTTGCTGGTTCTCTGAACTACTTAAAATTTCCGCTACTGGTTTTCCAGAGCTGGTCAGAACCTGCTGAATACTACCTCTGGCTCAATTGTGGTCATAAGATGGACACTACCTGTACATCGTAGGATTTTGAGTTGCCCTATTTAGGGAATTGTCTGAGAACAGTAGAGTAGATATGGGTGAAGCCTGGTGGCTTTCTACAGTTAATGAAAACCTAGAATGTGCTAGTAAAATTTACATGGATACTGTATCTGTTTTGTGTTTATTATTGTATTTATTTATAAGTCATATTTATAAGGCTGCCCAACTCCGGCTGACTCTGGACAGCAATTGATAGTAATGGCGTTTCTTTGAATTTCTATGTGTACTGTGCATTTGGATTTGAAGGGCCAAGGTGCTTCACAGTATATGTGAGAGTTCATGTAGCACTTCTCCATGACTCTTTGAATCAAATACTTTAATCAAGTGATTAAAATATTCATAGATGGCAAGAGGTGCAGCATTGATGGTGTTTTGCCAGAAATACAAATGTGCTCTCAAATCTGAAAAATTTAATGTGTGAAATTATCATATCCATTAAGAAATGACCTTAGTGTGTTTATTCCTGAAATATGTGATATGAAGAATTGTTAGAAATCTACTTTGGAGGTATTATTGTCTTGTGCAAAGTGAACCATGTGCTTATTAGAAACACTATAATTATCACTAATGTGATATAGCAGATGGACATCTCACAACCACCCCACACTTCTAAATTTTCAAGTATAATGTTAAGGATGCCATAAAAGATATTTCAGCCTCCAAAAGCTTGGTGAAATCTTCATGACGTATAAAAATAGATCTGCCCATGAGACTCAACAAGCTAAAAGCAACCCACTAGCAATAAATCAGGTACTAAAATATCTTTACAAGCTTCCTATATTTTTTTTCCTGTCTGAGGAAAAAGCTGATGTGTTACCAAGTAAGTGGTGACAGTTCACACTCCTTGGCAAGTGATCTCTACTTGGTATAGCTGAACATGTTCACACACCTGATTTAAGGAAATTTCCTTCCTTCCTTCCTTCCTTCCTTCCTTCCTTCCTTCCTTCCTTCCTTCCTTCCTTCCTTCCTTCCTTCCTTCCTCCCTCCCTCCCTCCCTCCCTCCCTCCCTCCTTCCTTCCTTCCTTCCTTCCTTCCTTCCTTCCTTCCTTCCTTCCTTCCTTCCTTCCTTCCTTCCTTCCTTCCTTCCTTTCTTTCTTTCCCTCCCTTTATTATTTTTTTACAAGTAATTCAAGGGGGTGAAGATAATTCAAGGGGGAGAAGACACACATTCCTCCTCCCATTTTCCCAACAACAGCCCTCTGAGGTGAGTTGGATTGAGAAAGGGTGACTGGACTACTTGTGGCTTCAACTATAAGCCATCTCCTAACTTTGAGAAATCCGAATAAAATCAGGACACAATGTTTCACTCATTGCCTCTGAATATTCCCATTGTCCCCATCTCATGTTGAAGGGGAGAAATGGAGAGAAATCACAGCCACAATCCATAGTAGAACACCCATAGGTACTTATTTGTTTAATGTCTGATGAGACAAGGGTGCTTATTGACAAGTTTTGTTAGGCATTGGTAAAATCTTGTGAGGAAAGTGGGTCATTTAGAAATAACCTAATCACTACAGAAACACTCGATCTGTAGCTATTTTAAATTCAGATTAAATTCTGGTGGCAACTCAAGAGCGTATTGAGTCCTTGCCTGAAAATTTGCATATTGAATTATGCAGTTCTTGAAAAATATTTTCTCTTACATGGTTAATACAAACCGAAGTACTTGAGTTTAGAGTACTAGTAAAGGAACCAGTGGTGGGATTCAAATATTTTTACTACTGATTCTATGGGCATGGCTTGGTGGGTGTGGCAGGGGAAGGACAGTGTAAAATCTCCTTTCCCTCCCCACTCCTGGGGGAAGGTTACTGCAAAATCCCCATTCCCTCCCCACCCCACTAACTTGTTTTCCAGCTCTGTTCTCCTGTGCAGGGCAACAAAAGAAGATCCAGCCGATCAGCTGGGACTTGGGAGCAGAGAATAGATGGGGGTGGGGCCAAACAGATGTGGTATTTTCTGGTTTTCTGAATTACTCAAAATTTCTGCTTCCGGTTCTCCAGAACTGGTCAAAACTTGCTAAATACCACCTCTGAAAGGAACCCAATTGCTTGCCGAAAGGCAATCTATTTTTGTCACTGAGGAAGCCACTTTTCTCACTGGTCGATTTTCCTAAGCTTTTACTGAAATAAATCAAGCCTGCAATTTTATTAGCCAATTGATCAAACCGTAACTGTGTCTTTTCTTCTTTTTCTGTGCCCCCTTATTTTATAGATTGGTGATGTGTTTATCTTCTTAACATCTAAATGTGAATAATAACAGGCAGTTCTGTGCAGAAAGGTAGGCTTAAATTTTCACTAACAGATTTTTTTTTTGCAGCCTCATGTAATGATTAGCCTACCAAACTGAGACTTTACAAGATAAAGCTGAAATTATGAAAATTGAAGATACTAGCCATTGAAATCAATAGGAATGGTTTCTAAGTAGCCTAATCCAGAAATAATTTCTTCAAGAGCTAGCCCTCCATGCGATATTTGCCCTAGAGAACAGCAGTGAAGATGGCTCAGTGTCCACATATGGGAGAGTTGTACTGTATGCATCCCATATCTGATACAGTACATCAAAAGCTAACTAGTTCTTCTCAAGTATTGTGGGGATATATCTCATAACCACAATTGATTAAATTGCCTGGTATACCTGAAAAATATGAAGGAGCATCAGTCCAGGAAGGCAGACAAAATTCATAGGCCTATGATTTCTTTATAACATCTGTGTGTGTGTGTGTGTGAGGGGGGAGGGGGGGCTGTGTTACATATTTTTATCTTGCTTTCATTATTTTCATAAATGGTGACAGATATATAGAGTTCTCCTTTTCCTCCTATTTTCTCAACAACAACAACCCTATGAGGTGAGTTGGGCTGAGAGAGGGTCACTGACCATGCCCAAGGTGGGAATAGAACTCATAGGTAAAGTTTCCTCTCGCACATACATGATAGTTGTTTCTGGCTCTAAGGAGTGGTGCTCATCTCCGTTACAAAGCCGGAGAGCCAGCGCTGTCCAAAGATGTCTCCATGGTCATGTGGCCGTATGACTAAATGCTGAAGGTGCATGGAACACAAAGTGGTCCCTATTTTTCTACTTGCATTTTTAATGGGAGCTCACTCCATTACACAATTCTAAGGGATTTGAACCACCAAACTGCCAACCTTTCTCATCAACAATCTCAATGTCTTAGCCACTGAGCCACCACGTCCCTTCATAGTCTCCTAGTGCTTTAACCACTAGATCAAATCTGTCTGAAAATTGCCATTTGAAACAATAAAGAAAACAGTTGATTGACAAAGGTGTTTTTAACTGAATGAAAATCCTCAAATGAATGTAAATGAATGCATAGCTCACATAATTTCTGTCCCATGTCAACATGCCTGTTATATTCCATATTCTGAACTCTGAAAAGAATAAAAATGGAGTTCTATTTATGTGACTAAGATAATGTCATTATTAAAAGTTTTTTAAAAACACTTATATTGTGGTTAAAAACTGTGGAATAATGAGAGTAAATCAAAATATGGCTTCTCTGGTTTTATTTTAATATGATTTAAAAAGTGCTTAAAACAAACCATGCCTTAACATTACCCATAAAACCAGGTTGATATTTCTTCCTTACTCTGATGAATAGCTGAAGATATTATCTGTGAGCTGCAGACTTGCAAGCGTATAAAGAAGAATTCTGAATGTATTTCTGAAAAGAAGATAGTAGGATCAGTCAGTGAAAGGAAATATTGGCAGTTTTTAAAAATGTGCAAGAAATGATTATCTAATAGAATGATTAGGATATGATTGTGTTCAAAAACTTTTAACCAGGGTTTTGCTCAATCCATGTGATGAAATAACATATTCAAAAAAGCCTCTGTGAAGTAAATTTGTTAGTATTTAATATGCCACACAACTCTTGGTTTATTTAGTCCATAGAAGTGATTGTCAAATGCCCAGGGATACCTATGGTTTCCAGTGAAAGACTACACAAAGAACATAAAGATTAGCAGTGCTTCTTCTGGAAAAGCACACAACTACTAAATGCAAAATACTTCTTAGAGTAACTGAGTTAGCCATGCATACCTTTGTGTAAAGATTTCCTCTTCAAAGCACATACCATATACAGTAATTGTGAAAAGGAAGGGTATGTGCCTCTCCCATATACAAATTTAGTTTGAATGTCCCATTGCTCTCCTACATGCTTCCTTTCATGTACCTGTATGTCCATGAGCTAGGCATGGAGGTGAACAGAAGAGTTGTTCCCTGCTTGGTAGTGTGACAAAGTCATTGTCATGTAGAAGTGTTCTAAAACTGCTTATAAGTAGCAGAGAAAGCTAATCATCCTAACAACTGCATTCCTTCCCAAATAGATTTCTGCGCAATCATTAGATTTTGTTAAAAGTTTATCTTTGAAAAGCTAAACTGTCACTGGCATGTGTGTGTTTGCATGTATGTGCACCTATGGACTTCCAGGATTGCACTTGCCTAGGAGAGAAAACAAAAAAACTGCAACCCACTTAAAAAAGCCACTCCCCCACCTTCTGTAACATTAGAGGGCATCAGGAATAGCCTTGAAGGACAGGAGGAAGAGCTGCTACCAAGGCAGCTATGAGCCCCATTCCTAGTTGAAATAAGACTACAGTCATCCTTTCTAATTCAGGTGATGATGAAGTGAAAAACAAAGGAAGGACATTTCAAATTGGCAAGATTCTGTTACTACAGCTGTTCAATACAAGTAGTCCTGATCAGCACTGGTTTCTTAGTCTTGTCTATGTCATGGATGTGATGGCATGGCATGGCATGGGATCGGAGAGGAGAGTGTTCTTCAGAAAGTCAGAAGAATCTATATTAGCTGAGAAGACTGTGAGTCCACTGCCCTAGGCACATACACAGGGTCAATTCTTGGGCTGAGACTGATTTAACTTATGCTATAAATCAGTTTCTATTTCAGAGAGCAGTAGCCTGCAATGTATCTCCATTCTACCCTTATTTCCTTTTTCAACCCTCTCACTAGATTTAACATAGAGGCCCCCCGACATCCATCAAGAGAAATAGAAGTTATTCTTGCAAGATGCATGGAAAGAAGGAGCATACTTCAACTTTGGTGTTTGCAAAACCCACTTGTGGCATCCCAGAGCTATTTAATTACTTAATAAATGGATTTCTCAGAAATGGAAGATGTGTAATAATACCCCATTCCCCAAATATGTAGAACATATTATTACGATGTGATTGCTTTACTGCCTACTATTCTGCATTAGACACATTTTGCAAGAAGAGAATAAACCTTAATAATCAGTTTTGTAAGGAAATGAATAGCCGGAGGCCTCAGCTAACAGGTATCCTACTTTTTCTTTTAATTCACTGTCATGTTTTATTTCAAAGGTCAGCATAACGTATATGGTGATAACAAAATATCTAAATAGACTTATTCAGGAAAGCTGTTCAAGCTTTCAAATGTTCAATTAAAAAGATACCTTAGTGACTTCTGTAACTTTCATCAAATTGTTGATAAGCAAATCAGATAGAAAAAGGGAAGGGATGCTTATAAATACATCATAAATGAGAAAGTAGCTTTAAGAAAAACAGCATCTTCTTCCAGGAGCTTAGATGAAAGACATTACAGCTAGTCCTCAACTGACCACTGTAATTAAAATTTGAAGTTATGGTCATATATCATGGTGGTTGTTAAGGGAGTCATCATGCATACTGATTTTAAAACGTTTTTTCAGTGGTTGTAAAGCAAATCCATTGTCTACAATAGATGTGTTTTTTGGCAGAAACAAATGCTGGCTTCTGGCAAAATATTGTAAATCATGGTCACATGACTGCAGGATGCTGCAAACATCTGTAAATGTTGGCCTATCGCCGAATGCCCCAAATACAATCATGTGTCTGTAGGAGGGGGCTGGAGTGGCCATCAGAACTTCAAATCCAGGTTGCAGGTAGTCCTGGGAAGGTTCATCATAATTTCAAGAAAAAGAACTTCTTCACTGGATTTTTATTTATTAATTAGTTAGTTAGTTATCTAAATTGATTTGCTGCCTGTCATGCCATAAGACAACTCTGGGTGTAAAACATTAAACTGAAGCCATAAATATACAAATAAATGTATAAAATCACTACATTAAAATTTACAATAAAATACAAATTACAAGTTAAAGAAGGGGAGGAAGGGAAAAGAGTATATGAGAGTGTGTGTGTGGGGGGCAGATAGATGGGAAGTGCTATTAGTTGATCAATCATCTCCAAGCCAACTGGCAGAACCAGGTCTTCAGGCTCTTATGCCAGAAGGATGGGACTCAATCTCACCTCAGGAGGCAAGATGTTCAGAAGAATTGGGGCCATGGTAGAGAAGGCCCTTCTCCTGGACCCTGCCAAATGGAATTCCTTGACTGATGGAATCTGCAATATACTTCCTCTGCCAGCATGGGTGAGGTGAATGTGTCCCATAAGGTTCCTCAAGTTACCTAGACCCATGCCATGCAGTGCTTTAGAGGTAATAACCAATATGTTGAATTGCATCTGGAAGTGGTAGCTAGTGCAGTTTTCAAAACAGTGGTATAACATGGGGCTCCCAAAGACCGCCTACATCTCCACATTCTACATCAATGGAAGTGTCCGAATACTCTTTAATATAGAGTGCATTGCAGTGCTTAACACTTTTTGAATATATTAATTCTGTATAAGCAGATTTATACAGTGCATTGCCAGTAGCATATAACACCTAACAAGATGTAATGCTATGATATAAAGATACAGAGTTTTATGCCATTTGCTTCTATGGATAGACATATGTGAAATATGGATTACATGAAATCTACCCAAAGCAAGCCATGGAGGCAATAGGTTTGCTTAGGAGAATTACAGCTAATGGAAAAATACTGGCATGAAGACTTCAAAGAAGATATATATATGTGTGTGTGTGTGTGTGTGTGTGTGTGTGTGTAAGGTTTTTGAGCTGATAATTTTAAATAATAAATAAGGGAGACTAGGATAGATCTATTTCGAGCTAGTTAGCTCTCTTCAGCTAGCCATACCCTTACTGGGATTCGAACCAGGAAAGTATTACATGTGAGGCAGTTGTAATTGCCACTACACCATCTGGCTCTATCCTTATCAGCTGAGGCAGGGGAATAAGTATATACTTTGTATTACAACACCCTGTTAAGCCCAATTAAGGGAGAAAGCATACTGCTTTCTTTTCTGTCTTTCGGCTCATCACCAGAGACCATACCAACAGAAAGCTATTTGTTTCGTTGTCTTTTGTTTACATGTGTGTAAGGTTTTTGAGCTGATAATTTTAAATAATAAATAAGGGAGACTAGGATAGATCTATTTCGAGCTAGTTAGCTCTCTTCAGCTAGCCATACCCTTACTGGGATTCGAACCAGGGAAGTATTACATGTGAGGCAGTTGTAATTGCCACTACACCATCTGGCTCTTCTCAACGAAAGCAGTATGCTTTCTCCCTTAATTGGGGCTTAACAGGGTGTTGTAACACAAAGTATATACTTATTCCCCTGCCTCTGCTGATAAGGATAGAACCCCTACTTTGAGAAGCACAAGGCCGAAGACACAAGCCTGAAGATGATGAATGAGACTTCATCGAAATGTCACCTAGATATTTCCAATTCTACGCGGGAGAAAACCCGAAGAACCAAAGATCCATACACACACACACACACAGAGTGGGGCAAAAAAGTATTTAGTCAGCCACCAATTGTGCAAGTTCTCCCACTGAAAAAGATGAGAGAGGCCTGTAATTGTCATCATATATATATATATATATATATATGGATCCCCCCAACCAATCAGAACACAGCCAAACCCCCAACCAATGAGAACACACCCCCACCCAATCAGAACACAGTCTAGCCCCCACCCAATCAAATCACACCCCCACTAGCAGTTAAAAGGAAGAAGCAGCTGCAAGCTCACATTACTCTGAAAAGCACAAGGCCGAAGACACAAGCCTGAAGATGATGAATGAGACTTCATCGAAACATTGCCTAGATACTTCCAATTCTACGCAGGAGAAAATGCGAAGAACCAAAGATCCACATACAAATACCCGCGAAAACCTCAGAATATATATATATACATACACATACATACATACATACATACATACATACATATATGCCATCATCAGGGTTGTGTATTGGGTTCATCTGTGTGTCAGGCTTTTGCAGCCGTTTCTGTTTTAAATTTGGTGCTAGCCTCGTGCTTTGTTAGAATGTTTTTTTCTCCATCCTGATTGGTTGGGAGTCTTGGTCTGTGTTTATTGATCTTGGAGTTTGCTGTGTTCTACTTGACTGGTGTTTCTAATATCTTCTCTCTGTTTTGTAGAATTCTTTTGTCTTGATTAGCTGGCAACATTGTGTTTTGTATATTGGGGGCTTTTAGCATGGCTTAGCTTCGGGTGAATGGCCAGCTATCATTTATTAGGAAGCTAGGTTTCATCTGGGTGGCTGGCTGGAGTGTGTTTGGGCTGGAGGTATCGGGGGGGTCTGTTTATGCCCAGGTGTTTGTTTGACTTGTGGTATGGAGATTTGTTTATTTGTGAGTGCAGGCTTCCAGATAATTGTCAGTCTGGTGGAGTCATCTATTCATGCTTTCAGGTTGTTTTTCAATCTCTATGGCTTCTCTGATAATTCTATAGCTGTAGAATTATTTTAATTAATTAAAATACCCGAACAAAGCTAAATACCATACATACATACATACATACATACATTTCACAGCAAAATACAGTTCCCAACACAATATAAGATTCCCATGTGAACTGGATGAGGCAATAGCACACCAGCAGAAAACTTCCAGGAGTGAGAAAAGTTCTAGGATGGCCTGATTAAACTGTGATGGATTGGACAAACCTTGTTGAAAGCTGAAAAAAAAATGTATAGGAACGGAAATCCCTGGAAGCCCTCACATATGATGAGATACTATGCACAGTAGATTTCCTACCTTAAACCTTCTGGAAATCAAATTCCTTCTTGGCAATAGAATAAACCCTTGGATATATGTGTAAATGTGTGAGCGAATAGAACTTTAAGTTCAGTAAATGAGCAATAACGTTGAAAAAGTTTGATTTTATGGTATAAATTTTTGGATAAAAAAGAGAAAAACTAGTGAATTTCTTTATGGCCCTTATTGTGACACCTCAAGGTGCAATGATAATCAACAACAGACAGCTGTCATTGCTGAAGAAGCCAGCATCTACGATCAGAGAAAAGACAGAAGACGACTGTCAATCCCCCTCTGTCATAAAGCCTTCTTTCCCTAAGTTTTCCCCTCGTTTCTAACTTGTCCTGGATTAGAGTGCGTTTTCCTGCTGCCAACATCTGTCTTGCCTAAAACAAGTTTCAGAAAGAGATAAAATATCTTGCAACCTGAGCATTTACTTGCCTGTAAACAGGGCATCGTAATAATGATGATAAAAATGGAAAAGTAGACTGTGTAATATCAGCTTGTAACAAACAGCTCTATCACCTTTGAAGAGAAGAGTGAAATCCAAGTAAATTATACATAAAATTTATTAAAATTATTATTTCTTTTTTCACTTTCAAGTAGATGGAATTAAGGGGGTTAGCACTAATTCCCACAAACCACAAGCTGCATCCCAAAACATCAGATGTCCATGAAATACTATGGGGAAACGGGGAACGGATCCACAATAAATAGGATTTTAGGATAAAAGAAATTAAGGAGCACAAAAGTACAAGAATTAAATTATCATGGAATTCAATAAACATCACAGGTCCAAAATGGGTGACAACTGAGTTTAAGTTTAAGAAGGAATAAAAATGTATAAGAACTTTTTTGTTTTGCAAAAGTACCCTAGCCTTCAATTACAAAATTTACTAAAAAAAATTACCCTAAGAAGGAAAAGTCTTCAAACAATAAAGGCTAAAATATTGATGGAAAGTTCTAGCTGAATCTGTTTACTATGCCTTGCCATATTAGGAATGATTCTTGCAGTGAATATTTCTGCCTTTCTAGGTTTCATCAGACTCCAATTAGACACCAAACTTTATGGACTTTAGGGTAATTCTTCCCTGTTCCTCTTCCAGTTTCTTTCTTCCCCCAGAGATGTTTCCCAGCAAGTTACTTCCATCCAGTGGTGGGATTCAATTTTTTTTACTATCAGTTGTGTGGGCATGGCATGGCTTGGGGTGAGAACTCAGAAAAACCTGGTGCCGCCTGAAGATGAGGTGACTTCAACCCCAGTGTCCTTCCTTTCAGACCGACAGCAGAGACATGGGAGTCTTACATAAATTGGTTTGACTGCTTCCTAAATGCTATTGACCTCGCTGACATTTGTACCCACAGGAAAAAAGCATACTTTTAAAGTTTTTACAGAACCACAGTGTTTCACACTGCTACCACATTGCTGGCACCGCAATCAGTAAAAACTGTTCCATGGGAGGAATTGCAGGAAATCCTATGTAACCATTATTCCCCAAGCCCTCTCGTATTGCCAGGTGTCACATTTTTAGAAGATGAACCCAGGCTGAAGGAGAGACTATTAGCGGATATATGGCAGCTTTATGAATAGCTGCCTTATACTGTGGGTTTAGAGATTACCTCGAGGACATGTTATTAGATCAACTAGTCTGTGGAGTCAGGGACCTAAGGTTACAAAGGCGCCTTCTGGCTAAAGAGGATTTGACCCTTAAAATAGCAATAGAGGAATCTCAAGCCACTGAACTGTCAGCGCTCTCAGTGGCAGAGATTCAAGGAAACCCTGTCAGGCAGAATAGCTCAGCCATTCATTATGATGAAGCCTCTCCAGAGGAAAGTTCTGATGAAACCAGTGACATAAATCACCTCAGGCAACCCAAAACCATTCAAAGGGGAAACAGGTCTCCCCAATCAGCCTCCACGATCACAGCCCATCTGCCTAAGCTGTGGAGGAAATCACCTCAGGGCATCCTGCAAGTTCAGGAATACCATTTGTCTAAAATGCCAAAGAAAGGGTTATTTAGCCAGGATCTGTCAGGCAGGAAAAATTTTTACCCAGCCACAGCAACCTCAGACAACTCAGCACTTTCAAAAACAAGTTGAAGACTGTTTCACTTGCTACCAAGCTAAACCAATAGACAAAGGCTCTAACAAAATTAGTCTTATTGTTTCTTTAGAAGGAAAACCTTGTAAGATGGAGGTAAACACTGGCTCAGCACTCTCCATCATCTTGTGAAGCACCTTGAAGCGACTCTTTCCACGGATGGCAAAGAAAAGGTTTCAAGATTGCAATCTAACCCTACATGACTACCAAGGCAGAACCATCCCAGTCATCAGAAAAGGCAATTTTTTTTATTCATTTTCAAAATTTTAAGGATCACTTGCCTTTGGTTGTGCTGGATGGTGCCCTCCCAAGCCTGCTAGGGTTAGACTGGTTTCCTGCCCTTGGCCTTCATATAGGAGGAATTCATTCTATTGCCAATTTAGAGGTGGATGCCTTGTTTAAAGACTATTCTGATGTATTCAGCGAAGGCCTAGGGTGTTATGTGGAAACCCCAATATCCTTCGATTTTGACCCTCTAGCAGTTCCAATCTCTCTGAAGCCTCAAAGTGTGCCTTTTGCCTAAGCTGGACAAGGAACTGGATTAAACTAATTAACCAGGGAATATTGGAACCCGTGGACTTTGCAAATTGGGAAACACCTATAGTGACACCCCTTAAAAAAGATGGCAGCTTGTGGATTTGCACAGACTATAAATATTCCATAAACAAATATTTGCATATTAGCGCATATCCAGTCCCAGTTATCCAGCACCTGCTGCATTCTTTCATTTTCACGAAACTAGATATGTCCCAAGCTTATCAACAGCTCCCTGTTGATGACACAGCCGCTGAACTACAAACTATTGTAACTCACAGAGGTGCTTTCAGGTGTAGGCGTCTCCAGTTTGGAGTCAGTGTGGCCCCAGGAATTTTTCAGTCATTGATGGAGAGGTTGCTACAAGGGTTACCTGGCGTAATACCTTATTTCGATGATATATTACTTTCTGCCTCTGACAAACCTCAGTTAATACAAAGAGTTTGAGGTGTCCTCGAGTGTTTCAGGAGAGCAGGCCTCAAATTGAAGAAAGAGAAGTGCACTATTGCCACACCACAGGTTGAATTTCTGGGCTACAAAGTTGATGCCTCTGGCATTTACCCAATTGAATCCAAAGTACGCACAATCCACAATGCACCCACACCATCTAACAAGACTGAACTTCAGTCTTTCTTGGGACTCCTTAACTCATTTTTGCCTCATAAGGCTTCTATTGCAGAACCTCTGCATAGACTTTTGGACAAACACTCCTCTTGGCATTGGGGACCTAAGGAAGCCTATGCTTTTAAAGCAGTCAAATCATTGCTTACATCTGATGCTGTCCTGATTCAATTCAACAAAAATTTGCCTTTAGTCTTAGTTGCAGACACTTTGCCTTTTGGCAATGGTTCTGAAGCACCCATTGCCTTTTTCTCCAGAATGTTATCTCCAGCAGAATGCAACTATAGTCAAATTGACAAGGAGGCTTTGGCTGCAGTTGCTTCAGTTAAAAAGTTTCATGAGTTTCTCTATGGTTACCCCTTTGAGCTAATCACAGACCATAAGCCCCTTTTGGGTCTTCTATCCAGCAACAGACAAACACCTCAGAATTTGTCTCCAAGAATGACCGGGTGGACATTATTTCTGGCTACATATTCTTATATGCTGACACATCGAGCAGGCAAACACCTCAGCCACGCAGATGCTCTCAGTCATCGTCCCCTGCCTATTCCAGTGGAGGATCCTGCACCAACCAATGCTGTGTTCCTGATCGAAGACCTCAAGCTTCCCATCACCGCTTCTGACAATGCTGCCCACTCTGCCAAGGACAAGGTAATATCCCAAGTCTTTGACTGGGTGGGAAGGGGGTGGCCTAAAGCCCCCTTTTCACCTGAATTTTTGCCTTTTAAAACCTGTCAGCAAGAATTGTCTTCCTTGAGAAGCTGCCTGCTATGGGGAACAAGGGTGGTTATTCCTCCCTAATTACAGAGTCCAATCTTGAAAGTTCTTCATGAGGGTCACTCTGGCATTGTCAGGATGAAGGCTTTAGCTCGCAGTTATGTGTAGTGGCCTGACATGGATGCTCAGATCACCAGCTGGGTAAATGCTTGCCAGCCATGCCAGGTCACCAGACCATCTCCACCCTCAGCCATTCCGGGAAGATGGGAAGATTCAGGTTCCCCATGGTTCAGACTACATATTGATTTGGCTGGCCCTTTCCATGGGCGGACATTTCTAGTAGTAGTTGACTCCTTTTCAAAATGGGTAGAGCTAGCCTTAATGCCCACTACAACTTCAGAAGCTGTAGTAGCCCTGCTGCGAATGTTTGCTACCCATGGCCTTTCTGACACCATTGTGTCAGATAATGCCCTCAATTCACATCCTATGAATTCGAGGTATTTCAGGCTAACCAAGGAATCAGGCACTCCCTAATAGCCCCTTTTCACTGTCAGATCTACCAAAGAGGCTCTAGAAAGGCTTAGACCCATAGATTGTCACTCCAGACTAGCTAAGTACCTCCTAATCCAGCACATGACCCCCTGTGCCGCCACAAATAGGTCCCCAGCTGAACTTCTAATGGGTCACCATCTGAGGACCACCTTAGACAGACTCCATCCAACGCCCCAGTCACGCCTTTGGGCTCCAATAGCCAGGCTAGGAGTTTTGCTGAAAACGATCAGGTTTATGCCAGGAACTATGCAGGTCACCCTTTATGGCTACCAGGTCGAATTTTGGCAGTAATCAGCCCTAAGTATATAGGGTCCAGTTGCTAGATGGATGTATTTGGCACCGCCATGTTGATCAATTAAGGGGGCATTGGAGTACTTCTACAGGTGGCCCTCCGTACGGCTTTGTCGCGACCAGACTACTGGCGCCCGAAGAAAGCCACCACAGACCTGACAGCAACACGAGCCTACCTGGACAGTTGATGATTCTGCACCCTGAGCCTTCAGAAGCCGAGATGCCTGCTCCATTGTCACCAGAGACTCTTTGCCAAGCGGAGGATTCCCATTCTGCGGCAGCACCAACAGAGCCAAGAAGATCTGGCTGACTGTGCAAGTGCCCGAATTACTTAAAGGACTACGCATACTCCATTCAGGGAGAAAGGAGTATTGTGTTCTGAAGAGACTGCGCTGAAGTTCTCACTCTGATCTGCGCATCCAGCGGGAACACAGACCACTCCTATTGGCTGACGCTGTTTGACAGCTGACTATAAAAGGGAGCTGTCAAACAGCATCAGCTGTTGTCCGCCAGCTGGCTGCCCTGTTAGCGTGGCAGTCACGGCAATCCTTTATTTTTAAATAAAGTTGCAGATGAAGGTTGCTCTGTGTTGCCTCTGTCATTCCACCACCACCAAAACAACTGTGATTGTGGCAAATTATCCTAGACCACTTCCAGAAGATCACATCAAAGTATCAGGGGATGGCCTATTACTGATTTCAGTAGAAACAGACTATAAAGAAACAGATGCTGAAGCAAAATGATTTAACGTGGAATGGCTGCTCTTACCATTTTCTCTGATTTCTCTGAATTCTTTAGTTATTTTCTTATCATTGGGAAATGAGTTTGGTAAAGAAACTGTGATAATACATCATATAGGGAAAGTTAAGAGTGGCTTTTGAAGCAGCTGTATTAGCCTGAATAAAAACACAACTGATTTAACAATTCAAAAATAAGCACAAGCATCTCTTTCAAAGCTTTTTCACCACCCTAATGCCTGTTGTAGGACTGGTTATGGCTGTCTCCTTTTCCATCCTGTCCCCTTTTGAATTGTATTCTCCAAGCTTCTCTTTTGGGTGTTGCTCTGGCTCCAGAAAGAAGATCATTTGTAGCTTGAATATTAAAAACTGAACAACAAATCGAAATTATGAGCTCTCTGCTTTTAACTATAAACGTAAAAAGGAGTGAGGGTTAACTATAAAGGCTTCTTCTGACTCTGCAAAGAGAGTCAGGAAATAAATAATCCCATTTGTTTTGTGGTGATCATTAAGTTACCATGATGAAGTGAATCCACAGTTGTTAAATGAACCCATTGTTTGCTAAGGGGTGTTTTTTTTATGAAAACCAGAAGTAAATGCTGGTTTTTGGAAAAATGTCATAAATTGCAGTTAAGTTTCTGAGGGACACTGTAAATGGCCATAAATGTTGCCCCAAGTACTGGTGGAGTGGCAGCTGTTCAGAACTTTGGAAGTTCTTAAGTACCTTTTCAAGAATCCATTGTAACTTGAAATGGACACTAAGTGACTCATCATAAGTCAAAGACTAGCTGTATAGCTATATTTGTGGGAAGATAAGAGAAAAAGAGGCTCTTTGGATGAGCTCCTCTGAGATTCTGAACTCATTTTAAGATGTTTTCAATTTTAATATAGCAGAAATGTGATAGATAAGGATATGCATAGGACTATTTCTATTATATTTACAGCATATTTCAGGTTTTAAAATAGTTTTTTAAATTATGTTCTTATCCAAGCATCTAAAAGATTGAAAATGAATGTAACTTACTTATCATTTCAAAATAAACTCCATGTCTTTTTCTGTTTGCCAACTTTAAAAAACTCACACTAAAATCTTGGACTCTTCCTAATTACTGCACAAGTCTGTACCATTAATTAGTTAAGTGAGTTAGATGGATGGAGATTGGAAACTGGGGAAATTGTAATGTGATCTCCAGATAAGGCTTATTGATTTTAAAGTCAGTAGATAATAATATCTATTGACTTTTTAAAAATGGAGATGCTCCCAGTGGGAAAGTAAAGTTGCTCCACAGCCATTCCATTTGGTTTATCTACTGGTTTTTTAAGATATCGAGGACATTCCAAGAGACCATGGATATCACAGTTAAATGTGTGCATTTATGTTCAAAACAAAACATGTAAAAAATGACCAAATCTCTGCTGAAAAAATACAGCATATATGAAGAGTTGCATGAAGACATTAGGTTCAAATTGCACTGCGGGCTCTTGTACTTGTAAGACATAACCTGTATGAGGCATTGACATAACTCCAAGGTGGGATATAAAGAGAGGTAAGTTTATTGTTTTTTTTAGAAACTAGAATAAGTTAGATTTATCAGAGATATGGCTGTCTGAAAGGATAGTATGTTATTTAACTTGGCAGTCCAAATTTGTCCCCAGCAGAACTATACCTGGAATGTTCATTTTACATTTGTATTAATTGGCACCACAATAATTGGGCAAGAGATGAAAGATGACAATGAATGTAACAACTGGCTCAACAAAGCAAAGATTGTGAGCTAAATATAATCTGTTTGAAGACTGATTAGAAGAAGAATGTTATCATTTACAAGAAGAAGACTATTCAGTACTTGCATCAGTTGAGCTTCAAGTGAACTGAATAATGCTTGAGTTCAGCTAAGGTAAGGTAAGGTAAGGTCAGTGAGAAAGAAAGAAAGAAAGAAAAAAGAAAGAAAGAAAGAAAGAAAGAAAGAAAGAAAGAAAGAAAGAAAGAAAGAAAGAAAGAAAGAAAGAAGAAGGAAGGAAAAAGGAACGAAGCTCTCATTTAACAAAAGAACCAACAAGTAGACTTTGTTAAAGTTTACTGCTGTTTTCTCAGCAGAAGGAACCTCAGAGACTATAGAGACTGAGCAATATACATTTCTTCTTTAGAGCAATTCAGCCTTTAAGTAATTGGCTGAGGGGGAATATATAGGCAGGTGAGTGAAATTAAATGCATGGGCTATATCTGATACAACCCCTCCCTTTAAAATGTTGACTGTTGACAGGGTCATGTAGTACTATATTTACATTTAATCTAATTATGCAAACTGATAAGTAAAATAGTATTTAGTCACCAATGCCAGATATTTTCTGGTTTCGTAATTGCTTTGCACATACTGTAGGAACTTTCAAATACAGGTTTTGAATCATATAATGCTAAGAGATAGAAAGACTCATCAACATAAAATCAGTGTTTGATCCAACTTATTTGCAATGGATGGTATCAGCCTTCTACTGTTCATTACAAATCTCTGCCACATTGTTAGCTAAGATTATATAAATGAGAGTCTGAGAGACAGAAGATTTTGAAAGGATAGCTTTGGGGAGAGGGACATTAATAAAAATAATCATAGAACATAGAATATAAAAGTTGGAAGGAATCTTGGATGTCACTTAGTTCAACCATCTGCTCGAGCAGGAGACCCTATACCATTTCAGACAAATAGCTCTCCAGTCTCTTCTTAAAAAATTCCAGTGATGGAGCATGCATAACTTCTGAAGGCTGTTCCACTGGTTAATTGTTCTCACTGTTGGGAAATTTCTCCTTGGTTCTAGGTTGCTTCTCTCCTTGAATAGTTTCCATCCATTGTTTTTTGTCTTGCCTTCAGGTGCTTGCGTTAAAGATTGCATATACTGTATCAGGGATCTCCAACCAGCTGGCTGAGGAATTCTGGGAGTTGAAGTCCACAAGTCTTAAAGTTGCCAAGGTTGGAGACCGCTGGTAAACTACTCTTGAAATTATTGGGTAGAATACATGTAGGCCCTGTGAAATTTTCTGTAGCTGCATATAGGCAATGAAGGGGGAAAGGTGAATGTAAATTTTGTTTTAAAGAAGTCAGTATCTTACATCTTCTACATCTGTCCTGTGCTGGATGCATGGCATCTATGTAGCAAATGTTCAAATTCCATAAACCGGCATAAAGATGAAATTGTTTCATTGCCAGGAATTCTCTTCTAATTTATGAAAAGTCCATGGAAGCTATCTGACACAGGAATGTTCTAATCTAAAATGCCCTGCATCTGCAGGTTTCATTATGAACAAAATAGACTGGTAGGGCAAGAAAAGGAAATACAAAATCATTACTTTAATGTCAAACTAATAAATGACTTGCTTTGCTTACTTGATGGGACACATTTTATTATTATGTGCTTACAGATCAGTCTAATTGAAACAGTGATGATGGTCTTGACCTGTGTCCTTTGTGTGATCATATGTTTGGCTGGAATAATGAAAGGTTGCTCAAGACAAGCTTGGCAACAGATCTAAAGCAATATGGATACACACAGAAGCAAGTTGTACTGACAGGTTATTGTGACTTATTAATTCATCTCTTACATTTGTCAACTTTGGCTGAATCGTACTATGGCCCCTTGGTCACACAGCATGATTCTAAATTTTTAAACTAAACAAATAACCCTTAAACCCAAGTATTTGTTACTTGGATTATTCTACTCTCATAAGTTTTACAAAATAGCACAGGGTGAACAGGCAAAATCGGTTGGCTAATTTTTGCATGGATCCTAGTTATGGAATAACTATGTGTACAGCTGATCACCAAGGGGAATACAAGAACTGGTTTTGTCATGGTTTCAGTAAATATATTGCTTATATTTGTAATGAACCCTCACATGGCACATATATGTAGAAAGGCCATATGTGAATTATGGCATCAAATATTTCAAGACCTAATCTAAATCTCTTAATCTATGTGTTATCAAGCTAGTGTGATTTACTGGAATTTGAGAAATTCCCAATGTTTATACATACACACACACACATACTAATACAAATATATACACACCAGTGGTGGGATTCAATTTTTTTTACTACCAGTTCTGTGAGCGTGGCTTGGTGGGCGTGGCAGGGGAAGGATACTGTAAAATCTCCAGTCAGAGTATTTGCTGGTTCTCCAAACTACTCAAAGTTTCTGCTACTGGTTCTCCGGAACTAGTCAGAACCTGCTGAATACCACCTCTGATACACACATATAAAACATAGAAAGATAATCATTGAAGGTACCAAATAACATTGATTCTCTTTTGAGAAAAGTCAATAACTAGTTTTCTATGCAATCAATTAATCTTACAACTTCTAATAGTATATCTTATAGGGGTGAGAAACCAGAAGGGAATGTTTTCTGGCACAAGAATGTTATCTATCACATGGAAGGGAAAAAGAAGTGCAAAGAATATGACTTCCATTTCCTCTATAAGTACTGAAACACAACACTTGCTGGAATTCTTTCCTAACAACTCCATTAACTTTGCTTCAATCTACTTATCACAGTTCAGAAGTCTTGAAATTCTTTTCTTGCACTTTTTTACTTGATGGCTGAGAGAGGTCTGACACTATCACACTCAAGATTTACTTCTATATTTTATCAAATGGAGTTTCTGTTACCATTTTTTAAAATAATGAGGACTATACATTAAAAAGAATGTCATTATGTTGACATTTCTATTTCCCTCTACTGGAATGGTAGATATATTGCCATTTCAAGAACATCAATTCTATTATACATTTAATTTCACATGCTTTATCCACAACTTAAGTCATTTCTTCCTCAGTGCTTTATTGTGTCTTCTAGTTCATCTGCCATTGTTAAGGCAATACAACAATTCATTAAATTGTGTATATTGGCAAAAATAGTTGAAGAATATGAGAATATGCTAAAAATCACTTGTGAGTAGTTGGCTTAGTGTTTTTAAAGGTTGTTTGGTTTACAGTTTTCTGCTCTTCAATTAAGCATGTTCATTTGTGGGTGAGATCTGAAGGAGGTGGTCTGTTTGTTGTTCCCTCAAACCTAGGTGCCATGTACTTGTTTACACAGTATGAACTATTTGGGATAGCCAGTAGCGAAACACCTATTTACCAGAAAGGATAATGCCTGCTTCTCTTCCAGCATGCCTCTTCCCCCACTCCAATCAATGGAAATTGACATTCAAATATGTTTAGCAAAATTTTTCCAAAATTAGTTTATGATTGAACTATGGAAATTTCCCTTTTACCATAATTAATAGGAATGCTTCCATTAATCTTGGAGAAAAGCTTTTAATAGTTCAAATAGGCACCTACTTGTTAACATGTATAAATATATACTGGAAATGCAAGGAAGGTTTGGGAAGTGGGAGTTTAACTGGATCACAATGGAGAGAGTGTGTGTGTTTATTCTTTCCCGCTATTTGCAGGATCCAATAATTATTATCTGCTATTTTTACTTAGCAGGTTAGAGACTATTCGTGCTTGACAAAGATATAACTGTAATACAAATCACTGCACATATTATTTATTTCAAGGCTATTTTGGGCCACCTCTCAAACATCTAAATTTTAAGTTTCTTTCAAGATCCAGCATATTTAGGGAGTTTCATAACTTGCTGCATTTCCTGTTAAGCAATATAAATGACCCTGATTCAGTAGAAAACATTATTCTCTTTCTTCATTTCAGTACAATCTTTGTGAGTAAGTGGAAATGTAATAATAATAATAAAAGAACTTGAAATAGAAAAAGGGAACAGAAACATGACATTAAATATAGCCTTAGATTGAAATAATATCTACATTTGTGCCACTTCTGATTTCCTCGCCTGCAATGATTGTCAATTTCACATTTGGAAGTTTAAAATACCAAATAAAAAAAAAAACAGGAGACATGAAATCCTTTAATGCATTCTTATCAACAGTTTAATACACAGAGTTTTATTTGTTGCATTAGAGCAGGGGTGTCAAATTCAAGGCCTGCGAGCTGGATCCGGCCCACAGGATGTTTAGATCTGGCCCATGGGGCCACCTTAGAAACCGCGAAGGACTGGTCTGTGGTGCCTCTGCCAGCAAAAAGGGAGCTCAGGAGGGCTGCGTGCAGCCCTGCTGAGCTCCCTTTTTGCTGGCAGAGGGTTGCAGGAGGCTGTCCCAGCTGAAATTGAAACTTGGGAGCTTGTTTTCTCTGGCAGAGCACTTGGGCCATTACAGGTGCCCCCAACACAAGTGACATCAAGATGGCCACACCCACCCTGGCCATATCCACCCTGGCCCCCTGAAGTCAAACACAACCCTGATGTGGCCCTCAATGAAATCGAGTTTGACATCCCTGTATTAGAAGATTAGAGCCTAGCTAAATTCCAGTTCTTTATAATCTATGATTCAGGTTCCATGCAGCAAATTTGTTAAAAATTACACATGTCCAAACATTCTATCTTTATCTTGATCACATCTATCTACATGTATATTCAAAGGACTATAGCTCATGATTTCAATACATTTAACCCATGACCAAATTCCCATTTTAAAATAATAAAATGTTATATAACTCCTCTTTCAATAAAGAATTCTTCAACAATATGTATGTCTGATCAAGTTTGACAAAGCATCCATCTAAATTGGGTCAGTCCCTCATGGATTTTTTTTCTTGCATCTTCTGGTATTTTTCTTCTAGATTTGTTGTTGCCTCAACTATTTCACGTGGGAATTAGCTGTTGTGTCTTCTTCAAGCCTCTATTTCTATATGCTGAGAAACTGAACAATCTTTTCTATCTTTT
Organism: Bungarus multicinctus; assembly: GCA_023653725.1. Taxonomy (NCBI): domain Eukaryota; kingdom Metazoa; phylum Chordata; class Lepidosauria; order Squamata; family Elapidae; genus Bungarus; species Bungarus multicinctus. The sequence goes on from CM042836.1 coordinate 107,588,070, forward strand.
TTGTAATTTTGCAATGAATGCGCCTCACATTCACACTTTTACACATGCCCATTTACAAAACTTCATGACAATAAGCAACATCATTGCTCTATCCATGGCAATATACTGACTGCTATTATGTGCTGATGACAGTATACTAACATTAATATACTGATATGTGGTTCATCAATTATTTTGTCTGGTTAACATGGTTAACAATACTTTGGATACATTGTGTGAAGACCCAGCTCTCTGCAAAAGGCTGTCATGTAGAAGGAAAGAGAAGGAGAGGATGGGTAAAGCAAGTACATCATCTTGGGAGGAAGGGAGACTGTTGGGAAACATGAAAGACCAGATTAAAGATACATCAGCATGGAGGAAAACTGTCTATGTGGCTGCTACAGTCAAAATCAGCTTGATGGCACATAATAAATCTAACATGTTTTAGTACTGTTTACTATATTTCAGTAAATCTGTACATTATCTTCCTTATCAGCTCTGATTAGCTTACATAAATTAAATTTAAAAATCCATAAAAATAGCAGCAGGCTAAAATAGTAGAAAGTGAAAATAGCAATCACTCAAAACTAACTAAGTAGTATTACATACTACAAGATTTCATCCAGGAAAAACTTAGTTAAAGAATAAATCAATTTAATAAACCCCAGTGAATCTCACAGACAAACAAAAAGTCATGACTCAAAGTTGCTTGCCACCTATGTAAGAAGTCATCTGAGTCATCTTTGTCAGTGTGCTGAGAATCCCTAGGCCCATCCCACTACGTCAGGGGTGTCAAACTAAAGGGAGCTGGATCCAGTCTGCAGGGTGCATAAATCTGGCCCATGGGTCTTCCCTGGAAACAGCAAAGGACTGGCCCATAGTGCCTCTGCCAGCAAAAAGGGAGCTTGGAGGGCTGCATGTGGCCCTCCCAAGCTCCGCAGAGGGCTGCAAGAGGCCATCATAACCAGAGCCCAGGTGAGCCACATGTGGCTTTCCAAAGCTCCATTTTTGCTGGCAGAGGGCTGCAGAAGGCTATTGTGGCCAAAAATGGAGCCTGGGAGGGCCATTATAGCCAAAAACAGAGTCTCAATGAGTGACATTGAGCTGGCCACATTCACCCAGGCCATGGCCCCTTGCCCCCCAACCCTGATGCAACCCTCAATGAAATTGAGTTTGACACCCCTACACTACACTATGCAGTAATGATACAATTTTGTGCCAATATTGCTGTAGCAGGATGAAACCAGAACCCAGGGCAATGGAAAGCTTCAGTAGATTAGCAAGGAGCTCAGCTCTGGTTATGCCAAAGGAAAGTTTCCTTAACTTCATGGCTGAGTTTTAAGCATGGGTCTGAGATGAGGTAAAAGTTATGCAAGCAATCACTGCTGAGGAACTAAAGTCAGAATTACAGGGGAAAAATGAATTTGAAATGCAAATTGAAAAGTAGGACAAAAAAACAAACCAAAAAGCAAGATCAAAAGACAAAAAGAGGATAGACAAATGCAACTAGGTCATAATATATTGCAAGGAAGATTGGAAAAGCAATTGGAAAAAGTTTATAGGAAAAGATCAAGGTGGATAGAGGTCCTGAAAACACAACAGCAAGAAGTTGTATGGGGGCGGGGGGGGGGGGGGGGGCGTGGGATAGATATCAGCAGAGGGGAAAAAATGTGGTTGCCCAAGAAGCTGACAGAAGAATCAAGAACAGAAAATGAAACCAAAGCCATGTAAGAGTTGGGAAGTTGGTCATCAAAACATCTATAAGCTGCACAGATTGCAATGTTGGTGTAAAGAAATCTAAAGCTCAGCTGAATTTGGCAAACAATTGTATAAAAGTTTCCGCATAATAGCTGCTCCATGCAGGTGTCAAACACACAATAAATAAATATTTATTATCTATTTTAGCTCAGTTTTCTCAAACAAGGGAATATGGTTTTCCACTAAACAACTGTGAGGAGCAGGATGAAATGATAGGGCTGACTGATAGATACATGATTCAGGAACAGTTGTTTCTGTTGTCTGAAGTTCCAGGCAGGTTAATTGCATCCTAAGGTACTGATGAAACTTGCCATGCAGAGAACGTCAGGTGACTGAAGTTTGATAAACATTGTTTACATCTTCCTAAAGGAGAAAGAGGGATCCAGAAATCAGTCTATCCTAGAAAATTTTAGAGCAGTTCATAAAAAGAATAACCTATAAGTCAGTGGCCCCCAACCTTTTGGGTACCAGGGACCAGGTCTGTGGAGACAGGTTTTTCTGAGGACTGGAGAGGTATGCTATCATGTGCTGCCTGCATCCTATAGATGGAGCTTTGCTTGTTTTCATGGCCTGGTTTCTGGCTTGCGGTGGACTGTTGTCAGTCTACGTTGTCAGTGGGGATTGGGGACCAGTGGTGGGTTTAATTTTTTTTACTACCAGTTCTGTGGGCATGGCTTGATGGGCGTGGCAGGGGAAGGATACTGTAAAATCTCCAGTCAGGGGTGGTATTTGCTGATTCTCTGAACTACTCAAAATTTCCGCTACCGGTTCTTCAGAACTGGTCAGAACCTGCTGAATACCACTTCTGTTGTGAACCCCTGCTATAAGTAACTTCAAAACCACGGCAAATTTCAAGCTAATGCCAAATAAGCACCAGCCTAGGGTTGCCAAATTTTAGGAGACACTAACATCGAAAAGACTTCTGAATAACACAAACTGAGAACGGCAAGGTGCACTCTGTGAGCCAGCGAGTCCACTTTAGGGTTAAATATAACTTCACAGGAATTTTGCCTGACTGATAACAAAGTGTGCTCATGTAATTAAAATGACTGTGTAAATAGGGTGAAAATGTCTGAGAAAAGGAAAAAATAGTCCATGCTTAAAAATCAAAACTGTAAAACTTAAAAACCTGAAGAAAAAAACCAAAATAAGAGGGTGTATTTTGGAAATTCCCAACAAAATCAGAAGATGAGCCAAGCCATAGGGGGTACTAGAATATGACTTTGCCTGGGGTACCAAAATGTCTAGAACTAGCCCTATTGAAAATATAGCTATACCAAAAGTCAGCATGAATTTTCCAATAAAAAATCTTCATAGATTGTACCTAGCACATTTTTTTTATTTGCTAACTTTCTTAGTGGTCTTGACTCAGCAAAGCATTTGACAAATTGCCACACGACATTCTGATCAGTAAGAAAGCTAAGTGTCAGTTTAAATTAAATAGAGTACCCAAAGAGTATTCACTGATAGGTCCTCATCAACCTGGGATGAGTATCTCAGGGTAAGGGGGTGTTACAATATTCAACCTCTGAACTGATCTTTGTTCTGACATTTTAAAGAAAATTCTAGATGGAGAGGTGGAGAAAATGCTAATCAAATCTGCAAGTGACACAAAATTGGTCAAGAAAGCTAAAATGCTAGGAGACAGATTAAATGCAGAATAGTACAATGAAATGCTATTTTAGGTTGAATCAAAGGAGGCATAATTTCCAAATCTGAGGAAGTAATTATACTGCTTTATTTTGCTTTGGTTAGACATCATTTGATTGTTCTGTCCAGTTCTGAGCATTGCATCTTTAAAAATACTTCTGAAAAATTGGAATACATTTAGAGAAAGACCACAAGGATAATTAGGGGACCAGACACTAAACTGTATATGTGAAACAGAAGTAGAGAAGTATGTTAAGTCTTGAGAAAAGAAGATTGAGGGGAAAGTGTTAGTACTCTTCAAATCCCTGAAAAAAGTCACTGACATCTTTTGCCAATTTGCTTCTAATCACAGTCCAGACTTGGCCATTCTTTGGTCATCATATGATGACCATTCTTTGGTCATCATATCCCCATGAGATGGCCTTATCTCATCTCTACCCCATGACTGAGACAGGCTTAAACTGTGATTAGGTATCATAGTAGTTATGTTCATTGTTGACCTAATATACCTATGCTTGATGAGTTTCAACAAGAAAGATATCAATCAACCTGAGTGTTCAAAAAAAAAAAAAAAGCTTCATAACAGAACAGTAGCAGGAGTACCAATTATCCAGGGTACTCCTGCTACTGTTCAATTTTCCCTTCACTGCACCAGGGTACAATTTTCCTTCACTGCATAGGTGAAACAAAGATGATCGTGCTGATGTGGTTGATGACAATGATGCTTGAAGCAGTTAGCTTATTTATTTATTTATATTGACTTACATGGACATTCATCCCACCAATGTGAATTTGGAAGGCTAACGAGAATAACAATACAAAATGATATATACAGGCAATCCTCAATTTGCAACCATGGTTGGGACCAGAATTTCAGTTGTTAAACAAAGTGGTTGTTAAGTGAATTGCCCCCAATTTTATGACAATTTTTTTGCTATGGTTGTTAGGTGAATCATTGCAGTTAAGTGAGTCTTGCAGTTGTTAAATAAATCCAGCATTGACTTTTCTTGTAGGAAGCTGGCTAGGAAAATTGGAAATACTATGTTTCCCCTAAAAAAAGAGCTAACCAGAAAATAAGCCCTAGCCTGCTTTTTCAGGATGCTCATGATCCTACCCCCAAAAGAAGCCCCAATTAAGATTATCAGCAAACAGACACATTTACCATATTTCCCCGAAAATAAGACCTAACTGGAAAATAAGCCCTAATGTGTCTTTTGGAGCAAAAATTAATGTAAGACCCAGTCTTATTTTGGGGGAAATATGGTAGCAATCATATGATCCCAGGATGCTGCAACCATTGTACATAAATGCTAGCTGACAAGCACTCAAATTTTGATCACATGACTGAGGGGATACTGCAGTGGTTCTAAGTGTGACAACCGGTTGTAAATCGACCTTTTTGGGGGGGCTGGCATTGTAATTTTGAACAGTCACTAAATGAGTTGTTGTATTAAGAAATAAACAATGAAAAATATTAAGAAATAAACAATGAAAAACATACAGCAGTTCCCTACTAAGTAATATAAATTGGCATCTAAGCATATGAGGTGAGGTTGCTTTTACAAATTTCAAGCATTTCAAGATATAACCAATAATCCTTTATTTTTTATGTAATGAAAAACCTCCATCTAATAAAAGGTGAGGGAGCACAGCAACCATCTGGCTCTTTCTATTGCTTTTCAGCAGCTTTTTTCAAGGGCAAGGGTGACCAGAGATATGCCTAATTTCTAGCAATGGGAGACAGACTTCTCTTTTAGCTACTCTATTGCTGCAGGAATTGTTGAGCAACCTCTACCTGACCTCATCTTTCAAATCTACTCCAGCCTAATAAAAGGGACATATATGTGCTCAAGGAAAGTGATAATACTTTTCCATTTAATCAGCTGATAAAAAGCCAGAATCTGAAGGGATGACAGCAGCTCAGCACTTAGAACAGAATTAATAAACTTGCATGGAAGTTTAAACATCTATCTATATCTTTATAGCTGTTCTTGGTGAAACAAAAGTTCTCATTCTGCGAAATAATTGAGTCTAAGAGTATTTAAAGGACAGCCTCCCTTACTGAGTTCTTGCTTATGGTCTGAATTTAGAGAGTCTTCTGCATAAAGTTGCAAAGAAACCTTCCTGTACCCTACTTTGGAAAAACAGTGTGATTCTGGATTGATCGCTTTTATAAAATATCTGGGTTGTGTATCCAGAAATGCAAGAAGTTATATGTGGTTTAGTAAAGGAGATATAACTGAACTGGAAGAATATATTCTGAAGATAGGAACATCTCTGTGATTAAGGCAAACCTACATACAAGATTAGCAGCTGCTGGCAAACATTACCCAAAGGAAAACTTTTAGAGAATTAGCTATCTTACTCTGAGATGGACACATCTAATCAGCATAAGACTTTTCCGAAATCTGTCTAGTGATATCTATTACTGAAAAATCAAATAGCCTCTACTAAATTGCTCCAAACTTACCTATACAGATAACTAGTCAAGTATGTGTTTTAGCCTTTTGCCAAGAATTATCATGAAGCCATGTAAAAAAATTGTAACCTGTCTGCCATTTGAGTGGAAGGGTGTTCATGGACTTATAGAAAGGGTTTAAGCATTTATTTTAACTGTTAGGTATGCTACCTTAATGTATCTTGAGAAGCAGTATGATCTAGTGGGGAAGTCATGTTGAAAACCAGTTCTAGTCCCACCTTAGGCATTTCAGAAGAATGAAATATTTTAGGAAATATTAAAAAAGGTAGGATAAAATATTTCCCCTAAAGGAGAAATGAAAAAAAATCTTAAAGGAGGCAGAAACCAATCCCAGTTTCCCTGTCCCAAGCAGAAAATGAGGAAGCCAGCTTTTAGAAGTGCAGATTTGGCAATCCACTCAGAAAGACTGGGTCAAAACAGGAACTCAGATAAGCAACAAACAAAAGGTTGACAAAATTAGCTCAGACAAGCACCTAACATTTTGCTTATAGAGCCAACTATGACCCTCTACATAACCCCTACATGACCCCGTAGGAATCCAGGAGGTATAAAAACCCACCCACTCTAAATTCCATTTGGTCAGCTGCCCCAGAACCACAAATCCTGATGGTTCTGCTTCATCAATAAACCTTTCTTTCCAGTCAGCCTCCATGTTGTTTTCAGCATCTTTCTCCTGGTTTGGAACTGAACCAGATGAATTTTCTCTCTAACAGAAGCCAGCCAGGTGAGTCCAATTCATAGGCTTGTTCTGGTGGGCAAAACTGTAGGATTTTTTTAAAAAAATAATAAAGGCAGTCAATCACTCGATCAATCAATCCCTTACACAATTAATCAATCCTTTGGGCTGAGAAAGTTATATGGCCAGCCAACCATCTTTTTTTAAGCCAAGGTACATGTTAGTTAGCCATATAAATTTTATTCAGATAAAATTTCAATTAAATTTTATTCAGATAAAAAAAAACTTGTTTTAGTCAATATTCTTTCATTATTTAAAGCTTTGTGCTAATTTAAACCTTTAAAAAATGCTTTTGCTTTTTGTGTCTTCTTTTCTTATTATTGAATCCTGGCAGCTTTCTACATGGAAAAGTGAAATCAGCAGGAGGCTCTGCTGACCAGAAAAAGTAATTGTATGTTCATACACTCAACGCTAATCTTAACTGTTGTTCTTTTTAAGTAAATCACAAGCAATGTCATGGCATATCAGAAGGAAGAGACTTTTATTGATACATACTTTGAGTTGCTCCCCAATTTTTTTTTTTTTTGCCAGGCTCATTCTTAACCATGTGTTCTTAACCATGGTGATATTCTCCCTTGTTTTTCAGGAATTCTGTTTTCCTTACAATTTGCTTTAACTTCCAGGCCCACAATAGTATTACTGCAGTTTTTTTAAATTCATTTGGACAATAAAAATCTGCCCTCTAGTGGCATTTGGCTTCACTTTTAATGATGTGGGAATCCTTTTCAATGTACTTGTCCCAAGAAGTGTGACATGAATTTGAAGAAAAGATCCCATTTTACATTTAAAGGAAAAGAGCACAGCCAATTTTCTTTTTTTAAATAGCTTTCTGTCCTCACAGTTTACTTCAAATTAAAATATTATAGTTTGTTACAAAATATGCATATCCATATTTAGTTAAATAAAGTTTGGATTTATAAACTCATTTAGAATTAGAAAAAGGCCTGAATGCTTCACTCCAATTTCAGCATCACCGAAATGCCAAAATAATATTGAACAGGTATTCAGTTTGTGAAGGTTTTTTTTTTTTTTTGTTATTGGTCTATAATTAACACATTTAATTTATAATTTAAATTAGTTGTTATATACTGAACACATTTCATTTTTATCTAAATCATATAGTCTGTTTGGGAAAAAAAGATTTTGTATTTTTGTACTCACTATGCAATAAGATATTTTACTGTAGGGCTTCATTTCTTTAGAATAATCTGTGTGCTATTTATGAATTTTGTTTTAAAAGAAATTTTGAGAAAATACTGACACTCCATGGCCAGTGAGAAGAATGCACAACTTTGTTCCAAGTACTTAGAATCTGTAGTGATTCCTCTGAATGAGAAAGAAATGTGCTTGTTTGACTGTTGTTTCAATTTGACATGAAGTTCCATTCTCTGTGGTGGTACAGTGGTTAGAATGCAATATTGAGGTAATTCTGCTCACAGCCTGGAATTCGATCCTGAAGGGTTCAAGGTTGACTCAACCTTTCATCCTTCTAAGGTCAGTAAAATGAGGACCCTTATGATTCGGGGCAATATGCTGACTCTATAACTGCTCAGAGAGTGCTGTAAAGCATTATGGAATGATATATAACTCTAATACTATTGCTACTGCTATTTTATATTCCTTATTTTTCTTATGTCTTTGAGTCATTAACATTCTAAAAACATTTGTCACTCTTCCTACATCAAATAGTGTGTGTGAGTGGGTATGTGTGTGTCTGCTTGTCTGTCTACTTATCTCTCTTTGCAAGGAGTGGAAAGGAAATACTCCTGATTGATTCAAGATCAATTGTAATTTTTCCCTGAGCTGCAGAGATAGCAAAGCAACTCAAAGTATGTATCAAAAGAGCCTTGGTGGTGTAGGCTGTTAATCATCTAGCACTTAGTGCAAGCTGCCTGCAATTAGTGCAGGCTCAAATCCCACCGGGCTCAAGGTTGACTCAGCCTTCCATCCTCTCAAGGTAGGTAAATTGAGGACCCAAGATTGTTGGGGGCAATAAGCTGACTTTGTAAAAATGCCGCTTGGGGGGGCCAAAAAGCCCTAGTAATAAGCAGGCATATACAATGGAATGAAGGCTATTGCCGAGCAGTTAGCATGGTGCTCCATAGATTGTAAGCCGCCCTGAGTCTCCGGAGAAGGGTGGCATATAAATGTAATTAAAATAAAATAAATAAAACAATAAATAAATAAAGGGGAAGAAAGCTTTGGGACTTTAGAAAATAATATTGGACATGGCCCTATCATTCCTTTTAGCTTCCTTTTTTTTTGTTTTTTAAAGCTATCCATCAGGAAAGGACCACCGATAATAATTTCCCCTTAAGCAAACCATTCTTCTACTGCAAAGACAGAAGAAGAGCTTCTTGTAGAAATCCCACTAACTCCCCATGATATTATAGCCTTTCACTTCTTCAGATTCCATCTCTATTCTCTCCTGCCAGTGGTTACCTCAAAAGGAGAGAAAGAACCAAGTTATTGTTCATTCTGACATCTTTTCCAAGCAAAAGTATATTGGGAAACTGGTAGGGACCATCCTGTGCCACCCATCTTCAACAGAAGGCAAACCAATCTAGAATATATATCTATATCTATATCTATATCTATATTTATATCTATATCTATATCTATATCTATATCTATATCTATATCTATATCTATATCTATCTATCTATCTATCTATCTATCTATCTATCTATCTATCTATCTATCTATCTATCTATCTATCTACCTACCTACCTACCTACCTACCTACCTACCTACCTACCTACCTACCTACCTATCTATCTATCTATATATATATATATCTATCTATCTATATATTGGAAAGGGCTGGGAAAATAAGCTTCTATTTGCTGTTTACTGGCTTTCTATATACTATAAGTCTGTATATATATTTCCATGACAACAATATAAATCCTGAGAAAATTGGGCCTTAAACATTCATTTTGAGAGGGAAGTGCAACAGGTATCTTCCTTGACAGCATGATTATCAAATCTCCCTCTTTTCTAGTCACTGTTCAGCAATAATTGTCAAATAATTGCTGTCATCCCGCACTTATGAAGAAGATTCCACCCTTATTTCTTAAGGTAGCTTCTTAAAGGTGTTTTCCTCTTGTTGAAAGCAACAAGGCTTATTGTTGCCATACTCAAATATTATCAGATTCATTAGTATTTTCTTACTAGTCTCAAAGTCAGGAAATACATACCACTAATACAATGCACAAGTAACAATGCACAACCCATAATAAATCCTTCTCATTTTAACAGATTAAAAAATGCTTCTAATTACATGTCTAACTATTACAAGCTGTTCAAAGCCTAATTAGCAGCTGCTAGAGCTATTCCTAATACAGAAAATGTTTACTTTACTACAACAAATCCAGCTATTCTTCTGGTAGTGGTGTTTTTTGTGATCTACAATGGCTATATTTACATGATATACTTACCCATGGTTTACTCAATTAACCCAATTGCTAAAATTTGTGTCAATGCACGGAACCGTAAGCTAATTGCACAGACTAGGCTCGTCATATAGCTTGCCAGTTTAAAATATAATTGGTTGGTTGGAGTTTGGTGTGTTTTTTGAGCACAGTTAGTATGTGATAAAAGTTTTTGAGATTATGCCAGGAGATTTATAACCCAGATTCATTCTTTTATTGACACATCAATTTTTGATGGACCCCAATGCTTTATTTTTTCCTGAATTACTCATACATTATAGGAAGGAATTGATTTTATGTTCTCAAAGATGTATAATATTATTGACAAAAGTAATTTAGGGCAAAATAACAATACTTTTGGAATAATCCTTAAAATAGCTCTGTATCAGGGATGAACCAGAGACACATATCTAAGATTGGCAAAGAGCTGCAAAGCAGTAAAACAGGTATCAAGAGAATTAGCTCAGGAGATAAAACATGAAAAGCTAGGAATTAAAATAAAGAACAGTCAGAACTAAGAGATAGAGAAAAAAATGGTTGGCAGAAAAAAAAAACATACCTGGATATACATCAGAAAACCAGAAGCCGCATTGTTTAGTTAAGAACTAACACAGATTGAAAGTCTTTGTTAAACCCTGGCCAGAAATTCAGAACAAGTTTGACAGCACCTTTACTGATTACCATGCTTTATTAAAAGATATAAACTTTCGGGTGATATAATCTGTAGCTCATGAAAGCTTGTGCTGTAAATAAATTGCATCAGTTAGAAAAAAATGCTGGTAGACTTTCCTGATATTAGCCATTGTAGAATAAGAACATTTGCTTCCCACATTGACTAGGAAAGGGCAATCTTGCTAGCATTGCCATATCTGGGATGTAAAATATCTGGATAAGTACTAATTAGCAGCAAAGAGTGAGACTTCTGAATTTGTTTGCTGCTCTCTCTAATAATAATCACAATAGCCATATTTCCAAGTTGTGAACATCTTCATTGATGCTCAGAAGTGAAAGTCTGGGATTCCTGTTGTGGAATGCAGCTGCGTATAAATATGAAGGCTCTTAATTCCCTCTTGATATTACAAAGTAGATCTGTTAGACTTGTTCTCCATTGTCAATGGTTACTGCCCCTTTTTTGGTAGCTCTTTAATTGGAATATCTGTTGTTGCCTATATTATCTACTTTGTGCTTTTCTCTAGATCAGGGTTGTCAAACTCGCACCATCATGGTGTCGTCTCATGGCGTATTGTGACTTTTCCCCCCTTCACTAAGCTGGGGGTGGGTATGGCCAGCACGTAATGCCTCTGGCCCACAGGCCGTGAGTTTGACATTCCTACTCTAGATATTTCCCCTTGAGACACACCCGATTCTTCCTCTTTCAAGGGGAATATGAACCAAAGTCAAAACCAACAGGTGCTGGAATTTATTTATTTTTTTGCCATCCAAAAAAAGCCTAGGTTGGACTTAAGTGTAGTACACAAAATTATCTGCTCTAATGTCCTACCAGTCAATGACTACTTCAGCTTCAACCGCAACAATACAAGAGCACACAACAGATACAAACTCAATATAAACTGCTCCAAACTTGATTGCAGAAAGTACGACTTCAGCAACAGAGCGGTCAAAGCCTGGAATGCACTACCTGACTCTGTTGTTACATCTTCTAACCCGCACTCTTTTAACCTTAAATTAGCCACTATTGACCTCACCCCATTCCTAAAAGGTCTGTAAGGGGTGTGCATAAGTGCACCATCATGCCTACCATCCCTGTCCTATTGTCCCCATTTATTCGTACCTATTTCCTGTATTCTTACTCATGTTTATACTTATACTTCTTATCTTGTAAGCGATTGACAAATCAAATAAACAAATAAATAGATAGAGAGCCATCTGCTTTAGCTTATGCCTTTCTTCTTTGAAGTTGTTGGATGGGAAAGTGAGCCTGACTTATAAAATGTGACCTAGCTACTGAAAGACCAGCTGATAACCCTCAGAAGCTCATGATGGATATTCTGAAGAGCATGTTGAATAGCAAAGCAGAATATAAGTTTTCTTGGAATGTGTTGCACAACCAGGGAATTACAGGTAGTCCTCGACTTACAACAGTTTGTTTAGTGACCAATCGAAATTACATTGGCACTGGAAAAAGTGACTTAGGACCGTTTTTCACACTTATGACTGTCTCAGCAGTCCCATGGTTACATGATCAAAATTTAGATGCTTGGTAAGTGACCCATATTTATGACCGTTGCAGAGTCCTGGGGGTCATGCAACCTTCTGACAAGCAAAGCCAAATTCACTAAACAACCATTTTACTAACTTAATAACTACAGTGATTCACTTAACAACCGTGGCAAGAAAGGCCCTAAAATGAGACAAAATTAACCTAAACCTATTTCACTTAGCAACAAAAATTTTGGGCTCAGTTGTAGTCATAAGTCGAGAACTACCTGTGAATTCAACTTTGGAGACAGCACTCATTCTCAGCCAAATGGGTGCTCTCTTTACCCTCATAAGATGGTGTCTTTGTGTGCAAGTATATTTATATATAAAAATCAGGATTTGAAATATTTTCTGTTTCATGTTCAGGAAAATCATAAATCCTAAAAAACAAACAAAATTTATGTTCCAGTTTCTTTGTTTAATGATGATCTCAGTATTCTTAAAGCATTATCTTTTAAATGGCAATACTTCACAGAGCAGATCAGTCTGGGGCATCCAAACAGATCAATCAGACTGTGTCAAAATGCATTTGATCACTCAGTGATTTAATGCCAAATGTGTTTTGATCACTGAAATTACTAACTTCATAGCCCTTCAAACTGCAGTTTAAATGTAATTAAATTAGTTGGGTAAGTAATACTCCAGGGACTGGAGCAGATTCAATTTGGCCCTATTAACTTGCTTAACATACAAATATCTGAATATGTATATTGCATTAGGCCTTTTCGGGCCTTGTAATGTCAAAACTGAATCTGTAAAAAAAGTGAAATCATTGCTGAAGATAAAGACCTTCATGTGCATGGAAGAACTAAATATGAGAAGGGAGAGAAGGCCAACACACACACACACACACACACACACACACACACAAACAAACACACACACCTTTTTTATGTATTCAATCAATGGGTTTGGTGCAGGTGAAAAGTTTCAGGAAGCAAAGTACCTGGAACTTCAGTAGTAGACAAATTGGAAAGAAAATTGGAAAGAACATGGCTGAACTTAAGGTAGAGTCTATTTTAATGATGAGAAACCAGGGGCACCAAACAACCCAATTATATTTCACTATCAATATGGCAGTATTCTTCAACCTTGGAGACTTTAAGATGTGTGAACTTCACCTTCCAGAATTTTCCAGCCAGCATACTGAGTGGGGAATTCTGGGAGTTGAAGATCACACATCATAAAGTTGTTGTGGTTGAAGAACATGCGGTAAAATATCATTTAGCTACATTTAGAATTTTTTAGAATTTATTTGATTTGTCAATCGCTTACAAGATAATAGGTATAAGTATATAAATGGGTACATATAAGAAAAATAAAAGAAACAATAGGACAGGGACAGTAGGCATGTTGGTATGCTTATGCACGCATTGTATCAGATTGGGAAGAGCTACTAAATTCTGGGTTGCAAAGGTGTGAAGAGAGTGGTGGGATTCAATTTTTTTTACTACCGATTCTGTGGGCGTGGCTTGGTGAACATGGCAGGGGAAGGATTCTGTAAAATCTCCAGTCAAAGGTGGTATTTGCCGGTTCTCCAAACTACTCAAAATTTCCACTACCGGTTCTGCAGAACTGATCAGAACCTGCTGAATATCACCTCTGTGTGAAGAGATTGCCTAATACACTGCTAATAAAATCATTTCAATCTATTTCAGTGCAGGAGCCACTGCAGGAGGGATCAACAGCATCAAAATAATGGGTATGACTGGTGATCAAAATCATGCTCCTTTTTCTTTTTATGAAGCATGTTAAGAAGGGATAGGTCTTTAGCCACCTAATTATGCCTATTATATTGTGGAACCTTTCTTTCCCCCCACTGTAGGTTCCCTCGTATACAGCTGTAATTAATTCTGAGGGGGTGAAAATAGTATGAGTGATTCTAGAAGAACAGTTGAACTATCTTCTTGAATTACCTGAATGGATGACATCACTATATCTGTTGATGGCAGTTTCTTTGGCTTCATTTTGTATGATGTGATTTTCTTTGGTCTGTTTTCATTTTCCCAAAATTAATTCAAATATCAACCATATTGGAGAAAACAGAATCACACGGAGGGCTGAAAGCTGTCTTTGAAGTGCTGCATTTTGTTGTTGGACATGGGAGGACATGGGAGGCTTGTTTTCGTGTGATCAGGCACAAGTTGTTTTGAGAATAAAAGAACAAAAATTTGCCCAGAAGCAGGTTTCAGAAGGACATAGTTCTCATTCTTAGATTTTTTTTTCAGAAGAAATGCTTGTTTGCCCATATCCAGAGGGCATTGCTCTGTTTCCTAGCAACTCCTCTGAATTGCCAAGTTTTAAAAATTAACCTCTTCATGGGCTGTACAAACTCCTCCTGTAAATATATATATATATATATATATGTGTGTATGTATGTATGTATGTGTATATAAATATATATATACATATACAGATAGCTAGTTAGATAGATAGATAGTTAGATAGATAGAAAGAGATAGATAGAAAGAGATAGATAGATAGATAGATAGATAGATAGATAGATAGATAGATAGATAGATAGATAATATTTTCTGACAACCAGGAATCACCAGTTTATTAGGGAAAAAAACCAGCTTATTTTTATTCTGAAGCTTAACAGAATAACAGAATTGGGAGGGACTTTGGAGGTCTTCTAGTCCAACCCTTTACTCAAGCAGCAGACCCTATATCATTCCAGATAAATGGCTGTCTGGTCTCTTCTGAAATGCCTCCAGTGATGGAGCACCCACAATGTCCGAAAGCAATCCGTTCCCCTTTTCACTGACCTTATTGCCATTGCTGAAATCTCTGGTTACATTTCCTGGTCCATCCTAAAGATATTGTGATAGAAAGAAACAAAATCTAATTTCTTGTGGGATCTTTAAAAGTAAACATTCATTTGCACCATATCTAAGCTTCTTCATTAAAGCCATGTATCTTGTATTTCTTCTTCTTAGATAATTATATTCCCATATAACCTATATAAATCTGTTTATCTGTTTGTCTATCGGCCTATATATGTACAAATAATTATTTCGAGCATAGGTCAGGAAAAGATGTATGGAGACGGAAGGAGTAAAGTTCAGTTTCTTCCTCTTTTTTTCTCTTCAGAATTCAGTCAAAAGGATTCCTGTATTTCATGCACATGTACAGAGTGAATCTATTCAAGAATGAAAGCCTTTTCTATTTGTTCCATACAAAAGGACAAGTGGGTCATTTGAAACTCAAGAGCTCACTTATTATACAATGTTCCTCGTAAAGTTATTTCAATATACATAAATGTAAAAGTTGCCCCTTTAGGAAACTTGGATTGTTTGGCCTCCTTTTTTGTACATTATTTACGTGGGGTTTCATATCATATGATTACTTAGTTGACATGGATAAATATGGCTTATGAATACTGTAATTGTATTAATTTCCTGCCAGTGGCTATGTCATACTGAACATAAGCTAATACAGTAATTTTTAAAATTACATTTTTAAAAAAAAAATCTCCCCATAGCCTAACTTTTATCTATATGCAATCCAGAAATCATCAACTTTATAGGTCTAGTTCAGCAAAAAATCTATTAGGAGTTACAAGAAGTATCAAACAATTGTTCATCTCTGATCAAATAGTCCAATGTTACATTCTTCTTTTTGCTCTTCACAATCTTGACTTTGCAGGCTTGACTTCACCGGCTTGACTGGCATTCAGCAGGAGTCTTCAAAGTTTTCGCCAGCCAACTTTGTAAATCTCATAGATATTTGTATTATTATATTTTTATCACTGTAATCTATATTGATATTAATTATAAATTACATAAAATTATAATTTATAATATACATTATATAAACTTTATAGTATTATAATTATACAATACATTATTATATTTTTAGATAAATTATATAAACTCCATAAAGATTTTTATTGTTATATTTCATTTTACATATTTTATTATCCAAGATTTCCTCTCCTGCCTTCAAACTCTGTCAAGTAACAGTTTTTAAAAGTTTTTCTCATCTTCTTCTAAGTCTATCAATTGATGTCTGATTCTGAGATAAGAAAAAGTTATAGCTTACTTAACTATAATGATACTTTTCTTAATAGTCACAGTCATCTCTGAGTCAGTGCTTCTAAGTCAAATCCTATTTATTTTGCATACTTTTTACACATACTATATTTCTATGACCTACTTTATACCTATTTTACTTGGTCAGTGTTGAATGCTATACATCTATAATTTGAAGGTGCTTCTGACATGAATAAAGAAAGAAAATTCTTTTCTGCCTAGTCCTTTAGTTCCCTTTGATGCCTATTTGCAATCTTCATCAAGCTTTGGTTCCTAATATGGGATACATAAATAAAAATATATAATAACAATAATTAATATTTCAATCTCACTGGCCTCTCAATCTGTTTAAAGTTTAAATCAAAATCTCTCTCTCTCTCTTTTTAATTTTTGGCCAATTCCATATAATTTTAAATTTTTAAATCTTTGTTTAAAGTTTCTTAAATCTAAAAAAGAAGGTAAAACTCATCAGATGCCAAATGAAGCACAGCGTTTTGAAGGTCTCAAATATCCATAAATTAATCACAAATTGAATATTTCTGAATGCGATTAAAATTGAGTTTGGCTGGCTTAGTGTCCTTATTAAACACACAACTGTTGCTGAGATCAAAGATGTCGTCTTCCTCAAACCTTGGTGCTCAAACCTTGATGAGACGACTGCTTTATGATCTCCTTGCAAGGAGCTGCCATTCACAGCATGTGTAGGTGATCTCCCATTCTTTCCCCTGTAAAGGTTCAAAGGACTGGTCTACTCACCACTCTCATTCATCACAGTCTCTGCTTGTTTGTAGTCATTTTCAACCAGATATTATTCAGACCAGAATCCCTCTTTGTTTCATATTTTTAATCAGTTGAATAATGACAATTTGTGTCACTCGATTTTCTCATTGTTTTTTTAATCTGGTAAACTGGTCAGAGAACGTCTGTTGAGTAAATAACCACAAACTAGCAAATCTTAGCCTTAAGCATTTACTAAATTTGTTTGCTGTTTTTGTAGGAAGCCTCTGGTAGAAAGTAAATATTTTAAGGATAAGCAGCTCCAAACTACAACTGAAGGCTGTTGCCATCATCTTCTGCTAAGGCCCTTCCAGAAATAACTGACTGATTGTTGTTGGAAAAGAGAACATAGGATTAGATGAACAGGACTCATATAATCCATCTGGATTCTTCTTAAGTCTTAAAATATAAAGGCTAGCTATTGCTCAGCTTTGGTTTAACCAACAGTTTTGTCAAAACCACAGAGATTTCTAAAGATTTCCTAATAAAGCAAAGATCTTCTAAAGTGTGATACTGAGATAAGAACAACAGAGGCCACTGTGGCGCCAGAATTCCAAACAAAACATGAAAAACATTTGAACAGGCAAGCAAATGTGGTTAAAAACTAACTCAGACATGTTCACAGATTTTAAAAGATGATAATGTTGAAATATCAGTTTTATAATAAATCTTTTCAACTTGAAAGTAGGGTAATGTTTCCTAGATCGATACTCTCCAGATGCATTAGATCATGTACCAAAAGGAACACATTAGTATTGCATATACAGAAGCTGATGCACAAACTTGGAAAGCTGCTTCAACAGTCTAAAAAGTTTGTACTTACTCCTGTGTATTTTCTAGACAGCCTTCATAAATATAAAAATTCTACAGTTACAATTCCCCAAAATGAGAAAAAAAACCTCAACAAGCCAGAATTGTTCCTTTATGAATGTAAGTGCGGGATATGCTATGACTGTGGACTCATATAGGAATATCTTCCAGATAGAAACCCTTTCCACTCAATTTTCTGAACTGCAATTGAAATATATGGTGTAGTTCACAGATCTTATTCTCATGCCCTTGTTAGTAGAGTCAGACTCTGAGGAAGAGGAGGAACATCAGACAGTGGAGGTGTGGAGGAGGCTGGGAAGGGACAGAGGCCAGAGGTTCTTCTTCAGATGAAGAACCAGCACGATCCCCTCTTCATCCTAGGACACACAGGGAGGAACGGAGAAGGCAACAACTTGGCTTACTAGAGAGGAAGTGACCATAGTCCCCCTAATTGATTGGAGATGGGGAGAATAGTATATAAGAGAGACGGTTAAAACACAGCATTGCCAGAAGCAAAGCGTGTGTTATTTTGGGTTGAAGTTATCTTGGTTGGCATTCCTTCCAACAGACTGTGCCTTGTTATCTCCTTGAAGTTGGTAATTACTTATCCTGGTCTGTTGTGGAAATTCCTTCATTGTAGCTGGTTTTAGTTTTTTATTTCACCTCTATCTGCTCATTAAGTTTGGACTGTATTGCTTTCTTTTGAAGACTATTTTTGAATATGTTTTATTTCCAACTGAGAATTATTGAACAGTGGGGCCAAGTTGGAGGCATTAAAGGACATTTATTTACATTTTGGATTTTGTTACATTTGTGTTATACTCCAGGTCATCACACTTACATGGATCACAGAATTCTGTCCATTCACAGAATTTTAATATCATGGATCAATCTGAATCACAGTACAATTAAAGCCTTTGTAGATTTTGGGCACTTTATAGTTGTAGGTCTCACAAACAGACTTCTAAATATTTACAGGATTTACACTGGGTAAAGACACAAGAGTTGCTTCAACAGTAAGATGGCAGCATATAAGTTTAATAATAAATAAATGATTAATGAATATTTGCCATCATATAGTTGTGCATTCTTAGCAATCACATAGATATTATTTTCTCCAGGATTATCTGTTCCCAATGTGGCCTTTCAGGTCTCTGAAAAATTCTTCACCATCATAATTACTGTAAGTCCCTCCTTCTTGCCTCTGGTATACCTTTCTTCTTTTACCTTTTTCAGTACAAACTTCTCAAGAAAGCTAGGTTTTCACATGATGTGACTAAAATATAATAATTTGAACTTGGTTACTTGTGACTGTTGCTTGTTTTCCCCAATGGATAATATTGTTTCCTGTATTCCATAGCTGTATAATCAATTGTGGAAAAATCAAGTTATGTAGAAAGAATATATGTATTTATAAGAAGTAGGAATGTGTCGTTGTTATGCGTAAGAATGAATTATGACTTGTTTGGATTTAGCACAATATGGGACCGTGCTTTGTAAGCCATGTTGAAACAAACTATTACTTAGGTCTACTTGTGGGTCAATTAATACCACCCACCAAGGAGTCATTAGTTGCTCTGCAGTTGGAAAGAGAATAGGCTTTTCTTGCATATTACGTAGTTAGCCTGTTATTTTTAAGGCTATTGTTAAAGAGTTTAGCAATGGTCAATCATTGGTGGCAGTGCTATACAGGTAGTCCTCGAGTTACAACAGTTTGTTTACTGACCATTTGAAGTTACAACAGCATTGAAAAAATGACATAAGAACATTGCACCATGCCCTTGGTTATGTGATCAAAATTTGGATGCTTGGCAACAGACTCATTTTTATGACTGTTGCAGTGTCCCAGGGTCATGTGATCACATTTTGTGTCATCATTCTGACAAGCAAAGTCAATGGGGAAGCCAAATATTTATCAACCGTGTTACTAACTTAACAACTGCAGTGATACACTTAACAACTGTGGCAAGAAATGCCATAAAATGGGGCAGAACTTACTTAACAAATGTTTCACTTAGCAACAGAAATGTTAGGCTCAATTATGGTCATAAGTCACGGACTACCTACACTTGCTCAATCATTCCTCATTCTTTATTTACTTTTTATATCCAATTTTTATTGTAATATTACTCTCTTTACACAGCTATCTGGAGAAATAGTTTCTGCAAAGCCAATACACATCCATGCAAGGATTTTTTCCCAGTGGTGGGATTCAATTTTTTTTACTACTGGTTCTGTGGACATGGCTTGGTGAGTGTAGTGTGGCTTGGTGGGTGTGGCTTGGTGGGCATGGCAGGGGAAGCATACTGTAAAATCCCCATTCCTTCCCCACTCCTGGGGGAAAGTTACTGCAAAATCCCAATCCCTCCCCACCCCACTAACCTGTTTCCAGCTCCGTTCTCCTGTGTAGGGCAACAGAAGAAGCTGACAATAGCTGGGACTCAGGAGGCAGAGAATAGATGGGGGTAGGGCCAGTCAGAGGTGGCATTTGCCGGTTCTCCGAACTACTAAAAATTTCTACTACCATTTCTCCAGAACTGGTCAGAACCTGCTGAATACCACCTCTATTTTTCCCCCTCTGCATTCATTTATATTTAGTGAAATAAGAAGTTATCTGGGTATAATTATAGTGAAGTTAACATGGCAATTTAAGCTAGCCATGTCAAGTGTGTTGGTTCAACAATGCAAGTGCGTGAGTATTTTTGAGTTGGTCCATGTGAAAAATCTCTTCTACCCTTTTGACTACTTCGTCCAATTATGAACCATCATGGGTTCCTTACTTTTAATTAATTGCAATTTTGATACATCTACCTGCCTCATTTACCATATTTCTGTTATTCTGCAGAGAAGTAGATGAAGCCACAACTTTTATCAATTTATGGTAATGGAAAGCAGCAAATCTGAGCATTTGTGGTAATACAGATAGATCATGAGGAAGAGAAGCTATTGTTCAATGTTCATTCCGTTTTGTTGTCTGTTTTTCATTTCAGTGCTCATTCTGTGGCATTAGTGCATGATAGGAACAATGAGCAGCCCATTTCTGCTTGTCTATCCAAGCTATAGTCTGAATATTTTACAATATAGGCCCCCATTATAAGTTCCACTGTTGTAGACATAACTGATATGTTTAATCTTCGCATGATAACCCAGCTTGATGAGTTTTGTCCTATCTCCCTGTTTGAAGTGTTTTTTTTTTATATGGCAGACTGCTTTCCAGTGTGTTCTTTCTTGACAATATTAGCTAATCCTATTTTATATGCTCTGACTTTCTTTTTGTTTTTTGGAGGAATTCCGCGATCGTGAATCTGTTCTTACGCAGATAATCTGAATGAATTCAACTACTGGATCAGATCTGTGGAAATCTAGATAGCCACTAGATGGCAGCAAAGAATTACAGTTTTATTTATCTCTTTACTGTCATCTAGAGCTTATCCAGAATTTACTCACTCAGATCTGATAGCATTAGGAAAGAATACCTGAAAACACCACTCCTCAGTTATCTCTAACATAAAATCTGTTTCAGAAGATCTCCCCACCCCCATGGCAATACTTTAACTGCAAGCCTTTCCATTGGGAAATTAGACTAAGTCTGTCTTAAGCAGAATTTAAATCAGGTTGTTATATTATTGGTGTTTTGAATAATTTACAATGTAATTAATTAAATCAACTCTTTGTTTTGAAATATAGATAATTCTTGTTCTTAATTTATCTCCATGGCTAAATTATTTATCACTGGGAATATTTTTTGGACCAAAAAGTGATTCATAAAAATCATTTTTTCAATTAGCAGTCATTTTTTTCGCTAAGCACTTTCTGAACAAAAATACGTCAATGTAATAATATTTATTTTCCCTAGACTTCACTGTTCAATTTTATACTGATCCATACGCATGACTATAGAAAGTAAAACAGATATAAAACATGATTTGATGATAAATCAGCAAGATTCTGTAGGATACCACCTATGTTTTTCCCCCTTTTTTTCAATCCCAGAGTCAATAATTCATAACTGTCAGCACATATGCAGACTTGACTTATTATAAGCCATAATGATTAATATATTTTATTTTTCCTGACTCTCAGTTTGCCTCCTGTTCCCCAGAAGATATTAGTAAGTTAAATATAGCACACCAATTTTTGTGGGAAAATAGTGTAAAATAGAACCATTTTCTTTGAAATAATGAATGGTCATCACAAGCTTAAGGATATACAAATTTATTTGTCAGAAGATTGGCTATCCATGGGACAAGTGCAAAGGACAATTGAAGAAGTATGCACAATATTAATGGCTTCAACTTACGTTCTTGTAGCAAATATTGAAATGCCAGTACATAATTATGGCATTTACAGACAGGCACTGGATTAAAAGTGAAATCCATTCCTTAACTCTGACTTTAAACTGAATTACATTTAAGGAGAAACTCATATTTACAGTACAAGAGGATAATCTATTATGAAAATGGCAGTTGGCATTGTCTTTCTACCAGCCGACAAAGCTCTGAAACAATGCAATGCTTTCAAAAACCATTGAAAATAGGCTGTATATCAAAAATGTATAACTTCAGTGCCTCTTTGGCTCAAGGATAGACAATGCTGCCCACTATTTTTAGTAACAGGCAGCCTGTTGTGTCTGAGGTTGGACATTCTTAACCCAGGGACTGCCTATACATGAAAGTCTTACTACATTCTGGCATCACTGTAGCTTGCTGGTATCATTTATCTACCTGTCAAAAGACTTTATTATTTTATTTTCTGAATAGCTTAACCTTTACATTTACAAAGTGTACACTACTATTACTGTTAATCTTCTCATCACTCCTTATCACTCATCCCCTCCTACTTGTGATTGTAGGACTGTAACTTTGTTGCTTGTATCCTTACAATTTATATTGACTGTTTCCTAGTATGATTTGATTGCTTATTGTACCCTATGACTATCATTAAGTGTTGTACGTTATGATTCTTGATTCTTAACGAATGTACCTTTTCTTTATGTATACTGAGAGTATTTACACCAAGACAAATTCCCTGTGTGTCCAATCACACTTGGCCAATAAAGCTATTCTATTCTATTCTATTCTATTCTATTCTATTCTATTCTATTCTATTCTATTCTATTCTATTTAATCTAGTCTAGTCTTCCCTCCCTCCTTCCCTTCCCACCTATAAGGATTTCAGGATTTGTTTGGGTTTTTTTTAGTTTCAAACCTGTGATACTAAAGTTATTCTATATACAACAAGACAAAAAGATCAACAGAGACTTTATTTCTCAAAATAAGGAAAAATAATCCTTTATTTCATATCTTGACTGACCAGGCTTTGATTTTCTTTGCTGGTCATAAGTCCTAGATATAATAATTTTGCCATGGTTACAACATTCATTTTTAAAAATAAGATGATACTCTTTATAGAGCCACAAAAAAGACTTTTCCATTGCAGGAACTCTAATGACCCTATGGCTAGATTTCTTATTTTTTATCCATGTTTTGTATATATTGAACTGTTGCCAGATGCCGTGTCTAATTGCCAGAATATGGCAGGGATTTCATCTGTTCTGCCTGCGCTCTCATAGCAAAGGAATATAGTTTTCTACAGCTGACACAGGAAAACCAAAATAAACTCCAATAACATCTGAAAGGCCTTACTAGTGAAGGAATTCTGCACTGCATAATATCTATGTGAGTCTGAAAAAGAGACATGGCTGTTTTCATGTGTCACAAGTCCTGAAGTCCTTCTGAAGCATCTCTTCCTAACTGAAGCTGAAATTGTAAAACTCTTGATATGTTCTGATCATTTTATCTTTCTTAACTTTTCTATTTTTTACTCTGTTAATAGCTTTC
The DNA here is from genome assembly GCA_023653725.1 of Bungarus multicinctus. NCBI lineage: Eukaryota > Metazoa > Chordata > Lepidosauria > Squamata > Elapidae > Bungarus > Bungarus multicinctus. The sequence goes on from CM042836.1 coordinate 107,611,787, forward strand.
TCCATCATTCCTTATACATCTTCCCATTTTATTTATTGACCATATTTTTACCCTGCCACAATCCAGAGATTTTCTTAGTTTTCTGTCTGCTTTACAGAAAATTTATCCTTTACTTTCAATCTATTAAAGCAGACATCTACCATTTCATCATGAAAAAATAAACAAAAGACAAGAAGCAGGCAAGCCATGCAACATATATAACAATACAACCCATAATTGCAGGATGATTATGAATACAGAGCACATGCAACTGAACATGTGAAACATGCCTTACATAATATAGCAAAAAATATAACCAGGACAGATCAGAATTGAATAGAAACTACAAGCCTCCTTGGAAATTTCCTTCCAAGTCTGTAACTGATTCTTTGATACACAACTCAAGATTTCATTTAAAACTCAATTTCACATGGGAATTGGCAAGTGCCCTTCATCAATGAGAAGGGCTCCTTTCTTGTATAATTCTACTTCCTAGTTTATTGCTTCTTAATCTATGACTTCATGCCCAACTTTAGAGCAATCCAATCAAAATTATCAGCTGAGATTGATTTAGGAAAACTTAAAAGACTGTCGTTTTTCTGGCTGTGCATGTGTGTGATTTTGGTTTATTCTAATTAAAATTTTTGACTAACTGCACATTTTTATTTTTTCTTTCTCCTCAAGGACTAGTCTGATTACTTTTGCTTGTGATGTACCTTTGAGAGGCCATATTTAACTCTTCAAGGAAGACTAGGAAAAAGAGAGTGTTGGTGGTTAGAATAGAACCTAATACTATAATAAATAATATAGAGAACCTATACTATTTCAGATAAGTGACTACCTAGTCTTGTCTTAAAAACCTCCAATGATGAAGCACCCACAAATTCTGAAGCCAAGTGTTCCATTGGTTAATTGTCCTCACTGTTAGGAAGTTTCTCCTTAATTCCAGGTTGTTTATCTCTTTGATTAGTTTCCTACTTGTTTGACTCATTTAGCAATAGCAATTTTATACTGCTTATACAGTATACTGCTTCATAGTGCCTTCAGCACTCTCTTAGTGATTTACAAATGTCAACATATTGCCCCCAACAATCTGGCTCCTCATTTTATCAGCTTCAGGAGGATGGAAGGCTGAGTCAACCCTGAGCCGGTCAGGATCGAACCCTTGACTGTGGGTAGTTAGTTTGCAATACTGCATTCCAATCACTGTGCTTCTACTGTGTTCCATTTGGCTTCAAGTGATTTTGTAAACAAAACATTCCTGACACTCCTCAGAAAATTAATGTGCTAATTTATTAGCTATTTTACAGTTTTTATCTTAAATTAAAAGCCAGTTCACGCTGCACTTTAAGACATCAAGCTACAAACCAAGTGTGATGACCTGGGGCGTGGCACAAAGGCAACACAGTCACATAAGAAAAGCCCCTTTAATACCTCCATCTTTGCCCCTAATGTCCAGTTACCTTCGGCTGGAGAAAAAACTCTCCCAAAAACTTTCGTCTTTAAGTGGAGAAAATTCAGTCCGAAACAAAGTACATATAAACTGTAAATAAAAACCCACACAAACCATGCTGCAGCAATCAACTGGACAGGGCAGGATAAGGAATTGCAGACTTCAAAGGCCAATAAAACACATACAGTTGGGAAGATGCCAGGAACCCAGGTAAGCCTCGACAATAAAAGATAACTCACAATTTGCTTCCAACAAGTTGCTGTGTGCAACCTCCCTTTTTAAACACTGTGTTCCCAGGTACAGCTAATGAAGGGAATCATTAGCTGTATTTCCTCCCCCATAAGCCATGCAACTCATGTTGCTCCCTTCTCTGTTCTACCCTTTGTGCCTTAGGATGAAGAGGGGGTGGGCCTGGATCTTCCTCTGAATTCCCTCTGCCTTGCTCTATCTCTTCTCTGCTCTGCCCAGCCAGCCTTTGCCCTTCCCCAATTTCTTCCACAGCCAATGGAGCCACACTCCCACTCCCTGTCAGCTGCTTGGCCTTCCCGTTGGAATCAGATTCCGATGGGCATGACACTAAGGGACCACCAAGGAAGTAGAAATGGAGAGATTTTAGGCATGAAGCCAGCTGGGTGGGTCAGTCATTCTCTCTCGGCCTTAGGAAGAAGGCAATGGCAAAACACTTCTGAAAATCACCAGCTAAGAAAACTTCAGGGACTTATTTAGGCAGTCTCCGGGAGTCTAGACTAACTCGGGCATCAATATATTATTAGCACCAAGATATTTCTCTTTAATTATGCTATCAGCCTAATCTGGAATTTACATGAGTTTCATACAGAAATAGAGATCTTCACTCTGGCTTGGGGTGCTATCTTGTCCATTCCTGTCTGAAAAGAAAAGAATCTCTTATAAAGTTTTATTATGCCCTTGCAGATCAAATCCTTAAGTCATGTTTTTTATATTTCCTTTTTTTTATAGGCATTGTAAGAGAACTGAGATATTGAAAATAGGTATATCACACTTTAATGGACTTCCCGGGATATACAGGTTGTTTTTATATTTAAATATTGCTAACTGTTTGTTAACTCTATATCCTTGGCAGCGGCCAAATTCTGTTACAGTGATTTCAAGATCAGAAATCAGATTGTGATCCTACAGCATAAATATTTTGTTTCTGAATTTAAAAATAGAATAGTTCCTTTTCCGTTTCTGTTGGGCTTTTATATTATACTCCACTTGTGAGGCACATTTTCCTTTTACATTTGCATTATTTAGTTGATGATGATAAATTGAATAAATGAAGAAACATACAAATAGAAAATGATCATGGGTAATCATCCCATTGAAGGAATAATTCAATATAAATTGTTCTGATTTATTGCAAATCTTTTTATTGTTTGCATTTTTAACTATAAGTGTTACAGTACTGCTTCTTTATTTACATTGAAGTATTGGGTTATATGTATTTTCAATATATATTTTCTCTATTTTAGATTTATATTAATAATGTGATATTGTTTGTTAACAATAGTTCAATAAAACAATTAAAAAGTATATCTGTTGTTCAAGTTAATTAAGATGGTTGTTTGACTAGTACTTCCTCTGGAATAAATTTGGAGAAGATAAGTTTTGAGTTAAAAAAAAAAACCTAGATAATTTTTTCTATGCATTATAGTACAACTTTTAAAGTGCTGTTATAAACACTGTTGTATGAATTTGTATAATATATAAAAATGTGGTAGATCTCTTGGGCCACAGCCTGATATTGTCCTTTTTTGCCGGCCTGGCATATTTTGTAGGTGTCGACACTTTTAACCATAGTTCTGTCAGGTTGAAGACAGTCACATCAAGAAAAAAAAATATATGTCAACTTTATGAACTGCTGCCTCACCTATTCCAAGCCCCTATAGAGCCAACTGTCACTTACAGACCCTGATGCGACTAACATCACTGGGAAAAAAAGGTTCTTTCTTAATAGTTGCCAACTAAAGAATAGCTGAAAATCAATTGTGAGAAGAAAACTCATTTGAAAAAATGACCTCAGTAGTCTGAGTTTCATGAGGAAGAGAAAAAGGGCAACTTACATTATTCACTGGTTGGATGGAGATGGAAAACGGATGTCAGACTTAACTGGGCCTCCATGGCAATGATCAGAGAGGGGGAAAAAAGGCAGCTTTCCTCCTGAAATTTTATATTTAACATCAGGGTCAAGACATCTGTTACTCCTATGTATATTATGATGAACTGAAACTAGGGACTCCTTTTTCCTCCCTTCAAATTAGCAAACATTATTTTGGATCAGAAAAGGAGATATAAATCATTTTGAAAACACACTTTTGACTCTCAAAACTGAATTTAAATGCTGTATTATTTTAATATAGACATAGAGAAAATGATTGCCTAGGCAAAGTTATGATTTTAAAGCAATATTAGAGTGTGAAATGACAGATGACAAATCCTTACAGTTTTTCATCCTTTTATTTAATGTTCTCCCCTACATCTCTCACACTTTCTATTTCAAATACTCAGTATTTTGATATATCTTATTACCATGTAGGACTGGGCTTGACACAATTAGTTTATGTCTCTGTTTTTTTTATATAACACCAAAGCAAAGTTACAGTAAATAATTAGTTTTGAATTTTTGGAGTTCAGCCTTTCAAAATTGCAACCCTTCCCCTTTTTGCTGCTGAAAACATATATAGACTAAAGATAGAACCATATAACTAAGCACATGGGTATATATTCTGTGGATCTACAGTTGTCTCGAAAACATGCCCTCTATGTATCAGGAAAGATGTGTGTCTCTTCTTGAGCCAAAATATGAAGCAGTTCAGTGTAGTACATTGAAAGATCATAATGCAGACTGAGACAAGACTAGGACACTTTTCTGGCTGAGACAGAGCAGCAAATATTTCCACTCAAAATTGTGTAATACTCAGTGCAAGACAAATTAATTTTGCCATTGAGACAAAGAAAAGCTCATGAGGTATTTCCTTCACAATAGCAGTAGCATACCATAATAAATAAAATGATCATCTATTGTTCTTCACCAATATCAACTGCCTGGGATGTGGGCCAATTCACCTAACCTGATCCTGTATAAGGCTACCCTTGAGAATGTTAACATTGCAAAAAAAAAAAGAAGAAGACATTTATTCAGGATGGTATCAATGCCACTCAAATAATGAACTATGCAATAGTGTTGATCATTGTGAGTGGGAAGGCTAGGTAAATAATGAGGGGCACATTACATATTAACAACTAATAGGAAAGGAGTCCATTAGTAACTTATCTCATAAATATTTGCTTAGGCCAGGCTACATCATGCACTAGAAAAAGAGATTACAAATGTTGAAAGACATTCTAGGTTTATGGATTTACTAAAAAATGAAGGCTAGAGATTCCTATTGAAGTTTCCAAAATTCTATAGCTTACCCTCAATTCTTACATTAAAACTCCTTTTTGAAATCTGCGAATCCTGCTTCCTACATCATAGCCTGAAGCTTGACGGTCGCCTTCAAAACTGATTATGCCACCTTCAGACACCTTCAGACTACAACATATTTAGACACGGAATTTCCTTACCACACTGGAGTTGCAATATCAGCACAAGAGAAAGGTTGGAAAGGCTATATTAGAAAAGTGGTTATTTTCAAGGTATTTCCACTTTCAATACAAAGTGGTTATTTTCAAGCACTTCTGGCAAGGGAGGTTGCTATAAATTCATAAAAGTCAATTAGGCATTGAAAAGTGTAAGTAGCAGACACAAGCCATTCTGATCTGGTTACAGGTCAATCAAAATGTGTCAGTACAAACTGCTTTAGCTGCTTAAAAGTGTGAACGATGTCAATAGTTGGAGTATGCAAAATTATCTACTTCTGTGGAAAATGCACAAGATGTCTGGTACAATCCCATCCTCCCCTTGTAATTCAAAAACATTCCAAATAGATTGGGATTATATTTATTTTGCAATTGGAATTTTGTCTTTTTATATTATGAACTTTGGAAGCACTTCAGTGATTAAAGGCCTAGGGCAGTGTTTGCAAAATATGGAATTTCTCAAGAAGTCGTTAGTGACGAACGGCTGGTTCACTTTAGTGAAATTGTGGTTACATACATCGGCCCCATGTGACCATCAATACAAAGAGCTTCTGGAGAGATCTATCCAAACAGCATTTTTTTAAAAAAAGAAAAAATATGGATGATATTCTAATCATATTTTATATTTTAATACTAGTATAGTATAGTAATATTGTTGTATTTAATGTTGCAATATTCAGATAAAGCAAAAATGGTTTCACATAGTCCTGTAAACAATGAGTATTCTGTGCTGCAATTGTTAATAAGCCAAATATGTTCAGCAGTGTTCATATTGCTTATCAATTATTGATTAGATCTGAAAATAAAAACAGAAGTAAACAATGAAATGATAAAATTAAAAAAAACACTATTTTGACAGGAAACATGAACTTCCAGAATTGAGGCCTAGGCTCTCTGAAGAAACAACAACAACAACAAAACATTGCTCCAATGTCTACGAGTTACTAGTCTTGAACACAGTCTTGTTTTACTATTATTCAATTGAGACAGCTTCTCTATTATTGTAACCATTAGGTCCTAAAAAGATTAATATCCCTGTTACAAAACTTCATATAGAATAGGGACATGAATGATACCCTCTCTCCACAGATTTTACTTAGGAAATATATTTTGTTTGGTTTTCATTAATTAGGAAACATAAAATGATTAATAAGAGCGATTAATTTCCTTTCATTGTTGGTACAATGGTTATGGCACCAGGTTAGAAACTAGGAGACCGTGAGTTCTAGTCCCACCTTAGATATTAAAGCCAGATGGATGACCTTGGGCTAATCATTGTATCTCAGCCCTGCAATAGCACTTCCAAAATCCCTCCCCCCAAAAGGCTGTGGGGACTTGTCCAGGCAACTGTCATGAGTCAACACACCCACCCACACATACCCACACCCACTTAATTTAGCAATTAATGAAATTTAGGGATATTCTTTTGCAAGATCTTCCTTTATGGGGTTCAAACCCTCTGCCAGGAATTAAACTCACAGATCTCTGGATTTTGATGGCTATATATAGTAATTAGTTTTAGTTATCTAAGTCATGATGTTCAAGGGATTTTAGGAAGAGACATAGAGAGAGACTATCAAAATGATATATATATATTCAATCCATGTTCACTTAAGATCTCAGAGCCAAGAGATACAGATTTTAATTGTAGAAGTGGATATATTACAAATAAACAATCTTTCCCTCTCCAAAGGATATTGGTGGAAGACATATAGAACCCTATAAGTTGCATAAGACAATGTAACCTCTGTACTAAGTGAAGCCTATATAATCAGCTACCTCAACTATTTGACCCTTGAATTCTTGAAATAATTTCTAGATCTCAAGCAACCTTACATAAAAAATATATTAAAATTTCACAACATAATCTACTGCTAATCAGCATCATCCATGCTTTACAATACCGACAACAGCAGCAAAGGGATAGGCTGGTAGCTGGTTGTAGTGCATAAACATTCCCACCACTTTTAATACTAGCACTGCATGGAGCACTGTTTTTTTTAAATTTGTTTACTTTTTTTTAGTCATGATCTTTTTCAAAATCCCTAAGTGACAAATTCTTGCAAAATCTTAGGGTTCCACAAAACCCTATTTGAGAACATTCTAATAGTCTCTTGCAAAAAATCAATCAAACCATAATTTGGGGAGAGATCCTGGAGTGGGGAGGAGTTAGAGTGAGATGGTTGTAGTGAATTTGAGATGATTGTAGAGAATTTATCTGATGTAGTGATAGGAGGCTAGAAACTGGGAGATCATAAGTTCCAGTACTATCTTAAGTCAGCTGGGTGATTTTGGGCCAGTCACTCTCTTACAATCTTAGGAAGGAGGCAATGGTAAACCACTTTCAAAAATCATACCAAAAGTACTGACAGGGACTTGTTCAGATAGCTGCCAAGAATCAATTCTGAATTGAAGGTATCAAAAACAAAATCAGAAAAACCTAGTATTATTATGTGTAACAACAATTACTAAATATATCACCCATAATGCATAAATATTCTTTATTGTTTGTTAGCCCATTATGATTTGAGCCCAAACTAATAAAATCAGGACAATTCACTCAGATATAAAATTTACCATTAAAATACCAGCCATTCAGAGATTACCTTAAATACCTGTAACATGTTCTTAATTAAAACAAACCATTGCCTCCAATTCCATAGCTAAAATATGTGTTTTTAAGTAGGAAAATACTATCATCTTGAAATTTCATCCATGATTGCTGCTTTGAATAACAAGTGTAGCATTTTAAAAATTAATGCAGTAAGGTCAGTATTTTCCCTAGCTAATATCTATTTATTTTAATTCTCTGGACAAATTTGAATTAAATATGTGCTGCCCTTGTTAACTCTATCTTATTTATATTTGACCCAATCTGATCAACTATGTATTTAAAAACCTGACAACCCATGCTGGGAATATCTTTGACCTATTGAGAATTATATCATTTATGATCTAGCATTTTACAGGCATGAAATCATAGACTTCTCACTGCACTATGAATAGGAAACCTAAAGCAAGAATTTGTTTTCATTAATGATTGAATTACTATAAATTAGAATGAGCATAGATCTTGGAATGTAATTATATTGCCATACAATCTTTTTTTCCTGATAATTCACATGTCCAATTTTCTTGTGTTAACCCCTAACCTACATGTTGTGACCTAGGAATATATGACTGTAATAAAAGTTCCTTCTGCTCCTCCTCCTCCTCTTTTCATAATTACCTGAATATAAGGCTGTATGTGTAGATTATTATTTGTCCAACTTTATTAATAAGATTTCAGAATCTTGCTGCTAAGAAAGATTGCTTCAATTTGCTAATGTTTTCTATTTAGTAAACGTATCTATATTCAAATTTGTTTTAATTAACTGAAGCCTGCTGTTTCCAAAAACAAAGGTAACAACTGAAATGAGGAATAAACAGGAATTCCAACAGAGATATTTCATGCAAAGAGTATGAAGGATATGGAATATAAATTGCCTAGTGCACTGGCGTAAATAGTCTAAATTAGTATCTGGGGAGAGAGAAGTGGAAGAATTAAAGCTGTGGTGACTTTGCTTGAGGGTAAACTTCAGATTTATTTAAAGAATGAGCAACTTGGTACTTCCTACTACCATGTCAGTCTCTGTGGTGCTTGTGAGTCAACTAAACAGCCAAGAAGCAATAAAGAGGGTGACAGAAATACCCATAGATATATCCAGATGAATCTATACCAGCTTTAATGGTGCCCACAGGGTGATGTCAAACAGGCAGATGGAGATGGTGGCATTGCAATTAAAGCCCTGCCCACCCACACACCCACACCCACACACCCACATGGAACAGGGCCTCTGAGCCCAGTGTCTCAACCACCATTTTGTCTGCTCTGTCTTCCTCAGATGCTTCAGCTGCTCCTAGCACTGAATATCACTGTTACTTTATTGAGGAAGGTGTGGGGGGAGAAGGACAAAAGCCAATAAAAAGACAAAAGTTGAGTGAATTGTAGAAGCGTAACTTATATTGTACACAAAAAAATTATAACACAAGAGCCAGTTCTGAGTCTGAGAGGTACCACCTCCCGCCTATATTATGCCAATGCTGTTGGTGCAGAGTGCAGCCGCGAGGGTGGTAATGGGAGCTCCTCGGGGCTCCCATGTTATGCCACTTCTGCACGCGCTGCATTGGCTCCCAGTGGCCCTCCGGGTGCGCTTCAAAGTCTTGGTTACTATCTTTAAAGCGCTCCATGGCTCGGGACCGGGATACTTGCGAGACCGCCTTCTGCCATCATCTGCCTTCCACCGACCGGTACGCTCCCATAGAGTCGGTCTCCTCGGGGTGCCGCCAGCTGGATGGCTGGCGACCCCGAGGATGCGGGCCTTCTCATTGGGAGCACCCCCTCTCTGGAATGAATTACCCCCGGAGGTAAGGGCCGTCCCTGATCTCATGGCCTTCCGTCGGTTACTTAAAACTCACCTATTTCGGCAAGCTGGACTGGCCTAGGGGTTTTTAAAGTTTAACCTGGTTTTAATTTCTTTTAACTTTTGTTTATATTTTTAATTAGAGCCATGCTATTTTTAATTCTTTTAATTTTTAATATTGTCATGTTGTATATGTGTTCTGTATATGTATTTTTATCTTGGCTGTTCACCTCCCCGAGTCCCTTTTGGGAGAGGGGGTGGTATATAAGTCTAATAAATAAATAAATAAATAAATAAATAAATAAATAAATAAATAAATAAATAAATAAATAAATAAATAAATAATTCCTTACAGGATCTTCTCAAGCAGAATCTCTTTCAATTGCTCTAGAAGTTATTCTCATCGAGCCTGTTGCCAAATCTTCTGCCAGCAAGGAGATATCTAAGAGGCAATTTCTATCCCTCTTGGGATATCCAGGTAAATTTTTTTTAGCTTGTTACAGCTCTTACTTGTATAATTAATAATTATCACACTGGTGCATGAATAGTGTAACAGCCATATGAGAGTAATTAAATTGACCCTGAACTCTTGAATGAACAGTTGTCTTGAAAATGCAGTATATTTCTAAAGTCCAGTATGTAAGAAAATAAGTCAACTCCCCCTCCTGCAAATATGATCATTTTAATTTGTTTTGGTATAAGCTTTGATATAGCATCCTCCTTTCACTCTTTTCTAAGCCCTCACTTTGTGGACTCGACTTCCAGAATCTGCTGCTCTTAGATTTCCCTCCTATTGATCCTCCAAATCAGAATTTCACAGCATATAAAACTCAAGAGGTGATTTTCTCACAGCTCCCCAAGCTCCACAGTAGTATCAACAAAAAATCAAATATTATTTGCCCAAAACTTCATGTTCTCTCCCTTTTTATACAGTGGAGGCTCAAATATGATGGTGCTTCTGATAATATACAGTAAATCTGGGATAGCAACTTCATTGTTGCTGTCATAGAGTAATATGTTTAGCCCTCTAAAATGAGATTAAAAGTCCTACTTTAAAATATTATACCATTCTATGGGGTGGACAGTAGTATTGTCAAGACATAAGAATTATGTGAATTAATTATATCAGGTCTGCATAACTTGTCTTACCTGAGGCCCACACTTGCCTTCAATGGTACAACAGTGAATATGCTCCAAAGATGGATGGGGCGGGGAAAAAAAAGAAGGCTAAAGTTTATTTGATTCAATTTAGATAGACCTTGTTTAAGGTAATCAATTTCACTGAATGAGGGTATTTATTAACTAAAGAATTTTCTTTTTGACATATTAAATGTTGCAATTTGGTAACCCTTCTTTTGAGAGACTGTGAACCACCTAAGGATTTGTGGGTGGTTGGCTACACGTTGCCCTAGCAATCTAAGATGAGATTAATTGGGAGATTAAGAGCTTTAAGGTGGAAAAAAAATTGCTAAAAATTAACTCTTTTCTTCTGAAATATATTTCTGCTTTCACAATCACATCTAGAAAGCTTGCTATATGATCCTATGTGTCTTTTGTTATTGTTCTTTTATCTGCTGTCCTGAAAGGAATCCCCATGGCACTTTTTGTGAGGGCAAGCATTACTCTACCAGATATTACCTGATATTTTATTCTTCTAATAAATTATTGCAATTAAGAAATGATTTCTATTTCATGCTTTTCTCTGGGGCAGTTTTAAGGTGCTTTTCTCAACTTGGCAATTTTAAGGTGTGTATGTCACTTCCTAGAATTTTTTTATCCAGAATGCTGACTGGAGAATTATGGGAGTGGAAGTACACACATCCTACAGCTACCAAGATTTAGAAATGCTGCCCTAGGGTATCAAATCAAAGATAAACTCCTGTAGATTGCTGGTATGGTGTAGTAGCTAAGATACTGGGCCAGAACTCGAGAAACTCAAGTTCAGGTCCACCCTCAGCCATGGAAACTTTGAAGAGTTTTATCCAACTGCCTCTCCTCAGTGAATTACCTCACAGAGTTTCTGTTATGTGGATATGAAAGCTAGTGTGAGCTCTTGGAAGAAAGGAAGGATAGAAATAAAATAAAATCAAATCAATAAATAATTATTCATGTTTTATTGGTGTCTCAAGGGAAAAAAGACTGTGCTTCTGGCCCCATCTAGCTCTGTTCTTAAGTGGGATTTGTGTTTTGCCCTGAATACAGGAAGCCCTGGACGCATAAGGCCCAGTGTTGATATCACAAGTCTCTCTCTCTCTCTCTCTCTCTCATTATATTCTATTTTTCCACTTGTGGAATGATTTTTCTCAGATTGCACCAAGTATCAGAATTTAGACTTTGATTTCCTAAATGGCAGAAAACAAAGTAAGCCCATAGTTTTTTTGAGAGCGGTTATGATCCTGGGATACAGCAAAGAATTAGAATTCTTTTATTGGCGAAGTGTGATTGAACACACAAGGAATTTGTCTTGGTGCAAATGCTTTCAGTATACATAAAAGAAAAGATACATTCATCAAGAATCATAACACTTAATGATAGACATAGGGTACAATAAGCAATCAAATCATACTAGGAAACTGTCAATATAAATCATAAGGATACAAGCGACAAAGTTACAGTCATACAGTCACAAGTGGGAAGGGATGGGTGAGAAGATTAATAGTAATAGTAGTGCAGACTTTGTAAATAATTGGACAGTGCTGAGGGAATTATTTGTTTAGCAGAGTGATGGCATCTGGGAAAAAAGCTGTTCTTGTGTCTAGTCATTCTGGTGTGCAGTGCTCTATAGTGTCATTTTGAGGGAAGGAGTTGAAACAGTTTATGTCCGGGATGTGAGGGGTCTGTAAATATTTTCACAGCCCTCTTTTTGACTCGTGCAGTATAGAGGTCCTCGATTGAAGGCAAGTAGGTAGTAATTGTTTTTTCTGAAGTCCTAATTATCCTCTGAAGTATGTGTCTTTGGTTGCAGAACCAAACCAGACAGTTATAGAGGTGCAGATGAGAGACTCAATCATTCCTCTGTAGAACTGTATCAGCAGCTCCTTGGGCAGTTTGAGCTTTCTAGCTGGCGCAGAAAGAATATTCTTTGTTGTGCTTTTTTGATGATGTTTTTGATGTTAGGTGTCTATTTTAGGTCTTGTGATATAATAGAACCTAGAAATTTGAAGGTCTCTACTGTTGATACTGTGTTGTCTAGTATTGTAAGAGATGGCAGTATGGGAGAGTTTCTTCTAAAGTCTACCACCATTTCTATGGTTTTGAGTGTGTTCAGTTCCAGATTGTTCCAGTTACACCACAAGACAAGTTGTACAACCTCCTGTCTGTATGCAGATTCATCATTATCTCGAATGAGACCAATCACTGTTGTGTCATCTGCAAACTTCAAAAACCTTAAATTAATATGTGAGTTCTCTGCATAAAACTTGATAGATTTCTGTGACGGCCTTGGGAAACCATTGCTATTTAAAATAAAAAGATACTTGGATAGATTTAATAGCAACTACAGGTCCCTATATAACAAGCCTATCTCAGTTGCCTAAGGCCTGGAATATAGCTCCTTGAATTCCCAATATTTTGGTGTTTGTCTTTTTCTTATCTATGAAAAGGAAAGAGTATGATATGTTTGAGAACCCAAAATATTTAAAGGATCTATTTTGTTTAATTTTTATTCTGTTACCTTTCTCACTGTATCAACATCAGCTATACAATCTGTGTACTCCAACATTTTAGGTAAGACTTTAGAGGTAATCACTCTAAAAGTAATGTGCAAATATTAAAAAATCAAGAGTAGGGGTGGAAAGATTAATGAATAGCTTAAATTAGCTATTAACCACTAACCTGCCACCCAAAAGATACTTGCTTCAGTTTTAGGCTGCATATATCTTATCAAGCCATAGTTATAATCAAGCCATAGGCTGAGAAGTTAATTCTCATTCCAGAGAATTTGGTTAGATTTCTTTCATGAAAAGTTTGTTCAAGTGCAGCATATAACCAGAAGGTGCCACATTCTACAAGATGTATGACTGCTGGTCGCAGAAAACAGCAAATGCTATCAATAAAACATGAAGTAAAGTTAATTACAGGCTTCCATTCCGAGGCATTCTGTCACTTGTGGCCCATTATAATGAATCATTTTTCATATAGAGTCGAGATTGACAGAGATTTTATAAACTTTCCATTATCCATGTTTTCCCTGTGCAATAAGTGCCTGCTGTACGCTTGAAAGGTGATTAACTATCAATTTCATGTAGAACCAGAAATAAGTGTTTAAAAGACAGAGAGACAGTATTGGTGCTGCTTCCAGTAAAATGACTATGTTGTGTTGGACACATGTCTTCATCACATTAATTACTCATTGACTCTATTTCTTTTCCAAAAGCCTTTCTAAGAAGATATGGAGACTTGTAAACTTGTTAAGGTGATCCCTTTCACAAAACTTGATTCCCCCCCCCCCCCCCCAATATATCAGTCATAAAATTAATGTTCTCATTCAGCTTTCCCCAATCTGGTGTCCCAAGAAATGCTCCTTGATAAGGAGACCAAAGTCAGGCTGGCAAATATATTAACAATATTCTTTATTCATTAGAAAATCCATGTTCTGAGAGATGAGTATAGGATTTTTCAGTTCTTCTGCCAGTCTCCATGACAGAGATTAAACTTAAATTCATCTCTAAGTTATCAGGACTGTTCATCTTTCCTGCTTTTTGAGTCCTTTTAACTGTTTTCTTTAAAATGGCTAGCTGCCTCAGGTACCTATTAAAGAAAATAATGAGGCATAAATCACATGATTGCAAGTAAGCAAAATGGATGCACATTTTATAGATAGAATTCAGTGCTTCATATCTGACAAAAATCTACCCCTGATATCCAAAGAAAGGTGAATGGTATTCAGTGCCAGGTCTTCAAGGCTATTTAAAAATCAACATGGTGGGGCATCTGGATTTTAGGAGAAACCTTATTGCAGACAACAGGAACTGCTACAGAGAAGGCACACTTCCAGGGTCCCAACAGATAGCATTGGATTGCACAAATCTGCCAGATTGAATCGGCTGGTAGATGCAATGGGGACACCTTGGCTATCCTTATTCAAAAAGGAGAAAAAACTAACACATCTTATTTTAAAAAAGAAGGATAATAATTAGGGATTACTGTCTGTTGAGTTTATGGAGGGGTTTTGCTTCCCCAAAATGCATCTTGTTGCTTCAATATGGTGAATACCTCATTTGGAGTCTGCCTTGCTTGCCTGCTATTGTGATCTTTGATTAGAGGACTGTGCTTTGGCTCTTCACAAAAATATTTCAAAGGAGTGGATCCAATGGTGGGATTCAACTTTTTTTTACTACTGATTCTGTGGGCGTGGCTTGATGGGCATGGCATGGCTTGGTGAGTGTGGCTTGGTGGGCATGGCTTGGTGGGCATGGAAGAGGAAGGATACTATAAAATCTCCATTCCCTCCCACTCCTGGGAGAAAGTTACCACCAGTTTTCCAAACTGCTCAAAATTTCCACTACCAGTTCTCCAGAACTGGTCAGAACCTGCTGAATACCACCTCTGGTTTTAGCATGCTTTTCCCTTTCAAGATCTTCACAGCATTAATATTGTGATCAAAAGTTACAAAGCCTTGGCAACAAGAAGCAAATACCTTCAATGTATTGTCTCAAATGGGTTTTCAAAGCAGCAGCAAGAACAGAAAAACCTTATCTGATTGTGAGAATTTTCCAAGAATGAGGAACAAAACAATGAGCTAGCATTTTATACTTCACTGGATGACAGAATTCCATGCAGTTTCATGTGAACTAATATTAAGTCAAAAAGTGAATCCTTCTGATATAATCAGCTCACAAAAGTCAGCTGAGTGGCATGGTGATAAGATTTTGTCACTCTAAATAAAAGGAAAACTCCTATAATGACAACTATTCATACATTTTTGTTTCAAAATTCCAGACAAATAAAATGCATACTATATTTTATCCATGTTTGTGTTTTTTAAAATGTTGTTTATGTATCATAAGATCTATAATTGGCAATACTTATTCATTGATGAGACCTAGAAATGAGTCTACCTATTAAAAAAGCAACATTCTTGCTGTCTTAAATCTACAGTGTAACTGATCCTGTTTAAAATAACTGGATCTTGTGATTTACACTTTTCTAGGTGATAGAAGTGGATGTCAATGATACAATACCTCTAGCATTCTATTTCTTTTGCTGCCCAGTTAACTTATGCTTTACATGAACTGAAGTCATGCACAGAAACTATAATTAGCTGCGATTAAAACAGACACAAGGAGATATAAATACTGGCAAACAGACACTTTTACATGGACGGATGAAAAGGCAATCCTAGAAATGTATCCCTCTAGCATGGAAGGGGAAGGAAGATGCATTAGCATTCAAAGGTTCAATAGCTACTCTGTGTCTGATCACCTCTGAGACATACACCATTTATTAATTTTAAATAGGACCTCCAAATTTATATCTCCTCCTGACAGTGTATGACCTTTGCTGTTATCTATCATATTAAGTGGCAGGAAATGTACATTTCTAAAGGAAAAGCAATCATCCACATACTAACAACTTCCTGGCATGTGATTCTTTAAAAATAAGCACATTCAGATTTATTTTATGAGGTATCATTACACACTTTGCAAATGGCACCACAATGCAAATGGCACCACAATGTATACTGAGCGGAACAATATCTGTGGCCATACATGGTGTAACTGCTTGAAAGAAAGTTGCTTCTTCAGATAATAACAAAAGACATTTTTTTCTTATTTTATGAATCTTGTTCTTTTGATAAAAAATAATAACACATAGAAATTAAGTAAAAATGTATATTAAAAGTTATTTCTGTCATATATTTCCCTTGTCAAGAAAAGTTTAAATTGCAAAAGCAACTCTCTCCCTCTCTCTCCTCCCTCTCTTCCAGTGGTGGGATTCAATTTTTTTTAACTAGCAGTTTTGTGGGCGTGGCTTGGTGGGCATGGCAGGGGAAGGATACTGTAAAATCTCCAGTCAGAGGTGGTATTTGCCAGTTCTCTGAACTACTCAAAATTTCCGCTACCGGTTCTCCAAAACTGGTCAGAACCTGCTGAACACCACCTCTGCTCTCCTTCCCCTCTCCCTCTCCCTTCCTCCTCCCTCCCTCTCTCTCTCTCACTCTGTGTGTGTGTGTGTGTGTGTGTGTGTGCGCACGCGCGCGCACATTAGGTTCTAATCTGCATTTATTTATTTAGGGCAGAAGTTCTTTTAATGGCTGTTGAAGACCAAGATTGCTTTAGAGCAAGATTTTGATTCAGGGACTGTTCATATAGTTCATATGATTAGAGGGCTGTAATTTGGAGTAACTGATTCCTATTTCAGTAAATCCAATGAAATTGCAAATGGGTGGGATGAGTCCAAAACAGAAGAGACATGAATTATATTATTAGAGTTAACAGACCCATTTTTGCTATACATATAAATAATTATAGAAGAAGCTTATGAAGTGAGTTGTGATAGCACGGTGGTTAGAATGCAGTATTGCAAGCTACTTCTGCTGACTGCCAGCTCTCCTGCAGTTTGGCAGTTTGGTTGTCATCAGCTCAGTCTTCCATTCTTCTAAGGTCAGTAAAATGAAGACCCAGATTATTGGTGGTAATATCCTGATTCTGTAAACCACTTAGAGAGGGCTGTAAAGCACTGTGAAGCAGTATACAAGTTTAAGTGCAACTGCTGTTGCTAAGTATCAGGCCTGCAAAGGCAGGGACACAGAGTAATCTCCCCATACCACCCCAAGGACCCTGAATAAATCTATTGCTGTTGACTACAAATTGACTTCATCTATACATATATCAACTTTTGAAATATTTGTTGCAATACATGGCTGGATTCTTGGGAAGGTTGAGTTTCCAAATAACTATTTAGCATAGAACATAAGTTTTAAGAAGCTTGAATTGAGTTTATGGTTAAAAGAAGTAATTTGTTGGTAGCATATTTTTTGTCTATTGTATTTTCCTCCTATTCTTAAATTGTTCTTCCCCTCTTATATATATGCAAAATTAAATAACCATCTATATATGCAATAAACAAGCACCTATATTCCACTGATACATCAAAGTGACTTTATGTCCCATTATTTTAAAACTATGCCAAGAAAGCTTTGACATTGAATTGACAGTTCAAGGACCTGACTCAAGTCTGTAGGATAAATAAGAGCCCATATATTATGAAGTGTTCATGAACCACCAAGACGTTTGCTGATTGTTTCTTCTGTATAGACAGGGCAAAAAGGTAAAGGTAAAGTTTCCCCTCGCACATATATACTAGTCGTTTTCACTTCACTTAAATTATGGAAGCTAACTGTTCAATTAACTTCAATTATTGAAGCTAACAGAGAGATACAATCAAGATCAAGGGAGGTACTAATACCACTCTATAAAGCCTTAGTAAGACTACAGCTAGAGTACTGCATCCAGGTTTGTTCATCACATTATAAAAAAGACATTGAGACTCTAGAAAAAGTACAGAGAAAAGCAATCAGGATGATTAGGGGACTGGAGACTAAAACATACGAAGAACGGTTATAGGAACTGGGCTTGGCTAGTCTAGTAAAGAGAAGGACCAGGGGAGACATGATAGCAGTCTTCCAATATTTGAGGGGCTGCCACAAAGAGGAAGGGGTCAAACTATTTTCTAAAGCGCCTGTAGGCCAGACAAGGAATAATGGATGGAAACTGAATAAGGAGAGATTTAACCTGGAAATAAGGAGAAACTTTCTGACAGTGAGAACAATCAACCAATGGAACAGCCTGCTCTCAGAAGTTGTGGGAGCTCCATCATTTGAGACTTTCAAGAAAAGATTGGATTGCCATTTGTCAGAAATGGTGTAGGGTCTCCTGCTTGGGTGGGGGGGTTGGACTAAATGACCTACAAGGTCCCTTCCAACTCTGATTATCTGTTATCTGTTAAATTGCATATAAATATAATTATATAGGAGCTTTAATTATCTTGATACTCTGCAGATTGTTGGATTTAAGAATCATACTCTTTCAAGTGAGCATTTATTTACTTTTCAAAATGTAACTGATAACTGTTAACAGTGTGACATGCCATAAACTAAAATATTCAGAAATTCAGCAGGACCAAATCAAAATCTTCAAATAAAAGTGGATTTACAAATTATTTCGGTGATGTTTATTATACTTCTGTGATCAGTTCACCAACATAACAGGAGGAGGAAATAGATTCATTCTGTTCCTGTCAAAGAGTAGAAATGTAATTAAATGAAAGAAAAAGGAAGGAGGGAGTGAGAAAGGGAGAAAGCAAGCAAGCAAGCAAGCAAGCAAGCAAGCAAGAAAGAAAGAAAGAAAGAAAGAAAGAAAGAAAGAAAGAAAGAAAGAAAGAAAGAAAGAAAGAAAGAAAGAAAGAAAGAAAGAAAGAAAGACACAAGGAGGAATTTTCCTTCATTCCAGGAGGGAAAACCAGAATGATATTAAATTATTTCAATCTAAAGGCATATTTGAATTAAAGTTAGATTAAAGCCTAACCATAAAAACAATTCAGTGTTGGAAATAATTGCTCAAGGAACTAATGGCATTTTCTTTAATATGTACAAATATAAGCCATATCTCAGGAAATTTTTAAATTTGAAGTCCTGCACTGAAGAAAGAGCTGGATTGAGAAGGCTTCAATGGCCTACTCAAAAGGTATTACTTTTTGGAGATCCAATGTTAAGGTACTAAACTAGAACTGAGTAAAGCTAGGTTTGTTTCTAGTGGAATGTGATACAGGATGATTTTGGGCTATTCAATCTCGCTAAACCTATATTATTCTACACTATCTTCTAAGCTTGTTATCTGAAGATAAAATTAGATGGAACTTGGAGGAGAAAAAAGCAAATACCTATGAAAAGTAATAAAGATTATTATGTAGATCTTGCTAAATGGTAACATTAATTGAACTGATCCAATGTATGCTGTTCAATCAAAACAAATGTCCATCAGGAGAAACGAGAAAAAAGGACTTGATGAATTATTAGCCTTTGTACTATAAACTGAAAAGCTACAACCATTCTGAACTCTATAACTCTGCTTTCCTATTTATGTACACTCTTTTGTTTGGCCTTTCTCTGGATGAGCTTGATTGTAGTTATGATAATAATCTAATAATGATAAACAAGTAAGCACTGACTTTAACAGGAAATTACCCCTGCAACATTCTGGTGTGGATAGAACAAGTTTTTTTTTTGTCCTGCCCAATTGTTTTGCAGCTCACTCCACTGTGGTGCTATAGATAAGCATTTAGTCTTTTTTCAGCACAAAAACATTTCTATTTCAGACACGAGAAATATTATACAACTTCTCTCTGTTTTTTAAAACATTTGATTAAGTTTCTGAACAAATTTTAACAAATGCTCCTTTTTGAACTTCCTTTTATAACTTGACTATAAAATAGATGAAGGCTATGCTTTTATTTTCCTAAATTCTATTTTTATGGGTGTGTGTGTGTTTCTCTTTAAAACTCTAGTAACTGCTATGTACAAAAACTTTAAGGAACAATTAGGAAAGAACAGACTTTCAGTAATGCAATGCAAACCAGATTACAGATTCCTTTCTATACAGATGTACATTTTATTTATATATAAAATCAATTGTTATTTTTAAAAATACATCAGAAACAAAACATGTGTTCTGTGCTGAACTGTATCTCAACCCTTCTAAAGATGGACTGTAACCTGTGAATGCCGCTGTGGGATTCATCTTATACAAACAACACAGAAGAACTATAAAGCAGGAACTATAATAGCAGTCGGATTAGAAACCTGCTTATGAAAACAATTTAAGGTTTGCGGGTTTTAAGCAATGGTTAGCATTTTCAAGTGAAAATCAAGTGACAAGGAAGTCCATGTCATTTACATAATTCATCACGTAACAACAAAAATATCTGCTGGAATGAAGTCAAAAACAGAATTGAAAGCGGGGGAAGGCTGAGGCCAATTTCAAATTTTAAGTCATTTAACCTTTAGAGTTGTTTACACATTTTGGATTCTCACTTGAAAATGCTAAGCATAGCTTCAAACCCGCAAACCTCAAATTGTTTTCATAAGCAAGTTTCTGACCTGACTGCTCTTCAAGGAGGCATTTGAAGGCTGTAGCCCTCTCTGCTGGTAAACTGGGCAAAATAAATTAAATAGAAGTGCAGCACATAATATTAAGCTAGCCTCCAGAGTTGTGCACTATCCTGAAAGTTGCTGAGCAGCAGAAGGTAAAGTAATCACTCAGTAACATCAAGATGAATAAAATAAAAGGCTATCTCATGTTGCAATTGATTTCAATCTGCTGAAATATGCACTATGCATTTTGATTATCTGGGCAATGCAACATGCTGTGCTCTTCACAGAGGGAGTTTGCTATTTGATTCTTCTCCTTCTTCTAGACGCCCATCATTCATCACACCCTTTTCTAATCTACATTTTATGTCTTTTGATGTGATCAGAGTGCACACTAAAGGGTACTATTTTGCAATTTTACATTTTGAGTGGAGTAGACATTGCTGAGTACCAGGTTTTGGTGGGGAGGGAAATGACTAACGTCATTAATTATATTTTCCAGTGACCTTTGAATTTTCTGACCACTCTACCTTAGAAGAGATGAGTACATAATTCAAGATGTCATTCCAACTCATTCTGTTTATTTCACAGGACAATGCAAGTCATAAAAATGAAAGATAGTGCTTGATAAAGAAAGCAACAACCGCACAGATAATGCCCAAGATGGAGAGCCAATGGTTCCTGATACATGATTTCATTGGAGTGCAATACTTTCAAAGGAAAATAAATAAAAATTATTGGTCATCCTTGGGGACAGGTAGACAGTTTAGTGTCTCAGTATGGAGAATGCGCATTGGCAGGTTATATGTTATGTTTGGGATTTTCTTTCTTTTATTAAAGAAATCTACAAGGTTATTCGAGGATAGGAACTTTGAGAAATCATTACAGTTTAACAAAAAGAGAAAGTGCTGATAGACTTCGGGAGAGACTATTGCCATTCTACATTTGACACCAATTGCTTCCTACAATGTTTGGTTGGGTTATTGAAATATATAATTATTATATACCAAAATATACAATGAAAACTATGAAGAATGTGGAAAACTAACTATAAAGAATCCAGGTTAATATATTGTACCTATATTTATTGCTGAACTTATTAGCTAATTAATCAACATTAATATTTTGGAAGAAGGCCATCTAAAAGAGATGAACTCTAATAATAGTCAGTTGGCATATTTTTAAGTTTAATCAACACATTTCCATAATGCAGTCACAGAATCATTGTTGCCCATCTCAAAACATTTATCATAACTTGAGCCAACAAGGGTTTTCTTTACAGATTTATTTCTTTTGGCCATGCTGGTTAGAGCTGATATGGGTTGCAGTGCAAAGTATCTGTAATTAAATTGGGATGGTTCTTGTTGAGCCTGAAAGAAGCAAGAATGATTAAGATGCAAGTGCCTTTAGAGACTGTTTCAAAATTTAATAAATAAATTTCTCTATATTACAGATAGATAAAATTTTGCATTATTTTAAATATAAAAAGAGCTCAGCTGTATCAATGTCAAGGAACCTGTCATCATTACAGTGCACAGTGGTCACTAAGAAGGTGGCAACTTAATGAATGGACCATTTTTTAATTAATCTTTTCCAAAAAAAAACCCAATATTATTTTTATTATTTTATTTACTTAGACTTCTATGGACTTTAATCCTTTAACAGGGATAGAACTATCTTTATCTCTTTGAGTAAATTGTTCCAGGGGAGGGGATTACAGTTGGGAAAACTCGTTTCCTGTTCCCTTCATCACTTATGATCATTGCAGCATCCCCATGGATATGTGATTGGGATACTTGACAACTGACTCACCTTTATGATGGTTGCAGTGTTCCAGGATTACGTGATCTCCTTTTGCGATCTTCTGACAAACAAGGTCAATGGAGAAACCAGATTCCCTTAACAACCATGTTGCTAATTTAAGAACTGCAGTGATTCACTTACCAAAGGTGGCAAGAAAAGTTGTTAATGGGGCACTTAACACATTTCTCACTTAACAACATAAATTTTGGGCTCAATTGTGGTCATACATTGAGGACTACCTGTAATCTCTGTTCCCTCTTAACATTCACTGGATGGGTGGATTCCTGATGGAGTAAGCATTTGTCTAACATATCAAGGTTCTAAACCAAGAAGGACTTCAAAGGTAACAAGAAAAAATACATTGATTTGAATACTTATTAATAACCAGTGTAGTTCTTGGCATAGAGGTGTTACATGAACAAATTACACAGAGCCCATCTATCCATGCTATGTTATCTTGGGATAAGCTGCAGTTTCCAAATGATCTTCAAGGACAGCCACATGTGTAGGAAGTTAGCACCCACCCCTCTCCTAGAAAATTGAAATAGCCTAGGAAATATTAAAAAATATTTCCTAGGCTATTTCCCTAAAAATATTTCCCTAAAAAGAGTAGAAACTCAAGAAGCAGAAATTTACCCCAGAAGGAAAAACTCACCCCCACCTTTGTTAATGGGTGGGCCATTAAGGCCTGGGCCAGAATACTTTACGTAAGAAGGAACTCCAGGTAAAACTATAGAAATTGCCAAAAGCCCTTTTATGGGCATAATCACCCAGCAAGGCTAGACCAAGCCTGGAACTCAGGACAGCCTACAGAGTTGCCCCTGGGAGTCTGACAACCAATTAGAATACAAGCTCCAATTCAAATCCCAACAGAGGGTGTAAAACCCAGCACTCTCAGTGCCTCAGCCCTTTTTTCTTGACCTTCTCACCTTGAGTATGTGATCAGACTTCTCTGGAGCTCCAGGCCATGTGGTCCTGTACACCATTAAACCTTCCAAGCAGCCTCCATGTTTCCAGTGTCTTTTTCCCCACTTGGAACTGAACCCAGAAGGATATTTCTTTCAACACATGTATAGTGAGCTACAATACTCCAAACATGAATAATAAAACTTTTCATTATATGAGAGACTGCAGTGGCAAAGATCTTCCTGGCCATAGCTTTTTCCTGTTCAGCAGCAGTGATATACCCAAAAGAACCCTCAGATTCTGACTTTCTTCTGTAATCCCATCTAAAGCCAAAAATGGACCCACTCGGAATCAAAAGGCCTTTAAATCCACAGTCACTCTGTTTTGCTGAACTTTAATAAACCTGTTTCTCTCCATACAGGCTTCATCTGTTCAGCTTCTCTTTCACCCAGCATTTAGATATACAAAGCTGCATATCATCGGTATATTAATCATATATCTCCTTATGACATTAATACTGACATTTCCTAGTTTCAGGCAGATATACTAAATAATAAGAAGGGGGAGACTAAGGCTTGTGGCATCCTACACTGAAGATCTCTTTTTCCCTCACCACCTGGAACTTTCCATTGTGGCAAGTGCAGTGGTAGGATTTAACCAGTTTACACCACTTTGGGAGAATCAGTTATTAACTTTCTGAACAGTTTGGTGAACTGGTTGTTGGAAGAACTCATTACGGCAGAGAACCAGTTGTTAAATTATTTGGGCACTGGGCAAGTGGCCATGAGAAGCAAAGCCTTGAAAAATTGTACTTAAAGTACAGTGATCAATCAGACAAAAAGAGGACAATGAAGACAACAAATCTGCTAAAGTTCAGCAGAAAACAAATATCTGCTATAAAGCCTAAATACATTCAATAATAAATAGTTATTTACATATTTTGTAGGTGCTGGACTTTAGATTCCCTATTCTGAGCAAAACCAGAAAATGAATTTACTTTTATTAAAACCACAAAGAAAGGCAAAGTTTTAGAGAAGTCCTTCTCTCCTTCCCTCTCCCCCCATCTGTGTTTAAAAATGATATGTAATCTAAAAAAGGGTATGTAAATCTAGAGAGAATAACAATGTCAAAAATGATGCAGAATTCTAGGAAAATAACTCTTATTTGTAATGGAAATTACTGAGTCAATCATTGAAGACAATTGGAGGTATTCTAAACAACAGTGAAAAGTTAGTTTCTCTTGGTCTCTTGTTTTGCTTTTGTGCAGTTTTGAAATACCTGTCTTGATGAAATAGCAATGTCTTAAATTTGGCATGAAATAAAAATTTAAAATTAATCATTGTAGCTGTATTTGGCTTTGATAGAAATAAAGCCAGTTTTGTTCTAGCTTTAATATTTATAATTGAATTGTCTTTGAATAGAACAGTGAGTTCCAGCTGGATTATTTGACAGGCATCAGTTTTCTGCATTTAGATATAATAATAATATCCTATTCATTCTTACTGGATAACATCACATATCTAGGCCTCCTTGTCCTAGGCCAGAGTTCCAACCTTAGCAACATTAAGTCTTGTGGACTTCAACTCCCACAATTCCTCATCCAGCCATACTTAGTCTTAAAGCTGACAAGATTGGACATCTTGGTCTTAGGCATTGCACATTCTACAAGAGACTTTCTCTCTTTTTATAAGAATACATATCAGACCTCAAGTAAAGGATAAGGAAATCTCACACTTGATTCAGAGTTGTGCATCTCAGCACCTGACTATCTAAATTCCACTGGGTTTTTTCATATACCTAAGATTATAAACTGCAATGCAGATTCCCTTTGAGAAATGAACAATAAAATCATAGGCTTGGAAGGGCCCATTTAGGGCTATTAAATCCAATATCTTTCTCAGTGCAAAAATCCAGATAAAGCATCCATGAGAAACTAATATCCAGCTTCTCCTTGAACCCATGTCAACATCATACTTCAGCTTCAACCATAACAACACAAGAGCGAACAATGGATACAAACTCAAGGTTAATCGCACCAAACTTGATTGCAGGAAAAACGACTTCAGCAACAGAGTGGTCAATGTCTGGAATACTCTACCTGACTCTATGGTTTCTTCCCCAAACCCCCAAACTTTTAACCTTAGACTGTCTACTATTGACCTCACCCCTTTCCTAAGAGGTCTGTAGGGGGCGTGCATAAGCACACCAATGTGCCTACCATCCCTGTCCTATTATTTCATATATATATATATAATTTTTCTTATATGTATCCATGTATTCATAACTATGTTTTTACTTATATATATTATCTTGTAAGCAATTGACAAAAATAAATAAATAAATAAAATTGTCTTACTTGATAATTTTTCCCATTATTTTCAGCTTACCCAACAAATAAGAACATTCTGAATTGGTTCAGACTTAAAATAGTCTGAATGTATTCCACTAAATCAGAGGTGGGATTCTACCAGTTCCAACCAATTCGCTAGAACCGGTTGTTAACATTCTAAGCAGTTCGGAGAACCGGTTGTTAGAAGAAATTACTGGCCTAATCCTGTAAGGAAGGCAGGAAAGAAACATTCTGGTGTTGCTTACAAAAACTGCCTCTCCGTTAACCCTTATTACATTCTTGGCAGGACTAGACTTCCTGTCTCAGGAACATCTCTGGAATTTTGTTCCCCTCCTTTGTTGGTACTTTGCTTGTGTGGAGTGACCATTCAAAATTACAATGGCACTGAAAAAAGTGACTTATGACCTTTTTTACACTTACAACTATTGCAGTATCCCCTCAGTCATGAGAGGCCAGGTGAGGAGATGTGTACCTTGATGTGAGTGATATTGAGTTGGCCACATCCAGCCAATAACATGACCACCAAGCCATGTCCACCCAATCACATGACTACCAAGCCATGCCCACTACCTAAGCCATGCCCACAGAAATGGTTGTTAAAAAATTTGAATCCCACCACTGCACTAAATGCATGTCTTTTATCCACTGGATAGGAATTCTTTTCATCATGCCATCTACGTCATTTATAATCAACAGATTGAAAGAAAGAAATAGAAGAACCATGATACTTTCAATTGTATCTCATTGTTTTCTTCTGCCAATGGAACAGATTCTGCTGACTCCTTTTTCTTCCACTCCTCCCTTTTCATCTATACCTTTCAATATGCTCAGAAGCATTAATAAGAACTGCCAGAGATAGTTACACAGATAAGCAGAATATAGAGAAAAATGGAATGGGACTACTACTTATGTAAAGAGCCAAATTATTAATAATTTCTCAGATAGTAGTGGACCACATGAATGTATAAGCCTAGAATCTATCCTTCCACCAGGCAGAAGGGAAATACATTTCTTTTACTACAAGAAATAAGAATTACCATTAAACTATAATTTGTTTGAAGTTAATATTGAGAGTTTAGAATCACAGAAATTAGAACTAGTATCAAAAAATAATCAAATTAAAGATCAGAAAACCTGTTGCTCTTTGATTGAACTCAGCAGCTAGTCTCAATCTGCACAGTTTTTACTTCAGGTAGATCAAACAACAATAAATAAAGCACAAGGGAAGTTAATCTGCAGCCTCTGTACCTTAATAAATAAAAGGTAACAAATCCATTCAGGTTTATGGCTTCTTGCCAATGCTAGTTTGAAAGAGAGCTGCCATGAATATATACACATTATAAGCCACTAAGCTTTCTGCTGTTGCCTTTTATTTGTGGTAGTATATATTTTAGGGCACAGAAAGCTGTAGGCTTTCATGTCACAAATACTGCCAAATAATAAAAGCCCTTAATGAAACTGAAGTCACTGGAAAATAGGAGTGGGCAGGAAATCACCGATAATGGCAGTAATAATTCCCATACCTATTTCAAGGTTTTGAGCAGTAGTTAATTTTCACCTCCTACATCTTGCTATATAAAGTATCAATTTCAACAAGATCTTGACTTGGTGTTTTCAGATTGTTCCACATATGGTGTCTTTGACAAATAACCATTACTGGCTGTCATGGCTGCATTTCTGCTATGTTCTCTTCTTTTGTGATTTTATTTCCGAATTGTCACGAAGCATCATGGATTTTTCTCTCTCTCTTCATCCGGTAATTCTTCCCTAGGAATAATGAAGTTTAAACTGATGTAAGAGGATAGTCAAGGATATCAATAGAATATCCACCACTTATTCAATCTGGGAAAAGCCTAGCCTTCATTCTACACCAATCTTCCCAGGCTGAGAAGAATATCTAAATCCTTCCTGATAAATGTCTGATGAGTGTTTCCACTAGAAGATAATCATCAGTGAAAGAAATATCACATTACTTCCAGAAAATCTGCCAACGACTGAATTGCTTACCAAATTAAGACGTTCTCAAGGCTCTTTTAGGAAAGTTGGGCTTATACAGTTAGTCCTTGACTTGCAACAGTTTGTTTAGTGAGGGTAGCACAAAGGTAGTATTCAGCAGGTTCTGACCAGTTCTGGAGAATCGATAACAGAAATATTGATTAGTTCGGAGAAGCAGCAAATACCACCTCTGGCTGGAGATTTTACAGTATCCTTCCCCTGCCACGCCCACCAAGCCATGCCCACAGAACTGAACATTTCCTTACCATCTTCAGCAGATAAGCTAACGAAACATTCAGAAACCAACTCACAAGCTCAAAGAACAAGACTTTACCTTCATCCTACACCTGAGCTACAAATATTCAGCACTATTACAAAGTTTGTTTAGTGACTGTTCAAAGTTACAGCACTGAAAAAAATGACTTATGACCATTTTTCACACTTATGACTATTGAAGCATCCTCATGGGCACGTGATCAAAATTCAGTTGCTTGGAAACTGGCTCATATTTATGATGGTTGCAGTGTCTTGGGGTCCTGTGATCACCTTTTGTGACCTTCTGACAAGCAAAGTTGACCGAGAAGCCAGATTCATTTAACAACCTTGTTACTAACTTAACAACTGCAGTGATTCACTTAACAACTGTGGCAAGAAAATGGGGAACAACTCACTTAACAACTGTCTCACTTATCAAAAGAATTTTTGAGCTCAGTTATGGTAATAAATCGAGGACTGTCTATATTTGGACTTGTAGTAGGAAAAAAAGACATATTGTTCTTTTGGATAGAAAATTGTGAATAAGCTGTCTTTCAATGCAGAGTGTGAATATCCAGTGTGCATATGTGTGAGCGTGGAAAGAGGAGGAACTGCTATGCAGACCCTTCATTTTATAAGACAATTAAAAGCATTCCAAGAAATGTTATGGTTGCACTTGACAAATGTTTGATATACACGCACATACACTCAGAATAAATTTATATGCTGACCAGTAATATAAATAAAAGTTTTCTTAGCAGCTTATGATAAAAATAAAAACAAGTCCATAAAGAACAAAACCATTAAACCCCACAGTTTAGTAAAAGCAGTAGAGAATAAAATGACTCATCTTTAAAGATCTTAAAACTCTAAAAATACCAACAGGGCCTATTGATTACCCAATGAGTTTAAGATTAAAAAGCCTAAGGGGAAAAATAATCTTCATAAGATACGACTCTTGGAAGGTCATTTCATATTATTTCTGGACGCTTTTGTAAGACTCACTTTGCCAATGGCATCCATTACACTTTGGTGGAGACAGCAAGAGAAAGAAGATGACCTTAAGGTCCAAGTGAGTATGCATCAAAGTAGACAATTCTTCCAGCCATTAAGGGTTGTAAAAAGTTAACAGTAAAATTTTACATTGGACGCTGAAATGCCTGGAAGTGCATGTGCCAAGACATTTGCTTAATGTTGCATCACACTATCCTGTCCACTTGAGGTATGATTACATTGGGAATAATTTTTTTATAGTTATCTATGCCCAGAAAAGCTTTCTACTGGTTTTAAATCTAAAAATGAGAAAAACTGTTTGAATCAAAAGCACGTTTCTAGCAATAAAGTCCATAAAGCAATTTGGCTGGTTTACTTATAAAACTGAAACTAATTAAAATGGATCTAAAAATGGATCCTAGTAATAAAAGCCTGCATTGGTGTTTCTAGTTACGAGTGGAGTGGTGGCCAAGAGGTGGAGCTCTCGCCTCACAGTCAAAAAACTGTAACTTTAATCCTAGATAGAGGCAGATATTTCTCTCTGGGCACAATGAGAATATATCTGTTGAATATAACTCCTTATTGGTGACAGGAAGGGCATCTGGCCAGTACACCCTCAGCTCCATTCAGTTGCCCCACTCCACCTCACAAGGGATTATGAGATCATGAATAGGAGATTATGATTGGTCTTTCTAGTTAGGCAGCTACATTATATGTTATCTAACAATATATTCTATTCTAACCTAAATAGTAAAACAATGGCTTAAACTTTACCAGAGATCTCTCACAATGTGCAATGACTTAATCACAGCTTGGTTTATTGCCAGATGTTATACCACTTGGAGAAAGGATGATTGTCTTCTAGCATTGAAAATTTAAAATGAAGCATTGGCAAGTTTTAAGTAGATCAGAAATGCCAACAGGTACAATATCATACGATGAGAATTCCTTGTATTGACAATCGTTGTGAATATAAGGCTTCTTAATATAGAAGAGAAATAAGAAATCAATATCGTTAATATATAGTCAGAGATGTTGGTAAAAGTAAATTTACTGTGTGTCACAGCATTATAATGAATAAAAAAGCAAAATAAACAAGCATTTGAGATAGTCATTTTAATTTCTGCCATCAGAGGTCTCCTACTTTGATAGAGTATGCCTATGCTAATGCTTTAGAGAGAAGATTAAAGTTGAGAAGCAATGTTCTGTAGGTAGTTAGCACCCACCCCTCTCCTATGAAAATGAAATACTTTAGGATTTATTTAAAAAAAGCAGAATATTTCTCCTAAAAGAGAAAGATAAATTCAGAAGCAGAAGCTCACCTCAGAAGCAGAAGCTCACCCTCACCTTTGTTAATGGGTGGGCCATTAAAGCCCGGGCCAGAGTATTCTACATAACAAAGCCCTCTACCCATCTCACCACACGGCCTGGGAAGATTGCATCAGCCAGCACTCAGGTGAAGCCATGTGGTCCAGACAAAGCCTAAAAAGTTAGCTAAGACTCCCGCCCCTGGGAGTCTGACAGCCAATGAGATACATTTCTTATACAGGAACAGGAAACACTAAGGTAGGGACCAACAGAGGGTATATAACTAAGGGTCTCTCAGCATCTTGGCCCCTCTTTTCCTTCACCCAACATCTTGAAGCATGTGATTATCCTTTTCACTTTGGAGCTCCAAGCCATGTGGTCCTGTCCACCATTAAATCATCTTTCCAAACAGCCTCCATATTTCCAGTGTCTTTTTCTCCACTTGGAACTGAACCCAGAAGGATAATTCTTCAAACAGTTCCATCAACTTTCAAGGATTAAAGGTATATTAGGAACAACTGATTTCAGTTCAAAGTTACCAAGCCTACCATCTATTTAGTACGAAGCAATCACTTTTGAATAGATTTATACTTCCAGGTAAATATGGAGAAGTGGTAATTTTACAGCGCACTCAATACTTCACTGGAAATGAGTGCCATTGCATTCAGTGGGGCTAATTTCTAAATAGAAATTTTGCACCATACATAATGGTGCACTTTGCAATATTTATTCAGAATTTGCAGCATTTTGCATTTTATTTTTTAAAAGTGCTTTGGATAATCTGGGCTTGAATATAGAATGAATATATGTATTCCCAGAACTCTTTAAAACTACTGCACTTTTTTTTCTAAGATGTAAAGTTCAAGTATGTGTTAATCCATGTCTGTATGATTGCCAAGAGAACAACATAGTTCTTGTCTATCGAGTCATCAGAAGCCAAACTTGTCTCAAAGGAGATGTTACTTTAAATTAATTCCTCTATGTCCTGCCCTGTAGAATGATAGAAAACAGTCTTGATCTACTTTGTTGTGATATCCTTTTAGGTATTTGAAGGGTGGTATTGTATTCCTTCTCAGCCTGTTCTTTTCAAGGCTAAACACCCCAGCACTTTAAATCTGTCTTCAAAGAATTTATTATCTACCACCCAGATTATCCTCCTGACACACCTCTGAATCTGAACCAGTTTCCATGAAACTTTCTTAAAATATGATGTTCAGCATAGGACAGTTTGGCCAAAACAGAATAAAAAAAGAACTGTTGTTTCCCATGATCTGGAAAAGATACAACTGTGGATGCAGTCTAAAACTGTATTTGCCTTTTTTTGGCCACTATTTTCAGACAGTTAACTCATATACAAATAATGGTTTGTAACCAACTATTATTTCATTATCTTTTTCTCATGTAAAACCAATAATTAAATTTGATTTCCTTTCCTGAGCTTTGGTTGTATTTCCTAGATTTAATTGTATTTATTGTATTATTTCAGCCCATTTTTTTTCAAAGTTTTTATTTTTTAACAACAAATATACAAACAAAACATAAAAACATAAAACCCTCTTTCAGTTATATACATACAGTGTGTCAGCTGGTTACAATCTTTTGTGCTATCCTTTTTTTTTTACTATTACTCACAAATTATATAAATTCTCACTTTATCAATCTAGCTTGTGTTTATGTAACATCAATTATTAAACATTCATTTGACTAATCTATTTTTCCATCATTTTATATGAGATATTCTAAATTTAATTATGATTTAATCTTATACATTCATCCAATGGTTATATATTTTATATTGTATTCTATATCAATCTATTAACTTTTATTATAAGGCTTACTAATCTATTTCTTTACCATGTCTTTTTATCTAACCATTGATAAAATAAATCTCATATCATATAAAATTGTTTATCTTCTTGTTCTTTAATTTCAAATGTCAATTTACTCATTTTGGCACAGTCCATGATTTTCTTAATAATTTCCTCCTGCATCGGTATTTTTTCATTTTTCCAATTCTTAGCAAATACAATTCTAGCCGCTGTTAAAACATTTACAATCAAATATTTGAGTTCTTTAGAGTATATTTCCGGTATTATTCCCAATAAAAATATCTCAGGTTTAAAGTCTATATGTTGTTTTGTCATTTTTTCCAACTATGTGTGGATTATAGTCCAATATCATTTTGCATCCGAGCATGTCCACCACATATGGTAATATGAACCAGGTATCTGATGACATTTCCAACTTTTATCCACTTTATTCTTGAACATCCTCGTAATTCTTGTTGGGGGTAAGTTCCACCTGTAAAACATCTTATACAAATTTTCTTTATATGCAGTTGACATTGTCATTTTATAATTTTGAGACCACAATTTTTGCCATATATCTAAGTCTAAGTCAATCCCATATCCAAAATATCTAAGTCAATCCCATATCCAAAATTTTTCCCCCATGCAATCATTTCTTTTACTTGTTCTTCCTCTAATTTAAACTCCAGCAAGTGTCCATAAATTTTTTTAATTACTTTTTCATCAGTACCTGTCAAAATTTTACCTAAATCAGTCAACTTATCATAAATACCTTCTGTTTTAACATCTTTATCAAATCTAGATTGTACTTGCAAATATGAAAACCAATTCATTTTTGCATCTTGTTTTTCCAACACTTGCATAGATTTAAATTCACCCTTTTCACTCAATATAATAATAATAATAATAATAATAATAATAATAATAATAATAATAATAATAATAATAATAATAATATTTATTTATATACCGCTCCTCTCCCGAAGGACTCGGAGCGGTGCACAGCCATACAATTAAAACATTAAATATATAAAAATTAAAACTAAATTAAATTAAAGACCCTGGCTGAAAACAATTAAAACCCCTCCCTTAAACCCTAAAATTTGATATAAAAATTAAAATACCCAAATCTAAAATCAGCCCAATAGGCCTGGTCAAAGAGCCAGGTTTTCAAGGCACGCCTGAAGGTCCCAGGTCCGTGGCTGTACGTAACTCCGGAGGCAACCCATTCCAGAGGGCAGACGCCCCCACAGAGAAGGCCCTATTCCTCGGGGTCACCAGCCAGCACATAGATGCCAACGGGACCCGCAAGAGACCCTCCCTGTGGGAGCGCACCGGACGGTGAGAGAAAAATGGCAGAATGCAGTCTTGTAAATATCCTGGTCCAATGCCATGGAGCACTTTAAAAGTTAACACTAAAATCTTAAAGTGCACCCGAGAGGCCACTGGCAACCAATGCAGCTCGCGCAGGAGGGGCGTCACATGAGAGAACCTTGACGCCCCATAACCACCCGTGTGGTCACATTCTGTACCAATTGAAGCCTCTGGATGCTCCCATTCGGGAGCCCCATGTAGAGGGCATTACAGTAGTCCAGTTGGGAGGTGACCAGGGCATGAGTGACCATGCGTAAGGCATCCCGATCCAGAAAGGGCCACATCTGGTGGATCAGGCGGACCTGATAAAACGCCATATCTCACCATATCTGTTTGTTCCTTTTTATATATTATTGGATAGGAAAAGCCTTCAATAGTAGATAACCATAGTGGAATTTTTAAATAATATTGCTTTTTTATCTTCTCTAGAAACAATGCTTCTCAAATATAATGTCTTCTAAAATACCCCTGTGTTTTAGTTCCCTTATACCAGAGGAAGGCATGCCACCCTAACAGCAAGTCATGTCCTTCTAGATTCAAAAGTCTAGTATTCCTTAATGTTATCCACTCCTTTACCCACATCAAACTCGTTGCTTAGTAGTATAATTCCCAACTGGGCAAAGCAAATCTCCTCTTATTCTTGCATCTTGTAGCAATTTAAGTTTTATTCTCGCTTTCTTCCCCTGCCAAATGTATTTTAGCACTATTTTGTTTAAATCTTCAAAAAATTCTTTCCCTAATCTGATTGGAATTGTCTGGAATAAGTATAAGATTCTAGGCAATACATTCATCTTAATTGTAGATATTCTCCCAATCAGTGGTAATTGTAAATTTTCCCATTTTATCAAGTCTGTCACAATCCATTGTTTGAGTTTAAGATAGTTAAGATACTCCTTAAGTGTGCTACATCTTGGTGTTATGTGTATCCCTAAATACTTAACCTTATTTGTGACCTGGATCCCCACAACTTCTTCCAATTCTTTCTTTTGTCTTGCTAACATGTTCTTTGTTAATGTCTTTGTTTTACCTTTATTTATTTTCAAACCTACTACTTTCCCATACTCTTCTATCTTTTCTATCAGTTTAGGTGCTGACTCCAATGGATCCTCTAATATGAATACCAGGTCATTGCAAAGACTTGTAATTTATACTCTTCTTTTTTAATTTTTATTCCTTTTATTTCTATTTCTTCTCTGATGTTCCTATTCAGCACTTCCAGTGTTAACACAAACAACAGAGGTGACAGTGGACAGCCTTGTCTAGTCCCTTTTCTTATATCTATAAAACCTGTTAACTCTACATTTACCATAACCTTTGCAGTTTGTTTATGATATATTGTTTCTATGGCTTGAGTAAAGCCCATTTGGTCCATTTGTAATAGCTTAAAACGCCAATTCACATTATCAAAGGCTTTTTGTGCATCTAAAAACATCAGAGCCAATTGTTTTTCGGGATGTGCCTCATAGTATTCCAATGTATCTAAAATTATTCTCATATTGTCTTTAATTTGTCTCTTCGGCAGAAATCCATTTTGATCAGGATGAATAAAATTATTTAAGTATCTTTTCAGTCTTTCTGCCAGAATTGAAGCAAAAATTTTATAATCTGAATTTAGTAGTGATATTGGTCTGTAGTTTTTAACTTGCTGTGGGTCTGTGTCCTCTTTTGGTACAAGTGTGATATATGCTTCTGACCATGTTTTGGATATCCTCTTCTTTGTCATAACTCCATCCATTACTTCTAATAAGTAAAGATTTAATATTTCCTGAAATGTCTTATAAAATTCCACTGGCAAACCATCCGGGCCTGGTGCTTTCCCAATGTTTTGCTTTTTTAAGGCTTCTGTTAATTCCATCATTGTTATGTTACTTTCTAACATTATTTCAATGTCTTTAGATATCTGAAGCAAACTTACTTCCTGTAAGTATTATTGAATTATTTCTTCCTGAATGTTCTCTTGATGATACAATTTTCCATAATAATCTTGTATAATTTTTTTCTTCTCCACATTTCCATAGCATACATGTCCTTGTTCATTTATTAATTGATTTATCCTTCTCAAATCTCTTTCCTTTCTCAATTTATATGCTAGCCATCTGCCTGGTTTGTTTGCATCTTCAAAATAGTTCTGCTTAGCATTTTTAATTTTTTGTGCTATTTCTTCTTTTTCCATTAGCCCCATTTTATGTTTAGTTATGTTCATTTTACTTTTAATGTCCTTTTTTTGTGGAAATTTCTGTAGTTCTTTTTCCAACCTCTTGTAGTCATCTTCCAGTATTTTAAAGGTTTTTCTCTGTTTTATATTTCTTTTCCTTGTATAGTCCATTATCAAACCTCTTGTATAAGCTTTCAGGTTCTGTAATGGTGTATCCTCTTTAGTGTTTTCTTTAAAGAAAAAAGTCAATTCTCTCTCAATTTTCTGTTTAAAGTCTTTTTCCTTTAATATCATATTATTTAAAGTCCTTCTAGATCTCCTTTTTTTGTCCTTTCCATACAAGTGTTAGTGGATTGTGATTTGCTCAGGTACTTGTTTCTATTTCAATGTCTTGTGTATTGGAAAGCAATTCTGTTGACATCCATATCATATCATGATGCATGTCTATTTGAATAAAAGATATATTGTTTATTTTCCGCATTTCTCTCTCTTCATGCATCTTTTAAGTTTATCTCATCTGCTATTCGAAAGAAAGATTTTGGCAGCATCTTTCTGGCTTTCTTTGCTATTTTTTGTGTTTTATAGTCTAATTTGTCATTTATTATTCCATTAAAGTCTCCCATCAGACAAATATTAGCATAGTCCAGTTCAATTATTTTCTTATGTAATTTCCTATAAAAATCTTCTTGTTTATCATTTGGAGCATAAATTGCTATTAAGAGTATCTTTAGATTATTGTCCATTATCTCCACCATCAAAATCCTTCCATCATCATCTGTATATATTTGTTCCACAGGAATTGTATGTCTAATGTATAACACCACTCCTCTCTTTTTACACTGTGTCAACGCTGTAAATAATGTACCTAATTTTTGTTGTTTTAATATATAATCTGTTGTTTTTTAATATGTACTTCTTGTAGGCAGATTATATCAAGTTTTAATTTCTCTAATTTATGAAATATTTTTCTTCTTTTAGTAGCTGAATTAAATCCATTTATATTAATTGTAATCAGTTTTCTCTCATCCATTTTAAACTTTGTAAGAAGGATTTGTTGCTCTAGTAGATCTTGGTTCTCATTGCTCTCTGGGTACACCACCTACAGCTCCTTCTTCTTTTTCTATTACTGTTATACATTCCTCTTGTAATTCAATTAATGACTCTTCTTTTCTTGTATCTTCCTCCCTTCCTCTAAAATATTCCAGATAGAATAACTCAGCTTTTTCAATTGTATCAATTCTGTGTCTTTGTTCCTGACAGGTAAACATGAGACCTTCTGGTATCAGCCATCTGTAATTTATTCCTCTCTTAAGTAACTCTTTGGTCAAGAATAAATATTCTCTTCTTATCTCTCTCACTCTTCTCGGTACCTGTTTCAGTACCACTATTTCTTTATCTTTGTACTTTAGTGTTTTTTCTCTTGCCGCCTGCAGTATTTGTGATTTAATTATTTTCTTAGTAAATCTGATGTGAACTTCTCTTGGCAGTTTATTTCTCATCGC
Organism: Bungarus multicinctus; assembly: GCA_023653725.1. NCBI lineage: Eukaryota > Metazoa > Chordata > Lepidosauria > Squamata > Elapidae > Bungarus > Bungarus multicinctus. Next base: position 107,648,763 of record CM042836.1, read on the forward strand.
ATATCTTGTATAGACATGAAAAACCTCGTCCATTCCATCCATCATCTTCTCTTTAGTTACCTCTAATGCTTCTGTCAGGATTTCTGTCATCATTTCAGCAAGGTTTTCACCCTTTTCTTCTATATTTTGAAATCTTAGATAAAATTCTGATCTATCAATTTCCTATCCCAATGATTGCAGAGATCTGCCCTTATCTCTTTCGATTTCACTCAGTCGAGTATCTATATCTCCCATCTTCTTATCTTTTTGTACATCTTGTTCTTCAATTTTCTTGATTCTGTCCTCATATTGCATCATCATCTGTTGAATATTTTCAATTTTCTCATTTGTCTTTTCAGTTTTTTGCTCAAAATTCTCCGTTCTCTTTTCAATATTATCTGTTTTTACTTGGATCTTTTGAATTTCTTGCATAATCGTCTGCAGTGTGACTTCTTTCTCCTTCTCTTGTTGTAACATCACCTGTATTGATCTTTGTCCTCCAGATGGTGAGGAGGAAGAAGTCGGGATTGAAGAAACTGAGACTGGTATCTTTCTGCTCATCTTAGAATACTTAGTAGAACAGTTAAGAAGAAAAAGCAAGAGCAGCCAACTGTCACTCCAACAACAAAAAGGTTAAAGCAAAAAATAAAAAAGGAAGGGAAAAAAATCTTCAGGCACTTGAACACCTTAATCCAATTGGTTCCAATTATATGGAAGAAAAGGAAAAAAAGAAAAAAAAAGATGCAAAATGGAAAAAGGATGAAAAAATAAAAAAAATAGGGAAAAATTTAAAAAGACAGAAATCTGTATATTCCCCTTGCTGAAAAGGTAGAACAAAAGGAGGATGGAGGAGAAAAAAGAAAAAAAAAGAGTAGTCTTATTCCTGCACCAAAAGACTCAAAAATCCAGTTGGGGGGAGTAGAGGAAAAAGGGAAAGAGAAAATGCAATTCTGTCAGTAAGCAAAGCACTGCCACTAAATATTCCAGGCTCTTTCCTAAATCAAAAAACAATTTTTTTTCAAGGTCACTTCAATTTCTTTCTTTCAATTTCAAATCCAGACTCCAGCTATCAGTAGTTCCCCAGAAGAACAACTGCATAAACAATATACATGCTCTTCCTACTGTCTTTTCAATGAAGAACACAGAGTCCTTGAATGTAACACCAAATGTATCAACAAGAAAGAAAGAAAGAAAGAAAAACAGTGTATCCAAGCCTCCAGGTGGCAGCGCTACTTATTTCCCTTTCCTTTCCCTTCCCCTCTAATATTTAAACCAGGAATAAAAAAAATAAAAAGAGTCTGAAATTATTAAAAAGAAGAGGCAAGAAAAAAGAGCTTTTCCAAAAAGTTGTTTTGAAAGGAAAAAATTAAAATTAAAAAGGAAAGACCAGTCCAGTTTAAAAGTTAAAAAGTTATTGCAAAATTCCAACGTTCCAATAAAATAAAATAAAAAAAAACCTTCAGGTTTAATTTGTGCTTAATCTCTCTGCTTAAACACTTTTATCTTCACTTTTAAATTTAATTTTTAGTCCATTAGGGTGTTCTCTCCAGAAATAATGAATAGAAAATTATCTCATCGAACTAACACACTTTCTTTCCAGCTTCCTTCCATTCCGGAGCTGTCCCAGCTTCAGCAGCTTTGATGGCTACCTTTCCGCCATAGGAAAAAAGGGCTTCTCCTGGGGAGGGACTTTGCGATGTTCCTGGGATCAACAGGATGTGCCCTTCTCTATCACCGTCTCTACAGGACAGTTTGGGTCCGTTGGGACTGTCCTGCAACGGAGATATCAGCAATGATCTTAGAGCTTAAAGATTGCATGCTGTACCGCTGCGACGCCAGCTCCGCCCTCCTATTTTTCAGCCCATTTTTCTAAGCTTACAAGATCCACTTTGAATTTTGTTTCTGAGTACTGGGCTATTTATATACTATTAATATTTTTCTTGTCATGACCTTTAACTGAGCAAAATGGTGCATCGCATGGCAACAAATTTTGAACCAAGATACCTCCAATGGGTTAACTTACAGAATGTGTCCAAAATCTGGAATCCATGGCTCTCAAGGGAACTGTTGCTGCACTGTTGGGCTACTACTGCGGGTCACGTAATCTTAATTTTCAATGTTCCATGACTTTTTCCTAGACAATCTCCCAATGTTTTGCATGGGGAGGGGACAGAAAGGGTTAAAGGAGAGGAAGGGAGTAAGAGAGTATGGGAGGAGAGGAGAGGAGAGGAGAGGAGAGGAGAGGAGAGGGGAGGGGAGGGGAGGGGAGGAAGGAAGGAATATTTCTAATACTCATTGACAAATTTGTATAAGAAAATTCAATGGAGAAATGGGCAGGATGTTGGAAATTGCTTCTACCCCACTGTTTTTTTGCCCATCCTTGGTGATTCTGTTTCTCTCTTTAGGTAAGAAAATATCTGTGAACTAATAATCCAATAGGGCATGAGTTGTCGAATTGTCTAATGTGGTTTCTGCAAATTTAAGTATTCCCTCTATTACATATACTTACCAATTCAATTATTTATGGTCTCCTTAGAAAATGTCCCAATGCTAATATGAGATTGCCTGTTGATCCATTATTCTCTTGATCTTTCTTCACTGTGATTTTGAAAATAGAGTAAAAAAAAAAAAAACCCACAATAAAATCAATACAAATCATTGTTTAGAAGAAGTGCTGATGCAGGAAAAGTGAAAAAGTAATAAAAGCATTTTCACTTATACAATGAGATTCTTTCTTAGACTTCACATTTGTCACAGTACAAAACTATAGAGTTTTGTATTATTGGATACAGCATCGGATTAGGCACCATTTAGATATCAAATCTTAGGAAAAAGCTTTATAGCTATCAGATACCTAGAATGACGTTGTTTTTAGGAGAGCAACCAACTAATATTTAGCTCCTTTTTCTTGAAGAAGCATAAAAGAGCATTCACATTTCATATGACTCATGAATAATTGGGAGTAATTTTTTTAAAAAATTAAATGCCCAGTGAGTGGCATGGAAGGTTGAGAATTTAATCCTAGGCAGAGACAGATGTTTCTCTATAAGGGTGCAAAGAGAAAATATCTGCTGTGAATAAGGTGTCAGGAAGGGCATCCAGCCAGTAAACGCTTAGCTCCATTCAGTAGTCCTAACCCCATCCTGAAGCAAAGAATTACAGGTCATAAAAAGAAGAAAAAATGCATAAAAAGAAGAACCAATGCATCACAAAGTAATATACTTAAGAATATTACACCCAATATCCAAAGATTTGGTCGTTTGCCCTCAAAATGTAAAAAATCAGCATAAACTGTTTTAAAACTTTGCTATTCTATAATTGTTGAACAAATTATCTATCATTTCTGTGTACCATAGCCAATAGCAATTATTTATTCCCAGTTGCCCTGTGTATATATCTGAGTAATATTATTTTACATTTTATACTACATTGTTAATTTAAAAAGTGCCAATAAAACAGCATATTCCAATATCTTCTACAATATCCTTAAAGATTTTTTTTCCTGGCTCCAACATTGGGATTCTCTAATATATGCTTGAGATGCTGTCTGAATGAATTTAGATGCCCAGGCACATAATAGAGAATTCAGTAAAACAAATATATTAAAATGTTAGGAGACAAAGACTCAGGGAATGAGCAGAATGGCAGATCTGAAAACAAACAGACAATAATGCTGTACTACCACATGAGTTGTTTATGGATGACAATGAGCACAAGATAAAAACATAAATCTGAAAGCAGCTTAGCCTTGAGGGAAAGTATGGAAGTAATGGGAAATATTTTGTCATTGCAAGGCCACAAGCACAATCAAATTCTTCAGTGAGCACTGAGCACTGTTCAAAATGAAAAGCAAAAGAGCAAGTAATAGCTTTGAAACATCCTCAACAACAAATGTTTAGGCCACATGCTATATCACAGACCTAAGACTAAGTGACTGGTATAGCTGGAGAATGGCTGAAGTTACACTGTAATGAAATAAAATGCTCCCTCCAGAATTGTCCAAAGCATTTGAGGTGGCATAAGGGAGAAAAACTACTTTTAAAATGGAGCAAGAAAATAATTCTAGAGCTCACATTTGTAATGGCAGGGAATAAATAAAGAGCGATGTTATATCCTCCCCTTCAAAATCGCTGTTGGACTGTTCTAGCAATTGGGCAACCCAGAAATCAGGATAAGACCTAGGATCTTCTGTGGTCTGGTATTAAGTGCCTAAAAATATTACCCCTATTTTATGAACCATACATTAGATGCCAATAGGTTGCTAGGCAGAATCAAAGTGGTGGCTTTGACTTACAAAGCTTAGAAGGCTGAACACCTGTGCTGATTTAATTTATAAATCACATTTGTAACCCACCTAACTTAGAACAACTCTGGACCAGTGGTGAAATGCTATCGGTTCGGCTCAGTTTGGCCAGACCTATAGCAAAAATTGCTATGGGTTTGGCTGAACCAGTAGTTTAAAAAAAGCTCCATTGATCAGCTGAAAGGAGAAAGAAGAGAAAAGTGCAGGACTGGCCCTCCCACCTGCGCTTTTCTGTTCTTTATTCTTTCAGCTGATTGGCATGGCAGAGCCTCAGCTGGATTTGGAAAGCTGTGCGTGCACACATGCGAAGTGCGCGATCACCAAATCGGTAGGGAAACTGGTAGAATCCCACTACTGCTCTGGACAATATAGAATTATAAACAAATCTAGTGTCAGAGTTCCAAGTAACACACCCATAGCAATCAAAACACTGAGGCAGATGGGTTCCTCAAAAAATAGATTTATTTATTGGATATGTCATATTGGCATGACCTGGTGAAAACTGACTCTAAGTTTTCCTGTGGTTTTCACCTAATTAAAACTAAAAGTGTCACTTTCTCCAAACAATCAGTCACATGGTGTAATCAGGATACAGTCAAGTTGCTAGATGATTCCAATCCCTTCCTTCTAGACATTTGGTGGGAATGTCCTTGGTTCCCAAGAGAAACTATTTTATTTCGGCTACAGTATCCTAGCTATCTCTACTTTCCCCTCCCTTTCCCACAGCTCCAGTTGTGGCAGCACTGAAACTGCAAAATGACCACAGCCAGGTCAGCTTCAGGGTTGACATCTAGTACATTATAAAAACAACAAGAAGGCAACAACAGAGGACTCAAATAAGGACTTTAAAGACCTGGCTTTAGGAAAGTGATTGTTGCTACTTTGTTATCTATTTTATCAATAGATTGTTAATTATTGTTATTAAATATTATATTTAATGTTGAATTCTTTGGATGTTTTTATTGTTGTTTATGGCGTTGTAAGCTGCTCTAAAGCATGAAACTTTGCTTAAAATGTGATATACAAAGAATTTAGCAAGTTAAAATAAACTTCCAAAAGTCTGGCCATCAGTTTTTTCAAATCATTGTAATGTACTTTTATTTTTCACGGCTGATAGACATTTGAAAGAAGATGTCTAAAGGCAAAGATTAAAATGCGCAATGCATTGCATGCTCTGCTTTACTTATCATATAGTAGAAGGTCACCAGGTATCACATCATGAAATTCTGATTGTGCATTCAGCTCAGGATTTCTGTTCAGACTGTGATATTCCTCGTTTATTTTGCTTTGTTACACAATGCACACTATAGACTTCACCTTGTACCTTCAAGTTATTTTCTATTTTTCTCATTCCTGAGTACCTGATGCCTGATGAAAAGTCCATTGCATATTTTTCATCAATCAGTACTTATTTTTTGAGTGAATTTTGTTGATATGCTAGATTTTTAACAATAATATTACAACACTTATATCTCAGTAGCTCATAATAAAAGCAGTATGTCATTTTAAAAAAAACGAAAATATTTTAAACAAAAGTACAGGAATGATATTGATGTAACAATTCATATTAGTTAGTTACTTAGTTCATCTTCTCCCCTTTGTTAATTCATGAATAGGATGCATGGAAGTCTATGGTGATTATTTGGAGCAATGTCTAAATCAGGGATGTGGAACTATGGCCCTTTTATGATCTGTAAATTTCAACTCCCAGAATTCCTGAGCCAGCCATGTTGGCTGGCTCTAAATAATCAGTGTTCAGTATATGTAGCTGCTAAAACAAATTATTATAGATATTTTATTTTTTTTCTGACTTCAAAGAAGATTGACCAGGTGTATTTAAGCACATATCACATTAGAATTTCAATAAGTATGATTTCTGATAATGTAATGGTTGACTGTTTAAGTCAATCAGCCCTGTTCTTTTCCATGACATTTTATCTCATTTTTCCATCCAAAGTCAGAGAGTATTCTGGGTCTATGATTCATATTCAGTCCTCAGAGGGAGATCCACACATTGATACATTCCCCTCAGAAAAACTTGAGGCTACTTCTAAACTAAATGGGTGGTATATTCAGCTCTGATTTTTGAATTTAGAAGAAATAAGTGGAACATAAAATGCTGGGTACTGATTTTTATTACTCCACTATTCTGTCCTACCCCCTTCCTTCCCATCCTTTCTCATATGTTTTTTCAACAGTCTAGTATCTATCTGAAGTCATGGAACAGACTTTAGTTGAATTGCTGTTTACCATGCAATGAATGAATAAATAAAGCAATTGCTCATAAAAAGAGAAAAAAACACTATTAAAAAAAACCTAAAGTAAGATATTACTTATTTGGAATGGACCTCAGAAAATTTTTTTGACTTATATAGATCCTCCAGTGAAGAATTTATTTCAGTAGATATCAAAAAGATAAATGGAGTGTTTTGTATATTAACCTCAATTAAACCAGAAATTGGACGGTATTAACCGATAAATATCAGAGATTTGTGGGATAGAAGTATATATGGGTTTAAAACTGGAAATAAAATAGAAGTATGTGCAACAAACAAAATTTAAATTTGTGAATAAACCAGGGAAATGGTTGGCTTATAAAACATTAAGAGAAAGAGAAAAGAAAATGATACTGAAATTAGAAGAGGGAGATATAGTATTAATAGATAATGTGGCTATACAAAAACATTTTATCAATATTCTAATTTGTATACAGGACATGATATTTCTGTGAAGAAAATAGAGCAATATCTCAGAAAATAAAATCTATTGAAGATTGTAGAACAAAGACAAATTATGAATGAGGCTATAACGATAAGTAAAGCTTCAAAAGCCATTAATAAGAGTAAATCTGGACAAGCGCTTGGACCAAATGGGTTACGAAGTCTGTATTATAAATCGTTTGAAGACGCACTCTTGCAATCACTACAAAACTTAATGAATTCTATTTTACAGGGAGGAAAGTTGTCATAGACTTGGAAAGATCCTAAAATAACATTAATACCTAAAGAGCGGGCAAGATTTGATTTTAGCAAGAAACTGAAGAGCAATATCATTATTGAATAATGATTATAAGTGGTTTACAATTATTTTAGCTAAAAGAAATTAATTTTGTAAGAATGTATTGATGAGGATGGATGTAGTCTTCTACTAAAAGATAGTTTAAAGGGCAATGCTAGAACCGAGCTGTATATTTGGACAAGTTAATGAATCATAGGCAAACAGATGCTGTTTTTTTCTGTTCCATAAATAAAGTAAAAAGCATCTATACTTCTGTTCTATTATGGCCTTAAAGCAAATTAGGCTTTTAGCAAACTCATAGGCTTTCACAGAATGCTAGTGGTCTTCTGATAGGATGAAGATTCAGAGTTCATTATCTTGGGGAGACATGTTTTGTAGACTGATGGCTTGTTATAAGTATTAAATTGATAACTTGTTTTTGTATGCTTTCTCTCCATTATACATGTTCAAGATATAGTACTAGATATAGTATTGAATTGCTGAGAAATCCAATGGAACTCAAGAAATTACGTAAATATCTAGCTACTGAAACTTAACATTTCAGATCCCTGATCTAATCTACTCAAAATTTTACTGCCTTGTTTATTTTGAAAGTAATTTTCAAACCAGTAGGAAGTTTCCCAGCAAGGAAACTTTTTAAATATTTCATATTTTCTTTTTCTCCAAAGCTCACCAATAACAATATTGTACTTATGGAACCAAATATGGAACAAATGTTCAACATTTCCAAACCCTTTGATGACCACATCTCACCAGAATGGATTCTTACAATAACTCATCTGTATCTGTGTAACACCATTATAGTTATCTCTGTATTGATTTGAATTTTAATAAGGGTTTCACATTATCCAGGTTATCATGTTATTAGATATTAATAAATATTATTTGGAATCCAGGAGTTTAAGAAGGAGGCCACAAAAACCAGTTAGCTCATTTCCTTCATACTAATTCCTCCTCTAATGAAAATTCTACACAAATTAAAAGCATACAAGGCTTAATTCACTTGTAATGTCCTTGTGCTTTAAATCCCATAGATATTAATCTTAAACGTTAAAAGATGTTATTCTTTTAACCATCCAGTTTTTCTAGCTTGGCCTATCTTCCAAATATTAAATACTTTGAGCTGTGTTTACTTCCAACGTAATATCAACCTCCACATCAATAAAACTGAAAATTCTTAGCATCTTTTAGATCTTAGCTATAATTTCAGCATCTGAATGTTTTTATTTATCTATTAAATGCATTTATATAGATGCCCATCTACCACTGAAACTCTAAGTAGCAAACGAATATAAGAAATATAATTATCAAAATCAGTTAGGAAAAAGAAAATAATAATAAATCAACTATAATAAACAATAAATAGATAGTAAAAAAACAATGCCAAGACTTTAATAAAAATCTCAACACCATGGATTATGCTCAAGCAGGACAAAATTGCATTAACATCCTGGGCCCAGTAATAAACTGAATGTATATTTCATTTTTTTTGTACCCATTTCTTGTAAAATATTTAGCAGCATATGAGATGGAATTTTGTTTGTGTCTGTTTTTTTGGAATAAATGTTTGGCTATGCACCTAAAATAACTGATGCCAGGAATATGCTTAATAATGTTGATTAAATTAGAAATTCTGAATGATATTAACTTGCATGGCTTATCTCAAATAAAACCTTTCATAATATATTTTGGAATATACTGTAGATGGGAAAATATTAAATACTAACTTGGCAAGCAAGAGTGTGTGGTTCAGATTAGATAGATGGCTTTAAGGAAAAATGCATTGTTAACATTTGGTGACTACTTTCAACTGTGGGTTCCTTGAATTTCAATCACATCAAATCTCCCATAATTAGAACTCACATGTACCACATTTGAGCAGTGAAATCGTACAGTGGTACCTTGGTACACATTGTTAATTGGTTCCGGAATGCATGATGAGTACCAAAAATGATGAGTATCAAACAATTTTTTCCTATAAGGAATAATGTAATGAGTCACAAGATAGCTGACACTGACAAGTTCTAGCTTGTGCGTTGTGTACCAAAGAAAGGATGAGTACTGAGAAAAATTTTTCATATCAAAATGCATTGAGTACCAAATTCAATGAGTTTCAAAGCAGTGGAGTTTCAAGGTACTACTGTAGTTAAAAACTAGAGGGTGACAAAGAGTTAGATCAATGTTTCTTATAGTCAAGAGAAGATAAAGGAAGTTAAAGAGAAAACTTTCCTTACAAATCCTTTCCAGAACCTGAATTCAAAGCCACAGGCTGTGCAAATTATGCAATAATCTTTTTCCCCATCTGTATTTTGATCCTTATGCCTTTCAAATAAGATACATCATGCCTGGAGAACACAAGACTTCTATATGCAAAACTGATCACTTGACCTATCATTCACTCTGCAGAGGGAATGGTGAGAGAAGAGAAAGAAGAGGGGAGATCAGTTGCAACACAAGAGCAACTTAGGGATACAAGATACAGGAGGGATTGACTAGCACAAGGATGGAAGGGAAAGAGGAGTTAAGAGAAAACATAGAAAAACAGCTTTCAGCAGCCAGTGATTTGCTAGCTGCAGCGTTTTAAGAGAAGCTGATATAAATCAATAGAGTATAATTTCCTTTTTTCCTGATTTTAGTGACTGCAAGTGGTTGCCTTCAAAATAAAAGTCAGATTTCTAGGATGTGAATTTATATGAAAACAAACAAACATATCTTCCTAACAGATTTTTACTACTGGTTCTGTGGGCGTGGTTTGGTGGGCATGGCAGGGGAAGGATACTGTAAAATCTCCAGTCAGAGGTGGGATTTGCCAGTTCTCCGAACTACTCAAAATTTTGCTACAGGTTCTCCAGAACTGGTCAGAATCTGCTGAATACCACATCTACATGACTCTTAGTCTCGCTTTAGACAGGAAAAGCTGGCTGGGTGATTTTGGACCAATCATTCTCTCTTTCAGTCCAACCCACCTCATAGGTTTGTTGTTGTGGGGAAAATTGGAAGAGAAAGAAGTAGTTATAATTAGATATGATTGCCATCTTGAGTTATTAATAAACAATAGGAAAGGTGAGATAAAAACTGCGGTTCTCACCTGGCCATCAGCTGCAACGAACATTTTGCGGATAGCGGCGAGGCCTCAGGGCAGGGCTGAGACATTCACACAACCATACTTTGCCCTCGTTATCTCCGCCACCGCCACCGCCGCTGCCGCAGCAACAGTCACCTTGCGAACGCCGGCAGGACCTTCTAATTTGGCCGACGCAGCCCCATGGCCATGTTTTACACCCGGGACCTCCATCACCGCCGCAACGAATACATCTTGACTGGCGGCAAAGCCCGCTGACAAGGCTACGACCCCTGTTTGACCATTGGCTGTCCCCATGTTCACACCCACTACCACCGCTGCTGTCAAAGTGGTCACCTTACACGCGGCGACGTGGCCTGGGAACAGGGCCGGGACTCCCACACAACCGTGTTTTGTCCCCGTGGCCTCCGCCTCCGCCACCACCACTGAAACCACCGCTATTACGTCAATCACCTTATGGATGGCGACAAGGCCTGGGAATGAACCAGAAGCCACCACACAGCCACTTTATGCCTCCATGGCCTCTGCCACTACCACCACTGCAGCGACTATGTCTTGGTCGACAGCGAGGCCCGGAGTCAAGACCGCAGCTCCTGATCAATCATCAACAGCCACCCCGGAGACGTTACAGACAACGACAAGGCCTAGGGACTGAGCCAGGACCATCTCACGACCACTCTCCATCCTCTTGTCCTCTGCCACCATCGCAGTTGCAGCAGTTACTCATCGACCAGCAGCGAGACCCGAGATCCAGAACTATATCACCACCTTGCTTACACCCTGTCGGGAGATCTAAACCTAAACTGTGGCCATTATTCGTTCCTCCTCCAACCCCTGTCAAGATCTTAGGTCCATCATTTGACCCGCCTACTCCAGCACAAACTCACAGTCATACCCCCCATATATTATCATATTCTTCAAGTGAACTGCGGGCCTTGAGATATGTCCCCCTATCTCAAATCTGGCCCCCTTGTCTCTCCAAATCCCATCTCAAGGACGGATCCTGGGATCCAGAGAGATGGTAGAGTCGTCGTCGGAAGCGTGGGAGGGAGGGTTTCTTAAAATTTCTAATCAAATTCCTTAACAAATTGGGGGACAACCCATCTGGGGCTCCGACCTGTTCACAGTTAGAGCGCAGCCGGAGTGGTCAGGATTCCGACATGGCTCAATTGAGAATGGGGGGTTATCCAGAAGAGGGTGTCATCAAATCCATTAAAACGGTGAGTGGGAGAGCCAGATTTGGCATTTATAAGGGGCCACATTCTGTTTCGGGAGCGCGTCTCCGCTCTCTATCTGCTGTGACGCGCTCCGACCCCATTATCACTTCCCGTTCTCCAGGTGGTCTGAGTGTTCGGGCCCTGGGCCTTCGACTGATGTTGTGTAACGCCAGGTCCGTCATGAACAAAGCCCCTCTCGTTCATGACTTGATCTTAGAGGGGGGGGGGCGGACCTGGTGGGTATCACCGAGACCTGGCTGGGCCCAGAGGGGGGTGTCCCTCTGGTCGATATGTGCCCAGCCGGGTTTCAGGCTTTTCATTGGCCGAGGACCCAGGGAAGGGGTGGAGGTATTGCGTTAGTTATCAAGGAAGATCTTTGTCCGAGGGAGTCCACTGTTTCTCAGACGTCTGGATGTGAATCTCTTTTCGTGAAGTTTGGTTCCAAGGTTCAGAAGGGCTTGTTGATCGCTTACCTGGCTCCCTGCTATGCATCATCTGCCCTGCTTGAGCTTCTTGAGGTTATTGCTGGCATGGCGGTTGAGACCCCTAGGCTTATGGTCATGGGTGATTTCAACCTTCCCTCTGCCGGCGGTGCCTCGGGACCTGCTCAGGAGTTCATGGCTTCCATGACAGCCATGGGCCTAACCCAATTAATCCGGGACCCTACTCACATCGGAGGTCATACCCTAGACTTAGTTTTTGTCTCTGATCAGTGGCAGAGTGATCTGGGTGTAGGGAATATAGTCATAGAACTCCTGTCATGTTCAGACCACTCACTCCTAAAGCTTGACTTCCGTTCCACACCTCTTGACCGCAGGGAGGCGGGGCCATTAAAATGGTACCGCCCCAGACGCCTGATGGACCCTGAAAGGTTCCTGATGGAGCTTGGGCCACTCCCCGAAACTCACACACACAACTCGGTCGAGGACTTGGTTGCCGCCTGGAATTTGGCGGCTGCTAAAGCATTTGATCGGGTTGTGCCCTTGCGGCCTCTGACCTGGCACCGCTCCCAGATAGCCCCTTGGTTCTCTGAGGAGCTGAGGGAGATGAAACGCCGGAAAAGATGCCTAGAGAGTAGTTGGAGATCCACCCGTTCTGATTCTGACCGAACACTACTACGTGCTTATATTAAGACGTATTTAGTGGCGATAAGGATGGCGAGGAGAACTTACCTCTCCACCCTTATTGCATCTGCAGAAAACCGCCCAGCTGCCTTGTTTAAGGTGACTCGCTCCCTCTTAAAAGTGGAGTCACAGGATGACCCTTTGCAAGGTCGAGCTGAGGAATTTTCCATATTTCTCGAGGATAAAATCGCTCAGATTCGGAACGATTTGGACTCCGACTAGTCCTCTCCAGATGAGAGGACGGGATCAGATATCGGTGAGGTCAACTGGGTTGAGTTCGACTCTGTTACCAAAGAACACATTGACAGAATACTGGGGGGACTGAATGCTACCACTGTTTATTAGACCCGTGTCCCTCCTGGCTGGTTCTAGCCACTCGGGAGGTAACACGAGGCTGGTTCCAAGGCATTATAAACGCTTCCTTGAGAGAGGGGTTTCTACCCACTGCTTTGAAAGAAGTGGTGGTTCGTCCCCTCCTCAAGAAACCGTCCTTGGACCCAGCATTACTATCCAATTATCGTCCTGTCTCCAACCTTCGCTTTGTAGCGAAGGTTATAGAGACCATGGTGGCACGTCAGTTCCCGCAGTACCTGGATGAAGCGAATTATCTTGACCCCCTCCAATCGGGCTTCAGGCCCGGGCACAGCACTGAGACGGCATTGGTCGCGTTGATGGATGATCTTTGGAGGGCACAGGACAGAGGCCACTCCTCTGTTCTGGTCCTCCTCGATTTATCGGCAGCTTTTGATACTGTCGACCACAGTATCCTGTTGCATCGGTTGGAGAGGCTAGGGATTGGAGGCACCGTGCTTCAATGGTTCTCCTCCTTCCTCTCCGACCGTTCGCAATTTGTGTTGACAGGGGGACAGAGATCGACCCCGAGACCCCTATTCTGTGGGGTGCCTCAGGGGTCGGTGCTCTCTCCCCTGCTGTTTAACATTTATATGAAGCCGCTAGGTAATATCATCCGTGGCTTTGGAGTGGAATTCCACCAGTACGCTGATGATACTCAGCTGTACATCTCCACTCCAGACCACCCCAACGAAGCCGTCAAGGTGATGACCCGGAGCCTGGAGGCCGTACGAAATTGGATGGGTCAAAACAGACTCCGTCTCAACCCGACCAAAACCGAGTGGCTGTGGTTTCCTGCTCCCAGATTCAGTCAGCTTATTCCATCGCTGACCATAGGAGGAGAGACACTATCCCCTGTGGAAAGGGCACGCAACTTGGGTGTCATCCTGGATGTGCGACTGTCTTTGGAAGACCATATTGCAGCCGTCACCAGGAGTGCTTTTTATCAGATTCGTCTGATCTACCAATTGCGACCCTTCCTGGATCTGGGCGCACTTCGCACAGTCACCTCTGCTCTCGTCATCTCCCGTTTGGACTACTGTAATGCTCTCTACATGGGGCTCCCCTTGAAGACTCTCCGTAGGCTACAGTTAGTTCAGAATGCCGCCGTGCGGATGATCATCGGCGCCCCTCGGGACGCCCACATAACACCTCTTCTCCGCCGGCTGCACTGGCTTCCTGTGGCCTTCCGGATTCGATTCAAGGTGGTACTAATAGTATTCAAAGTGCTCCATGGCTCGGGACCTGGATACTTACGGGACCGCCTTCTGCCACCAACAACCTCCCGCCGCTCAGTACGCTCCCACAGAGTCGCCATGCTCAGGGTCCCACCACTAAATCACTGCCGACTGGCAGCCCCGAGACTACGTGCTTTCTCTGTGGGAGCCCCATCCCTCTGGAATTGTCTCCCCTCGGAGACACGAGCCATGTCAGATATCCTCACCTTCCGGCGCGCAGTTAAGACCCTGTTGTTCAAGCAGGCCGGTCTAGCCAATTGAATCATTCGGGTTAAATTAAATTTTAGATAATCTTTCTGTTGGGTGTTGTTCTTAACCATTTTAGATTTTTATTTATTTCATCTCCGTTACCTGTACTGTTTTCGTTGTTGAATGTGCACCGCCCCGAGTCCCTTTTTGGGAGAGGGAGCGGTATAGAAGCATGAACAAATAAATAAATAAATAAATAAAAAGGAAGGAAGGAAGGAAAGAAGGAAGGATGGATGGAAGGAAAGAAGGAAAAAAACTCTGAATTCTAGTTTTCTGTGGTTTTTTTTTTTGTGTGTGTGTGTGTGTGCTTCTGTGTTTCTTTTTGTTATCTAATAGATGTCTGAATATTTGCAGGTCTATTTGCAGGCCAGATAGGAAAGCAAAACTTTTTAAGGAAGTTGGCCCAGTTCTTTCTGGTCTAAATACCCAGTGTTTTCAAGTAACGAGAACAGGGG
This sequence comes from Bungarus multicinctus, assembly GCA_023653725.1. Classification (NCBI taxonomy): domain Eukaryota; kingdom Metazoa; phylum Chordata; class Lepidosauria; order Squamata; family Elapidae; genus Bungarus; species Bungarus multicinctus. The sequence goes on from CM042836.1 coordinate 107,663,779, forward strand.
TCACAGAATGGGGGAAGAAGAATAAATGATGACAGCAACATCACATGATGCAAACTTGTGATGAGTCATGATATTACCTGCAGGTATCAAAAGTGTGGGGCATATGGCATAAGGCTGCTCTGTCATTTTGAATTCTATATATGCCTCTAATATCTAGTTAACTTACAAATCCTGAGTTGAAAGCTGAAGAAATTTAATACAATTTTTTGAGAATAGTGCAGCACTTTACTGGCTGAGCCATCACATATTTCCAAAAGTTGCTTTGCAACTGAAAAGCAACTTCATGAAACCAGAAACATTGAGGGTTGAAATGTTCCATTGAGGGTTGAAATACGTAGCATGATAATGTAAATAATGTGAACAAAGATTACATCTCAAGCATAAATAATTGGCCACCCATTTAATTGATATAGAATTCCACATGACCATCTAGACTAGCATTTATAAGGTATGATATGGACGTATGAATATATGTTCTGCCAAACCAAAATGCACAATTTGACTTCCATAATAACCATTACTATCTGAAGGAGGGACAGAAGGAGAAGCAAGTGACAAAACAATTGACATCATCATGCAAATGTCAAGGCTTAGGTGCTGATGTTAGACATTGGTGGCAGCTGCATCATGGCACTATGATGAAGCTTATCGATTTGATGTTCTCATAGTTTGCTGAAGATGTTGCAGATAATACATGGCTTCCTGTCATTAATTAATGACAAAATGACTGTTTTCAGCCTGTTAGTAAATTCTATGGGCTACAAGAATGTCAAGTAAATAATCCCCACTTTCTTATTCCATAGTGAATTTTATTAATATTTCTTGGGAGGACAAAGTTTTAAGTCCAGTTATGCATCATAAAAATAAATGGATAACATCCTTTGATAAATTCATTCAGTAGCTGCAGACTTTCAGAAAGGTTAAGGTTGTTCCCTTGCCAAGAGCCATAATTCCCTGATCTTCTACTGCTGCTTTAGCCTTGTTTATCTTTCAGCAAGATGTGGGTATATCTTTCTCCTCCTCCTTTTAGGACATGAAAGTCATATGTGAACATATCTCAGAGATGATGATGTGAGTAAGGGCAAAGAATGACAATTACTTTACCCTCTCTCAGAAAAGGGGAGTAATAAAGGAAGCTGAATAATACGGTCTGCTTTGTTGTGGCAAAGCCTTTAAAGCTCATAGTAGTGTAATTGTTATGGCAAAAACCATGCCTTTCTCTCCCCCCACTCAAAAAAAGGGTAACTTAATATTATGTTAGGTGCTCTCCTTTTTCTATAATAAACCATGGGTAATAAGAGGGAGGGAAGGAGGGCAGATATGGACGAAAATATGGATTTTCACATGAAGAGGTATTATTGTTTACAAGCATTGTAACTCTTTCCTTCCATTTTGATTTGGTGATAATGTTTAATAAATGTTTTCAACTGTATTGTCTTTAAACCTTGGCACCTTCTTGTAGCAGAGTGAAAGGTACCGTTCCACTTGCAAATGCATTACAAATCGAATTAAGGAAAATGAAATTCTTTTCATAATGTGATCAAAACTAGCTTTGCTAATCCATGTGATTTTTTTTCTTCATTAGTATAGAAGAACATAAGCACAACATTACATGTTACCTAAAATATTCTTTGTAATTTGTTTTTCTTTCTTTGTAGTCAAGTAGTCAACCAAACAGTACTGTGAACAATAATCAGATAATTAGATACAGCACAACTATTTATTTGAGCATTTACTTATTTAAAACGTATTTATATATCAACTGATAAAATGTTATGAATCACTTAAGGGAATTTTTATACCCACAAATTAAGGACAGCTTTTTATGCTTCTTCTCTCTACATGTATTTAAGAAATTTCTCAGAAAGCAGCTGGAAGGTTCCCATCTATGTAATGCAAAGTTAGTCAGATGTATCTTGGAAAGAACTCCTGCCAAAATCTGAGCTTGGAAGTTTAGAAGATTTGTGTCTTACAAAGTTCAGGTTTTTTAATATTCATCTTCTGAGCACTTTATAATACATGCTAGGGCTGAAATATTAAATTGTGTCCTGTGATCTTTCTGTTCCAGTAACCACAATGTTTCTAACATATACATACATTTATTTATTTATTTTTTATTTATTTATTTATTTATTTATTTTTATTTATTTATTTATTTATTTATTTATTTATTTATTTATTTATTTATTTATTTATTTATTTATTTATTAAACTTCTATATTGGCCCCTCTCCCAAATCAGGGCGGTGTATAGCCTAAATAAAAAACAATACAATCAAAATAGAAAAATTTAAAATAGATATTAAAAATATTAAATTGGTGGCTGAGGATTAAAATTACAATTGAATAATAAAAAGGATAAAAAGTTAAAAGTTAGAAAAATTAAAAACCCTCCAATGGTGCTAGGCCAGACAGGCCTGTTGAAAAAGGTGGGTCTTCAATGCGTGCCGGAAAGTTCGTAGGTCTTGCATATACATGTCTTGCATCTTAGCTTTGTCTTTAATTTGACACCCCCCCCCCGTTTTTTTTTCTACTTCTCAGGTTTAATACTGAACCCTCCTTCCCTCCCTCCCTTCCTCTTTTTTTGTAAACCAAATGATGATTGTTTTTTAGATACTGAAATATTTCTCTTCATTGGCTAAATGGACAGATTTCCAAGTACAGATAATAAATGAATTGGGATAATATAACTGCTATTCAGATTTCAGCCTTACACAAATGATATAAAACCAGGATTAAGGGGCAAATAATGATCCAATGTAGTGCAAGTGCACTACAAATTTCTGTAGCATTTTGGCTGGAAAAAGCTTGAACAGGAATATAATAAGGTACAGGATAGTGTTGTTGTTGAGACTCCATTGTTTACCAATAATCCTAATGATAATAATATTGATGATAAGATAGTGGAGGAATCCTCAATGGAGGAATCATCAATAGAAGAACCGTCTATGACCATAAAAGATGAGGATTTGATAGGGGAGGTAAAGGAAGAGGACATGCCAACATGTACTGAGTTGCCTAGGAGATCATCTAAGGAGAGACATCCACCTGACAGATTATAAGCAAGCATTGTATATCAGGTTAATACAGAACCTTCTAATTTCAATGAAATAAAACTGTATCCTTCAAACAATCAGGTAGCTTGGCAGGAAGCTATGAATAGGGAGTTCAAATTGTTAAAGGATTTAGAGGTGTATGAGGTTGTAAAGTTACCACTAGGTGAGCATACAATAGGCTGCAAATGGGTGTATAAGATAAAGATTGGTGTGGATGGGACTATTACCCATAAAGCAAGATTAGTTGCTCAAGGATTTGCTCAGTAAGATAAGGACTATGATGAAGTGTTTGCACCTAGTCTGAGAGCAAATACATTGAGAGCAGCATTAGTTTGGGTAGCTAAGAATAAATGTAAAATAAACCATGTAGATGTTGAAACTGTTATATCTACATGCACCTTTACAAAATACCATCTATATGAAAAAGCCATTAGGTTTAAAGGATGATGGAAAAACTGATTAAAGGATAAAAAGATGGTTTAATTTCTTTATTACTGTTATTTATGGATGACATAGCATTTATAACTAAAATTGAACAAGAAACAAATGATATTGTTTATAGATAGTAGAACAATTTCAGGATTAGAAATTTAGTGGAAATTAAGCATTATTTGGGTCTTGATATAGTGAAAATGAATAAAGGTTTTAAAATTTTGCAAGCCAAGAAGATTAACCAATTATTAAAACTCTATAACATGAAGCTTTGTAAATCTGCTAAGACACCATTGAGTAAGGAATTTACACATAGTGATATTAAAAGTCCTATGTTTGATAAAGAAATATATCAATCCTTAATCGGTAGTCTATCATATCTGAGTAATTGGTCTAGACCAAATATATCTTACAGTGTAAACCAATTGTCTAGGTATAACGCTGAACCAAATGAAAGGCATTGGCAAGCAGCTAAGCAAATAATTAGGTTTTTAAAACACACAATCCATTATTCATTATATTGAGAACCAAGTAATGAATTAGTGTTAACTGCATATGCTGATGCAAGTTTTGCTACTAATATAATGACTATTAGGCAACAACATATTAGTTTATCCACTATGGAAGTGGAATTCTCATGTTTATCATTAATGTGTACAAAATTGATATATTATAAACAATTGTTGAAGGATATTGGAATTACTGTACATGATCCATTTATTGTTTATGAAGACAATCAATCTGCAATTAGTATGGCTACTAATTTAGATGTTAAAACATGGTCTAAATATACTGATTTGAGATATTTGAACGTTAGACAGTGTGTTCAAAATAAATTAATTCAGTTAGAATACTGCATGACTGAACATAATATTGCAGATCATTTCACGAAAGCTCAAGGTGCAATTAAGCATAAAGAGTGTTGTGAGAATTATGGTTTAAAGATGTAATGTATTATATATTGACCAACCCAAAGGGGAGAATGTTAGGAATCTGTCCACCAATTAGTTGGGTTGGAAATATATAAACCAACAATGTATAAATAGTAGCTTTAAGACAAAATCACTGTATTGATTTATACTATATTCCGATTGGTTGATTATATTGCAAATTACCATAAAGAGGGAGCTAGAGATCATAGCTTTGACTCTCTGACATTCTGTTGCTATCTTCTGTTATATTTATGCTGTGCTTATACTTTGATATCTTTGTTTATTGTAAATGACAAAGGCAACTGGTAAGAAGACTTTGTAATTGGATATTCTTTGGACTGTTAAACATATCTGACCTGGACCATTTATTGGACTGTGCTATTTCTTAAAGTTAACTTTAACTCAATTTAGTGTATCAGTGTGTGGCTAAATAATTATTCATAACTACTCTCATAAACATTTCCATGTGCATATCCTTGTTACTCCAGAGTTATTCTGTACTTATCATAACACTCTTCTTGAAGCTTGCTGAATATTCAACTTCTTATTCCAGATCAAAAGGATACACACATATATGCACTTCATAAGACCTGAACATGGTACAAGGGTGTGAAAATCAGATACAATATAATAATGCTTGCTTAATTAGTACAGTAACCAAACAGGATAAGTGCAACAGATAGTTAGGACTGCAGAAAAAACAATTGCAACCAGCCTGCCTTCCATTGAGGCCCTGTTTATTGCACTGGTCAGAAGGAGGGGTGAGACTTCTCACATCTGGACATAAACTGTTTCAACTCCTCACTTCAGGATGCTGCTATAGGGCACTGTATGATAAAATAACTAGACACAGAGAGTGTTTTTTTTCCACTCATGCCATTTTCTGAACACCTAATCCCTACAGTACTATCTTATGTATATTTACCAATGTAGTTGTCAACTATCAAAATGACTCTAGTTGAAGCCATATTTTTCTTGTTTCATTTCTTAGTTGCTATACTTATGGGGGGAGGGGGAGTTATAGAATGTAGAATGTTTTCCTCCAATGTGCCAGACATAACAATGATAAGGCTCTTGGGAAGGAAGGTCAAATTGGCATGTCCTAGCAATGGCAGGAGAGAGTGCTGAGAAGTTCATCACCTGCTTAGTTGGCTAATGTGACCTGTGACACAAGAGGGTGTGTGGACAGTATTTATTTCTTAATTATACCAAAAATGCGGGAATTATTCAGTGTTGGCTTCACCTTTGACCGTGCTGATATGATGTACCCAATAAACAGGATTTTTGAGGAAGCCAATTAAAGTCTTGAATGGGTTCAGAGCATTACTTGGAACCATGACATTAGTATGGCTGTATCATCTTTTCTATTACCTTCTTTTATTGATATCATTATTATGATTATTATTCTATTGTTTTGCATGTACACTGAGAGTTTCTGCACTGGCGATAAATTCCTTGTGTGTCTGATCCCATTTGGTCAAGAAAACGATTCCATTCCATTCTATTCTATTCTATTTTTATTATACAGTACAATATACTATATTGTAGTGTATACCATTTTGGTTACCAAATCTTCAAAAGAATATTATGAGAAAGAGTAAGTAAGTCAAGAGGTCATAACTATATAGTAAAAAAAGGAAGGAACATGATAGGAGTTGAATAAATTATAGGTAGTTTGGAGAAAATGGATATTGAGAATGCTGCTTTCTTTTCTTATAATGCTAGAAACTAGTCAAATGAAATGTTAAGAGAGTCAGGACAAAATGAAGCACTTATTCATACAGCATACAATGATATATTAACTTTTCTATGAAATGGATAATAGTCACTAATCTTAATGGCTTTAAATGAGGATTAAATAAAACCATTAATTATAAGCTATCTCTAGGTTCCATAGCAATAATATGCATTTATATTGTCCTAATTTCCAACTTGTGGACATTGAAACAGGATGCTGATTAGATAACTATGACCTACTAAAGTACATATATAAATCTGTAACATTTTGTACTTTAAAGCATTTCTACAATGATCTGGAAATGTCACCAAACTATTTATTATCCCAGCCTTGTGCTAGCATAAGATAAATGCTATGTGAGAAGACAACCATTCTTGATCTTCAAGGGTTTCATCTTTGTCCCTGAATATAATTAGATAGTGAGATCAGAAACTCTACTTTCCAGATTTTCTGAATTAGTTTTACTGCTGTATTGGGAGGCGCATGTTCAGATATATAATCTGTTACCATATTCAGGTTAATAACATTGCCTCTTTATCTTTGTTTATAATTAATTGATTAGACTGGAGCACCATCCATCACATATTCTTCCTCAGTACATTTCAAAAATAAAATTGTAAATCAACTTTATAACCATAAATATTGATCTAAGCCAGTTACTGAATGTAATTGTGAACTGAAAACAAGAACAGATTGCTAAAAATTGTCATTAAAATAGTTTTGCACTCTTTTTAAAAAATGTATTTTGTCCAATCAATTTGCCTTGATAGTACTATTGTCTTGAGAATTCTATTATAAAATTGTCATTCCATACAAGCATTTCTTTTTTGTATCTAACAGACCCTTATCTCTTTATAAATAACTTCACAGCAATGTGAGTATGGTTTAGTTTATGGAATGTCAAGAAGGCAGGACTAACAGCTACAGGATGGCACATCCAAGAGTGTGCCATTCAAGATGATACATCCTCCTAGTGTTTCTATTTTCCAACTCTCATTTGTCATGTGAGTTTTCTTGGAAGCTGGCTCCAAGAAGATGTTTTGAAGCTTCCTCTCTAGTTTGTGCCTGTGCTATGTATCATACAAAATAAGAAACAAAAGGTTTTGTTTGTCATGTGAAAGATTAATACTTTCCTAATTGATACACTGAAAGCACCTGCCAGTTTATAAGATGCAATCCTTGATTAGACAAGCCAGTATCCAACAGAATAGAATAGAGTAGAGTAGAGTAGAGTAGAGTAGAGTAGAGTAGAGTAGAGTAGACTAGAGCAGAGCAGAGCAGAGCAGAGCAGAGCACAGTAGAATAAAACAGAATAACTTTATTGACACTTTGAATATACACTAATCTGTATACATTAAAATGAAATTTGGTTGCATACAGCTCTCAAAGTATCACTACCTCCAATATGCACTACTTTACTATGACAAAATAAGTAAACAAACCAACAAACAAATACGAAATTATGCATACCCACATATGTATACAGTATTATATGACAAAGGGAAACAACAGAGTCTATTTTGGATGTACATGGTGAGAAAAAGGAAGATGATGAGTTTACCATATGGATGGCATAGGGAACAAAGCTGTTACAGCATCTAGTAGTCCTGCTAGAAATACTTTGAAACCTCTTCCCAGAGGGGAGCAACCGAAGAGGTCTCAAGTAGAACCAAGGTGGGGAAATTACATCTCAGAGGATACCTTATAAAACACTCTGATATAGTCATCCATGATTAGCACTCATGTTTTATGTCACAATAATGCTGGCATGATTTCTGTATATGGTGACATAGCAAAAGCTGGAATTGAATAGTCATAGATGAACATAGAGAAAATCTGTGTTAATGACTTTTGAGTGTAATCGAATCCTTTTTTCCCTATTGGATTTGCATTTCTCTAGGTGTCATAAAACAATAAGAATAATAGTAATAGATGCTCCAAAACATCTGGAGTACCACTTGAACACCACTTGTTAATTGCAAAGTCATGTCCAACACATTGCGACCCCGTGGACAATGTTCCTCCAGGCCTTTCTGTCCTCTACCATCCCCTGGAGTCCATTTAAGCTCACACCGACTGCTTCAGTGATTCCATCCAGCCACCTCATTCGTCGCCTTCTTCTTTTGCCTTCAATCATTCCCATTAGGCTCTTCTCCAGTGAGTCTTTCATTAGGTGGCCAAAATTAAACACCATTAGCATTGATAACATCACCACCAGTCAATTGCAAAATATAGATTCCTTGGAATAGCTTTTTGTATGAATTTTTATCTTTATAAGCCACCTGGATTCACAGACAGTGAGTTGGACAGCAAAATTTTCTTAAACAAATAGTTACATCCTGCAACAATACCTTTAAAAACATCAAACAATATCTTCTTATCCCAAATCCTTGGGAAGAACTTGATAAATGAAAAAAAAATCCAATCTAAACATCTGTCTGGCTATGCAACCAACAACAACAACAACAACAATAATAATAATAATAAAAACAAAAAAAGCATTGAGTTCATTTCATAGTGATCTAACCCAGTCACTTTAATCCCCAAATACAGTCTATACTGCTTATCCACCATTCCTTTTACCCTTCCATTTCCCATATCCTGTTCCACTGCTTCCATTTTGACTTTTCAATCCAATTTTTCTCTCTGGCCACACTTTCATTTCAGTCCCTCAAACTTCATTTTTAATATATGTTGTTGATGTTTCAAATCTTTCTCTTCCCAATTGTTTCTACATGAATAATGACTGCCATTTTATCAGAGAAACTCAAGCTGCATAGTATATTTATAATAATAATTATCTAACTAATGAAAAAGAAATGGTATAAATAAGCAATAGTAATAATATAATATCCCCTCAGAATTCATAATCATATTAATATTAAAAAGAAAGAAAAAAAAGTGGACAAAAGAGAGAGGCATTTTAAAATATGGGCTATTGCTGTTGCTTCTGCTTAAGCAATGTGGCCAAGATCTGGAAGCCCAACTATGTGCCTGATGTAATAAGGCCCCTTTTAAGATAAGTGGGGTATTTATACTATATAACCCTCCCTAAACTCTGCACAGCATTAACCTTAGCATACTTTACAGTGGTGCTTAAAAGTTTATGAACCATTTTGTATTTAGACTTCAGCATAAACATGATCTAAAATGTGATCTGTTCTCCACACAGGCATAGCTATCCTCTAACTAGATAATGAAAATGCAATTAAACAAATGAGTCAGAGACAAGATACTTTTTCATTTATTTATGGAGAAAATAATCCAAAGCCACGTGTTTTTTATGGGAAATGGATGCAAACCTTTAGGATTTTCAGTTCATTTGAAGAAGAAATTGGATTCAGGAGTTTCAATTAAAAAAATAATAATCAAGGTTAAGTGTGAGAGGTCCTGCCTTTTTTAAAGAGCAGAATTTTGGATATTCACTATCAAAGTATGATTTTATTGCTTAATGTACCCTATGACTATTGTTAAGTGTTGTACCTTATGCTTCTTGACGATTGTATCTTTTTTTTATGTATACTGAGAGCATTTGTACCAAGGCAAACTCCTTGTGTGTCCAATCACACTTGGCCAATAAAAGAATTCTAATTCTAATTCCAAAGTCTGATCTTCACTACACAGGACTATGGAAGATGTCATGGAAGATTTCCGATTAATAGTTCATGCTCACCAGGCTCAAAAAGGTTACAAAACTATTTCCAGAGTTTAGATTCACCAGTCCGCTGTCAGATAGACTGTGTACAAATGGAGGCAATTGAGTACAACATTGTCATCCTCAGAAATTTGGTGGAAGGCAAACTCGGCATTCCAGAAAAAGAATCTTATACCATTTATGATTTGGGCCGCTTTGTTGCCTCTGGACAGGATGGCTTACGAACATTGATAGAACAATGAATTCTGAATTGTACCAGCAAACTGTTTGAGAAAATATAATGTTATTTGTACATGAACCAAAGTTCAAGAGACAGTGTGTCATGTAGCAAGACAACAGCCCTAAACACACATCTCTGTAGAGACTTGTTTCAATATCTAGTATATAGCTCTGTTTCAATGTCTTGACACTTTTTCCAACACTGGTGCCTGCTTTGTCATTATTTTCTTCCAGTGATAGAGTTGACCCGAGAAAGCAGAGAGCCAGCTAATTAGAATCCTTCTACAATTTCTTCATGGACCATTGGGCACATGGTTTTCATATTTATATACTATACATCTTTGTATCATTTAATGTATTGTGCAGCTTTTAGCTTCTATTACATAGAAAAACACATCTGGACATACGGATAGATTACAAATGTGTGCTTGGATGTATAAAATTATAGATGATACAATTTCCTTACTTCCTTTGCTAGATAGTAAAATAATTATTATTCTTGTTTCCATATGAAATCCAAAATATTTTCAGAGATTAATTAGCTGATAATATGAATATATAGAGCAACAGGGTTTCAGGATGCATATTGCTGTCCTTCAGACACAGAGTTATTCTATGCAGCCGGAACTTGTTATTTTACCAACGTAGATGATAAAAGAATAGTAGCAAGTGAACCAGTTTTAAGGCTCATTTTTTTCTTAAATAAATATAAAACATTTTTGATTAGATAATAGCTTCTTTTGCAGTTTGTGTACAGATGGATCTTAATTAAAGTTTTGTGTGCCTATATAAGAATATCTTTGGTTTGATAATTTAAGATGGCTCATAGTAGTTAATATAATTCAATTCATCTGCAGACTTCAGCATAGAATGCTAACCAGGATGTACTATTAAGAGAGAATATTTGGAGCTCAGGGTTGAAATGAGGAGTCCTTTGTACTCTCAGAACTTGCTTGCTTTTCTGCAGACATTTCATTATCCACTTAGGTAACATCATGCTAGTGATAATGTACTATGTATATATGTACTATCCATGCACAGGAGAAAATCTTCATCAAGTTGGGGAAGTCTTATGTTTTGCAGAAGCACAGATCTGGGAGGAGAAAGAAAGAAAGAATCTAAGGAAATGGAAGAAATATTTTTGTGAATGTTAGCATGCATGGAACATTAAGCCTACCAAACACCAGAATTTTTTGAAGGAGTTGATTTGGGGGAATAGAATAAAAAGGTAGAATGGAAGGAGCTAGCATGGTTAAAATAGCTTTGAATCACATCAGAACTCCACCCATTAACAACTATTCAGATGGACATTGAAGACAATTTAGTTAAGAGAGCCTTCTAGATAGGGGTGGGATTCAAAATTTTTAACAACCGGTTCTGTGGACGTGGCTTAGTTGGTGGGCATGGCTTGGTGGTCATGTGGTTGGGTGGACATGGCTTGGTGGTCATGTTATTGGCTGGGCATGGCCAACCAACATCACTCACATCGAGGCACACCTGGCCTCTCATGATTGTGGGGATGCTGCAACAGTCGTAAGTGTGGAAAATATCATAAGTCACTTTTTTCAGTGCCATTGTAACTTTGAATGGTCACTCCATGCAAGCAAAATACCAGCAAAGGAGGGGAAAAAAACTCCAGAGATGTTCTTGAGACAAGAATGAAATAAGGGTTAACAGAGAGGCAGGTTCTGTAAGCAACAGAACGTTGGTACCGCCCCAGGCGCCTGATGGATCCAGATAGGTTCCTGATGGAGCTTGGGCCATATCCCGACATTCGGACTCACGACTCGGTGGGGGACCTAGTCGCCACCTGGGAAAGGGTGGCGGCTGGGGCCCTGGACCGGGTCGTGCCCTTGCGGCCTCTGACCCGGCACCGCTCTCGCTCGGCCCCCTGGTTTTCCGGGGAGCTGAGGGAGATGAAGCGCCGGAAAAGACGCCTGGAGAGTATTTGGAGGACCACTCGCTCCGGACCTGACCGAACACTTTTACGGTCTTTTATTAAGACCTATTTAGTGGCGATAAGGGTGGCAAGGCGTCTTTACTTTTCCACCCTTATTGCGTCCGCAGGAAACCGCCCGGCTGCCCTGTTTAGAGTGACCCGCTCCCTCTTAGAAGGGGGAGCGCGGGAGGACCCCTTGCAGGGACAGGCTGAGGATTTTTCAAAGTTCCTGGTGGATAAAATCACTCAGATCCGGGATGGCTTGGACTCCGAATGGGCAGTTCTGGGTGGGGAATCGGGGGCGGAATTTGGAACAGTCATTTGGGACGAGTTTGATCCTGTGACCCCCGAAGATGTGGACAGGTTACTGCGGGGACTGAATGCGACCACATGTTTATTGGACCCGTGTCCCTCCTGGCTGGTGTTAGCCACCCGGGAGGTGACACGAGGTTGGTTCCAGGGCATTATTAACGCTTCCTTGAGTGAGGGATATCTACCCGCCGCCTTGAAAGAGGCGGTGGTGAGACCCCTCCTCAAGAAACCGTCCCTGGACCCAACTTTGTTATCTAATTATCGTCCTGTCTCCAACCTTCGCTTTATGGCGAAGGTTGTTGAGAGTGTGGTGGCACAACAGTTTCCCCAGCACCTGGATGAAGCTGTCTATTTGGATCCACGCCAATCGGGCTTCAGGCCCGGGCACAGCACAGAGACGGCGCTGGTCGCATTGGTGGATGATCTCTGGAGGGCCCGTGACAGGGGTTATTCCTCTGTCCTGGTCCTCCTAGATCTTTCGGCGGCTTTTGATACTGTCGACCACAGTATCCTATTGCAGCGGCTGGGGGGGTTGGGGGTGGGAGGCACCGTTATGCGGTGGTTCTCCTCCTTCCTCTCCGACCGCTCGCAATTTGTGTTGGCAGGGGGGCAGAGGTCGGCCCCGAGGCCCCTGGTTTGCGGGGTGCCTCAGGGGTCGGTGCTCTCGCCCCTCCTGTTCAACATATATATGAAGCCGCTTGGTGAGATCATCTGTGGCTTTGGGGTAGAGTTCCATCAGTACGCTGATGACACCCAGCTGTACATCTCTACCCGGGCCACCCCGATGAAGCCGTCGAAGTGATGGCCCGATGCCTGGAGGCCGTGCGGTGTTGGATGGGGCGGAACAGGCTTCAGCTCAACCCATCTAAGACTGAGTGGCTGTGCTTCCCGGCACCCCGATACAGCCGGCTGGTTCCATCGCTGGCTGTGGGGGGGGAAATTCTTGCCCCCACAGAGAGGGCCCGCAATCTGGGTGTCCTCCTGGATGTACGGCTGTCATTGGAAGATCATGTGGCGGCCGTCGCCAGGGGGGCTTTTGGACAGGTCCGTAGGATCTACCAGTTGCGGCCCTTTCTGGATCGGGATGCGCTTCGCACGGTCACTTCCGCCCTGGTGATCTCCCGCCTAGACTATGCCAATGCTCTCTACATGGGGCTGCCCTTGAAGAGCATCCGGAGGCTCCAGTTGGTGCAGAATGCAGCCGCGAGGGTGGTAATGGGGGCACCTAGGGGCTCCCATGTTATGCCACTTCTACGCGGGCTGCATTGGCTCCCGGTGGCCCTCCGGGTGCGCTTCAAGGTCTTGGTCACTATCTTTAAAGCGCTCCATGGCTCGGGACCAGGTTACTTGCGAGACCGCCTCCTGCCACCATCGGCTTCCCACCGACCGGTACGCTCCCATAGGGTGGGCCTCCTCGGGGTGCCGCCGGCTGGACGGCTGGCGACCCCGAGGGTGCGGGCCTTCTCATTGGGAGCACCCCCTCTCTGGAACGAATTACCCCCGGAGATAAGGGCCGCCCCCGATCTCATGGCCTTCCGTCGGTTGCTCAAAACGCATTTATTTCGGCAGGCCGGACTGGCCTAGGGGTTTTTAAATTTTAATTGGGTTTTAATCTTTTTAATACTTGTTTATATTTTATTAGAGCCATATTGGATTTCAGTTTTTAAATTTTAATATATCATGTTGTCTCATACTTTGTATATTGTATATGTGTTTTTATTGGCTGTTCACCGCCCCGAGTCCCTTCGGGGAGAGGGGGCGGTATATAAATCAAATAAATAATAAAATAATAATAATAAAATAATAACACCAAAATATTTCCTTCCTGCCTTTCTTACAGGATTAGGCCAGTAATTTCTTCTAACAACCAGTCGTCCAAATGTTAACAATCGGTTCTAGCGAATAGGTGCAAACTGGTAGAATCCCACCCTTGCTTCTAGATAAAGGCATAATCCTAGTATTCCTGTGAGATGAGTGTAACACTTAAATATATAATACAGTAATGAGGGACAAGCAATTATCAGCAGTTTCAGTATATCTCCATATCTGTATATGTGAAAAGAAAAATGCCCTAATCAAAAAGTGCACATAAGATAGGTAAAGTTATGAGAGCAGAAGGCAGTTAGTTTGTCTCTCTGTATGTTTTCCTTTGCTTTTGTTTCACTTATTATTTTTAATTCATTATCTAAACAAGCAAACTTGGACCCAATATTGTCCATGCAGACTGGAGTAAATCTGAAGAAGCAGCTTACAAACAAACAAGCAAACAAACATACAAAATCAGCCTGTAGGATATGCAAAATAATGCACATCAACTCTACTGCAATTATAATCTTATTGTAAATGGCAGAGACTCTTCTGAGAAACAGCAACTTCTGTAGCCATGAAATGCAATTGTGATTAACATCGCAGTTGGAGATATCTAGTTTCCTGGATTTCCAGGAAATAATTGTCCATATCATTTCAGCAGCAGCAGAGGTCAGCCTCTTCCCACAAACCTTCTCTTAAACAAAACCCAACTTTTAGCAACAGTTACTTCATGCTCCACTGAACTGTGGGCATATGAGATGAAACCTGGATGGAGAAATATTAGCATTCCATCAAACCCTTGGAGTCCAGAACCTTAGAAGATTCCAACTTTTCCAGTGCCTTCCAGCAACAGGTTTCCTACAGAGGAGAAGTGCAGCAATAAGGGGTTGTAGCCTTAATATTTAAAATAAATTAATGTTCAGAGAAATCTTCATTCGGTAAAGCTTAATTAGAAGATTAGATTTAAGTCAAATTTTGTATAACCAGTAGGTGCAACCAACTGGTTATACAACCTAGTTGAGAAGGGATATTAGCTACATCTTCTTGAAGCCTTCCCTTTCTTCAAACAGTTGCCTATACCCTTAGAGAGAAAAACAGAGTACAATCCTCAGTGGGTCCCCGGTGCTCTCTGAAGTTGGTTGTTTTCTTGAAATTATTTAATCACCCAAGTAAGTAATATTGTCACTGCATGATGTTATCTAATTGGGCAATGAAATGTCTGCAAGAAAAAAAAAAACAATTACTACCAACCTGCTTTCCATTGAGGACCTGTATACTGCACGAGTCAAAAAGAGGGTTGTGAAAATATTTACAGACCCCTCACATCCTGGACATAAACTATTTCAACTCCTACCCTCAAAATGACACTATAGAACACTGCACACCAGAACTACTAGACACAAGGATAGTTTTTTCCTGAACGCCATCACTCTGCTAAACAAATAATTCCCTCAACACTGTCAAACTATTTACTAAGTCTGCATTACTATTACTATTAATTTTCTCATTGTTCCTATCACCCATCTCCTCCCACTTATGACTGTATGACTGTAACTTTGTTGCTTATAACCTTACAATTTATATTGATTGTCTCCTAGTATGATTTGATTGCTTATTTATACCCTATGACTATC
Source organism: Bungarus multicinctus (assembly GCA_023653725.1). Lineage (NCBI taxonomy): Eukaryota > Metazoa > Chordata > Lepidosauria > Squamata > Elapidae > Bungarus > Bungarus multicinctus. Next base: position 107,679,504 of record CM042836.1, read on the forward strand.
ATTAAGTGTTGTACCTTATGATTCTTGACAAATGTATATTGTCTTTTTATGTACACTGAGAACATATGCACCAAAGACAAATTCCTTGTGTGTCCAATCATACTTAGCCAATAAAGAATTCTATTCTATTCTAAGAAAACAATCAGGCTTGGGAGAGCATCAGGGACTCCACAGTTCAACCCCGAATTACAAATATTTTCTTTTAGCAGTACCATCTTCAGTATCACCTGCTGGAATTCCATATATGCTAGTTATTGCATAAGAAAATATAATTGTTCAGATCTCTTGCTGGTGTTTTTTTTCAAAAAAAAAAAAATCTGTTAAGGTTTTGATCTGTTGTGGGGTTTTAATTTTTAACAATGGATTATTTTAATGTTTTTCAATGTTTTTATGTCGTAAGCGTCCCAGAATAATTGGAGACAAGATGGACGGCAAACTAAATTTTATAAAATAAATAAATAAATCAAATTCCCTGGTTGAGAGACCGCAAGTGTACAAGTTTGCCCTTTGCAAGATTAGATCCTTAAATGAAATCTTCAGTTCATGCATTATGTCATCTTTCTGGCAGAGGGAAGATGTGCAGTCTTCTTCCAATCTACAAAGGCTGTGATAATTTCTGGACTGGGACTTGGTTTAATACGAAAGGGAATGAATAAAAGGATATTAAAGCCACCATCCATGATACTTGAACTACATTTGGCTCTGGCAGAGGAACAAAGAAGACTTTTGCATTTTATAGGATTGCCAGAAAAAAAGCTATTTGTTTCTCTTTCTTTTCTCTTTCAACATTTTATAGGTTGCACATGAAAGGAATTGCTCAAAAAGATCGTGATCATTCAGAATGTTAGACAAAATAAGGATTTTGTTAGTTTGAATAATTTCATCTTGTATGTATTATGCACTAGAATTGCGCCTGTAAATTGCTGCATTAAATTGGTATGCTCCCAATCAATGCTCCCCTTTAATAAAGGATATTGTGGTCATTATGCTTATTGATCACCAAGTGAAAATAAGAAAATACTCATGCATTATTATTTCCTTCCTATTCGTTTTGTTAACTTGAGGTGCTAAATGTTATGGCATTGGATTTATATGGGAAATGAATTAAGCCTTCCTGTCAGCAAGGTACTGAATCTATTTGTTGGCTACAGGTAGTATTTATAACCATTCATTGTGACTTTTTGAAGTTACAAGGGTACTGAAAAAAAGGCTTACCAGCAGTCCTTTTACTTATGACCTTTGCAGTATCCTCACAGTCACATGATCAAAATTCAGGCACTTGGCAACTGCCGTCTATTTATGATGATGTCATGGCCTGAATCTGTGGTGGAAGATGAGCCGGAACCAGACCAACAGAGATGGAGGAGACAACTTCGTTGGCTTCAGAGAAAAATGGGGAGGAGCAGGCCCAGTCATGCCAGGGCCTTTCAGAATTGGGATGGCTTGAAGGCAGGGAGGAAGGGGGGTGTGATGACCAAGAGAGGCTAAGCAATGAACATGAGAGACAGAGCTCAGGTTGATCCTTGAGCATGGAGAGTGGAGAGAAGGTGAGAACAGCACATACTGACCTGACTATTTAGGAGGAGAGTGCCCCTCTTCACAAGGCACACCTGGGGACTGAGTCTTAAGGAGATGCTGTGGGGAGGGGCATTTGTTGGGAACAAATGCTGAATTCATGGAGTGTTGAGTGCCAATGTTTGAACTTTCCTGGTGGCAAGAATACAGTGTAAAAGTTAATAAGTTCCAAAAAAGCCTGTAAGCCTGTAAGTTTGTTTTATTATTGGGTCTGGGTGCTTCCTTTATTGCTCTGATTTTGTTTTCAGTGGGATGGATCCCTTCTTTGTCTATAAGGTATCCCAGGAATTCTACTTTGTCGGTGGCTAATTTGCACTTTTCTTTTTTTACTTTAAGTCCCGCCTCTTTAAATCTGTTTAGGACTTCCCTTAGGCATTTCAGTTGTTCTTTGTCCTTGGCTGATACTAACACATCATCATAGTATGGTACCACCCCCTTTATTCCTTGCTTATATAAGTTCTTTTATAGTATTCCACGATACCATTGATAAGTACGAACCTGAGTCTACTTCCATCTCGCAGGGTTGTCCTTCTATGGTGACTTGTACATGTACCTTTCTTGCGTTTGTTGTGGTTGAGTGTCCAATAGTTACTGTCTGGTGTGTTTCTTCTTTCCTGTACATTGTTTCTGTTCTCCTGACTCCAATGGCTCCCAGTTTGTCTCTCTCTCTCTCTCTGGGTGGGGCACTCCATCTTCATCTGGGCTATAGTTGTTTCTTGATCGGCATGCTCTCGCTATATGTCCCCGCCATTCACAATTCCTACAAATGGCATCAAAAAAATGGCATTTGGAACGTGGATGGTTTCCCCCGCTCCCAGCACAACGGAAATCTGTTCTTTTTCCACTCCACTCCTGTCTGCCTTTTTCTGAACGGAGTTGATTTACCTCTTCTTCTTTCTTTTCACTTCCTGATAGGGATTCGATGTCCTCATGGTGCATTGTAGTGGTGAGTTTTTTGGTTTCCATTGGTGTCTTATTGTTCATTTGGTTGGAGACTTTTTGGTTTTCCGATGATATTTCATTAATTTTCTGCATTGTAGCTGCCGATCTCTGAGTGGCTTCAGCAGCAGTGGCTTCTTTTATCACCTCTTTTATAGTTATTTTAAGGTCTTGTCAGTAGTCAACCTTGTAAGTAAGGTCCTTTAAACCCAGGACCACTCAATCCCGCAGGGCTTCATCCAGGTTTAGAAAGTCACATGCTTCGCCGATGTCTCTGAGGGCTGCGACAAAATCGGCGATACTCTCATCTTCTTTTTGATTTCACAAATAAAATTCATGCCTTTTGATGAGACTTGAAATGGTTGGTGTGTAGTGGACTCGTAATAGTTTCTCAAGGTCCAGCCACATCATTGTCTTTACATCAGTGGGTGCAACTAATGCTTTTGCCATCTTGAAAACAGCGGGTCCGCAATGGGTGAGAAAGACAGCTCTTTTCCTATTGTCTGATATTTCGTTGAGATCGCTGCTTTCTAAAAACATCAGGAATCGGTCGATGTATGATTCCCATTCTTTGGTCGCTGGGTTGAATGGTGCAGGTAGAGACTTGTTTCCAGACATTTTGTCCTGCTTGGTCTTCATCGCCACGTGCTCAACTGGGTTCCTTTGTCTCAGTATTCCACTTTCATTGCCAGTGTTGCATCGTGGGAAGGAGACTCCAGGACCCAGTTGACTTTTTTCATCCTTTATTTCTCCTAGAAAAAGAATGCTGGAGAAACTGTGGCAGCCTTTCTTATAGTTGGCTGCTCGCGGCTCGCCAGCCAGTGACAGCTCTTCAAATCTCCTGCCGCCAATGGATTGACCAATCAAAGGTGAGTATGCAAATATATGACACCTGGATCTCTTGCATTCTTTCTGGATTTCTGGATTAATTGCCTTGCTCCTTTGCTTCCTGGACTCCTCGACTAGCCCTGCTGGATTTCTTGCTTTTTAGCCATTGTGCTCACAGCATTGTGCTGGACTTCTTGCAGCCAAAGGTTGCTGGAGGTGTATGTGTGTGTGTGATCACTTTGCTCTGGGACTTGCCAGAAATGTGAGAGCGTTTGGGGCAATTTGGAGCAATAAAGAGCTGGTTTAAACAGTGAGCTGCCTTTGTTGCCTCTGTGCCCTGCCCCGGGTCATCACAGATGATTGCAGTTTCCTGGGGTCATATGGTTGCCATTTGCAACCTTCCTGGCTAGTTCTAACAAGCAAAGTCAATGAGGGAAGCCAGATTTGTTTAATAACTATGTGATTTGCTAAACAACTATGGCAAAAATAATGTTTATAAAATCAGATGTGACTCATTTAACAGCCTCTTTGTTTAGCAGTGGAAATTGTGACACCAGTTGTAGTCTCAAGTCAAGGACTACCTGTACTCTTGGGCCTGTAATAGAGCTGTGCAAATACTTTGAAAGGGGTTTCACATTAGGTAAGAACCTCTCTTTAGGGAATTAAAGCTGCCCTATCTTTTGCAAAACTTATCCAGTTACCTTGTAAGCTAGTCCTGCCTTTCTGCACATGCACATATATGTAAAGCCACATTAGAAGAAGCATCCACATAGTATGCAGGTTTTGCAGAGCTCAATGATTTAACAAAAGGTGCTAAATTCATGTTCCCATGCAATGGTGGTTGCTGCCTGTTTGCACCGGCTCACCCATACCAGGAATTCCAACCACCAGCTGGGCACGTCCACCCATCCCAGTGCTATCCTATACATCTGTCTCACTCACCCCGCCCATGCAGCCCAGCTGATTTCCACACCTCACTCACTCTACTCACCATGGCTGCCATGTGCAGGAAATCCCCATGTTTTTGCAGCTGCACAAAGGGGATGTGCATGCATGCACATGAATTTTCGGTTCTGCATTAGATGAATCGGTTGTTACAATATGTGCAGCCCACCTCTGCTTCCATGCATTATAAAACAGCTCTTTTGAAGACTGTAAAGAGCTGTATCAGGCAATGGCCTTTATTGGAACATGACAAAATCAGTCATAGTTTTTGTATTGCCTTGTGTTGGTTTTAGACCAGCTAACAAACTATATTCTTGCCACACAATTAAAGTAATGTTGTATGCTGATTCCTCTTCCAACTAGAATAACTTAGAAAGTGCTACCCAGGTCTCACAGACTATTCTTGGATATGAAAAAGGCACAAACTTTTTCCACAGCCTTCAGATAAAGTTGTCAGAGATATATATTCCCAGAAAGAAATCAATGTAGTACCATTACTGTCACAGAGGAAAGTCCTTTAAAGAAAACAAGGAAAAAGGCATGGAAAGACATTCTCTAGTTTCTATCATGAATGAAGTTGAACATAGATTGCTTGAAACAGAATAAGTTGCCCAAGGCTGCCAAGTAGATAGAGTTTTTGAACTTCAAGTTTTATGTATTTGCAGTTCATGAAGTACAACATGTTCAAATTATGACAAATAGCTAAGGGCAGTCAAGAATTTGTAGTTGGGCTCTTTGAGTTCTCTTTGCTTTTATTTCTTCTTTTCCAGTGGTTATTTCCTGGCCCTGTAAGAAGTTTCTTGGTTTTGTTTTAAAGAAATGACATCATATATTGGCTAGTGAAAACAAAACTGCAATAAATATAGTAAAATCACAGTGGGTCACTGCTCAAAAAAATAAAAGGTTAGGTAGGTCAATGGTTAGGTAAACAAGGATGGAAGAAGCTCTTCAAATTGTACAAATTAATTTTTTCATTAGTGTCTTCATAATGTTATTTCTTGGGGGGAAATTCTGTACTTAGAATATATAATTAAATGGAAGTGTACCGCAATACATGAATTCCAGCAAATTGCTCTCAATATATCAACTGAATTCAGTTTCCATTACCCCTTTTTGTCTATCTCTGTGTGTGCATGAGGTCTTCTAACTGGGATTGCACATAATTAATTCAGGTATATTATCTGGCTGTAATGATCTATAATGTACAGTATTTCTAGGCCAAAACCAAAGGAATTCCAGAAAAGTAAGTTTAGGATGTCATTCAGTTATTTCCTGTCTTAATGCAATGATTAAAATGAGTTATTAGACATTAAGTCACTATTGTCTATCTGACTTCCATGTAATAAAATACAAAGACTTAACTTGATGATCTAGGGATCTGAAATGTTTCACAATTAGTATTTAGACTTAGGCCTGTCTGAGGTTTAACCAAGTAATTTGCATCTGCCAATATATCAGTTACAGAGAGATGATTACTTTAAATGTACATTTAATCTTGAAAGATGGATGCTGCTGATTTGAGTTTCACAAATGGCAACTGATTGTAACAATTCACAGCTGATTGTTGCATTAGCATACATAATTTTTTCCAGGCTCCAAACTATTCTTGATCACTGAGATGCTCTGTAAACATGTAGATTATTGGACTTCGTTTCCTGTGGATAGAGTTTGCTGCTGTCAGTACAAAAGTAAATACAAAGTGAAGGAAATGAACAAACACTCAGGGAATCTAAAAACTTGGAAAATGTTCATTATAGTTAATATTCCCCAACTATATGAATGCTATAAAGGTACCATGTTAAAAAAAGAACCCAAAGAACACGAATTCTACTCTGCCTTAGGGACAATACCAGCTGGGTCATCTTGGTCCAGAGACTTTTTCTCAGGCTTAGGAAACAGAGCAAGGCCAAACCATATTTGAGAAATATTTTCAAAATGACTTGAAGCCATTCTCCTCCTCCTCCACCACCACCACCATTATCACATCTTTCACAAAAGAAACAGTGGCATAAAGTTCTGTTTTAATAAAAAGTTCTAGCGATATCTAATATTTTAGTAATTTTATAATGCAATCAAAGAGGTTGAGAGTGCATTTGGATTGTAATAACAGTGAAGATTTAAGGTTCTGTTCCCTTAGTAGTACCATCTATCGGGCAAGTATTTCCACTTTTAAATCAACATATTAAGTTAAATGATGCAATTTTATGTTCAGGGATAATAATTATCCTTTTAAAAATATCACTACAAACAGAGATGGAATATCTTTGTTACTATGTTGCGCCCAAGTTTATTTCAAGAAGGATAATTCCTTGGTGTTTTGGGTTAAAGACATTAGTAGCTCTTGCTATTATTTTCCTATCAATTATAAAAAGATTAGCTTGAAGACTCCTTCATATAGGTATCTGTTATCATATACCAGATATATTGAAAATGAGTAACTGAAGCTTAAAATGCATTATAAAGACCAAAAGGAACACATTCCTTATACTAAAGGTGCTTTTTTCAAGAAGCAATTGGACTTTCTGTTTTTGTTTTTTGAAGATGTTTTGCTTCTTATCCAATGGCACAACATAGGAAAACAAACTCATCAGGACTAGATTCAACAGTCCATCTACATTTAAAAGAGGAAAGGCTACTGTTTTGAAGACAGCAAAGCCCACATTTTGGACAGAGAGGACCGCTGGCTTGAAAGCGGGGGTCAAAGAGGCCATCTATTCAAAATTGAACAGTGTCTTTCAACAGAGGGAGAGGGATATAACATCATCTATCTCCAGTGTACAACACAGTCCTTTCAACAGTTCCAAGAAGGCTCCATATACCCACACTCAGGTGACCCTGACAACACAGATAAACCTCCAGGTGGCCTTACGACTCACTAAATGAAGGCAAATGACCAGTTGTCTGCAAGGAGTATAAATCCTTCCATTCCCCACCATCCAATCAGAGCTGAAGAAGCTTGGATGAGAAGTGAAATGTCTTCAAAGAAAAAACAGAAAGTCCAGTTGCTTCTTGAAAAAGTGTCTTTGGGACAACCATGTCCTGGATGACTGAGAATCTTCATAGATATTTTTATATCAAAGGTTCTTAAGTAAGTAGACGATAGAATTTAAAAAGTTGCATAATTTTTAAATTTAATGGCTCGTTAAATTTAAAATCATATGAAACTGAAGGAAGTTTAATTAAAATTCAGAGTAATTGATTAATGGATTGATGTTATGTATGTGTCCACCTAACTCATAAATTGTGACCCTAGCTGGGTGGCACAGAATTAAATAAGATAAGAAATATAGACTTCATAATGCACAATACTATTCAGTACAACTGAGACCAAAATTAACAATTATACTAACATTTCCCACTTTTTTTAGGGCAGGTTCATTCAGTACATAAAGCCATTTTAATTGTGGAGCAAGCTGTTTCAAAAGAGACACACTATGACAGATAAGTACCTTATCTTATGTACCTTCTTTACATAAGAAATATCATTTTCTTAATTTTCTCAAATAATATTTCTCATTTTTTTAATGGCAGTTCTTAACAATCCAATGTTTGCATAACATCCACAGACTATAAAAAATAGTTAAGAACTTCTGAAAATTGAAGCAAGAATTTCATTAGTTAAAACTCAATAGCCAAAAACCGTATTTGATCGTCATAAATCCATGTAGAATGAGCATGTTATTATGTCTACGTAATGTGGGGATAAAAATAGCTAATATTTACTGTCTCTCTCTCTCTCTGTGTCTTAGACAGACATTCTTAGGCATCTGTGAAGCTCTGATTGATCAGATTCTGCATAGCTTAAAATTGCTCTTTCCAGTAATTAGGATTAAAACATAAATTATATAGCAACACATAATCTAATTAAAAAATGACAGTATGATCCTCACAAGACATCTGAGATTGTAATACTCATTAAAACATGTTCCATCTCAGGAACAAATAATCATACCTCTATTCCATTTCTAAAGTCCCAGAAGACAAACCATATCTTAACTGACTGTGATGACCCAGGGTGGGATACAAAACAAACACAGTCACAGAAAACAGGTGAAGCCCTTTTTATTCCTTCACTTTGCTTCCAAGTCAGAATATCCTTGACGGAAGACAAAAAACTCCCACACAAACAGTTACAAGAAGAAGGAAAAAAGCAACACAAGCAGGCAAGATAAAGGCTGGAGAACATCCACAGATAACAGAACACACACTGTAAAGGACGCCAAACTCAGAGAAGAACCATAAACTAGAGATATTTCCATGCTTTGTTTCCAGCGTTTCCCTGTATGCAGGCCTGTCCTCTTATTCAGTGGTCACAGCTGTAGCCCATGAAGAGGATCAAGGCCCTCTCCTCCCAAGTAGACCTTATGCTCTTCTCTCTGCATGCCTTATGATGGATAGGGGATGGGCCTGGGTCCTCTTCTGACTGCTCAGCCAGCCTCTGCCCTTCCCCAGCCTCCTCCACAACCTCCGGAGCCACACTTCCACTCCCTGTTGGCTGTTCCTCCTCTCCCTCAGAGTCAGTCTCCACCAAGGGCATGACACTGACTTTTTGGAAAATAAAAGGGACAGAGTTATCCTTATTTCTAGGACTAAGGTGTCCCAGAGGTGGGAGACTCTAATCAAAAAAGTTCACTTCCTCTTCCCTTCCTTTCTGGGGAAGGAACCATAACATGCCCATCCTCCTTGATATCATTGGATGGGCAGATTCCACACAAAATAGGCAATCTAGTTGCCTAATCTAGTTCTTAAGTCATGTTCCAGTTCCTGGTTCCTAAGCCATGAAGCACTTTAAAGATTACCACCAGCATTTTGAAATATGCCCATAAATTTCCAGGTAAAGGAAGGTGTGTAGTAGAGGCATTATATAGGCAAGTGAAGCCCACCTTATCTGGGCTGCAGATGCCAAATAGCTTCCAAGAGCAGCTTTATATAAAACAAGATGAAAGAGGCCAGATATGTGAAGATAAGAACACAAGAAGCTTATATCACAATAGGCACAGAAGCTAAGTCATACAAAAGGTCTTCTGGTCATAGTGAATTGGCAGAAAGATCCAGGGACCATTATTGTGTTCTGAAGGAATGCCTTTTTTCAAGAGGCAACTGAACTTTCTGGTTTTTCTTCTTTAGGAACTGAAAAAGCTTCTTGCATGAGAAGCAAAACATCTTCAAAGAAAAACCACCTTTGGGAGAACCATGACTTGGATGACTGAGAATCTCCATAGACATTTAACTAAAGAAGGTCTTCCTCCACAATCACAAGGCTTCCAAATTCACATCTACTTCATCTTGCTGGCATTATGTTTTACCAGTGGTGAGATTCAAAATGTTTTACTACCATTTCTGTGGGCATGGCTTGATGGGTGTGGCATGGCTTGGTGGGCATGGCTTGACAGGTATGGCAGGGGAAAATCTCTATCCCCTCCCCACTCCAGAGGGAAGGTTACCACCGGTTCTCCAAACTACTCAAAATTTTTGCTACCGATTCTCCAGAACTGGTCAAAACCTGCTGAATACCACCTCTGGTTTTGGCATGCTTGACCCCCAAACACATCCTAAAAGCCTCCAGATGCCACAATGGAATTTTGATTGCAGCTCATGTTCAGCATTGTATGGAAATATACAACTGTCACCAGCATACTATCGAAACTTTACCCCATGTCAATGAATGATATACTCCCAGTGACATCAAGTAGATACCAAAGAATAAAATCAAAGAGCCTGGGGTTTTGACTTCTTTATTTTGCACAACTGCCTGAAACAGCATATTCAGAAAGATAGAAAATTATGGTAACACATTGCCTCTCCCACTTTCAGATTTTATAGGTAGTCCAGGATATCATGATTTACAGTGTTAAAGGAAACAGAGAAATATTTCCCTTACCTCAGTTCTGTTACTGGTCACTACAAGGACAGCCAACCTAGCTTCAATGAATCATGATTGAAGAAGGTTCAGATATTCAAATTCATCCTATATTTCTGCAAATGTTGCCTTTCACCTTCTCAACAAACTTCCTGCCAGAAGGGAAGATTGGAAACAGACGAGATTGTAGGATGGCTGCATGAGCTTGGGGCACACCTTCACCAACTTCAAGCAGTGCCACTGCCCACTGTCCAAAAAATTAATTATAATTTATACTCATCTTCTTTCCATGTTTCTGATTTTCATCGAACAGGTAGGAAGCACATCAAACAAGATGGGATTAATGTCAAGTCTATAAATAGCAGAACTAATGTCACTGTGATGATCTGGGGCAAGGCATGGAGGCAACAAAATCAGCTGATAGTTCAAACTCCCCTTTATTGCTTCAACTTTCCCCCAAATGCTCCCATGTCTATGGCAAATCCTGGAGCAAAACACCTCTAGCCGCCTCTGGCTGTGAGTAGTCCAGCAAAACATTGTTAGCTCAATGGCTCCAAGGAAAGAAATCCAGTGAGGCAAGGGAATCAGGTAATGGGTTCCACAAAGCAAAGGAACAATGCAATGAGTCTATGAAGCAGAGGAACTAGGCAAGAAGTCCAGTGAACTCCTGACATCAGCAATGGCACACAAAACTCCACAAATTCATTGGTTTTTCCTGACAAGTGCCCCCCCCCCCACAGACTTAAATATCAGTCTCCAGATGTACCTTGTGAAGAGGGTGGGGTGCTCTCCTCCTGAGTTGTTGGGTCAGCCTGTACTGTTCTCACCTCCTCTCCACTCTCCATACTCGGGGAAGAAGAGGGAGTGGTCCTTGTGCGTCGCCTAAGCTTCATTGCTCATCTCCACTGCTCATCTCCACTGCTCATCTCCACTGCCCTCTGCCCACTGTCCTCTCTTCCCCCCTCTCTCAGTCATCCTTCCCCTGTTTCTTCCCGCTGGCAAGCCATCCCGAACCTGAGGGACCCGGGGCTGCTTCCTTCACCTTTGTTCGCCACAGCTCCAGCTCATCCTCCTCTGTGGACTCAGACTCCAATGGGGCCATGACAGTCACAGAAAATTTTATACACATATTCAAGATTAACAAGTTAGAATAAATTCCCTATGGTCTCACACTATTGTTTGCCTTTGATGTCAAGTGTCAATCATGCTTCCATGCTGATTTTTTAGTTGCCCAGTTAATTTACACCAATACTTAGCTATGTGCCTGCAAAATATGTTTTTATATCATGCAATCCTGGATGTTTGGTTGAAGGAAGTCCTTGCTCATATCACGAATGGATAAGAAGGGATGGGACAATTCAGCATGGAAATATTCTGATGCAGGCAAATTATTTCTTCAAAACTCTTTGTCCTGATGATTGCAATATATTGGTCTTTAGGCAAATAATGAAGAAATAGTTCATTTTTTAAAACCAACTATCATTATTAGTACAATTGATTTCTTCTTTCTTGTAGAAATGAGAAGCGTTCAATTAACATTTGCCTTGTTGTTTTCCATATACCATCAAAATGTCTTTTGATTTCATCGAGAAATATCTGCAGAAGCAAGAGGAAGCCTTTGTCATCTGGTACTTACTGAAGTAAATATTCATGTAGAGGGTTAGCAGGTCTAGGGTAGAACAGAAGAATTGTGTAATATTTTGTTCTACCATTCCTAATTCTGAATTTTATATAGATAACAATATGTGTCAATCCTTCTGGTTATAATACAGAAAGAGAGTTTTCTTCTTTCATGTTGTTCCTTTTTGTAAGTCTTGAAATTGTGTTATCTCATAGATACCTTGTTACTTATAAATAAGCCTCCTCTCAAGCTCAGCTTTTCACGCTGTTTTCATCTTTTCAAGTTCTCTCCCTAACATCTATTTTGTGGTTTTGCTTACAGTGATATCACTGGATGGATTCCCCACCCCCAGATTTTTACCTTGTAACTCAATGTCTGCTAAGGTTTTATTTATCTTACTACAAGTTGTTGTACTATGTATGCTTATGATGTCAGATGGTTCTTAATCTCTTAACCTGCTACTTATGATGTAACACAGCACAGTTAATTATATTCTTTGCATAATGTAACGCAAAACTCCATGAGTTGAAAGTACCTTATAAATTTTCTTTGGAATCTTGTTTGCAATTTCTTTATTTTGGAGATTTAAATTAATTTAGTTTAGGTGACCGTATGTTAACATAACTTTCAAGCAAACAATGGACTTTATCTTGGAATTTAGTTTAGTTTTACCAGTTATGGTAAAAGGGAATAGAACTGGATAGCAGCATCCAATCAGTTTTGAAAGAAATTAACTGTAGAGTCTTTCAATTAATACAATTTGTTCAAAATTATAAACCTCTGTATTCTTAGAAGATGTATGTATTTTACATGACTTCTATGCTACTTTTAAAAAAATGACTCTGAGTGGTACTTCATATGGAAACATTAAAACATTCATCCCTTCATAACTTCAGCTAGTCTCCCAACAAAGGATAGGTTAACCACCATAACCAGCACAACAATATCAAAGCATAACCAAAAGTTGCTGCTCCAATGCCACTCAATTTAAGTGGTAAATCCCCACCAAAAGAAGAGCATTTGGTGTCTTTCTGAAAATCAGTGGCAGTTAACAATATTCTTGACAATCTAGAAATAAAATTTGTTGTTGAAATCATGGTTGCTCACTCTGCAAGGGGTGTTTGGAAAGACTGTAGACAGGTAGTTCAGGCATGAACATGGGATAGATCAGGATGTACTGATAGATCTCTGATGATTCATAGCTGTGGTAGGATTGAAATTTGTTTACTCCCAATTCTGTGGGCGAGGCTTGGTGGGCGTGGCAAGGGAAAGATACTGTAAAATCTCCAGTCAGAGGTAGTATTTGCCAGATCTCTGAACTACTCAAAATTTCTGCTAACAGTTCTCCAGAACTGGTCAGAATCTGCTGAAAATCACTTCTGATTCATAGCAATTTGGCAAATAGAAGAGATGCAGTAGGTTTCTTCTCTCTCAATCTAAGAACAATGGGTTTAAAGATTTGTAGGAACTTGGTTTGAGTTCTGGCTGCAAATGCTGGACTTTAATGATGGATTGAATGTCCACTACTTTTGCTCATAATTAAGCAAGCCTTGTGAATCTCTTCCCAAACCATAGCATGTAATAGAAGCTAATCAATATCAGTAACTAGACTCATATTACCTCACAACTGTAATTAAATTCAGAATTTAAACATTTTAATGTTTTTCTCCCCTTTCTGTTTTACTTCCTGTCTTGCCTATTAAAGGGTTCTTGAGAACTTTACTATTTGCATATTGCAATTTTATGATCCTGAACCCTCTGGTTTAATAAAAGCATTGCTATGATATGGAAGTTGGATCATTATTTAAATGATGCTTTTACAGTAACAAATCACAGATAATGGAGTCTAATGTCATTTGATGAAACAATATTAACCCAAAATGTGCATTGCTGTTGCTGATCTCAGCATCCTATAAAACCAAAATTTTTCATGGATATTTCATTTATTTTCAGGATTTGGTTCCTAAAAGGATAGTATGCTCTGCAAAAGACATTCTGAATAGAGTCTTCTTCTTCTTTAAGTCTGCTACTATCTTTAAAGACCTTCCCAAATAGCATTATTCAAAGAGGTCAGAAAATTACAAGCATGCGTAATGGTGATAAATGGAACATTTCTTTTTTACCGGACCCTTTAAAAATGTGTAATAGTGTTGAGCCTCTCAAATCGACTACTTTATATTAATGAGTACTGGTAGCTGATTGAGTTTCAAAGTCTCAGATTTCATTGCTGACACTTGTTTTGCTTATCATAATAAAGTGAGTAACAACAGAGACTTCCATAAAATCATTTCTCCCCCTACATCAGTATTGTCTATATACAGTATTTCCTTAGGTGTTTTCTCCCTTCCACCTGCCCTGTTGAGTCCATTGCTAAATGCTGAAGGATAGTTCTGCCACCGCAGTACTGTTCAATAGACCTTGAAATTAGCAAGGGGAACTATGGCTGTCTGACAGCTACTCCTATCATGGCTACCAAGTTTGAACAAGAAGCAGTAGCTATTCTCACTCACGGGAGAAATAAGGTTCAAGGAAATAGTAAAGAAATGTGAATGCCATTGCGGCATGGCAATAGTTTGCAGTAATTGGCTTTTTGTGATTCATGCTGGTTTGAATTAAGGGAACCACAAATAGAACGCCTAAAAGCATTAGAAATGGCTGTTTTTTAAGAAGCAATAAGAAAAGATGTAAAGCTTTACTGTTATAAATTTTATTTTGATGTGCAAGTTGGTTTCTCTAAAATGTTCTGCATTGGCTATTCTGTGAAACCATGCTAAGAAGATCCCTCGCCTTTTTACTGAGGTTTAACACGATCTATCTTCTGAAAGTCAGATGAACACATTAGTTCACTAAATAAAAAGGATATATTGCTATTAATCTTGCCCTTTCCCTGTTTTGTTCTGGTGTTTCTTAAACTGAATGTAGATGTAGCCAAACAGAACAAATTCAGTTGACATTGGTCACTTCAAACATGTTCAGTTGTTTCTGTGGATGTGATAATGCATCCTAAAACTAAAATTTGTCAACCATACTTTGTTTTCTGAGATGGGTAATGGGTAACCATCTCTCAATATTTAAGGCTTTAAAGAACAAAATATGCAAACAGGCACAAATACACACACACATAAACACAATGTAATGCAAATTTAACTTTGCATTTCTGTTTCCATATCTCAAAGGTGTGGAATGAACTGAAGTAGCTTCTTGGATGAGAAGTGAAATATTTTCATAGGGAAAACCCAAGAAAATCCAGTTGCTTTTTTGGAAAAAGCATCCTTTATTGCCAACTCACCATGGTCAGCTCACCACAGCTAACTTGCCACAGTCAACTTGCCATGGCCAACTCCCTGCAGGACAAGAGTGACACTAATAGCAAAGAAATAGAATAGAACCATTAAAGAAAGGATGCAAAAGGAGGGACAAAATGAAATGCAAATGACAAAAATTAAAATATTTTTATTTATTCTAATTTTTTTTTTTTGCTTTAGGGCTACCTATTTACTTTTTGCACTATATTATATAGTGTTCCCACTCTAACTCTGTACATAATGTGCCCCAATATGTCTTTTGAACACATTCCAGTTACAGGCAATATTTGGCTGTCTTTGGAAAGAATCAGGGACTAGGAAGTCAGGATTATAGCAATCCCTCTGATGCTACAGAAATACTGGTGGTATCCCATATGATATATTAGTTGTAGATTATGAAATCATATCCAACATGCTGCATATAAAAACATATTCTTAATTCCAGTGTACCACAAATAGTGACCATATATGTCTAACACATTCAAGGGTTTGATGAAAAGTTCTCTAGATGGATATGAGAAGGACTAAGAATATAGCTAGGAATCTCTGATCCAAACTCTTGTGTGGCTATTGCAGCTTTTCTTTCTTGCTGCATAGTTCACTATGTTAGTCAGATCCAACACCTTGAACATACAATAGATGACACTCTCAATCTGTTCACTACCCTTAACCAAACTCCACATGCAAGAATTGAAATAATATTTTAAAAATTTATTTTGGAAAGAAAACTTTAAGACGATGCTCATGTTTCTGATTGTTGCTGATAGATAATATGAACTGAATATTTATATGACTACAGAGCTCAACCAGAATTTATATGTAATCAAGTTGGACTTCAAAGATTTTAGACTCTATCCATCTTAAGCTGTATTCATTATCTTATTGAAGCCCATTTGTAGTGTTAAAGGATAGGTAAGAAGACCTGGTAGTCCTCAACTTACGACCACAATTGAGCCCAAAATTTATGTCATTAAATGAAACATTTGTTAAGTGACTTTTGCCTCATTTTACAACCTTTCTTGCCACTGTTGTTAAGTTAATCATTGCAATTGTTAAGTTAGTAACAGTTATTAAGTGAATCTGGTTTATCCATTGACTTTGCTTGTCAGAAGATCACAAAAGATAGTCCAATGACCCTGGGATATTGCAATCATCATAAATATGAACCAGTTGCCAAGCATCTGAATTTTAACCATGGGGATACTGCAACAGCATGTAAAATGGTTGTAAGTTACTTTTTTCAGTGATGATGTAACTTTAAACGGTCACTAAAGTTGTAAGTTGTGAGTTTAGGACTACCTGCATTTATTATTCATTCAGAGAATTATAAAGGAACAATTGAACAATTGAGTCTGAACTAGAATTGGGTGGGGGTTCATGCTGAAAAAGTCTCTAACCAAGATATAACTTATCAGAGAAAAGAAAACACTAGCTGAACTATAAATTAATTTGATGCACTTGATTGAAGGAGAAAATGAGATTAGGGTAGGCAAATAAATTGTCCCTTCCTCAAAGGCACTTATTCTCTCTCTCTTTCTTTACATGCACTTTTGCAAAGGAAAATAAACTGCTAACTTAGCCTTAAAACACCAAGACCCAAGGAATGCTGATGAGGCACTGAGAAGCAAGGATACCAAAGGAAAGTAACTTCTTACCAAAACACATTCCAAAACCTCTTTGTTTAGCTCAAGTAAACCCCTTGTATTTACCCCTCCTGACTTTACTAATACATATTTTGCTGGAACTCAATGAAATTGTTTGCAGCACTGATTGTGTATTGCAATTTGTATAACACTATAAAAAGGAACTATAAACTCTCTCTCCTGTCTTCTCTTTCACTGATCAATAAACCAATGTGTGTTTCAAAAACATATGTTGATCTCTGGTTTAAATGGACTCAAAAAGTCTCTTAGAAGTTTTTGTTAACTAGATAGGCTTATCGTTATAGAAATGGCTTGCACATACGATGGTGTAAAAGCAAAAAAGTCATGGTTGTAATGTTGTTATCTTCTACTGTGCTAAAGAGAATTGGAAATTGGTGTCTTTTTCTTTCTTTTTCTCCCTTTATATCTCCCTTTATATCTCTTTTCCTTTCACTCCCCATTTCATTAGTTTTCCACTACTTTTTTCTTTGTAATTCATACTACGATAAACTAATAAAAAATCTGAAGACGAAAAAAGGTCCCTTAAAAGCTGCTACTTTGCAAAGTAGAAACATGTGACGCAGCATGTTAGGTATCTACAAAAGAAAAATCCCCTGGTTTAGAATATATGACAGTATTGAACAGTGTTGATCCACTGTCCAAATATTGATTGGATTGATTCTCTTCAATCAAGTCATTTTCAACCCCTAGCAATGAGAATAGGTTATATCCATATTATCCAAATGTAGTTTGTGTTGATTCTGAAGATCTTAATTTGCTTACATTCAACCTATTACTTTTCTATCCCTTTTGCATGTTAACATTGACTACTAATCTAATTAAGCAGAAACTATGCTGTATAAGGTACATTGAGCTTTAGCCTTAGCCTTTTTGAACACAGAATTCATCACATTTTCCTTCAAGACCCACTTATTCTCATCTCTGCTTTCCCTCAGCAATTTAAGACATAATATTGGACTTCATTATAGGACTATTTTGAGGAATTCTAAGATAATCATGAATGTGAAATGTACTGAATATAGGGGTGTGCTTTTAAAAGGATAAATATGAATACTGACTAACAAAGCACTCTGATGGTTAAACATTCATTACCTTCTACAGCATCTAGGGGCATATTCATATAAACTCTGTACAAGTAAGGATCTAGAGATAAATGGATAAACATTTTAATCTAGTTATAACACAAATGAAGCAACACCATAAATTACAGCATCTCATATTGCTATAGCAGTTTTTATTGATATTGTCTTCAGATTTTCCTTCTTTCACCCAGATTTTTAACATGTGTTTTAGGCAATCATTATATTATATAGAAACAACAACTCCTCCCTCCAACCAACTGGACTTTTGGTAGGTAGGTCTTAGGTATATCTGCTACATGATTCAACAATACTTGGAATCCCTTTCATCTGATGGCACAATGGAATGCTCTACCCTAAGTTTAATAAATACAAATATATCAACCAAATCATACTTTTCTTCAGTCTGTGTAAGCATGGTATCTGTGAAAGCATGGAAATATGCTTACACATTTGTCTATATGGCTGACAATCCGGGTTAACTGCAGGCATATGAGAAGGGTTTTTTTGGGTTGATCACAAATGGACAGGTAGATTTAGGTGCAGGCAATCTTTCAATTGCCCTTTCTAAGACATTTAAAGTTTAAAATGTAATAATTAGCACATTGATTTAAACATGAAATTGCATCACACATCCCCATGTTGCTGATAAAGGATAAGTGTTTAATACTTGCATCATTTCATGTCTCTATAAGAAAATGAAGAGTCTATTCTCCACCAGTTATGTATTCCAAACTATTGATATGTAACAATGTTAATAGATATTAATTAATGTGTTTTTGGCTTGTTTTTACAATTAACCACAATATTGTGAACTGCAAGAGGTTATTAGAGTTAGTTATTGGGCTCTTTTGGATGGCTTATAAATTGTACAATTGTGAGCCAGATTTAGCAAAATGTACATGCTTAATTTAAGCAGAAACATAGCTTAAAACATGTGTAAACTTTAGTTCAAATGCAAGACTTTATTTTTACATTTTGTGATCTACATTTTGAAGTAAAGATTGAAATCATTTTCTGCTTGATATTACTGAAGTTAATTCAATAGTAAATCCCATGTTACAGGATCCCTAGTACAGTTTCTTGTAAAAAAATGTAGAACTAGCATACTGATAAAGAAAAATTTCATACTGGTTTTATAGTTCCTGAGGATTAATCTTTTTTTTCCTTACACTACTTGATTTGAAATTACCTTGTATCAAAGTATACTGTGCTCTTGTCTGCAGAAATAAGACTTTCCATTTCAAACGCATTTCAAATGCTCATTTCAGTATGCTTGATATAGTTGCTTTTGCTACACTTATTTGAGCCAATTGCTCTGCATTATCCAGCTTTAATTGCTTTTTCAGAAGCGTGAGGACTACTGTATACAAATGATACAGCAAGTCTTTGACAACTGCCATACTTGGCTCCCTGCATTCGTCCAGGCTTTTGCTTTCCAAGCCACTTGAAAGTTTGTTCTTAGTTTTTAAACAAGTTTGCAATGGAAAAGGGGATCTATTTTCAAAGACTTTGTTTTGTGAGATGAAGACAAGATACCCATTTAAAGAGCTTCAGGATCACAGCATATACCAATACACTTTAGGCAACTGAGTTAAACATTTGCTCATGTGAAAATACAAGATTTAATTAAAGAAATGTTGACAATGGTCAACATTGGCCATCACATTACAAAAAAGATATTGAGACTTTGGAAAAAGTGCAAAGAAGAGCAACTAAGATGATCAAAACATATGTTGGAAGAATTATTATTCTGAGTTCAGTTCCAAGTGGGGAAAAAGACACTGGAAACATGGAGACTGTTTGGGAAGATGGTTTAATGATGGACAGGACCACATGACTTGGAACTGCAAAGTGAAAAGAATGATCACATGCTTCAAAGTGAAGGAAAAGATCAAGAAGGAGGAGGGCTGAAAGTGCCTGGTTTTATACCCTCTGTTGAGATTTGAATTTAAGCTTGTATTCTGATTGGTTGTCAGATTCCCATGGGGCCATGCAGAGGCAACTCTGTAGGCTGTCCTGAGTTCCAGGCTTGGTTGAGCCTTGCTGGATGATGATGTAATGAAAAGGGCTTTAGGCAATAGCTATAGCTTTACCTGGAGATCTTTGTTATGTAAACTATTCTGGCCCAGGCCTTAATTAACAAAGGTGGGGGTAAGCTGCTACTTCTGAGGTGAGTTTCTGTTTCTGAGTTTCTACTCTTTGTAGGGGAAATATTTTGCCTTTTTAATATTTCCTATGATATTTCAATTTTCTAGGAGAAGGTTGGGTGCTAACTTTCTACACATATGAAGAACATTTGTAGGATTTGAGTTTGGCTAGTTTTGAGAAAAGAACTTGGGGAACATGATAGCAGTATTCCAGTATTTGAAAGGCTGCCACAGAGAAGAAGGGGTCAATTTATTTTTCAAAGCACCAGAGGGCAGGACAAGAAACAATGGATAGAAACTAATCAAGGAGAGAAGCAACCTGGAATTAAGGATAAATTTCATAATAGTGAGGACAATTAATGAGGAACAGTTTACTTTCAAAAGTTGTGGGTGCTTCATCACTGGAGAGCTTTAAGAAGAGACTGGACAGTCACTTATCTGAAATAATATAGGATCTCCTGCTTGAGCAGGGGGCTGGACTAGAAGGCCTCCATGATCCCTTTTAGCTCTATTCTGATTTGAAAGAAACAGCCACTGATGTTTATATGCAGCAGCTTAATGTGTTCAGAGCTTACATTACATCAGAGCTTACATTAAGGGCTCATCTTTATGTCTCCTTAACTGCAGCATGAATATGTCCTGATATCTATTTTTATATGACACATCCTATGCTTCATCCCTAATCAGCTCAAAAAGATTAAAATTGTCTTAGTTGTTCCTGTTTTAAAGTAATATTGTTCTACTTGTCCTATCATAAATTTGCTTCAGTAAATAGAGAGACTAAAATTTTGCTTCAGTAATAGAGAGATTAACAGATATGCTTAGCTGAGGCTATCCTTCCCCTCTAGTCTTTGGCAACAATTTTCTCAACCATTTTGGCTTCATCTGTAGAAGAAAGCATACACTGGGATTCCACAGAGGCATTGCCTGTATAATGCCTGACTAGCAGAATTTCTAGAAGAATTGTCCAGTTTTATGCAGGCTCCATATGTATGTAGGTTTAATACTCTTCCCTAAGAGTAATATATTTGGGTGGTAGTCTTATGATGCATAGATATTCAATCTACAAAGAAAAACATAATCAACACATACTACCTGTATATTGCTATCTCTCATTATTGTATATTGTATATCTCAAATAACTATTACACTGGCTTTATGTTGCTTCAGACAACAGCTGCTTTTTCCTCTTTTTTTCCTGCTTTTATTACTTGGGCCACCATTTACATAATCCTGTGCAATTATTCCATGGATTACTTCTGGGTGCTTCTAGTTTTAACCACTTGCTGCATTATCCTGACTATAATTGTTGTAAGCTGCCCAGAGTTGATTGTTGGTAAGATGGGCAGTGTATAAATTTAATAAATAATTAATAAATAATAACTAAATAAACAATAACATTAAGTCTAAACTGATATTTCAACTAAATTGCTGACATGTTTTATTATACAGTATTTATTTAAAGGAATATTAACACAGTCTTCCAAATCTTGGTTCCTCTGGAAATTAGTTTTCAGAAACAATACAACCTGTGTAATTTTTCAGAAGTTAGCATGGTTTACTGTTATCACAATATAAAGTGCAGATTCTTAACAAAAAAAATTTCAACTGTATTATGGTCCTTCATTACAAGAATTGATCTGCTGCTTTAGTGCAATTCGGAATTTTCCAACCTATTTACAATTATTTGACAGATATTGCATTACTGGAATGTTACTTGGGAAAAATATTCTGAAAAATGGTTACAATAAATCATCAGCTAAGTTTGTTCCAAGAAGAGTCAGTGCCTCTTCTCTAATTAACATATCAAAGCAATTCAGTAAGTTAAAATACTATAGGAAGAAAAAAAAGAAGTTGCAGATTATGCAGAAGCAGTTTTAACAGAAAAAAATATGGTACATTTGCAGCTTCCAGCTATACAATTTTTCTACAAATATAGCACATGCAACTTTATCTTTCTATACCTACATACAGTATCTAATTATCAGACTTGTTGCAAAAAACTTGTGGCAGCTTATGGTTGAAAAGAAATATAAAAAACAAAGGAACTGAAAAACAAAGCCACAGAGAACTAAAAAAAAAATCAGAATAGCAGGATGATGATGATGATGATTATGATGATATCCATTCAGTCGTATCTGACTCTTAGTGATTCTATGGGCCAGGTCTCTTCATATCTTCCAATCTTGCACTACTTCTTTGTGTTGTTCTATGCTCTGGTTGGTGTCAGCTTTGATGGAGTCCAGCCACCAGGTTCTTTGTTGACTGGTTTCATTTTAGCACTAGCTCTTCCAGACATAACTGTTTTCTTCAGTGAACCCCCATGACTGATATGGCCAAAATAAGTGATACCTAGTTGTGTGATTCTGCCTTACAGTGACATGTCTTGTTTTATTCACTCCAGTACTTGGTTGTTATAGTGTATAGCAGAATATACAGAATAGTAAAATAGCATGATGAAGAGCTAGCAGAGTAATGAGGTCAACTGTTCTGCAACCCATCCTGAAATATTTTATTCTGTGTGGATTCAATTCATGCTTAAGTTCAATAACTGGAAAAGGACCAGATAAGCTGGGTTTTACAGAAGGAAGGCCAGCACTATTTTGACTTAGAACAATTATTTGTCAAAGGGTTGCCACTGCAACAGGTCCTGCCGGTGGAATCATTATGTAGTGGAAGGGATAAGTAATCAAATCAAGCTAGAGGTAAATGAAAGCTAATTATATTAATCTTCTTTTTAATGGAAATTAAAACCTAAACTTCTAAAATATAGATTTTAATAAATCCAAATTGAATAAGTAGGGTTTCAGGGAGAAAGAAGCCAATGGTAAAAGGAAATTAAGATAAAGTTCCTAATTAAAAGGTTACTGAAGATATATAGATATAGATATATATACTTTGTGTTACAACACCCTGTTAAGCCCCAATTAAGGGAGAAAGCATACTGCTTTCTTTTCTGTCTTTCGGCTCATCACCAGAGACCATACCGACAGAAAGCTATTTGTTTCATTGTCTTTTCTTTACATGTGTGTAAGGTTTTTCGAATCCCAGTAAGGGTATGGCTAGCTGAAGAGAGCTAACTAGCTCGAAATAGATCTATACTAGTCTCCCTTATTTATTATTTAAAATTATCAGCTTAAAAACCTTACACACATATATATATATATATATTTTCATAGATTTTCACGGGTACAGGTATGCAGGTCTTGGTGTGTTCGGGACTTTTCCTGTGTAAGATTGAGACCATCTGGGCAACATTTCGATGAGATCCCACTCGCCATCTTCAGGCTGGTGCTTTCTGGTGAGTGAGATCTCGTCGAAACATTGCCCAGATAGTCTCAATCTTACATGGGAAAAGTCCCGAACACACCAAGACCTGCATACCTGTACCCGTGAAAATCTATGAAAACATATATATTCAATGTTCTTTGAATATGTGTGTGTGTGTGTGTGTGTATAAATATTCACACATACATACACATACATATGTGTGTGTATGTATGTGTATATATATATATATATATATATATATACATATATTTGTTTTCGGAGGTTTATATATATATATATATATATATATATTCATATGGGGGGGTTGGTCAAAGAACATCAATACAGAAAAAGACTTCATATGTGTAGGTACTTGGGATTTGAAGAGCTTGTGTCAAGAAAAGCTAAAGCTCAGAATGATCTAAGGGTTGGTGTAAAATGTGAAAAGGATATCTTCAGATATGTTCAACATGAACAGAAGAGAAAAAGATCAGCATGACAGCTGTTCAGCGAAGGCAGCAAAACATTAACAGATAACAAACACAAGGCAGAACTACTAAACTCTTTTTACAGACTCCTCCAACAAAAGGATATGTATTCCATCATTCAGCTCTGAAGAGTAGGATGAGAGAGAAGGATTGAACTTTAAAATTGAAAATGAACAGAAAATACCTCTGTATTTTCATTGAGTTTAAATCTATAGATCAAGATTCATCAACTCTAAAGAAACTGGCCAAACATTTATTTGTTTGTTTGTTTGTTTGTTTGTTTGTTCGTTCGTTCGTTCATTCATTCATTCATTCATTCATTCATTTATTTAGTCAAGCAATTATAAAATAACAGGTATAAGTATAAACATAGTTATGAATACATGAAATGGATACATATAAGAAAAATAAAAAGGAACAATAGGACAGGGATGGTAGGCACATTGGTGCGCTTATGCACGCCCCCTACAGACCTCTTAGGAAAGGGGTGAGGTCAATAGTAGACAGTCTAAGGTTTGGGGTTTGGGGAAGAAACCACAGAGTCAGGTAGAGTATTCCAGACACTGACCACTCTGTTGCTGAAGTCGTATTTCCTGAAATCAAGTTTGGTGCGGTTTACCTTGAGTTTGTATCTATTGTGTGCTCTTGTATTGTTATGGTTGAAGCTGAAGTATTCGTTAACAGGTAGGACATTGCAATATATAATTTTATGTACTATACTTAGATCAGACCAAAGGCGGCATGGTTTTAGATTTTTAAGTTTAGAATTTCAAGTCTGGTGGCATAAGGTATTCTGCAACATGTAGAGGAGTGGAGAACTCTTCTTGTGAAATATTTCTAGACTTTCAAAACTGTATTAATATCAGATACGTGATGCATATCTTATAATAATACATACATATGATAATAATACATATAATAATAATTAAATCAGATACATAATATATATTTGTGTTTTAGAAATTCTAGACAACTAGTGGAGTGTTAAACAACTTAAACTTTTATGTTTAAAAAAGGAAAAAGAGTAACCCATCTAGTCAATCCAATTTGTTGATTGGACAATTATAGTTGATTGACTGATTATAATTTTTGACTCTTAGTGCCAACATAGATAATTTTTCTCCATAACAATCTATCCATAATCTGTTGTTTCGAGTCTCCCAACAGTGTCCTAATTGCCACTGTAACTGTATCAGTTCACTTTGCTTCTGGTCATCCTCTTCTCCTCTTTCCTTCTATTTTTTTCCAGCATTAGAATTTTTTCCAGAGAGCCGAGTCTCCACATAATGTATCTGAATAAAGATAGTTTGAGTCTAATCATTTGTGCCTTGAATGAGAACTCTGGGTTGATTTGCCTGCGGATTTATTAGCTTGTTATCTTAACTGTCTTTGGTCTCAGGAGTCTTCCCCAACACGAAAGTTCAAAGCAATCAATATTTTTTTTATCCTGCTTTTTAAACTCCAAATTTCTTTTCCATAGAATGACATAGGGCTACGCAAATTTTTAGGTATGGAAACATCATGGCATTTGAATGGAGTAAAATAAAGATGATAAATGATTTATGAATATGTAAATACCCTAAAAATAATGGGGCAGCATAGATTTGCCAGGAACACATCTTGCCAAACTGGTATTACTTTACATATGTTCTGGTAACTTTTAAAAAAATAGGGATGCAGTGACATCACACATTTGTTTTTAAGAAAAGCATTTGACGAAGAACACTGCAGCACTTTAATTAACAAGCTAGTTAAATGCAGAATGGATGGTGGATCAATTAGATGCATACATAGATAGCTCAAAAATATATTCAAAGAGCGTTCATCAAGAGTTCCTCATCAGACTAAAATGAGGTATTATATAAAAGATAGCGGCAGAATCAGTTTCATCAAAATGACAAAACAGGTGTTGCAAAGTTGCAATGCAAGCTGTTACAACTTATGTAAACACATGTAACAAAAAGAATGGAAATTTATATCTTGATCATAAGACTTGTTTCATATTTTCTCAATGCCTGCTCCCAGTGCCCATGAATCAAATAGGGTTCAGAAGTTTCAGTTCTGGGCTCTGAATTCTTTAACATTACAGCCTGGATGAAAAGATGGAAAGACTGCTTATCAGATTTACAAATGAAATAATTTAGGGTGGGATAGATAATACTTGAGAAGACTGAAACATTGCACAGAATATCCTTAGTATATAAGAGAAATGGGCTGAAAATAACAGAATGAAATTTAGCAAAGAGATATATAATGTTCTTTTACTTAAAGTACAGAATTCAGATGCAGATATATAGGAAAGGGAAAAGCTGACGGTAGTAGTAGAAATGAGTATACATGTCAGATCTAGTTATGCTTTTATATATTTTAAAAGAGAAATCATACTTCTGTGTTTGATGATTCCTCTTATAGTCAACCCTAATGGTGTATAATGGTTGGCTTGGCCCTACCATTTGTTAGAATGACACAGCCACCTAAAACACAAAATGCTAGAGGGCAGTTGTGTCAAGATGAACCATCCAAACTCAATAATTTCTGCCTTCTGGGCTACACTTTTAGCAGTAGCTATATTTATTTGTGGCTGCCTTTATTGCTGATTGCTGCATTTCTTTGCCTTCTTCTAATAGATTGTTGTCAGAAAAAAATCCCTTTGTGGGCAAATAAACAGAAAGTCTGCTAGTTCAGTTCAACACATGTCCAACAGAGACACTGTACATGAACATAAATATTAACATGATACATGCTAACATTAGGGGCAGCATGGTGGCATAGTGGTTAGGATGCTGGACTTGTCTGCTGGAAAGCTGACAGGCAAGGTTCAAGACCTGAGCACCATGCAACAGGGAGAGCTGCTATCTGCACCCAGCTCCTGTCAACCTGTAGTCTGAAAGCAAAAAATGCAAGTAGATAAATGGGTTCTACTTTGGTGGGAAGATAACAGTGCTCCATGATATCATGCTGGCCACATGACTGTGGAAACATCTTTGGTCATAGCTGTCTTAATGGCATTGAAATAGAGACAATCACTGCCCTTTATAGTCGTCAATGACTAGTGGAATAAAATCCACAGGAATTCCTTTATCTTTACTTTTTACATGCTAACATTGATACTGCTATAAAGCAGCATGTATATCTGGCGAAAGGAAGCAAGCACCAAGTAGAACAGTGAAAGGATAAGAAAGTCTGGAAACAAAACTAGTGTCTGTCTTGAGATACAGTAGGGTCTACTCTCTCACTGAAATAATTTTAAAAATTGCCAACTTAGGTAGCTTCTATATATATATAGAGAGAGAGTGTCTGTGGAATACTTTCTTTGATTCATATCATGTAATATGTCTTTGACTAATTCTGTTGAGGGATTGCTTTCAATTTTCCATCATGCTTTGTTTCTTCTTTTCAAGTCATGAAGATAATGAGTCTGTTAGCTTTATCATCACCAAAAAGCAGGAAAGAGCATTAAGATCTCTCTCTCTCTCTCTCTCTTTTACTCACACACACACACCACACACACACACACACACACACACACACAGAGAGAGAGAGAGAGAGAGAGAGAGAGAGATGATAGATAGATATAGATGTAGATATATAGATATAGATAGTTACACGCACACAGAGAGAGATATCTTTGTATAGGTATAGTAAAGTTATTTATTTATTTATTTTATTAATTAAACTTTTATACCGCTCCCTCTCCCAAAAAGGGACTCGGGGCAGTGTACAGCCTACTAAAAACACACAATAAATATACAATAAATACAATTAAAAATACATTAAACAATTTGGTCCGGCTGTGTCCATCCAAGGGATTCACTTAAAAATTAAAAACTAATAAAACCCCAATTAAAATTGAATTAAAAACCGAAACACAGTTACTGGGCCAGGCCAGCCTGTTTAAAAAATAGGGTTTTCACTGTGCGCCGGAAGGTCAGGATATCCATCATAGCCCGTATCTCCGGGGGGAGATCATTCCATAGGGAGGGAGCTCCCACAGAGAAAGCCCGGACTCTCGGGGCCGTCAGCCGACAGCGGCCAGGCGGCGGTACCCCAAGTAGGGCGATCCTGTGGGAGCGTACTGGGCGGCGGGAGGTTGACGATGGCAGTAGGCGGTCCCGTAAGTACCCAGGTCCCGAGCCATGGAGCACTTTAAATACCATCAGTACCACCTTGAATCGAATCTGGTAGGCCACAGGAAGCCAGTGCAGCCTGCGGAGAAGCGGTTTAACATGGGAGCTCCGAGGGGCACCCACAATCACCCGCGCGGCTGCATTCTGGACCAACTGTAACCTCCGGAGACTTTTCAAGGGGAGCCCCATGTAGAGAGCATTGCAATAATCCAGGCGGGAGATAACGAGGGCGGAAGTGACTGTGCGAAGTGCGCCCAGATCCAGAAAGGGCCGCAACTGGTGGTAAGTTGATAGTATGGCCTCTTAGCTCTACTTATCTGCATATTTTAATCTAGGAGTTGAAATAAATCTTAGATAAAATTTAGTTCACTGAAAACAATGTGAACTACTTGTTGATTAAAACAGAATTTAATTGCATAATTTATTCAATCATGTCTACTATTTTAAGGAAGTTTGTTTTTAAACTTTTCTCTCCTGTTGCAAAAAGTTGCATTGCTTGTGTTTTTATCTGAGAAATGAATGCTTATACCTAGGTATGCAACTCAACCAGCTATTAACACTTAAATCAGGGAAGAGCAAAATGGTGCCTTCTAGATGTTTTCAACTGCAACTCTGAAATGTTCAGTATCAGAGATTATATGCATATAAAATCACTGGAGGCACCTGGTTCCTTATCTGTGTGGTAAACCAAAACATACTGAACATCCCCTATAGAAAATAAGCAACTGACTCAGCATGAAAAGAAATGCCTTGCCACCCTTCCCTTCATTGTAGTTTTTAAATTAGTTTACCTGTGCTAATGCTGTTGTGTGAAAAAAAAAAGATGGAATTTATTATTGAGATGGGAATGCATGAGAATAGTTAAGTGACAAGAGTAAAAAATGGTGGGGGCAATTGGTTGTGTAAGGCAGTTTTCATGTAGTTTGGATCTGACTGGCCTGACACATCAACTTTTCTTATGAGAAGAGCTGGAAAGGCCTTTCTTCCTCCAGAGCTGGAATTGATCAGCTAAGTCTGGAAGGCGAACCACAGCTGGCTAAGCATAATAATTGGAACAGGGACAGACAAAGCCAGGAATAGATCTGGAAGAGCAAGAGCAGAGGTCTCCAAACTTGGCAACTTTGAGACTTGTGAACTTCAACTCTCAGAATTCCCCAGCCAGCATGAGAGTTGAAGTCCACAAGTCTCAAAGTTACTAAGTTTGGAGATCCCTGACCAAGAGGATCCAACAAGAGCCAACATTTAAAGATGCTTAGTTAGGACTTGGTATGGGAGGCCAAGTGGGAGAGGACTAGCAAGAAGTTCTGCAACTGTTGGTGGGACAATAAGTGAGGCCATTGTAAAGCCCTGCAGAAGACCAGATGGGGAAATGTATGGCTTATCAAGAGAATCTACAACAATACATGCCAAGGAGCAGGAAATTGTACTGAAAAGGCAACAGAAGCTGGTGATTCACTATGGAGCTCCAATGCTGCCATCTGTGATTAAGCTGGGACTGTTTCAATTGGCTTCCTGGAGGAGAATAGTAGGACAGAGTAGATAGCAAGGAAACCCCAAGTTATATCCAATGCTAGATATGGTAGGCGTAGTTAGTCTCAATAGTAATAACACTTAGATTTCTATACCACTTCACAGTGCTTTACAGCCCTCTCTAACCAGTTTACAGAGACAGCTTATTGCCCCCAACAATTTGAATCCTTGTTTTATCCACCTTAGAAGGATGAAGGCTGGGTCAAACTTGAGCCTGGTGAGATTTGAACTGCCAAATTGTAGGCAACCAGCAGTCAGCAGAAGTAGCCTCCAGCAATGCATTCTAATCACTGTGCCACCATGTCTCAATAGACTTTTAGCCAATCCAAGTCCTAGTGGTTGATAGAAAAGCTACAAATACCATTATAATAAATTAGACTAGGAGGGAAGGATAGCATAGCACTAGACCACTTAAACAGGTCCCCAAGTCCTGGTCTGTAATCCGGTACTGGGCTGCGACACATTGAGAACCGGGCTGTGCAAAGCAGATGAGCATACAAGCGCACAAAGCTGTATTTGTAGAAATGGTGCATGCACATAAAACATTTGGCTCTGCCCTTTCACTGCTACCAGCAGTCCACAGAGCCAAAAAGGTTGGGGTTCACTGTCTTAGAAGACAATTTGGAGATGGAATCATATTAACATAGACTAAATTGGACCTAAACTGCTCAGTTCACAAGATTTGCCAACCCATTTGCCTGAGCTCTGTACTATTCTATGTCGAACCTAGGATATCCCTGGGAAATAAAGGGGACTTGAGAGTGTTCTGACCCACGCCCTTTTCCAACTATTCAAACACAATCCAAAGGGAACAGAAACCTTGTAAAGCTTTTGAAAAATAATTAGCTGTGATAAGCACAAGCCTTGCCAAACTGTGCAAGACTTGCCAAAAGATAACAGACAAGAAATAATTTGCAATACAAGAATCTTCAAATACAAACTCAGGATACTGGAATGTCCATGAGGCTGGAGTTTCAAAACGTCTTTGCCTTCTGCAAAGTACGTTCATTTCACAACTGGCTTTTATCTTCTTGAAGGAGGGGCCATTACCTTGCAGCTTTACTCCCGAGTCACCCGTGCTGTTGTAGCTGCTCTTTCCTATGAGCAATCCTGTGTGCATGCGCACTTGGCACAAGCTTCTTGGGAAACTTCTCATCACTGCTGCCAGCTCCCACAATCTCTGAAGGCCCCTCATCTGAGTCCTCGCTTTCCTCAGCTGTCCGCATCTGTTGATCTGTCTCCTGTAACAGGGTGCTGCTGCTGAAAAGCCTGTGCCCTGTGCCCTAAATTTTTTATAGCTTTAGTAAAAGAGGGGTGGACTGCTACATTATGGCTGGTTCGCTGAACCACCAAATCCTACCCCTGGCTGGCCCATTTTGGATGCAAGGTAAGTGCAGGGCCTGCACAGAGGCTCAGGGAGGGGGAAAAATGGGCTTCCCTGAAGTTCTGGATGTCCAGAAACGGGCCCGTTCCCGGCCTCTGGAGGGCCTCAAAAGCCCGGGGGAGGCGGTTTTCACCCTCCCAGAGGCTTGAGGAAAGCCTCTTGAGCCTGGGGAAGACAAAAATGGGCCCCCTGCTGTGGTGCAAGAGGCCGACTAGGTCACTCACCATTGCCACACCCACCCAACAATTGGGCAGAGAACCCATTGCTTAAATTTTTGAATCTCATCCCTGATGAATAACAGAGCTTCACATTAAATAGGTCAACATGTGTGGAGGGGGTCCACAATTTATTCTAGCCTGAAATTATTTAGATATTGATGAATTTAAAAAACCCCCATATGCTTGAACTGGGCCAGAACCAAACTGGAAGAAAGTGTTACTGATGTAGGACGATGTAAGATGATATAAAAGCACACCGCAGGAAACCATCTGGCTGTAGTATTTTGGAGCAGCTGCGCTAAAATTAATAAGAGTTAATGGCACTCAGGGCAACAAATAAATCAGAAGTCTCCTGCAAAGGTGTAACTGTATATTTTCACCACAAGATGTTATGGGGATAAAAATGTAGCACTTGAACAACTTGGTCTTTTATCTTTGTTAGCAGGATAAATTTGCCTTTCTTTGGCGGACAAGAACTTCATGATGATGGTCCACCTTCTGTCACCTTCAGGCTGTTCTCTTACAGTGACCTTCTTTTGGTGTTGACTGCAAATCCACATGGCAATAACAACTCATCCATCAGGAAGCAACTGATTTCTTAAATGGGTCAGCCCAAACAGCCATATATTAGTGACCAGGCAACATCTCTATTATAACAAATGTTTCCAGTGACATATTGATGCATTGATGATTAAGGTTTGAGTTGATACTCTTGGCCAGATATTTTGAACCACCTGCTTCACTATAAAAATGCAATATAACATACCAAAACATACTATGTATTTTCTTGTATATTATTTCATTTCATTTTTTATTTGTAGCAGGAAGGGACTCCTCTGACAATTTTTTAAGTTGAGGGAAATCAATCCTACACTATTCTATACTACATATGTCATTGAAACTGAGATTTTATGCTTATTATTGTTTTATACTGTATGTAATGTTAAACCAACTTTAAACCATTGTGTAGTTTCTATATGCTGCCTACCTCAAAATGCTGGAAAGCCAAGCTCTCGGGTTTCCATCAGAAAGGACATGTGCAGCTTTGGGGCTCTGGTTTGCCAACCTTTTATGTAACAATACACTATTTAATTTTTCTACTGCCATTAATGAATACAAATTCCCAGTTCTCTTGTCTGCGCTTAATGTTTGGGGCTATCCCACTCATGAAAGAGTGGGATAGCCCCAAACATTGTATTACAGAACTGACTTTGAAATGGAAATTTATAATGAATTAGCTTTTTATCAAGCCTAGAAAAAGTTGAGGTTGTTTAAGGAAGCAACTTTTTAACAAGAATATGACACTTAAAATAATTCTAGTATTGTATGGTTGTATGGAGAAAATGGTAAGGCTGCAGTAGATGACATTAAATCTTTTCAATTTGTTTATTAGTTTTATTTACTTATTTTTATCCTGTCTTTATAACTCAAGGTAATGAACATACCTAGTATTCTTTCCTCCTTCTATTTTCCCCACAGCCATAACCCTGTAAAATGGGTTGGACCGAGCGAGGGAGTCGATCAGAATAGAGCTGGAAGTAGGGGTGGAATTCAAAAATCCCAACAACCAATTCTCTGCCTGGTTGCTGGGTGGGCGTGGCCTACCAGAACATCTAGGAGGGCCATTTTTCACCATTCCCAGAGTCCGGAGGCTTCCCTCAGGCCTCTGGGATGGCAAAAACAGCCTCCCCCAGGCCCTACAGAAGTCAGAAACACACTCATTTATGGACTTCTGGAACTTCCAGGAGAGCCATTTTTGCCCTCCCAGAGCCTCCATGCAAACCCTGCACTTACCTGCATCTAAAACGGGCCAGGTGGAGACTCCTGGAAGGGGTGGGATGGATGGGGCCAGCTGGTCAGTTCAACTACCGATTCAGTGAACCAGATGTAAATTTAGCACCTGGTTCACCCGAACTGGCCCAAACTGGCAGAATCCCACCCCTGGGTGGATTTGACCTTGGAGGTCTTGTTCAGCCCCTTGCTCAAGCAAGAGACCCTATAACATTTCAGACAAGTGACTGCTCATTCTCTTCTTAAAAGCCTCCAGTGATGGAGCACTCACAACTTCTGAAGGCAAGCTATTCCACTGCTTAATTATCCTCACTGTTAGGAAGTTTCTCCTTAATTCCAGATTGCTTCTCTCCTTGATTAGTTTCCATCCATTGTTTCCTGCCCAGTCCTGTGGTGCTTTGGAAAATAAATTGACCCCCTCATCTTTGTGACAACCTCTTAAATACTGCTATACTGGCTCAAATTCACCAGCCAGTTTCCATGCTTATAGTTTCTTTACGCGAAGCTACTGGACATATTCATCTAATAGTGGGGATCAGGACTCATCAATATATGGACGATACTCAAGTTTATCTTGACTAGACAATCAGATGATGATATCAGTAGTCTGTTCAAGGCTTTTATAAGCTGGATGGGGAGGAACAGCTTCAGGCTCAATGCTAGCAAAACAGAGCTGTGGATTCAAGGACCTGTTTCTGAGCATTTTACATCTGATGGGATTGTACTTTCCCTAGTCACTGAGGACAGATGCATAAATTGGAGTCCTTCTGGAACAGTGACTCCTGTTTGAAGGAGCAGATGACAGCCATGACTAGGAGGGCCACAGATTGGCCTAGGTATCAATTACTCCCTATCAAGAGATCCTTTTTGTGGTCACTCACACCTTAATCAACTGTTGCTTGAATAACTGTAATTTACTCTAAATGAAGCTGCTCTTGAAGATTACTTACGTACTGTACTTGGTCCAGAATGCAGTTGTGTGAGTTATTATGGATGCACCTCATTTTTGCTTTTGTGCCTCTCCTTAATTTTGAATTGAACTTATTAGTTGGTTTCAGGGTGTGATTCAAGATTCTGATTGCCATCTATAAAACGTTTCATGATTCAAGGCCTGGACATTTATGGAATCCATTATTTATGCCCATTCTAGAAGACCTGGCAGAGTTGGCATGCTTTTTGCATTGAGAAAGCAATGCCAATTTATGTAATTGCAGAGGTGAGTCTTCTCTGTTGATCAGGAATCTAATAAGATTGATCATTGGTAAAAGGGGACATACGTTGAGAAGATAGAACTAAAGTTCAGGCCTAAGCAGGCCTTACAGGCTGTGGAAAGTTCCATAAGAAACCACAAGCCTGTAGGTTAAGCCTGTGACCTTATCTACTGTGTACCACAAAAAGTATATACATTATCCACTGTGTGCTAGCTTCCTCTTATGTAATTAAGTAGCAATGGGAAGTCTAAATATATCTACCTTACACTGTGTTCAGGGTTCTTCCAACTTAAGGAAGAACTTACCTTTGTTCAGCTGAATAAATGCATTTGGCTTATCAAGGGACATCAAGAACCTGTTTCCTTATTTTTACCGAGTAATACCTGAACCTTGGTTAACATCACCATGACCTGTTCTCTGGGACAGCTTTCCCTTTCAGAGTTTCCATAGCCATGATTATGTTGGCCTTTAGGAAAGCTTTGTTGCTCTATCTATTTCCCTAGATCCTTGAATAATGCAATTGGCAATCCCATTTGTGCCTCTGTGTGTGTGTGTTTGTGTGTGTGTGTGTTTAGTTTCCCTAAATTGAATGTTACTATTGGTGATCAATTTTTCTTCTGTTTTTCATTTTAAAATGTATTCATAACATGGCTGTATGTTGCCTAGAGTTTCCAAAATGATTAAGATTGCTTATAAATTGATCAAATGAATAAAATAAAGCAGCAGAACTTCTCAATTTCTAAGGAAAAATGGGATGCTTTAATAAATAGCAAAGAGAAATGCTGCACTCATATGAGATCTAAAGAGCTTCTTCTGAATTAATCTCAAACCATGCATAGCCCTGATACATAATTTATCTTTAGAGTCTGTCTCTCACCCCACCTCATGTCAGTTTTACTACTAATATACAAATAAGTGGTATCATTAAAGAAATTTTAAAATGGGCACAGTTGTGTGTCTTAGTTAAATTGTGTTAGCAAAGGTTTACTGAAAACATTTTGAATACTGTTTGACCAAGTATCTTCTAGAGTCAAAAGTTCATACGACTTGAAAAAGTTTGATCTGAAATGTGGCCTACATCATCTTTCATAATTCAGTTTTACTTTAAGCTTTAACTTTACAAACAAAAAGTGTAGTTATTTTAATAAACCAAATAATCACAGTCCAATTTCAATGTAATTTGTCATTTTTAATAACTTTATAAGGGTTTAACTTCCTTGCAAATCCACCTCTTTATTATATGTTAAAAAGTTATAGTCCAGTTGGGAATTGATATTTTTCTCAGTGATTTCACCACTATTGTGTTGGTGAATTCATAATATGTAATATTTTTGTATGTTCATAATATTTTGGCAATGCTAGATAACTACTCTAGTATTTTGTTTTCTATTTTGAATGGGTATCTGAATGAATATTCAGATTATAAAATTAATTTAAAAAAGCTAACTTATCTCTTTTGGAACTGATAGATCAAGGTAAAATCTTGGGTTTTGTCATACATATAGAACGTATTAAAGATATATATTTAGATATACAGAAATATTTCCAAATATGTGGAAACAGTATTTCAAAGATAAGATTTCTGGATATTAATAAATGGATTAAAATTACATTAAGTTGGAGAGGTAAGATTAATATTGCTAAAATAAATATTACTCATTGATTAATATACATTTTAAGAGACACTTGAAATGTTAATTTCAAGTAGATATTTCATTCAACTCAATAAATTTATATTAAATCTATATGGCAAAACAGACTACCAAAGATTTAATTGGCTGTTAAAGTACCTCTTGAAGAAGGAGATTTTAATATATGTTATCATCTGAATTTAGGTGGTTTGAGAATTTGATTGAATATGGGCTTTATTGGAAAGATATTGTGTATCTCCGATATCCCTGTTTAGATCATGGCAATGACTTATTTCAACAAATCACAAAAAAAAGTTTTTCACTTCCTGGCTTACATGCAATTGGACATACTTGGGCTCTGTATATTATGATGTTAAGTCTCATGAATATTTAACTTTATGGAAAACCCTATTTAAAAATAGGTGGAAGACATGCTGTATAGTAGGAAGGCATGCTATATGGACAAAGACTGAAATAGTTTTTTTAAAGCAAGTACTGTACTGTGTGATTATTATTTTAAGGATTTTCAAGAGCTACAGATAGAAATGTCTTTGCCAAATACACAACAGTGGCAATAAAGTCAGCTTAAGCATGAATTGATTTCTCAATATGGACCCAATGCTTTAGTTGCCTCAAAGAAGTCTGATGCTATCAATTTTGATTAAACCTATTTCTTTAATTAAAATCAAAGTTATACCAGAAATTTTTTAAAAAGTTAAAATTATTGGTATTTATGACTTATAGAACAAAGAATTGGAATATCTAATAATAGTATATCAGTAAGTTTAAATTTTTTAAAGTGTTAGATTTGCTTCTTACTTTGAAAACTCTCTTTCAGAAATGTACCAATGGATATAGAAACTCTATTCTGTTTTCATTGACTTTATCTCTGAAAGTGATTCATTTGACAGGCTCTGATTATGGGAGAAAGGTACAAGGACACAGATCAAAAAGTTCCTTTCTCAAATTAATAATTGCATTAGAAACTGATATTGCAGCTTGAGTAAAAATGGGCCACAAGCATGGGGTACACAACATGCTTGATAATCGGTCAGATCCAGGGGGCTGAGCTGCAGGATGGTTTAACCACAGCACTACCAGTTCATCCTGTCCCATCTCTATCCTGCACCAGGCTGCCAACTTTGCTGTCAAAGTTTTCAAACAGTCTCCTTGTCATCTGGTAGGTAAGAGGCTCTTGTCAGGAGACTTTTGTGGTCACCAAGTTACCCCAAAAGTGTACTTTAAGACAAGGGAGATGTTCATATCCCTCATCTCTTCAAAGCACTTTGATGGGATGAAGCCTAAATATTTGCACAGCCCATTTCTTTCTCTTTGCATAAATACCAAAATGCATTGTTAGTGAGCCATTACTCTCTAATTGTAAATCTTTCTGAAGTCACTGTGATCTATAAAAATGTAAAAAGGCTCTGCATTAACACATGGATTTCAGTTAATAGTTAGCCCTGAAGGGTAGGTCACTGTGTTCTCTCAGGAATGTACCGTATGTGGTTTCTCCATTTAAAGGTCCTTTGAAATTCTCCTGAAACTCACACTTTTCATCTTGTTATGCTTCCTGTGATGCAATGTGGCTGCCTCCTACAGCATGGAAAGCTGGTTTTGGCAGATGTGTATTGTTGCATCTGTTATCAACTAGAGCCTTGTAAAGTTAGGTTTATTGTTCCCCGCACTTTCCTGCATGTGCGCCCTTTCATGGGATAAAACACAACATTACTATTTGCTGAAGATTTTTAGTAGGTTTTCTTTTGCAAATCATCTTGATAGTAACATATTTTGATGACTTATATTCCAGTCACCAAAAGGTACATAAAATACACATGAAAAATTCAGCCAGACTGAAGAATATGCTTACTTCTCTCAAGAATATTCTTTATTCTCTCCCCTGAAATCAATGGGATTGAAACCTGCTTAGCTTTGACTTGGCAATAGTCTTGGGAACTCTTGAATAGTTGCTATATTCCAAGGAAAGGCAAACATGACCCATTTGTCTTGCCAATCAGCTAATCAGTTATCAGCTGAGTGGCAGAAAACAAGTCATTTCGGCCTAACAGCAAATTGCAGAGGAGAAGTCCTAATCTTCTACTGGACCACTGGAAGGTGGAAAGTAACTCTCAAAACACACACACACACACACACACACACACACACACACACACACACACACACACTCAGTGATGCTACTTTCTCATTGTCATTAGTAGTATGGAAGCAGACTGTTAAGCCACAACCACCAGAGATAGATAAGCTTCATTGTTTTCCTCTCTTTTGCAATGTTCACGCAGCAACCACAGACATCCCCATGAGGGAAAAGGGATTGGACCAAAGTTAAAACATGCATTGTTATATGGGGATGCACCTGTTTAGTTTTTAAAAATATTTTTTTAATCATTGCAATTTACAATATATGGATATCTTTGACTCAAGTTGATTCATTCCCTGCTATATTGGCAGCAAAGCATAATCATCTAAAGAGCCATGGTGGCGCAATGGTTAGAAGGCAGTATTGCAGGCTAACTCATTGCTCACTGTCAGGAGTTTGATTCTGACCAGCTCAAAGTTGACTCTGCCTTCCATCCTTCTGAGATCGGTAAAATGAGGACCCAGATTGATGGGACCAATATGCTGACTCTGTTAACCGCTTAGAGACAGCACTATAAAGCAATATATAAATCTAAGTGCTATTGAAGTTGCTATTGCTATTCACTTTATTGTAATAGAGGAATCAATAAAGGTAATTCTTACCTTTATGCTTGGAATTAATTTTCCTCCTTTGTCTGGATATGCTTTGAAATCTACAAGAATTAGAAAATCATCTCAGTGACTTCTTGGGTGCTGGCCAATTATTGGAGGTAGTTAGGCTGCAAGAATGCTTACACTCCAATCATATATCCAAAGCAGGATAAAGTAGGGGCAATTATGCCATTGTGTAATGTGAACAAGCATATCATATTTTGTTAGAAAGTTTCATTTCATTTTTAACAGCTGGAAAATTATAAATTGGGAGAAGGCAACCACTACATATGTCAATATTTCTCAGCATGGCACTTTCTTTTTCTCTCTCTTTTAAAGAAAAGATCTTAATTAAGATGTGCATTAGACAGGAACTTGGTGTGCTTACATAGCAAAGTATGAGCAGGCAGCATCACTTATATTTACAAGAATGTGTTTGGTCCCATAAAAACCACAGAATGTGAAAATACTAAGACAATCAATATAGCTTCTTAGAAAATAAAATGTGTGATGGTTACATTCCAGTCTTTTGTTTACAAATGTGTCCACTTTTCCATGGAAAAAAGAAGTCAAAAGTAAAATAGGGTGGTAGAAAAATCTTCATGATGTAGAAAGGCAATGGAAGTGACCCTTTCCAGTTTGCCTTTAGGTGTTTATTGACTTTGCCATAGTAGTCACAGCACAGCCATGCTTTCGAAACCCCAAGTCTGCCCAGATCAAAAAAGGTTTCTTTGCTCTGAACGAGAAAAAATGGATTAGCATACATCATGAATGTTAGAATCTGCTTAGAATCTGTAATTTTTGATCAAATTCATATCTCCAGTTACAGTTATGATAGACAAATAAGATGTTGAGCATTCTTTTGCTTAAGCTTAGCCTTAACTGAATTTGGTGTCCAGAATCTGCACTTCTTTTTTTGAATCAATGGAAAATATTTTGGCAATCATTTTTTATTCTTTGAAGAGAAAACTAGAACTTAAGTCTACAAAGAAAATGTAGATTTTAATGAAAATATTTTAGTACAATTGTCTAGCAAAATAAGAAATTACATGACTTAAGATGTAGAAACTCAATTTGCTTAATAAATTGCAAAATCTATCAGTGTGAAGAGATGTATGCACTTTAACGTCTTGGAATATTTTCAAGTATGAGACAGGCGTTGAGAGAAAACAATCACCAGTATGAAAAATATTGCATTATCTAACACTCACTGTTAATTTAAACAGTTGTGCATTTTTATTAAAAATGCAGGAAAAGTAAAATTGAGGAATTGAAGGAGGTTTTTGAATTATTTGCCAACTAGATGTTTGCTTGGATTGTGAATTCTTGATCTTATTATGTGTTATGTAAAATCATAGAATTGTAGAGTTAGAAGAACCACAAGTATCATCTGATCCAAACCTCTACAATGTACAGGAAATCAATTTAACTAAGTAAATACTTATCCATGAGGTAGGTTGTCCATTCTCTTTCTAAAAAGCTGAAAAGATGAAGAACATTCTCCACAGGGAGACTATCTCATTGTTGTACAGATTTTATCATTAGGAAGATTTAAAAAAAATTAAACAAACTCTAGGTAGTTATGAACTGCAGGTATAATTGCAGCTATAACATGCATTGTGATACACAGTTTTCAGTTCCTATACCTTATTCTACCCCATACATATATATCACTTCACACAATTAAACACAGTTGGTGGGAAAACAACATTCATGCAATCTTAAATGAAACAAACAAAACAGAAGTTAAATGTGAAAGGATCAACTTTAAAAAAAATAAAAGCAGGATAACTTCATGGATAGATGATAACCAGTATGTAGGCTGACAATTGGACAATTGGACAATCAAAGCCAATTCATAACCTCAGAGGTATTATTGAAGAATGACAAAGGACAGCCAATGTTTGCATTTCTACTTTGATCTATTCATATATTCATTAAACAGACCCAATGACTGGCTTTCAGGAAATATACAGGACCTTTCGTACCCTTTCTGAGCTGCGCTGGCATCAGTTTTACAGGATTAGGCTCATTTGTCCTTCCAGTCTCTATGGGACTGTTCAAATAATCCTTTTCTGACACACATGAGCAATCTTGAAATGATTTGTTTCCACCATAGTCCTTTTGCTTTTTTAAGCAAAAAAGTATGTGCATGTGATATTTTGTTAAGGGGGAAGGAAGGAAGGAAGGAAGGAAGGAAGGAAGGAAGGAAGGAAGGAAGGAAGGAAGGAAGGAAGGAAGGAAGGAAGGAAGGAAGGAAGGAATAAT
Source organism: Bungarus multicinctus (assembly GCA_023653725.1). NCBI lineage: Eukaryota > Metazoa > Chordata > Lepidosauria > Squamata > Elapidae > Bungarus > Bungarus multicinctus. The sequence goes on from CM042836.1 coordinate 107,720,136, forward strand.
GAAAGAAAGGAAAGTTCGTCAATCTATTTACTGTGGACAGAAAAGGGTGGGTTATTTGATGTGTTACTAGTGTGGCATATTTTGCCATTTGCAGAAATCACTTACATTAACCAATATTACCCACAAATAACCAATATCTGCAGGAGACAGTCACAGTAAATAATATTTGACAGGATCTGGCTTACTTGTTTTTTTTTAGCTTATTAATGCATTTATTAATTTTTGAATGACTTTTTTTGATTACATTAAGTACTTTCATTGACATAAAGAAATAGTATCCCCACACACACTCCCCATTAAATGAAAAGGATTTTAAGAAAAAAAAACATAGGGCCATTATCACCTGAGAAGCAAATCAACAGTGCCAATAAAGCCACTACAAAAGAAGTTCGGAGACAGGATCGAGGGTAGCTTCTTCAGAGGCAGAAAGTCATGAATACAGACAGAATCCTTTCTACCTGTCCAGTATTGTGCATTTCAATTGGTTGATAATGGATTGCTGGACTCTAGGGAGAAAAAGTTCAGATGAAATTCTAGACAAGGATCTGGAAGTGGCCAACTTCAGGAATGTTAGTTTCAGAATCCTCAAAGATCTGCTCTACTGCCTAGCATCTCCTTCTCTGGTAAGCAATAGGATCAATGAACTCTAACTGCAACCCCCAAACTAGACCCATTTCAGTTTGCCTCGTTACTCCCCCCCCCCCCCCTTCCTACCATAGTCAATAACAATGCTAAATATTGTTGACTTTGCTACTTTGGGTTACCTTTCAATAGAGAAAAGAGAAGAGGGAGTTGATCTAGGCCTAAGAGTAGTTCTGGTAGCTGCCTGATAAAACCTTGTTCAATTCCCTTATCATTAAATTCAGTAGTGAAGACTTACTATATACACCACTGATTTCCTCTTGCTGATCATCTTTAATCATCATATACATTGGTGATGCCATTGGTGAGGCAGCAGCTCATCAACTTTAGCTAATTTCAAAGACCTAGTTAGGAGGACCACCAGGAAGTCACAAGACTGCAGGATAGACTGGGACTTTGTAAAACAAGAACGTAATTGCAAATAATTATTTTACTGCTATCCCGAAAATTGTTCTCATGTGGTCATCAGGATTACTGTATGATTTGAAGTCCCAATTCACCATCACAAACATGGCTGACCCACAGTTTTGTAATTCCCTTTTTAAAAAATTTGTTTAGTCTCAAATTCTTCCTTTTTCTGTTTATGAAGATATGGTGAATTTTTATAAATCACAAATAATCTTTACATTTGAGTAGGGCTGTCAAATTCCTGGCCCATGGCCCGGATGCACATATACTGTCCACATCCATGCCCAGTTTAGTGAAGGGAGAAAAGATCCTGATATATCATGTGACGCCATCATGATAACATCAATTTGATACCCCGGCATTAGAGAAACATTTAATTCCAGTGACATTAACAATTTTAACAAGCTGCACAGCAGAGGAAGAAACAAATATTTCCTGGGCTTCCCGCAACTGATTTAGCTCATTGTGATACTACTTTGCTTCTTTTTACTCTCAGTGGCTATGATAAGAATTGGACATTTACAAACTGATGCCTGAGCTTGTCCTCTTGTGCCAGTGTTGTGTTAGACAGTGATAGTTTCAGGGCTCAAGTTATCTTTTAAGAGCTTTAGATAATTTTTTAAAAAACAAACTTTAGTTACATAAAGAAATGGACAGTTGATATTTATACCAATCCATTTTTTTAACTGACAGTTACACAGACTGATAAGAGTTTGAATGGGTATTTAACATTTTCTGCATTCCAAGCACAAACAATCAGAATTCAAAGGATGAAAAAAAAATGTAGATTTCCTTTGATTGCAGATGATCAGATTATTCATCTAAACAAAACTAATTGCTCAGCTATTAAGAATGTCAAGTTTCTGCAGAACTGACATTTATGAGTTAGTGCTCAGATAAGATGTTGCTAAGCCTTGTAATGTAAAGCAGTATTGTTGACTCTAATTTAAATTAAGGATGAAAACATTGTTCAGTTAGTAGAATCAGGAGCTTGTCTTATTGATGTTAATCTGAATCAAATAAAGACTTGAAGGCATCATCAAATATTGGCAGCTATATACTGTATAGCATTTCTGTACCAGCTCTATCATGGAAGAAAAAAGAAACTTCACTTGCCTCAGAATTTTCCCATCTTGCCTTACAGATTGAGGAAAACAGTGATCACCTATTCCCAAAGTACCAGAACTTTTTTTAACAGTGATGTGATTGAATATGGAAGGAAATGCAGGATATGGAAAGAAAAAAGTGCAGAAAAGGGCAACTAATATGATTAAAGGCCTAGAGACTAAAACATATAAAGAATGGTTGCAAGATTTGGTTATGGCTAGCTCGGAGAAGAGGAGGACTAGGGGTGTTCCAGTATTTGACGGGCTGCCACAAAAGAAGAGGGGTTCACTTGATTTTCCAAAGCAAAGAGGGCAGGAGAAGAAACAATGGATGGAAACTAATCAAGGAAAGAAGAAACCTGGAATTAAGGAGAAACTTCCTAACAGTGAGACCAATTAACCAGTGGAACAACTTGCTGTCAGAAATTGTGGGCACTCCATCACTGGTGGTTTTTAAGAAGAGACTGGACAGTGACTTGTCTGAAATGGTATAGGGTCATGATGGCGAACCTATGGCACGCATACCACAAGTGGCACCGAGAGCCATTTGTGCTGGCATGCGAGCTGCAGGCAAACTTACCTCACTGAGTATGTGCATGCCTCACAGCTGATTTTTTAGCTGGTTTGAGGCCTTTTTCGGCCTCCCAAAGGCTTGAGGAAGGCTTCTGCAGGCCAAAAATTAGCCCTGTTTCATCACTTCCTGTTTTTCTGAAAATACCGAAAGTGATGAAATGGGGCTAGTTTTCGTCTTCTTCAAGCCTCTGGGAGACCGAAAAAGGCCTCAAACTGGTTGAAAATCAGCTGTGAAGTGCAGTGCAGGTAATGGGGTGGTGGGAGTGGGTGGATGGGTAGGGATTGCATGTGCATGCATACGGGGCATGGGGCGCGCACATTGCCTTCTGGGTGATGGCATGCAAGCGCGAATGTGCAAGCGAGCATACAATTTTTGGCACAGGAACCCAAAAAAGTTAGCCAGCACTAGTATTGGGTCTCCTGCCTGAGCAAGGAATTGAACCAGAAGACTTCCAGTTCTATTCCGAATTTGAATTTGAAATCTGAATCTCACATAACACATAAGCAATTATTGTGCATTTCTAAACCCTTATAAACAGATAGTCCGGGGTGGGGGGGGATATGCAGAAGAATGATTAGGTCACTCTTGGCATTCAAATAGGGAGATAACAAACTGAAAGGGAATGACCTATGTCATTCCCACCAGATGATTTGGGACAAGAAAGAGACAGAATTGTCAAATCATTTAGATTAGAGAGCTGCAACACTTCCTTATATAAAAAGGAAAACAAACCACACCACTGCTTTGTCTCCTTTCAAAGCTCAGTTTACTTCCTAAATAATTGGAAAAAGGTGCATGTTTGGTCTGTTTTTCTCATTCTAATTTAAAATAAAGTGCTATATTACATATTGATCAGACTGGATTTTGCTTGTTCGGAAGATATATATGAATATTAGTTCATTACTTTTGGCAATAAACTGGGGAGAGTTCATGCTATACCAAGCTGACAAGAAGAATATACAGTCCTGCCAAGGATGAATTATAAAACACTGTCTCACTTACATAGTGATTATCTGTGATGAGTGATACAAAGAATAGATAAAAGTAAAGAAGCTGATGAACTGAATCCACTCTCATAACTGTAAACGATGCCATATGCTGGCAGTCACTTTAAAAGTGATCAAACGTAATCAGAGATGGTGCTGACAGATGTAGAAAAAGTGTTAACTTCATCTTTTATCCTTTTGAATGTGCACCCATGCATTTGTGTGCTTAGATCAAAAAGCTCCCTAAATAATTAAGTGCTTGTACTTCATTTAGTCTAGCAAATAAGCAAGAATATAGAGGGGGCAGGGATATTCATTAAACAAAACTGTGTGCTCTGATACCATAAAACGTTACTGATTCATATGGTTCTAATGATTAGTACTTGAATGGGAGACCTAATGGAGAGAGCAGATATGTAGGCTAGAATCTCTGTCCATGCAATATCCTGGAAGAAAAAAAAAAGATAAACCATGTCCATACTATCACCAAGAAAACAACAGTGTGTGCCCTAGGAATTGAACTTGACCTGAGAAAATCTTTATATTTTTTATGGAGCTGTGAAAAAACAGAAAATGTGCCATTCAATTGACTCTTAGTGACTTCATTGATAGTTCTTTTTTTATATATATAAATTTTATTAATTACACATTAAAACATTGGACACAGTAAAACCACTCTGGCATTGTCTTTGCCTTACATACTAAAATATACAATAGTTATATACATTGTTACCTTTCTACAATTGGTCTATCCAGTATATACATTTATAAAGACATCATAATCTCATCTATATTGATTTTTAAGGGAATTTCCCTATTTTTCCAGTTTTGGGCAAAAATCATTCTTGCTGCCATTATAATGTGAATTATTAAATAAGTCACCCCTTTGCTATATCTCTCATTTGTGATTCCTAATAAAAATAATTCTGGTTTAAATTCTATTTTTCATCCAATCAGCTCTTCCAACCATGTCTGGATTTTTTGCCAATACTCCTTTGCTCTTTTACATGACCACCACATATGACAGTATGTTCCTGGTTTTTTATTACATTTCCAACAATTTGGTGATAAACTTCTAAATATTTTTACCAGCCTTGCTGGGAGATCAATAGTTATTTTCCAAGACAATCTGTCCCCTTCAGGTCTTCTAAAGGAGAACATATCACTGCATAAATCAACCAGTTATCTAGTTGTGAGTTGTTCCACTTTTGTCAGAACTATAGACTTTTGAAGGCAACTGAGTTTCCATACAATGTATTCAAAATATGATAATTTGAGTCTGATTATTTGTGTTTCAAGCAAGAACTCCAAATAGATTTGTTTGATGACCCATTTATTGGGTTTTTTGGGGAAAATCTATAATATTCTCAGGAATACAATGCCAGAGTTAAAAAAATATCCATATTCTTTCTGTCCTTCTGTTTCAAAGTCTAACTTCCACTTCCATAGAGTGTCATAGGGAAAACCACTGCCTGCATGATTCTGATATTTGTAGGTTAGAAGTACCTCCTAGCACCTGAATATCTTTCCCAAAGCCTTCGTACTCACTCTACCACATTTTATTTCAAGCTTTTCATTTGTAAATATCTTATATTTATAGTACTTGTTATTACAATATAGGAAAAGATAATCTTGCTTCCTTTGGAATGAAGGTGCTTGACTGTCAAAATATTTTGAACAGCAATTCACATATAGAACATGTTAAACTGGTTACAAGACTTTGCTAGTATAGTTTTCTTTGAAATATTAAGGTCTAGACATTTTAGGGGGGGGAAATTTAAATGAATTCTCATGCACTATCACTGTATTTTCAACTGAAACCAATCCATTTATGCACATTTCCTTAGTTTCTTCTTTTCTATGCCAGTGTATGATTTTATTTATTTCAAAGGAAACAATAAAATACCATAATTATCAAGATGTATTTCTAAACTATAGCTCCGTGCAGTTTTCTAGGCAATATTGTCTCCATCCTTGGATCAAGAAAGAGACTAGCCTTAAACAAAATTAGAATTCACTGTCTCCTGGTTTCTAGCTGGTCATCTTTAATTGGTATGCCAATTAGGCTTTCAGTTATTCCAGACAAAACATAAAAAATATTTGGATCTAGGAAAATTACAAGACTGCCTGCTTCTTCATGCCAACATCTAATGTTATCCTCTACATCCCAAGCCGTATGAAGTTTTTCCTTTGAGATTAATTCAATGGGATTAATTTCCTCCCTTTCCTTTTAATTTTCATTAACAACAAATGGTTTTCATTCATATTAATTTCTAAATTCTGGTTCTAATGCTTCTGTCAATTCATAATTATTTATGTCCATTGACAACATTAAAAATTCACAGTGTACTACAAGAGTCTACCGCTGCATGTGTATTTGTCTGAGTATCTATATCTCTCATACCAACATTGCCAAGAGGACAAGTTACTGTATTTTAACAGTATTAGCGAAATGATACTATCAAAGCTAAAATTCTCTGAGTTATGTGTGTTTAACTATTTCAGCAGATAGTTATCTCTTTCAGCATTTAGAAGAATATTGAGATTTAGCCTCAATGAAAATTTTAGCGTAAGGTTCTAAAATCTGTTTCTTACAGAAAAATCACTATATTCTGTACAGAAAGCCAGGATTTGACCCTAAAGGGATAGTGGGAAGATCATGCATTTTCATAATTTCTAGCAACATTGTTCAATAATTTCAAATGTCTTGGACTATAGATCTCATTGCCAGGATACAGGATAGTTCAGTACATGTGAAAATTATTATTTGGTGAAAGCAGTGGTGGGATTCAAATTTGGTTCGGTCGGCGTGGCTTGGTTGGTGTGCTTTGCATACACACATACGCCTTGTCCACATGCATGGCAAATGCAAGCTTTGCATGCACACATGATGTGCCGCACGATGCAGCTGAGGTTGAAAAGCAGAAAATAAAGGTCAGTATGGAGCTAGGGTGAGTAGGACCCAGCAGCTGATCATCGGAGTGAACCGGTTCTCTCCCAGATGATCTTCGGAGCTACTAATTCTGTTGAACCATATTTTTCTATATTAGCCTACTTTTGTTCCATTACTTCTATTTGCTTAGATTATTTTTATTAATCTTTAATATAACACTATTCTATTGCTCCATATGACAGTCATTCCTTATTAACAAAAGTTGTAATTAATTTTTATTGGTATGGAAAAATTATAGGAAAATTTAGTTTTCTCTTAATTTATTTCACTGTTTTGCATCATTGAGAAATGATACAATGAGGGTCTTAATGCACGTGTTAACAAATGCAATCATATGGTGCATAGTTTTTTATCAGATGAGTAATATTGCAATATATCCATTTAAATTGGGTTGTATTTCAGATTAAAGCTCAATTGTCACTAGATTAATTAAGATGTAGGTTTAATCCAACTTTAGTGTTCACAGAAGAATCATTAAATTTTTGAACCTCATTTTTATTTTGCAGTGCACATATTCATATTCAAGCCTAAAATATCTTCAGAATATTCAGGGTCCAAGAAGCTACTTTAACCGTTGATTGGATTTGAGTAGTTTCATAGATTTGGCAGAAGCAGACTCAAGGAAAAAGGACATAGTTGAAAGTTCACAGAAAGCTTTGGTTTTGAAGGGCTGCAAGTTCTGGCAGAAATACAGTAAGCAGACATACAACCAACGCTGAGTGTTTAGACCAGTGTTCCTCAACTTTGGCAATTTTAAAAGTCTGCTGGTTAGGTTTTGCTGTTTCAAAAACAAACTATAAATTGACTGACTCTAACTATTTATTAAAATTGAGGGTTTGTGACAATGTCACAAGCAACTATGGCTGTGGTGGTGAAATGTATAAAGAACAACAGTGTTTCTCAACCATAGCAACTTTAAGACACCTGGACTTTAACTCCCAAAAATGTTATCTGGAATTTCTGGGAATTAAACCCAGTGTTGTAAAGTTGCCATGATTGAAAAACACTGTTGTCCCATATACATTTCTGCTACATGAAATTTCACTGCCACAGCCATACAGCTTCCAGGACTCATTGTTTAAGCGGAGTCTTGTCTCTACCCCTCAGTGTGACTTTGGTGCTCCTTGACAAAACATCCATTACAATGTCCATCAAGAGCTTACACAGCCCCAATGTCTGATTTTTTTCAACATAGACCACCCTGTCCTTGAATGGCTGGGTGGACTGGACATTAACATTTGAACCACTATAAGTTCATGTATTTGCCATATGCTAAATAAATAAATAAACTGCTTGTGAAGTCATAAAACTTCAATTCTAATAAACTGTTAATAGAGTGAGTTAACTTATAATTTGTTTTTGAAACAGCAAAACGTAGCCAGCAGACTCGTATGAAATGGTTATGACCTGCTTTGACAGTGAGAGCAACAGCGTGACATGCTTAGCAAAGTGTTAGAAGCAATGTTCTTTCTTCTCATAAAGTATTGAAGGGGGTGTTGTGTATGGACTGAGTCTTCACTCAGGTCCGTGCTTCCAGCGGGAAGCACGGACCTCTCCCATTGGCTGGAGCCGTTTGACAGCCGGCTATAAAAGGCGGCTGTCAAACGGCATCAGCTGTTGCCGCTCCAGCTGGCTGCCGTGTTAGCGCGGCAGTAGCGGTAACCCTCTTTGCCTGTAAATAAAGAGTTAAGCTGAAAGCCTTGACCTGGTCTCTGCCTGAGTTATTCCGTCGCTCCACAACACTGGCGACGAGGACGGGATACTAATAAAGGCAAGCCAGGCAAGGAAGAGAAAGAAAGGAGCGAAATCACTAGCTGAGAGCTGAAATTGCTACAGAGTTGCTGACTCTAGCTGCAAAGCGCCGTCTCTAACTTGCCTGAGGAAAAACTTCACAGCTGACAGAAGATGACTACGAATCCTGCATTCCCGCCCTTCAGACCGACCGCTGAGACATGGGAGTCATACAAGAACCGGTTTGACTGCTTTTTAGCAGTCCTGTCAGAAATTAGATCTGTCAGAAATTTCTGAGCATAGGAAGAAATCTTACTTCCTAAGCTTTTGCGGAGCCACGGTTTTTGACACCGCATCAGCATTACTGGCCCCTAGATCTATAAAGACTATCCCTTGGGAGGAACTGCAAGAAATTCTCTCAAATCACTACTCCCCTAAGCCTTCCAGAATTGCTAGGCGCCATGCTTTCAGAAGGCGTATCCAAACAGAGGGGGAAACAATTAGTGATTATATGGCAGCACTGAGAACAGCTGCCTTGCATTGCGGGTTCAGAGATTACCTGGACGATATGCTGCTCGATCAGCTGGTTTGTCGCGTTAGAGACCCCAAGTTACAAAGACGTTTATTAGCCAAAGGGGATCTAACCCTAAAGCAAGCCATAGAGGAATCCCAGGCTGCTGAGCTGTCAGCACTCTCAGCAGCTGAAATTCAGGGAAAACCCAGCAGACTAGAAAATCCAACAGTATATTTTGAGGAAGCCTCCACAGAAAATGGCCCAGAAGAGGCTACTGAGGTAAACCGCCTCAGACAGCCCAACGCAAATCAAAAAGAGTTCAGGCAAGATATAAGTCAAACCCCACATTTACAAACCTTATGCTTAAGCTGCGGGGGAAATCACCTCAGGGCATCCTGCAGATTCAGGAATGCCATATGTTTAAGGTGTCAAAAGAAAGGCCATCTGGCCAAAATTTGTCAGGCAGGGAAAACCTTCAACCAGCCACAAAGGCCACAGAAGCTCATTCAATACCCCAGACAAATTGAGGACAGTTTCACATGCTATCAGTTTAAAATACAAAAAATTAATAAATCTAACAAAATTAGTGTCACTGTTTCTATAGAAGGTAGACCCTGCAGAATGGAGGTTGACACCAGCTCTGCATTATCCATCATCTCATGGGACACCTTAAAGAAGCTACTCCCCAGAATGTCAAGACAGAAAATTCCAGCCTGCAATCTAACACTTCGGGACTACCAAGGCAGAAACATCCCTGTCATCGGAAAAGGCAAGTTCCTTGTCCATTTTCAAGGGTTTAAGGGTCACTTGCCTCTAGTGATAGTGGATGGCGTCCTCCCAAGCCTATTGGGACTAGATTGGTTCCCAGCCCTGGGCCTCCACATAGGGGGAATCCACGCAATTACCCATTCAGAAGTTGAATCCCTGTTCAGGGACTATGCAGACGTATTCAGTGAGGGCCTAGGCTGCTACGTGGGAACCCCAATATCCTTCAAAGCAGACTCCCAGGCAGTACCAATTCGTTTGAAGCCCCGCAGAGTTCCTTTTGCAATTCGTTCTAAACTAGACAAGGAACTTGACAAATTAATCAAGCAGGGCGTACTGAAACCTACAGACTTCTCAAAGTGGGAAACCCCCATAGTAACACCGTTAAAAAAGGATGGAAGCTTGAGGATCTGCTCAGACTACAAGTCGTCCATAAACAAATATTTACAAGTTAGTGCGTACCCAGTCCCTGTGGTACAACATTTACTCCATTCCCTTGAGCCTGGTTCCATTTTTGCAAAGTTGGACATGTCCCAGGCGTATCAACAGTTTCCTGTTGATGATGAAACTGCTGAACTGCAAACAATAGTAACCCACAGAGGGGCTTTCAAATGCACACGCCTACAATTCGGAGTTAGTGTGGCCCCTGGAATTTTCCAGTCCCTTATGGAACGAATCCTGCAAGGGTTACCAGGCGTTGTGCCTTACTTTGATGTTATTCTGGTATCCGCTACCAATCTACAACAATTACTACAAAGGGTCAGAGGTGTACTTGACCGTTTTAGACAATCTGGTCTCAAACTAAAAAGGGAAAAATGTACCATAGCCACTCCACGAGTGGAATTCTTAGGTTACAAGATTGATGCCAAGGGTATTCACCCAACTGAGTCAAAGGTCAAGGCCATTCACGATGCGCCTACTCCTACTAACAAAACTGAGCTTCAAGCTTTCCTGGGCCTCTTGAATTTCTATGCTTCGTTCCTGCCCCATAAAGCTTCTGTTGCCGAGTCCCTTCATAGACTTTTAGACAAGAACTCACCATGGCACTGGGGACCAAGGAAGACTATTGCTTTCCAAGAAGTCAAGTCATTGTTAACTTCAAAGGCCGTCTTAATCCAATTCAATAAAGACTTACCACTCATTCTAGCAGCCGATGCTTCTCCATTCGGAATTGGGGCTGTCCTGAGCCACAGACTGCCCAATGGTGCAGAAGCACCTATAGCTTTCTTTTCAAGGACACTATCTTCCACTGAATGCAACTATAGCCAGATTGACAAGGAGGCCTTGGCTGCAGTGGCTTCAGTGAAGAGGTTCCATGAATTCCTCTACGGGCATCATTTCGAACTCATTACTGACCACAAGCCTCTATTAGGTATTTTATCCGGCACTAAACAGACTCCCCAGATTTTGTCCCCAAGGATGACCAGATGGACGGTTTTCCTGGCTGCGTATTCCTACACTCTAATCCATCGATCTGGGAAAAGCCTTTCCCATGCTGATGCACTCAGCCGCTGTCCCCTGCCAATGCCAGTCGTGGACCCAGCACCTGCAACCACAGTCTTTCTTATCAACGAACTCAAGCTTCCAGTCACTGCTGCTGACATCGCTGTCCATTCAGCCAAGGACCAGGTAATATCCCAAGTCCTGGACTGGGTAGGGAGGGGGTGGCCTACGGCCCCTTATCCTTCAGACTTCCTACCCTACAAATTACGCCAGCAGGAACTTTCCTTCTTGCAAGGCTGTTTACTATGGGTAACCAGAGTAGTCATTCCCCACAAATTGCAAACCTCGATTCTGAAGGTGCTGCATGAGGGCCACCCAGGGATTGTGAGAATGAAGGCCCTAGCTCGCAGCTACGTATGGTGGCCAGGCATGGATGCCCAAATCTCTAAATGGGTAAATTCTTGCCAGGCGTGCCAGTCCACCAGGGCATTACCACCAGCAACCACCCCTAGGACCTGGGAGGAAGCAGGCAGCCCCTGGTCCAGAATACACATAGACTTAGCAGGCCCCTTCCACGGGCGCACTTTCCTGGTGGTAGTAGATTCATATTCAAAATGGGTGGAATTAACTCTAATGCACTCCACCACTACGGAAGCAGTCAGCAAAGCACTGACTAGGATGTTTGCCACTCATGGCCTTCCTGATTCTGTCGTATCCGACAATGGCCCCCAATTCACCTCCTGTGAATTTGAGATGTTTCTAGCAAGTTTGGGCATCAGGCACATATTAGTGGCCCCTTTTCATCCTGCCAGCAATGGGCTGGCTGAGAGGGCAGTTAGATCTGCCAAAGAAGTGCTACAAAGATTGGGTCCAATCAACTGGCATGCCAGGCTAGCCCAATACCTATTGAGCCAACATACTACACCCTGTGCCTCAACTAATAGGTCACCAGCCGAAATATTAATGGGACGCCGGCTGAGGACCACTTTGGACAGGCTGCACCCAAATTATGCCCCTTTGCTTCCCCTTGGGTCAAACAGCCAAGATAGAGGGTTCCTGATAAATGACAAGGTGTTTGTCAGAAATTTTGCTGGGCAACCACTATGGTTACCAGGGCTTGTGATAGCAGTAACTGGTCCCAAGTCTTATAGAATCCAGTTACCTGATGGACAGACCTGGCGGCATCACGTGGACCACCTGAGGAAGCGTTGGAGCACCGCACCCAGAGGTCATCCAGACGAGCCCCCTGCAGAAGCAATCACAGCATTCGACGAAACCAGTTTCCAACCCACCGGGAACGATGACCTACCAGATGGGGAAGCTGACCAAGGTGCAGACCCAGCTCCAGACAGCCCGGCAGCCTCTCCGTCGCCCGAAGACACGCAGAAGGCACCAGACTGCAACCCGACACCATTTTTGACGGAGCCTAGAAGATCCGGACGAATTCACAGGCGTCCAGCGTATCTGAAGGACTACGCATGCTCCTCACTGGGAGAGAGGAGTGTTGTGTATGGACTGAGTCTTCACTCAGGTCCGTGCTTCCAGCGGGAAGCACGGACCTCTCCCATTGGCTGGAGCCGTTTGACAGCCGGCTATAAAAGGCGGCTGTCAAACGGCATCAGCTGTTGCCGCTCCAGCTGGCTGCCGTGTTAGCGCGGCAGTAGCGGTAACCCTCTTTGCCTGTAAATAAAGAGTTAAGCTGAAAGCCTTGACCTGGTCTCTGCCTGAGTTATTCCGTCGCTCCACAACAGGGGGTTGATCTAGATAAAGAGTTGTGGTGGTGCAGAATGTAGTACTGCAGAGCTAACTCACTGCTCACTCCAGGTGTTCAATTCTGAGTGGCTTAAGGTTGACTCAACCTTCAGGGGCCAGTAAAATGACCCAGATTGTTGGGGGAAATATGCTGACTCTGTAAACTGCTTAGAGAGGGCTGTAAAGCACTATGAAGTGATATACATAAGTCTAAGTGCTATTGCTATCTACCTGAGTTGGTAGTATTGCTTCAAGCAAAAGTCAAACACTGAAGGGTCAGAGAAACATACAAATTGGGTCTAGATGTATGATGATTGATTTTATGATTGCACTGCTTTATGATGGAAATGTCAGTCCCAAATATAGTGATAAGTCAAGAACTACCTGTATATTTTTGTTTAATTCAAACATTGCCCTTTCAACCTGCTCTCTTTGCATAGATTCTCATATTCCAAACAAACAGTGAGTTCTGCCCTACTGTCAGCCTGAACCCTGAATAATTCTCAGAATGTTAAATATTCCCCCCATCCAAGAAATGTAGCATTGCAAGCTGGTAATTTCAAATGTGGCATTGCAAATGTCACATACTCTGAACCTATTGCTCACCTTGCTGTAGAAGGGTTATACAATTTTCACTGCTGTGCCTAGCCACAGCTATAAATGTAGCTATACACAGTTAGGCATATGCATATCTCTAATCATGCAAATGTATAATGGCAGTTATTGTCTAAGCTCCAGAGGTGAAACAAGATTCAGGCAGCTCATTATCTCTGCATGGAGTACAGGTCTTATCTTGAACCATTGCCTTGGGCAGCAAAATATCTTGTCATAGCTGCCAATCTTTTCACTTTTATCTGTTGGACCCTTTGGGCCTGCTCCACCCCCATCATCTCCTGCCAAGCACACAGTGCAACCTATGAGTTGCTTGTGCCAGTCAATGCTCCAACAAACCAACTGGCAAGTTTCAATGACCCAAACGGGAAGAAAAACACAAACATATGTATCATTTCTTCTCATCCCTTCTGCCAGCTGCTTGGTGCTGCTCGCAGCCGATACTGTTGCTGCTGCACTTCTTCACATTTCGTCTTTTATGTCTCTCCCAATAAATCTGGCTTTTGCCTTTAAATGCTCCTCAAAGTAACACAAATCAGAGAAATGTTGCCTCACACTGCTTCCTGTGTAGAGATTTTATGAGATATGTTGTCTATTAAGAAATCCCTTATCTTTGGTCTTCTGCTGCTATAGCAAACAGTTTTATCACTTTGCAACTGCGATTATTGTTCAGATGTTCTTCAAGCATTCATAACACTTGTGCTTACACTTATATAGCTGGTAATAAAAACATGTTTCTACATCCAGAGAGTACTTTGATGTGTATTTTAGTAATGAATGTTTGGCATTAGATCGTTTGGACATTTTAAAGAAAAGGACAACTCAAGCACACGCACACATGCGCAAAAGAAAGTCAGAAAAACCCAACTTCTGCAGTTTTTATGCAACCGCCTTGCAATTTGAGTGATTGAATCCTATTGCGTTTCTCTCTTTTTCCTTTATGTTGAGAGAACCAGAACACCACTACCAGGGATTCAAAAAATTAACAACAATTGCTTGCAAACTATATTGGAGACTATATTTGAAAAATAAATACAATATTCTTCACTTTTTTTAAAAAAAAATGACAGGATAGCACTGATATTTAAAATCTGCTTAGGTCTCGGTTAAGCCATTCCACTGCTGTTTAGTTCAAAGGAATCTCTCTCCTTAGGACATCTGGACATGATGGATATTTGCAGAGAAAATCTTCAGAAGTGCAGCTATATGAACACTGGTCCCCACATAAACAAGATTCCTGATTTGTTATTGATGTTCAAGCATCGGCAAGTCAATGTGCATACAATTGTGCATGCAAAGGCTTTGCTTAGAGACTTCTTCACTGTCTCTGTGGGTGACCTGGGAAGGGTTTAGCTCTGCATTTCTAGTTCAAAGGTACAGAAAAACAAAAGACAGTGTCTCCTTTGAGGACCAAGACATGGAAATGAAAACTAGCATTCAGGTCTAAGGAACCATGAGGCAGATCTAAGTCCAACCACCCTTCCCCTCCCCAAAGCCATTATCATCTGGAAAAGATAAGGTGCAGAAAGCATTTGTAGATTGATTTAAAACTTGGTATGTGCATTTAAGACCCCATATGTGAAAATCTGCTCCTTTTTAAAAGAGTAATGCAAACATAAATGAGAACAGAACCACCCCAGCAAAGTTTCTATGAATCTTTGCTTTCTTAGCTATGATTTATTTTGGCGCACATAAGCCTACCTTTGACCTTGTCCCTCCCCCTTCAAAAAACCGCCAGCTCCAGTTGTTGCTGAATAGACAGGGAGCAGGCTTTAAAACTCACAGTTGTTATCACTAGAGAGTCATTATAGCTGAGAAAGAGACGTGCTGAGAAAAGAGGCCCAATCTGCACAAAGGTTATATAAACTGGCTGCCTGCTGTTTATAAAGGTCCTGTCCTCCCTCTATCTCCTTGATTGGAATCACTTGTAGCAGGAGAGCATTGCTACAATCAAAGGCACATCCCTGTGTGATGCATTTTTAATTAGTCACACCTGCTAAGGTTGTAAGCCGCCCACCCTGCACTGCTGCCATTTGAAGAGGGAGAAACAAATAAACATTTATGACTCAGGGTGCTATTTCTGAATGCTTACAATTCTCCTTTCCAAGAATGAGTTGACATTCATTATCCAAGCCGATTTGAGGTGTATGCCACCACCTCACATCCCATATGCAAGTTTGCATTAATAGCTAAGGAAGTTCCTGTGTTTATTCAAGAGCTATATCTTTTCCCATCCTACTTTAAAATGACTGCAGTGGTATGTGAGTCTGAAGCCAAAATATCTGGTCTCTGTAGATCTCAAGTCTGTTCTGAAGGAAGGCAGTATGCTGGCTATCCAATAGATCTAGCCCAGAAATTAGAATGTTTCACCAAAACAACTAAAGTAAGCATAGATGACATTATGCAAATATCCCTCTCTTGTAAAGTCCCTATGGAGAAAACATAGTTCCAAAACCAGGATGTTTCTGACACAGCAAATACAGTACAAACTATGAGACAATTACAGAAGGTGACAGTGAGCTCAAGGAGATGTACACTAATTTGGAGAAAAGTGGGGGGATAAAATGTTAGAAATATGGCAAACAGATCATTGAGGGAAGTGGGAAACATATGAGATGAAGGGGAGTTAAGTCCTTGATTGATTGATTGATTGATTGATTGATTGATTATTTGCATCAAGTTGTTTCCAATGCCAAGGAACCACATATATAGATTTTCTTCTTAGGGAGAGATTTTCCTTCTTAGGGACAGATAAATCCCAAAGAGGTGACAGCAGAGATCTCAAACCATAGTACGGCTTTAGTAGTGGCAGGATTGCAGGAGCCAAGAGAAGAACACTGTGGTTAAAATGAACAACTGAGTCATGACCCAGAATTCACTTAGGTGCTGATCTGCTCTTCAAATTGCTCTAAGCTCAGTGATCCTAGTTAATTACAAGATAGGGAAGCAAAACTAGAGAAATTTATCCGTCTGAATCATATCTTAACTATTTTGGTGTCTCTTATTATTATTATGATTGGTCACATAACCAGATGTTTATACTGGAGTTGGCATTTTTATCCACCTATTGATCCTTCCCAAGGACCAGAGATAGGCAGATGTTGTTGTTTGATGATGTTAGTGGTACCATTGCAGGATGTAAGCTGTTTCAAGTAAAGCTATTTTTTTGAAATTGACTGATGGTGGTTTTGTCAATGCCAGTGATATTCAAGTGGTACTCCAGATGTTTGGGGATTAAAACCAAGGGGCCTATTGCCATTGGTAGTATCTTTGCTTTCTTTGCCACGCTCATTCTACTTCTTTTTGCAGGTCTTTGTGTTTTGTGATATTCTCCAGTTCTTTCTTTTCTATTCTGCTGGCTCTATATACTGACATGCCCAGCATGCAGACATTTTTGTTGTTCTTGTTGACAATTGTTAAGTCTGTGATTTTAAGTGGTAGGTGATTGACTATTCTGATTAATTCTAATTCATATGCTATTTTTGTACCTTTATAGAAGGTTATCAGTACTGTTTGCAACAAATCATGAGGATCACACCAAAATAACAGCATGTATGTCAGTGGTGGGATTCAATTTTTTTTACTACTGGTTCTCTGGGCATGGCTTGGTGTTATAATAAACTGATATAAATATAATTACATAGTTAAAAATAAACTTTCCATAGTGAAGCTCAACATCTGGTAACTTTATGGATATATACCAATTTTTCTGCAGCAATATGGAATTGATTTGGCATTGTTTTCTTTTGTGATGATGAAAAAGGATGAAAGTTGAAATTCATTCTAACTAAATTCCTGGAATTCCTATGTGGTCTCCCACCCAAATACAGACTAAATCTGGTTCAGTTTTACTTCCACTCCCAGACAAGGAAACTAAAGTGCTGAATACTTTTAATGAAACAACAAAATCAGTCCAGTTTTTTTTTCATATATTTGATGTTCTCTTGGATAGTTTCCAGTTCTCAGCTAGTATGGTTGAAGGTTAGTGGGATGGGGAAGATTATAAGACACTTTGTATTATTTAGTCAGAGACCTCTGATGTATTTCAGAGCATCAGAAATATTTACTGAAATCTAACACCATCTTTCTGAATCATGCTATATTTAAGCATTGATCTGTTCTGATTCTGGTATGATAATAAATAATTATCCTATAATGTGAAGCTGTCTGTGGCTCTGAGGATCTATTCTGTGATGCTCAGGAATTTTTCCAAAGGTGCTTTTCCAAAAAAGGCAACCAAGAAAATCCTGTTGCCTTTTGGAGAAGCACTTTTGGGACAATCATGACCTAGATGATTGACAATCTGCATAGATGCCCAGGGCTCTTGTTGCTAGCTACTCTGAAAGAAGCAGGTTTCTCCAATGAGCAAGGAAGCAAACCGTAAACAGCAAAATTATGCATATCTTTTTGCCCTAGTATATAACCTAGCCTTACCCATTTTCATTCTAATGCTTCTCTCCCACTCCAATAAACATTTGCCCACTTTGTGCTAAGAAGATAGCTTTATTTGTGCACTAGAGATTCCTGTTCAGACAGAACATTGGTTTATTCCTGAATTGCACCTTATTCTACCAGATCTGTACAGCCTTGTTTCTTTTTATCTACTTTATACAAGACTGTAGAGACATTTCAACTTAAACCCTTAAAAAGCTGCAGTATTCGTATCACGATCCCATTGTCTGTCCTTTGTTTTCCATTCACAACCACCATAAGAAAGTATGTTTTATGGTTAATTTCTGTTTTCCCCCTACTTGAAGTGTTTTACAATTTTTAAATTTCTTCTACATATTCTTTTTTAGAATAACCTTTCAATTTGTCCTTCTTGCTGCTCCACTCTTTCATTGTTCCCCTTTAAGGACAAGTTCATCACATTTTTAGCCTCCCTTTTTTCTTTTTCTTTTTGTCCTTTCCAATCTATTTGGTCTTGGATTTATCTGGAGAAAAAAGGGACAAGCTATAACCTATTTGACAGAGTATTTGACCTTTGATGATCTCAGTACATTTCCCACTGGGTAATTTCCACAGCATAAAACTCCTGCCATTTAGATCTCCTGTTGGGAAAAACAAGAGAATTGGAGATTGCAAATGCCATGAATCCAAGAAAGAACATTTTCAGTGTGGTTTAAAGGCTACATTGCTAAGATATTTGCAGATAAAAAAGTTTGATGGTGGTACCTTAGTGCTAAGTAGCTCTTGAAGTATAATTTGACCAGGGCTGTTTATTCTAACAACATTTTCATTGTCACTTTCCTGGAGCTTCCTGGAAAGCATCATTATATCTTCTAGGTAGTTTGTTTTTAATTGTCATCAGCTTTAACCAGCCAGGATCAGTGATAAACGCACAGACAAACACTTGTAAAAGTTACAGTCCAAAAGATCTGGAGTATATAGCAATAGCACTTACACTTATATACCACTTCACAGTGCTTTATAGCCCTCTCTAAGTGGTTTATAGAATCAGCATATTGCCACCAACAATCAGGGTCAGTACATGAAAAGGATATGTTTTACGGATATAATTCTCCCTCTCCCTGTTTATTGCATTTCACATTGTTGGCACAACCATTCTTAAGAATTAAGTTGAATTTAGATTTGGGCTCTTGGTAAAAGACCCAAATCTTGCATATGTCTTCACGTTCCAAGCTGTGCACTCAGAATCTACATTGGCTGGCAGATCCTACCTTTGCATTCAGCTGATATCTTTCCTTCATGAACTGAATCTTTTCTCAAGAATCTTTTTACTCTTAAAAACTACTTTTAAAAAAGGTAAAGCAAAACACAAGCAAAACTTAACTATTCCTAGTAAGATATGTTTCAAAGTTTCTTTTCAATGTTTCCAACAAACTTTCTAATGAAGAGTCAGTGAAATGGATCAATCACTCTGGGACAACCAAGGGGAGTAAGGAGATACCTCTTCCCTTAATTGTTCACTACAGGTGGTCCTCAACTTATGACCACAACTAAGATTGGAATTTTTGGTCATTGAATAAAGAGATTATTAAAGGAATCATCATGTGGCTGCTTCATTCAATGGCTATAAATTCATCTCCCAGGTTATTAAGCAAATGGAGCAAAAAAAAAAAACCATGTCCAACAGAGGAACTCTATCCTATGCAGGGCCAAATCTTTCTAGCAGGTAGCCCTTTCACTCTCAAAGAACTTTGTGCTCTCTGAGCTTGCTTTTTTTCTTGCAGATGTTTCATTACCCAAACTATATAACATCATATAACTATATAACATGCTAATAAAGAGTGCTGGTTACTATTGGTTTATATTCTGGTAGTTTTCCTGCCTATGTTGGTGGGGGCGATCTTAGAGAATCTTTGGTTGGTCTTTTTGCTGTTTGCTTCTTTGGCAATTGCTTTATTGCTAGTGGAGAGGTGCTTGAGTCTTTTTGTTCCCATCTGGGTTGGTTAATATTCTATTTTGCATAATCTATATATGTTGTTAATGTCTATGTGTCTATTGATGGCTGATTTAGCAGAATGCCAGGCTTCTAGAAATTCCCTTGGACTTGGCTTGGTCTAAGATGGTCACATTTTCCCAATTGAAACTATGGTTAAATCTGTCTATATGTTGTGAAATTATTTTTTTTTTCATGTTTTCAGACTACTAGTTGCTGTTCATGGATGTGTTCTGCCAATCTTCTGAGGTTTATATACTATGCAAAAGAGACTATCACCTAGCCCCAAAAGACCCAAGCACCAGCAATCAGCACCAAGATCAGCATAGATTAATTCCAAGGTTAATATTAGACCAGCAATCAAGTAAACAATACTTCAATCAAGCAACTGCCAAAGAAGCCAACAGCAAGCAGACCAACCAAAGAATCTCTAAGACTATCCCCACCGACACTGACAGGGCAACACTAGAATATAAACCGACAGCAATCAGTACTCCTTACTAGCACTGATGATGTTACCTAGTTTGGGTAATGAAACTTCTGCAAGAAAACAAGCAAGATGTCATTATTTGAGCTACAAACATTCTCTTTTATTAGTACTATCAAAAAAAAAAAAAAAAAAACTGCCTGCAGGAGGGACTCTGCCCCAAGCAGGGCCTGAATTCTTCCAGCAAGCGGCCCTTC
This sequence comes from Bungarus multicinctus, assembly GCA_023653725.1. Taxonomy (NCBI): domain Eukaryota; kingdom Metazoa; phylum Chordata; class Lepidosauria; order Squamata; family Elapidae; genus Bungarus; species Bungarus multicinctus. The sequence goes on from CM042836.1 coordinate 107,740,709, forward strand.
AGCTCTTGAATGGTAGCAGATTTGAAGATCCTAACTCCTTTGCCATTTGGCTGGTCCAGGAAAGCAGTGGATGTTTCCTGCTGTGCCAGTTTAGGGCAATGGCCATACCACATTGCCTAGTGACATCAGTTGCATCACTGTTGCATTTTTTTCCTGGTCAAGTGCTACAATGCAATCACATACATCTGGAAAAAAAAAAAAAAAACAACCCTTCTGCAATGAATCTGCTTTGCACTGTTTTATTGATTGCCTATTTTCCAAACTGGTATGTATTTCTCTTTCTCTGCATAGTATAAATATATTTACATACACACAGACATCTTCATCATCTATTTTTTTTATTGTTTGACACACACAGTCAAGACTTACTTTTAAAAAATGCAGCGACTTCAGTTTATATTTCTACCACTGCTGCCTCTTTTTTAATTTTATTTATTTATTCATCAAATAAAAAAATTAAATACCAATGAACAAAATGAAAAAAATAAACCCCTAAAATGTGACAGGGATGATAGGCATATTTAGTGTACTTATGCACTCACATTTGCACCATTTCACTTCTTTCACTGATGTGGAAAACTATCTGCCCTAATGCAGGAAAGCCACATACTCCTTGCCAACAAATGATCATATGGGAGCGGGCAGGATTCCTCATACAAACATTTTTTTATTCTCCTGTTTTAAAACAAAACTTTGTTCTCCATATTAAACTATAGGATTTGAGGAAAGATAAAGAGAGAAAGATATTAATTTGCTTTTGGTTGCAAGAGTACAGCCTTATTATTGACTGAATTCTTTATAGTCAATTCTCCAGCCTCAGCAAATATAGAGTACAGAATAACAAAGTTGGAAAGGACCTTAGAGATATTCTAGACTAGTTCAATCTTCTGATCAAGCAGGAAACCTTATAACATTCTGAACAAATGGCTGTCCAATTTCTTCTTTAAAAACCTCCAGTGCATGTTAAATACAGTACCTCTAGCTCAGTGGTCCCCAACCTTTTGGGCATCAGAGAGTGGTTCTGTAGAGAGAGGTTTTTCCATGAACAGGAGGGGGCATGGTTTCATATGCTGCCTGCGTCCCACGGATGGGGCCCAGTTTCTGGCATGCTGTGGACCAGCGCAATTCCCCAGACTGCGGGCTGGGGATCCCTCATCTAGCTCTTGATCTATTAAGGTAAATGTTTCATTTTCTAACAGTACCCCTTTAAAAATTATGCATTTTCCATCAATGAAGCATCAGTAACATTTCTGAATATAAACACACTGTGTAATGGTTGAGAATTTAAGCGTTTGCCATCTAGCAATGCAGAAGCAAAATGTTAATGACACTTTTTTACAATTGTGTGTGTGAACAAACTTTTTTACAATTGTGTGTGTGTGTGTGTTTAGCCCATATATAGGCCAGAAGCACATTATATTCCTCTATCCACATTTCCATTTGTCAAACTGCATATAGATACTTTGAAAAGGTTATTGAGGTCACAGGAAAAACTAAAGCACTTTGATGTTTCTGAACACAACTTTCCCTAGAACATCAGCAATAATGCCTCAATTTAAAGCAGAACTGTCAAATATCTTATTAGTATTTACTACAAGAGGATTTGGTGGAGCGCTCAAAGAATAGAAAATTTCAAGGAGATGATATAGCTGTGGTCATTGCTAAAAGCTAAAATTTAATAACTTATACAAAAAGGTAAATGAAAAAAAGTAGGCCAGGCTCATGGGGGAAAAGCAAACCAACAACAAAGCAGAATTGCTTGACACATTTAGGGCAAAGAGATTCTTGATGGATAGTAGTCTTAGCCGCTGCTTCTTTTTTTCTCCTCCTGTTCCAGTAATCTCCTCTACCAATGGTAAGTAATCAGACAAGAATCTCAGAGTCTGTTTGTGAATTTAAACTGTTCCTATCACCTAGGCAGCAGGGATGCTGTACATAGCATTCTGACTGTGTCGGAAAGCCAGTTCTATTGTAGTTTCTCCCTCTCCCCCCCTTACATTCTATAACCACATCGAGGGATGTTCATGCTTTAAAAGTACTTCTGGGAATGTATGCAGAAAATGAATGAAGATGCACATCTCTGTAAATGTCAAGAGTTCAGAGAGACAATGAGATAGATGAATTCTGAAAAACTGCTAGACTTGAATTTTGTGCTGCTGATATGCCTTTAGTCATTTTTGAATTGCTTTTTCACAATTGTGTGTGTGTATGTTTGAGTGTTTTAAAAAACGCAAGGAAAGAAATATAACCATGGAAGTACCACAGTGAAGAGTAGGAGATTCAGTTTAAATGAATGTCATCTGGTGTGCGATGATAGGTGTTCATTTATTCTTGTCATTATATCAGATGCTTAATTTCTAAACTGAGAAATGGTGAAAATACTCCATTTCTGTTTTCTCTTTGGAAAATGTTGTGTTTGTATTGGATGTATAAATTATTTTAAAATGTCCTTGCGCTATCTGTGTTGGGATTGTTCCTTGCGGCTGATTTAGAATGCTATTCACTAGTCTTTAAGTTGGCAGGAAACTCTACTGGCATAAAATTAGCTAGCAATTTCTGTCATGCTGCAGGCATGATGCAGGCAAATGGAGCTGTCCTTGTTTATGATATATAAGGCACACTGGTGGGGATTAGTAGATTTCCCTAGCTTTGTTTTTTTCCCTGGTACAAAAGTTCAACAGCTGGTGGAAGAAACATTCACCAATTATTCTCTTTAATATGGGTTGAGGCTGGGGAAAAAGTAAGATTTGATAATGGCTAGATTGGCAACTTTAGCCATCTGTCAAACTTCACTTTTTATGTGATTTCAAAGGGAGCCTATCAGTTGATGGTTTGACTCCTTGTGGACATGGATTTAGTGCTATTTTACAAAGAATCTATATTCAAAAGGATCCAGACCAGTGGTGGGATTCAAATATTTTAAACTACCGGTTCTGTGGGCATGGCTTGGTGGGCATAGCAGGGGAAGGATACTGTAAAATCTTCAGTCAGAGGAGATATTTGCCAGTTCTCCAAACTACTCAAAATTTCTGCTACCGGATCTCCAGAACTGGTCAGAACCTGGTGAATACCACATCTGACTCAGACTTAAATTTAATGCTATTCCAGAACAATACTAAACCCATGTCTAAAAGCTTTGGTTTACAAATGATAATTTTTTTCTTTTTGGATGCTGACTTAATGCTGACTCTGTTAATCACTTAGAGAAGGCTGTAAAGCACTACGTAGTGGTATATAAATCTAAGTGCTATTGCTATTCCAAAAGTATGCTAAGTTGGTGTTCAAAAGTGGTCCAAATAGCAACTATCAGATATGGAGAAGGAATTTTTGCCATAGCAAAAATTGGGCCAGGGTTAAGAGCAAACTATTATGTTTAAAGCAAAACAGCTAAGAATGATCTAACGCTGCCTGACTGGAGCTGTAGATTCATAGGATCATAGGTTCATAGGGTTGGAAGGGCCTTGAAGATCTTCTAATGCAACTTCCTTTTCAAGTCAGTAATACTACCCATACTACCACCTCTTACAATACTAGACAACACCGTATCAACAGTAGAGACCTTCAAATTTCTAGGTTCTACTATATCACATGACCTAAAATGGACACCTTACATCAAAAACGTCATCAAAAAAGCACAACAAAGAATATTCTTTCTGAGCCAACTTAGAAAGCTCAAACTGCCTAAGGAGCTACTGATACAGTTCTATAGAGGAATCATTGAGTCTATCATCTGCACCTCTATAACTGCCTGATTTGGTTCTGCAACCCAACAGGACAGACACAGACTTTCAGCGAGTAATTAGGACTGCAGAAAAAACAATTACTACCAACCTGACTTCAGTTGAGGACCTGTATACTGCATGAATCAAAAAGAGGGCTGTGAAAATATTTACAGACCCCTCACATCCTGGACATAAACTTTTTCAACTCCTTCCCTCAAAATAACGCTATAGAGCATTGCACACCAGAACATCTAGACATAAGAACAGTTTTTTTCCTCAAAGCCATCACTCTGCTAAACAAATAATTCCCTCAAACCTGTTCAACTATTACAAAGTCTGCACTACTATTACTATTAATCTTCTCATGCATTACTATTACTATTAATCTTCTTATCACCCATCCCCTCCCACTTGTGACTGTACGACTGTAACTTTGTTGCTTTTATACTTACGATTTATATTGACTGTTTCCTAATATGATTTGATTGCTTATTGTACCCTATGACTATCATTAAGTGTTGTATCTTATGATTCTCGACTCTCGATGAATGTGTCTTTTATTTTATGTACACTGAGAGCATTTGCACCAAGACAAATTCCTTGTGTATCCAAGCACACTTGGCCAATAAAGTATTCTATTCTAATCCTCATCCCATCCAAATGAAAATGCAATCTTTTCTTCAAAATCTCCACAGATGGATGACCCAGAAGTCCAGGAAGCAGGTTATTCTATTGTTTAATAATTCTCACTGTCAAGAAATTTTGTCCTTATTTCAAAGAAAGAATTCTGTTTGAGATTTAGAGCTCAGAGGTTCCAGGATGAAAACTATAGAGAACAGATTATTAGAGTTTTGGCAATTTTTTTTTCTGGGATATGGATGCAAATTTTTTTTAATTAAGACTTAAGAAAATTAATTCTTGATTTTCCAGAATGAAGAATATCTCTAGGGATATTTTGGTGCATTTTGTTAGAAAGAAGACAAGGGATCAAATTGTGGCACAGCATATTGAAAATGGATTATGAAGTACAGATACAATTACTCTGAAAGAGATCATAATTTTAAGTAAAAGAAAATAATACACCTTTTTTGGTTTAAAAACTTTAACAGGAAAATATATTTTAATGGGATAAAGTGGAAGGTTTTTGTTTTTAAATAATAGAGATTTAGACTGAATTTTATTTCTAAGCTGAGAGATCCTTTTAGAAAGGTGTTTGTAGAAAGTAGAATAGGAAGTGATGGAAAAGGAGTTTTCACAGGAAATTACACAAAACCTGCAAAAGATGCAGCATAAATCTTAGGGTGAAGAATATATTTCAGTAGACAACATAAATAGAAATGGAGTCATTTTATATCTAAATCCAGAATTTGTATTAACTGATAAACATAGCAGATTTATTTGGGCAGAAGTCAATCTAGTGGGGTTAAAGTCTATGGTGCTGGGGATTTATGCCCCATTTGATGTTAAAGTGACCACAAATAACTTATTGAGAAACTAATAGACTTCTCTTATGCAAGTTGGCATTTCATAGGGCTGGAGTGGTCTCTCCCAATTTGATAAGACTTCTGAGAAAGATAATAAAGTATTACTCAATGTAAACTACTAAAAGACCTATTTAGGGGTTATTAAGTTTTAATTGTTTTGAAATGTATTTATTTATTTTTGAACTATAAGCTGCCCAGAGTCATTGATTGAGATAGATGGCTATAGAAATTTAATGAATGGATACATAAATAAAATACCTAATTTTCAAAAAGATGCAGATCCTTTTCAACAATAGATATGATCTGGAGTTCAAGAGATATGGCTAATAAAATTTCCAAAGTAGAGATTTTAAACAAGGATGACTCAGGCCATTATCTTATGTCTCTGGTTTATAAAAGAAAATTTAAGATGTAAACTAAATGAAGCATGATTGGAAAAAGAAGAAATGGTTGAACATTGCAAAAACATTTTTAAATAATTTTAATGAAGATACTAATTTGAGAATGGTCTGGGATGCAAATAAAACTTTTATGAGAGGATATCAGATACAATACAATTCTGAAATTAAGAGAAAGATGGAAGAAAAAAAACCACAAAATATTTTGAACATGATAAAAAGAAAAAAAGAAAAATTGAAGAACTCCACAGGGAATATAAATATTTTTTAACAAAATATCAATGTTAACAATAAGAGAAATCAAAATAAAATTGAATTATGAGAAACAAAAAAATTATGAATATAGGAATAAACTAGAGAAATGGTTGGCTTATAAACTTAGAAGAGAAAGAAAAAAGAAAATAATATTGAAGTTACAAGAGTGGGATACTCTATTAATGGATAATGTGGCTATATAAAAACCATTTTATTAATATTGTTCTAATTTGTTTAGGGGACATGATATTTCAGAGGAGAAAATAAAGGATTATAAAAATGAAATCTACCAAGGATTACAGAAGAACAAAAAAAAATTATGACGAGACCTATAACAATAAGGGAAGTTTTAAAAGATATTAATAACAGTAAATCACAAAGATGCCTGGACAAAGATGGGTTATCATATATGTATTATAAATGTTTTCAGCATGAAACTTTTCAAATTCTGCATAGTATGATGAACTCTATTTTACAAGAAGGAAACATGCTAGAGAATTGAAAAGATGCTACAACATTAATACTTAAGGAGGGGCAAGAATTAAGTTTAACAAGAAACTACAGACCAATGCCATTACTGAATAAGGACTGTAAGTTGTTTACAATGATTTTAGCTGAAAGATTGAAAATACTTTTGCAAGAAATTCATTAATAGAACTAATGTGGTTTTTTTTTAATCTAAAAGAGAGCTAAGGGATAATGTTAGAACACTGCTGGACATTTTGGAATATTTGAGACATAATGAAAACAAGCCACATTGGATTTTTTTTTAAATGCAAAGAAGGCTTTTGCCAATTTGAATTGGACTTTCCTGTTTAAAGTTTTGAAAGATATGAATTTTAGAGAGAATTTCAGAAAATGGATGCAATTGAGTTATACTTCATGGATAATGCAAATAATTGTTAATGGAGATTAAACTAAACAATGTGAGATACAAAGAGGATAACAGATAATAGATAATCAGAGTTGGAAGGTACCTTGTAGGTCATCTAGTCCAACTCCACTGCCCAAGCGGGAGACCCTACACCATTTCTGACAAATGGCAGTCCAATCTCTTCTTGAAAGTCTCAAGTGATGGCACTCCCACAACTTCCAACGGCAAGCTGTTCCATTGGTTGATTGTTCTTACTGTCAGAAAGTTTCTCCTTATTTCCAGGTTAAATCTCTCCTTGTTCAGTTTCCATCTATTATTCCTTGTCTGGCCTACAGACGCTTTAGAAAATAGCTTGACCCCTTCCTCCGTGTGGCAGCCCCTCAAATATTGGAAGACCACTTGGAAGTATATCAAATATTGGAAGACGAGTCAAGGTTGTCAACTATCTCCTTTCATGTTTATTTTAGTTCTTGAAATATTGAAATATTGAATAGACACATAAGACAAGATAACAGGATTTTGGGTACAAAGATTTAGAAAGAGTCATACAAGTTGAGAGTTTTTGTGGATGTCTTGGTTTTGATTTTGGCAAACTTCTAAAAGGCATTGAACTTTTAACGAGCAATTTAAAAAAATTTGGGGCAGTAGCAGGATTCAACATGATTAAATAGAAGACAAAGGTGTTAATAAAAAGCATGAAGACACAAAATCAAATAGAATTGATGAATAAGAAAGATTTTAAGATTAAGAAGAGGGTGAATACTCAGATATTACTATTAGAAATATGAATTGTATGCTTTTTCAAAATAATTATGGTAAGACATGGAATGATATTTAAAAAGATATGTCTGTGACTGAGAACTTGCATAAAATGTGTCATGTATCATGAATATTAGTCACCAGAGAAATTGTCTAGAATGTATAAAGCAATTTTAGATCTTTGCTAGAAATGTGAACATGAAGGAACATTTTAGCGTGTATGGTGGACATATAAATCGAGGACCTGTATATTGCACGAGTCAAAAAGAGGCTGTGAAAATATTTACAGACCCCTCACATCCTGGACATAAACTGTTTCAACTCCTTCCCTCAAAACGATGCTATAGAGCACTGCACTCCAGAACAACTAGACACAAAAACAGTTTTTTCCCGAAAGCCATCACTCTGCTAAACAAATAATTTCTTCAACACTGTTCAACTATTTATAAAGTGTACACTACTATTACTGTTAATCTTCTTATCACTCCTTATCACCCATCCCCTCCCACTTGTGACTGTAACTTTGTTGCTTGTATCCTCTGTTTCCTAGTATGATTTAATGTTGATTGTACCCTATGACTTATCATTAAGTGTTGTACATTATGATTCTTGATTCTTAACGAATGTTCCTTCGTTATGTATACTTAGAGTATTTACACCAAGACAAATTCCTTGTGTGTCCAATCACACTTGGCCAATAAAGTATTCTATTCTATTCTATTCTATTCTATTCTATTCTATAGAATCTAAAAAACTTTTGAGTAGAAATAAAAACACTGATTCAGAAGATTTCAAATACTAATTATGTAATTATGTGTACAACTAATATCATATACTTTTCTCTGGGGACTAATAGGTGCAGTTAGGGGGGAAAACCCCCACAGAATATTGTTCTTATATATAGCAACTGCAGCAAGATCACTATATACTCAAAAGTGAAAAAGTTTGACAGTACCCACAACAGACACATGGATGTAGAAATAGCTAATTGACTTTTTTATTTGAAGAAAAATATTTACATTTATGACAAACAGGAAACTTTTTATAGATTTTTGCATGAAACAGAACAAAATGACCTTATAATGATTAGAAAACAAAATTGGAGAATAGAAAAAGTGAATTTTTAGTAATCATAGAGTAAGAGATAATTTTGTAATCATTAATATATTTGCTGCAAATGAAATTGGCAAATTCTTGTTTTATTTCCTATTACTTTTTCACTTTTTTCTTTGTTTTACTTTATTCCTGCATTAGTTTGTATTGGTTTAAGAAGAGATTAGATAACCATTTTTCTGAAGTGGTGTAGGGTTTCCTGTCTAAGCAGGGGGTTGGACTAGAAGATCTCCAAGGTCCCTTCCAATTCTGTTCTATTTTTTATATATATATATTCTCTAAAAAGCTTGAAATTCCTCTTATTTCAAATTTTAGTCTCCTTCCATAAAACTTTTACTCATTGTCCTTCCCTGGGATGCTATGGAAAATAAATCCACATCGTCTTCCTCTGACAGTCTTTCAAATATTGGAAGACTGCTAGCATGTCTCCCCTGAGCCTTCTCTTCTTGAGGTTTAACCATTCATCATCGGATTTAGCCTCCAAATCCCTCACTATCTTTCCTTCACAATATGTTTGCACTGCTCACTGTGCTCTTTCCAGTTGCTTAATAAAGGCAATGTCACAAGGATATATCAAAATAAGTACATAATTAAAAACACTAAAGTAGTTTCTGCCAAGGTTAGGTGCAAGGGAGGAAACAACTGTAGTACCTTGCTTATGTAAAGCAGAAGCACAGTGGCGGTTGTAATAGAAATGAGAATTCTGGCCAAGGTTAGCTAAGTTCCCATTTTTACCATCTTGCCTTTTGTAATAAATAGTTTGCATTTTCAAGGTGAAGATTTTTGTATGTGTTTTTTCCACTAACATTAATGTTTATAACCATCGTAATACTGGATGCATCTATCATTTGCTGCACTTTGGCTTTGAATATAATTTCATTTTTGTAGGGAGTTTTGCCTTTCCTCCAGGAAATACAAAGATCTTCTCCAAGTTTCATTCACAATATGTTCGCAGCCCACAGCTCAAAATTTGTGAGAAAGCTGGTTATATAAAGTGAAATAAATAAACAATCAAAATAAATAAAAATAAAATAACCCTGGGAGAGTAAATTAGATTGAGAGGAGAGTCTGGTACAAATTTCCATGGAGGATGGGTATTTCACTCTCTTTCTGATCCTAGTTCAAAACTTTAACCAATATATAAACATATGGCTATCTGAGGAGCTCTCTCCTATTATTTAATAGTTTCATAAGATATAACTTTGTTCAATTTTACTAGGCACATGGAAACACAATGATGAGAGCTTGTGGTAAAATCTCAGCAAGACAACCCTCCCTCCCTTTCTTCCTTTCTCATCTCATTTCATTATGTTATTTTGAAAATTAATGTCAAGAAAAGGCACAGTTTAACACAAATATCTCACTGTGTTGAAATAAATGGAACTATGTATATGTGTATGTGTATGTCTGTGTGAGAGAGAGGGAGAGAGAGAGGGGGAGCGAGGGAGGGAGGGAAGGAAGATTTTTTAAAGTTGTGCCATTTCAAATGGTGGGATGGATCTGTGCCCGAGAAAACACTTTGCTGTAGCTTCTAAATGTTTTATTCTTGCCCACTCTCATTATTTGTAGAGAGGAATTTGTGTAAAATATTTCTAGAAGTTTTTTGACTTGGGGAAATATGGTAATTCTTTGGTGGATGCAGGGAGTTTCTCATTGAATGTATTCAACAAAGCACAGGCAAGACACAAAACACTGTAAAATCAGGGTGAACACTGAGAACTTTCCTTAAAATTACTCTTACCAAGAACCTATGAGCCCCAATTATTTAATCCATGTAGCTTTATAGCATTAATTTTTTCATTTAAATAGGAACGTTATTGTTTTCTATGTTGTAGCAGCAGCAAACTGTGGCTGCACTTCTGAATTCTCTTTAAATAGCTGTAACCACTAGATGGGGATAAACAACCTTCCTTTTCACTGAGACTCCCACAGTGAAGGTATCAAATATTGCCTACAGTGCACTAGATACAGAATCTTAAGATTTTTGAGTAAATCTTGCTATTTGTTAGCTGTAGGCTGTTTGCTATTACATTGAACTGATATGGTGAAATGTCTGTTTGTATGTATGGGCAGGGATATTGGATAGATGCAAATTCTGTTTAGGAAGAATTGTCCCTAGTGTTGATGTTGAAGGGCCAAATAGTATTTTCAGTGATTCAAGGCCTACTGGTCACTAATAGGCAGTAGGGTATAGATACAGAGTTAAGGATTTACTCATTATCCCTCTTGATCTGTCTTCTTGCCTGCTGTTTGTTTAATGAAAATGCTAATCTCATTAATCTCATCAAGTGAGGCAAGAAAGCCTTCAGAGGTGTGTGAACCGGTGGGAACTTTTGTCTCCCTTAAGCTGGACCAGAGTAGAAGATTGAGGCTCATGGCGAGTTGTGCCATGGAGAGTTGGCCAAGGCAAAGTATCCTGCAGTGAGGTGTTGGCGGCAAGGTGACGTTAGTGAGGTGGCAGTGACATGATGGTAGCACTGAGTTGTCCAATTCTGGCTAATCTGAGCTCACTTCCTTCTTCCAGGCATATATACTATCACATACTCCTGGTAGGATATAACTAGATCTAGAATTGTCTATCCCTACAAAATATTTCCTATAAATAAATCCTCTTTCTGTTAGTACTTATACTATTGGTCAGGTTAGATTTCGGCTCTGGAAATGCTCTTCTGCAGCAAGACAGACAACATGCTTTACCACTTAGAGTTGAGTCTAATGAGAAATTCAAGGCAAATTGTCTATCAGGATCCAAAGCTGTTAGTGGCTGTTAAATGGGGAACAAATGTTTACAGTGTATTTATTCATTCTGAAAGACATTTGCAAAGGAGTGTATTGATCTCGGTTCTTTTGCACCTTGATGGGAAATCTCAGTGGCTCACTGAATCAGCCGTGGGAACAGTTTGTTTGATGTCTATAATACAAAATCAGAACCAAAATAATTATCTGGACAGCAGTGTCAAATTCTTGGAAAGAACCAATCCAGCACAGATGCTGAACCTGACACATGTGTACACTAGCTAATACAAAGACAGAAGATAGAGAAATGTTATCAGGAATTACAATGATAGTTCTGAAAATACCTATCTATCATTGTAATTCCTGATAGTTTATCAGGAATTACAATGATAGGTATTTTCAGATGGATGTATAAATCCACTAACAAGAAATAATCCCATCTTCCTATGATTCCATAGCACCATCAGTGCATATATAGGATTATAACAGCATCCTATTTAGCAGAGTTAACTCTTGGTTTTTATTGCTAAAACAGTGTCTACTAAAGCAAAAAGCCCACTGGATGCAGCCCTGTATGAATTGCTAGGTTCAAAGTCCCAGTGTGGTCTGCAAAATTCTATATACTATAAATAAATTAATTTGTCCCTCATACCCAAACCTGCCTGTTGCTTTATCTGGTATGGGCTACATCTCAAGGCATCAGGTGGGAACCATCTCTTGATTCTAATGGTTATGGATTGTACCCTGGTTCTTCCCATAAATTTTGTTAGTTTCTCCTCTGAGATGCCATTTATACATTCCAGTTCTTGGTTCAGTTTCTGTTCCTTTGCCCTTTGCTTATAAATCTAATCTGCTTGTAGAGTATCCGCCTTGCCATCAAACACACAACACACTTTTACATTTCACTAGCACATCCCAATTGGATCATTTTGCTGAGCATAGTATAAAGGTACAAGGGGAAAAAAACTATGATCTGTGTAGACAAGAGTGTTTATTTCTCAGGTTCATATTTTTCCACAATTGGATACTGCACAAAGACACATTTAGAGAGACAATTTCTTTTCAATCGGGGAAGAAACAACAAACCTGAGATTTAGAATTTCTCCTGTAGCAATTGTTCAATTACAAGTAACACTCTTGACAGCACTAAGTGCTGCTATTGGTATCCTGTTGCGCTTATGATTGTATGTTACATTACAAGGGATGTTTGACAAACTCTATGCTGAAATATGTAATGCAATACACATAATACAAGGTACTTGGAAATTGGAATTATGAATCACAACACTAAACTATGGTTCCCCTTCCCTTCATACTCATAACAAGAACTGCTTTGGAGTGGTGTAGTCCTATGTTGCAAGGAAAGTATGTGCAAAAGGGAGGAACACATGACAAGGACCAGCTGCTACTGAATCAAAACTTTTCCTCTCTATGGGAAATTAATTAAGAGGTAGGTAACCCTCTTGAACAATGTCTTGTATATAGTATCTCTGCAAAAAAGTATGGAAGAACTTCCTCAAGATGCCTGTGGAGCCAAGGTGACCAATCACCCCTAGAAAACCTGAACAAACTTTCACCTTATAAAACTGTTAAATATACTGGTGCTACTAAAGCGGATATTTTTGACATTCTAATTTAGTAAACAAGAAAGATTTTCTGGTTGACTTTTTTCTGGGCTCAGAAAGCAAAGCAAAATCTGGCGTGTTTATTATGTACGTGAGAGACCACCAGGATGTTGCCTTTTGTTTTAGGTAGAACAAATAAGCATCCAGGCTTCAATGTTGATATGACCAAGGTTCACCTGAGGTTAGAGTTAGGCTGATTCCCAGGGTGATCTTTTTGGGTCTTCTCATTAGATGTCATCAGTTGGAAATGGGCTTGGAAATTTAGCTTGTGGGAAACTACATGTTGAAGGATCTTTCAGACACAGGCTGGACACTTTTCTGTACAAATGAGAAGAAAAATATGAAAAGATACTGAGATGATAGTTAAATTCTATATTATAATGTATTATGATATGGATGTACAATATCTGGGATATGCATGTTCAGTTGACAATCAAATAGTGAACCAATAGAATTTGATTCAAAGTTGGATACTTAGATAAGGTATTGGACTAGGACTGGGCAAACCAAGAAAGTCACAGAATTGTTGTGGGTAATAAAAGGAGGAGGAAGACTATTATTTTGAGCTTCTGGGCAAAAGACAGTACAGACATTCAAATAAATAAATGCAAGCAAACATTAAGAGATGCTCAAATGTAGAACAAATTGAAAGGAAAAATGGAAAAAGAACAGTGACTGAAAGTATAGCTGTGTTGCATCTGTGCAGACAATGATGCAAGCTATCATGTTCTTCCAGTTCCAAGTCCAAGAAGTTGCAAAGGGAAAGTGGAAGAAAACTCTAATTAATGGTGCCAGAGCAGTAATAGTTGCAATGTAAAGTTAGAGAGACAGAACCACTTTGTGGGACAAATAACTTTCTTCCCTTGTATCAGAATTTTGATTATATGGTTGGAACTAGTTTGAGCACACCATATGGTCTCACATATTGGTCTACATCAGGATCTCCAACTTTGGCCACTTTAAGACTTGTGGACTTCAACTCCCAAGGCTGAGGAACTCTGGGAGTTGAAGTCTACAAGTCCTAAAGTGGCCAAGGTTGGAGACCCCTGGTCTACATAACAACCACTATGGCTATAGCAAGAAGCTATCTTGTTTTTTTTTTAAAAAAAATATTTATCCTTGGAGCAAATCTGTCTTTCTATCTGATTAATGGGCTGTTTCCATGCCTAATATGATTTTTGTCTCCTAGTCTTCATGTTTTAAGGGCTTTATTCATCTCTGAGATAGGTTTCCAAATACATATTTTCAGGTTTCCATGTGATGGTTTAGGATTAGTCTAACATCTTCACCTAACATCAAGTAAGACAGTCACCCTATCTCTGCTCCAGCTGAAATGTTAATAACTTCTAATTTGGTTTCCCTATCTTTGTCCAGTATTTTTTGGACTCTTTATTCTAGTAGCCAATGATTTTGTCAGCAACTTTAAAGTGTTAGCTTGTGAAAATGCATTTGGCACATTTACACCCTGTTAAGATTGCACTCAAACATTCCAGGCCATTCAGTGCTTTTCTTCCCAAATAAATAACAGGATACTTCTCAGAAGTACAGCACTGTGGCATCTTAGAAAAAAAAACTTACAGAATATATTTTTGAGATGAATATTGACACTTTCTATTTTCTGGCTGCAGAAATGTTATACATTTTTAACATTCCCATATTCTTCAGTCTAAAAATACCCATATAGAACTGAGTGGGGCCATTGTAATAAGCAAGCTTGCCAATGAATGATCATAGGGATGCTTGATGAACAGAGTCTTCCTGAATGCTTGCATGAAATTTCCCATTTTGTCTGAGGACTGAACACTAGAGCACACTCACTCTAGCTCATAAGCAATTCTGAAGAACTTACACAGAGTTCACTCCAAGCAAGACAATGAACCTTCCAGCTCAAAGACAAAGTTTTCAGTAATTCAAAAAGCTCACCCCTTTTGCATTTTAAACACTAGCTGGTCTAAATAAAGCATTCTGTACTTTTCCATTTGCTCTGTCTTACTGGAGGTATCTGCTCTTTCAAAGAACCTTCTTTTGTTAATAAAAAAAATGGCCCTAAAGAAAGGAGAGAACGTGATTTGTCTTTGAAGATTTATTTTTATCTTCACCAGCTGTTAAGCCTGCCCCACTGGCTTATACTGCCAAAAAATAAAATAAAATAAAATAAACCTTGATATTTCATTTGTATCGCAGGCTTCTTGGGGGGAAATATAATATGTTTCTTGGCTTTGCATGTCCTTGTTCTTCTGAATTTAGGAAGATATGATTTTTCTTTAGCGTGCATTTCCAGGCAAAGCAGCACTTCCTATCCCTTAATAGGACAGTTACCAGGAGGAGTAACATTCAGCAGAACCTGGTGCATATGCAAAACAAGAGCCTGAAAAGCATACTAATGACTGCCAGTTCATGCTGTCTGTGGAGGATTACTTGGGATTATATGTAATTATCTGAAATTGCACACTGTTTTTTGCCAATTTTTTTTCTGAGAAGCGGTGTAATCGATAGGGCTTCTAATTTTATTTATTTTTCCCTTTAACTATTGCCTTCCATTTTCATTTGCTTAGATGGAAAGTAGACTACGTTTATAATAAATAAGAAAGCTATGAAAAATGTCACATATTCAGAGTTTTGAAACAATGAGCAACTCTGAAACCCACAGAGTTTCCCTTTACTTTCCAGCCAAACCCCCAGTTCAGTCCTTGTGAAACACCCAGTTCAGGCCTTGACACTAAGACACATATACCCCAGACAGGTGGAAAATGGTTCAATTATTGCATTGGACAAATAAGCTTTACAGAAAAAGAACAAATATCTTAGCTTTGCCTTGTGGCAGAATTCATTTTCTGAGACTCTAAACTGAGGCAACAGGTTTTTTTTTTCCTTGCAAAGGATCATCCTGCCAGAGCTAAGCCATCAGGAGACTTCATAGAAGCAGAATCTTCTGAACCCAAATAAAAAATAGATATGGATAAATTTTGTTTCCCTTTCAACAACAACAAAACAATGAAATGCCGAAAATATGATATCATCAAAAGGAAATCCAGTTTTTAGCCCACAGTGCACTCCTAGATTCTGTTCCTAAAAAAGACTCATGTGTTGCATAGAGAACTGTGAAGGTCATCAACAGTGTTTTTCAAACTCTGTAATTTTAAGATGACTGGATTTCAGCTCCCATGCTGGTTGGGCAATTTTGGGAATTGAAGCCCACCCATCTTAAAGTTGCTGAGGTTAAGAAATACTGATTTGGAACTTGCTGGCTGGAGAATTCTGGGAGTTAAAGTCCACTCATCTTAAACTTGCCAATGTTGGAAACTTAGGTAGTAAACAGATTGTATAAAGAAAATACCCAATTCAATAGAAAGCTTTGTACCTCCAAAGTTCATTGAGATTTGAGAGATTTCAGTTCTATGAATTAATAATACAGTGGCCCCTTGGTACTCAACTGCTTTGAAATTTATCAAATTTAGTATTCAGTGCATTTTGACATGAAATTTTATCCTGGTACTCATCGTTTGTTTGATACTCAACATAGAAGCTGAAACTTATTGGTGTCGGCTGCCTTGTAACTTATTCCTTATGGGAATTATTTCTTATGGGAAAAATTGTTTTGTACTCATCATTTTTGGTACTTATTACACTTCCTGGAACCAATTAATAATGAGTACAAGGCACCACTCTAACAAGAAGATTTTACTTTGGAGCCATTCAGCAAAAGCAATAGGCTTTTGAACAGCAAAAGCAATAGGCTTATTTACTGATTAGACACCTCCTGATGATAAAAGGAAGGAAGGAAGGAAGGAAGGAAGGAAGGAAGGAAGGAAGGAAGGAAGGAAGGAAGGAAGGAAGGAAGGAAGGAAGGAGCATATATCACTGCTAGCCATTTTGTGGATCCATGGACACATTTTATCATCCACCCTAATGGCACCGCCATCCATTAATGCAATGTATTTCCCATCAATTGCTAGTTCACTCTTTAAATTAAGAATGCCAGTTTATAAACAGATCAGATAATTTTAAATCCCAAGATCAAGTGAGCAGAAGGAAGAATACATACTTCTTTCTCCCAAGTGTATTGAATTGCATTAGATAAAATTAATGTTTATATATTATGAATATAAAAGTCAAATCATGGCCCAATGCTAGTAAATGCTGAGCCATGAATCTACAGTGCAAGTAACAAAGGAGCAGCTCTTTTTCCAAACCAATGTTCCAACACAATTTTTTTTTGGGTTAAATCTGTCAGTTCCTGCTAATCATTTGTTGTAAAGTATATATGAACTGGTGTGGCAACCAGGATTTTAATGTATTTTGAGACATTGGAGGAAGGTTTTTTTTAAATGCCTTAAAAAGGGCTGCAGTGGAAATTTGGATACAGAAAGTTTTGTGTCCTATTTATGTTAAATAGGTGGGCTTTTGTACCTGGCAGTTTACCAGCTATGCTCTATGCATTTGCCAATTTCACTGCTGCTGGATGACAGGTGTTTTCATTAAGAGGGCAATCTTATGTGCTCAAGAAGCCTTCTTAACCTGACTAGCTCCAGATGTGTTTTCCTAGACATTGTATGCTCCTAGACTTCCAATATATTCAAGGGGCAAAGGCTGATCAAAGACTTTCCAGTGTTTTATTAAACACATTTCCCCATTTGGTTCCATTTTTTCCAAGCTCCCAAAATTTGGGACCTCAGATCATTTACATTCCTAAAAAATGATAGCATTTTGTTTTGGGACAGACTGTAAAAATTGCAGCCCTCCCTCCCCCATCCTGTTTGATAGAAAGCTCTATGATAGTTTCTTCTTCCAGTAAAGATTTTAATTATTGTAATGCCTATAATTAGCTTTCATAAAAAGCTATATTCAAAACTAATGTGTCATTGTTAATGATTGATGTGAGTTTGATGATTGGACCATTTTAATTATGTCCTCAGTCTTGGGGAATAGTGTAATTAGGCTATCCAAAATACTATTTGTCACTTCACCATGCATTCCAAATTCCTAATAAATCTCTTATGGTATGATGCTTGAAATTCATCAAGTATGTATACAGTTCCATCCCACTAGGTGATTTCACCTTTCTTTAATTACAAGAGAGGGACACAAGAATGCAAGATACTCACCAAGTCATATATCAGGTAATCAAGGGGAAAATCCCATTAACCTAACATAGGTGTGCTGGGGGTTGGTGGGAGAAGATTCAGGATAAAGCAGAAGAACTGTATTTTATTTACTTAAAACATTCATACAGTGGCTCATCTTATAACCAACCTGGGCAGTTCCCAATCAATTGTCCACTCATTATTAGAATGTAATACTATAACTAGGATTTTATAGAATATAAACAATGAAATTTTAATCATGGCATTAAGTCCAAAGAAGGCTGTGAGTAGGTTGTTCCCATTAACAATAGGTTGTTCCCATTAACAATGCATAGGAAGAAAGCTTGTGCTGCAGTAATGCCAGTCAACAACAAAGAAAAATGTGTATTCACGGCAAAGATGGATAGGAAAGAATATCCATATCTTTTCTGTGCAGCCTCAAGCTGGGCATCGTTCAATAGATTACCTGAATATCCATATCATAATGCACATGCAGTGAAACTTAATTGCTGCTGGTGTATAATCTCTTTCTCTGTGAAAGACTTGGTTTACCACCCTGTGCTATTATATGACACATGAGGAGAAATCTTTAAATGTCTTTCTCCATAAATGCAATGAGCAGTGGAAGTTTGTAATTTAAACAGTTTCTAGGTGTATGTCTCATTTTGCAGGACAGAGATGTCTAGCTAGTAATGATCATTCTAATTAATTTAAGCTAAGGAAAAAAATATGTGACCAACTTCCCCTTTCATGCTTTTTTCCTTCTGAGACTCTACTTTCTTAATATACATCATGTCTGTGTTTGAAAATAACTTTCTTCTGTAAATAATCAGATTAGGGAAGAACAATCATACTCCAATACAAGTAAAATTGCAATCAGAAACGATGTTCCCCTTACTCATTCTATCCAGAGTAACTCTATCCAATCTTTTGAAATCACTATGATGTCTTTGTCAATGTTCTGACTGATGAACCCAATGAAAGCAAGCACAATTGAGACCTTCCAATCTCTTAATGCAAACTTTATTGAGTACATCATTTCGGCACTGATGAAGGCAAAACTAGATCTACCTAATTCCCACACAAACCCATATAATGATAGATTTCTCTCACCCCCTTATTAGTGCAGGTCACATTGTCCAATTGAATGTCATTGTATAAGAAAAAGTCTCTGGTTTTGGCAAACACCTGTCAAAGTGTCCTTGGCTCTCACGGCTCGTCTTCTTGAAATCTGGAGCCTACATTTCATTTCACCCTTCCCTTTCCCCTGGTTCTTTGGCAAGTTGAGAAACGGTAATGGTTGCAACAGCATAAGCCTGTTTTGAACATGACAGTCTGCTACCAATTGCATATCCATAATGTTAATAAGATCGACTAATTTCTTGTTCCTATGGATGAAAATTATATTGGAAGTGCAGCTATAGAATCCTCAATGCATTAGAACAGTGGTTCTCAACCTATGGTCCATGGATGTCATCACAGGGGTTCAAGAAGGCTTGAATAAATTTTATTATTTAAATCCTGAGTTAAGTCTTGGTGGTCTGTGGCATTGTCCATGGCCACAAAATGTATTTATAAGGGGGTCTGTGATGAGGAAAAGGTTGAGAGCCACTGCACTAGAATAAGGACAGCTGAGGCCTGCTTCCCCATTCCCATCCTGCTTTTCTCTGCTTGGAAGATTAATACTTCCTTTCATCCAGCTTCCTACGGGAAGAATATTTTATTTATAGTATAGGATTTCCTGCCTGGTTGGACTAGAAGACCTCCAAGGTCCCTTCCAACTTCTATTCTATTCTATTCTATTCTATTCTATTCTATTCTATTCTATTCTATTCTATTCTATTCTATTCTATTCTATTCTATTCTTCTCTCTGCTTCCCTACTATAGTGAAGAAAGATCAGGGATACATGCTTTGTGTGAGAGCATGCAGCTTCCTTAATAAACTTTATTAAAACTTATTCAAGAATGTGTCTTTGGATATTGGTTGGGTGCTGGAACTGTCAGTTGTGTCAATGCAATACTTTTAGACAAGATTATTTTTGTGTGAGGCTAACATTAAAATACTGTTGCATACTCCCCCCCCCCTCGAATTGTGGTATTCATATTCATTGATAGGAACACTTTGTCCTGAATATCTTTTAACTTCAGTTTGTGTTGTTTGATCTCATAGTGTTGGTGGTGCTTGACTGACTTGTGATGTATTCGAAACCATAGTAAATTGCATTTTTAGTGGCTGCAGCTTTGTAGAGTTGGTAATAGTTCAAGAAGGAACTTCATTTACCTCCCAGCTCCTGAGCTTGATATCATGAAAGATAACTTGATGCTTTTTCGGCTCAACTCAGAGGAACAGGGATAGTGTTCTCCTCCTCTCTCCAGAAAAAAAGTATATATAGAAGTAAAGCCAAGAATAGGAGAAGGCAGGGGTGGGGTTCAAATTTCTTAACAATCGGTTCTGTGGGTGTGGCTAGGTGGTCATGTGACTGGGGTGGGCGTGGCTAGGTGGCCATTTGACTGGCAAACCAAATATAAGTATCCTCGCTTAATGGCCAGTTGCTTAGCAAGTGTTCTAATTTATGACTGACCTCCCCAGAGCGCTACTTGATTTGTTTTTGGAGTTTTGACAGCCATGCTCTCTCTCTCTCTCTCTCTCTCTCTCTCTCTTATGACCAGTTATGTGACTGAGGTTTTCTGTTTTTTTGCCAGTTTCCAACAATTTCTTCTGATTTCTGGTTAAAAATACCCATTGGGGAACAGGGACTTGTTTAACAACCATGCTGTTTGCCTAACCCAGGGTCTGCAACCTTAAACATTCAAAGAGCCATTTTGATATTTTCTTTTAAACAGATCTCCCTCTCTCTCAGTGTCTCTTTCTTTTCCCCCACCCTCTCAATTTACTCCCTCATCTCTGGTTTTCTTTTCCCCCTCTCTCTTTCTCATATCTCTCATTTTTTCTCTCTCTCATCACTTTATTTTTCTTTCTCATCTCTCTATTTCTCATCTCTTCCTCTCTCTCTCTTCCTCTTCTCTCTCTCTCTTTCCCTCCCTCCCTTTCCCTCTTCTTCTCTCTGTCCGGGGGCAGGGGGGAAGGAACATTTGAACTGGTATTGGATGGTGGGAATCTGACGAGCCAGTACAGAAGACCAGATGGCTGGCAGGGAGGTAGGGTAATCCCGCAGTCTCCCCAAAAATAACACTTCTGGTGAGGAGGAAGAGAAATGCATTGGGAGGAGACTTGGCAGGTGTCAGAGGGGCAGCGAGCACTTCACGGCTCCTGAGGGGGTCAAGCCTCCCTGCACCCAACATCTTCACATGAGGCCATTGCTGGCAGCTGCTTCCTGCTTCTCTGCAGCCATGCTAACAGCATTCAACCTGGCTGCTTCCCTCCTCCTTCTCGGTCTTATACATATAGAACAAACACACATCTCACAGTGCTGGAGGGACTCACCAACACGCTGACTCCTTGCAGAAGATCTTCCCACGCCACGTGTGCACTTGAGAAGGAGGAGAAGAGTTGCCAAACTTTTCTTCCTCCCTTCCCTTTGCAGCAGAGCTGCTTAGAAGGCAGCTCCTTTGGCCTGGCTGTCCCTTTATGGTCCCCACTCACCCCTACATCAAAGTACCTTAAAGGGACAGGCTGTGGTGGCTGCCTTTGTGCTGCGAAGGGAGGAAGAAAAGTTCAGCTACTGTTCTCCTCCTTCTTGGGCATAGACACAGAGCGTGCTGTGCATACATTGTGTGTGCACGGTGCCGGGGGGACTCACCCATGCACAGAAGGTCCCAGCCTCACATGTCCATGCTCTGTGTGAATGCCCGAGAAGGAAGAAGACTTGCCAAGTTTTTCTTCCTTCCTCTCTTCTGACACACACACAGGCCAGGCAGGTGAGCAGTGTCACATGGGGCAAGTGTCCTCCCAGCCAGTGCAGCCATGGGCTTTGATCTCATACAAATGCAAGTTTGCAGACACCCAAGGATTCCCTGCTTTGGCTGCAAGAACTGCAGACAGCCTTCCCCAATACACACTTCTTCCTCCCGCCGCCCAGTGGTGGAATTCAATTTTTTTTACTACTGGTTCTGTGGGCGTGGCTTATTTGGTGGGTGTGGCTTGGTGGTCATGTGACTGGATGAGTATGGCTTAGTGGCCATGTGATTGGGTGGGCATGCTTGGTGGTCATGTGACTGGGTGGGCATAGCTTGGTGGTCATGTGACTGGGTCGGCGTGGCCAACTCAATGTCACTCACACCAAGGGGTGCCTCACCTGGCCCCTCCCCTCCCAGCCATTCCTTGTCACCCAGCCTCAACTTATCTATAGTTCTGTAAAAATGTTGTTCACCTTTTTTGACTTTATTATCTGCATACTATAGATATACTTTCATGGACCACTGAAAGGAGGAAATGACTCACATGCTTTAGCCAAGAGTGTGATTAATAACAGGCTTTTAAGGGGCTGCCACAAAGAAAGGGGGAGAATGTATTTTCCAAAGAAGCAGAATGCAAACAAGAAGCAATGGATGGAAATTGAACAGAGAGAATCAACCTAAAACTAAGGAGAAACTTCCTGACAGTGAGAACAATTAACCAGTGTAACTGAATGTCTCCAGAAGTTCTGGGTGCTCAATCACTGGAAGTTTTTAAGAAAAGACTGGACAGCCATTTCTCAGAAATGGTATAGGGTTCACCCCAAGGTCCCTTCTAAGTATTATTCTGGCACCTTTCCCAGGATTTCTACTCAGAGTTTGGCATCCTCAGTTTTCTTGCCTGAGCTGGCGGTTGACTAGGTCCCTTTTCAACTCTTGTTAAACACATGTGTATTTTATGCTCTGGACTATTGACATTGAATGCATGTAAACCCTGAAAAATATGTGGTAGCCCTGGGCAAAAGAAAGGCAGAAAAATCATTATGTGTAGGGACAGTATAAAATATTAACACATGATAAATAATAGAACAATTAAAAATAATAGCACAGAGTTTTATCTCTCTCTCTCTCTCTCTTCCTATTCTTTCTTTCTTTCTTTCTTTCTTTCTTTCTTTCTTTCTTTCTTTCTTTCTTTCTTTCTTTCTTTCTTTCTTTCTTTCTTTCTTTCTTTCTTTCTTTCTCCCTCCCCCCCTCCCTCCCTCCCTCCCTCTCTCTCTCTCTCATACACACACACACACAAAGAGAGAGAGAGAGAGAGAGAGAGAGAGATTTTAACTCACATGGGGAAAGCGATCTTGCAGTGTCCATGGGGAATCCTTGGAGAAGTTTTGAAGGGACCTGCTGCTTCCAAAATGCATTTCTTTTACATTGCAAAAGTGCTCCAAGGCTTGATTCACCCCCACCCCCTCTGTCAGACTGCACTCCTTCTCACTCCAGACATTTTAGCTCACACGGGGAAAGCGATACTTGCAGCGTCCATGGGGAATCCTTGGCGAAGTTTTTAAAGGACCTGCTGCTTCCAAAATGCATTTCTTTTACGTTGCAAAAGTGCTCCAAGGCTATAGATAAGTTGAGGCTGGGTGACAAGGAATGGCTGGGAGGGGAGGGGCCAGGTGAGGCTCCAAGGCTCTATTCACCCCCACCCCCTCTGTCAAACCGCACTTCTTCTCATTCCAAACATTTTAGTTCACACGGGGAAAGCGATACTTGCAGCGTCCAAGCCTTTCTTCCTTTCCTCCAGGGAGAAAGAGGACGTGGAGAACGGAAAGCTAGGAGAGCGATCGCAAGTGAGTGACCAGGTGACCGGGTTGGGGGCATGGTCAGCTTGGGGTTGCCACCGGTTCGGCGACCCATGCCAAATAACCACTACCGGTTTGCCTGAGTAGGTTAGAACCAGTTGAATACCTCCTCTGCTGCCACCCCATGCAAGGCAGGAAGCCTGACAGAAAGTGCCTGGCCCAAAGACACAGCCCTCCATGATGGAACCCTTCCCGGGGAACAAAGCAAGATCTTACAGATCCATCCTGAAGGGGAGCTTCAGAGTGGTGGCGGCGGCGCTCTGAGAGGACGGTCCTTGTGGCCCTGGGAAACAGTCTTGTGCACCACAGCAAAATTTGCTTTAGCAGTTGGGAGTTACTGCTCTGGGTTCTGCAAGTCCCCCTCCCTTCAGGAAATGGCTCTGGTTGGCAAAGAGGAACAGAATTCAACCTGGCTGTTTCTCTGCCACTCGGAGCTGTTTCCTGATGGAGACTTGCAAAACCCAAAGCTAAATTTTGCTGTGGCAGGAAAGAAACTCTTCCTCATGCTCTAGCTAGACCAGCAGGGAGAGAAGCAGCTGCTGACCATGCCGGAGCTGACACAGAGCTGCTCCATGTGTCATTTGGTGAAGGCAAGTAGGCGGGGAAGGTGACCGGCAGTGGTGGCAAAAGGCATGTAGTGGGGAAAAGGTGACTAGTGGCGACAATTAGGCAACTGGCACTTGCTTGCAGAGCTTCACTCACCGATCATGAAGGCAGGCAGCAATGGCTGGCATGGCGGATGGGCAAAAGTAGGCTGAAGGCAGCCATATCACACATGCATGATAAGGACTGACTGGGAGGCGAGGAGAGGAATGGGCAGGGCAAGCCAGTAGTGCAATTTACCCGTTGTCCGAACTGCACAGAATCATAACAACCGGTTCTACAGAACTGGTCTGAACTAGAAGAATCCCACCCCTGAGAGAAGAAGGATTTACTGTTTTATTGTTTTGTATGGAGTGGGGGTAAACTTTTATTAGCAAGATCTGTGGCAATTTGGGTAGGGAACATTTCTGGTTCCATGAATCATCTTTAAACTCCATTTGAAGATTGAAGAAAGAAAGCAATAGTATAGCATGAGGTTACAATCACTTCTATGCTTTATTGATCCATGTTTCAGCCCAATTTAAAATGTAATGTTTAATATTGCAAGTCTTAATTAGCTTGGAGACTAGCTTATTTGGCATGCTCCAATATTTTTCCTCATACATACAGTATTTGCTAAACTTTAAAATCATTTTAAAACATTTAATCAGAATCAGATGAGTAGATGAGCCAAAGAAAAAGTATTCTAGTTGATTAATATCTATATGGTAGGGTAATATCAAGATAGTAGTATTCTAATCAAGATAAAAACCCTCAGTATGTCAATTATATGAACTTTCTGATATCAGATAATGACTATTTGGTCCTTCAGTCCTTTCAGCACTATTATTCAGAGCTCTTAGAATTTGAAGTGACCTTAGAGGTCATCTATTCATCTCTGTTCAGTGCAGGACCTACTATAACATCTTGGAACATACAGATTTTGTTTCAAGATTTCCCTAGGAGAACTTATCACTTCATATGGTAGCCTACTCTACTGTTGACTGCTTGTACAGTCAGAAAGTGTCCCCTGAAACCTAACCTTGAAGTTTTAACCTATTGATTGTGGACCTGCTCTTTGGAGCAATAGAATATAAATCCACCTCCCTCATCTATGTGGCAGCTGTCCAGATATTTAAAGTTTGTTCAAAAGATTTCTTTTTATAGATTAAATATATCAAAATATACCAAAATTCTTCATCAACATACCAATCCTTCCACTGGGCTTGCTTCCACATCCCTTCACATCTTTGTAGTCCTCTTTTGAACTTGCTCCCATATGTCACTGTCCTTTTTGAACTATGATATCCTGAACTCATGAATTCCAAGCGTAGTCTAACCAAAACAAACTAGAGTGGAACACTTATTCTCAGCAAACTGGACTCTATGATCATTTTAAGACATCCCAAGATAACATTTTTTAGCAACTGATCACACTAAATTATTGTATATGTAACTTTAGGTTGAGAAGGTCACTCAGATCTCTTTCACAATTACTAATTCCAAATGAGATCTTACCCCAGTCCTGCACATGTAAACCTTGACTTAAACCACAATTGGGAAATAATTTCCATCATTAAGTAAAACAGTTGTTAAGTGTTTTATGATCTTTTTTTAAATCACAGTTATTAAGTGAACCATGCAGTTGTTAAGCAAATCTGGTTTCCCCCATTATCTTTGCTTGAAGCCAGCTGGGATTATCACAAATGATCACATGATCCTGGGGTACTGCAACTGTTATAAATATAAATGTTGTAGAGCGCCGGAAATACTCAGACAGAGACCAGGGCAAGGCTTCAGCTTAAACTTTATTTTTAAGAATAAAGGGTTACCGCTACTGCCGCGCTAACACGGCAGCCAGCTGGAGCGGCAACAGCTGATGCTGTTTGACAGCCGCCTTTTATAGCCGGCTGTCAAACGGCTCCAGCCAATGGGAGAGGTCCGTACTTCCCGCTCAAAGCACGGACCTGAGTGAAGACTCAGTCAATACACAACACTCCTCCCTTCCAGTGAGGAGCATGCGTAGTCCTTCAGGTACGTTGGACGCCTGCGTACTCATCCGGATCTTCTTGGCTCAGTCAAAAATGGCGCCGGGTTGCTGTCTTGTGCCATCTGCGTGTCTTCTGACGACGGTGGGGCTGCTGGACTGTCTGGAGCCGGGTCAACACCTTGGTCAGCTTCTCCATCAGGTAGGTTGTCGTTCCTGGTGGGCGGGAAACTGGTTTTGTCGGATGGTGTGATTGCTTCTGTATGGGGCCCGTCTAGATGACCTCTGGGTGCCGTGCTCCAACGCTTCCTCAGGTGGTCTACGTGGTGCCGCCAGGTCCGTCCATCAGGTAACTGGACTCTATAAGACTTAGGACCAGTTACTGCTATCACACGCCCTGGTAACCATAGTGGTTGCCCAGCAAAATTCCTGACAAACACTTTGTCATTTACCAGGAACCCTCTGCCTTGGCTGTTTGACCCAAGGGGAAGCAATGGGGCATAATTTGGGTGCAGCCTGTCCAGAGTGGTCCTCAGCCGGCGTCCCATTAATACTTCGGCTGGTGACCTATTTGTGGAGGCACAAGGTGTAGTATGTTGGCTCAGCAGGTATTGGGCCAGCTTGGCATGCCAGTTTATAGGACCCAATCTTTGTAGCAACTCCTTGGCAGATCTGACTGCCCTCTCAGCCAGCCCATTGCTGGCAGGATGAAAAGGGGCTACCAATATGTGTCTGATGCCCAAACTTGCTAGAAACATCTCAAACTCACAGGAGGTGAATTGGGGGCCATTGTCGGATACAATGGAATCAGGAAGGCCATGTGATACAATGGAATCAGGAAGGCCATGTGTGGCGAACATCCTAGTCAGTGCCTTGCTGACTGCTTCCATAGTGGTGGAGTGCATTAAGGTCAATTCCACCCATTTTGAATATGAATCTACTACCACCAGGAAAGTGCGCCCATGGCAGGGGCCTGCCAAGTCTATGTGTATTCTGGACCAGGGGCTGCCTGCTTCCTCCCAGGTCCTAGCGGTGGCTGCGGGTGGTAATGCCCTGGTGGCCTGGCATGCCTGGCACGAATTTACCCAGTTAGAGATTTGGGCATCCATGCCTGGCCACCATACGTAGCTGCGGGCAAGGGCCTTCATTCGCACAATTCCTGGGTGACCCCCATGCAGCACCTTCAGTATTGAGGTTTGCAATTTGTGGGGAATGACTACTCTGGTTACCCATAGTAAACAGCCTTGCAAAGAGGAAAGTTCCTGTTGGCGTAGTTTGTAGGGTAGGAAATCTGAAGGATAAGGGGCCGTAGGCCACCCCCTCC
Organism: Bungarus multicinctus; assembly: GCA_023653725.1. Classification (NCBI taxonomy): domain Eukaryota; kingdom Metazoa; phylum Chordata; class Lepidosauria; order Squamata; family Elapidae; genus Bungarus; species Bungarus multicinctus. The sequence goes on from CM042836.1 coordinate 107,768,367, forward strand.
CTACCCAGTCCAGGACTTGGGATATTACCTGGTCCTTTGCCGAATGGGCAGCGATGTCAGCAGCGGTGACTGGTAGCTTGAGTTCGTCGATGAGAAACACTGTGGTTGCTGGTGCTGGGTCCTCGACTGGCACTGGCAGGGGGCAGCGGCTGAGTGCACCAGCATGGCAAAGGATTTTTCCAGATCGATGGATTAGAGTGTAGGAATACGCAGCCAGAAAAACCGTCCATCTGGTCATCCTTGGGGACAAAATCTGGGGAGTTTGTTTAGTGCCGGATAAAATACCTAACAGTGGCTTGTGATCAGTTATGAGTTCGAAATGATGCCTGTAGAGAAATTCATGGAACTTCTTCACTGAAGCCACTGCAGCCAAGGCCTCCTTGTCAATCTGGCTGTAGTTGCGTTCAGTGGAAGATAGTGTCCTGGAAAAGAAAGCTATAGGTGCTTCTGCACCATTAGGCAGTCTGTGGCTCAGGACGGCCCCAATTCCGAATGGAGAAGCATCGGCTGCTAGAATGAGTGGTAAGTCTTTATTGAATTGGATTAAGACGGCCTTTGACGTTAACAATGACTTGACTTCTTGGAAAGCAATAGTCTTCCTTGGTCCCCAGTGCCATGGTGAGTTCTTGTCTAAAAGTCTATGAAGGGACTCGGCAACAGAAGCTTTATGGGGCAGGAACGAAGCATAGAAATTCAAGAGGCCCAGGAAAGCTTGAAGCTCAGTTTTGTTAGTAGGAGTAGGCGCATCGTGAATGGCCTTGACCTTTGACTCAGTTGGGTGAATATCCTTGGCATCAATCTTGTAACCTAAGAATTCCACTTGTGGAGTGGCTATGGTGCATTTCTCCCTTTTTAGTTTGAGACCAGATTGTCTAAAACGGTCAAGTACACCTCTGACCCTTTGTAGTAATTGCTGTTGATTGGTAGCAGATACCAGAATATCATCAAAGTAAGGCACAACGCCTGGCAACCCTTGCAGGATTCGTTCCATAAGGGACTGGAAAATTCCAGGGGCCACACTAACTCCGAATTGTAGGCGTGTGCATTTGAAAGCCCCTCTGTGGGTTACTATTGTTTGCAGTTCAGCAGTTTCATCATCAACAGGAAACTGTTGATACGCCTGGGACATGTCCAACTTTGCAAAAATGGAGCCAGGCTCAAGGGAATGGAGTAGATGTTGTACCACAGGGACTGGGTACGTGCTGACTTGTAAATATTTGTTTATCGAAGATTTGTAATCCGAGCAGATTCTCAAATTTCCGTCCTTTTTTAACGGTGTTACTATGGAGGTTTCCCACTTTGAGAAGTCTGTAGGTTTCAGTATGCCCTGCTTAATTAATTTGTCAAGTTCCTTGTCAAGTTTAGGACGAATAGCAAAAGGAACTCTGCGGGGCTTCAAATGAATTGGTACTGCCTGGGAGTCTACCCTGAAGGATAGGGTAGCAGCCTAGGCCCTCGCTAAATACATCTGCATAGTCCCTGAACAGGGATTCAACTTCTGAACTCGTAATGGCGTGGATTCCCCCTATGTGGAGGCCCAGGGCTGGGAACCAATCTAGTCCCAATAGGCTTGGGAGGACGCCATCCACTATCACTAGAGGCAAGTGACCCTTAAACCCTTGAAATTGGACTAGGAACTTGCCTTTTCTGATGACAGGGATGGTTCTGCCTTGGTAGTCCCGAAGTGTTAGATTGCAGGCTGGAATTTTCTGTCTTGATATCCTGGGGAGTAGCTTCTTTAAGGTGTCCCACGAGATGATGGATAATGCAGAGCCGGTGTCAACCTCCATTCTGCAGGGTTTACCTTCTATAGAAACAGTGACACTAATTTTGTTAGATTCGTTTTTTTGTCTCTTAGACTGGTAGCATGTGAAACAGTCCTCAATTTGTCTAGGATATTGAATGAGCTTCTGGGGCCTTTGTGGCTGATTGAAGGTTTTCCCTGCCTAACATATTTTGGCCAGATGGCCTTTCTTTTGACACCTTAAACATATGGCATTCCTGAATCTGCAGGATGCCCTGAGATGGTTGCCTCCACAGCTTAAGCATGTAGTTTGTAAACGTGGGGTTTGGCTTATACCTTGCCTGAACTCTTTTTGATTTGCGTTGGGCTGTCTGAGGCGGTTTACCTCAGTAGCCTCTTCTGAGCCATTTTCTGTGGAGGCTTCCTCAAAATATACTGTTGGATTTTCTAGTCTGCTGGGGTTTCCCTGTATTTCAGCTGCTGAGAGTGCTGATAGTTCAGCAGCCTGGGATTCCTCTATGGCTTGCTTTAAGGTTAGATCCCCTTTGGCTAATAAACGTCTTTGTAATTTTGGATCTCTAACGCCACATACCAACTGATCTAACAGCATATCGTTGAGGTAATCTCTGAACCCGCAATGTAAGGCAGCTTTCTCAGTGCTGCCATATAATCACTAATTGTTTCCCCCTCTGACTGAATGCGCCTTCTGAAAGCATGGCGCCTAGCAATTCTGGAAGGCTTAGGGGAGTAATGATTTGAGAGAATTTCTTGCAGTTCCTCCCAGGGAATAGTCTTAATAGATCTTGGGGCCAGTAATGCTGTTGCGGTGTCAAATACCGTGGCTCCGCAAAAGCTTAGGAAGTAAGATTTCTTCCTATGCTCAGAAATTTCTGACAGATCTAATTTCTGACAGGACTGCTAAAAAGCAGTCAAACCGGTTCTTGTATGACTCCCATGTCTCAGCGGTCGGTCTGAAGGGCGGGAATGCAGGATTCGTAGTCATCTTTCTGTCAGCTGTGCTGCTTTTCCTCAGGCGAGTTAGAGACGGCGCTTCGCGGATAGAGACAGCAACTCTGTAGTGATTTCAGCTCTCGGCTAGTGATTTCGCTCTTTTCTCTCTTCCTTGCCTGGCTTGCCTTTATTTAGTATCCCGTCCTCATTGCCAGTGTTGTAGAGTGACGGAAATACTCAGACAGAGACCAGGACAAGGCTTCAGTTTAAACTTTATTTTTAAGAATAAAGGGTTACCGCTACTGCCGCGCTAACACGGCAGCCAGCTGGAGCGGCAACAGCTGATGCCGTTTGACAGCCGCCTTTTATAGCCGGCTGTCGAACGGCTCCAGCCAATGGGAGAGGTCCGTGCTTCCCACTCAAAGCACGGACCTGAGTGAAGACTCAGTCAATACACAACAATAAACCAGTTGCCAAGAGCCCGCATTTTGATCCAGGATTCATAGGAATTCTGTGACAGTCATAAATCCAAGAACTGGCTGTAAGTCACTTTTTTCAGTGTCATTTTAACTTTGAATAGTCAGTAACCAACTGATTGTAAGTCGAGGTCTACTTGTATCACAAGGACTTTCTACTTCTCCTTGTTAAAATCCTGTCATGTTCATTTCAGCCTACTGTTAAAGCTTATTTAAAAAAAATTAAAGCTTTCTTGTGCCTCTAAAGCAAGGGTCTTCAAACTTGTTTAAGACTTGTGGACTTCAACTCCCAGAATTCCTGAGCTAACATGAGGAATTCTGGCAGTTGAAGTCCACAAGTTTTAAAGCTGTCAAGTTTGAAGACCCCTGTTCTAAAGTGTTACCCATCCTTCCCACCTTTATGTCATCTGCAACATCAATAATTCAACTCCCTCATCAAAGTAATTTGATAAAAATGTCAAACAGCTCAATATATCCCTCCAAGCTGAAGTGGAGCCATCAATGAAAATTCTGTTTGGGCATGGTCACTCAGCCCAGTGTCAGTCAAACAGTTGTAATAGCCAGCTAATATATGATATCATTGAAAGACTTTACTGAGGGCTACACTATGACCCTGGCATTTTCCTTATCTATTTGTATAGTAACTCTACCTAAAAGGAAGATAAGGTTAGTTTGGCAGAATTTCTGTATCGCAAACCCATGCTGGCTCTTGTTAATTGTTACATTGTTATCCAAAGCTCACAAATATGCTGCTTAATAATCTGCTTAATGGAGCTTGCCCAATATAAGACAAGACAAGTCTGTAATGTCCATACAAAAAATCTGATTATAATCTCAAATTGCAGAAAGGGGAAGTGAAGAAGACTTAAAAAAAAAATAAACCTAGGAAGAAGGCTCCCGCCCCCATTCTCTTACAAAAGAAAAGCAAAAAGTGGTATTTCCCCTCCCATTACAAGTAACTCTTCTGCTAATGAAAAACATACATTTATTTTTTTTTCATTCTGAGGCAAAAATGATGGGGTTTATAAAAGTCAATATGGCAACCAGCACTATGGGATCAAACTCCCACCTTTTCATGTAGTCAGACATATACAGTACAGTAGAAAAGGGATGGGAGTTTTACTGCCATGTGGCTGCTACCTTACTTTTTTAACTCCTCCATAGACACTTGAGAAGTAGGATGGGGATAGCTGGAAGAAAAATGCTCAGGGAAGTTGGAAAGTGTTTTATCTGTGTGTGTGTGTGTGTGTGCGCACGCGCTCACTTGCGCGCACATACATATATTAAAGAAGGAAAGAGATGAGATTTGAAAACCAGAAGGAGCTGGAGAAGCAGCAGAGAAGCATGTAATGTGATAAATGTGCTAGGAAGTGGGTGGAAGGATGAAGAAATTGCTCCAACTGGGCCTGTTGAGGGTCATGCATAACTCTCATTAGGGTGCATCTGGCTAAAAGTCTGCAACTTTTTTTTATTTCTTGATTCCTGTTAAATGATCTTCAGACCATTCCTACAACGTGATAAACACATTTGGTATATAGACATGAAATCACACACAACTAATTTAATGGATGGTTTATTAAGCAGTTGGATGAAAGCTGGACTGGGAGATTTAAGAAATTGAACTGGTTTGGTTCTTCTTGACTTAATTGCAACCAAAATGTTTCTTTTGTTCTCTTCTTAAAAATGCAATCACAACATGAAAAATGGTTTATGATTCCAGGTTCTCAGAAGGCCTAGATTCTAAACATCATTTAATCAGGCATTAAAGAGAGTTGGCCTCTTTCCTCTAACATTTTGCCAAGGGCTTGTTCAGTTATAACATCCCTTGGACTTCTTGCGCTTGTAGTCTTGATTAAAACACAAGTCTAAATAATGAATCTAAGGGTGAATGATCCAGAACTGATGTGAAACCTGCACAGGAAAAAAATTGCTATGGTATTAATATCCTGGTCAGAATAAAGCATTTACTAACAGTCACCAGTTCCCTGGAATTATGAGAATGTGTTGTGTTTTTTAATATATTATTTTGCTGTATGGAGTATCCTGGAGAGTGATGATTTGTCTGTCAATAGTGCCAAGAACAGCTGTTTATATTGCTGTATTCAGCAGTCTGCACTGTTGTAGAGCACTTGAGTCAGGTTAAATAAAGCTGTGGGAGGCCTATCTTCAAACTGGCAACTTCAGAAGGCCGAAAACAAAAAATAAGGTGAGTGGAGCAGCACTTAGGCTAGTTTTCTCACTTGGAGGATAACCTACCTAGAAGCATGTCATGAATTGTTAGTACAAATAAGAAAATAAAAAAGCAAGAGCAGAGTTTCATTCATCTTTCTTTTCCTTTTTATGTATAATTGAATTTAATACTGTAACATCTTACAAGTGGGAAGCAATTTATCTGTTCACTGAGTTCTGTGATTTATTTAAAGCATTTCTTCTGTGATCTATCTATCTTTGAAATCTATCTATCTATCTATCTATCTATCTATCTATCTATCTATCTATCTATCTATCTATCTATCTATCTATCTATCTATCTATCTATCTATCTATCTATCTATCTACCTACCTACCTATCTATCTACTGTATTTTTCAGATTAAAAGATGCTGGACTATAAAACGCAGCTTGATTTAAAGGAGGAAAACAAGAAAAAATAGTTTTTTGCTTCCACGCATCCTGTTTTTGCCCTCCCAGTGTCCAGAAGCACTCTGTCTACAGGCCAAAAACGTGCCCATGTTTAGCCTCCATAGATTTCTGTGGGTACCATTTTTGCCTTTCCTGGCATTCAGAAGCATTTTCAGGAGGCCTACGTGGGTCCTGTTTTCGACCTTTTGCTGGTGAGGGCAAAAATGGAACCCATCTGGCACCCATCTGGAGGCCAAAAAGGGACACATTTTTGGCTTGCAGAGTGCTTCTGGATGCCAAGGAGGGCAAAAACGGGATGCACGGAGGCTTTGGGAAGCCAAAAACAGACCCCTATTCACTCTATAAGATGCACAGACATTTCCACCCACTTTTTTGGGGTGGTGGTGGTGAATCTTATAGATATGGTATCTATCTATCTATCTATCTATCTATCTATCTATCTATCTATCTATCTATCTATCTATCACCTACCTACCTATCATCTATTTATCATCTATCATCTGTCTGCCTATCTATCATTATCTGTCTATTCGTCTGTCTGTCTGTCTGTCTATCTGTCTTGGGGGGGGGACAGGATAACAGGATAACTTAGTAATGCAAAATATGAGAGTACAATCACTGTTTTGATGTTTATTAACTCCAATATTCTTACAGAATTATTTTCAAAACTTTACCAATCTATCTATATTTACAATGCTTTACTGATCAATATATATCAATGTACATCTGTAAAGGCTGAAATTAGAAAGCTAAATTTTAATGCGAGTATAGTCCAATGCAAGCTTTCTGGAAATGTAAAACTGAGAAGCATATCTCAATTTTGGGTGGGATTCAAATCAGAGATGGTATTCAGCAGGTTCTGACTAGTTCTGGGGAACTGGTAGCAGAAATTTTGAATAGTTTGGAGAACCGGCAAATACCACCTCTGGTTGGCCCTGCCTCCATCTATTCTTTGCCTCCAGAGTCCCAGCTGATTGGCTGGGTCTTCTTTAGTTGTCCTGCAGAGGAGAATGGAGCTGGAAAACAGGTTAGTGGAGCGGGGAGGGAATGGGATTTTGCAGTAAGCTTTCCCCAGGAGTGGGGAGGGAATGGGGATTTTGCAATAACCTTCCCCCAGGAATGGGGATTTTACAGTATCCTTCCCCTGCCATGCCCACCAGTCATGCTCACCAAGCCACGCCATGCCCATCAAGCCACGCCCAAGAACCAGTTGTAAAAAATTTTGAATCCCACCACTGATTCAAATTCTTTTACTATCGGTTCTGTAGGCATGGCTTGGTGTGCGTGGCAGGGGAAGGATACTGTAAAATCTCCAGTCAGAGGTGGTATTTGCAGGTTCTACAAACTTTCCACTACTGTTTCTCCAGAACTGGTCAGAATCTGCTGAATACCACCTCTGATATCAATATAAACTAATATCTAAAAACAATAACATATTATTCATGTTAATAGGATATTTGGGTAAATTGTATATCTGTTCCCTGAAGTCTAGGGCTAAGGTTAGACATTTGGTGCATGCTGCCTGCTTTAGAATCAACTGAGACACTGGAGGCACCAAAAATGCCTGAAGTTAATCTGAATTTACTGAAATGTCTGCTAGGCGTGTTGTCAGTTTGAAGATTTCACCTGGTATCTCTTTCTTGGTTGTGTGCAGTGCTGGAAGTCTTATTAAACAAATAGTTCATTACATATAAGATCAATATATTCACTTTGGAATCTGCTTATTGTTAATGTGTGTGTGCATGTGCATGAAAGTCCTTAGTGCCTCCTGATAATAGCCTGGACAAATCCCTGCCATTTTCTTGGCAACCTTTTTGGGAGTGGCTTCTCATTGCATTTTCCCTGAAAGTGAATGACTGGCCTCAGGTGCTGTTGCTGATTTTAAATATGCAAAATTTGTATAATTGGGTTTAATACTCTGTATTTGTGTTTTTTTTAAAGGAAACCACTCAATGATTCTCCAGTGAAAAGTAGTAAATTAAAAAGACCGATGAATTTAAAAAGTATAGCCCTAGTAGTTCTCATTGACTTCTGATGGAAAGTCAAGCAAAAGCCATTTTTAAAAAATTCTGGTATGAATAGAATTTAAAAGGTTCAGAAACCTTCTGTGTGCAACCCTAGAAAATAAGACAGCAGGTACAGCTGTCAAAGATCCTCAATGGGACTGAATAGTTGTGGCTCACCTACACCCTTAAGATGTCTCTCAGTATTTATCTTAATATTACTTTGATATAAAGTAAAATTCTTTTGATATTTTTCTGGGCTTTGAAAATTGTTTTGTGGTTGTATTATGGTTTTAGTGTAATGGATATTATTCTTTTCTTCTCTCTTAAATTGGTGTAATGCTCTCTACTGTTCTTTACCCCTAAGGCATATCCTCCATCCTTTGGTTTCATTTTCTTTGTTGCTGGGTGACTTTAATTTTATGTACTGCAGCATGCTACAGAATGTGCCTGGATTTTCCCCAATGCAATTTGAATTAGAAATCCTTATTGTGTCTTCTGCCAAAGTCCATAGGAGGACAGAGCTCCTCAACCATTCATAATTTTGAAACTGACTTGCTATTTCTGACTTTCTTTATGGATTTAATACAGCTGTATCATTTTAATGTAATTGTCATCAACTTCACCTTAATAAGTAGTTTGTGTGCCACCTTATAAAACTTGATTCATTGTAGTTCATCTTATTTATACTTAATTTACAAGGACTTAACTTGATTTAGAAATTTAATTATAGAAATACATTATTTTCTCTCCATCTCTACATTAACAACCTGTCTAAGACTCCAGGAAAATTGCAGCATATATTAGTTCTGCTAAGTTTAAAGGTGCATAAATTATACTTGAATACTTAATTCTACATCTAATTAACATTTCCCTTTTAGTTAGAGCTACTGGATCCTGGCTGCAAAGATCTAGATGATCAATAGGTGGCACACAGATGGAGGGAGTATCTCTTGATATTTGCTGCTATTTACATCTTGATTTTTGCTGTTCAGACATAGTAATCCTATTTTAGACTAATTATCATAAATTAAAGCAGAACTTGATCTCTGCCACTACCACTGTCAGTTTGGATCTTTTATTTAACTTTGTGAAGAGAAAGCATTTAGCTTTGCTGTTACCTCCATACATCTATCAAGTGAGATTATTCCAAATTTCATACAGCCTTTTGAATCAAAGTTAGTCACTTTGTTTTTCTTGCCCCTTGAAAAAGGTGATGTAATGTATTTATCTGGTAACCAAAACAAAAATCGAAATGAAACAAAAATCTTACAGCAACACAGATGTATGCTTTTTCTCAAAAATAATAACCTATTGACTGAGGACTGATCAATATTTGCTGATTATTTAAAAAGAAAGGACTTTGGAACACTTCATTATTTATCTTTATGGAGGAGATGTCCTGTATTAATTTCACCATGGGCAAGATTTTACCATGGGCAAGAAAAACATTGGAAGTTTTTAAGAAGAGATTGGATAACCATTTGTTTGGAATGGTATAGGGCAGTGGTCACCAACCAGTGGGCTGAGGATCACTGGTCATCCACAAGAAAATTTTGCTGGTCCATTGATAAATGTCCCCTCCCAAAGCACCCTCCTAAAGCAATTAATCCAGGCTGTGCAGGAACACAAGGCTACACCGCCCACATGGCCTGTCTTCCCGCTAGCCCCCATCCTTCAGCCAAGCGCAAACTTTACCTTGAGTAGAGCCACACGAGCTGGAACTGGAAGATAAGACCAATAGCAGGGGAGGGAAATCCGCCCTGGGGTGGATTGCTGGCTTTGGTGGGAATGTCAGTCCCATATTCCAGAGCTGCAGTAGTTACAAGACTGGCCCTTTGGTCACCCCAGAACAGCTGCTCCTTCACCCGGGTGCATTGGCCTGCCATGGACTGGAGGAACAGCTGGGCCAGACGAACAAAGGGCCAATCCTGTGACTATAGCAGCTCTGGAATATGGGACCAACTTTCCCACCAACATCAGCAAGCCGCTGTCAGTCAAAATTCATATTAGTGGTCCGCAGGATTTAAAATTATGAGTTTGGTGGTCCCTGAGGTCCAAAAGCTTGGTGGCCCCTGGTATAGGGTTTCCTGCCTAAACAGGGGTTTGGACTAGAAGATCTCCAAAGTCTCTCCCAATTGTGCTATCCTATTTTATTCTAAGATAGAGAAGCTGAGTGTTGCACAGGGTGTTTTTTTTCTGTATTTGTGCATGTATATATTCATATTTTCCAGTTTGAAAAATTTTTTTGAAACCGAGAGTCCTACTCTATCTACAATAGTTCTGAATCTATGTAGCATTATTTTGTTCTTGGTATGACTTTCTCATGCTTTATTTTCCTTGGAAATTATGTGCCTGAATTTAATGGTGTATTTGCTCATTAATCATGGGAAATATAACAGCAATGATCAGGAAGGTGGGTCTTTTCATAAGAAGTAATTTTCGTGCGGTGTGGAACTGTTTTTGTTTATCAGAGTGAAGTCTCAACATTTTCCTGGACTCTTAGCATCAAAGAGAATGAAATTCCCAACTTTTTCTATTTGGTGACCCTGTTGCCTGGCAGACATTAATTAGTTTCCTTTCATTTATTATTATGAGAATAACGTATCTGCCAACATGTCAAAATCAGAAATAGAGGCATGGTTCCATTACTGTGTGAAAGACATATGCCTTTTCTTTTCTCCTTTGGCTTTTAAAATCCTTTGCCACTGCAAAATATGAAAAACTGCATGTAGTTTCACTAGACTTTTGCTTGGATTTCTTTTGGGGCAAAGAATAAATAAACTTTTGAAAATAAAGTTGTCCTCTTTCAGAATAACCTTCTAAAGGAACACTACAGATTTTGTTTTGTTTTGTTTGGTAAAGGACAGAATTCTGATTGATAGAACAGCTATGATTTGGAGTAATAAATAACTTTTGAAAGTAATATATAGTTGAGAGAAAAGTAGTTCTCCTACCCCCAGCCTTTCTCAGATCTAATTGTTGCTAGAACTGGGTATGTCTAGTCTGATGAAAAGAAGAACTAGGGGTGACATGATAGCAGTATTCCAATATCTAAGGGGCTGCCACAAAGAAGAGGAAGTCAAGTTATTCTCCAAGATATCTGAAGGCAAGTCAAGAAGCAATGGATGGAAACTAATCAAGGAGAGAAGCAACCTGGAATGAAGGAGAAACTTCCTAATAATGAGAATTATCATTATTATTATTATTAATCAAATTTATATACCGCCCTTCTCCCAGGGGACTCAGGGCGGTGTACAGCCTATCTAAAAACCCACAAATATACAAAAATTAAAAAAGTATTAAACCAATTTGGCTGATAAATAAAAACTAAACAGGTCCCACCCCCCCACCTTAAAACCCCAATTTAAAATTTAAATACCATGGAGACCAAAATTAAAACCATTATCTCAGTCCAGGCCGGCCAGCTCAAAGAGCCAGGTCTTCAACGCGCGCCTGAAGGCCCTCAGGTCCGTGTCAGTACGAAGCTCCGGTGGCAGAGTATTCCAGAGGGCGGGGGCACCCACAGAGAAGGCCCTACCCCTCGGCGCCACCAGACGACACATAGCGGCCGACGGCACCCGGAGCAGACCCTCTCTGTGGGAACGCACTGGCCTGTTGGAGATCACCGGCAGAATGCGGTCCTGAAGATAACCTGGTCCTATGCCATGGGTCGCCCTAAAGGGCAAAACTAGAACCTTAAAGCGAACCCGGAGAGCCACCGGCAACCAATGCAGCTCGCGCAGAAGTGGCGTCACATGGGCGCTACGCGACGCCCCCATAATCATCCGTGCGGCTGCATTTTGCGCCAGCTGGAGTCTCCGGATGCTCCCCGCGGGGAGCCCCATGTAGAGGGCATTACAATAGTCCAGGCGAGAGGTGACAAGGGCCTGAGTGACCGTGCGCAAGGTGTCCCGATCCAGGAAGGGCCGCAACTGGTAGATCCGACGGATCTGATGAAACGCCCCCCTGGAGACGGCCGCGATGTGATGTTCAAGCGACAGCCGTACATCCAGGAGGACACCCAGGTTGCGAGCCCTCTCTGCGGGGGGCAAAACTTCCCCCCCGATAGCCAGCAAAGGTGTCAGCTGGCTATATCGGGGCGCCGGAAACCACAGCCACTCGGTCTTGGATGGGTTGAGCCGAAGCCTGTTCCCGCCCATCCAATCCCGCACGGCCTCCAAGCACCTGGACATAGCCCCCACAGCATCGTTGGGGTGGTCTGGAGTAGAGATGTATAACTGGGTGTCATCTGCATATAGATGACACCTTACTCCAAGACCACGGATGATCTCGCCAGCGGCTTCATATAAATGTTGAACAAGAGGGGAGAGAGGACCGACCCCTGAGGCACCCCACAAAGCAGGGGCCTAGAGGTGGATCTCTCCCCCCCCGCCAACACAAATTGCGAACGGTCGGAGAGGAAGGAGGAGAACCATCGAAGGACGGTTCCACCCATCCCCAACCCCTCCAACCGTCGCAACAAGATACTATGGTCGATAGTATCGAAAGCCGCCGAGAGGTCTAATAGGACCAGGACAGAGGAGAACCCTCTGTCACGAGCCCTCCAGAGATCATCAACCAACGCGACCAATGCCGTCTCAGTGCTATGTCCAGGCCTGAAGCCCGATTGGGACGGATCGAGGTAAGTAGCTTCCTCCAGGTACCGGGGGAGCTGACGTGCCACCACACTCTCAACAACCTTTGCCACAAAGGGAAGGTTGGAGACCGGACGATAGTTGTTTAAAATAGCCGGGTCCAGGGAAGGCTTCTTGAGGAGGGGGCGCACCACTGCCGCCTTCAAGGCGGCCGGGAGCACCCCCTCTCTCAAAGAAGCGTTGACAATCCCCTGGAGCCAGCCTCGTGTCGTCTCCCTGGCGGCCGAAACCAGCCAGGAAGGGCACAGGTCCAATAAACAGGTGGTGGCATTCAGACCCCCCAGCAACCTGTCCACACCCTCGGCGGTCACAGGATCGAACTCCCCCCAGATAACACTCACAAGACCTGCCCCGGACACCTCCCCCGGGACCACCCAATTGGAGTCGAGCCCCTCCCGAATCTGAGCGATTTTATCATGCAGAAATCGGGAAAACTCCTCTGCCCTACCCTGCAAGAGGTCATCCCGCGCTCTCGGTTCAAGAAGAGAGCGGGTCACTCTAAACAGGGCGGCAGGGCGATTTTCTGCTGACGCAATAAGGGCGGAGACATACGAAGATTTCGCCGCCCCTATCGCCACAAGGTAAGTCTTAATATGAGATCTCACCTGTGTTCGGTCAGACTCAGAACGACTCGCCCTCCAAATGCCCTCTAGACGTCTTTTCCGGCACTTCATCTCCCGCAGCTCCTCCGTATACCATGGAGCCAAACGGGATCTGTGCCGGGTCAGAGGTCGCAGGGGCACAACTCGATCTAGAGCCCCGGCGGCCAACCCATCCCAGGTGGCCACCAGGTCTCCAGGCGAGCTGTGAGCCAGAGACTCAGGAAATGGCCCAAGCTCCCTCTGGAACCGTTCCGGGTCCATCAGGCGCCTGGGGCGGAACAATCTAAGTGGCTCCGCCTCCCTGCGGTGGGGGGTGGCGGAACGGAAGTCCAACCTGAGGAGGGAATGATCTGTCCATGACAAGGGTGTGATGACTAAATCCCCGAAAATACAGTCATTCAACCACTGCCCAGAGACAAAAATCAGGTCCAGCATGTGTCCTCCAATGTGAGTGGGGGCAGAAACTAACTGGGTCAGGTCCATGGCCGTCATGGAAGCCAAGAACTCCCGAACCAACCCCGAGGTTTCACCGGATGATGGCAGGTTGAAATCCCCCATAATCAACCAGTGGAACGACTTGCCTCCAGAAGTTGTAAATGCTCCAACGCTGGAAGTTTTTAAGAAGAGATTGGACAACCGTTTGTCTGAAATGATATAGGGTTTCCTTCCTGAACAGAGGGTTGGACTAGAAATTCCAACTCTGTTATTCTTTTATGAGGTTTGGGGTTAGTATGTCTGTAATCTCTCCTGCTTCTCAAAACCGTTTTCCACCTTTTCACTTCTTCCCAGTGATCTTCTTCTTTGTTTTGCCACTGGCCCAACATTTTCAGGCAGAGGGACATATATTTTGTTTTGGTTATTATTGTTTTACAAGGCAATTTCTTCTACAGAAATGGGGACCAAACGCTTCACCAGGATACCTTCTTTTTGAGCAGAGTATCTTCCTGCCATAAATTATACTAGTCCCATCTAAATGAGGAGAAGTTGGGAGAGATGGAAACTCACAATCTTTCCATGTTCTGAATGCAAGGGAAAACATTTGGACACATTCTTAAAGATGATGCAATTTTGTATGAGAGCGTAAAATGAGAAACTGGTTTGCTCTAAAGCACCTAATGTTACCATTACAAGTTAACTGGATATTAAACAACATTCGTTTTAAAGAATAACCTACTACCAGACCAATTGTTATTCTGGACATGCCTGCAACATCTTCAGTTGTTGTTAAAAGTAAGTCATTATTTCTTTCATAAAATGTTTATAATTGGGGTATTGTAACTAGGAACCAGATGTCTGCAATTTTATCATCAAATCAAGGTTAAAGCAAACCATGTGTGACATGTGGACCTGATTGGTTTCAAATCTTGGTTTATTAACCAATTGCACTAAATGCTAAACTTTCCCTTGGAGGATAATATAGAATGACATTATCAAATAAGAGAAATTGTAATGAGATCTGATGGGATTGATCCAGTGTTGCATATTTTCCAATTTAAAAAACCTAACTCTCTCTTCAAAGGTAAAAAAACCCTGATGGTTTGTAAATGGGTAATATGAATAATCCACAGTGCATTTCAATTGGAGAAATTGGCACACAGGAATGAAAATGGAAGAGTCTTGAAATCAGGGTAAACTTGATTAAAGTGCAGAATGCTTTTATTCTCCCAGTGGTTAGTGCCTTGGTAAGCCTTTGCAAGGTTTCAAGCCTTCTGTTTATCTTTGTTCTAGTGGTGCAGTTGTAAATCAAGATAAAAAGCAACTTGATGTGAAGGAAAATTTTAAAAAAGGTCATTTAATCACCCTGTTAGCTTAAAATGATTATTGATTGCTAGAGGTGATGTCTAATTCTGCCAGAAAATCCATTTTAGTAATGATTACTGTCTTCTGCTTTATCTATAATACTGCAGGTTATTAAAAGTGGGAGTCCCTAGGGAAGTATATGCTGTAGGTTTTAAACTACTAATAGCATTCATTCAGATATGGGTCTGTCTATCAATCTCTATATATCTGTCACTACCCCCACAAAAAAAGAACAGCAATTCAGAATTATCCCTTTAACCTACAATGGAATCAGAATAAACAATTAGCAATAATATTTTTGCTGTACGTCTAATTATTATTTCCATAGCATGGAAATAATAGCATGGAAATCTGATAAGGTAAGACAATATATGGCAGACGATTATCAGCAGAGAATAGACATTTTATTGTTTCTTAGCATTAAAGTTGCACATAGATATTGGTCAGGGAAATCTTATAATCCTTAATGGCTTAAAAAAATTCCTTGTTATCAGCCTTATTTCAGAATTGTTAAGTTTTTATATGCTGTAGCATATAGAAGCAATATTCAGAATACCTTACTTTTCTCAAAAAACAGCGTTGTTCCTCAAACAATCAAAGGTATATTAATCTGTATTTCAAAATCTATAATAATAATGTTTGTAAAGATATTTCTAAGCTGTGATTCCTTGACCAGGCATATATGTTTCTAATTATGAGAAGAGAAGGAAATAGTATCTATTTATTAGTTAAATTTCTCAAGCCTTATTGGAAATGTAATTATTTTGTCACCATAACTTGACTATGGTATCTGTTGTATAATTCCGTTTATTTCATGGCATGGAAAATATTTCCCAAGAACAAGCATAAGACATTTATACACCAAAGTTTATTTGGCACATGAGTTTTATTAACAAAGAGGTTATATATGGACAATGAAACTAATTCTGGTTTTGACTGAAGTACGTCCTCTAATTTCCTAGAACTTTTGTTCTTTTGCAATCTGTGTTATTACTTCATTGAAAAGCACGATGAAGGCATTTCAGAATTTTTCTAGCTGGTATTTTAAAACCAAGTTCTCATTTGATCTTCAGAGGCTTTGCTGTTCTGTATCCTGGTTGAAAAAAATCTCTGTGGAAGAATATAATTTCTTTCCTTTTGCTTGATGACCAGATCATGTTGAAATATATGATTTTGTTTTTGCTTATCATGATATCTGAACCAGGCCCTGATGCCTTGTCTATAAAATCATGGCTTAAATCATCCTAATTTGCCATTATGTACAAACAGATATGATTTATAAAAGATACCCTCTTCTGGGTCATTACCATTGGTCTGCTGAAGCCTGCTTGTATCAATTTGTAAGAGGTGATTGTTTTCTGGAATTTTGCACACTAGTTGAGAGCAAAAAATCCTTTGAATCCAACTTCAGTTGAGTCCCAACCACAGTTAAGTGGTGTAGTGGGGACATGGCAATGGAACCAGCAAATTTAGTTGCTATGCAATTACCATCAAATTACTAGTCATCAACTCTTTCTGATGAACAGGCTTATGCCCGTTCATAATAACACTAACTAAGAATATGTTTTCCAAGAACTGTCACCCATGATTAGTAGACATTGACATTGACCTAATTACATTCCATTCCATTGGAAAAGGAATTGTCAAGCCACTCCCAATTTTTTTCAAGAAAACCAAATGAGTATTTGGAACCTGTACAATGCCAACATTCCATATTCTGGATATGAACCCACCAAGTTGGGAGGTATCCAATGAACAGAAGACAAGTATAGTTCCACTTATAACGTGATTGAATTAAAACCATACAACAGCCCAGCTGCTGATATGGCCAGAGGCAAAATGAAAATTCAATGCTCTATCTATGTATTGTCAAATGTATCCAATTATAATGTATAGTGGTGGAAGTTAGCTTATCAGAATCACTGAATGGAGACAAAATAATGTCTTTGAGTTATTAGGGTGGAGAAAATGGTTGAGAGCCCCTTGGACCACAAATATCATTGCTAAATGAAATAAAATCAGACAGTTCACTGGAAGTGCTAATAATGAAACTAAAGTTTAAAGGCTTTGAACATTTAATATGAAAATTGGAGCAGACTCTGATCCTTGGAAAAACTGAAGGCAGTTGAAAAGGAGCTGGCAGAAGACATGATTACTGATGACATAAACATGAGCTTACAAGAACTGAAAAGTAGCAATTACTGACAGTCTATCCTGGAAAAATGACATCCATCAGGTCATGAAAAGTTGGAAGTCACTGAATGAATGAACCACAGCCCTGGTTTTTCACCTGTCCTGACTCTTGACATTGAAAATTGTATCTGGAACTGAAATTTTGGCTCATACTATGTCTGTGAATAATCACAAAAAATATAAGATCAAAGCAGACTTGCTGTACAATTAAAAAAGGATTTTATTATTTCTGTTCATTCATACATAGAGCAACCGAAAAATGACAGAGGCCAAAAGGCCAAAATGAATATTCATGAGTTTTCTGTCCTGTTTTTATAATAAATGATACTTTAAACAGATTGTGAAATTATTTAAAATGTATAATATAAACCCCTGGTAAATACTCAATATTTTCTAATGCAGAGGTCTCCAACCTTGGCAACTTTAAGACATGAGGACTTCAACTCCCAGAATTCTCCAGCCGACTGGCTGGATAATTCTGGGAGTTGAAGTCCACAAGTCTTAAAGTTGCCAAGGTTGGAGACATCTAGTGTATAATGTCAGTGGGTGAATAATAGACAGACCTCCCCTTTGCTAATAAATGCCTGGGGAAAGGTTCCTTCTTGAGGCTTTTATTAAACTTATAGTGGGCGTTCTATTTTAGGATGCCTGTTTATCAAAGAATACTTCTTTCTATATTGGAAGCAGCCATCATCACAGCCCAAGTTTCTGGGCACCACAGCAAACAGTGATGGTAGGCAAAATCTTACTTAACAAGTAGAGATAAAATGGACCAATTGTTGTTTGGCAGTGAGTTGATTACCAGAATATATTTTAAAATAAAAAAAATGACTACATTCTCCCTGTACAAATACAAAACCAACTTGCCTGAGAAAAGGCCAAGTTGAGGTTTTTGTCTGAAACTTGTTAACTTTCCACAAGAATGGAGAAGATTTTGTAAATAAAATTGGAGAAAATCCCATTTTTAAGTCGTGATTGCCGTTTTGTAGGATGAGAAAAGAAAGGCCAGGTGAATAGTTTCTATTTGAATTAAATAACTATCTAAAGTGATCTTCCTTAACAAATGCCTACAAAACACCAATTTTTTAGTATCTAGGATGAAGCCACATCGAGTAGTGATATTATATGATGCACACTTCAGTTTCTGGAGCCAGGAACAACTTCCTATTATATAAATTGCATTGAATTCTGCAATTTGCAAAAAGTTCTTAGAATCTGAGCTGTATACAAGTACACATTTATGACCTTTTCCCCCCAGAAGGACAATTTTGTTTAGGGCCAAATCATTTGTCAAACTATAGCTGATAAACAGATTTTTATATTGTGATTCTGTGATGAATGAAAGATAGGCACTACGTCTGAGCCTTGACTCTGAATATGCCTAACTTTTACAACTTTTTCAAAATTCTCTTGAAAAGAATGGTCTTTTATACTTGCTAAGAATCTTTCTACTGCTTTTGTTTGGTGCTTTTTTCTAAACGTACTTGTATTCCTAAATTCTTCCTAAATTTATCGATCAGTAAGGGAGATGTAAAACCAATCACTGTATTAGTGCAATACACTGAAACACTAATTAGTCAACTTCAGTGTAAACTAGCATGTAGTGCACACTCAGTCTGTGCAATTAGCTAATAGCACTGTGCAAATTCAGAAAGTTGGGTTAAGCAAGCTGTTGTATAGAAGAAGAGAAAGAGGTAAACTTATTATTCAATAATAAAATGGAGACTTGGAAGCATGTTCCCAGGTGGCTAAGATATAAATACGGAGAAATAGGCAGAACATGCTCAAAACTTTATTATTGAAAGCATTTAGAAGAGAAAAAAAAAATCTGAATCTTGTCATAAAGTGCCTTTTCACAGATACTTAAATATGACATCCTCTGTACTTGATCTTCAGTCAGAAAAAAGAATTATTGCATCTTGGCTCTGCAATTTATTATTACTTGTAGATTTGCATCCTTTCTCAAGAATAACTATAATGACCACTGTTTTATCCAGTTCTTTATATGTGGGCACTTAACTGCTGGAATGTTTTGCAAAAAGATTGGATAATATGTTCTTAATTTTTGTCACCTCTGAGTAATTCTTGTCCTTTTTTATTTTAGAACTATGAGGTCATTAGGTAAGCCTTGGTGCTGACCCATTTAATGCAGCTACAGCATAGGTGTCAAACTCATGCCATCACATTGCCATCACGTGATGTTTTGTGATGTCTTTTCCCCTTATGGAGCTGGGGTGGCCATGGCCTGCACATGACACATCTGATCCATGGGCCATGAGTTTGACACCCCTGAGCTACAGTAATTAACATCAATTTAACAATAATACAAATCAATCAAGCCTATTTTAGGACCACAGTGATATACAGTATTTAAGATCATTCCATTACTGAGTGCAATTCAAGATACTGGTTGTAACCCATGAAGTCATTCTTGGTCAGGGGCTGTCTGTCTCCGATTGTTTGTGCCCTTCTGTTTCATTCAGGCAGAGTGGGCACACTCTAGGTCTCCTCAATTAAACATGGTCATCATGTGAGACCAAGGAAGTTGCCTTCTCTTGTCAGCAACCTTTGTCCTTTGGACCAGCATCTCCCTGGAGACATAACCAATTCTTAGTCCTCAAGGATCCTGGAAGTTTCTTAAGACCTGGCTCTGTTCCCAGGCCAATAGTTAAGGTGTCTATAGAACCCGTGCTGAGTCTTTTTTCTGAATGATGAAGATGTTGTTTTAGTTTGAGGCAGTTATGTTGCTTTAAGTTGTGCTTTTGGATATATTGTGAGCCTCCCAGAATCTTTTTGCAGTTGAGCTGTGTTAACAAATCTAATAAATAAATAAATGTGGAGTTGTAGCTATTAAGGCAGTATTTCTCAACCTCAGCAACTTTAAGATATGTGGACTCCAACTCCCAGAATTCCCCAGTCGGCCCTGAGTTGAAGTCCATATATCTTAATGCTGCTGTGGTTGAGAAACTCTGCATCAGGGCAACTAGATATGAGCTATAAAATAAGCCATACAATCACTGGATGTTGGCAAAGAACTAGAGGTTTTTATATCGCTTTGCTACTCTCTTGTGGTTCTCTGAGTTTTGCAGACCAGACATGCTAGCCCCATATATCATTGCTTAAAAAAACAGAATGCCCAAGTTTGTATGTTAAACAAAAACAAATGCAACATATTTGTATTTGTAATATTTTAAATCACCTTGCTCCAGAGCTTCTAGTAGCATCCAAAATATTAAAAACACAGTACAGAATAGCAATAAAATTAAATTAAACTGTAAGCAGCAACAAAGCAATACTTGAAAGATCTTTCTCCAAGTTGCTTCTGCCACTTCAACAACATGATGTGTTAGCTTATTGCACAACTCCAGTAAATGTCTTTATAGCACTCTGAAAGTTAAGTGCTAAAAAATAGCAGTAGGGTTGGGGAAAGAAGGGAAAGATTACTTCAGATGGATACTTTTATTTCTCTTTTCTTTTTTCCTCCTCCAGTGTCTGTTGTCTCAGGGAATATTAGCAATAAGCTTTCAAAAAAGCTTTCTATCTCCACAAGGGTTATATTCTTTTCTGGTAACTTTAGTGGCATTTATATGAACTCTTAAAACACAAAAAGAGGATCCCATTTGCAGAAGAACTGAAAGAGTGTGGTAGGTATTCAATTATATAAAAGTCACTTCAGTGACAATTATCTATAAAATATTATGGATGTTTACATGCCAAATACTAAAATTTCTTATCTGAGTGACTTTTCTCTTTACATTTCTCTCTTTACATTTCTAATACTTTGTTCTTCTTTCAACCTTTTTCTAATTCAATTTACATCACTTTACTTTTTATTTTTTACCTTGACATTTTGCCTTGTAAAAATTCTTTCCTTTATTGTTTTGTTTTGGAGTACAAACCCAAAAATTAGGTTTTCTTTAAATAGTTAAGGCAAGATCTATGCTGCCCAATTACCAGAAAGAAAGAAAAATGTAGTGAATATAATATATTAATGAGAAACAAAACAGCCGAGCCCTATGCATAATTTGTTGTTGAAGAGGCCCAAATGGATCCTTATTCCATTATAACTAATGATAACATTACTATGCCAGATAAATCAAACTGTCAATTCCACCTATTAGATTCCACTAATTCTCTCCCAGTATCTAATAAGACCATATAATACTTCAGACAGTAGAAATAGGCAAGCTGTAAATCTCTTGCAGCCCTTCTTTTTTTCAAATAGTTGATGTTCCAAAACTCACATATTCCTCAATTTTGATAGCAGCTTTATGAGTCAAGCTTTCTCTATAGCTTTCTCAGTCTATGTAATGAATTTCCTGTTAGTTAAGTGAACTGATTTCCTTTTCATGTTGGTGTTTGGAAAGAGTTTAAGATTTCCCATCCCGCAACAGTAGTTTTATTGCATTGAAGTGCAATGTAATTGTTAAATGTCTGCTGTAATATTTCTATTTAATTTAATTTTAGTTTCTATTTAGTTTAGGTTTAAGTTTTTTTTAAATATACTAGATTGCTGTGAGGCTTCAAAAATTGAAGCATAAAATGTAATCATATTTAATTATTTATATCCTGCCTTTATGATTTTTATAAATAACACAGGGTGACAAACTTATCTAATACTCCTTTCTCTTCCTATTTTCCCCACAACAATCACTCTGTGAGGTTTATTTATTTCTTTAGCGTATGGCAAACTCTATGAGGTAAGTTGGGTTGAGAGAGAGAGTGACTAGCCTAAAGTTACCTAGCTGGCCTTCATGCTTAAGGTTGGACTAGAACTCACAGTCTCCTGGTTTCTAGCATGGTGCTATAATCATTGGAGCACCTTTAGCCACCAAAGAAAAGGTGGATTGGTGGTCCTGCATCAGTGGAAAAACAAATAAACAAATCACTTTTCTTTTAGTCTGAGTTATGAAGAATAAACACACTTTTTCAATGAAAAAAGAAAAGTTCTATTCAAGTCTCAGTCACACCCATTTTAATGATGTTACCACATCATTGTGCTACACATTACAGCCTTGGTTACTTGGGTAAACACAATTTCCACATGTCTATAGTTGTCCTTTTCTGCATTACAGGATAAAACATACCCTGTTTCATATCTACATGTCTATGCCTTAAAGATATGCTCTTATAGATAGCCACAACTTAAGGGACATATTCAAAAGCCAAAAAGGACCAAAGCGTTCATTGAGTTGAGAAAAAGACTGAGGGTTGCTATTCCCTGAAACATCATAAGAGGAAGGAGAAGAAAAGCATAGCAGGCTTGCAAGAGTAATTACTAGAGACTTTTTCAAAAAAGCATAAACTTCCTTGTAGAGGCAGTTTCCTGATCTGGTCTGTCTTACAGGCTTGGTAGCTGTCTTCATCATCATTGTCAGCCATTCAGTCATGTCTGACTCTCAGTCACTCTATGCATCAGGTCTCTCCATACCTCTCTGTCTAGCACTGTCTTCTTCAGATCTGCCATGGTCATGCCAGTGTCATCCTTTAGAGTGTCTAGCCATCTTTTAGAGTGTCTAGCTAGGTGATAGGGCATCCCCTTCTCCTTTTTCCACTAATCACTCCCAGCATGATTGATTATTTGAGTGAGTCAGCTCCCATGACATGACCATTTAGTTGTGAGGCTGATGTCTTTACTCTTCCGGATGTTATTCATGCTAGACATTGCACTTTTCCAAGTGCCTTTTGATTTCAGGGATTAAATTACCACTTTGGTCGATTTTAGAACCCAGGAAGATGAATTCCTTTGATGTTTCGATTGACAGCTGTACCCATAGTCAAATGGATGAGGAATGCAGGAACTGGTAATTTTTTAAAATTATGCTCTGGAAAGTAGATAGAAAGGCAATCGTTTTTCTCATCTATCTGTCTCTTAGGAACTGTTGCTTGATGCTTCTTCCAATTCCTGATCTAGAAAGTTTCCTATTAGCATGTTGACTAGTAGCTATATCTAGTCCTATCCTCCATCAGTTTGAGTTTCCCACGCCCTTCACAGAAGAGACCAAATATACAATATAATATTGGTAGATTTTCTGGTATGTTACATGGAAACATGTATCCATACACACACAGGAACAGGGAAGCATTACATAGTACAATATTCAATCCATGAGCATCAGTAACATAGCAATCCTTTGGATAGTTAATTAGGATTAGATCTGTGTAATCTTATTTTGACTTTTTTGTTCTGCATAGAAAGCACATTGTGCATTAGCTTGTATTACCACAGAAATGAAGCAAGTTGGTCCCATTATTTAAGCCATTTAAAAGGATGAATTAGTAATCAGAGAATAAAGCAGGCTATTTTTTACAATTCTCTGACTACCAGAAAGGCAAAATCCTACACATTACCAAAAAGCACTAGAAGATATAATTTTAAGGAGACAAAAGATATAAATTATTATGAAATACTGGGATGAAGAAGGATCATATTGATGATATTCAGTTTTACATTAATAATGAAATAATATTAAATTTAGTTTTTATCTTGTATGAACTATTTTTGAGAATGTATCTTTATAGATCATTCAGACTATTTTCAGGCTCTCAGTCAGAAAAATTTGCCCAAACCTATAATATACTAAGTACTCACTGCTAGTATATGTATTTTCCCCTTTCCTATTTTATTCCATTTTTCTTGCACTTTTTATTTTTCTTTAATGTATTTTTTTAAATTTTTTCTCAATTTATATTGGCTTTTATCTTCTTGTTTATAAAAAATTAATAAAAATTATGCACAAAAAATAATTTGGGAAATTACATGCTAAGTTTTCTGGATAAAGAAAGACCTTGTGGCATTTCAAGGAACCCTGAATAAATCACATTAAAAAAAAAGACATCACTCTTACTGTCCAACCAATTAATTATTACTGTCCAATCAATTATCATGTAAATGTGGATGTTTTAGGCTTCCCAAATCTCTACACTCAGATTTCCTGCTGCTATATTTCCTTGCTGCACCAGTTCAGCTCCAATGTGGCTTATTGTTTAATTTGTAAATGAAATTTGCTAGGATTCCAACCTGCTTGAATTTCTGACCTTTTGTCTAATTTCTATGCTGAATAATTGACACTCTGTATAACACTGGTGGCTGATTTCTCTCAATCTGCAAAAAGCAAAGAGAAATTCTGCAGCAATTGTGTTTAAAGGAACACTTTAGGCTCCAAAGTCTGCTATTGCTTGTGACATAGTGATGCCAGGTCCTACCAAGCTTTGAGGGAATTTCAGACTTTCAGACTTCCCTGAACCCACCACTTGTTTTGCTTGAACCATGCACTGATCTAGAATGCATTCCCCTAATTCTTGATTCTATCAATCTATAAGACAATTGCATATCTTTAATTCCATGTTACTTGTGCATATCTTGTGTTTGTGTGCGTCTTCAATGTTGACTCCTGGCTGCTGCATGGAAAAGTCCCTGCAGTTTTATTTAAAAAAAAAAAAAAATTATTCAATTTTTCATATTACAAATAATAAAAAGCTCTTTTCAGTGGACAACATATTTCCGGGTCATCACTTTTACATGCAAATTTGACAATAGTTATATATTCATTTTTTTTTATATTCAACATTCTATTTTATCCAATTTTAACATAATTCTATTATTACCTTTTCCATTCAAACTTTTACAGAAAAGAAGTTCAAACAAATTAATCCTAATCTCTAATATTAATCTCAGTCTAAACTTTCTCTCATTTCATTTAACTTATTTCAAATGTAATTCTTAAACATTGGTATTTCTTTTAAGAATAAGAATAACAATATATGTTTACCTAATAAACATTTTTTTATCAATATCTTTCCTTCCTCTTAATAGTCTATCTTAACTTAATAGTACTCTTTTCCCATTTGAATAATTATTTTATCCATCAGATTTACCATTTCATCGTATATTCTTTCCATAATTCTAGATTAATACGAGCTTTTATATATTCATTTTTTATATTCAACTTTCTATCCCATCCAATCTCTACTTAATTCTATTATTACCTTTTCCATTCCCACTTTTACAGAAAGGAAGAACAAACAAATTAATTCTGATCACTATATTAATCTCAATCTAAACATCCTCTCATTTCATTTCAATTATTTCAAGTATAGTTCTTAAACACAAATATTTCTTTTAAGAATAGAAACAACAATATGTATTTACCAAATAGAAAAAAAATTATCAATATCTTTCTTTCCTCTTAATACTCTATTTTAACTTATTAATATTATTTTCTCATTTAAGTAGTTCTTTTATCTGTCAAATTTGCAATTTCATCACATATTCTTTCCATAATTCTAAATTAATGCAAGCTTTAACACAAGAGAAGAAAAGAAAAAAAACAAACCATAAGTTTCCCCCACTACTAATTTGAGCGTGTCACCTCAGTGGTTAAAATAATAAACATTCCCTTTAAAAAAAAGCTACATATATCTTTTTAATCGGATTTCGCAATGTATTTTCCCACTTTGATTAGAAAATTTATTTATAATTTCAAAACAAAAATAAGAATAAAACATAACTAATTCTGATCACTGATATTAATCTCTTTTTTGAACATTTTCACATTTCATTTCCATTAATTCAATGTATTTAATAAACTTTATTTCTTTTAAGAATAAAAATATAGATTCATCTAATAAAGAGTATCAGTGTCCATTCCTTCTTTAATGTTCTATATTACCCTATTTTCTACTTTATGATTGCTAATATATTCTTATTACCCCTCATCTCCATGCGGAATCCCCTTTTTTAATTCCTTAGCCATTATCTCTATGAAAGCAGTTTCCTTTCATCATTTTATAATTCTTTATTTCCTGCTCCTGTTTCTTATTGCCTCTCTTCCCCGTCATTTTCCCATATCTTTTCTCTTTCCAATTTGAAACTCACTCTCTCTTTATATCTTCCTTTCCTCTTTTTTGCTGGACCTTTCTATCTTTCCTAATTTCACAGGTATTCCCCTTTTTAATTACTTTCTTGAATCTCAAATTTTTAACCTCCCTTCTTTTCCCACTTCTTTGTGGTGTTCTTTTTATTAATTGTGTCTTTAAGATGGTTTCTCCTTGATGGTTTCTTCCTCTTCTAAGGTTCTTTCTTCTTCAATCACCATTTCCATAGCTTCCAAGACAGAACAAAATGATTCACCTCTTTCCTGTAGCAATTCTTTCAAATTTTTAAGTTCCACCTTTAGCTCCCGAAGAGATATCATCATTACATACTCTTATATCTTGTAATCATTAAATCCACAAAAACTTTTATTTTCCTTCTTTCTTCTTTTGGTTTTAATTATTCCCATCCAGGGTCTATACCAAAATCACCAATTAGTCCCGCAGTCAATCTTTCTTTATTTCTTCTTTTATCCTAGTTCAACTTTCACTTTCCGGGATTCTTGCTTTATTGTTGCAATTTTTCCTTAGCATTGTATCATCCAAGTACACAGAGAAACAGGATATTTTCCCCTCTTGTTTAAATTTAAATTTTTGTCCACAAGATGGCACTCTCCGTTATACAATTTTTTCACCCTTTTCCTCTGCTTTGTTATTCAGGGCTTTTCAAGTCTCAGTATTCCAATAATCCAATTTCCACTTTGCATATTTATCTCTCATTATTATTATTTTTTGCAATCTTAAATCCAGCTTTAATTTAGGCCTATTTGTTGTAATCCAATTTAATTAGGTATCTTGTTCCGGCTTCTTGCTTTCTTGGTTCGAAGCCCCGTTTAGCTGTCAAAGTTATTTTTCTTGTTTTTTTCTTTCCCTTTGAAATTCCACCGCTTTCTTATTCTCTTTTTTTTTAAAGTTCATTGTTACATTAATCCCAGGGCACCTTTTATTTGGTTGTTTCACCCAATTGTCCCAGTTCATATGCTGTCCACTTCTTTCTTCACTCCTGCACAAATCTTAATCC
Source organism: Bungarus multicinctus (assembly GCA_023653725.1). Classification (NCBI taxonomy): domain Eukaryota; kingdom Metazoa; phylum Chordata; class Lepidosauria; order Squamata; family Elapidae; genus Bungarus; species Bungarus multicinctus. The sequence goes on from CM042836.1 coordinate 107,795,331, forward strand.
AGCTGAATCCTCCTCTTTGGGGTGGCCATTTTGGACCACCGCTTCAGTCATCTTCGGAGGGGGAAAAACCAAACCCAGAGGGGGAGATGCAGTTCCCCTCAACCTGGCTGGTGGCTTCCCCTTACTCCACCGCCCTCCGAGGCAGCTTCAGCCCCTAATCACAAAGATAGGGGCTCTCCAACGAAAGAGCACAGGCCATAATCACGGACGATCATGATCTACCGTCCGTCAGCGAGGAAGGCTCAATCCAGAAGTCAAGTCCCTGCAGTTTTTATGGCAAGATTTCAGAAGTGGAAGGAAGTGCCACTTCCTTCTTAGGAGACTGAGAGAGAATGACTGGCTCAAGGTCACCAAGAACTAAGCTTTACTTCAAACATAATAGCATCCAGATTAGACAACTGAAACACACTGATTGATATACAGTAGAAGACTTCATAATACATAAGCATATTTAAATAGCTCTGCACCTTTTCTATGCCATCCTTTCCTCCCCTCATCTGAAAATTAAAGTCTTTCTAAAGTCTTTCTCACAACAATAGATAAAGCATGGACCTTATCCTGCAATATTTCCTCTTTGTCCAACTTTGAAACTCTTGAGGAAGTCTATAATGGATTTGTTTTATTTTCCTCAAGAGGTTTGACTTGTTACAACAAGGGATGGACCTTCCCTCATTTTAAAAGGCTGTGGTTGTTTTTGATCAGTACTGACCACAAAGTTCCTGTGTATTATTGAGATGTAGTGAATTTGAATGTTTGATATTATCATCCATTGAGAATGACATTGAAGTACCGTGAGTATGTCAGAAAGCTCCCCTCTTTTGTGTGTGTTTGTGTGGGTATATGAATATTGTAAGAAACTCTTTATGGGAGTGTTAGTCACTTTGAAAAACGTGGTTGCAGATTTATTTGCATATTTTCCATTCCTATTACCAAAATACCGGTAATAGTTAACCAGATAAGTTCCAGAGCTTTGACCATTTTTCCCTCTTGCTAATATAACACACAATTTATGTTTATGTTTTAAGGATCCATGCCATAGCTTCTCAAGAAATAACTTTCTGTGACATAGTTCAGAATGTTCAAGTATCAACATCATCTGGCTTTAAACTTTCTCATACTTTCTCATTGCAATAACACAGTTGTAGGCTGGGCAAGTCATTCAGAAGAGTAAGGTAATGAAGATGAGTATGGACAAAGCATCTTTTTTGCATGCAAGTCTTCTTCCAAGTCAATGGGACTAGATGCAGATATTTAAATGATTCCAAGAAAGGAACTTTATTTGCTCTCTGACATCTTCCAAAGCACTTTTTACAAATGCTTTACATTACTTCAGTCAATTTTCTAACAATAATTCAGCTCATCAGTTGTTTTAAAATACTATTTATGTTTCAACTGCTGATTGATAAGAAGCAGGGAGAAAGTGGCAGAAAGTAAGAGGAGTTGGGATTTCTTTTTTTCTTTTTAAAAAGTGATCTTCCAATACAAACTTTCATACTCTGGTACTTTCCAACAAGATATGACCAATGGCTATACTTGTGTGAGCATTAAAGAAGCTAAAATCCAACACGTCTGAAACACTTCATGTTGGGGGTGAATATGGCAAGATATAGCCTTTTTTCCTTCACAAATATCTTTTTAGATCCTTGCTTTCTTTTGAGCAGCAACTGTAGAAGGAATTGGTTTAATTGGATTTTATTATGAAGATTCCAATATTTGGCTTCTACACCAAAAGCTGAAACTATTGACATTTTGAGATGTTGCAATATCAGTGTTAATGGCTAATTACAAAGTTTCAGTGATCTAATTCTTGATCATAGTGATATCTGTTTTTAAGATCTTCTTGCCTTTCTCTACATCTAGTCATTCTCCATCTTCCAAATCCTCATCTGTTTGTAACCTCTCTGGGCACAATTGACTTATGTGATCATCTTCTATTTCTGTTTCATCCATCATAACTTGTTAGAAGTCTTTTTAAAACCTTCTGTCATGTGAAGTGTTATGCTTTAAAGCTTCTGTCATCTTGACTTTTATGTTCAAAACCTTCTGTCATATTAACTGCACTGTTGTGACCAAGCTTGATGGCACTTCACAGAGGGAGCTCTTAACTTCCCACCTCTCTTTCTTAGAGTTTGAGATAAGTTTGCCTTTCTTACATGAATGAATTCTATGGGGTGACTCTGGGATTTTCCATACAGCTTGTGCTAAAATCCTTCCTGATATCTTCCAGTAGAGGTTGAAGAAAATAATAGTCCAGGATAACTAAAACCAGCCTTCTCCGCCTCTACATAAAAAATTAATGCATTGTGTTCAAATAGGAGAAGTCTAGTAGAAAATTCTCACTGGCATCCAGTATTTGCTGAATGTTGTTGTTGTTGTTGTTGTTATTATTATTATTATTATTATTAGGAGGAGGAGGAGAAGGAGGAGCACTCAAGGAGGAACATGTGATTCTGGTTTGCAAGTCATAGATATCTCATAGATCTCTGTGGAAGGTTTACACTTTGAATCACAATATCACCATAAACCTAATTAACACCCCCCCAGGGGGTGGGAGAAAGAGAGGCTTGTGATATAGATTTGCTGGCCCATTTTTTAAATTAGTGCTCATCATTAATAACAGTAACAATACACTTTTGGAGAGAGGAGTTTCTCTCCTGATATAAATAGGGTCATGTTTCAGACTGCCATTGTTTTCATTCCCCAAACTCTCTGGAGCAATACATAATATTGAGAATCATGTACAGATTGCAGACTTCCTCTAAGCTGCTTCTGGCTCGAGACGTAAGCAAGATCTTTTTCACCCCACTCCATCCACAATGGAAAAGGGAAAAATAACCTTAATGCCTGGGCATTTCAATTCACTTGTTTTACAGGATATGGAGCACAGGATTTGGGAGAGGAATGAAGTAAGAATTTTCTCCAGTTGGGAAATGAACTATGGTATCCCACCATCTTATTTTCTCTGTAAAAAAAGAAAGCTTCTTGGAGGTTAAACCACAGTTGAGAGCAAGAAATAATTCAGGCCAGTTTTCCAAATCCAAAACTTCTTTCAAACCAGTGCAAATTTTTCAGGTAAAAGAACCAGAATTCTACTGTGCGTATTTCCTGCATCATAGCAGCTTATTTGCTATTGCTGTGGGAGAATCCAGAATTTTCACTAATTTAAGGATGATGGACTCCCCCTCCCCCCCTGTATTTGTTATTTGGCAGTTTTGTCTAGCTATCAAAGAAGGAAGTTGAAATAATAGGACATTTGAGTTAGCTTTATTGTACTGTACAGCTCAATCAGTACAAAAAGTTGAGATTTTTCATAGAACAAGCTTGGCCCCAGTTCTATTTAACTGAGCAAAATCTATGGAGGCTGGGAAAATATCCATCATCTGTTGACATTTTATGGAGCTCTATAAAGCATCTGTAAATATTCACACATTATTTGTCTGCAAAAGCAAATTATGACTGAAGTGGCTTTCTGATCTGTTGATTGCCAATGCTAACGCTCATAGAGGTCACCAATCAATCACAACTTATCTGTGGGAATAATAATCTGAATATGGCAAGAAGACAAGGAACCAGGAATTCTCTAAGCATCTGATCATTTGAATCTGGCTGCTAGTTTGGTTGCTAGTGATCTGATAAACCCTTGGCTAGTAAGAAAGGTCAAGTATGCCTTGGCACTAGGAGAGAGACAACAAAAACTCATCAACTTCATAAATCTCTATAGTCATTTAGAAACAGATGGCAGCACTGCTGATTTACTAGGCAAGTACTTGGGTATCATGTGAAATTACTAATTCTATTTTGTTTGCTCATTTTAGGAATAAGAGCATTGCAATCATTCCAAGGATATATCTATTTTCTAGCCAAATGAACCACTTCTTATAAAAATAATGGTGACTGAATCTAAAATTTGACTCAGAAGAGTTTTTAGTGGAAGGAGATTCAGTCTGTTAAAAGTTGGACTCGCAGGTCAGAAGCAGATCATGTATCAATGCCATCCAACATGACATAAGAAATAACTCTAGAGAAAGAATATGATTCAGAAATGAACATTATACATTCTGGAGGCTACAGTATCTGTGTGGAGGCTCAGCTCATCACCATTTTGACAAAGAGAGTTGTTCATGAAAAATATTAATGCAATAAGTATGTCCTGATTTATTTTATGTTTGCCTTAGGGAATGATAGATTTAGCTGTCAGGTTTTTAGTAGGCTTGTCATCTCTTTTTGTTGTGTAGAAAAATAGGGGAAGGGGGATTGGAGAAGGATCCTCTGTTGGGCAGAAATACTTTTTCACACTTTGTGTAGCATCTGTTACTCTGAGTAAATGGTCAAGCAAGCTCTGTGGTAATATCAAAGCATTAGGAAGGGGTTCTTTCTGGGCTCCTTTTATTACTTCTTCACCTCAGTTTCCAGAAGGAGAATTGTATCTGGTTATTTCAGAAGAAAAGGTATCAATAAATAGCACATTTAATGTTCACTGTGTATACACTAGTAAATTTTTAAAGCCCTTAATGTGACAGAAGACTTTTTTTGTGCTTCGATTTAGGGCTGATATGATTTTTTAAAAGTCAAGATGGCGATGATGGTACAATCAAAATTCAATCATAACAATAAACAGATCTTTAATGGTACCATTGCAACCACTATCTTGACTTTTAATTATTATTAAATATTCAGCCAGATGTTTAACCTGGATTTGGCTTTTTTATCCACTTTGGGTTGGGAATGGTTTTGTAGTGTTAAGATATAGTTGCAGGGTATAAACAGTTCCTAGTAAAGTTGTTTTTTTGCAGTTAATAATAGTGAATTTGTAAATTATTATTACTACTTAATTTTTATCAAACCTTTTTGGTGTCAACTCAAAGGCAACAGTTATACTTAATACTCTTTTCTCTTAATACTCTTTATCCGCAACATCTCTATGAGGTGAATTTGGCTGAAAGAGAGTGATTGGCTCAAAGTCACCCAATCAGCTTTTGTGAAAAGGCAGGCCTTGAACTTCCAGTCTCCTAATTTCTAGGTCAGAATCTTGACCACCAGACCAAACTAGCTCTTCTGCTTTGCTTTCAGGCTCCATTAAATGTGGTTCTTTATGTTATAAGATATCCATTTTGGATTCTGGCTGGCTAATATCTTCCCTAATATCTTCTTTTTTCAGAATTAAGAAAATGAGAGTTTCTTATATTCTAATCACAAGAACAAAAAGAAATATGAATCTAAGTGAATTTAGGTTCACATACTTATTACAAATCTGGAGAATGTTATTTTTTGTGGTATTGTTTCACATTTAATCCTTATCTCAAAATCCTGTATATCCTGCTTTTCAGAATTCAAAGAGTATGGAAGGAGGCAGCTGAATTTCTCAACTCATTTTAGGGAAGATTAGAACTCCAGGAAAAAAAGGGCCCTAGTAATGAAATAATTTTCTCTGGTGATAATAATGAAAAAAATGGGATGCCCTTATAGTGAAGAGATATTAATGTAGCAGCTCATATCCAAAATCAGGTTTGTTATCAGATAAGATCTTGCACCTGAAACAGTTACCCACAAAAGTAGAACTTCACACCTATATGCATTTCATGGCAGGGAAGTCATATACAAAATTTAATGTGTTACAACAGTGTCACAGAGTTTGCATTACATGTGAGATTCTTCATTGTACTGCCAACAGAAGTGTCTTCCATTGATATTTACACGAGATAAAGCAAAAGAAAGAATCTTGAAATGATCATGTATAAATCTCTGAAAGGATACCACACATTAAGGCTTCAAGCAATTGATTGGAAGGGACAATTAAATCAATGGGCAAAGCATAACTATGATTGAGTCATATGCTTCTAGTAGAGCAGGGGTGTCAAGCTCAAGTTGTCATGTGATGTATCAGGACTTTTCCCTCCTTCGTTAAACCAGATATGGGCATGGCCAGCATGTGACTCATTTGGCCCAAAGGCTGGGAGTTTGACAGCCCTGTAGTAGAGGAACACCTGGATTCAAACATTTTAGAAACTTGTTCTGAGCAGAAAGGAGAGTCCTGATTCTGTGACTCTGGTATTACACATTACAATACATTCTTCAGTGATTAGACTTTTTAAAAAATGACATTAGACAGAAGCAGCTATTAGTATTTCATATTGTCTAATAAGTTAATGTCTCTCAGCCAAGAATTATACTGACCTTTAAAAGTTTGCAAAAGCTGCAAGAAATTTGTTGTCCCAATTTTGGTTTTCCTGCTTAATCTTTCTTCAGTTTATGCAGGAAGAGTTATTAAAACCAAGTCTTGAATAAGTACAGTGTGTTTCTATCATTAAAGCTTTTTTAGCTTTTTAAGACATCTTCTATGTGGGTCACCAACATAAAGAAAATCTTGTTGAGCAGAGAACATCTTGACTTTCCACCACTGCAAAATGACACTTAAAAGAACATTTTGGCCTTACTTTTTCCATACAATCAAGCTGGAGAAGGAATCCTAACAGTGGAATAAGTTTTGGAAGAACAGCTTTATTGAACCACTCTTGTATCATATCAGGTACAGAAAAGACCTAGAAAGATATACCTACCAGCCTTTCCTTTTTTATCATAAAGGATCAACAAATGTGATGTAGCCTTGAAGGCAGAAGAGTTTGGGTTTGTATTTGAAAGGATGGAGGAGAAAAGCAAGTATCATGTTCACCTTAATCAATTTTTAACAAGTGCTACTGCTAACAGCATCAGTCATGATGGCCAGAAAGAAATATACTACTGACTTATTGGCCAGAGGATAAGCAAGCAACCTTTATGAACATGCAGAATGGAATACCATTCCAAAAATGATACCAATTCTTTTTTCCCCTTGGCCGATACTGGGAAGATGCATAAGGTATTATCTGCTAAAAACAGCTGAAAAGTTGTAGAATGATAAAACTTGTCATATATTTGTCTGGATTATTAAACTGACTTTTAACAATAAAAGTTGTTTTAGAGATATGATGCTAAAATATATGACATATATTTTATATATGACATAGTCTCAGCCCTAGGAAGAAGGCATTAGCAATACATTTTCAACTATGTTGCCAAGAAAACTTCATGAGGAGTCAGACTGACTTGATGCAGTAATAATATATGATTAATCATAATAGAGGTTTAAATATTTGAAGAATAAAACATATGAAGAATGGTTGCAGGATTTGGGTATGGTTAGTCTAGAGAAAAGAATGACTAGGGATGACATGATTGTAGTATTCTAATATTTGAGGGGCTGCTACAAAGTAGAGGGGGTCAACTTATTTCCCAAAGCACCAGAAGGCAACTTGGAATTAAGGAGAAACTTCCTAATAGTGAGAACAATTAACCAGTGGAACAACTTGCCTTCAGAAGTTGTGGGTGTTTCATCACTGGAGGTTTTAAAGAAAAGATTGGACAGCCACTTGTCCAAAAGAGTAGGGTCTTGTGTTTGAGCAGGGGGTTGGATGAGAAGATATCCAAGGTCCCTTCCAGCTGTATTCTGAATATGAAAAATGTTAGATAAAAATAAAATAATGAAAATCACTCTCACTTCTTCCCACAGTTCTAGGCTTCATTTTACAAATAATGATATAGTAAGAACATCATAGGCATTGCAAAACAGCAGGCAAAACAGACAAAGATAAAGATCGTAACTATCTTTAAAAGGTAAGCATTGGTGGGTTTTTGTGCAGCTAGGGAAAAAATACATTTCTTTGGGGTATTGAAATCTAAAGGAATTAAGGTGAATAAATGTTAGGAAGTTATTTAAACTAATTTTAATTTTTAGAATGAAGGTTATTGATAAAAAGGTTGAGAAGGAAAACGCCCTAGGGGATTTGATGGGAATTTCATTATGCAACGTCTGGTGAATACAGTATGTAGAATAAATGTAGTACATTAGCTAACTGAATTAGTGGGACAGCTGAACAGTGACCCTAAGAGTTTGTTTTCTTCAAATCACTTGGTAGTCCCATTATCTAAATGTTACAATACAATTATAGTACCTTTGACACCCTTTTTAGTATGAAAAAGCTGGACTTATGAGCTCTTTAAATATACGTGCTGGAAAACATGAGGATTAAAAGAAGACAGGGAATGAAGTAAACACACTTGAGTTCTGGCTGTATATCACTATATTCATATAGTGATGCCACTGACTAGGCCTTAAAAATGTATTGACTTTACTTATTTATTTGCATTTATTAGAACTTCCCAATTCCAATGGACTCTGGGTGGTATTCAAAACCAAAAAATATATAAATACAGTAGATGCAACATTAAACCACGCAGGCAGCCCAGATTGAAATAATCTTATAAACAATACAAATCAAACAAGCTTTCCAGAATCACAATACTACATTAACCCATCAACCCCAGACCTGGGATGAAAACCATGTTTTAAGAGCTTTCTGGAACCCTAGGAAAGAGAGTGCAGGAGGTTCAGAAGGTGACATCTAAGCATAGAAGGCATGCTTCCTTGGCTCCAAAAAATGACAGTATTTAAATTGAGGGGACCTACAGTCTACTCACTCTGATTATGGGGGCGTCCATAGCTCCCATGTGACGCCTCTCCTGCGCGAGCTGCATTGGTTGCCGGTGGCTTTCTGGGTTCGCTTTAAGGTTCTAGTTTTGACCTTTAAAGCGATCCATGGCATTGGGCCAGGCTACTTGCAGGACCGCGTTCTGCTGGTGATCTCCAACAGACCGGTGCGTTCCCACAGGGAGGGCCTTCTCCGGGTGCCGTCGGCCTCTATGTGTCGTCTGGCGGCCCCCAGGAACAGGGCCTTCTCTGTGGGGGCCCCTGCCCTCTGGAATAGTCTGCCACCTGAGATACGTACCAGCACGGACCTGAGGACCTTCAGGCATGTGTTAAAAACCTGGCTCTTCGAGCAGGCTGGCCTGGGCTGACATGAGATTTTAATTGTCTCCTTTTAATTTGGGATTTTAAATTTGGGGTTTTAATATGTCCGGGGGGAGGGTTGATTTTTTAATTCTAACAGCCCACTATTTAATTTCATTTTAACTTTTGTATATGTATTGGGGTAGATTTGGCTGTGCACCGCCCTGAGTCCTTCGGGAGAAGGGTGGTATATAAATGTTAAAAATAAATAAATAAATACTCTGCCAGAATAGACCAGACAAGCAGGAATAATTGGAGATAAGCAGTCCCTCAGATATCTGGGCCCTATGCCATACAGGGGTTTATAGGCAATAACCATCACCCTGAATGGCACTAGAAGGCCAACTGACAACCAATGTAGCTCATGTTGCAGTGGTGACACATGGACATGCCAAGAAGCACCTGTTAAACTGCTCATACCAGTGAATACATTCATGAAGGGCAAATCTATGAAGTGTTATGTCAGCCTTGCAAGTTAATCCAGATAAGAAGCATGCTATTGTAAGGTTACATTAACAAAATCTTGAAGTCTGTAAGCATATTTCTCCAATGGCCATTGTAGTCCAAGAAACTAGAGAGGTCCCTTCTGAGAAAGATGTCACACCCATAATTGTTTTGCAAGCTCCCTCTTATCTGACTGTTATCTGACTGTTGTCCTGGCTGCAACTCTTCTCTATGTTTCCCATAATCATTCCCAGTCTTAAAGAATTAATATTATTATAGGGTTGAGGACAATATTTTTACAGATTCCAGCCACAAGGAAAAACATGTGTTTACATTTGTTACTTATAAATACCCTGGAGGCATTTAGCTGGTTATTTAGAGAAACAGAATAAAGAGCCTTGTCTTGATTCAACAGAGCTATTTTACATTTGTACACATACTGTATACTTATCTTTGCATATTTAACATGAAGGCCTGAAGGAAACATTTAGGTACTTTCATCAGAAACTTTTGTCAACCCTTTGAAATGTATTTATTTAGAATATGACATACAATATCAGGGAAATCTACAAATGCTAGACACAATGTAATCCTGACAGCCTAGATTGCTAGATTGCTAGTGTGTCTATTCTTGGTGCACCGCAGGGGTGAACTAGCTTTACACAAGCTAACTAGTGGCTCTTGGGTTGCTGGCTCTTTCAGGCATTTCTCCCAGTCTCACTTCACTTATGTCATGTCACATTGCCTCACATCCAGCCAGGTCCAGTGTCAGCTTCTACACACATGAATGTAGCTAGGTTTTTCCCACTGAAGTGGTACTCATTTATCTACTCAAAATACTGCATGCTTTTGAACTGCCAGATAGGCAGCAGAGGTGGTATTCTACAGGTTCTGACCAGTTCTGAAGAACTGGTAGCGGAAATTTTGAGTAGTTCGGAGAACCAGTAAATACCACCTCTAACTGGCCCTGCCCCCAGTAGCTGGCCCCAATTCTCTGCCTCCCAAGTCCTAGATGTTCAGCTGGGTCTTCTTTTGTTGCCCTGGAAAGAGCAACAGCAGATTAGTGGGGTGGGGTGGGAATGAAGAGTTTATTTATTTATTTTATTTATTTATTTATAAAATTTCTATACCGCCCTTCTCCCTAGGGACTCAGGGCGGTGTACAGCCAATCCAAACCCCAACAGTAATACAAAAGTTAAAAAAAGATTAAATTAAATATTGGCCGAATAAGAAAAAACCCACCCCACACCCTTAAAACCCCAATTTAAAATTACAGAGCAAATGGAGACAAGTTAAAACCACCTCAGCCCAGGCCGGCCTGCTCAAAAAGCCAGGTCTTCAGCGCGCACCTGAAGGCCCTCAGGTCCGTGCCGGTACGTAGTTCCGGCGGCAGAGTGTTCCAGAGGGCAGGGGCCGCCACAGAGAAGGCCCTGCCCCTCGGGGCCGCCAGGCGACACATGGTGGCCGACGGGACCCGGAGAAGGCCCTCCCTGTGTGAGCGCACCGGCCTGCTGGAGATCACTGGTAGGATGCAGTCCTGCAGGTAACCTGGCCCAATGCCATGGATCGCCCTAAAGGTCAAAACTAGAACCTTAAAGCGAACCCGGAGAGCCACCGGCAACCAATGCAGCTCGCGCAGGAGAGACGTCACGTGGGCGCTACGCGACGCCCCCATGATCACCCGCGCGGCCGCATTTTGCACCAGTTGGAGTCTCCGGGTGCTCCCCGCAGGGAGCCCCATGTAGAGGGCATTACAATAATCCAGGTGAGAGGTGACAAGGGCCTGAGTGACCGTGCGCAGGGCGTCCCGATCCAGAAAGGGCCGCAACCGGTAGATCCGACGGATCTGATGAAATGCCCCCCTGGAGACGGCCGCGACATGGTGTTCAAGCGACAGCCGTACATCCAGGAGGACTCCCAGATTGCGAGCCCTCTCTGTGGGGGGCAAAATTTCCCCCCCAATAGCCAGCGAAGGAATCAGCTGGCTATATCGGGGCGCCGGGAACCACAGCCACTCGGTCTTGGATGGGTTGAGCCGAAGCCTGTTCCCGCCCATCCAGTCACCTAGACATAGCCCCCACAGCATCGTTGGGGTGGTCCGGGGTGGAGATGTACAACTGAGTGTCATCTGCATACAGATGACACTTCATCCCAAGACCACGGATGATCTCGCCCAGCGGCTTCATATAAATGTTGAACAAGAGAGGGGAGAGGACCGACCCCTGAGGCACCCCACAAACCAGGGGCCTAGAGGTGGACCTCTCCCCTCCCGCCAACACAAATTGCGAACGGTCGGAGAGGAAGGAGGAGAACCATCGAAAGACGGTTCCCCCAATTCCCAACCCCCCCAACCGTCGCAACAAGATACTATGGTCGATAGTATCGAAAGCCGCCGAGAGATCTAATAGGACCAGGACAGAGGAGAATCCTCTGTCACGAGCCCTCCAGAGATCATCAACCAACGCGACCAATGCCGTCTCAGTGCTATTCCCAGGCCTGAAGCCCGATTGGAACGGATCGAGGTAAGTTGTTTCCTCCAGGTACCGAGGGAGCTGACGTGCCACCACACTCTCAACAACCTTCGCCAGAAAGGGAAGGTTGGAGACTGGACGGTAGTTGTTTAAAACAGCTGGATCCAGGGAAGGCTTCTTGAGGAGGGGCCGCACCACCGCCGTCTTCAGGGCGGTAGGAAGCGACCCCTCTCTCAAGGAAGCGTTGATAATCCCCTGGAGCCAGCCTCGTGTCGTCTCCCTGGCGGCCAAAACCAGCCAGGAAGGGCACGGGTCCAATAAACAGGTGGTGGCATTCAGACCTCCCAGCAACCTGTCCACACCCTCGGCGGTCACAGGGTCGAACTCCCCCCAAACAACATCCACAAGACCTGCCCCGGACATCTCCCCCAGGACCATCCAATTGGAGTCAAGCCCCTCCCGAATCTGAGCGATTTTGTCATGCAGGAATTGAGAAAACTCCTCCGCTCTACCCTGTTTACAGTACTCTTCCCCTGCCACACCCACCAAGCCACGCCCACTAAGCCACACCACACCCACCAAGCCACACCATGCCCACCAAGCCATTCCCACAGAACTGGTAACATTTTTTGAATCTCACCACTGATAGGCAGGAGCCAGGAAAGGAGTGACAGGAGCTCACTCCATCTTGAAGAGCCAGGCTAATACTGCCAGAGTGCAGACCATTTCTGGCCAGCAGTTCCAACATCATTAAGCCACTGTGCCACCACAACTCCCATCTTTTGAAATAAACAATTCTAAACAATTATCTGGTGGTGAACTTGGTCGGTGTATGCAGAATAATGAAATTGGCTTGGCCTCAATCATTCCATCTGTCCCTTTAATTCACTAGCATGCAGACATATACCTGAACTGTTTCTGTAATTCTACATCATGAACAATCAGTATGAGCAAAGGAATGTTTCAACAAAATGAACATCAACATAGCACTGATTCCCATTAATCCTGCCAATGATTTAAAAATATAACCAAGTCATACAGTGTCTATTATGTGAAGTTGCTGTGCTGCCAAGAAGACATTGGACCTGGTTCTTCTACAGGGTTCTCCAACCTTGGCAACTTTAAGATTTGTGGACTTCAACTCCCAGAATTCCTGAGTTAGCAAGGCTGCCCCTATAATCTGGAAAGCTTTGGAGAATTGATAGCATGGTATGTTCCTTCTGTGCATTAGGTAATTGTTGTCATGGTTGCATTTCATTGACATGTTAATGAACAGAAAGGATTACTATTGTTACTTGTTTGGGAATTTTATTATATTTGGTTTATTTGTCTTTCTGTTTTACTTTTGTATTATATGTGAAACCATTATAGCCTTTTATGGATTTGAGGGGCATATAAATAATATTTAAATAAATGAATATAAGGGGAAGATGTTCTCTCCTAAAGGCTATCCACAGATTTCTTCTAGTTCTCCTTGCTGTTTTCCCCTGAATATCTTGGCTCATACTCATTTCACCTAGCCTGCTTCAGGTGGCTGGAGAAGGTTGCATTCCAAGATGTTTTTGGTGGAGAAGGCTGCATCCTGCAGTTATTTGCTTCTTATAGATGGAGAAAGCAATGGAGAAAGTCAGTGCTTTCACACTGGCCCCACACAATCTCATTGTACACAGAAGTTACGAAAGACTCAGAAATATTTGCTACATCCGTTATGGCATGGAATGTTCAAGATTCGATTCGTTCTTTATTTATAGAGCAGTGCCATGAATATACATGCTTAGTCTGATGCCCTTAGGTCATATGCAGTCTTGAAAGTGTTGGATGCAGCTCCCAGAATTCATCCAAAATTATTCAGCAAGCTAATTTTTAATGTGTTAGTTGAGGAACATGATGAAAAAAAAAAGGGGCTAATTCTACTATCAATACTTAATCGTATGATTTTTGTAAGATTTTAACTCAAATGTAGGGGCATGGGAGAGTTGCATTTTTTTTAGAAAGCATTAATTTATTTTGGTACTGAATGCCTGTAGTTCTTGGCTCTCTCTTTCTCATGCTGTCTGTTTAGTTATACAATTCCAAATCTAAGCAATTTGCAACTTGAATATTCAAAAATTCAAACAAAAAGTACTATATTTTAATTGAAATTGAACAATTGAAATGTTATATCATTAAACATAATTCAGATGTATATGAAGATGACAGTGTGAAGTTGTCAACACTTATATTTAAAACCAGAATGCTTTAAGTAAATCTATGTTTTTTTCTATCCTAAATGTCAAATACTTTTGGCTACCCATTTATCTATATACCTAGTTGACAGAAATCATTTCTTAGATTTCACAGTTAGAAAAATTCAGATATGCATTTTGAAACATCATATTTTCAGTAGATGCAAACTTTATTTCACAAGTATATCTTGCTTTATTTCCTGTTAAACATAATTACTTATTTGATATATCAGCATCTTGATATATTAATTGATCTTATGGTGCTTATGGTGCTTATAGCTCAAACCCCAAGTAGGTAATCTCTTTGGGCAATAATAACCAAGGAAGCGTATATACATGTAAATAGTAATTGCATGCACAAACAAGCCAAGATATCCAGTGATTGTGAATGATTGCAGTCAGTAAGCTGATAGGAGGAGAGAAAAGAACATAGTTATGAAATGAAGAGAGAAGCAGCTTCCATTATCTTGACTCTGTCCCAAGGCAGAGTTAAAGTCACCAAGGGTTCCTTAGATATTGCAAATGGCAACAGGTACACTTCTGTGTTGCAGATGCCAGTAATATGTCATGCATTGTTCAATACATTGTTTGGCTGCCAATGATTACAGTTATCTCTCTGGGATAACAGCTCCTGCCACTGCAATTTGGAAGTCAGAAATAGATGGTGTTGGAAAAGAACTAATTTTATTTAAGTCTTCCATCATATTTTGTTTCTGGCTAAATAGTGACAGATTAGGATTTATCTGAGTCTCACTCCTGTTCTCACATGTTGCTGTAATGATGAGAGATACAAACCAAGTAAAGCAAACAATCCATCCTATTGAAATACCAGAACTTTTCCTATGAATGAAGAAGTGAAACTGTCCACATCTATACCATTTCAGATCTCTCTCTCCCTCTCTCTCTCTCTCCATCTACCTATATCTATCTGTCTGTCCGTCCGTCCATCTGTCTATCTGTCTTGCTTCCAAAATGGCTTCAGTGCTGCCACAGCAAGGCTGGTTAGAGCTGTGGGAACATGAGTGGGGAGATAGAGATAGTTGGGGATGTGTAGCCAAAGCAACATTCTTTCCTGAACAACTCTCAAACAAAAAAGACACTGATGCATACTGTCCAGCGAGTTAGTACATTATTATGTAAATAGTGGATATTTTATGTTCCCAAAACATCTTCATTTAATATTCGTGCTGCTATATTTGCCCGCTACACCAGTTCAGCTCCAGTGTGGTTCATTGTTTAATCTGTAAATGAAATCTGCTAGGATTCCAACCTACTTGAATTTTGACCTTTTGTCTAATTTCCATGCTGAGTAGTCGACACTGGTGGCTGATTTCTCTCAATCTGCAAAAAGCAAAGAAATTCTGTGGCAATTGTGTTAAAGGAACACTTAGGCTACAAAGTCTGGCATCACTAGTGACATAGATTCTGATGCCAGATCCTGTCAGGTTTTGAGGGAATTTTAGTACTAATCTGGGCTTCTATGACCCCACCCCTTGCTGTTATTGCACAATAACTTGATCACTGATCTAGAGAATGCATTCCCCTAATTCTCTGATTCTGTCAACCCATAAGAGAATTGAAGATCTTTAATTCCATGCTACTTCTGTGTGTTTGTGTATGCTTTCAACTTTGAATCCTGGCTGCTCCATGGAGAAGTCCCTGCAGTTTTTATGGCAAGATTTCAGAAGTGGTTTTTCATTGCCACCTCCGTCTTAGGATTGAGAGAGAATGACTAGCCCAAGGTCACTCAGAACTAAGCTTTACTTCCAACACCCAGATTAGACAACTGAGCCACACTGATTGATACAGAAGACCTCATAATACATAAGCAGATTTAAATAGCTCTGCCACCTTCTTTCTTTTTTCATCCCTCCCCTGAAAAACTAGTCTCTGAAATCTTTATCTTGCAATTTTTTCTTTTTGTTCCACTTTTTGATACTCTTAAGTAAGCCTGTAACAGATTTGTTTTGTTTACTTCAGGGGCTCTGACTTGAAAAAATAAGGGATGAGCCCTGCCCTCATTTTAGAAATTGTAGTTGCTGTTTGTTAGTGCTGACCCCAAGGTTCCTGTGTACTATTGAGATGCAATTAATTTGAATATTTATTTATTTATTTTATTTATTTATTTTATTTATTCCATTTATATACCGCCCTTCTCCCGAGGGACTCAGGGCGGTGAACAGCTCATCTAAAAACCCCACAAAGAATACAAAAGTTAAAAAATATTAAATTTCAATCGGCTGCTTGATAAAACTAACAAACCCCCCCCCCCACCCTTAAAACCCAATTTAGAATTAATAAAATGGAGACCAAATTAAAACCATCTCAGCCAAGGCTGGCCTGCTCAAAGAGCCAGGTCTTCAACGTCATCAATTGAAAATGACATTGAATTATCCTAAGTAGGCCAAGATGCTTTTCCCGTCCCCACAGCCGGTGTGTGTGTTTGCTTATGGGTGTGTTTGTGAATGTGTTCATCTGTGTATTTTTAATGTGTGTTTGACTGTGTTTGTGTGTCTGTGTAAATACTGTCAGAAACTCTTTATGGGAGCACTAATCACTTTTTGGCTTTATTTTGGCTTTATTATTTATTTATTTATTATTTGTCAATTGCTTACAAGATAATAGGTACAAGTAAAACATAGTTATGAATACATGGATACATATAAGAAAAATAAAATATAAAAGAAAGAATAGGACAGGGATGGTAGGCACATTGGTGCGCTTATACACCCCCTACAGACCTCTTAGGAAAGGGGTGAAGTCAATAGTAGACAGTCTAAGGTTAAAGTTTTTGGGGTTTGTATTTCAGATTTATTTGTATTTGTTCCATTTCTCTTAAGTGAACAATAAAACTATCCACGTAAATTTCTGAGCTATCACCATTTCTTTTCTGCTTCTGATGTAGCACACAGTTTTCATTTATCTATTTATCAAACTTGTATACCTCTGTTTTTCCAAAGGTGAATTTATGTTTCTGTTAAAGGAACCATAGCACCACCTTCTCAGGAAAACTTTTTGTGATATAGAATGATTGAGAATGTTCATGTATCAACATCATGTTACTTCTGCCTTTTCTTTATCATAACACTGTACATGTGGTGTGTGTGTGTGTGTATCAGTGGTAGGATTCAAAAATTTTTTCTACTGGTTTTGTGGGCATGGGTTAGTGGGCGTGGCGTGGCTTAGTGGGCATGGCAAGGGAAGAATACTGCAAAATCTCTATTCCCTCCCCACCCCACTAATCGGCTTTCCAGCTCCATTCTCCTGTGCAGGGCAAAAAAGAATACCCAGCCAATCAGCTGGGACTCGGGAGGCAGATAATAGATGGGGGTGGGGCCAGTCAGAGGTGGTATTTGCCGGTTCTTTGAACTACTCAAAATTTCTGCTGCTGGTTCTCCGGAACTGGTCAGAACTTGCTGAATACCACCTTCCATGTCCACCAAGCCACATCTACCAAATCAAGCCTACCAAGCCAAGCCACACCCACCAAGCCACACCCAGTAAAATATCTGAATCCTACCACCTGAGATACTTGAAGTAGTCACAGGTTTGGGAAACTTTTTTCAGGTCAGGCATTTCCCCCCCCTCTCTTCCCTTGTCATGCATGTATTCCTAAATAGTTTTGATTTGGCCAGTTTTGAAGAAAAAACATAACTTTTCAATCTAATAAAGTTAGATTACTATGGGGCTTTTTTGCACACAAGTCAAGAAAAGGAGACAGATTCCAGGCTAGGTCCTGCATGTCCTGTTCACTTCATTGCAAATGTACTGGTAGGCCTCAGCTTACAACAGTTCATCAGGTGACCATTCAAAGTTACAACAGCTCTGAAAAAAAGTGATTTATGATCGTTTTCACACTTAATGACCATTGCAGCATCCTCATGATCAGGTGATCAAAATTCAGGCACTTGACAACTGATTCGTATTGATGACGGTGTCCCAGGGTCATGTGATCAACTTTTGCGGCCTTCAGACAAGCGAAGCCAGATTCACTTAACAACCTTGTTTCATAACGACTGCGGTGATTCACTTAACAACCTTGGCAAAAAAGGTCGTAACATGAGGCAGAACTCACTTAACAACTGCCTGGCTTAGCAACATAAATTTTGGTCTCAATTGTGGTTGTAAGTCGAGGAATACCTGGACTCGATTTCTGAATTTTTATCATTTTTTTTTACCCTGCCTTAAAACTCCTACAAGAGTTTTCCTTCTTGAGTGGAAATCCTCAAAATTTGTTGTGTGTGTGTGTGTGTGTGTGTGTGTGTGTGTTTTAGTTTACTTTCCTTGTAGTGGCTTCCTGTGAAAAGTGAACTAAGTTGGGAGCCAGCAGTTTTATCCTCACTAGTCACCAATTATCAGAAACCAAACTTCCAGTTTTACACTGCGATTGTTGAGCAGTGACTAGTAAGTAAATTCAGCAGGACTCCCTATATTTGGAGCGGTGAATAACAGAGTAGCAGAGTTGAAAGGGATCTTGGAGATCTTCTAATCCAATTTCCTGCTCAAGCAGGAAACACTATACCATTTCAGACAGGTGGCTGTCCAGTCTCTTCTTAAAAACCTTTTCTGCAGCCAAGATCTGTTCTATGAGTCAAGAAGACCCCAACACTTACTAGCTTAGTCAATGAATATTTATGCCATAATTAATCCTTAAATTGTTCACACCTCTCTAAACTTTTAAAAACACTTTTAAAGAAACTTGTAGACAAGACATATTTGTATTTTACATCCCACATAGGAGATGTTATTTCAACACAGGTCCTCTGCAAAATCATTATGTTTCAAATCTTGCTGTTCTTCCTTCTTTCCCTGACATGGAGGGGGAATGGGTTGCCATCTTTCTTTCTGTAATTGCAAACTGCATAGGTATGTAAAATGTACTGAATTAGAGGATCAATCCAGAGGTGGTATTCAGCAGGTTCTGACCAGTTCTAGTGGAAATTTTGAGTAGTTCGGAGAACTGGCAAATACCACCTCTGACTGGCCCCGCCCCCATCTATTCTCTGCCTCCTGAGTCCCAGCTGATTGGCTGGGACTTCTTTTGTTGCCCTGCACAGGAGAATGGAGCTTGAAAGCAGATTACTAGGGTGGGGGGGAATGGTATTTTGTAGTAATCTTCTCCCAGGAGTGGGGAGGGAATGGAGATTTTGCAGTATCCTTCTCCTGTCATGCCCACCAAGCCATGCTCACCAAACCACACCTACAGAACCAGTAGTAAAAAAAAAATTGAATCTCACCACTGGAACTAGTCGATACAGTAGTTAATACATATCTCTCAATCTTTCCCAGCTCCCAAGTATAATTGTAAAACTCTACTTAGTAACATCTGAATTCAAATCTCAAGCTCACGTTTCATATCTAAAACTAGACAAAAACCGATACATGCTTGTATTCTACAAGCTAACTGAAAAACAGATAAGTGAATTTGCAGTTTCATAGCTTTAGGTCTAACTTTGTTCTGCCACCTTAAGGAAATAGGATAGGAGGATATACTTGAATAGTTTTTAAAAAAGTGTCCTTTCTAACATATTCTTTTTTTTAAGTGGTGACTTTAGGTTAGAATTCAAGAATGGATGGTTTTAGTTTCTTACCTATTTATTCAATGAATAGAAGTTGCTGTCGAAGTACTCATTTCAGACTTGACTACCTATCTTTATAAAGTAATTTAGATGTTCTGACAAAGACAGTGCTCCAAACCCTTTGGGGAATCCACCCACTCATATTTGCATGAGCTTGGTACCCACCAACTTGTAGCGTGAACTTGCATTGTTTAAACACTGAATGAGGCTGGTTTTAACATTTCAGAAGAGAGGGCCATCTGGAGAATGATAGAGGGATTTGGCAGCAACCCTGTAGACAAAGCTTTGTAGAGTGATCCCAGGAAAAAGTCTTTGAGGTAGGAGTGTGCTGACCTTTAGTCCCTCATTTGTGCATTAAACAGCAGTTTCTCCTTCAAATTTGGATTAATGCAGAACCTGAATGGCAGCTCGCATAATGTAGTCTGCCTCGCACTGACTGGGATGGCTTGGGGTTCTCAGAGCGAGCGGAAAAGGAAAGTAGAAATGTAGGACTGAACCATCAGGCATCTGACTGTTGTGTGTGGTAGGGTAGGGTTTTCCATCGGAGAAAGAAACTACCTAGAGCAGGGGTGTCAAACTCATGTCATCGCGATGGCATCATGTGACGTATCGGGACTTTTTCCCTCTTTGCTAAACTGGGCATGGGCATGGCCAGCACATGATGCATCCGGCCTGTAGGCCGGGAGTTTGACAGCCCTGGTCTAGAGCTAGCAGTAAGAATCTTGGGGGAAAAATAGCAAAAGCTAGACTACCAAAATACTTGTAGTCCTTAACTTATGACCACAATTGAGTCCAAAATTTCTGCTGCTAAGTGAGACATTTGTTAAGTGGGTTTTGCCCCATTTTACAACCGTTCTTGCCACAGTTGTTAAGTGCATCAATGCAGTTGTTAAGTTAGTAACACAGTTCTTAAGTGAATCTGGTTTCCCTATTGACTTTGCTTGTCAGAAGGTTACATGACCCTGGGATGCTGCAACCATCATTAATATGAGTCAAGTTGCCAAGCATCTGAATTTTGATCACGTGGCCATGAGGATGCTGCAATGGTTGTTAAATGTAAAAATATGGTCATAAGTCACTTTTCTCAGGGCCATAATGACTTTGAACAGTCACTAAGCGAACTGTTGTAAGCTGAGGACCTACTTGTACAGGATATTAGCTATCCCAGGTGGCCATAAAAGGGACACACCATTATTAGAAAGGGATGCTTTTGTGTTTGTGCCTGTGTGTGAAATTCAAAGTCTTCCTCTGAATCTACCATTATAGACTGTAATAAACTGATTACAATGCAGCAGGCTGGATTTTCTTGGCAGCAATGACAAAATTTGACTCTTATGGGTCTAAGCCTTTGTAACAAATGTAAGGTAAATTTTTCATTCAGTTAGATTCCCAGTGACTTAAAGAGATACAGCTGTCATTTTTCCTGATGGCAGTATGGAAGTGGCCTGCGATGATTGCTTGGGATAAGACTTTCCACTTCCCAGCCTATTTTATTCATTTATTTATTTGGTAGATTTTTTTTATCTTGCCTTTATTACTTTATAGTAATAAACTTAAAGAGGTGAACATGCCTAATACTCCCTCTTCCTCCTATTTTCCACACAAAAACAACTGTGTGATGTGGGTGGGCTAAGAAAGTGTGACTGGCTCAAAGTCACTCAGCTGACCTTCATGTATAAAGCAGAACTAGAACTCACAATCCCCTGGTTTCTAGGCCGGCACCTTAACTACTACACTTAATAGACCCTTAGGCCTATTGTATCATTCTAGAATTTCTTGGCAATTTCCATCTAAGTAGTAACCAGTCCTAACCCCACTTAGGTTTGAACCCAGACAGTTTTTTCCCCCTTTCAACTGGCCTGATTCTTTTTGCTGAAAAATCTGGATTCTTCAATGATGTAAGCCTTTTGCTAATGTACAGCTTAATCTGAAGCCTACAAGAATTTCCCCAGGCATCGCTTAAACCATACAGATAGGGAAAACTTACATAATTTGATTTGTATTCTGCCTAGAGCAGAACGATGATAGAAAAGGTCTTTCTATGATAAGGATAATAAGGCTCGGAAGTGACAGATGTCTGCTCCCTGCTGCTCCATGTTAGAACATTATGTGATACATCCAGATCCTTTATTTATTCCTCCTCCCTTTCTTTAGAAATTATAGCAATGAACAAAAATTAAAATTCAGTGCTCAGCCTAAATAGCTCATATCTCTAAAAGAGGATTGAATGTCTGGCTTGAAGAGAGGGATCAATTTTCTCAAACTGAAAAACACAAACACTTTATTCTTTGCACTGGAAGAGTCCCACAGAATTTCTGTAATGTCTTTTTTTAAATGTATATTGATATCAAGCATTTTTACTAGCAGAGAACACATTTTTATGGTGAAAATACAAGGTAAAATTTTATCTTTATTTGTGAAGCCCCTGTGTAGGCTTGCAGTTTATGGTTACACATCCTCCTTTCTATGAAAATGTGGACAGGCTGCCAAACTGCTAAGGGAAATCACCTCAACTAGAAGAATGAAATATTTTAGGAAATATTAAAAAGGCAGAATATTATATTTCCCCTAAAAGAGAAATAGAAATCTTAAGGAAAACAGAAACTCAGAGCTTCAGCTCCCTGCCTTCAGCAGATATTTGATGCCCATTGAGAAGGACTGGGCCAGCCTATCTACAAAACAGAATACACTTTCAGCTCCAAGGTGATGGGATTAAGAACATGACCCTCCAGGACATAATAGGATTACTTAGCAGCAGGACTTACTGCATTGCACAATCTCCTAAGGACATTGCATCACCCAGCAAACTTCAACCAAACTTTACTCAGACAAACATGATCCCACATGGCCCCATGGGAATGTGATTACAGCCAACAGAATATATTTCTTGCACAGGAACAGGAAGGGAAAGGCCCAAGAGAAGGTATAAATAACCCTCACTCTCCACTCCACGTGGTCAGCTGTCCAGGACTTCAAATCCATGTGGTCCTTTCCTCAGTAAACCACCTTTCCAATCAGCCTCCATGTTTCCAGTGTGTTTCTCTTCACTTGGAACTGAACCAGATGGATATTTCTTCCAACACTGCTAAGCTACTTCTATTATTCAATGGTGCTGAAGTGGCAGGCTCTTTAATTCTTCTAGGAATCCCATTTATTGAAATGACATCATGCCCCATGGAATTTATACCTGGCAATATCTTTTTTGTTGAAATGAAGCTGTGACCCACAGCAATCAAGAAAAGTTCAACTGACATTTTGCTAACATAAAACAGTTAAACAGATGCAAATATTTTCATGGATATTGACACAACTAGATGTCTAATATAAAATTGTTGTACTCTGGTGGCCCTCAAGTACGTCCCTGCAAGTGGCATTCTGGGCAAAACATGCAGCTGTTGTCTTTACCCACAAACTTCAAGACCATGCCTAGACTGAGAATGGAAAACATTTTGCCTGTTTTTTAGTTTAGGTTTGTTAATAAAATTTGTCTATATAGAATCATTATTTACAACATTTATATTGCAGAGTCTACTTTCTGATAAATTCTCAGAAATGAATTATAATTCATATGCAGAATTTGAAACAACAAAGTATATTTTACTTGATTTTTTATTATAGTTTTTATTTGATTTGAATTTTTCCCCTGAATCAAGATCACATCTAGTAAGATTTTAGATGAGACATCATCAGAAAATCTAAGTCTTTCTCTTTTAAAGTCTCCAGAAGATTTCATTTATTTCCATACTGAAGGTCATATTGTTCACCCATGCTTTGAACTTCTTATCTTCAAAAAGATGGAAGATTAAAATCCTCCTAGTTTTGTCTCATCTGCAGATGGAATAACCATCTTCTCAACCCTTTCATCCAGATATTAATACAAATGTTAAACAACATAGGGCCCAGGATGGAAATTGTGTCATTCCACTCAATATTATTATCCAAGCTGATGTGGACATATTTAGGAATACTCTAATGTATTAATCCATTTATTAACCTATATTTTACTATTCTATTTCTGTTGCTTTAATCAAGAGGCTTTATGGAACATGTTTCTGAGAGTTATACTTTGTGAAAGCCAGTTTAGTGTAATGGTCAGGTTAGAAACCAGGAGACTGGTAGTTCTAACCCAACCTTAGACACAAAGCCAGCTGGGTGACTTCCTCTCAGGCCTAGGAAGGAGGCAATGGCAAACCACTACTGGAAAAGCTTGCCAAGAAAACTGTAAATATTTGTCTGACAGACTCCGAGAATTGGACATGATTGAAAATGGAAGGAGGAAAAAAAAAGGATGTCTATGTTATTTTCCAAACAATTAATCCAGTAATATCACTGAAAAAGAAATTAAAGTTAATCTAGCAGGACCTGTTTGTGACAAACCCACGCTGGTTCTTAATTGTTGCATTCCTATTCAATGCTTATAAATATGCAGTTTAATAAATTGCTTAAGCCCTTACTCAATAGATATATCAAGTTGACAAGTTTACAATTTTCCAGATCGTCCTCCTTTCCTATTTTGAAAAGATGGACAAGATTTGTTCTCCTGGGGCCTCATCAGTTCTCCAGGAGAACTCGGGTATTACAAAATACTGGTAGCAGTTTTGTGATCGATTCCACTCATTTGGAATTGGTACTCAGTTTCATGAATATTATAGGCTGTCATCCTCCTGACCCTAGAGACTTGAATCCTTCTAAATTAGCTAAATATTCTTTTATCCTCTCTTAGTCTGTCTTGAGCTTCAATTCTCAACTAGAGACACAAGCATGAAAATCTAGTTTTTCTTCTGAGAGAAGACAGATGTAAAATAAAAGCCAAGGCATTATGCTTCTTGCCATCATATATTACTAATTTAGTCCTTTCTCCCCACAACAGACCTATAACTTCTTTGCCTTTAGTTTCTGACATATCTAAAAGTATTTTCTGTTGTTTGGGATACTTCTTGCATGCCTGAATTAATTCTGAACTTTAATCATTCTGGTACAACCATATGGCTTTGGGAGACTGCACTGCATCTTTCTTTGGTTATGGGCCCATCCTGCCATTTCCTATTCCCCTTTTCTTTTCAGCACCTTAGAAAGCTCCACGTGTATCAATATTTGTCTCTTTTGATGTCTCCCATTTTCCTTCTAGACAGAATTGTTTGTGATTTCATCTTCAACATGAATAGGATTTAGTAGGATTTCCTATCCATCTTAGAGATTTTTCTTCTTAGGATTTGAAGCCTTTGGATCTGACATCCATTTCAGTTCATCAGTTCAGCACGTCTGAAAGCTATTGTGTAAACCAGACTTTTCTCTTAGCTTCTCCCCCTCTTTACTATCATAAACTCAGATACCACTGAGTTATATATGAGTAAATATTCATTTTCCTTGAAGGTACCAATCACACTAACTCTGTCAGCTAAATTTCTCCTTTTGATAAGAATTAGATCCAGGGTAGCAGATTGCCTTTTAGCTTTTTTTAATTTTCTGACAAATGATATTGTCAGCAAGAGATGACCAGAATTTTGGGGGTCTCTGACTTTTGGACAGAATTTGATTCCCAGCAGTCTGTCAGGGTATTTGAAATTTCCTACTGTCATTTTGTACCTTTTTGAAAAAAATGATCATCTGATGCAGGAGTTATGGATCTGATTCATATCTTCTCCCTGCCTAAATGATTTACAGTAAATTCCTATAACAATATGATGCTTTCTCCTTTTATATTTATCCAAACACTGTTAACAGGATTTCTATGTTGAGGTTCATCAATTTCTCTACAGCCTTATAGGTGTAATTGTAGGTCTAATTCCATTTCTGATGAGACTATGCCTTTTGAACATATTGGAGTCTTCTAAGACTATGTTCCAATCATTTGTCTAATCTCATCAAGTTTCGGTGATATCATATTTATCCTGTGTTATATTTATCCTGTGTCAGATTCTCATTGTTTCTTTCCATAGTTTGATAGAGAAATATCTGAGACATGAATAATACAATTTATTGACTTTATGTTGACTTTACATTTGTAGTTTCTTGACAATCTTTCTGTCCCACCTCTGCCCTTGGACTTCCCCTTTGTCTCCTGAGATGTAGACCTTAGTCTTTGATAATTTATATTTAATTCATGGCTTTTGCCATGCTTTCACTTTTCTCACATGACCTTCTTGGTCTTTGTAAGATGTACTGAACATTCTCTTTTGGGGAGTCCTTTATGTAAGTAGCACTATTCTTGGCAGTACCACCTACATAGTTCAATTCCAGGATCATTTTCTTCTTTCCTGTCCTGTGCTGTCACCCTCAAATGGAAGGATTAAATTTCTATTTCCAGTTTCTTTACTTTTATGAGCCTTATAGTCTTTGGAGATCTGTTCAACACCTCTTCAGTGTCACTCATCCCCAACTGAATCAGTATTAAGGGATAATTATTGGTGGGTATGAAGACTGTTGACAGTTTATCTGTCATTTCCTGGATATGGGTACCTGGAGGATAAGACAACACCTGCAATTTTATTTTATTTTATTGTAGGCTGCTCAACTCTAAACAACTCTGCTTGATTTATCTTTTAAAAAATCCCTGAGAACAGATCACACACATCCAGAAGAGGAAAAGCTCATATAACAACAAAAGCAACCAGCAGGTGTTCAACAACTATCCTATCCTGTGGCCTGGAGAACACTCAGGTTTTCAAGGCCTTTTAGGACATCATCAGGGTGGGAGCCATAGGAATTGGGGGAAAAGGGAGAGTAGGGTTTTAGAGGGAAAATGTCCTCATATCATGTTTGTATGGGAGCCTCTGTTCTTTTCAGTAGGGAAACATATCAGTGACAAAGCATTCCTTTTCCTCATGAAGGTTCGTGTGTTACTTCAGTCCTGCCCTGTTCTGTGAAATCAGGGTTAGCAAGGCATACCCACTGTGGAGCTCCATTGGCATCTGAGTAGCAATAGCACTTAGACTTATACACAACTTCACAGTGTTTTACAGCTGTCTCTAAGCAGTTTACGGAGTCAGCATATTGCCCCCAGCAATCTGGGTCCTCATTTTACTGAGGATGGAAGGATGGAAGGCTAAGTCAACTTTGACCCTGGTGAGATTCGAATTGGCAAATTGCAAGCAGCCGGCAGTCATCAGAAATAGCCTGTGGTACTGCATTCTAACCACTGTGCCAAACGCGGCTCTTCAGTACCTTCTGATTTCCTTCTTAGTCTGAATCACATGTTTCTAGTGGTTTCTTTTTTATATTCTTTATCATTTATTTTCCTTCTGTGACTCTTCTGAGGAGCTTCAACTGTCCATCCAGAACTTCTCCCCTGGTATGATACAAGGTAGAAAATGTCTTCAGTTTCTCTAGATCTTTTCCTATTCTTCCAGGAGAAAAAATCAGCCTGCACTTGCAACATGTATAGTTCTGTTTTTTTTTCATAGAGGAAAACAAACATGCTAAATTTCTTGCAAGTTTTTTCTGTTTCTATTTCTGCTACAGGAAAAAAAAAATTCTCTCTATCGGCTTCCCCTGCCAAATTCCTATTCATTCCGGCTGTAGGAGCTTCTCTTTGGAGAACTGACTTTCTTATATGTCCCCTGAAACTGCCTCATCTAGGTCAGCAGCAAGCAACACTTCAGTCATGCACAATAGGCAATCAGCAGTAATTGGTATTATAAGCAAAAGCAGGGAAAATATTTACATCAGTTGTATAAGCATTCTAGATCTGCTTTTATGCTGGTGTAACATGGGCAAGAGTTCAGATTCTTCAAAGCATCTGTTCACACATCTTAATCGCTTCAGCTTCTGGGATACTTTCAATCTATCTACCAACATGGATGGAAAGCAGGAAGGAGGGTCAAAGTGTCAACTTCCAGAGTCAGGACTCTCACTTCAATCTCAACATCAGGGACATTGGTCTCTGGGATAGTAATAGCAATAGCACTTAGAAATATATATATCGCTTCATAGAGGTTTATAGAACTTTATAAGCAGTTTACACAGTCAGCATCTTTTCCCCAACAATCTGGGTCCTCATTTTACTGACCTCAGAACAATGAAAGGTTGAGTCAACCTTGAGCTGATCAGGATCAAACTCTTGGAGTGAGCATGAGTTAGCCAGACAGTACTGTATCCTGACCAGGCACTACCATGGCTCTATATGCTGTAGCCCCAGGATTTTAATCTCATGGGACTGCATGTGAGGTCAAATAGCATGTTTTATATAATGCTTATTTTTATTTTGAGAACATGAACATGAATCTCAGCAGGCAGTATAACTCTTGCTCACTCATTTTAGAGCCCTGAGCAGCTTGCTTTATGAACCAGATCCATGTTCTTTCCTCATACTTTTTTTTTTGTCATAGGCCAGGAGCACCATCTGCCCAAACCAACAGTTCTGCTTCTAGTACCTAATAACAATAGTTTTGTTGCACCTTTTTTCAGATGAACACCCAACTTTTTGAGGATACCAGGAAGGTCAGAATTTCATATTGCATCTTTCTTTGCATTTTGCAATACAGTTCCCCTTCAAGAATTGTGTAGAAATTATATTCACTTTTCAGAATACAATATTATCAAAATGCTTCACCAGCAATATCAACAACTGTGAGCAAAACCCATAAAGAGAATGTTAAACATTGCTATATCTGGGATATGTTGCATAGGTCAGGTGCAGCAAGCTGAGTGTACATATATATGTGTATCAGTGGAGGTGTAAAATTGTACTGGATTTGGCAGCTGTTCTTTGCTTTTTCTCTATGGCAGAGTAAATTGTCCTTAGAGACTTAGGATGATGCATTAAATATTTTTGGTTTATTTTGTTTTGTTTCTGTTATAGATCAAAATCAAGTTGTGTTATCTAGTCACAGAAAAGCATTGTCTTTGTCCTGTATGCTTATTATTGTAAATTTATTTATTTATTTGCTTATTTATTTATTGAATTTATAGGGAAACTATCTTACCTCAAGATAAATATATACAGGGGATGTGATGCTATATGGAAATGACCTTGGAAGAAGGAGGAACACCCAAGACCTAGGCCAAAAGTGAGGAACTATGGCCCCTTTATAACTTGTGGCCTTCAACTCCCAGAATTCCTGAATCAGCCATGCTGGCTCAGGAATTGTGGGAGTTGAAGGCCACAAGCCATAAAGGGGTCATACTTCCCCACCTTTGGCCTAGACAATTGTATGACAAGAGAAAGGTCCATCTGCAGGTAAGGGAAAGGCATGAGAATTCCCATTTCAGAAGGGACATTCCCTAGTTTTCCAGAGACTAAAAAAGGAGTAGGAGAAAACTAATTTCTTTCTTGCAAGATACTGTTTAGGGTAACCCTACAATAATGATAGTGCTGTTGTTTATGGTTGCACTTCTTGCCTGGATTGCCTTGAAGAGGCAAAACCATTAAGTCACGAAAGAACAGGTTGTTGTGTATTCCTGGAATAAGGGGCAAAGGGAAACTGGCTGGTGGAAAGAAATAGAGTTTTTAAAGAACAGACTGGACTTCTGTGAGGACACTTTGACAAAGGTGCTGGCATCAAGGAAACCTTCTTTCCTTCTTCCTATTCTACTCCTCAGGATGGAAATGAGTCCAGAAGTTGAAAGCACAGAAAGAAACTGGGCACGTAAATGAGACACTGAAACAAATAAGAGACTGTTAAAAAAACAGTTCCATTTTTAAAATGGTCTACATAAAAGGGTATATATACAGTTTAAGCTAAGGTCACTATAAGTAAGAAATATCCCTATAAGAGAATGATGAAATAATATGTAAATGTTTGGTTTACTAAAAAGGTAGCTAAGGGAAGATATGATGGCAGTTTTCAAATTTGTGAAGGGTTATCACACCAAAGGAAAAAAGTGGACTTGTATTCTTTGCCCCAGAGGGCAGGGCCAGTGCCAATGGGTTAATATTACAAACAAGGTTCAGATTAGACATTAGGAGATGCACGAGCTGTTAGCCATTAGAACAGCTGCCACATAATGTGGTTATATTTTTCCTTGGTAGAGATGCTCAAATAGAGATTGGATGTCATCTATTGTCATCTATTCCTGCACTGAGGTCCTGCACGGAGTAAGGATGGACTGGATGACATTAGTAGCCCCTTCCAACTTTGATTCCATGGAGTCAAAAAACACCCCAAAGACACATATATTAAAACTGGGGTCCCCAATCCTTGGTCTGTGGCCCAATCCATTGAGAACTGGGCAGTGCAAGCGATGGGTAAGAACAGACATGAAGCCCCGTTAGTGCAAGCAGTGGACACAGACATTAAACCATCCCCTCCACCTCCCCACTGCTGCGGAGATCCGGAAAGAACCATTATATTATTGGTTCTGTACATGTCTATTGCAATTGGACAGTTGCCTTTGAAACTTTTTTCTCCCTGCTTGGATTGATCCCTTTTTCCTTCTTATTTTTTTGCACAGCCCAAGGCCCCTAGTTCAGGCTTTTTGACCGGAAAGCATACACAAGCTTCAATTTCTTTCTTCTCTTCATCATGTTAATACCAAGACAAGCTTTCAGAGGCAGCACATCTGGAGGCCTTCATAGGATTTTGGATTGTAGTACTTGTCAACCTCTTTCATATATCACCATTAGAGTGGTGAGCAGTGGGTGGGTGGGGGAGCATCTCCTGTCTGTTTCCAGTCCTTAAAGAAGCATGATCCTTTGATCATTTTTCAGCACTTTCAGAAGCCGGAGCTTGGAAAACTCTTACATTATTGGAACAGTGCCTTTCAGTGCACAATATCAGGAAGACCAGCATGAGGGATTAGAAAGTCTGGTCTATCTATGATTCTTGAGATTGTTAATGAGTTAGTGTGGAATCTCAGTCCTTTTGATAAAGAGGCTGCTATTCCACTAGATGGCAACGCTGAAATGCATGAAATGTACAAACCTAATCTCTATATTGCTAAGATGTTGTCTTGATCTGCAAATAATAAACCACTGCAATGTTGCCTCGATCTATTTGCAATAACAACAACAACAACAACAACAACAACAACAACAACAACAACAACTTGGGCAAGATTTCAGGAAAGAAAAGACAAAGCAACATTTTGCTGCAATAGCAAATCAGGAAAGAGTGAAATACGTTAAAAAGAAATGTGATCTTTCGCTTGAATTAGTGTTTTTAAGTTCTGCAGAGACTCATAGTTATTTTTTTTTTTTTGTAGATGCTAATTGTTTAGCTAAACAATATTTTGCATTTCAATATGTGTTTACCAGTGGTGGTATTCAATTTTTTTTACTACCTGTTCTGTGGGCATGGCTTGACGGGCATGGCATGGTTTGGTGGGCATGGCTTGGTGAGCGTGGCAAGGGAACGATATTGTAAAATCCCCATTTCCACCCCACTCCAGGGGAAGGATATACTACAAAATCTCCATTCCCTCCCCACCCCACTAACCTGCTTTCCAGTTCTATTCTCCTGTGCAGGGCAATAAAAGAAGACCCAGCTGGGACTCTTATCAGCTGGGACTCGGGAGGCAGAGAATAGATGGGGGTAGGACCAGTCAGAGGTGGTATTTACCAGTTCTCTGAACTACTCAAAATTTCCCTTACTAGTTCTTCAGAACCGGCTGAATACTACCTCTGGTGTTTATCCAAAGCCATTTATTTACCAGGATTTCATTCGTTACTGCAAACCGAAGTTCCCATTTATAATTGTATATGAATCCCGTCCCACAATAATGTACAGGTAATCCTTGATTTATGATTATAATTGAGCCCAAAATTTAGGTTGCTAAGTGAGACATTTGTTAAATGAATTTTGCCCCATTTTACAACCTTTCTTGCTGCAGTTGTTAAGTGAATCACTGCAGTTGTTAAGTTAGTTGTTAAGTTAGTTGTTAATATCCGGCTTCCCCATTGACTTTGCTTATCAGAAGGTTCGCAGAAGGGGAGCACATGGCCCTGTGATACTAAAACCATCATAAAATGAGCCATTTGCCAAGTGGCTGAATTTTTGTCACGTGATCATGGGGATGCTGCAATGGTCAAAAGGGTGAAAGATGGTCATAGCTCACTCTTTTCAGTGCTGTTTAACTTTAAATGGTCACTAAATGAACTTTTGTAAGTCGAGGACTACCTGTAATTATATGAATATTATAATTGAATATTACTGTGTTCTATAATCCTAAGTAAATGTAGATAGTTTAAAAAACCCTAACTATTTCAGATAGAAGATGAAAGATGATTTTTATTTCTAAGGCATCTATTCCTCTCACTTTAAATTGTATATATCCATGGATACTACATAGCCTTCCATCATTGACAAAGTGATCAAGTGTTTTTGATAGGTCATAACTATTTTCAGACAGCCAAGTTGCTTGTTAAACTGCTTAGCAATAATCTCTTTTCTGTATAGAATTTCATCAAGCCTATATTGGCCACTTCTTCCAGATACTAGAATAAATTCTGTTTTTATTTTTTCTTATAGCTAGGAAAATAATGGCCTTCCAGATGTTGCTGAAACACAGCAACAGTCCTGCAGTCCTGTCTAATAAAGACAAGTCTAGGAGTTCCCTTTTATTATGAATCTTATACTTTTCTCTGTATTATTTGTAAGTTTTGTAAAAATCCAAATCAAATAAGAAGAGGTATAGAATGGGTAGAGTTACAGTACTATTATTGTAATTAGCAAGTAATAATATCTGTTCCATTGGGTTATCATTCAGATAACTTGAGGTTCCATTAGAGATGAAAGAATCATTCTACCTTGCCTATAAATAGTTTACATTTATTACAATAACAACATTAAGAACCCTTAATAAAATCATAAAAAGGTTGATACAACCAATAGATTAAGAAAAAAAAATAGCACAGCAAAACTGTTTCTAGGTAGCATGGAAGCTTTTTCTGATTTCTCTGAGAAAAAATTGAATGGCTGGAGGGAAGCATTATAGTATCTGAAATATGATAACAGAATAACAGTTGGAAGGGACTTTGAAGGTCTTCTAGTCCAACCCCTTGCTCTAGAAGGAGATTCTACTGGACAAATAGCTGTCCAAATACATTTTCCTTTATCAGGTCTGATATTTCCTTTGGAGTCATGCAGGGCCTAGAGGTAGAGCTCTTGCCTCACAGTCAGGAGGCTGTGAGTTCGATCCTAGGTATGGGCAGATATTTCTCTCTCTGGGTACAATGAGTAAATATCAGCTGCAAGCTCTGCATTGGCAAAAGGAAGGGCATCTGGCCAGTAAACACTCAGCTCCATTCAGTTGCCCCGACTTCACCCTGATGCAAGGGATCATTAAAAGACAAAAAAAAAAAAAAAGTCCTGATACTTCCTTTCTTGCACAAAAGTTCAGAATGTTTCACTCAGCAAAAACATCTTTGCAATCACCTGTCTGCAATATTTAGTTTTAATTAAAGAAAAATAAGCCTAGCCTTCCCTTCTATTGGGCAGGACTGCTGAGAACCATCTTCAGAAACATCTGGCAAGCCATTGTTTCCTAAACTATAAGAAAGCTCTGCTGTTTTGGTTTTCAAGTATGTTCTTCCTCAAAGCTTGAAGAGAGCATTTCTAGCCAACCTTCATAGAATTAAAAGAGAGGCCAATATGGCTTGGTTGAGATGAAGTTGGCCATGCTATAAAGAGTAAGCGTTGAAGTGTGCTTAAGCAGCTTTTCAACAATGACTCAACCATTTAATTCCTGAGTCCTGTCTTCCATTGGATGCTACGGAAGGAATCCGGCCAGTAAAGGAAAGGTCTACTTTTCTATTTTGCTCTGTGCTGCCAGACTGTACTAATATATAGTGCCAAATTATCTTTCACTTCTGCCACCAGCATGCAGATTAACAGCAGGCAAAGTATTCAGTGTTGCCTGCTCCTCCAGAGACAGCTTATGTTCTGTGAGGCTGAAGTAGGAAAAGTATGCAGGATTCAGCTATTTTCAGCAGAGCAGGGGTGGACCACATATGGCCCCATGGACTACATGCTGTCCTGTTATTTTTGTAACTTGCCAGCTATTGTTAGAAGGCAATCTGTTTTAATGAAATAACTTTGTAGCCCTCCTGATTCTACAGTTAACTTAGAAAACATTTTGGTAACATACAAAATATCACTGCAGTTAAAACATGCAATAAACCTGCATTCAGTTTCTAAATCTAATGGTTTTCAAATGTATAGTATGTTGACTCAAAGATTGCTGAAGGAAATGAAAGTAGTATACTGTACAAGAAATAACAGAGGTTGGTTGTGTATGATTGGGAATCACCCTCCACATTTTTTTTAAGGAAAGAAAAAAAAATGTCCCAAAGGTGATTTTCAAGAGACAACTGGACTTTCTTTGTTTTTCTTTGAAGACATTTCATTTCTTATCCAAGAAGTTTCTTCAGTTCTGACTGAATGGTAGAGAATGAAGGATATTTATATTCCTTGCAGTCATCTGGTTGTTAAGGGAAAACAAAGTAAGTACAGTTGCCTCTTGAAAAAGCATTTTTGGGAAAATATGACTGAAGATGACAGACAATCTCCATAGACCCAAAAAAAAAAAAAAGGAAAAATCGTAATGAGTACCCAAAACCTTTCCTATATGTTACATATTGTATCTCAGGTGGAATGTAGTGGAATAACTTAAGATGGATTTTCATTTTCCCCAAAAGAAGTACATAAATCTGAAGCCTTTCAGTTTTGATTCTGGACCTCAAGGTTTCTATCTCAGTCTGTGTTCTCAAAGTGTTGCAGTGAGCAGCACTGCGACAAAACACACAAACGAAACAAAACCATTTCATCATTTATTTAAGCCACCGTAATGAGGAGAAGAGCATGCTGGTTTTCAGTTACTGACATGTTTGCTTCAAATAAGAGTGATCCTTCCAATTAGGTTAGAATTGGAAATCCCAGCACAGAATCCTGAAGAATACGGGAGAGGGTTTTTAATTTTATTATTGTATTTTATCCCTGTGTCATAAGAATAGATTTTGGCTATTTGAAAGGTTAAATTTGGGGAAGTGTGAAGAGTCTGTAGAAGAGATAAATTGGAAGACCTAGTAAAAGGAGAAAAGGGGTAGGAAATATTTATAGCACTTGTTTTAGAATTATGCTTGGGGACAAATTGAGTTCTACTGCTAGAGGGGTTCACAGGGAAAACAGTATACATGTTGGAAGCATATATAACTTCAAAGCAAAGCTCTTATGAATGATGAAAACCAAGATATCACTGTAGTTGCTTTTTTTTTAACCATGCAAATCTTGTTGCAGAAAAGGAACAAGATTGTATAATTCAGAATTAGAAAAGGAACTAACACGTTTCCTTGAAAATAAATCTACCCTAAAAACAAGTCCCTAATCCAATTTTCACACCTGTGCCTAATATGAGTCTACCACAAAAATAAATCCTAGTTAAACCCCACCCACCATGTGATTGTGTGAGATGGGGCAAGGCGCAGGTGTAAAAATAAAGCTAGGGTGGGGGTGCCCCATGTGCCCCACACCCACTTACCTTAGGACCGCCGCAGCCAGGCCTCCCATGCCCCGACCACTGCCTGACTTCTTCTGCAGCAGCTTGCAGCCACTCCGCTCTTCCCACCTGCTGGTGCTGTTGCTGCTGGGACACTGGAGCTTGGGTCTTGTGCTTGTGGAGCCACTCTCAGCAGGATGGCATGATACTTGTCATGCCGATGGAGCTGCTCTCAGTAGGATGCATAAGTAGGTGCTGGGTACCAAAATGATGAATACCAAACAAGTTTTTCCCATAAGGAATAATGTAGTGAGTCACAAGGCAGTGACACCAACAAGTTCTACCTTGTGCGTTAAGTGCCAAACAAATCGTGAGTATTGGAACAAAATTTTCATGTCAAAATGCATTGAGTACCAAATTCGATCAGTTTGAAAGCAATTGAGTACCACTGTGGTTTAAAAGAAACAGGCCACTGTTCTTGTGCAAGTTAAATTACCTATAAAGTTTATAAATAAATACCCTGTTTCTCCAACAATACGGCCTCCACCAATAGGAAGGCCCAGCATGATTTCTAGGCATGAGGTGGAATTAAGCCCCGCCCCTAAAATTTAGGCCTATTTAAGCCATGCGTTTCCCCTCCATTTCTTACATCATTCGTTAGAACTACACGAGGTGAAGAGAAATTGGGGGAAGGGCGGGGGGGAGAAAACTTGCCTTTAGGAGCGCCCTGCAAGTAGCCTAGGCTAGAATACCCTGATCTACTACTAATAGAACATCAGCCGATAGAAGCTCCCCGAAGGCAGAGTCACCAGCCGCTTCGGTTGGCCGGTAGAAGCAGCCTCGGGGTGAGTGCCCATGCACACTCCCCTCGCCATGAGGCCACTTCTACCAGCCAATCGAAGTGGCTGGTGACTGCCCTTGGGGAGCTTCCATCACCCAAAAGAAACTGCCTCATGGCGAGGGAACGCGGGCAGCCACGCCTTGCCCCAAAGCACCTGGTGATTCTGCCTTTGGAAAGCTTCAATTGGCCGATAGTAGCGGCCTCATGGAGAGGTGAATGCACATGGGGTGCTCTAGGTGGGGGAGGAAATTAAGTCACCCCCAAAAAGACAGCCTAGCCGTTTTTTTAGGGGTCAAAAAACAATAAGGCCCGGCCTTATTTTGTGAGAAACATGGTAGGTTTGTCAGAAAAAAATGATTCAGGCCAAGCAATGATGTAAAAATATCCAGCGTTTGTAAAAGTGATTTATCAAAACCTTTTTTTCAATTACAAAACAATTTTTAATGCAGGATTTCCCTCCCCCTGCCCCCAAAGGAAATATTGGACATAGGGGAGACCCAAATCTCCTGCCTTTTAATGCTTGTAGTTGTCTTCTCTTATGCTGCTCTAAGGAAATTATATAGATGTTACCCTTAATAGCCAGCCATCAACATCCCAATCCATTTCTAAAAAGCCACATATAATAAGCACCATATAAATACCACACAGAGAACAGACCAAAGCACACACTCTGCTAAACAGAAATTCCCTGAAGATGGGCATCAGAATGAGTCTGAAAGCTTGGAAGGCAAAACTTCTGGTCCCAGGGAGTGATCCACATTGGATCCTGCATCATTATCCTGGGACATGTATATTCACCTATATTCATGTTACCCTTGTCTCCATTGCATCACTGTCCCAAAGTTTGCAGAATAGCTGAGAAAACTAGGTGAAGATGAATGGCAGCTACATGCAACAAGTTATTTCTAGAGCATAATTTACAAGTGTAGAACTGAACTGAGGTTGCTTGCTCTTCAAATATCTTATCAAAAAGATGCCCACACAGAACCTCTGTCATCAGAACCACAATTGGTGGTTTTGTCACAGGAGTGTTTTGTTTAAGCTGTAACATTTGAAGGATAGATTCTTGTCTATTCTTTTGTTATAAAATAAAAAAGTTACATATAAATTAATGCAGTTTTAATTCAACGAAGAAGGAAAAAAAATACCTCTCAGCCTTAGATGAGAATGTGCCTTCTCCTAAACAAATGGCTAACAAACTTTGAATGTGAATGATGAGAAAACACTGTTGCTATATTTTCTGTCTGATAACAAGTTCTGCTACAGCTGTAAATTGATCTTTAGCTTAGCCAAAATCTAATATAAATAATATGTAATCAGAGTTTGGACTACCATCTCCCCTCCTCCAAAGTTGCTTACTTGCATGCTTTTTGGCACGCCACAAATTTTTGAATGGATCCTTAAGAAAAAAAACCTCTCCCCCTTCATTTGTATAGTTCGTTATCTAATTGATTTTCTGTGCTAATACACTAAAGTTCTAGAGAAGGCAGAGCCTCAGGTGTGACAGATGAAATAAGGTTCTTTTAGTCATTGCTTTTATCTTCCATGTCTAATGTGTTGGTTACAGCTGTGCAGTTTAACAGCAAGATCAATACATCATTTGCTGCAGATACCTGAAAGAATTTGGAAGAATGCTGGTATTTTAACTATTAGGTTTCGTCCTTGACTTCCTGCCCATCTCTCAGATCCTGAAACCAACCATTAAAGAAACACGAAAGTCTAGAGGTTAAGTTTAAGATGGTAAACTTGAGTCCCTTCAGATAAGTATGGATAGGTAGTGATTATGTTGTGGTTTAGTAGATAAATTGTTCGGTTATCTGTCACTTAAAAGCAGAGATGGAATTATTTTGATCTAAAATTTGTCTAAATAATAACTGTCTAAATAATGGATAGTGACTCCATCTTTTCTCCAAACCTGTGTCTCAAGGAAGAGAGCTTGGCTCATTGTATCCATGAGAGAACTTCTTCCATGGTCAGATTATTCCAGTCAGAACTGGTGGGTAAAGTAGGAGTCTTCTTGGACTCACAAGACTGGACTGTAGGAAGAACTGGTCACAGCCATGGCTAGAGGCTCTTTTCACAGGTTTGGCTTGTGTACCAAGTGTTTTAGTTCCTGGATTAGGAGACCTTGCTCCTGGTGACTCATGGCTTAGTTACCTACCATTTGGATTATTGTAATTCACTGTACTTGGGCTGACCTTGAAAAGCATTTAGAAGCTCAACTGGTCAGAATCAGTGGTGGTAAAAAAAAACTACCGGTATGGGCGAACCGGTTCCTCCGACAATCAGCTGAGAGGATAAAAGAAGGGACAAGTGCGTGAGTGGGTGGGAGGATCACTCCTAGCTTTTCGTTTCTTCATCCTCTCAGCTGATTGGTGCATTAGGGATGCGTGCACATGTGTTAGTGGCACACACATGCGTACGCATGTGCAATTACCTACCAAACTAGTAGTGACCAAGGTAGGAGCCCACTACTGGTCAGAATGCAACAGGGTGGAGCTTCTTAATGCACTCATATCACACTGCAAGCTATACTCATTCCCAGTTGGCTTCCATATGGTAATTACCACCTAAAAAACTTTGTATGGCATAGGATCAGGCTACTGTGGTACCATCCATCCCCCACTGTTTCTGCCTACCCTATCGGGTCTAGCAGGAAAGGCATGTTCTGGGTTCTTATCATCAAATAATGCCATTTCATTGGACTTTGGAGTTGTGTCTTCTCTGTGGCTTTGTGTCTGCTCCATGGAAAAGCATCCTCTACCCTGAAGATCCACATGGCTCTGAGCCTTACCTTGTGTAGTCCTGGCTCTTTCTCCCAGGCATTTGGGTGATGTGTTTTTCCCAGGCATTTGTTTGTGATGTGGCTTTTTATTTTGTGAATTAGTGTTTTAACCAGGGCATCATGGGGTACATATTGCTATGTTGGTTTTAATTTGAGTACATTGCCTGGACTCACTGTTGAGTGGCTGAACAGATCCTTTAAATGCATAAATAAATAAAATAATGTTTATTTCAAATAATGATGAGATGTTTCTATGCACATGAAATATATATGGATCTCTATGCAATTAATGAACAACTCTACAGTATGTCTGTTAGAGTTACCATACCTGAGCTGCTAAATTTTTTGAATAACTACTATATGTCAGCAAAATGTCTGGAATCCTCTTTGCTGCTATTAGTGTCTATATTGGGTTTTGTAGCCATCTACCTGAAAATTAGATGCCTTACTATGGAGAAAAAACACACATTAAAAAAGAAAGCATACGCAGGATAAGCAATAATTATGTTTACTTCTTTATCTTTTTTTTTCTTTTTCACATCTTGCTTAATATATTTTCTTGGTCAGAAATAATTTGCAAAGGAATGGCAAAGTCAATAAATCTTTGCCATAGGTATATTCTTTCCTTAAAGGGAAGGTGGAAAAAGCTGGATTTTTATTTTAAAAACGTAGTTATCCACATTTAAGAACAAAAATATAATTTTCTGTTTTTAGGATCAATTGAGGCTCTTTATGAAACCATAGATAAAGAAGAAAACTAGTGTTGTGTCACAAAACTAGACACAACAAATATGAGGATAGGGCATAAAAGATCTCACTACACAGTCAAAATTTGAGCCTCAGTTTTAATAGTGTACAGATTTTTCTTGTTTAGTTGCTCTGTTGCTTTATCCTATGAGCTGTAGTTTCCTCCTTCCTTTTCATTGGTACCAGTTATCTGTAATCCAGTATAAATCTTACTAATTTTCATTTGAGGAAAAAAAAATCAAAGTGAAACAATCAATCCTTTGAATGGTAGAATTATGTTGTTATGGATTATTTTTCTTTTACATTTAAGCACTCTTTGAGGCACAATGGTACTTCTGAGGCAAAGAAGAGATCTTGTGTTCTTCAAAAACACTTCAGTTTAGCAGCATAATTCAGCAACATTGGTTCTAAAAATATCTAAAAAGTGAATCTTCAAGAGTAGCTACTATTATAAAATAGAAAAGGTCTTCCTTCCTTCCTTCCTTCCTTCCTTCCTTCCTTCCTTCCTTCCTTCCTTCCTTCCTTCCTTCCTTCCTTCCTTCCTTCCTCCCTCCCTCCCTCCCTCCCTCCCTCCATCCATCCTTCTGCTATAAAATCAGTCTCAGGCCTAATAAAAAGTTAAATGTTTCCATATTTCATATTCTATAGGAATATAATGTCTGGTTCCAGGTGCCATTCAAAACATTTAGAGGCTTTCATTAAAATAGGCGTGTAATTGTGAATATGTGAACATGGAGCAATTTTAAGATGGCAAATTGATGGAACTCCTGACCAAGTGCTATTTTAAGTGTAGCATGATAAGCAATCCATCTCTTCTCTACCTGTGCTGGTAATATAAATAAAAAATGATAACCATATTTATGACTTATTATTATTATTTAAACTTTTATACCCCCCCCTCTCCCAAATAGGGACTCGGGGCGGTGAACAGCCTTAATAAAACAGTACAATCCATAAATTTTTTTAAAATAGATTAAAAAATTATTAAATTAATGGCTGAATTAAGAATACAGAAAACCCATAAAAACCCGATAAAAATTTAAAAATTAAAACCCTTCTAATGATACTAAACCAGACCGGCCTGCTGGAAAAGGTGGATCTTCAGTGCGCGCTGGAAGGTGCGTAGGTCAGTGATGGCTCATATCTCCGTAGGTAGCTCATTCCAGAGGGAGGGTGCCCCTGCAGAAAAGGCCCGCACCCTCGGAGCTGCCAGCCGGCATTGCCCAGCCGGCGGCACCCCGAGGAGGCCCACCCTGTGGGAGCGCACTGGCTGGCGGGAGGCCGATGGTGGCAGCAGGTGGTCCCGTAAGTACCCAGGTCCCAAGCCATGGAGTGCTTTAAAGGTGATCACCAACACCTTGAATCGCACCCGGAAGGCCACCAGAAGCCAATGCAGCCTGCACAAGAGCAGTGTAACATGGAAGCTCCGAGAAGCCTCCAAGATCACCCGCGCGGCCGCATTCTGCACCAGCTGAAGCCTCTGGATGCTCTTCAAGGGGAGCCCCATGTAGAGAGCATTGCAATAGTCTAGGCAGGAGATGACAAGGGTGGATGTGACCGTGCGAAGTGCATCCCGATCCAGAAAGGGCCACAACTGGTAGATCCGACGGACTTGACAAAAAGCCCCCCTGGCGACGGCCGCTATATGGTCTTCTAATGACAGCCGTACATCCAGGAGGACACCCAGATTGCGCACCCTCTCTGTGGGGGTCAAAATTTCTCCCCCCACGGCCAGCGATGGAATAAGCTGGCTATATCTGGGCGCAGGAAACCGTAGCCACTCGGTTTTGGTCGGGTTGAGCCAAAGCCTGTTTAGACCCATCCAACTCCACACGACCTCCAAGCACCGGGTCATCACTTCAACAGCTTCGTTGGAGTGGCCTGGGGTAGAAATGTATAGCTGAGCATCATCAGCATACTGATGGAACTCTACCCCAAAACCACAGATGATCTCACCAAGCGGCTTCACATAAATGTTGAACAGCAGGGGCGAGAGCACAGACCCCTGAGGTACCCCACAGAACAGGGGCCTTAGGGTCAATCTCTGCCCCCCTGCCAACACAAATTGCGAGTGGTCGGAGAGGAAGGAGGAGAACCACCGTAATACGGTGCCTCAGCCGCCACAATAGGATACTGTGGTCGACAGTATCAAAAGCCGCTGAGAGATCTAACAGGACCAAGATAGAGGAACAACCCCTGTCCTGGGCCCTCCAGAGATCATCCACCAACACGACCAATGCCGTCTCCGTGCTGTGCCCAGGCCTGAAACCCTATTGGAGAGGATCTAAATATACCGCTTCATCCAGGTGCTGAGGGAGCTGTTGCGCCACCACACTCTCAACAACCTTTGCCACAAAGCGAAGAACCTTGATGAGAGGGAATGTTGACTAGTGCTCAGGTGATAGCAGCTGAATTGGGGCTATCAAATCAAGTTTTCACAAATCTGGATTTGTGCAGCCTAGATATGGCAGAATTATTTGAACAAAGCTGGAGGAATTGGCTAAAATATGTAGTAGCAAAAAGACCACAAATGTTCATTTTTTTCCTTTCAGCTCCATCCTGTACATGTCTTCAACTATTCTTTCCATGAATTTTATTACACCAAGTAGTAAGGCTACCCTATTTATTTTCAGGCCAGTCTGTATAGAACTTATACTGGAATTATAGACCCTAATTACTTGATTTATAATATAGGATGGGCCTAAGATCACTAGCTGAGTTCTGCTACATGATAAATGATAGTATAAATCTCTTTTTAACTTAGAGACACTCAAACAACAATACTGTGATTATGAAGATTTATTTTAAGTTAGCCCGATTAGAAGTTGTGCAGAGAAGCCATGGACTCAGAGATGTGGAGTGTGGCCAGCCCTTACATCCCCATTTCTGTACACATTTTGAACAGCATATGCTCCAGGGGAATGCATGAAGAACATTGGTTTAAGGGAATTATTCTCCTTAATCTCCAATAAGAAACTTAGTTTAAAAAAAATCATCTCAGCAGTGACTATAGTGACTAGTGAATTCATGGAATTAACACCATATGTTTTAGGGTATAGTGGTATCTAGATTGTGGAAAACGATAATAGGAAATTAGTCATGTCTCATACTAGTAGTGACTGTAGATAAGTAGAATCAGCCGTTTGATCATCCCTGTGTTAGAGATTATCCTGGTAACAGTTTGCATGTGTGTATTATAAATCCCATTCTGAGGTGCTGCCAATGATACTTTTTTGTATATGTTTGATATCCCTGAACCTGCCTAATGAACATTCTATTTCTCAACCATCTAATTTAATTAGGTTGAAAAAATATATACTATCAAATTCCTACACTGTGTGTCATTACTGAAGATGCTGCGTTTTTGTACATAGTTTTTGCCATGTGTGTTTTCTGCATCTGACTTTTGCATTTTAGGAGATAAAGCACTGAAGCCCACTGGATTTATGTCAGCATTTGCAAAAGTTGGATGTTATCTAGCAGGAGGAATTTGATCATGGATGACATCTATCTATATGCGTGATTGCATATGTGTGTATGTACATGTTGTAATATACATGAATGATATTTTCCACAAATTCCTGCACTGGCATTATTCTCATTGTGTACACCGTATTTTGGTATGAAGGCTCTCCCATTTTGTTTTATTTTCATAAAAACAAATTTCATAAAACAATCATATTAAACCACTAATAAAACAATACCATATAATAAGTGACTCAAGTACTTTGTCTTCTTCCTGAATTCTAAAAGTGAATGGGGCATCTGGATCTCAGGAAAGTATATTTTAAAGTGAGAGGGTAGTATGGAAAAAAAGGCCACTTCTGAGCTCTGCTTCTCTGACATGAGAGGAGGGGACCCATAGCATGACTTCCTGGGTTGAACACTGGCAACAAAGGCTGTATTGGAACAAGATGATCTCCTAGATAATATGCACTCAAGCCATCTAAGGCAATACCAAGATTTTAATTGTCCTTGGAAACATACTGGAACCAGTATAGGTGTAACACTGCTGAAATGGCTATCATTGACCAGAAGATGGGCTGTAGCATTCTGCACTAATGGAAGTTTCCAAATGGTCTTCAAAAGTTGACTCAATTGGATCACATTGGAGTAATCAAATCTCAATGCAATGAAGACATTTATTGTTACCAGAGCCTCCATGGCAACAATACCAGCTGAGGCTAGGCCATTTGGGCCAAGCTCCCTTGGCTATAGGCTCTATCTGCTGACCACATAGAAGCTGGAGGTTCTCCCAAACCTTGAACCTGCTCCTGAAGGGGAAGTATTATATTGTCTAGAGCCAATATAGGGGCATGACCTACACTGCTGGCCTCTGGACAAACCACTCCATATGGCTGGAGTTCAATTTCAGCTTTGATCATTCTATCCAGTCCCTTATTAGCTCCAGACATTTGATAGGAACATCTGCTACATCTCATTTAAAAGAAATGCAATAACTGATTATTACCTTCATTCAAATACAGAAAAGCTTGATTCATTGTACACAAAACCAATTCTGGAATTGTTATGTTTAGAATGACTGAAGAAGTATTTGGCACATTATGCCAGTTTACAAATGATTGCAGCCGACTGATCAAATGTTTCCCTTAGTATTAGGCTAGTAATATTTATTTCCATGTTCAAAAGTTTTATTTTCATACTGCCAATAATAGAATATAGCTAACTGGTGGTACTGTCTTTCCATTGCTTTCTAAGTATAAAAAACATCTTATGCCCTCTTTAATTTTTATCCCCCTCCTTCTGCCCAGTTTTGCTTTCATATGACACTGTTACC
The DNA here is from genome assembly GCA_023653725.1 of Bungarus multicinctus. Taxonomy (NCBI): domain Eukaryota; kingdom Metazoa; phylum Chordata; class Lepidosauria; order Squamata; family Elapidae; genus Bungarus; species Bungarus multicinctus. The sequence goes on from CM042836.1 coordinate 107,839,477, forward strand.
AAAAAGTGTTTTCTCTTGAGGTCCTCCACTGATCTCATTTGTCTCTTTCTCTGAAAGCCTACTTACCTGCATACCTCCTATGGAGACACACACATTGATGTCCTTCTCTTTACCTCACAGAGGTCAGTGGGGAAAAGAGAGAAAATTAAGTATAAGTGACAAGGCACTTACTTTTGCTACTTGCAGGAAAATCTGAGAATACAGCAAGTTTTGCCGCTAATTATTTGCAAAGCATCTTTTTCCAAAAGAAAGAGCTTTGAGCACAGATAGACCTCTTTTCTCATCTTATTGTTCAATTGCATTTTTTTCACAGCTCCCAGTACATGTCTAAACATTTAAAATGGCAAAACAGAAATCAAAGGGAAATTTATTACCGCTATCAAAACAGTTATTGCTGATTTGAGTCTGTCTTACTGACTTAGTCTATAATAAAAGAAGGGAGCTAAGTAAAACAATGCTTAAAGAAACCAAACACACATTTCCAAATCCTGGGGGTTTTTTGGGCAGGGCAACCTGCAAGGGGAAGAGATAAGAAATGCTCTATGGGCACAAGGTGAAATGTTGAAATGAGCGGATCTGACCATTTTGTTTTCTTTCACATTTTTTTAAAAAAATTAGGATGGTCTCATCCTGTTTTTTTTAAAAAAGGGTATATATTTGGACAAATTTTTATTGACTGGAATTCTTACTTATCTGTGCTGGCCACATTCTGTAGATACAGCTTTCAGATAGACCGATAGCACAGTGGTCCCCAACCTTTTTGGCACCAAGGACCAGTTTCATGGAAGACAAATTTTGCATGCACCGGGGTGGGGGAAGGGATAGTTTGGGTTTCACTCATTCACCCACCACTCACTTCCAGCTTTGCAGCTTGGTTCCTAACAGGCCATGGATCAGTACTGGTCCGTGGTCTGGATAGTTGGGGATTCTGCTATTGCCTATTGGAATATAGCCTCAAAAACATGACTACATAGTTTCTTGTATGTTCACATAGGATGTTCAAAAAAATATTTTGACAAATAAAAATTGGTTCAAAATGTAGCAGCTAGATTCTTTGAGGTTGAAAGAAATAAAATCCTTAAAGCTTAGATTAGTTTGCAGCTTTTTTTTAACCCCAGTTGGAGATTATAGTTTTAGACTTTAAAAAGACTTCTTTATAGTTGTATGTCTCAGAGAAAAGCAAAAAGTGATGAGTCAGGATCCCCAATGGGAAACTGGAGCTAATATGGATTAATAGTTATAGCCCTAAACTAGAAGCAAGAAGATCGAAAGTTGGAAACATATACTGAGATTTCCATTCAGTTGTAAAGCTCACAGTGATAATTCACACTTTCTGCCTACTTAAAAAAGTTTGATATAAAAATAATATTGGATGGTATTTGCTTTCTTGACACTATTTGGAGTGAAGAGATTTTGTCTATGAACTGCCCCTACTTATTTTTCTTATTCTACAGTACTTTCAAGGGTGGATTTCTATGAATGTTGTCTGATGTATGATTGGTCCAGGCCATTCATTTTGCGGGTGTCTTTTGTGATAGGAGTATTTTTATTATTTATTTATTAACAGAAATTATGTCCCATTCTAAACATTGCTAATTCTGAATATCATACAGGGCCACATTTCTAACCAAAATCAAAATGGCACATAAGAAAAAAAAAGAATTACCCTGCCCATGTCTCATTAGAACAACTTCATCCCATTAATATCAAATAAATTCTACTGCAGAGAATAGAAAATAGCCTCATCAAGGCTTGTTGAGAAAAACAAGTTTTTAGACCCTCTCTAAAACCTGGTGGGGTTAAGGCTGAAAAAGTCTTAAGGGAAATTCAGACAATTTTAGAGAAGAGGACAGCAATTGAAGCCTGTTTTTATGCCTCTTGTTGATAGTATTTCCTATCAAAGAAGGCAATTGAAGGGAACCCCATTTTTTTAAAAAAAAAATCTTACTGAATGGGCAGATGCAACTGGGAACAGACGGTCCTGAAGATACCATCTCCTGAGCAGTGAAGATCACTTACCTTGCTATTGGTAACCAATACAACTTTCAAAATAGAGATATTGAATAACCAAAGTGAGGCACACCCATGATTACTCAAGCTTCTGCATTCTTGTCCAGTGGTCTTCAAGGGAAGCCCCATATACATTCCAGAAGTTCAACTGAGATGACCATAATCAGGATTTCCCACTCTAGGAAAGTATGTAAGTACCATGCTATATGTAGTTGTACAATGCCCTCCTTGCTGCAGCCCAGCCTAAAACTAAAAATAAATATTTCTGGAATTGGATGAGTTCATAACCCAGACCAATTCCATCTTGCTGAGATTGAGTTGGTCTAGACCAGGGGTGTCAAACTTGCATCATCACAGTGGCATCATGTGATGTATCGGGACTTTTCTCCCCTTCACTAAACTGGGCGGGGGCAGGGCAAGCACATGATGCATCTGGCCCACAGGCTGGAAGGTTGACACCCTGGTCTAGACTATTCTTCTTCCACATCTAGACCATAAGAGCCTTCAGGCACTGGGTTTGTAGCATATCAGTGAAGTCAAATATTTATTTACTTTTATTTTATTTGGTTTGTCAATTGCTTACAAGATAATAGGTATAAGTAAAAACATAGTTATGAATACATGGATACATATAAGAAAAATAAAAGAAACAATAGGACAGGGACGGTAGCACGTTGGTGCGCTTATACACGCCCCCTACAGACCTCTTAGGAAAGGGGTGAGGTCAATAGTAGACAGTCTAAGGTTAAAGTTTTTGGGGTTTGGGGAAGAAACCACCGAGTCAGGTAGAGTATTCCAGACATTGATCACTCTGTTGCTGGTCATATTTCCTGCAATCATACTGATGATAGCTAACTCCTAGCTGACACATGATCTCACCCAGAATCTTATTGTAGACATTAAAAAGGAATGGCAATAGTATTCTAAAGTATAATTTCTCTCCACTATCAGTGACTACAATCACTTAGGAAGCAGTCCCCCCTCCTCCATTCTTCATCTTGGGAGGCAATCCAAAAGGATACCACATTTATAATCTTGAAAGTCACTTAAAGATCAAGCAATATAGGAAGGTCTCATTGATCTCAGCCACTAAGAAATCAAACAACACAGAAGGGTCATTGATCTCAGCCGCAAAGAGATCAAGCAACTCTATCTTGATCTCATCTCAGCAAGATAGTCTGAGTGTCATAACCAAGCCTAAAGCCAAACTGGGTATAATTTAGCCGCCCCCCTTTTTTTTGTTGGAAACTATATCTTCTTATTCTGCTTCCATTGGACTCTTTACTGTTGAAGAGTTAATCTGTGTGAGTTCACTGCACTATACTTTCTAGTTCAACCATGCATGTTTAAAAGTAGGAAAGTGAAGGAGCACAACCAACAGCATAAGTGCTTATTTTTGAGTATTTTTTTTATAAAACTGTATCTTATTACATTGGGACTGAAATTTTGCCATTCTATTGATTTGTATTCTCTGCTTTTTTGTGGCAATTCTCCAGTTTTTATGACGAACCATTTTGATTACTTTGTTGTAAACATGTCCATATTGAACAAAAGATGACAAGAAAATCAATTACCATGAAGTACTTCATAAGAGTCGGTTTGGTGTAATAGGTAAGGGATCAGGTAGAAACTGGGAGACCAACTGCAGAATCTTGAGCCAGTCACACTCCCACCATCCTAGGAAGCAGGCAATGGCAAACTACTGAAACATCTTGCCAAGTATGTGCATGTATATGTGTGTGTGTATGCATACATACATACATACATACATACATACATACATACATACATACATACATACATACATACATACATATATATATATATATATATATATATATATATATATATATATTCATAGATTTTCACGGGTACAGGTATGCAGGTCTTGGTGTGTTTGAGTCTTTTCCCATGTAAGATTGAGAGTATCTTGGCAACATTTCAACAAGATCTCACTCGCCATCTTCAGGCTGGTGCTTTCAACTTCGTGCTTGTGCGAGCAAAGCGTGATCTGAGCTGCTATCTCCCTATATATACTGGTGGAGAGGTTGGCTGTGTTGTCATTTCCTGATTGGTTGATGGAGTTGATGTTTGCAGATTGGCTGGCTTTTTCTTAAGAACATGTGTGGCTGAGGTATTGGCTGTGTGTCTATCAATCTCCTGTGTTGTAATGACTTGGGTAATGGGCTTTGCAACACAGCTAACAACCCAGGAGATTACAACACAAGACCCAGGAGGTCACAAGATTAGAACTCAGAAGGTCATCACACAGCCCATTACCCAGGTCATTATGACCCAGCAGATTACAGCACAAGACCCAGGAGGTCACAACATTAGAACCCAGAAGATCATCACACAGCCCATTACCCAGGTCATTACGACCCAGGAGATTACAGCATAAGACCCAGGATGTCACAAGATTAGAACTCAGAAGGTCATACACAGATCATTACCCAGATCATTATGACCCAGGAGATTACAGCACAAGGATGTCAAAACAATAGAACTCAAAAGGTCATCACACAACCCATTACCCAAGTCATTACAACACAGGAGGCTGATAGACACACAGCCAATACCTCAGCCACACATGTTCTTAAGAAAAAGCCAGCCAATCTGCAAACATCAACTCCATCAACCAATCAAGAAATGACAACACAGCCAACCTCCCCACCAGTATATATAGGGAGACAGCAGCTCGGATCATGCTTTGTTCGCACAAGCACAAAGCCGAAAACACCAGCCTGAAGATGGTGAGTGAGATCTTGTCAAAACGTTGCCAAGATAGTCTCAATCTTACATGGGAAAAGACCTGAACATGCCATGTACCTGTGAAAATCTACGAAAACACACACACACACACACACACACACATATGTTTTGTTGCATACACATATACATATAAAATTGCTGGTGCAGTTATTCATAGGAATCTATGAGGATTCATTTTTTTTCACAATGGAATGCATCTTGCAAAATGAAACCAGAACTTTTCCTTTTGGGCCTAATGGAAAAAGAACTGGAGAAAAAAATGGAACTTTGTTACTATATATGTTGACAGCAGCAAAACTATTGTATGCACAAAAATGGAAGGACACTTCGATACCTACCATGGGAGAATGGAGAACTGATAGAGTTGACTGAAATGGTAAAACTGACTACTTTGATTAAAGAAAAAAACATTAAGTACTTTAGTTTCCACATGGAAAATGCTTCTGTATTTCATGCTTGATGTGCAAAAGAATGTAATTTTAACTTTGGGTTTTACAGATTAGATTGATAGATCTTTATAGAAATGACTTATTATTATTATGGAAAAAAAAAGCTGTGTTTTGATGTTAATGCCCTATTCTACTGCAACAAGGAGAGTTGGAAATCAATGCTTCATTTTCTTTTCTTTTCCCTACCCTTCCTCACTTCTATCTCCTGCTTCCCCTCCCATTTCATTGGTCTTTTATTTACTTTTGTATTTTACATGGCTTGGGACATGGGTACTTACGGGACTGCCTGCTGCCATCAACAGTCTCCCGCCGCCCAGTGTGCTCCCACAGGGTTGGCCTCCTCAGGGTTCCGCCACCTGATCATTGCCGGTTGGTGGCCCCGAGGGTGCGGGCCTTCTCTGTGGGGGTCCCTTCCCTGTGGAATGATTTGCCCCCAGAGATACGGGCCATTACCGACATTCAGACCTTCCGGCGCGCAGTAAAGACCCTGTTCTTTCAACAGGCCGGCCTGGCCCAGTAACGGTTTTTTGGGGTTTTAATTAACTAGGTTTTTAAATTAAAAAAAAAAAAAATTCTAAATTTTAAATCTGTATTAGTTTTATATTTTAAATTGTATTCCGGCCTTGATTTAATTGTTTAATCTGTTTTTAATTGTATATATTGTCTGTTTTTAGTTGGCTGTGCACCGCCCCGAGTTCCTTTTTGGGAGAGGGGGCGGTATAGAAATTCAATAAATAAATAATACTTTATAACCTAATAAAAATGTTTGAAGAGGAATGTATCTTGTCCTAATCTATTGCCCATTCCTTGCATAGTCAGTTTAGCACAGTGGAGTAGAACAGAACTGTGAAGCAGTACTCATTAAACCATCAATTCAGTCATAGGGTCAGGGATTACATATCTGAAACTCAGGAAAGACTATTTGAAAAATGATAAATGCCTTAAACGCCTCATATGGAAAGATTTCTAAGAACATTATTGGAATTGCAATTGGGAAGGAATATTAAAATATCAGGGATAATTAATGCTAAAAGAAATTAAAAATATTCTCGCAGTAGACTTAAGTTCCAAAATGTAAAACCAAAAAAAGCAAACAAATGACCAAATTCCCAAAATGAAGTAGAGTTTAAAGCAAGGATGATAGTACATATTCTCCCACGAGGGAATTTGCCTGGAAACCCTTCAAAGGAAAGATTCCACAGAGAACTGATACATTGAGCTTCTATGGACAGTGTGCCAAACCAACTTAAAGTGCCTATTTCTATCTTCAAAGATAGAAATATATCTTTTTGCAAATAGAAAAAAGGAATAATATCAGTGGGCTTTTGAAAAAGTTGTAATTGAATACTGAAAAAGAAATCTTAACCAGGAGGAAGGGGCAGAAATAAAAGAAAAGTGGAAAACTGCCAGCAGATAGCTGTGTATGTGAGATTCTAGTCATTTGAACAGTTCTGTGACTTTGCATTATTTTTCTACCCTCAATTCTCTTGCCCAGTTTAGAATATGGAAATATAATTCTGAGTCATGTTACAGAAACATGGCAAATATCATTCAGATAATGTATGATTACAATATAAATTTCAATTATTCATCTGTTGAATACATTACTATATGCCAAGGGTCCTTAACCCTTGGTACATGGATGGGCACCAGTCCACAGCATGCCAGCAATCTGGCCATGCAAACAAGCAAAGCCCCATCTGTGGGATGCAGGAAGCACACAAAACCACACCCCTTCCAGTCCACAGAAAAATCTTTCTCCAGGCTTCCGGTGGCATTTCCGTTGATGACGGATTGGAGACCACGATTGTGTGTGGCTTCGATCCGTGTTTATCTTGTTGGAGGGTCCCAAATGGGATTGGATCCACCTCAGTGGGGAAAGAGGGAGAGACCACCAGCTAGGTCAACGGGAGCCACATCTCCCCTCCCTGGCTAGGTATACTCCCCTTGAAGACAGGAGTAAGCGGCAGTCTTTAATGGCTTCCCTGAAGACGGGAAGCTATTCTGGAAATAAGATCATGCTGGAGCGGAGAAGATATGGACAGCAGGGACACCAGGCAAACCAGCTGCCATATTGACACTAAGGTACCCTGGAATTAAGCTAAAAATAAATTTTAAGAAAGAAAGAGAGTAAAAGCGGTAACCAGAGAAAGCATGTGTGGAGGAATTGACAGCTGAAAGTGGCTTTGAACTTTGAAAGGAGCCAAATTCAAGGAGGAAGCCAGAAGAAAATATTTGTTTAAATTGGACAAATATATGTTCGACACTAAATAGGCATAATTTAAAAGCTGAATTTGAATGTTTTTTTAAAAAAGGCACAGTAATTGATAATTGGATATATTGGATTTTTGGAATTTAAAAGCCTTAAACATAGAAAAGAAAGTGGGGGGGGGGGAGGATGGAATTTGGACATAACGGAGAGCACCATCTAATGGTAAAGGGAAAATTTTAGTGACTCTTTAAAAAAATGCCTGGTTCTTTCAAAAGTGGATTTTGATACAAAATAAGAGAAACTTTGTTACAATAAATAGAAACCCTGGAATGTGAAAAGTGAAAACCTAGAATATCAAAATAAAAGAAAGAAGTGTGAAGAAATTACTTTGGGACTGTTTGGTGATTTTGGCATAAATTTAAATCTATGGATATTGGACTGTTTGATGAACTTGGAAAAAGGAATTAATAGAAGTTCATCGGAAATAAACATCAAAGATGCTGGTCGAATTAAATTACTGGACAATTGGTTTGGATTTAAAGACTGAAAAAGGGGATAAAGAAAATATAAAAGAAGTGTTTAAAAATGGCAGAACTTTTTTTGGAACTAAAAATTGAATTAAGAAACATAAAAGAAATGTTACATGAAAGAGGCGAATCGTGCTGCCTAGCTTTACAATCATTAGAAATGGTGATTCTGGAGTGCGAAGAACAACAAGGAGTGCCAGAAGGGGGGGAGCTAATCAAAGAAGAAGAAGAAGCCAGCTTAAATGGAAAAATGGAGCAATGAACATTAAAGCAAAGGAGAAAAAGAATGGGAATTAAAACTTGGAGATTTAAGGAGGCAATTAAAGAGGGAAATATTTTGAAAGCCAAACAAAGAAAAGAAAATGGAAACAGCAGAAAAGGAGATTACAGAGGGAAATTTTAAAGAGGGAGCTGGATAAAAACTGGAGTAAGAAAGGGAGGAAAAAATGGAAGAAAAAAGAAGCAATAAGAGAAAGGACCAGGAAATAAGGAGATATGGTAATTGTTTAACAATGAAAAGAAATTGTTTAATCAAGAGATATAGAGATAATGGGTAGATAAGGATTAAGAAAGGGGATTCTGCAAGGTAATGTGGTGTAATATAATGGCATTTGAAGTAATAAATTATTTAGGAGATATACAAATATAGATTTTCAAAATGAAAAATTGGAACTGATGTTTCTTTGTTACTAGACTACTTGTTATTATTAAATTACATACAGAGATAAATGGAATAAATGTGAAAAATAGGAACTATGATAACTATCCTAAATATGTTTAATAAATTTAAGAATACAGTTAAAATGAATTATGAGGACTGTTATAAAAAGACTAATATCAGTTTTTTATGATTAATTGAATGGATTAATTTATTTGAAATTATAAATGATTTAATGCAATTGAAAGGGAAAATATCATGCTGAATCTGGCCTAAAATGTATATGTGTTAAGTAGTTATTAGGAGATTATTGTTATAAACACTTAAGGTGATAAAGTGATTATATTGTGATAAATTATTATTATAAATTAAAGAGGAGTTAACTAAATGATGTATAAGATAAAGGGTTGGTATTACTCATTAGTAATTAAAGGTGAAACTTTTTGAATTATTAGAATTAAGATGCAACTTTTGGAATAATGAAATAATATGTGATGAAATTGCAAATGTGACAGATTAAAATATAAAGTATAATGAATATGAATATATGAGAACTATTTAAAATAAAAAGAAATAAGTCAAGAAGGGAATAGAATATATATAAAATAAATTGGAAGAATATAAGAATATCTGAAAAAATTTATAAAATATGAAATATAATGATATGATATGAAACCAAATGTGAAAGATGAATATGTAACCAAGGTCAGATTTGTATGGAAATGTGAGGACCTGGAACCATGCTGTTCACTAAAAGAGATGTTTTTGAAATATAAAAAATAAAAAAAAAACTTTTTACAAAAAAAATCTTTCTCCATGGAACCGATCCTTGGTGTCCAAAAGGTTGGGGGACACTGGTATACACTATACTACTTTTAACTTAACCACATTGCTCCTTCCTTCCTTCCTTCCTTCCTTCCTTCCTTCCTTCCTTCCTTCCTTCCTTCCTTCTGAATTAATGGCTTTAAAAGTTATTAGACCAAAGATAGTTGTTTCTTCACACAGCATCAGGATTTATTCCCCATCTCATCTAGTGCCATTGGAGATTTTTGAATAAATCCAAATGTTCAAGATTTAAAAATAGATGTTATGTTTGTCTGTACATCAAACATTTGTCTGTACACCAACACACATTCACACTTGCTAGATAAAATTTCTTTATTTTACAAAATGCCATAAAAGTAACTGATGAACATAAGAAGCGTAACTAATTTTCTAAGATTAGCTCATTTCTCTTTTCCAGCTATCAAAACAACTCATTATAAGATTCACTTTATTTTTTGAACCTATGCCTTGTCTTATTTCATCTGGAATATGGAAATGATTTACCTACTGATTACAGCATCGTTTTAAAGAGTAGAACAAAATATTCCCTTTGGGAAAGGAGACGGCTGCAGATGTCCTTCCCTTTTGTATTGATGAACCATTTTGCCTTTTCTAATATAGTTTCTGCTATTTTAATTAAACATAATAGCAAAAAAATCCCATCCTCCCAAATAGGTCCTTTAAATAGCAGTGACACTCTTGTTTCTAAGGCTTCACTCTTCTTTTTGCCCCTGCTATAACACCATTAATGTGGAGGGCACATACTTCCTGCAGGAAGCTAAAATCGCTGGGTTTCAAAAAGAAAACACAGAGTTGCCTTTATTTTAAAGACATTTTGATAAAGGAACACTTACAAATTGGCACAGCAGGTATGTTTTTTCAGCTTGCAGCAAGATCCTTGCAACCCCATACTTTTGAGTTCTGCCCAAAGGAAGTAGGAATAAAAATTACAAGGAGGGGAGAGGCAGGAGTCCATGGAAGACTATTCCTAGGGGCTAAACTGCTATCCTGCTACAATCCCAGAGTTAGAAAATAAAAATTTAATTCCTTCTTCCAGACATCTAGTTGTGTTAAAGCTCCATGAAGCTGTTCTTTTACCGCAGAATGTAGCAAAAACATAATTCAGTCTAACCATGCTTTTCCATAAAGTTGAAATTGCATGAATGCTTTAAGTAATTATCATTTTAGTTTGGGGCTGGCAAATCATTGTAGTTGATTATCTTTTTTCATGTGACAGTTGGATTAAAAATATCACCCTGTACTTTTAAAAGAAATTTGTACGTCAGCGCTATTTACTTGGAATTATTCTAATATTATTTTGTGATATTTTATTTTGTAATCGTAATTCTTGAGATAAAGTTACAAAAAATTAAAAGGCAAATATTCCTAGCTTTTTGACAAAATAAATAAATAAAATCAAGGCATATTCGAAAATGCAAAACTATTAAATCACAAAGCAATATACAAATAGAATGAATAACTAAGTAAAAATGGATAATTAAATATGGCATCCCGTTTTATGTAATTAAAACATTGTCCTAATCTTAATTTTTCACATAATATCCCCGTAAGAAATGATGATAGAATAGATATAATATTCATAAGAGAACCCTGAGCCTGACTTATACTACTGCTAGTGGCTCCTCTTGCTCAGTGAATATGGTATGGTGTAGATTGTTAAATTAATATGTGTGTGTGTGTGTGTGTGTGTGTGTGTGTGTGTATGTATACATGTATGTGTACACACACATATACATACATACACACACACATATATATACACACATATACATACATACACATACAAAACTGGACCTCCCTACATAATGGATTAAGGAAAATAATTCCTCACTTGATGATATGGACATAATTTGCAGATGGTTGTAACTGTTTTTATTTATTTATTTATTTGATTTACAAGATGATACAAGATGATAGGTATAAGTATATACATAGTTATGAATACATGAAATGGGTACATATAAGAAAAATAAAAGAAACAATAGGACAGGAACGGTAGGCACATTGGTGCGCTTATGCACGCCCCCTACAGACCTCTTAGGAAAGGGGTGAGGTCAATAGTAGATAGTCTAAGGTTAAAGCTTTTGGGGTTTGGGGAAGAAACCACAGAGTCAGGTAGAGTATTCCAGACATTGACCACTCTGTTGCTGAAGTCGTTTTTCCTGCAATCAAGTTTGGTGTGGTTAACCTTGAGTTTATATCTATTGTGTGCTCTTGTGTTGTTATGGTTGAAGCTGAAGTAATCATTGACAGGTAAGTCACTGCAATGTATAATTTTATATACCATACTTAGATCAGACTAAAGACGGCATAATTCAAGGTTTTCTAGGTCTAGAATTTCAAGTCTGGTGGCATAAGGTATTCTACAATGAGGAAAAATCTTCTTATGAAATATTTCTGGACTTTCTCAACTGTGTTAATATCAGATACGTAATGTGGGTTCCAGAATGATGAGCTGTATTCGAGTATTGGTCTAGCAAATGTTTTGTATGCTCTAGTTAGTAGTGTGATATTACCAGAGAAAAATCTATGTAGGATTAAGTTAACAACTCTTAATGTGTTTTTTGGCTATGTAGTTACAGTGGGCTCTAGCACTTAGATCATTAGAGATGAGTATTCCAAGGTCCTTTACAGAGCTTGGATCATCAACAAGGTCTTGACTATTCAGCTTGTATATTATTTTCTGATTTTTTTTGCCAATATGTAAGACAGAGCATTTATTTGTTGAGATTTGAAGTTGCCATTTCTTTGACCATTCTGATACATAGTCAAGATCTTTCTGAAGGGTAGCAGTATTGTCTGTGGTATTGAACAGCTTTACATCATCACCGAAGAGAACACAGCTGCTCTTAATATGATCACAGAAGTCATTTATGTAGAGGATGAAGAGAGTTGGTCTTGAATACTGCCTTGGGGGACACCATTATTGACAGGTACAGAATTTGACAGGACACTCCCAATTTTGACCATTTGTTGTCTGTTTGACAGGAATACTTCTATCCAGTTATGCAGTTGTCCAAAGATACCATAAGATTTTAGTTTTAGGAGTAGTTTGTCATGTACCACTGAATCAAAGGCTTTACAGAAGTCTATATAGATTGCGCCTGTTGTTTTGCCGTGATCGAGTTGTGTAATCCATGTTTTTGCAGTGTAAGAGTTGCAGATTACAGGATAGTTTTTTTCTGAAACCTGATTGTTTATTAGAGAGTAGGTTGTTTGTCTCTAAGTGGAGGATAATGGATTGGTTAATAATTGATTCCATTACTTTACAGGTGACGCAGCATAAGGAGATTGGTCTGTATTTTCAACTAGGCTGGGATCTCCCTTTTTGAAGATGGGGATGACCGTGGCTTGTGACCATAGGTTAGGCAAGGAGCTGGTCCTGAAAGATTTTTCAAAGATTATGCTTAGAGGTTCTGCTATGGCAGTGGATAGCATTTTTAAGAAGTATGCACATATTCTGTCTGGTCCAATAGATAGAGATGATTTTAAATTGCGTAGCACTTTTTCAACATTGTCTTCTATAAAATTGATATGTATTAGATCGTTGTAGTTTTCTGTGGTTTGGCTAGGAAATACTGGGCATGATCCATTGCTGTTTACAAATACTGAGCCAAAGAATGTGTTAAAGATGTTGGCTTTAATGGTGTTGTCATTGCAGTCTTTATCATTAGGTCCTATCAGGGGCGAGATGGACCTTGAGTCTTTTAGTTTGTTGTTTACAAAATTGTAAAAAGCGCGGTGAAATTGGTGCCTAAAAGGTTTTCCTCTTGTTTAATGTGATAATTGGTGCATTCAGTCTTTATCTGGTGGCATAAATACATAAACTGTATTTGAGGATCAAGAGTTATTCATTCTTCTCCTCCCCACTCTAATTTTCCCTGGGTTTCCCTGGGATGGAACATCAAAAGGTATCAGTTTGAACAACTTGGTAGAAACAATTGTAAGTAGATTTTCAGAGTGATAAGAGACTCTAAAATAAGGTGATAGGGCTTTTCTATTGGAAATTTTATTACTACACTGAGATGGAGAAGGAAAATTAGATTATACCGGTAGGATTTTGTACTTGTATAAGTGTTATTTTTATGTTGTCTGTAAATAGACCATGATATACACAATTTTATCCAACGTGATTTTATCGTGTTTATGCAATTTTAACTTTTCTTTTTGTCCAGTTGTTAACAATTGTGGTTGGACAATGCTTTGGAGGGGGAATGGTTGTTATAAAAATGTATTTGTTCACAGATAGGTCTCACTGAATTTCATAGAATGTATTCCTAGATAAAGGTTTACCAATGGACAAAGTAATCTTATGCTAATAGAAGAAAAAGAGAAAAGCAATGGGTAAGAATTTAATGACCTGAGCTCCAGGACTGGCATAGTTCTTCTTGTTCTGCTAAGAATTTATGTTGGGAGAATCAGAAAAGTTTGGGTCCTGCAAAATGTGGTCTGTGGCACATGATCTGACTAGCTTCATCATAGGACTGCAGTACTTTTGAAAAATTATCAGTGATTTCCTCATAGTGAACAGAAGTGACTATATGGTCATGTCGGGTGGCGGCAGCAACGTGAAGCCGCTGACAGACTTTCTCTTCCCCTTGGATCCCCCCACCGGTGGCAGAGGAGGGGGGAAGACTGGGGGGGGGGTGGCAGATCCCTGGCAAGGCCGCGGGGGGTGGATTTGGAGCCCCTAGCCCGGCTGGAATTGCCGAAACCGCTGAGGCATTTTCCGATGAGCAGAGACCCTGCCGCGGCCATATCGGGTGGTGGCAGCAACGTGAAGCTGCTGATGGACTTTCTCTTCCCCCTGGGTCCTCCCGCCAGTGGCAGAGGTGGGGGGAAGACCAGGGGGGGTGGCAGATCCCTGGTGAGGCCGCGGGGGATGGTTTTGGAGCCTTTAGACCAGCTGGAATCGCCAAAACCGCTGAGGCCTTTTTCGATCAGAGGCCCTGTTGCGGCCGTTGCAGGCGGTGGCAGCAGCATGAAGCTGCTGACGGACCTTTTCTTCCCCTCGGGTCCCCCCGCTGGTGGCAGAAGTGGGGGGAAGACCGAAGGGGTTGGCAGGCCCCTGGTGAAGCCGCGGGGGATAATGCTAGAGCCGCAGGGGTTGCCAGAGTGTCTCGGAAGATCTTTGATGGAGCCGCGGAGAAACCTTCCTTCCCCCCCGGGTTCCCACTGGTGGCAGAGGTGGTGCAAAGACCGAGAGGGGGGTTGGTGACCCCGAAGAAGTGGCGGGGCCTCAGAACCGACATGATTGATGCTGGACGGTGATTCCGGAGAGAGGATGGAGCCATGGATGGAGTTCCCTTTCCTCCCCAGGTCCCCACCAGTGGCAGAGGTGGATAAAGGGCCTGGGGGAGGATTGGTGACCTTGGACAATCAGTGGAGAGACTCTGGAGCCCTTGGAGAGTCTAGAGCCGTCGGGGTGTTCCCTGGACGATGATGGCTCCGATGGATGCAGTCTCCTGAATCGATGGCGGTGGTGGTGATCTCGTTGACTCCGGCGGCGGCAGGTGCGGCGGAAAATGGGCAATTATGGAGTCGCCGGCGCCGATGGTGCTGGACCTTGATGTTGTCGCCTGGTTTGGCGGGGATGTCAGCTTTGGTGGTGTCGATCCCGGCATCGGGGGTGTCGGCGATGCCTAGCTCGCGGCCGTCTCGGTGTCGCCGGTGGAGACGAGGACGGCCGGTTGGGACATGGACGTGGGCCGGGCGTTCCTGGGCACAGCCCCGATCTCAACTGGTGAAGTCCTTACATCATCGGACAGTGGGGGCACATCCCTTGGAGCCATTACGATACTCTACTGAAGATCTTTATGTCCTGAGAAATGTCCCCCTTTCTTGGAAATGGCCCTCTAGACTCTCCAGGACTTTCCTCAATGACGGGTCCTGGGACCCTGAGAGATGGTATGACTGCAGAAAACGCCTGGGGGAGGGTCCCCGTTCGTTAAATTTTTTATCAAAATTTTTATTGGGGTTGGGTATAGAACCTAAACCGGGCTTGGGGGACAGCCCAGGGAGGTTTGGGATCGGCCAGGCTGGCACACATGCCTGGGAGGGCCCAGAGGGTCGGGGGGTGGGGAGGGGGCCGGAGAGTGGGCAACCAGGAGTGAGGTCTATTGACACTATATGTGGGAGAGGCAGATACGGTGGGGGTAGAGGGCCATATCAGACTAAGGGACCGCGCGCCCGATGTCTCCGATCGGTAGCGCGCTCTGACCCTCTTGATCTGTCTTGCAGCCCTGGTTGCACAGAGTCTCAGTCCCTGGGTACCCGGCTGATGTTGTGCAATGCCAGGTCCGCCGTTAACAAGGCCCCCGTGATTTACGATCTTATTAGGAGGATGGTGTGGATCTGGCAGGTATTACTGAAACCTGGTTGGGCTCAGAGGGTGGTGTTCCTCTGGGTCAGATGTGTCCACCAGGTTTCCTTGCTTTTTATCGGCCAAGGTCCCAGGGCGGGGGGGGTGGTGGTGGCCATTTTTAAAGAAGTTCTTTGCTCTAGGGAGGCCACTGTTCTTCAGACGGCCGGCTGTGAGTCCCTCTTCGTGAAGTGGGGTCAGGGGGTTCAGATGGGCCTTTGATAGCATACCTGGCTCCCTGCCACGTATCATTGGCCCTGCCCGGGCTCCTTGAGGTGATAGCCGGGCTGGCGGTTGAGACCTCCAGGCTTTTAGTCATGGGGGATTTCAACCTGCCTTCTCTCGGTGAGACCTCGGGGGTGGCTCGGGAATTCATGACTTCCATGGCGGCCATGGATCTGACCCAATTAGTTTCTGGTCCCACTCACATTGGGGGACACATGCTGGACCTGATTTTTGTCTCTGCTCAGTGGTTGAATGATTGTAGCTTTGGGGATATAGTTATAAAACCTTTGTTATGATCCGATCATTCTCTTCTTAGGCTTGACTTCTGTGCCACCCCCCCCCCACCGCAGGGAGGTGGAACTGAGGAGATGGTTCCGCCCCAGGCGCCTGATGGATCCTGAACGGTTCCAGATGGAGCTTGGGCCATTTCCTGAGACTCTGGCTCACAGCTCGGCTGAAGACTTAGTGGCCACCTGGGATAGATTGGCTGCTGAGGCTCTGGACCGAGTTATGCCTTTGCGACCTCTGACTCGGCACTGATCCCATCCAGCTCCGTGGTTTACGGAGGAGCTGAAGGAGCTGAAGTGCCAGAAAAGACGTCTGGAGAGCGTCTGGAGGGCCAGTTGCACCGAATCTGACCGGACACAGGTGAGGTCCTATATTAGGACCTACCTAGTGGCAATAGAGGCGGCGAAGCATTCGCACTTCTCCGCCCTTATTGCATCAGCAGAAAATCAGCCTGCCGCCTTGTTTAGAGTGACCCGCTCCCTGCTTGAGCTGAGAGCACGGAAACACCTCTTGCGGGGCAGGGCAGAGGAGTTTTCCCGATTTCTGCATGATAAAATCACTCACATTCAGGGCGAGCTAGACTCCAGCTGGGTGGTCCCGGGGAGATGGCTGGGGCAAGTCTTGAGATGGTTATCTGAGAGGAGTTCGATCCTGTAACCGCCAAGGGTGTGGACAGGTTGCTGGGATGGCTGAACACCACCACATGTTTGTTGGATCCATGTCCCTCCTGGTTGGTTTCTACCTCCAGTGAGGTGACACGAGGCTGGCTTCAGGGGATTGTCAACGCTTCATTGAGGGAGGGGTCACTCCCTGCTGCCCTGAAAACGGCGGTGGTGCGGCCTCTCCTCAAGAAGCCTGCCCTGGACCCAGCGCTTTTGAATAACTTTCATCCAGTCTCCAACCTCCCCTTTGTGGTGAAGGTTGTGGAGAGTATGGTGGCATTTCAGCTCCCTCAGTACCTGGAGGAAACGACGTATTTAGATCCCTTCCAATCGGGCTTCAGGCCTGGGCACAGTACTGAAACTGCATTGGTCGCGTTGGTTGATGATCTCTGGAGGGCCCGTGACAGAGGTTATTCCTCTGTCCCGGTCCTATTAGATCTCTCGGCGGCTTTTGATACTATCAACCATAGTATCTTGTTGCAGCAGCTGGAGAGGTTGGGAATTGGAGGTACCGTCTTGTGGTGGTTCTCCTCCTTCCTCTCTGACCGCTTGCAATTTGTGTTGACGGCGGGGGGAGAGGTCCACCCCTAGGCCCCTCATTTGCCTCAGGGGTCGGTCCTCTCCTCTCTCTTGTTCAACATTTATGTGAAGCCGCTGGGGGAGATCATCCGTGGTTTTGGAATAAAGTGTCATCTTTATGCTGGATGACACTCAGCTTTACATCTCTACTCCAAACCACCCCAATGATGCTGTGGAGGTTATGTCCCGGTGCCTGGAGGTCATGCGGAATTGGATGGGTGAGAACAGGCTTCAGTTGCTTCAGATGCACCAGTTGCGGCCCTTTCTTGACCGGGATGCCTTACGCATGGTCACTCATGCCCTGGTCACCTCCCTCCTGGATTACTGTAATGCCCTCTACATGGGGCTCCCCTTGGGGAGCACCCGGAGGTTGCAACTGGTACAAAATGCGGCCGCGCGGGTGGTTATGGGGCATCTAAAAGCTCTCATGTGATGCCTCTCCTGTGCGAGCTGCATTGGTTGCCGGTGGCCTTCCGGGTGCGCTTTAAGATTCTGGTTTTGACCTTTAAAGCGCTCCATGGCATCGGACCAGGCTATCTGCAAGACCGCATTCTGCTGGTAGTCTCCCACCGACCTGTGCGCTCCCACAGGGAAGGCCTCCTTTGGGTCCCGACGGCCTCTATGTGCCACCTGGAAACCCCGAGGACCAGGGCCTTCTCTGTGGGGGCACCCGCTCTCTGGAATGGGCTCCCCCCTGAGTTGAGAACGACCATCGACCTGAGGGTGTTCAGGCATGATTTGAAGACCTGGCTCTTTGAGCAGGCCGGCCTGGGCTGATCCTAAATTAATTTTAATGGGGTTTAAGTATTGAATTTTAAGGTTGGGATTTTAGATTTGGTTACAGCCCTTATTTAATTCTATTTTAACTTTTATATATATGTGGTTTTAGTAGGCTGTGCACCACCCTGACTCCTTCGGGAGAAGGGTGGTATACAAATTTTAATAATAAATAAATAAAATAAATAAATAAATACCTTTGGCTCAAGGAATGATAACTTGCTGAAGGGGCAAGGAAGGCCTGGTGTCAAATGTTCAGTTAGCAGAGTTATTATAATAAATGTCTTACATAGATAATTGCTATTTTTTACATATCCTGCCATGTTCAAAACCATATTAGTTATAGGAGTGGTGTTTTTTCAGTGTTGCTGAACCATTAAAAAAAAGATTAAACACACACAGAGATGAACAGATGCACACGCACTGGGTTTTCTTTAATGGCAGGTATGAGCATATTCTGGAAGTCTATATGGGTGAAGGTACAAGCTGCCATTGAATTCCTTTAATCACTATATTAAAAATAGTGTTTCTAAATTCCTTCCTTCCTTTCTCCTTCTGTCCCTCCCTCTCTCACACATGTACATTACATAGAGGTACAGTCATTATTCTTTAAAACTAAATATATCATCTCACAAATAACAGCCTTTGTAAAATTGTTTGCTTGGGTAAATCAGAATTCCAAGCAGGATACTATAAATACTGTATTACTGTCACCCAGAACTCCATCTGATTGTTCCCCTTACTTTTTTCAAGCTTTCTCAGACTTTAAACTCATATATATTCAAATTCATCAAGAACTTTTGTTTATAATAAAAGCCAATGTTAAATATTCTTAAAATAAGTGATAATCACCGGGTACAGAAATGCATATCTTAATCAATTAATATCAGGCATTAATTGGCATGTGACTCTTGCTACTCAGAGTGATGACAGGTTGAAGTTAGGGTTTGTAATATGAAATTTTTGGTATATTTCTGCCAGTTCTTATTATGTTTTGCTTGTCAATGGATAGCCAGGTTTTAAAATAGCAAGAATTATTGTTGATTCAAACTGTTGCTTGGCAATGTGTCCCAAAAATTATATATATGTTACATTTTAGTGTATATAACACAAAATAACTTCTGAAAAGTATTGCTGTAGGAAATCAAGACAAGCTGACATGAGAATGCCACATGAAAAGGACATGCAAATAGATCTCCAATTAAAATATTTTTTCCCAAACAAAGAAAATTGTTCCTTTTCTGGATGATACCTTTTGTTTTATTGGTAGCCCCATTCTTTCCTTGGATTTGACCTTAACAATGAAAAAAGTTTTATGTTTAATTATGAATAACTGTGATTCTAGGCTTAATTATATAGGGGTGGGGGACCTATGCTTTCATATCCAGAAATCATGTTGTGTTATATAGGCTGTGTTTAACATATTAATTTTGGGAGTAGATTTCCTTTAGGTGTACAGTTTTGCAGCTTTGAGTTTATTTATTTAGAAGATTTTTGCAAAATTGTTTCAGGATCATGCTGAAAGATCTGATTGGCCAAATATAATGACCAGGGGCAAATTATCCTACTTCACATATATTATGTGAAGACCTAGCTCTGAGGAGAAGACTCTAATCCTGGGAAAGATAGAAAAATAGAGGAGCAAAGGATGGCCACCAGCAAGGTGGATGAATATAGTTACCATGGCAATGGGTGCAGATGTGGTCATTCAGACTCCACACCAATTTGATGATACGTAATCAATTAAAAAATGCAAAATTCTATATATAGCAAGACATTATTCACTACTACCTGATTTCCCTTCTGGTCTCCTTTTTTATTATCACTGAAAAGCGTAGATAAACCTACTACAATTCATATTTCATATTTTAGAGCAGCTAATTTAAAATCATAATTGAGCTGAATACAATTCCTACTCTGCAGCAATTAGACAAATACTATTTTTTTCCCCCATCACACATCGCCTGTCACTCGTAACCATTCAATCATCTTGCCTCATTAAACACACAAAATCTTTGGGTATACGTTTATCATTATACTTTCAAAAGAAAAAGCAGCATAAAACATGTGCTATTCCATCCTTCTCCCTGTAAGGGTTTTTTTTTCCCCCTTCTTCTTTTTGCTGATCTCCATGGAAAAATAAAGTACAAAATCTGTGCTGAACTAAAAAAATTGTATTTCCTTCACTTTTAACCAAAAATCAATAAATAATGTAACGACAAAAAATATCCTGCCAAAAAAGGCAGTACCTTGTGAGTTATAACTTTATTTCTGTATAGCTCAAGGGGTGGTGGGTTGCAGAGGGAATGTGAAAAGTTCATTATGATCAGTCAGAAAAAAGCACAAGCGCTAAGAAGAAAGAAGCTTTTTTCCTACTGGGATTTTCTCAGATGGCATGATTTGCATGAAGGACGCCACATCAAACATATTGGATGCCCTTTGTCAAATATTAATGCGAAGCTTGTTTTAAGTTCTCTCCTGACTTTGTGCCACCTTGTATCAAAGGCAGTTAAAAGTAAGACTTGGGAGGAAAAGCAAAAAGAAAAAGATCTTCCTAACAGTTTCAACACTTCGTGAAAAATCTTCCCTTCTTGGCTGGGCTCAGCTCAACAGCAAACTTTTTGTTTTTAATCACTCAGTAAACATGTACCTATTTTATGTGGTTCTTAAATTCACCCAAGTTGCTGCTTATTTGGGGTTTTGCTGAATTAAAACAGAAAATTATAGCATCTCATAGTTCTAAAACTTATGTACTAAGCATGTGGGAAATAAAAGTGATGAAGGCTGGTCTACTTGGGGGCTATATTAAATGATATTTCTTTGTTCTGCTCATTAACCATGTAAGTAAATCCCCTGATGATCTATATAGGAACTGTGGTGGTGTAGTGGTTGGAAACAGTGGTGGGATTCAATTTTTTTACTACTGGTTCTGTGGGCGTGGCTTGGTGGACATGGCAGGGGAAGGATACTGTAAAATCTCCAGTCAGAGGTGGTATTTGTCAGTTCTCTGAACTACTCAAAAATTCCACTACCGGTTCTCCAGAACTGATCAGAACCTGCTGAATACCACCTCTGGTTGGAATGCAATACTGCAGGCTAACTCATTGCTCACTGCTAGGAGTTCGATTCTGACCAGATTAAGGTTGACTCAGCCTTCCACCCTTCCAAGGTTGGTAAAATGAGGACCCAGGTTTATTTATTTATTTATTTTATTTGTCAATCGCTTACGAGGTATAAGTATAAACATGAGTAAGAATAGAGGAAATAGGTATGAATAAATGGGGACAATAGGACAGGGATGGGAGGCATAATGGTGCACTTATGCACACCCCTTACAGACCTCTTAGGAATAGGGTGAGGTCAATAGTGGATAATTTGAGGTTAAAGGAGTGGAGGTTTGATGATGTAACAACAAAGTCAAGTAGTGCATTCCAGGCATTGACCATTCTGTTGCTAAAGTCGTACTTTCTGCAGTGCAGTTTGGAGTGGTTAACATTGAGTTTGTATTAGTTGTGTGCTCTTGTATTGTTGCAGTTGAAGCTGAAGTAGTCATTGACTGGTAGGACATTGTAGCAGATAATTTTGTGTATTATGCTTAAGTCCAACCATAGGCGGCGTAGTTCAAGATTGTCCTATATAACTATAGGATAATCATAAATGCAAGTATGCAAAATGTATGCATTTTTTTGTGCCAAAAAGGGAGTAGGGATTTCCATGTATTTTATAACAACAGCAACAACAGGAGCAACAACAATAATAATGGTGATGATGATGATGATAATGATGATGATGATGATGATAATAGTAGTAGTAGTAGTACTTATTTGTGGCAGGACTTTTATATTTTGGCAACTGCAAGATTATTAGCAGGGACTGGGGAAAATGGATTGTACATATATTGTGTACATGTACATAGCAGGGGAAGCT
Source organism: Bungarus multicinctus (assembly GCA_023653725.1). Taxonomy (NCBI): domain Eukaryota; kingdom Metazoa; phylum Chordata; class Lepidosauria; order Squamata; family Elapidae; genus Bungarus; species Bungarus multicinctus. The sequence continues at coordinate 107,861,770 of CM042836.1, forward strand.
ACACATTTTTCTGCACAATTATTTCTTAAACCCATTCATGAAAAGGTACCTCTCATGCATCCATCGCAGAGATACCATTTTTGTGGTTCTGAGACAAGCAGGGGAAAAAAAACCCGTCTCTTCTGGCCACAAATGATCTGTTCTTTTTGGTGCTGCTCAAACTTCACTCTGCCATAAGGCAGAGATAAACTCAGAGGAAAATAAGAATGAGTAAAGATTGGGTTATTTTGCGGAAGCTCAGCAATAGCAGGAGAAATTGTGGCTTTGAACATTGGGAAACAATATTTTTGATAATCATCTTTCAACAAATTTTTCCCCCCAAAGTCAATTTTAATACTGCTGTTTAGAATTATTTTTCTACAGCAGCATCAGAGATGCTATTCAGCAGGTTCTGACCAGTTTTGAAGAACCAGTAGTGGAAATTTTGATTAGTTCGGAGAAGTAGCAAATACCACCTCTGACTGGCCCTAACCCCATCTATTCTCTGCCTCCCGAGTCCCAGCTGGTCGGCTGGCTCTTCTTTGGTTACCCTGCACAGGAGAATGGAGCTGGAAAGCAGGTTAGTAGGGTGGGAAGGGAATGGGATTTTGTAGTAACTTTCCCCGAGGAGTGGGGTGGGAATGGAGATTTTACAGTATCTTTTCCTGCCACACCTACCAAGCCACGCCCACAGAACCAGTAGTAAAAAATTTTTGAATCCCACCACTGAGCAACATGAATTGAAATCATTTACAAGAAACCTTTCTGCCTTTACTGCCTACTTTGTGTGGATCTCGGGCACATATCCATGTATGTCCTTTGCCAAAGAAACATTATATAAAAACCTGACAAGTTCAACCCTGAGCATTTGGGTACTGCCTAAAAATCATCATTGCTCTTGTCATTTGGTTGGATTGATGAGAGTATTTCAAAATCAGTTTATTCTGATCCAGTTTATATTTATATTCACTGATCTGGAGGGATACAATGGCAGTTGCAAAAGTGAATGCATAATCGGGCTTGAAATGAACCTATTTGCATTACTTTTGTTCCCAGTGATATAACTTTTGATTTTTGGTTACAGAAAAAGAGAAAAAATAATAATAACAATAGATAATTTAGTTCTTCAGTTCAGAAAACAGATTGGTTGGCAAAGTTTTGCTGACAGCAGAAGATATTTTCCTATTTAAATTATCTCTTATCCAGACATTTTATTTAACATAAGAACATTCTAAATACTTTGCAGGGTGAAGTAGCATTTGGTACCTTTTTTCTTAGGCTATTTCAGGGAAAGTTGAAGCATGAATTAAATATTAGTAATGTAATCCTTTCCACAATCTGAGGCCAGGCTGCTGAAGATTTTTCTGTTAATTGGAGAAGACTATTTTACTGTTGTAGAACAAATACACTTATTTCACTGCTTCCTTTTTGCTTCCAGTACACCCATACATCTTGAAAGCTTGCACTGCTTTAAAAATAAGCTGATATAATAGAAGATATGATTGGAATGCACTATTTATCTTAAGGATCATATGTTGTTGTTTCAAATAAAATCTTTATTACAGTTAAAGACCAGCATAAGGAGGAAAGGGTACAGTCAATTAAAAACATAGAAATTACATCAAAATTATTAATTTATTAATAACAAAAACTCTAAAACTATTCCTGTAACCATTAACTAGGCAAAATGGTGCATCATAGGACAATCATTTTCAAACTGAGGTACCTCAAATGGGCTAATTTACAGCGTGCATCCAGTTTGGGGATACATGACTCTTAACTAGGCTGTTACTGTTTGAGGTCTGACAGGCTACCGCTGCAGTCATGTGATGCTCATTTTGAATGTGCTGTGGCAATTTCCAAGCCATCTCCCCCTTCTTCCTCTCCAACCAGCAGCTGTCACTTATCTGCCTGCTGGAAAGGGAAGGGAAGGGAAGAGAAGCAAAGGATGGATCATTGCTTTGGGAGCTTGATGTGATATGTCAGAATGAGGCTGAGTTATTGGATCTGACTGCTTGAATGAGTCATGGTTATTTTTCATGACTTCTTTTTTCTTGCATGCCAGTAGTTATTTGCAGTATCACTGTGCAGCTGCCAATTTATTTTTGGATGCATAAGTTTGGTAAAATGGTACTTGGAGGCTTGGAGTGGTGCTGCTGTTGTTTCAAGGGTGCACTGTTACTATGAATTAGATGCTGATAGAACTTTTAGGTAAAAGTGTTATGGTATCTAAGAGTAGATCAGGAGAATCAGGTGGTGTCAGGACAGGTTGAAGATTCTGTAATCATTTGATTTAGATTGGTAGGGGATTCACTTTAATCTTTGTACACATCCCAGATTCCCTATTGTGAGATGAAGTGGGCATTTATATCACACACACACACACACACATACACACACACACACACACACACAATGTTTCCAATGTGCAAAGTGCTTTCAACAGGGGACGGACTCCACAATGTTTTACAATGGCTGGAAGTGCTTTATATTTTCTCAGGCCATCATAACTATGAATGGTTCTTTAATGGTCATAAATTGAGGACTACCTTTACGTGATTTTAGCAATATGGAAGCCTGGATAAATAAATAAATAAAAATTATTAATTAAAAGTAACAATACTATTATGTTATGAATAAAATAACTGGGCAGTCTTAGCATAATATGGATATCAAACATTTATTGATCTATATATTTGCTCACAACTTAGTTAATTCCAAAGTTCAAAGCAGTACCAGAGAAAGAAAGAAGGTGATTGTGGTGGCATTTTAGGGGATTGTTGCTTAGCCAGGCAAGAAGGAAGATAGGAAGCTGTGACAGCTCCTGGGAACGGTTAGATGGCACCAAGAGGCTGCTGTGGGAGGATGAAGTCATGAGTAAGAAGCAAAGATCAGTAGTAGCCGCTATGACAGCACTAAATGACAGGCAGAATCTGAGTCTGCCTTATTTGAACTCCTGGTGGATATCATGCTATTGATAGCAGCTTGGACCAGAATGCCAAGAACAATGCCAAGAACAAGTCTCTTAGACTTTGTATTGGTAAGATTTCCTAAGAAGTTGATTAAAAGGAAGAATTGCACAAGTACTCTACTTTTAATTGAGAACTTATTAAGTTCTTTTGATATCAAGGGAGAAGATGTGTTTCTTTTGTGAAGGAAAGGGCAGATTTGTGATAGTTTTTTTTTAAATATCTATAAGACTTCTTAGAAACCAGTTCCCACATTCAACCACATCTGAACTGCAAAATAGAGTTTTTGGAAGAAAGACTATACTGCAAAACATCCCTGAAATCAAATTGAATAAATAATATCCCTTTTCATTTGTACCAATCTATTATTTTCCTCCCCGACCCTGCTTTTAAAATTCATGTGTTAGTTTGTCTTTAGAAAAGTTCACCTCCCACTTTCAGTTACCCATTGCATTTTAATCATACTGTAGAACTATAAGGTAGGTGACATATTCCTTTGGGTGGAAGCAAGGTGTTAATAAATAATGATTAGAGGCATAAAAATTCACATGTCTTAGTCAAGATTTTTATTCAATTTGGTCCTTGATTAAAATCAAGATGGAGGTGGCAAACCAGGTTAACTGATCAGAGTCCAAACCCAAACTTATGATTAGCATGTAATCTGACTGCTAGTTGATATTCATGGATGAACTCAGCTAATCTTTGACTGTCTGTCCTACACAGTGGTGGTTACAATCTGTTACACAGTCCATTGTAGATGACTCCTCTCTTTTTGTTTTTGGGCTAATGAGAGTTTTAGTTCACTTAAGATGTTTTGAAGGGCATTAATTAGTTTGTATACTCTGGTGTGGTTGTAACAGTTTGTTGGTTGTTTCTGTTTTTGATATATAGCAGTGTTATCTTTTTCATAGCTTGTGTTGGTAATGCTATAGATAGAGTGATCAGATACTTTTGATAAAGTTGTATGGAAAACATGGGACATGGTTGAGTATATATGCTTGTGAGTATGTAATTGTTTATGTATGTGTATTATGTATGTACATGTTCACACACACACACAAATAATACAGCAGAGATGCTCTACAAAATATATGTATTTGGCTTGTGGCATACTTAGTTAAAAGTTGCTGCATTAGCTTTTAAAAAAATAAATGAAGGAAAAGGTTATCCCATCCATTTACAAATATGTTATAGTAAAAATGTGCATGGAATCATTAAACTATCTCCTTTTGTTTTAAAAGGCAGAGAGGGGATGTTCTTCAAGGTAAGACTCTAAAGGAAATTCATATATTGATTTGATCAAGGGTGGTCATTTGAAAATATTGGCTGATTATAATTACTGGCATTTATTTATTTATTCAATTTATATACCGCCCTTCTCCCGAAGGACTCAGGGCGGTGCACAGCCAACTAAAACAATACATATAAAAAAGTTAAAACAGAATTAAATATGGGCTGCTCCTGCAGTACTGTAGGGCGATCTCCTAAAATTTGAAATAAGGCTGCTAAAATGTTTTGCCATTCTAAAAGGTTGGAGGGCAAGTACCTCCTTGCTCATCCAATCAAGAATAAAACTAGAAACGATAGTCTACATCTGCCATCCTGTTAGCAAATTGTTTCCATAAGTTGTTATTGAAAATTACTTGATCACAGAGTTGCAAAATAGTTCCCCATAATTGTCTACAACTAGAAAAAATATTCTTAACAAAGTTGAGGAACAATAGTACAGGAACAGACATCACTGACTCTTTGAATAGTGTGTGCATTAAAATTATAATTATTATGTTCCACTGAGAACCTAACTTTACTTGGACTGCAATCATTTTTATTTGTATTTTTAATGTAACTTTTTTTCTGTACAGCCAGAATAATAGAAAATATTCCCCATAGCTAATTTAGTATCTGTGCAATTTCAGTTCTGGGAACCCCAAATAAGTACAGTACATTGCAATTTATATTTTATTGCATTATGAATTCTAATCCTGTAAAGTTCATGTCCTTATTAATATTTTATTATTTTTTGTGAAGTCCTTGGTGCTCTCTGAGCTTGTTTGCTTGCAAATATTTCATTACCCAGCTAGTTAACATGGTCAGTGCTGGTATTGGATTCACTTCCTGTTTATATACAATAGCTTGCCTTGACATTGTTGGTGGGAGTATAGTATTCTCTTTGGTAGGTCCTTGATTTGGATATTTTTTTCTGTTTGATTGTTTGTCTGGTGTTAATTCCTGCTTATCAGGGTGTAGGTTAATGGAGATGTATTCTGGTCATTTGGTGTCCTTTCTATCTTACTCATCTCTTCTTTAAAAGGTGTATAAATGAGCAGAGTCTATCAGAATGAAGACCCAGTTTGTTGGGGGCAAAATGCTGACTCTGTAAACCACTTAGAAAAGGCTGTAAAGCATTATGAAATAGTCTAAGTGCTATTGCTATTGATAGCTGATTTGTCAGAATGGCTAGCTTCCAGCAATTCCCTAATAGTTTTTGATTTTACTGTTGTGCAGATCTTCCAATCCAATTTTCCTTAGATGTAAATCTAAGTAGCCCCAGCTACTATGTGATAATGCTGTGACTATGTGATATTTCTGGTCCCAGTTTTAATGACAAGGGACAATCATTTTTGACCATCTTCCCGATGGCACCCTATACACAGATATCATGTCTTTCTCAATCTTTTTGTCTGCAGACTGAACATTCACAGTTCCTTCAGCCTATTCCCATAGTCCCTGTGTTATCATTGCTACCACCCTCTATGTGTATGGTGTGTATGCCACCCTTCTGTGTGTATGGTGCCCAGAACTGTGCCCAACATTCCAAGAGTGGTCTCGCCAGTGCAGTGTAGAAATGAAGGTGAGAATGTCTATAGGCAGTCTCATATAACTTATGGACTTTCAAATAACTTACTATCACTGCCTTTCTCTATTTCTATATCTTTTATTTCTCCCATGTCTCCTATCCATATTTCTGCCTCCTTTTTAAATCTGTAACCAATTTGCTTATTCTGAATATAATTAACTTTGAGAGAATTACTTATTCGTGAATAGGACATATGCTTCGGTGGGAATGTTAATATTGTATATATATATAAAAAATATAACAAAACAATACAAAATAATTTCCTTGTGTGTCCGATCACACTTGGTCAAGAAAGAAATCCAGTCCAGTCCAAATACAATACTTAAACTATATTAAACAAATGTACCACTTTTAACAGATTAAAAATGGTGCTCCTAATTACTTGTTTTTCTTTTTAAAAAGTATGTATTTAAAAAACAATAAGATATGTCCCAACTAAGAGGAAGCATTTGCTTCTTTTCCACATAATATGGATAATCTTTATCCAGTTTAAATCAGCTGACTTCCTGGCCCTTTATTACTTTTGTAGTTTCATTTTAAATTAATCAGCATAAAAGCTAGTTTGTTAGTTTTCTTATCTTCTTCTCTCAACTCATTTAGATAATAAGTGGGTAACTTTTTGGAGCTTTTAATAATAATTAGGTAATTACTATTATTGAAAGGCACACTCTGTATAAATTTAAAAGTAAAGGTTTCTTGCTTTTGAACTATATGCAATTGTATATACACCTTTAATTACACTGATTTATTAAAAAGTAAAAAAAAAATGGTAACAGCTTTAAAATCCTCTGCTGGTTTTTAATGAATTAAAGGTCTGGTTCTTCATCTCCCAGAAATTTCAAATTTGACATTGTTAACCCTAGTTAAAGTCATATTCTTTCTTTAGATGCATGGCTTTTTTAAATATAAAGTTATATTCTTTCTTTAGTTCCAGGGCTTTACCACAAACCCTGGTGTAATCAATTAATTAGAGGAAAAGTGTGTACATTGTTTCCAAATGACTGCTAAATCCAAACTTCATTATGTGCAGGTATTGTTATCATTTTTTTTCAGTATGCATACTTTGTGGAAAAGCAAATGAAATATATTTATAAAAATGATATCAATAAGGAAAAACATTTCAAGCTTCATTCAGACTGTTCCAGAGGCATTGGACTTACTGACTGATTATTTCAAGGCTTCTGTCCATTGCAACTGAAATCTACTAAAAGGAATTCTATTAAACAGAGGTTTTACTGGGATATGGTCCTAATTATCCTTCTTTGTATTGTTTATCTATAATGGCAGGGGTGACAAACTTGCACTGTCATGCGTCATCACATGACGTATCATGACTTTTTTCCCCTTCACTAAACTGAGTGTGGGCATGGCCAGTGTGTGACGCATCTGGCCTGTGGGCTGCGAGTTTGACAGCCCTGCATAATGATATATCAATCAAGGAGAGAAGCAACCTAGAACTAAGAAGAAATTTCCTGACAGTTAGAACAATCAATCAATGGGACACTTACCTCCAGAAGTTGTGAATGCTCCAACACTGGAAGATTTTAATAAGAGATTGGAAAACTATTTATTTATTTATTTGTTTGTTTGTTTGTTTGTTTGTTTAGCCAATTGCTTACAAGATATTAGGTATAAGTAAAACATAGTTATGAATACATGGATACATATAAGAAAAATAAAATATAAAAGAAACAATAGGACAGGGATGGTAGGCACATTGGTGCACTTATGCACGCCCCCTACAGACCTCTTAGGAAAGGGGTGAGGTCAATAGTAGACAGTCTAAGGTTAATGTTTTGGGGGTTTGGGGAAGAAACCACAGAGTCAGGTAGAGTATTCCAGACATTGACCACTCTGTTGCTGAAATCGTATTTCCTGCAATCAAGTTTGGTGCGATTAACCTTGAGTTTGTATCTACTGTTTGCTCTTGTGTTGTTATAGTTGAAACTGAAGTATTCATTGACAGGTAGGACATTGCAATGTATGATTTTATATACTATACTTAGATCGGATCGAAGGCGGCATAGTTCTAGGTTTTCTAGGTCTAGAATTACGAGTCTGGTGACATAAAGTATTCTGCAATGAGTAGAGGAGTGAAATGGTGTAGGGTTTCCTGCCTGAGCAGTGGGTTGGACTAGAAAACCTCCAAGATCCCTTCCAATTCTGTTATTCTGTTATTCTGTTAATGGGATTCAGCAAGTGTATGTAAGACTGCAGTGCTATCTATACAGAAATTAAATGTAAAGTGTAACATATATACATACAAAGATTCACTGATAGTCCTGTTTAGTGATAAATGAAAACTATATAAAGAATAGTCCAGCTCATCTTACTTTCCTATTATGGACATCATTATAAATAGATTAAATAAATGGATTGCCTTGATGAATGTTGCCAATTGTTGTTGTTTTTTTGAGCAACTACTCATTATAGATTAAATAGATTTATTTTAAAAGAAATAACTTTCATTTTAAAAGGTGAAAACCGTAAAGTTTTCAATAATGTCTTTCAACATTGACATATGGGCTTATTTTTCTGTTTTCTGTATTATACAATCATTTTCTTAATTTCATATGAACTAGATCACTCTCTTAGAAAAAAAAAGTTGTCATTTATAATTTAGAAAGCCTACACTAGCGGATAACATTTAAAGAATGCAATTTCATGCCAACATAGTTTGAAAAATGAACCTTCCATCTGTCCTTCCCACTCCTACCTTATGGCTGGCATTTAGGTTAAACAACAACAAAGTCACTGGGACCCAATCACAGTGCAGGCTTTACAGGAAGACACTGTAGCACTATATGAAATATTTTCACTACAATGGAAAGATAATTTTGAACAAACTCTTTTAGAAGGTTATGGATATTTACAAAATGTGAAAGAAAACAAACTGGGCACCTATGTCTGTTTTGCACCAGTGAAAGGAATAGTAGGAAGAGTAGATACCTTAAGTCATTTTCATGGGATAATAACATTCCCCTCCTGCAGGAAGATAGGATCTTAGCAGTCTCCCAAATTTAGCTGCAAACAAAATTATACTTCATGTAGCATAGGAAAATATTGGTTATTAACTTTGAGTCTGTGGATTTTGCTGTGGGTTTAGATTATTTCTATATTTAGACTGTACAAGTATGGTAACTTTACTATAAAAAAGTATTTTTTCCCATCTCTGATGATTCAGATAAAAAAAGGTAAACGTTCCACTCACACATGCGTGCAAATCATTTCCGACTCTAGGGGGCAGTGCTCATCTCCATTACAAAACCGAAGAGCCAGCACTGTCTGAAGACATCTCTGTGGTCATGTGGCCGGCATGACTAAATGCCGAAGGCACACAGAATGCTGTTACCTTCCCACCAAAGTGTTCCTATTTTTCTACTTGCATTTTTACATGCTTTCAAACTGCTAGGTTAGCAGAATCAGATGGTGGAGATGGAAAAGAAATAGTTTTAACTGACAAGGTGCAAAGGAAAGAGGAGGATTGAGTTTACTTGATTTGGAATTGTATTTTGTAGCTTCCTGTTTGGCTTGAGTGAAAGAGGAGGGTATTGCTGAGAAACAGAAGGTTTTTGGAGTTAGAAGGGTATGACTTGAAATTTGGGTGGAATGGATAGTCAAAATTTATGTTTTTTTTTTTTTTAATGTTAGGCATGCTTTATTGAGAATATGGAATAGATACAAAATTCAAGCTGCAACTGAAAACACTTTTGTGGATCTCATCACAAGAAGCATTTTATAGATAAAGAAAAATATGGAAACATAAATTTGTCATAAGATAATATAATTTTGTCAATGAAATGTAAAATAAAAATTGAGAGAAAAACAGGGCAGATGAATAGAGTTGTTAATGATTCTCTTAATTACACTTCTTAAAAAGATTTAAAGTGGATAAAAGAATGTATGGCTTTGAACATTGCAAGACTGAGTTTGAAATAGAATTGTTTAAAAATGATGAACATATCATTGTTAAGATATATAAACTTATATTGAAACAGAAGAATAAGTAAAAGAACATGTGATACAGTAGAATAATTTTTTTGGTTATAATATACAGATGGAACAATGGGAAAATATGTGGCTGAAAATATTGAAGTTTACTCTATGTTATAATTCTTAAGGAGAATTTTTTTTAATCATGTCCTGTATCAATGCTGTATGTCACCTGAGAAATTGCATAGAATGTATAAAGGCATGTCAAATATGTGTTAGAAATATGAACAACAGGAAGAGATATTTAATGATGTTTGATATATGTGTAAAAAAACCTAGAAAATTTTGGATTCAAGTACACAGATTGAGATTTTAAAGATTAATATATTCAGACCAGGGGCTTCTATTTTGGGATTGATAAACAGTTGAAAAAAATGTTCATGGTACTTTGTCTTTGAATAAGACAATTACAGCAAGATTATTGAGGGCACAAAGATAGAAAAACACAGCATTACCCACAATGGAGAAATGGTTGATGAAGATGATGGAACATGCTGAGATGGCTAAATAGACTTTGTTGCTAGAGAAAAAGACAATATCTACTTTTAGTGCAAGGTTAACAGTTCCTAATGTAACTGATTTTCCTCCTTACTTAGCTGGAACATAAAAGAAAATAAAAAGCTAAAAGAAGCTAGATTTTTCCTGGCATCATGCAGCATTTCACAATGTACTGGGGACTTTGCCTAGCAAATTTTACAAACATTTAATATAATTCTAAACTGCATTGTACAGTATTGATAAGTTGCATCCTTCTCAACCTAAGGATTCTCAGCTTCAGGCTGGCTGTTTCTCTGTCAATCAAAGTTTTCCATGGCCTCCCTGCCAGCTTGACATGGCTATTACATATGCAGTGTACTGTGGAAGAGGTGTGTGAAATGTTATTAAATATATGTATGTTTAGGACCTATATATTTTGTTAGCTAGACAGTAGTGAAATTGTGCTGTTTTATAAGTTCATTTGTTGCTCATCCTTCTCTAGTTTTTTACAACCTCCTTATTTTATCCTCCCCTGCATGATTAATTGCTTGTTCCATCATCCCAAACTCAAGGTTAAGTTAAGGTCTCCTTCAGGTTGGTGGACTATGTAATAAAAATCAGTTTGGGTAGGTTCTGTCATCAGAGCATTATAGGTTTGAGGGTGGAATTCTATTTATTTTTCTCCATTGTTTTCCCTTGAGGCAGATCTTGTAAGACATGCTAAACTTCTAAATAATATAGAGCCTATATTTCATATCAGATCATATCAGAAAATCTGATATGATATACATACACACCTATATGTGTGAATGCATGCTTAGAACCAGAATTAAATTTCATCGCAATATAATAAGTTGCAATGCTTTGTTTTTAGAATCTTCATATTAATATTTTTAATATTAATATATTAAAAAAATTTAAACTGTATTTGCTAATTTATTTTAAAACTGTCTCATAATGTCAGCTAAAGCTTTAGTGGTCCGTTCATGAACTTGTTTAAAAATTCAGTTGAATTGTAGTGTAGTTTATGCTTTTTCAATTTCTTTTTATTGTTATGCTTCTATTCTGAAAATGTGTTATGAGCCACTTCAAATTATTTGTCAGAGAAATGTAAGTAAAGTTTAAATAACTGAGGTCTCTTCAATGCATATGAAGTGAAGTTATCTTGATAACTCCTTATGCATGAGATGCCATATACATACTTATGAATTTGCACGGAGAGCTCAGTCAATACTTCAGGGTATAGTATCATCAGTACTCAGATTATACCAACTGTATATTGTTACCCCAGGCTATGAAGAGGAAAATGCTGTTGATGTCCTTTTCTAGTATTTGGAGACAGTAAGGATCTCTCCTTACAGGACAGAATAATGTGGAGCTGAACCTTAATCAGTCTGAATTACTATGGATACTCAGTCTTCTTCTGCCAGCACCAATTATTTCTTGATGGGTAAGCACTACTGTCATAGAACAGATTCAAACTTTAGGATCCTTCTGTACTCCAGGATTCTGATGAAACAGCAGGTGAAAACTGTGGCCAAAGAGACCTAAACTTAACTTTGGCTAGTGCACCAAAGAAGGTCTCAGCCAGTCTTTGAGTATTGAAGATTTGTCCTGAAATGAATACAAATGCCAGGTCCTTGTAGTGCAATGGTGGTTTATTCATTAGCTCAGCAAACAACAAATAGCCTTCTTTGACAAAAAAGGCTAAAAGCGGGCAAGGTTTGAGTTGGATTTGAGTTTGCTCCCTTTCTTTTTATTATTATCATGAGACACACCACACCACACCCAGGCCTATATGCAGTTCTAGTTCTGGTCATGCCTAACCCATTATCCCTAAATGCTATTAACTCTATAACATGTCTACATCCCTACCCTATTCTGACCCTCACTAACTGATCCCCACCTGGTGCCACCTTCAGCATGTTTTACCTAAGGCTTAATTACCACCTATATGTGTCCCAATCCCCTTTAACAATATGCACCACATCAATACATGAAAAGAGCCATTTCCAGCAGCCCCCAGTTGTTTCAGAATCCATCCTGTATTCCTGCAGTTGCTTCAGAATCCATTCTCAGCTTTGCTGAGTCATTTCAAAGCCATTGGGCAGAACACAAGCAGAAATACAGATGCAGCAGCAGCAGAGATAAGATGACATGGCCAGCTGACTTGCTGCAAGGCATATTCGGAGCTGATGGGCTCTGAGTGAACTCGGAGCCCAACAGGCAGCCCCCTCTACCAAAGATCCACCTGAAAAGTAATAAAAAGGGAATAATTATCATCATAGTGGTTCACGTCCCCCCCCTGGGTTTCCCAGAGTACTGTTTGAAGACATAGTCTGTTGAAGACATGGTGCATTAACATCAATCTGGGCAACCCATGAAGCCACACCTAAAGGATATCCCTTCCATTTTACTAAACATTGTAGACCTCCTCTACATATCTGTGAATCAAAAATAGACTCTATCTCATAATGATCTGCCTTCACTGGACCAGGTAACCGATCATTGGGATTAGGTCTTCCAGGTTTAATGAGACTAATATGGAATACTGGGTGGACCTTTTGAATTGTGGTGGTAAGTTCAACTGTACCATAACAGGATTATTCACCCGATTTATGGTAAAACATCCTATATATTTGGGGCCCAACTTTGTACATGGGACACCCAACTTCAGATATTTGGTGGACAAATATACTAAATCTCCTATTTGCAATGGTGGGTGGTCACTCCGTTTCTTATTGGCATGTGTCTTATAAGCTTTAAATGCCTTATGTATAGCTTCATGTATGTTTCTCCAAGTTTCTGTGATCTTCGTAGACCAGGTGGTAGCAAGGGTTCTCCATCATCTCAGGTAATTCAGATATAGCTATGAAATCCATTCCATATACAACCTTAAAAGGGGTGTGTCCTCTGCTGCTATGTACTGCAAAAGGTATTAACGTAGCCCAGTCTGTCTGCTGGTACAATATATAACAACATAAGTAGCATTCTATTGCTGCATTGGTTTTTTCTGAAGCCCCATTAGTACTGGGATGGTATGCCATCCTCAGTCCTTGTGATGAACCTATAATCTGTAAGAATTCTCTCCAAAATCAGTTACCATGTAACCAATAAACATGTTTAATGAATAGACTGGCTAATTTAAGTGCTGACGGAAGACAAGTACAGGATATAAAATGTGCCTGCTTGGAGAAAAGGTCTATTATGATCCAAATAACAGTATAACCCCAGCTATTAGGTAAGTCCCCAATAAAATCCATACCGATATCCTGCCATGGACGATGAGAATCCGATACTCAGTGTAGTAATCCTAGTGGTGTTCCTGGCCTGGTTTTTATTGTTGCACAAAAATGACATCCTTCTCTCAGCCAGTCTTAGAGTATTGAAGATTTGTCCTGAAATGAATACAAATGCCAGCTCTTTTGTATTGCAATGTTGGTTTATTTATTAGCTTAACAGAAGAGATAAGGTGACATGGCCAGCTGACTTGCTGCAAGGCAATATTTGGAACTGATGGACTCTGGGTGAACTCGAAGCCTGATAGAAAGCTATGATCTTACTTGGCTATCGAGTTACTTAGCTACTTAATTATTTTACTATACTGCTGTACGATGTACTTATTACCTTGCCTATTGTATAATATACACTACTTGCCCTTAAAAACTACTCAGAAACTACAATTGGTCCAATATGAAGTGATCTGCATGTTTTTCAGCTATAATACCAGTTTTGTGGAGCTTGCATTGATTACCACTTGATTTCCAAATAAAATTTGAGATGCTCCTTTTAATTTTATAAAGTTTGAAAGGCAGCCTACTTCATCTAACACCAGCTTCAGAAATTAGATCAGGGAGAGAGAGAAACTGTAATTGAACCCAGATTTTCAGGAAGTGAAGATCAGGAGATCTCCTTCAGTCAATGAAGATCAGGAGATCTCCTTCCTTGTTGATGTTTTGGAAGTTGTTAAAGTCATTGCTGAAAAAGAAGGCAGTAGCAAACCCATTTGTGAGTAATGTTGCCAAGAAAACATAATCAGGATGTTAGGCATCCAGAAATTATCCGTAGTAATCAATCATTCCAAGACAAGCATAATCTCCAATTGATTTATTAGGAACAGCTCTGGTATGTCTATGGAAATTTCCAAAACTGAAACTCATTCCCAGTGTGTGTCACAAAGTCCTCCCTATCTCCTCCCACTTACTATACTTCATAAATCACAAGAACCAATTAACTGCAGCTGGAATTTTTTAATACGACATACTACATAACTTTGAACTGTTCAACTCCCTCAACCCCTCTTCATTGTTCACATTCTTGTGGCAGCTGATCTCAGAGCTGACAGGCATCCCCCCCTTGAAAACTCCTTCTCCTCAAAGAAAAACAGCCAAAACAGATACAGGGGTTAATACATTGTCCTTAACCCCCTCTCCCCCCTCCACGAGGACCCTTCAGTTTGTGGGGGAAGTCCTCATGGAATTGGATAACCAATTGATCAGCATGGACATCCCAACTCTTTACCCAACTAGCATCTGAGAGAGAGTATCCCTTCCATAAGACCAAATATTGCAATCGTCCACAGTGTAATCTAGAATCGAGAATTTTCCTAATTTCATAATGTGCTTCCCCCTGCACCATTAATGGGTCAGGGGGAGTGATTGGCACTGGTCTTATCACTGATGTAGCAGCTGGTTTTAGTAAACTACAATGGAAGACTAGATGAATCTTCCCTAATAGTCGAGGAAGACTTAATTGGACAGTGACTGGATTGATTATTTTTGAAATTGGGAATGGACCCAAGAATTTTGGGCCCAGTTTCTTACTGGGCAGTTTCAACCTAAGATACTTGGTTGACAAATATACTTTGTCTCCCACTTTAAAGGGTGGTTGAAGGGATCTATGTTTACTTGTCTATTTTTTATAATTTTTTGCAGCTTCGGTCAAAACTTTTTTTGTATCTTTCCACCCTTTCTTTAATGAGTTCATCCATTCTGTTAGCGACATGGATGTGGGAGGTTGTCTAAGTTGGTTTCAAGTTGACTGGTGGTTCTGTTGTGGGAGGAAAAGGGGGCAATGGGCCTGGTCCAATGAGGATTTTCCTGAATCCGTCCTCCCATTTGATTGTGTGGGCCCATTTGTCTAGCCAAGAAAGACCCAATATGTTAGATTCTGACATCCTGGGGGCCACTATGAAGTGTATGAGTTTGCGATGGGGCCCTAATTCCATCTTGATCAGTTCTGTCATTTGGATGGCTAGGGTCCCCCAATTAATGTCCTCAAATCTGATTGGGTTTTTTAGTGGGTTAGTCTTTATGCCCAATTGTTCAATGAAAGGGAGCTCGATAAGGCATCTAGAGCACCCAGTATCAATGGCAGCTTCTAACTCCCTGGCCTCCCCCGTGTTTGGTACCATTAACTTGACCTTGACTGTAAAAGGTATGATGGGATCACTCACCATTGGGTCGTCTTCCCCAGTCAGGTTCCCGGGGACATGGTGTTGGTCTGGTGGTCCATTGCTCCCTTCTGCGTAGAGGGGACTTTCCCAGCTGTGTCTAGCAAACTGGCTAATGTCTGGAGGCCTCCCTTGACTTTTCTGACCTCTACCAGCTGTACTAGACTTTGACTGTGGTGCTTTGGTACAGGAGCAGGAGCCAGACAGTCGCCTGCTCTATGGCCATCTTGGCCAACATTTCAGCATCCTATTGGGTCGGATATGAGCAGCTTTGGCTGGTCTGGTCAGTGGACTCCTACCCACAATTCTCTTAGGTGGGACTGCTGGAAGGGGTTTTCTGTGAGGGTTGATGCTGTGGTTTAAGCTGAGGGCAGTGGTATACCATGCTTGCAGATCTCTGTTATTCCCCTAATGTCACAAGCCTTCTTTACTTCTGGATTAATGGCATTTTTAAAGTAGTGTAAAGTCATTCTTTCAGGCCAATCCATGAAGTGGCTTGCGACCCTTCTAAAGTCCCAAATAAAGACTGACAAGGGTCGCTTGCCTTGTCTAATTTCCATTAACTTCTCTTCATTCTCTGCCACCCTGTCTGGATTTTCAAATCTGAGCCTTAATAATCGAATAAATCTGTTGACATTGTGTAATTCGGTGGCTTGTTCATTGTGTAGTTGGGCCACCCAGTCTGAAGCATCCCCTTCATTCATCCCATCTATTATGGCTGTAACCAAATCATGCTCTGTGGAGTATTGATCCCCAAATTGTTCTATATGGGATCAGATTTGAGTGAGGAAGTAATTGAAATGTTCATAGCGGCCATCGAATACAGCCTTAAATGGTATTTGGTCTGGCCTGGGTCATGGTTGGGGAGGTGGTACATGCCAGGCACCTGCAGATTGAACTAGAATGAAAGGAGCCGGGCGGGCAGCGTATCTAAGCTGGGCAGGGCCCCTGAAGCCTGGCTGGGTAGTGCCTCTCTGGAATAGGGGTCCCTGCAGCCTTGCTCCAGGTTGGGGTTGCAATTGTGATTGCCATGAAGAAGATGGGCGTGGCCTGGTTCCCTGCCCGAGTGGAGGGGAAGTGACTGCTATCAGACCAGGACTTTGTTGGTGCTGGCTGCCATTGGCACTGAATCCACCCCTGGCCTGGATAAAATCCCCACCCTGGAGGGATACTCTCTGCAGGGGATAATCTTCCTGCTGGAAAATGAGGGGATTGCCTCAGAGGCTGCAACATACCTCTATCAGTCAATGCCTCTTGCTGGGCCTCTCCAACTAGCATCTATGTAATCTCCTCATCCCTCACGATATTTGGATAAGAGAAAATGGGTTGTCTCAGGCTTCCACTCATCCAAGCAGGCTGTGAGACTAAGCCTGTCACTTTTAAAGTCTGGAACTGTTGTCGTAAATCTGCCATCGATGGACTCCCAGAATAACCCTTGAGGATGTCATCTCAAGAGAATTCTGACCCAAATTGTCTCTCTTCCCTCCAATCTGATTCATGGGGCTGGAGGAAGACTTTTCTTCAAACAGTCCGGTTAAATCTGAGTTGTAACATTTCTTCAAGTTGAAAAACTTTGGCCTGGCTCCCAGGTCTTTTTCCTCTACTGCCCTTCTGAAGGTATTCATCATCACCTCCACACAGGGGCTCACAGCTCCAGCTAGTACTCCAGAGGAGGGGGGCTCCCACAAGCCCTCTCCTGTTCATCTTCAATGCTGGCTGATTGTTGATATTTCTCCATCTCTGGGAAAAAATCTCCGGAGTATCAGCTCAAACCCCTTTAGAAAGGAAAAAATGAGTTTTGGAAATAAATGTTAGGTATCCAGAAATTATCCATAGTAATCAATCACTCCGAGACAAGCATAATCTCCAATTGATTTATTAGGAACAGCTCTGGTACATCTATGGAAATTTCCAAAACTGAAACTCATTCCCAGAGCGTGTCACAAAGTCCTCCCTATCTCCTCCCACTTACTATACTTCATAAATCATGAGAACCAATTAACTACAGCTGGAATTTTTTAATATGACATACTAAATAACCTTGAACTGTTCAACTCCCTCACCCCCCCCCTTCATTGTTCATATTCTTGTGGCAGCTGATCTCAGAGCTGACACAGGATGGATGGATGGATGGATGGATGGATGGAAGGAAGATATATTGGTGGTGGTTGGATTAATTGTATTGTTTTGATTCAATTTATTGAAATCAGATGAATACCAATGGTTTGTTTTAACTCAATGTGTTGAAATGAAAGACATTTGACAGGAGCAGTCTATAATCCCAATAAAACAAAGTGTGAAAATGCTTCTTTTCGAGAAGTAATAGAAAGTACCCCATTAATACAAATTGCATTGCTGAACTCAACATAGTCCCTCATTCTTCACTAACCAAATGCAGAGCTTTTAATCAAGATCAATAAAAGCCAATTTGCATAAGTTTAATTTGAGAGCCAGCATGATGTATTAGTTAAGGTTCAGGAATGAGTAAACAGGTTCTAGTCACTTAGGTATAGAGGTAACCTTGGACCAGTTTCTTTCTTTCAGCCCCAAAAAGGCTGCTTCCAAAATATAACTCTTCATTGCATCCTGTGTTGATAGCTTCTGCATGTGAACTGAAGGGAACAGAATACAAAACTAATCTGAAACCAGCCAAACTAATATTAGGAAAAATAATAAACAACAGAACAGGCCTGATTCAATTTTCTACAAAATGACAATATGCTTGACTTACACAGAATAGAAAGGAGTTTCCAATTTGGGAGGCAAGTTGGTGCATATGAACTTTTGAGATGATGGGTATTTGCTAATATCTACAAGGACCATTATATGAAAAGGTCAACTGTTGAAATGAACTCTTATAGAGGAATCTGAATATAATTTATAGATATCATATTTGTGCTATATACCATATAGCCTCCTCTCAAGTTTTGTCCATGTCATCACTGCAAATAGTGATCATAGGGCTCTTGTGCTAACCTCATTATCTAAATAATGACCATTTGACCATTTCCACTGCCAATACTTGATTACAGATTGAAACTTATTCTTCATGCAAATGTTGAACACTCTTTGAGTCTTTCTACACAATTTGGGATTCATGTAAGATCCTGACCAAATGTAGGGTTTTAAAGTATGCCATTTAAACATGATCCCCGAAAAATTCACATTTTTAACTCCCTAGGAAAGATGAGTAGACTGGTAGGTTATAGGGATATTTTAGACAAGAGTAGCATTTACAACTCTTTTTCTCTCCATTTATATGCAAGAGTGGAAATCCTCTCTTCCCTGCAGATTACATTGGGAGTGGTGTATAGCAATGATGATGGCTGGGGTAATTTAGGATGGAAATGAAATTAGTCTTGCTTCTTTCATGCTGCTGTGATGATGATAGAGTTAGGTCCCTGTCCTTTTGCCTGCATGTCCATGTATGAAAAGGGTCAAACTGATTCAATTAGGGAACCAAGGTTGTTAGAGCCAACTTATTTTCCCTTGTTGCTTCCCAGCACACATATAGGACTTAATCTCAGCATGAGTTACTTGACAGAACTCAGCTTTGTTGCTATGGGAACAATTTTCATGAACTCCACTAAGCAACATCAGCCCACTCATTCCACCAGGGATCAGATATTTGATTGACTGCTAAGTCCAACTATGGAGTAGTAGTAGTCATGTCACATCTGTCATATTTCCCTAAATACATTTTTCCCCAAAGAAAAAAATGCACTAAACTGCACTTCTCCTTTTTTTTTGTTCACTTAAGAGTTTATTTTAATTCTTGATTAAATAAAAATTTAATTCTTAATTAAATAATTCTTGATTTTTTTTCCTCTGTATAAATAAACTCCATCATTCTTTCTCTCATTTTCCCCCTTTAAACCCAAAGCCTGGGAAACAGCGCTACTAGTAATTAGGAACTGAATGATGTTGTTTAAAGAAGTATTAATTATTGGAGCCGATGACAACCCAGGGTTACAGAAATCAAAGAAACTAAAGTAAGAACAAGAAACTACTATTCCTTAAAGAAAAAAACATCAGGGATTTACTTTGTGCAATTGATACTAATGAATCAGGCAGTGATGGCAAAGTTCTGGCCACAAAGGACTAACTCTGCATATCATTAAACCTTTATCGCATTGGAAAAAGTTTCTGATTCTAGCTCATGAACATCCACTGCAAATGCCAAACCATTGTTTCCAGACACAGAATTATCTGAATTAGAATGCAATGTATGGATAATGATAGCCTTTTTCTGTGCTAGTAGGTCTACTAAAAATAATAGTTTCTTTTTATGCAGCATCTTTCTCAGATGTAACAGGGCACCTACATTGAGTCTGCTCATTGTTTCTTCTCCCTAGCAGGTTCTTGAAATCACCTCCATCTCTCCACTCTCTTAATGGACAAGGAGTCATGTTGAAAATCCTGGGCTGTGATGTCGAAGGAGGTATTGCAGGAAAGAGAAGATTATGGCTAATTGTACAGGAGCACATTCTGTTGGATAAGCCTTAGCATGCCCCAGGCTATAGCTTATCCTGGTCAATAGGGTCTCCATCAGACATCCAAAGAAGCTTTTTGGAGCATGGACATTTGGCAGAAATAGAGATGATTTTGCAGATAGCTCTCTGCATTCAGTCCATTATCTTGACAGTCTTTATAACTGAGGAAAGCTGGTATTAACTAAGCAGATAGGCCTGGGCAAATGATTGGTATAAATGGTTCACAGCTTTCTGAGCCTAGTACCTCTCTACTATTCATTAAAGAAGTATCTTTTTTAGGTTTCTTGGGAAAAAAGAAGTTGCTTCTTTAAGAGGCACAATGAATGGTCTCTTTTAATCAGTGCCATCTTTTTGAGGCTTCTGAAAAAGTTTGAAAAAGTTGGGCAGTTTTAAGGAATAGCAGACAGATACTGCCATTATGTTTTCATGAGTTCTAAAATATTTGCTCCTAATCATTTTTAAGTCTATGCAGCTCTAATGAATAACTGACTCAGAAACTGAATCTGAACAAAAAGTGGTTGAAGATTACAAATCGGAATCAAATCCCACATCTTCAGAATTGTTTCTTGTTTCCTGTGATTATTCACTGTAAAGAGACAGAACACAAAAAATTTGTGGGAATGTTCTTTAAATGCAGCTAAAGTTTGAGGAAAAACAATGAAAATGTGGACACCTTTATTAAAAATCACAAGCAAAGTTTGATTCAGGTTTGTTTTGGGTTAATCCAATGTCTTGTGTTGGTTGAGGTGGTTGCACCAATAGAAGAAATTGAAAAAAGATTTAGCTTGAAAAAATTTAGACAGGGCTTCTACAATGGACATTCATTTTAATATAGTGTGGTATGTTTGTTTGCGTGTGTGTTCATTTTTCTGGTCATTTCAATATTTTCCCCCTTTACAACCACAGATAATAGCATCTGATAATGCAAGTGCTGGATATTAATCTAGTGAATTAAATCCTGAACGAAATAATTGTGCTTTGTCCAGCTCATGCCAGGAATTATTTTTTTAAAAAAGACCCAACGATGCATACATGCACACTTTTCAGAAAAGTTCAAACTGGAATATTGCTAAGAAGAGTGCATTATTAATAAGCAATACAAATATGTCATGCATTAATAAATAATCTGTTGTTCAAGCTGCAAATTAAAAGTCCGGGAAATTTTTTTAGTAAGCATCTATTTAGCTATGAGTTTCACATATTCCAATTATTCTTCTAGAATGACTTGAGCTTTAGCAATGTAACATGGCCTTGATGCCACCATCCATACTCACTTTATTATTTTATTAATGATCTTAAATGTTGTTTTTTAATTTGTCATTAGCCAAAACTCAATCCTAATTAAGAAAATTTTTGTATGGTTCAAATAAGGAGAATAAAATATTTCTTTAGTGCAGCTATCTAAATCCTTAGAATGGTACATGTTAACTGCCCTAATTAAATTAAACAAAAAATATTAAAACACACCTTTGGCAGTATCTTCCTTTAGAGCAGTATTTCCTCAAACCTGGCAACTTTGAAATCTATGGAGATCCTTCTGGCTGTGGAATTCAGAAAGCAAAATTCCACACATCAGTTGCCAAATTTGAGAACAATTGCTTTAGAAAAACGGTGAGCGGGAGAGGCAGATTTGGCGTTTATAAGGGGCCACATTCTGTTTCGGGAGTGCACCCCCGCTACCTATCTGCTGTGGCGCGCTCCGACCCCATTATCACTTCCCGTTCTCCAGGTGGTCTGAGTGATCGGGCCTTGGGCCTTCGGCTGATGTTGTGTAACGCCAGGTCCGTCATGAACAAGGCCCCTCTCATTCATGATTTGATCCTTGAGGGTGGGGCGGACCTGGTGGGTGTTACCGAAACTTGGCTGGGCCCAGAGGGGGGTGTCCCTCTGGTTGATATGTGCCCGGCCGGGTTTCGAGTTTTTCATCGGCCGAGGACCCAGGGAAGGGGTGGAGGTGTTGCGTTAGTTATCAAGGAAGATCTATGTCCGAGGGAGTCCACTGTTTCTCAGACATCCGGATGTGAATCTCTTTTCGTGAAGTTTGGTCCCAAGGTTCAGATGGGCTTATTGATTGCTTACCTGGCTCCCTGCTATGCATCATCTGCCCTGCTTGAGCTTCTTGAGGTTATTGCTGGCATGACGGTTGAAACCCCTAGGCTTATAGTCATGGGGGATTTCAACCTTCCCTCCGCCGGCGGTACCTCGGGAGTTGCTCAGGAGTTCATGGCTTCCATGACAGCCATGGGCCTAACCCAGTTAATCCGGGACCCTACTCACATTGGAGGTCATACCCTGGATTTAGTTTTTGTCTCTGATCAGTGGCAAAGTGATCTGGGTATAGGGAATATAGTCATAGAACCCCTGTCATGGTCAGATCACTCACTCCTAAAGCTTGACTTCCGTTCCACACCTCTTAACCGCAGGGAGGCGGGACCATTAAAATGGTACCGCCCCAGGCGCCTGATGGATCCAGATCGGTTCCTGATGGAGCTTGGGCCATTTCCCGAAACTCACACACACAACTCGGTTGAAAACCTAGTTGCCGCCTGGAATACGGCGACTGCTGGAGCGCTTGACCTTGTTGTGCCCTTGCGGCCTCTGACCCGGCGCCGCTCCCAAGTAGCTCCCTGGTTCTCCGAGGAGCTTAGGGAGATGAAACGCCGGAAAAGATGCCTAGAGAGTAGTTGGAGGACCAGCCGTTCTGAGTCTGACCGAACACTACTACGTTCTTATATTAAGACGTATTTAGTGGCGATAAGGATGGCAAGGAGAACTTACCTCTCCACCCTTATTGCGTCCACAGAAAACCGCCCAGCCGCCCTGTTTAAGGTGACCCGCTCCCTCTTGAATGTGGAGTCGCGGGAGGACCCTTTGCAGGGTCGAGCTGAGGAATTTTCTATATTTCTCCAGGACAAAATCGCTCAGATTCGGAACGAACTGGACTCCGACTGGTCATCTCCGGGCGAGAGGGCGATGTCAGATATCGGTGAGGTCATCTGGGCTGAGTTCGACTCTGTTACAAAAGAACACGTTGACAGAATACTGGGGGGACTGAACGCTACCACTTGTTTATTAGACCCGTGTCCCTCCTGGCTGGTCTTAGCCACTTGGGAGGTAACACGAGGCTGGCTCCAAGGCATTATTAACACTTCCTTGAGAGAGGGGTTTCTACCCGCCGCTTTGAAAGAAGCGGTGGTTCGACCCCTCCTCAAGAAACCGTCCTTGGATCCAACATTGCTATCCAATTATTGTCCTGTCTCCAACCTTCGCTTTGTAGCGAAGGTCATAGAGACTGTGGTGGCACGTCAGTTCCTGCAGTACCTGGATGAAACGGATTATCTCGACCCCCTCCAATCGGGCTTCAGGCCCGGACACAGCACTGAGACGGCGTTGGTCGCGTTGATGGATGATCTCTGGAGGGCACGGGACAGAGGCTATTCCTCTGTTCTGGTCCTTCTGGATCTATCAGCGGCTTTTGATACTGTCGACCACAGTATCCTATTGCATCGGTTGGAGGGGTTAGGGATTGGAGGCACCGTTCTTCGATGGTTCTCCTCCTTCCTCTCCGACCGTTCGCAATTTGTGTTGACGGGGGGACAGAGATCGACCCCAAGGCCCCTACTTTGTGGGGTACCTCAGGGGTCGGTTCTCTCTCCCCTACTGTTCAACATTTATATGAAGCCGCTAGGTGAGATCATCCGTGGCTTTGGGGTGGAATTCCACCAGTACGCTGATGATACTCAGCTGTACATCTCCACCCCTGACCACCCCAACGAAGCCGTCTTAGTTCTGACCCGGTGCCTGGAGGCCGTACGGAGTTGGATGGGTCATAACAGACTTCGTCTCAACCCGACCAAAATCGAGTGGCTTTGGTTTCCTGCCCCCAGATTCAGTCAGCTTATTCCATCGCTGGCCGTAGGAGGAGAGACATTATCCCCTGTGGAAAGGGCACGCAACTTGGGTGTACTCCTGGACGTTCGGCTATCCTTGGATGATCATATTGCGGCCGCCACCAGGAGTGCTTTTTATCAAATTCGTCTTATCTACCAATTGCGACCCTTTCTGGATCTGGACGCACTTCGCACAGTCACCTCTGCCCTCGTCATCTCCCGCTTGGACTACTGTAATTCTCTCTACATGGGGCTCCCCTTGAAAAGTCTCCGAAGGTTACAGTTAGTTCAGAATGCAGCTGCACGGATGATCTTGGGCGCCCCTCGGGACGCCCACATAACACCTCTTCTCCGCTGGCTGCACTGGCTTCCTGTGGCCTTCCGGATTCGTTTCAAGGTGGTACTTACAGTTTTCAAAGTGCTCCATGGCTCGGGACCTGGATACTTGCGGGATCGCCTGCTGCCACCAACAACCTCCCGCCGCCCAGTACGCTCCCACAGAGTTGCCTTGCCCGGGGTACCACCACTGGATCGCTGTCGTCTAGCAGCCCCGAGACTACGCGCTTTCTCTGTGGGAGCCCCATCCCTCTGGAATTGTCTCCCCCCGGATATATGAGCCATGTCAGACATCCTAACCTTCCGGCGCGCAGTTAAGACCTTGCTGTTCAAACAAGCCGGTCTAGCCAAATAAGATCATTGGGGTTTATATTTTGGAAATTTATAGGGGTGATTCTTGGCCTTCTTGATTATTTATCTGTTTTCGCTTCTGTTTTCTGTATTATCTTGTTTGTTGAGTGTACACCGCCTTGAGTCCCTTTTTGGGAGAGGGAGCGGTATAGAAGTACGAATAAATAAAATAAATAAAAATAAATAAAATAGAATATCATGAATGTGTCTCAAGATGCTACATGTCTGCACTACTATTACTGTTAATCTTCTCATCACTCCCTCTTGTGACTGTATGACCGTAACTTTGTCGCTTGTATTTTTACGATTTATATTGACTGTTTCCTAGTATGATTTGATTGCTTATTGTATCCTATGACTATCATTAAGTGTTGTACCTTATGATTCTTGATGAATGTATCTTTTCTTTTATGTATACTAAGAGTATTTGCACCAAGACAAATTCCTTGTATGTCCAACCACACATGGCCAATAAAGAATTCTATTCTATTCTATGTACCTCCTAGTTGCTGAGATGCACATGACATTATGGTTGATAACCTATGCCTTCTCCATATTACTAAAAAATCATAATGCACAAGTCTCAATTGACCAAAGGCATGATAAGCATCAGAGATCAGTATCAGTAAACCTATGTGGTGATAACCATAGCCTCATTTGGACTATAAGAGAAACAAGTGGTAAAGACCAAAAATTAAGAGTAAAAAGAATAGTAAAAAACAATATTTTTTATCTGTCAAACTAAGAGAGAGGGGAAGGATATAATAATATGAATGCTCTTGTGGAGTGGAGTTTATCAGTTCATGCAGGAAATGAATCTATCAATTTATTTCTACATTAAAGGGCTCAAATGTATTTCAGAAAGTATGAATTGATTTTTAGGATGTGTATTAAAGGAAGAATCCATAGTTTAGTGATAATTGCATAACATTCCAGTGAATAGTGTTAAGAGCAGAAATAGATCTTAATTTGGGGGAAATTGTGCAATATTTTGACTGGTTGCTATCTGGCAACAGGAATACAGGTAACATGAATTTATGTGAATGAAGGAAATAAGACATTATAGAACAAAATGATCAAGTCATTCACTGGTCCAAGGATGAACAAAAGTGTTGAGAATCTGCATAAAAAATATTTTTTCTATCTATTTGTGTGTGTGTGTGTGTGTGTGTGTGTGTGTGTATGTGTATGTGTGTGTTCGTAAGACAAAATAATGGAGATAAATCTAAGAACACAATTCCATTGTTTTTGCTGAATACCTGAGAGAATTAGTGAAGGATGCCAATATAATAAAAGGTTCTGGATGTGGGATAATGTCAGGAATGAATCTTGGAGAAAAATAGACATTAAAAATAGGAAAGAAGAAAAAATAGAATGAAAGCAGCATGACTTGGGAAGAAAAAAAGTCCTGTATGAAAAAAAATATTAGATGATTAATCTACCTCTCAACCGAATGAGTGGAAAATAGTCATATGGGAAGAGGAATTTTCTGGAACACAGTGACAATAATTATAATTTGAAGTGTCACAGAAAATGTTGAAGCTATCTAAAGGAGTATTTGAAACAGTGGAGAATGCTACAGACAAAAGGGGAAAAATCCTATATAAAGGAATGTTGTAAAAAAGGAGGATGGTATTGTATAATGCACTTATAGAGAAATAGTATAGTCAAAGAGAACAAGGAATTATTAATAGAGAAAAGAAAATGCAGTGATTTTTATTAAAATCAAAAGTTGAAGTGGATGAAGGGGACTACATGAGAAATCCTCTTGTGAATGGAATTAAAAGGAAAAATGATGCAATAATGTGGGTGAAATACAATAATGTGGGAGCTGAAATGAGGACATCCTGAAAGAAGTATATGTATGTATGTATGTACGTGTGTACATGTGTACATGTGCACGTGTGTATGTGTGTATGTATTTATGACATATAATGACATTTCAGAAATGTGATTGTTATTGCATTCTGCAATTATTATTGCTGAATGTCCATGGAAACAAAACAAAGTGTTCTAAGTGCCTTACAGTTTTTCCATGTGTGATATACAGTATATTAAGGTAGCCCCCACTTTTTAACAACATTTTCAGAATCAGGAATAGGTTGAGCTTAGCTACTTTTAGTTTAGTTCAAGGTGTAAGGTTCTACTAAGTAGAAAGTGACTAAGGTGATCTATTCATAGTATAACATTTTAACAATTCAAAAATCTTCTTGTGTCCAAAATTGTTCTTCTTTAAACTTTAGAATCATAACAATGAATATCAATAACATGAATTTGAGAATTGCATTTAGTAATTTACCTGAGCAATATATTAAATGGATCTGATTAACTTTCTAACAAAAGTGATTCTTGTATTTTAAGTCTACCATTAAATGAGGAAATGCATAGTAAAGTGGAAATTAAATATATTTGCACTGATTGCAACAGTAATACTTTTAATACTTCAGGGCTAAGTTGGCATTATGCCTACATTATTGGTCAAAGGCCCGGTGAAATCAGAATCAGAATCAAAATCAAAATAAATGATTAATTTTAGTGCACAGTCTTCAACAAGTCACTATATCTGAGCATGATCTACTTTTTAATAAATTGCCAAGAGTCCACAACTCAGCTTCAGATTGTATGCTCTTCAAACAGAAGTTCCCAAAGCTCAGTCCCAGTTTAAAAGGAATCAAATAAAAATTGATCCAAAAGATTTCAAAAGGTTTTCTTCTGCCTGAGAATACAAGAGCAGCTATCAGAGTTTTGGGCAAAGGGAGACTCCTATGTTTGAATAAAATAATATGGAGATACTTTGTCACAAATCCCATTTGGCTCCGTGGTTTACGGAGGAACTACGGGAGATGAAGTGCCAAAAAAGACATCTAGAGAGTGTTTGGAGGGCTAGCCGCACTGAGTCTGACCGGATACAGGTGAGGTCTTATATTAAGACCTACCTTGTGGCGATAGAGGCGGCGAAACGTTCGCAT
This sequence comes from Bungarus multicinctus, assembly GCA_023653725.1. NCBI lineage: Eukaryota > Metazoa > Chordata > Lepidosauria > Squamata > Elapidae > Bungarus > Bungarus multicinctus. The sequence goes on from CM042836.1 coordinate 107,889,536, forward strand.
TTCTCTGCCCTTATTGCATCGGCAGAAAATCGGCCTGCCGCCCTGTTTAGAGTGACCCGCTCTCTGCTCGAGCCGAGAGCGCGGGATGACCTCTTGCAGGGTAGGGTGGAAGAGTTTTCCCGATTCCTGCACGACAAAATCGCTCAGATCTGGGACGGGCTGGACTCCAATTGGGTGGTCCTGGGGGAGGTGTCCGGGGCAGGTCTTGAGAATATTATCTAGGAAGAGTTCGACCCTGTGACCGCTGAGGGTGTGGACAGGTTGCTGGGGGGGCTGAATGCCACCACATGTTTGTTGGACCCGTGTCCCTCCTGGTTGGTTTCGGCCGCCAGAGAGACGACACGAAGCTGGCTCCAGGGGATTATCAACGCTTCTTTGAGGGAGGGGTCGCTCCCTACTGCCCTGAAAATGGCGGTGAAGCCTTCCCTGGACCCGGCTGTTTTAAACAACTATCGTCCAGTCTCCAACCTTCCTTTTTTAGCAAAGGTTGTTGAGAGTGTGGTGGCACATCAGCTCCCTCAGTACCTGGAGGAAGCAACTTACCTCGATCCATTCCAATCGGGCTTCAGGCCCGGCCATAGTACCGAAACAGCATTGGTCGCGTTGGTCGATGATCTCTGGAGGGCCCGGGACAGGGGGTTTTCCTCTGTCCTGGTCCTATTAGATCTCTCAGCGGCTTTTGATACTATCGACCATAGTATCTTATTGCGGCGGCTGGAGGGGTTAGGGATTGGGGGAACTGTCTTACGATGGTTCTCCCCCTTCCTCTCCAGCCGCTCGTAATTTGTGTTGGCGGGGGGGGGAGAGATCCACCTCTAGGCCCCTTATTTGTGGGGTGCCTCAGGGGTCGGTCCTCTCCCCTCTCTTGTTCAACATTTATGTAAAGCCGTTGGGCGAGATCATCCGTGGTCTTGGGGTGCGGTGCCATCTGTACGCAGATGACACCCAGTTGTACATCTCCACCCCAGACCACCCCAACGATGTTGTGGAGGCTATGTCCCGGTGCCTGGGGGCCGTGCGGAATTGGATGGGCGGGAACAGGCTCCAATCCATCCAAGACTGAGTGTCTGTGGTTCCTGGCGCCCCGATATAGCCAGCTGACACCTTCGCTGGCTATTGGGGGAGAGATTCTGCCCCCTACAGGGAGGGCTCGCAATCTGGGTGTCCTCCTGGATGCATGGCTGTCTTTAGAACACCACAATGCGGCTGTCTCCAGGGGGGCGTTTTATCAGGTTCGCCTGATTTACCAGTTGCGGCCCTTCCTGGATCGGGACGCCCTGCGCACGGTCACTCATGCCCTTGTCACCTCTCGCCTGGATTACTGTAACACTCTCTACATGGGGCTCCCTATGGGGAGCACCCGGAGACTCCAACTGGTGCAAAATGCGGCCGCGCGGGTGATCATGGGGGCGTCGCGTAGCTCCCATGTGATGCCTCTCCTGCGCAAGCTGCATTGGTTGCCGGTGGCTTTCCGGGTTCGCTTTAAGGTTCTAGTTTTGACCTTTAAAGCGATCCATGGCATTGGGCCAGGCTACCTGCAGGACCGCGTTCTGCCGGTGATCTCCAACAGACCGGTGCGTTCCCACAGGGAGGGCCTTCTCCGGGTGCCGTCGGCCTCTATGTGTTGTCTGGCAGCCCCTAGGAGTAGGGCCTTCTCTGTGGGGGCCCCTGCCCTCTGGAATAGTCTGCCATCAGAGATACGTACCAGAACGGACCCGAGAACCTTCAGGCGTGTGTTAAAAACCTGGCTCTTCGAGCAGGCTGGCCTGGGCTGACATGAGATTTTAATCTTGTCTCCTTTTAATTTGGATTTTAAATTTAGGGTTTTTAACTGTATTAAGGGGGAGGGTTGATTTGTTAATTTTAACAGCCTAAACTATTTAATCTTATTTTAACTTTTGTATATGTATTGGGGTAGATCTGGCTGTGCACCACCCTGAGTCCTTCGGGAGAAGGGCGGTATATAAATGTTAAATAAATAAATAAATAAATAAATAAATAAATAAATAAATAAATAAATAAAATAAATAAATTAGCAAATAAATATATTAGATGAATATTCTATCCCAGACTTCCCTCAGCCCTAAATGTTAATATCCATTGGACAGTTAGACTTTTGTAAACAGCTAGTTGGAATATGACTTCTTGTCAGCATTCCAGAAAACCTCAACTCCAGTCAATAACTCCGAGACAAACATTGTCTCAAAGGTTCCTTTTATTAGAGAGTAAACTGGCACACCTGGGAAATCCCAAATGTGAAAGTTCCAGGTTTCCCTCCAATAAGTAAAAAATTACAAACCCACCCCCTGCACCTCTCATTGCATCACATGCCCCAATCACCATCCATCCCAATTTGAGATGTCCCCTCAACCACTCCTCAGCCAGGTGCAGAAATAACATGGCCTTAACTTGGAAGAAGAATGCTATTATGTCTAATCACATATGCTCCAAGAAATTCCCCCTCCCATTTTCCCAGGCTCAAGAATGTGGCAGTGGAAGCTTCTGATGCTAATATGGCTTCCAAAGCTGACACATCTATTTTCCCTTTCGATACTTTCATGATGTAGAACTAAAATAGTATTTAAAGTCAAGGAACTTTTCAAAGGAAAATATATAAGTCCAGGAATATTTACCTTGTTCATTATGGCAATTCCATCATTTCTATAATTTCCATTATTTCTGTAAAATGTGGGCCATCAAATCATGAGATCTGGGCAAATGATTATTGGTCTTGAACAAATTGATCAACTGTACCTCTTGGTAGGATTTAGTTAGGATTGCAATGCTTGCTGAGTTTGCTGAGTTTTTATATATCAAGTCATGCCCTGGAATTCATAGGAATATAAACAATGAACCTGGCTTTGATTTCAGCTAGTGTGATCCAGAAAAAAAAAAGCCAAAAATGTGAGGCAGTCTCCTTGGCTTATGGTCAGAAACTACTTCAGCACAAATATTGAGATTCTGATATTTATGAGGCAGTAAGATTGTTTGATTTTTTTCCCTCCACCTAACAGCAGGAAATAAGCACAGAGTAACCATATTCATTAGTCAAATTCACAATGGCTTGACATGAAGGGATCTGTCAACTTTGAATAATAATTGATGGTGAGGCAATGTCTACCACAAGCTTCCAATAAAGGTAATAAATCCGAAGGAAACATAGGAGGGGAGCTCCTTTTGTAAAGATATTAGACTCAATTTGTTTCTTATATCATCTTCTGAACTGTTTACTGATATGGCTAGTAGAGAGGAAGGAGAGAGGAACTTTGTGATCTTTCAGTCTGGGGAATAGTTTCTTTTTGAGGGGTCTATATACTTCTTTCTGTTAGGCAACCACTCACTTGCAACTCAAATATGTTTACCTCACAAAACTCTATGTCATGCCCCTGGTGGAGACTGACTCTGAGGAAGAGGAGGAACAGCCAACAGGGAGTGGATGTGTGGCTCCAGAGATGGTAGAGGAGGCTGGAGAAGGGCAGAGGCCAGCTGAGCAATCAGAGCAGGATCCAGGCCCATCCCCTATCCATCCTAGGGCACGCAGGGAGGATAGGATCAGGGAAAAGCGAGGTCTACTTGGGAGGAGATTACCAGGATCTTCCTCGTGGCTTGCAGCTGGGAGCTATGTATATAAGTGTGTAATTGCACAGACAGAATTGCTGAAGTCAAATTTAGTGTTCCTTTGAAAGAGGTTTATCTTTGTTTGCGTTCTTCCCATAGACTCTCCTCGGTTATCTTCCTGGAATATATAATTAATTATCTCGGCTTGCTTCTGAACTCTCATCAATGCAGTTTGTTTTTGCTTTCCTTTTGGCTCATTATTTATTTTTGTGACTTTAAACTGTGCCTAATAAAACAGTGAAGATAAGTTGAAGACATTACCAGACTTTAATGTATGTTTTGGGTTTTGGGTTATTTTGGGGGTCATCACACTCTAAGGAAATGGTCATAAATAACAATTTTAATGAATTTGGTGGCAAAGGTCATGGGACACTGAATAAAGAACAAAATAATCAATGTAGGTAGTCATTGTTATATAGTGAACATAATAGAGAGGCATGTGCACAGACACTGACATGAACATCTATACATATATATATATAGACATCAGAAAGATTACTTTCTGATATCAATAAAGATAGATAGATAGATAGATAGATAGATAGATAGATAGATAGATAGACAGACAGACAGACAGACAGACGTCAGTATGTATATTGCATTAGTCCTATGCAAATTAATGTATGTATAATTGGGATGGTGAAATCTCATGGAACATTTCAAATTATGCTGTCCTTATATCATACTTATACTCGTCAAAACAGAGAAAGATACAAGGGTAACTTTTGTAATTGGTATCTATCCAAAATGGAATAGTAGGACAACTATGGTATAAATAAGGGTAGACATGCAACATTGAGGACATTGTGTTCAGCCTAAATTAACAAGTTGACCAAATTAATATAATGTATGTAGTTTGAGAGAGATAATATAATTAGTCAAGTACCTTAACAAGCAATGTCATCAAATTTAAATCATAATGGGGAGCAACTTCACAATCAGAATCAGAACCTGTATCATTTAAGTCAAAATCAAATGAATTACTGGAGCATACCTGTAATCCACAATTTATTTCTAGGGTGGAATTCTATGTGAAATAAGAATATTAAAAATGCTATCAAAATGTGATACCAACATTTTTAACTGGCCACAATAGCACTTCATCACCATTTTTTAGCCTCAATCAATGCACAACTAAGTGAAGAGTGAAGAGTGGGGCCGCACTCACTAATCACATGTCTTTGGTTTTCCATTAGCAAAGTCCTGCATTTAAGAAGGAAATCCATAAAGGGAATATATGCATTGAAAACTGATTATGCATGGTTATAAATCATACAAAGAGATATTCTATGCAGAGAAGTAGACATTGGTTTAGCTCATGAAAGAATCGGATCCTGATGGTTCAACTGGAGAAATGAACCAAGAAGTGCAGCTGCAATTTATTTGAATCACATTCAAGGGAAACTATATGTTCATGTAGGCTTGACATACTTAACAGTTTTCCATAGCTGAATTTTTAATCTGATTTATTCCAATTTACCAATTCTCTCTTTCCTTCTACTTTTCATTTCCACAGATCTAGCCTTTCATTATAAATCCATAAAATGGATGTCCTGTTTTTATTGATTTTATACACTGCTTTAAAAAACTGTTAAATTTTGCAAAAGAAGCCTCAATATCATTTTTAGCTCATTAAATAAATAATCTGGGGATCAAATCTTCGCTCGGTCTCTTACTCCTAATGCTCAATAATGTTTGGTTAATATATATAATTATACAATTAATATAATATAATTCATGGAGCAACTACAAGGGGTTGACACAATTTGGCTTTTAAATTACAGAATTATGCTATGAACCCATCAATGTGGTGGAATTAGTTGCCTGATGCAAAATAAAATACACCAATTTGCATGGATAAAGTCTCTGCAGTGTGTAGAAATTTCTCTTCAATTGTACTTCAACTTTGCATGCAGGCTTTTGGTGGTCAGTGAAAATGTCTTGGGCTGCTAAAATCAATATGAAGATTCTGTTTTGCGTAACTTCTTAATGACCACTGAAACCTGAAAGGGAATTGGAACAAGCCACCCAGCTAATAGTAATTTTCCAGGAGAAGTTAATCATTTCTTTTTCCCTGTGGAGAAGTTCCAAAAAATTTCAGCAGTGTAAGTTCTTCTCGCTTACATTAAGCAAAAAAAAAAAAAAGTATCTTATCAATTATTATGTAAACATGTAAACATGTAAGCATTTCTTTTCTTTTTCCTTTTTGCCCTTGCATGACACTGAAGGATATGTGCTGAATCTGAATGGTACACCAATCCCTTCACTATATTATAATTATTTCATCATTGTTCCAGCAGAATCTCAGGATATCTCTGTAACTTATCTGTGTGAGGTTATGCTTTGTGGAGCCAAAATGGCATCTCTCTCAGATGACTGGGAAACACCTTCCTTTTCTGAAAACTCTCTCTGCTTTTTGTAGAAAATGAATTATTTCCTGACTTTGGCTGCCATTGGTCTTGGCCACAAGTAAAGGGATGATTTTATTTCCTTGCAACTAGCCTTAAATGCTCAAAATAGTTTTTATCCATCCACATTCAATTATTCTCCAAAATACCTGAAGGCAGGACAAGAGGCAATGGATGGAAACTAATCAAGGAAAAATCCAACCTAGAACTGAGGAGGAATTTCCTCACAGTTAGAATAATTAATCACTGGAACAGCTTGCCTCCAGAAGTTGTGGGTGCTCCATCAGCAGAGGAGTTTTTAAGAAGAAATTGGGCAATCATTTATATGAAGTGGTGTAGGGTTTCCTGTCTGAGTAGGGGGTTGGACTAGAAGACCTCCAAAGTCCCTTCCAACTTTGTTATTCTGTTATTTTACCTACTATATGGAAAAGAGGAAGACTAAAATATTCATGAGTTCTCCTCCTCTGCTCTTAGAACATGCTATACTGCTAGAAAAATCCCCTTAGGTATCTCTGAAGCAGTAAAGATAGAGGAAAATAGTGCAAAATCATCCTCTTTCTCTACCTGTGTGAGCATCTTATATTGTCTTATAATACTCATGAGAATTAATGTAGGGCAATGTTATATCTAGTTCCAATTCAATGAGATATATTGTAGTCCTCTTGTCTTTCTTTGAAGATGCTGAGATTGAATTTGGGACCAGCTGCATGCATAACAAGTTCCTGAAATAGATTTAACAAAAACAGTGGGCTACACTTTTATATAAGTAAGTAAACAATGTTTTTTCCCCTATAGTAGCATCTTCTCAACACAGAATTGAATGTTTTATCTTCCAGAAGTTGCATATATCTTTACTGCGTATCTGTGTTTTTTCCTCTTACACACAAAAAACAAACAAACCCAGAATGACTTATTTTTAAAAGAATCATTTTACAGGATGATACCACTTTTCACACCTTCTTGTATACAGAGTAAAAAAAATACATATATATACATATACATGTATATGTATATACATATACATACATACATACATACATACATACATACATACATACATACATACATATATATATATATATATATATATATATATATCAATGATGGTATCCAATTTTTTTTACTACCGGTTCTGTGGGCGTGGCTTAATTTGTGGGTGTGGCTTGGTGGTCATGTGACTGTGTGGGAGTGGCTTGGTCACATGACCAGATGGGCATGGCTTTATGGTCACATGACCAGATGGGCATGGGTTTGTGGCCATGTGACTGGGTGGGCATGTCTTTGTGGCCATGTGGGTGGCCGTGGCCAGGCGATCATGTGACCAGCAAACCAAATACAACTGGTCCTCACTTAATGGCCAGTTGCTTAGCAAGTGTTCTAATTTATGACTGATGTCCCCAGAGCTACTTGACCTGTTTTGGAGTTTTGACAGCCATACACACACACACACACACAAACACACTTCTAACTCTGCTATTCTATTGTTAGGTAATAAATAAAGAAATAAAATATATTATAGCATTAAATAGGGTTATTCTATAGGCATATCTTACCTTGATGTTAGGTAGTTGTTTTCCTATGCATGTAGAAGGATTTATTACTCTATAAGCATTTCTTATCTTGCTGTTGTGAAAAATATTTCTCTAACCTTTTGTAAAACTAGCCTGCAATTAGTTACATCTCTCTCATCTGAAGACACGATTATCCCATCTAAATCAATCTGAATCCATCTGGTTTATGTTCCACCCCTTGAAAATGGAACATACTCCCTGGGAAAGTAACTCCCTACATCTGGAGCAATATACACCTTTTGAAGTATGCTGTTAGCAGCCCTCTTAAATGGTCAATTATGATCGATTAGCAAAACAATAGGAGAAGGAATAATGAAAGATAAACAAGTGCCAGAAGGACATTTGTTTTTTGCAGGAGAGATGTAAATCAAAGTTAGAGTGTTTTACAATGCAATTACTCTACTTCTAAAATAATTTTAAGGTATAAGAAGTTACTTTTGCCTATATGCTTTGTAACTTTCCTCACATATCTGTGTGAGGAGAGGTCTTTTCCTTTTATTGATCAATAAGTTAGATTTTGTTCTTCAAAGTCTATGCTTAAGTTCATTTTTGGCACATTGTGATCCTAAGTTATAGCTGAACCTTACATTATGATTCTGTAAGTATCTCCTGCTGGAGGAGGGGGTTGGACTAGATGACCTCCAAAGTCCCTTCCAACAAAACTCTGTTGTTCTGTATTCAAACAGAACAGAGGAAAGTAGCTGGGTAAAGAAGAGGGGACAAGTTAAGTGGGGTGTATTGAAGACTCTCCCCCCAGTTTGTCTGAAATGGTAGAGGGAGGGGGGTTGGACTGGATGACCTCCAAGGCCCCTTCCAACTCTGTTGTTCTGTATTCAAACAAGGAGGAAAGTTAACCCATGTACGTTGAAGGCTTCCTCTCCCCACCCCACCCATCTATTTGTCTGACATGATCTAAGGTCTCCTGCCTGAGCAGAGGGGGCTGGACTAGACCACCTCCAAGGCCCCTTCCAAATGTTATTCTGTATTCCAAAAAGAAGAAAGTTGCTGGGTAAAGAACACGGGGACAAGTTAACCCGGGTGCGGTGAAGCCTTCCTCCCCCCCACCCCCCCATAACTCATTTCCACCCGCTCCAAACGCCCCTTTGTCTCCGCTTCCAAGTCAGCACTTGACACGCGTCACGTGTGAATGCCCCTCTTCTCCCCCGCAAAAGTGACTCACTCAAGCAGAGGGCTTGGTCGTATTTCTCCAGCATTGCTTGCAGCCGCCCTTCCTTGCACAGCACGTTCCCTTCGTGGCGGAACTGATTGGTTTGCACCTGCTTGGCGAAGCCCTTGGCTAGCAGGTGGCTCAGGAGGATGTTGACTCACAGCCGGGATGGAGACATCCGGGTGGCCAGGCAGAGGCTGCAGGTGGCTCCAGTGGTCCCAGGGAGGGTCGCCACCGCTGCCCCCCGCCGCTGCCCCACAGCAGCCCCATGCCGCCTTTCCACGCACTCCTTGCAAAAGGTGTGCGGATGTTAAGTAATTAGTAGATATGGATTATAAAAAGCATTGGGAGGCAGACGCTCCCAGCGCTGGCTTTGCTTGGGAATCACCATTTGTTGCTGATTGTTGGAGGAAACAGATCATAATAAACCAGTTTTACTACAAACAGAATGTGAGTAAAGCAATTTATTGGTGCAGTTTCACTTTCATTGTGTTCCAACAAAAGCTGACACATGCGCACATCCACCCGAGCTGCCCCATGGCCACCACGTGGAACGGAAAGCTAGGAGAGCAACCGGGACAAGCAACCCGGTTCGGGGGCTTGGCCAGCCAGGGGTCACCACCAGTTCTACGGCCCAAGACAAATCACCACTATCGGTTCTCCTGAATAGCTGCGAACCAGTTGAATAGCACCTCTGATATATATATGTTAGGCTATACTGATATAATTTACACACCGATATTTCAAATCCTCAGATGGTTGCAAAATTATTTAATTACAAGTTGTTGAAATTCAATCTGGCCCCAATTCAGCAAGATTTTAAAATTGGAAAAGGAATGAAATGAAATGGATCAAATTTTTGCCCTGGTTGCATACGATGCTTTTTGGAATGAAAACTCCATTGCATTTCTCAAAGGCTAACTTCAATATTCAGCTCAGAAAGGTTGCCCTTAAAATTTGCAATGCACCAATTATAATTGAATGTATTTGTTCAATGTGGATGAATTTCACTACTGAAGATTAAGCCCAAGATTAATTATAGGGGGCCCCTTAAATTCAGATGCTGCTATTTGGAAATATGCTGCCTTTCTTCTTTTACATTGTAGTGGCTTTAATATTTCATTGTTAGTGACTTTCTTAGAAGCATGCTCTCTTCACAGTGGAATTGTAGTAGCTTGTTATAGAAGCACAATGAATGTGTGAATATTAAAAGTATGCATTGTGTAGAAAAGTGCTGCCTGGTGAAATGATTTTTGCATACAATATGACATATTTATTTGCATTTAGCCACTGGTTCCCTTTCCAATACAGGCTTCAACAAATTAATGGTTTTGCTCCTGGTGTGAGCTGGTTGATGATATGTCAGACCTGTCTTCCTTATCTTTATGCTTCTAGATGCTAATTTTATTTGCTAGTAATGAATATAGATGCTGTTACATGCTGTCTGAAAGGACAACATGGGTCCTGCATGAACAGACAAAAAACATATAACTTCATTAAGCAATAAAAACTGTGCAGTAATAGCAATAGCACTTAGACTTGTACACCACTTCATAGAGCTTTACAGCCCTCTCTAAGCAGTTTACAAAGTCAGAATATTTCTCCCAACAATCTGGGTCCTTATTTTACCCACCTTGGAAGGATAAAAGGCTGAGTCAACCTTGAGCCACTCAGAATCAAACTCCTGGAGTGAACACTTAGTTGCCCCTGCAGTAATGCATTCTGGTGGGGTTAAGATCGAAAAATAGAACTTCCTTACCCCTTAAATAATATGCATTATTTTCTTTCTTGTTCTATGTCTTCTCTGTTATAATTTTCATATAGTTCCATTTGTGATTATCTAATTGTATATGTAGGCTGTGGCCTATACTTAAGCATTCACAGTTAATGTGAAAGTAATAGAATAAAATGTGTAAGGAAACTATAATAGACCCTAACGAAGAAATACAGTGGGTGGAACTGCTAATACAAGGGATGCAATTAGAAGAGCAACTCAGAGGGATCATTTCCTGATTCCCTCTCAACCCTTTAAGTGTCCTCAACATGCTAGTTATGTGTGGGGAGATGGTGGAGGGAGGTTACAATTCCTAGGAGCAAACTTTGAGCATATATATGCTGAGAAGGTAATGAAGAGAAGAAATAACAATCATACAACTTTGAATGCTGCTATAAAAAATCTAACCAAAGATGCCTATTTTTTGATCATTAAATAACTTGGTTATTCAACAGGGTATGATCAGATCTCCATTTGTACAACTTGATTCCCTCTAATAGTCTTCCATGGATACCTTCTCTTAATTCTTCTACAGTAGATTTGGAGGTAGGTGGGGAATGAGAGTTCTGTGTAGGTAGAAAATAAAAGAGAATATTTTCCCTGGGCAGATGCCATTTATAGCACAAAACTATACACAAAAACATATATATGATGGGGATATAGACACAAAAGTACAACTGGTTGAGAAAAAGCATGCCTAGCAATGCTCGATATTAGAAGAAAAACTTTGTTTGCAAAAAAGAACATATCTAGGGAGTTCTCAAAAATGATGCTTAAATCAGGACAAATCTATGGAAATCTAGTGCCTTTTGGAAAATCTTTATTTAGTTGCTGAACTGGTAAGCTGAAACAACTTATAATGAACCCATAGATGAGAAAATGTGAAAATATAATGAAAGAAAAAATGGTCTCCTTTGCCCATGATAACTTTTTCCTCTGCTTTAACTTTGGCAGGGTGAAAACAAAGCAAGCTCTTTTCGTGTTTGTAGGGAATGTGTGTGTGGTATGTTTTTTTCCAAGACAAATGGAAGTGTGAAAATGAATGATATCATGTGTAATATAAAGAAAAATGCTGGGAGGAAGAAAAAACCTCTCTGATAAAATAAATAAGAATCAAAATCCAAGAAGGGGTATCAGCTGCTATCTAAAGAGGGTATTCGACTACAGTTCTATTACATCAAAGATGGCAACGAAGAACAAGGCTTCTGAAAAACTGGCTAGCAACCAATACAAACAAAAGGAAAGCATAAGGTTTGATAAGGGAATGGAAGTGGTTTGATTAGATCAGTTCTATTAAAAGCACTGAAGGACAATAAATGATTCAATAAAGGCAATCTGCCATTCAGGTTTGCACAGTAATCCACTTGTGGTCTTTGTCAAAATCTTTTGAAGAGCTAATTAAATGAAGACAGTTATGCAGCACCAAGTGTTTACTTTTTACAAAACAAATCAACCCATTGACAAACTTCTGCATCCATATTTTCCCCATCAACGATGTCATGGTGACCTTTTTTGATAGCATAAATAAACTCCTTTTTCTTCATGATAGCTTCATGACAGCTTAGTATTTAAATAATGTACCTTTCTATTTGAGAGACAGAATGCAAATTGAAGATCTCAGAAAGTCTATTTATTGCAATGCCATAGTGGGTTCAGGGCAGCCTCCAATGATGGAGAAATATTTATGTCATCAGGAATTAAATTCAAGTGGACATTTATCACCACTTGCAACCTATACATTCTATTTCCTTTCTCTTTCAGCTTTTTTCCTAAAACCCAACAAGGCGTTAAAGTGGAGAGGGAGTATCCTCTTTATTTAAAAGCAGGGGTGGGATTCGACAGGTTCGCACCTATTTGCTAGAACCAGTTGTTAACATTCTAAGCAGTCTGGAGAACCGGTTGTTAGAAGAAATTACTGGCCTAATCCTGTAAGGAAGGCAGGAAGGAAACATTGTGGTGTTGCTTACAGAAACTGCCTCTCCGTTAACCCTTTTTACATTCTTGGCAGGACTAGACTTCCTGTCTCTGGAACTTCTCTGGAGATTTTTTTCCCCTCCTTTGCTGGTACTTTGCTTGTGTGGAGTGACCATTCAAAGTTACAATGGCACTGAAAAAAGTGACTTATAACCATTTTTCACACTTACGACTATTGCAGCATCCTCACAGTTACGAGAGGCCAGGCAAGGAGATGCATGCCTCGAAGTGAGTGATGTTGAGTTGGCCATGCCCAGCCAGTTACATTACCACCAAGCCATGCCCACCAACTAAGCCATGCCCACAGAACTGGTTGTTTAAAAAACTGAATCCCACTCCTGTTTAAAAGCATATGATTTTTCATCTTGTTCTTTCATTTCCATTGTCCAATGATAACTAATTTCATTATCAGGTGAGCAAGAAAGGCATAGTTTTGTCACCTACGCTCTAAAACATCAATTTGCTAGTATTCCTTTTGATCATCTTAACCTACTAAAGTAGGCACCTCTTCTTTTTTGACCTATTGATAGGCTTGTTTTTTGCTTTCCTGAAAAAGAAGCCTTTAATCCCTACTCACTTCTATCATTGTCCAAGAAATCAGTGTATCCACAGGGAACAATTATGCATTTCCATTCTTAGAAGTTTCAGAGTCAATGAGAAAGATTATTTCTAGGTTGCATCAGTGCCTGAAGTAAAAAAAAAAAATGTTTTCAGCCCTCCATTGTGAAACTCACTAACTTTCTCCATGAAAACTACGAGGAGCACTCAGTTTTGTGAATAATAGCCAACATGACCTTGATTCAGCTAGTAGAACCATTCTAATTACTACAATACCTATAGGAAGTGGGACTCTGAGAAGTGAATGAGAAAGCTATGTGGCTTAATGAAATTTGTGGTTTTGTACTCTGTAAGTCTAGGCACATTCTACAATTTACAAAAAAAAATGTTTTTGTCATATTTGAGCGCATTTTATCTCAGGAAGTAATATTAAAGAGTTTTAGCCCAACTATACTTCAAGGCAAATAAAAGTTGCATTGAAAGTTGGACTGAAATGGTGTCTGCCATTTGGAATTGCACACATTTTCCTCCTTTTTGCCAAATCTGACTCTGCTTCCATGTTATCTTTGAATGACTCTGCACCTGCTTCCCAGACATACTGACTACTCTCAAGGGTACAACCCAGCCAGAATCCAAATGATCCCAGACCTTTGAAGATTTCCTCCATATAAAATGTATCTCATAGTGCAAGAGAAAATACGAACATGCTTACTGTTCACTGCCAAATTCAACAGAATAAGAAAGATGGATTATTATTATTTCTCATTTCACTGATTTGGCTGTCCAGAGAACAGTTGCATAACAAGAAAAGAAGAGAGAAAAGCTCTTACTCTTGAGTGGGTATCATGCAAGGATAATTGTAAAATTTGCTCTTTCTGATTCTTCTTCCTTTTTTGCTTAGTTTTTTATTTTATGAAAAAAAACCTGTATCAGAAATATGGTTGAACCCAAACATGAAATATAAAGGACCAGCTTATTCCTATGGTATGTGTGTATGTATGTATGTATGTATATATGTATGTATATATATATATGTATATATATATGTTGAAATAAGTAACAAAGTAACAAATATAGTAACAAATTAATTTACAAAAGAAAAATAGCACACAGAAGTACAATTGATACAAGGAGGATGAGAATGCTAAATTCTATTGAAGAAAGCAATTTTTCTCAAATTTATCACATTGGTATAATTTTGACTTCCTTGCTCTTTCTTGCAAAAATACCCAAACAAATTTAAAAGTTGATAGGCTGCATATATCAGTAATCAATTTTAGCACATTTAATGTGTAAATTTGTCATTACGATTTTATGTAATATTTTGGGGTATTCCCCACACATGAAAGATCTACTTCTTGATGACTTGATAGAGGTTAAATACTGGGTCCAATCAAGCTGAATATGCATATTTTTTAACCAGAAGTGAATTATCTAAAATCATGAAAAAAAACCCAGTTGTGTACATTTCCGGCACGTGCTGAAGACCCATCTATTCCACCAAGCTGGTCTGGCCTAGAGTTATTGGTAGGGTTTTTAATTGATTTTAATTGGTTTTAACTTTTTTAACTTTTTAACGTCATAGTTTGTTTTATCCTCAGCCACTCATTTAATCTTTTTAATTGTATTTTAAATATTGTACTGAATTGTTTTTATTTGGCTGTAAACCACCCCGAATCCCACTGGGAAATGGGAGCGGTATATAAAATTTGCAATAAATAAATAAAATAAATTCCTAAAGTACAACCTATGCAAGTGGATACCTTCCTATTTTAATTCCATCTCCAATAAGGCAAGGCCATCCAAGCCATATTCAATATTGTCAATATTTGCACCTCCATAAAGAAGTCATACCTATTCTTTTGCTCTCACTGTAACTGAGGAATCCCCAGTTTAATTAAGGAGTTGATGACCTGATCCTAAAGATACAATGGGATATTTACACTGTCTCCATAGTACACTGCCTTCACTTCAGATATAAAATTGCTTCATATTCCTATTTAAAATATATGACAATATCAAATTATCCTAACCCAAATGTTCAAAAGAATAATAGACCAATTAATCTTATTTTACTGTGTTAAAAAATAGAGATAAATTCAAATTTGGCAGTTGAGAATCTAGAAATCTTGTATCAAGGGGAGCCCCCCCCCCAAAAAAAACCGTCCAACCTAAAATCCTAAACCCTATACATTTACTTAGAAAATAGCAAGACGGAATTACAAATTTACATGCAATGGAATTAGGAAATTAAGTTTTTGCCTTAACTATGAACCATAACACAACAATGATGTATAACAGAATCTTATGTTAGTGCTCCTACAGTGGTATTTTTAATGTTTTCAGAGTTTTAAACAATACAGATAAGGAATGCTAAAACAGATTAAAATGAAAGATGACATCCTTGATAAGACTGTGACATGGTATTAACCACATGATGATATCTCTTGAGAATAGCATGTAATAATGAGTAAATCAATGAATATTCAGTCCAGACTATAAACCTATGGGATAATATTGTTGTGCCCTTCAGAATTATCTCAAAAACTGTATTGAAAGCTCAAAGTTAAAAAGAAGAAGGAGAAGAAGGAGAAAAGAAAAGAAAAGTAAGCTGCTGGATTCTGTCTGTATGAAAGCAACTACATCAGTTAAAAATCTAATATTATCATGTTATCTAAATTGAGCCTCAGATGGTTGAATAATCACTGAAAAATCTGTGTTATAGATTTTATTTATGACATAGCCCTTTGTCTGGTGTTGAAGTAACTGTTAAAATCTTAATCTACACTTTTATCAAAGAAACATATATGTAATTTGAAAGATGGTAAAACTCATGTTTTACTTAGGTAATATTTACTTCACTGAAACTAAGGAGTAAGAATCTATTTTAAAACATTTCCAAATGTATAGCAATAAAACAAAGTATAGAAGATAACTGAGTACAGTTTCTTGTTCTCTCTTCCCAACCTTGATAAGCTGCATCATTATGGCAGGGGTTTGAAAGTAGAAAAAGGCCAGAAATGCATACTAAGTGCATACTAATGCATACTAAATGTATACTTCAGCAGAGTTTCCCTAGTTGTGAAGATCATCCGATCTGCCCAGCTAAAGGAAACAATCTATCTCAAGCAGAAACCTTATAGGAAAATGGTGGATGTGGATAATCAGTTTAGTGACAATGTCAAAGGCATTATATCATATTGCATGAGAGGAAGTATAAGTATTTGTATTTTTATTCTGTAAAGAACAATTTAACCCGTATATTGATGAGTGATTTCAACAGTACCATAAAGATTAATTTTTTTGAAAATGTTAATTACATGCATTTTCCTATCAATATAATGTATATAAGTTCAATATAGTATATATAAGGTATTTACATTGCTTAATTTGTTTAAGTCTAAAAGTCAGTAGCATACTAGTTTTGTTTTTATTTTCCCACTATAGTTGCTTGGCATTACAAATTAAATTCATATTTTGCAGAGATTAAAAGCCCTACCTCATTCAAGAGGAGGGTAGAATTCTTAAAATATTAACAGTTCATTAACCTCTGCAATTTTAACTTTAATCCTTGCTCCTTTTTGTCAGAATATCACAGCCTCTGACAAAGTATTATCACATACCTGACAGTGATGAAATTGAACCTCTGTCAAACTATAGTATCACCTGTTCCATTTGCTGAATAAAATCATTTTCATTCAACAGATACATTCAAAGACCATTCGAAAAATATATGTAAATTATTCTCAAATGAGGCTAATCATTTCATCAAAGCATGATCCAAAATAATTATAGCATCAATTCTATAATGTTAAATGGTAGGAATGTAATATTAGAAAATAATCTAAAAGAAAATAACTTCTGTAGAGAGAAAATAAGATATCTGGGAGGCTACTATGCAACAGCAGGAAAAGGCATGGCTTCAAAAAAGCATTCAGCTGGGTGACTGGAAGCAATCATATGAAACCCAAAGCAACCTTGCCTATTTCTAATTGGAATATTACACATCACCATTCTCAGTCTAGCCATTAGTATCAAAAGATGACCTTTTCCTGTTATTTCCTCCTCAACCATCTGCTTGGAAAATCTACTATAGTACATTAGTTGCCTGTAAGAAATCCATTTGGATTTTCATTGCTTCATACTTATAGTTCATACTATTGTGTTGGAGAAGACTCCTGTGAGTCCCTTGGACTGCAAGGTGATTAAACCGGTCAGTCCTAGAGGAGATCAACCCTGATTGCTCTTTAGAAGGCCAGATCCTGAAGATGAAGCTCAAATACTTTGGCCACCTAATGAGAAGAAAGGACTCACTGAAGAAAAGCCTAATTCTGGGAAAGAGTGAGGGCTATAGAAGAAGGGGCGACAGAGAATGAGGTGGCCGAATGGTGTCACTGAAGCACGAGCATGAGCTTATATGGACTCCAGAAGATGGTAGAGGACAAGAAGGCCTGGAGGAACATTGTCTGTGGGGTTGCAATGGGTCGGACATGCTTTGCAACTAAGAACAACAATGCTTACTGTGACCAGCTGTAATAATATGCATGTACATGTGTCTTTTTTGTATGTGGGCATGCACACATACACATACACACACACACTGCCCTGGGATTTTGAGAGTTCTTATCTTAGGTGTTCCTAGCACTGCATTCTTCTCGATAGATATTTCTAATGATGTTCCTGAGATCTGTTGAAGCCACTGTCCCACCTTAGGAGTCACAATCCTGAGTGCTCAAACCACTCCTGGACCACTTTGGCCTTTACTTTCCACATTCTTTCTACATCCTCTTCACACCCTGCTGCTGAAGTAGCTTTTCATATTCCTTCTTCCAGATGTTGCATCTGAGCATCTGAAATTTTGGAACTACATCTACCATCACCACTGTCTTCTGGTTCTTGATTACTATCATGATGTTTGGTTGATTGCCTTGGAAGTCTCACATCCTTAGTCCTGTTATTCTCCATGACCTTCTATGGAATGTCTCATATGGACTTAGTGGATTATAACTCATGCACTGTACAGATGTTCCTGTTACCATACCAGCAACTTGATTGTGTCATTCACTGTATGCTCTTCCTGCTTGCATCTTACATCCTATCTTTGTATTGGACTATCTTTGATGCCTTTCTACATAATCTCAACCTTGGGTGCTATCTAGTGTGGTAGACTCCTGCTTCTGTGGAACTAGTGATTAGTTCCTGTTCATATAGTCTTATCTTCAATTCCTCAGTACAGTCTTAGTCTAGCCTTTTCCAGTCACTGAAAAGTAGGGTTTCCCAATGCCTGGTAGCTATTTGTGATAGTTCATCCCATGGTTCATCCCATACAGATTCTTGTCTTGCCATAATACTTCCTCTGTTTGATCTTTCTCCCATGTCTTCTGCTGCCTCAGGCATTTTCTCAGCAGCTCATCTTTGAATGCTATTTTACTGATCTTACTACTATTACTGCTTAATGTTCTAAGTTTCATCCAGGACAGTTGCCTTGACTGCCCTATTTCCACCTGGTGTACAATATTGCTGTGGTCCGCTGGCAGCCTGTGGAGACAGCAGCAGAATGGGACAGTGGGGAAGATCATGGGTCAGTTCGGGAGTCTGGGGAGGACTTGGACGAGGGTTCTGGGTCTGATACAGAGATGGGACCGGAGCCATCTGGGAGTTATGTGCTGACACTGGAACCTCCAGAGTCTGAAAGCAGCGAGGCAGAGGAACAAGGAACACCTGTTCCCAGTGTGTATGTATGCACAGTGCTGCCAGATGGCAAGAACAGTTAAGACTGTTAAGGGGCAACTTGGGAATAAGGCTTGGAGGAAATTGCCCCTCCCATAAGATATAAAGGAAGTGCAGGATAGGAACCTTTGCAGGAAGCAACGTTGTTCGCTCTGTTCAGATTAAACCTTGAAGTTCTGTATGGACTTTGTATCTCATTTGGCTTTTTACATTTAATTTGGCATGCTAGTTGGCAGCAATTCAAAGGAGTTAAAGGTAGGTGCTTATCTCAAGAGACTGTTTTGGAGTCATTATGGGCTGAGAATGAACATAATTCCCAGTGTTAAAATAAAAAGAGAGTTGTTTGGACTAAGTGTGTACTTAATTACAGTCTTAGGAAGCCTTGGTCAGAACAAATATCTATATATTGGACCTGAAGTAGAAGCCTCTGCATATTGTGAAGAGCTTCCAAGTTTTCACATTGGCAACTTCCGTGTCCTTCTTTGACCAGTTTACTATACTGGAAGGATATCTGATGACTGGCACTGATACCATCTAACACTTGGGCAATTACATCATTAGATATACAGCAGAAATAGTGGTCTGGACTCAAGTTAAAGTAGAAGCTGTGGACAGGTTTTCCATTGTGGTTGCAAGTCATGCTGGTCATTAAATGAGACATCCAAGATCATTAAGTGAGGCCTTCCTATGATGACATTAAGTGACCAGATAGATCAGGGGTGTCAAATGACGGCCCAGGGCCAGATGCATCACATGCAGGCTATGCCCAGCCTGGCTCTGCAAAGGCAAAAAACGTAATGTCACATGATGTCACGTGACACAATCGAGTTGGACACCCATGAGATAGATCATTCAGTAGAGTATGGGGCTCTGAGTAAGATTTGCCTGTACTAGGCCTCCCAAGGCCTCCTTCATTCTCTGAAGCACACTGTGCTCTACTTCCCATATTCAGATCCCTAAGGCCTTAGGCCTGGTCCTAAGGTCAGGTCTTCCCCATGGCACCACTTTCCCACAGGCTTTGGGCATGCTTCCCACCCAGACACTTAGCCACCTAGGGGAGCCTAAAGCTGACTGCAGAAGCTGCCACTACTTGTGTGGCTGTTGCAGCTTTGCAGTCCTTGGCCTGCTCCCAACTCAGCCAATGAAGGAAGCCTAAACTTTAATTGCAGAAGCTACCGGCATACATGGGACTGTTGCAGTTTGCAGACCAGGTGCTCAAGCCTGTTGCAAAACAACACTGTCAAACAACAGCATCTGCCTATTCCAGATTTTTGAAAGGCTTAATAGATGGACAAAAACATCAGTCCACATCAGAGGTGATATTCAGCAGGTTCTGACCAGTTCAGGAGAAATGGTAGTGGAAATTTTGAGTAGTTCAGAGAACCGGTAATGGAAATTTTGAGTAGTTCAGAACACCACCTCTAACTGGCCCCACCCCCATCTATTCCCTGCCTCCTGAGTCCCAGCTGATTGGCTGGATCTTCTTTTGTTGCCCTGCACAGGAGAATGGAGCTGGAAAGTAGGTTAGTGGGGTTGGGTGGGAATGGAGATTGTACAGTATCCTTCCCCTGCCATGCTCACCATGCCATGCCCATCAAGCCACACATGCCCACCAAGCCACGCCCACAGAACCGGTAGTAAAAATTTTTGTATCCCACCACTGGTCCACATACATGGCTAGCTGCGTGACCAACCATAATAACAGCATCTAATTTACGTACTTTCAATAAGTCCCAGTGAGAAGAGAAGGGGAGAGGGGGGGAGAAAAAGAGCAAGCATAAGACTGTTTTAATGCATCTTTCAATTGACTTTTTTCTGTGTGCTAGAATTCTACAACTTCAAATTTCTTCTGTTAAGAGGCTTCTGTTTTTAATGTGTTAACAGGAGGATCACCAGAGTATATTTTGCTTCTACAGAGACGGTACATTGGTCAGGAATTCAAGCCAGTCTTCTGGATCAAGCATTAATTTTAAAAGGATTACAAACAATGGAGGTCCGCGGCTGATCAAATAAACAGCCCTTGCCCATTGCAAACGCTTTGCAGCCAAAAACGCCTCCTGCTGGCTGCAGATTCAGCACCTGGGAGAAAGGATTTTAGACAGGCATTCCTCCCCTCCCCCCCCCATTTCTTCCCCTCTAAATCTCCTTTCCTTTCATCTCATCAAAAAGGAAACAAAAAGCAGCCTTTTTCTTTGGGTCATCGTAAATGCAAGCTAAATTGGGGAGATTCCACCGAGATGCTTCTTTTCAAAATTCAAAAAGGAATTTTGAAACATTCTGTCTTTCGGACTATTCAGGAGATGACTCTGTTGACTGCTATATATGCAAATTTCAGCTTTCAAAATGCAAAAAATTAAAGTGTCTCTTTAAAGAGATCAAATCCTTAAAAAAAAAACCAAATAAACAAGCACTGATGAACACAGCCCTGAATTTTATTTCCATTTGGATCTTTTTATTGAAAATTTGCCTTTGGAACTTTTTTTCCCCTTGCACAATCTCTTTCAGTCTCTTATTAAAGAAAGTGGACTGACAATATCAAAGGACAGGACACTCAGTCTTAGCTGGGCCACTCTGTATTCCCAGCAATAATTGGACATTCAAATAGTATCATACCCCAACATAAGATCTTTATATACTGTTGTAGCTCTAGCCCCATCTAGTGGCTGGATGGACAAATACCAAATATATTGTTTGTAGCTGACAACTCATTTTACCCATCAGCCCAGATTCTCAAACCAAGTGCATGATGTGAAGCCAGACTCCATTTTCTTTAGCTTTTGGAGAAGGCGGAAGCACAAGAAGAATCCATCATAATCAGGAGTGGGATACAACAGGGTTAACTACCGGTTTGGGATTTATCAGCTTCCCTGAACTGCTGTGAGCCGCTCGCCTGTAAATTGTCATCAGCAGCTGTGTGCAGAGATGCAGCCTTTGAACAGCCCCTCTTTTCCTGCTTTTTTTTTTTTTTTTCCTGCAGCTGTGCCTCGTTTGGCAGCTGAAGTTGAAAAATCAGGAAATAAAGATCAGGTAAGAGCCCTGGTGAGCAGGTGGGCAAAAACATCAGCAGACATAGAACCAGTTCTATGTCTGCTGCTGTTCAGAGCTACTGGTTCTATAGAGGTGGACAGAACCGGTAGAAACCTACCCCTGATTCTAATCTATGACACATGATCATCCAAGAAAAAACCCACATCCCACATACAGAGCATCATTGGTGAGATTTAAATTGCTTGTATTTATTAATTGTTATGTTCAGCAGTAATTTAATACTGTCTCTCTTGGATTTGGTTCTCATTGTATGTATTTCTATTTTCCCCAGTTTCACCAAATCCTGTTCTTTCAATAAAGCATTCAGATCTACACACACAGTCTGTTTTATTGGAGGGAAGATGGGTTTAGCTACATGTCAAGCTGCACACAGATTAATGTGTAGTGGGGACAGAATAAATAGCTAGTGTTTATTTAAAACAAAAAGCTTTGGGCAATGCTTATATTTGATATAGGCAAAATATCCAATGCATACAGTAACCATTCAATGCATGGAATTCTTGGTTTTCCTCAATCTGCTCTAGGGTTTGAAATTCATATGGGACCAATCAGAAATGGTTTAGGACAAGTAGTAGCTTGGGGAAGAGGCAGGGATGGGAAGGAAGGGACAATGCTGGGAAGAATGTGCAAGGAGGTGGGACATGGCTAAAAGGAGTACTGGGCAGAAGGAGGATAGAAAGGCTGGTGAGATACGCTCTGCTGGGATATTTCTACCAATTAAGAAAAGAAATGGAAAAGAAGAGGTATGAAAATGGGGAGATGAGCAGTTCAGGGGATATCCATGCTAGAAGTTACTGACCAGAGGTGAAAATTTGTTTTGACTAAATTTGGAAGGTTCAAACCAAGTTTCCAAATTTGGGTTGTATTGAACTTTGGCTCAGATGTTTTGGCTTATCCTCTGAAACTCATTTTCCCTGTTTTGTGAAGATCCCAATTTATAAGGGGAAAAAGGCTCTCCAGTTGTACATGGCATTATAACTGCTACATATCTCTTGGCCTGTGTCTCTGGAGAATTTGGAATTCTATTTAGTGAAATAATTAAGCATATGCATCATTTTAGCTAATGAAATAAAATACAGAAATGATCATACATCGTTGTGAAAACTGTTGTTTTGCTGAAGCTTAGCTTTATATAGTCCCTTCTCTACTATTGTTGGCTTTAAATTGGTATAAATATTTTCAGGTATAACTTGAACTATGCAGTAGAACTGGTGCTGGATATTGGGGAGCTTCCTACTAATTCCTTTGGTCTAGTAAGCAAATATTTCTCATATTTTTCTTTTATACATCCCAAGGCTGTTGGAGTTCTGACCCAGCCTTCACAAATAGTGATAAGACATTTACTCAGGAGTAAAACAACCTCCTTTTTAAAACAGGGAAGTAACGCTCTTTTATTTACACGGATAAACAAAAAATCAAATGTAATTTGTCCCAACAAACCTGGGTTTAGCTAAAAAAATCCAAATTATTTGCTGTATAGTAGAAACTAACTGTTGTCTCAGACAAATGGCCATTCCCAAACACCTCCTATTTATTTCCCAGCCAGGGAAGGGCTCACTATCGTCTGTGTCTGCCTCTCCCTGAGAGCTGGCTAATTGTTTTCCTTTGCTTTCCTCTCTTTTCCCCTCTGCACATATGCACATCTAGGACGGGCCCCATCTGTTCCTCACCCTCACTCTGATTCTGAGTTCTGAAGACAGCTGCCTCTCTCCCTGGGAGGATGGAAGGCTCCAGCTCTGCCTCTGATGCTGTTTCCTTATCGGGGCCTTCCAAAGGCTCCAAAGCTAGTCTAGGCTCTCCCTCCACCTCCTCCTCATCTGACTCTGTAGCTAGCTCTGCTAGCAGCAGACAGTTGAGTGGGGCAACAACATTTTCACTTGTAAAGGTTGTCTGCTATGCTGGAGAGCAAGATTTCACCACATACAAAGTGCCCCCACCCCAATGCAGCAGAGATGACCTTATAAAGATAAATTAACACCCTTGCCATCTTCCTAATTGCTTCCTGGCTCCCCAATTTAGCAGTTGCAGCAGCTTCCTCTTTTTCTTTTTCTTTTGCCAATACCCAAGAACCCCAAACCCAGAGAATTCAGAAGCCAGAGTATCAAACTTTCTGACCCCTGACCTGAACAACGTCCTTTTGATAAATCAGTCTTGTAGAAATTGGAGAATTTATTAGCTTAATCTGTGTCTAAGAGTCACAGAATGTAACAATGTCAAGCCATTTTTTTTCTGAGAGATATATGGAGGGAGGGATCAAGAGAGGATGGGAAATTTAAGACATTCAGTTTAAACTAGTTTTCCCCATCTGGAGTCTCATAATTCAAATAACAAATAGTTCATTGATCTGTGAATCCTAGATACTAATGATATATGTTAACTGTGACATATCTAGGCAGAAGCCAATGTTCGAAGATGGCTTATACAGAGACACCATATTGTGGTTACAATAAAGTACAGGTTGGCTTGTTTCAGAGGAAAACACTGTGTTTAAATCCCATTTTCTTGGCTGTATTGGAAGAGAAAATAAAAATGAATGCCTGCACCAAGGACTCCACCAATGAATCCCTGCTTCTGTGTCACCTTCTCTCAACATTACCAGAATGTACTTCTTGTCACTTTAGAAAACAAGCTACAACATGTTCCTATATCTAAATGAGAAGCATTTGTGAAGATAAAAGAAAAAAATGGTTGGGTTCCTCATTGCCCTCTCTCACAATTTTAAATCCCTGCAGTAGGTGACTCATCCTGGGCTGTAGATAACTAATGAGTCATTTCATTTGGTCCATCTTAACAAACAAGCTGACCTCAATAATCAGGTGTTTCTTCTTTACCTTCTCCTTCATTTTTTAATGAATGTTGAGATCTGTCTTTAACATATTCAAGAAGCTTCTCTTACCTTTATAAAGGATTGAACAATTTACAAGGTCTGATTAAAATTGTGTCACATTCCCAGTCCTGAGTAACAATGAACTGTGCATTGTGTCTTAATTATTTCCACCATTAATTTTGAAGCTGGCTTTCTCCAGCTTCTTATTTCTGGAAACATGAAAAGTGCATGGAAATCTTCCATTGCTCTTAATATGGTATTGATTATGAAACTTGCTCATTTATGCCTACCAGTAATCAGGTCTTTTACCATATGCCTCCAAAATAAGTAGATTGCTCTCATTTTCACATTTTATTTATTTATTTTTCTTAAAAAACAATCCATTTCATTTAGTTTTAAGAAGAAAAACTCACAGACAGAAACAAAACAAACAAAAGGAAGAGCTACGTCAGTATCTCCTGCATCATTGTAGCAACATTCATTACCCAAAGTGCAGGTCATAACAAAGGATAGTGAATGAAAGGCAGTGGGAATCATTATACAATTAGACTATTTTTCATAGGCTGCAAAAACAGTAATTGAAATACCCATCTTGCATTTGGTATGAGACATTCATTTTCTTCTCTTTTGTTGGTTGATTGGAACGTATTCAGGTTTGCATCTCTATATGAATATGCTTGTTACTACTCTTTATCTTCTCTACCTTGTCTTTTTCAGAAAACGAACACACACCAGAAAACATCTCTTCTTATATACTGGTATTGACTTTAAGATTTTCCTTTCCAGCCATTGCTCAGGTGTTCAAGTCTTTGCAAAAGAGAGAGTAAATGATCTTTTCAAGGTAACTCAAAATAACACCTGGTAAGATATAATTCTTCTGGACTGAAGCTCTCAAATCTAGTCAGAAAAAAAAATCATTTCTGCATCTCTTTAATGCCATTAACAGCTTGTCAGGATTTCTTGGCAGTCTAGATCTGGTAGCTCATGACCATGAAGACTCATATTCAAATCCTGTTCAAATGACACTAAACTCCATGGGTGTGTTTTGATAACTTGATATCTCATCATTATTTATTGGTTTGAGTGGAAAATTTGAAAGTAAAATGGCAGGAGAATGAAAGGAGAATCATATATGCTGTCTTTCTTGAGTCCTGGATGAAAGGGGAAAGAGAGATTTGATAAATACTGTAAAAGGGGGAAAAATCTCCAAGAATCAGACAACATGGTTATTTCTAAAGAAATAACTTGGCTGTTATTGTGTTCTTGCATCCTATTCCTTAAAATAAATATTGGGTATTCAGTTCAGTTTTGGACCTTAAGTGTAATGTTAGTGCAATGTTTTATCCTTTGCTGAACCTAATTTGATATTGGCTTTCTCTGTTACCACTTTCTTTGATAGGGTTACATGTTACAGTGTTACATTTCAGTATTTTAAATATTCAATATATTGCCATGAACCAGAGCAGAGGCAATTGGCTGCAGCCCTTCCTTGGATCTCAAGCTAGTTTTCATCCAGTCATTAATTTTTTTATTGAAGAAGGTCAAAGAAGTAGTAGATGCTCTGCAATCTTTGGTATGGCTTTAAAGTTATAGACATTGGTCTAAAGAAACATTTTTCTTCTTATATTTATACAGTGTGATTTAAAAAGAAAGAGAGAGAGAAAGAGAGAGAGAGAATCAACTTTTCAAGGGGAGAAATGGAACTTGCCCTAAAAATCTAATATTCTTCTTATTGTTTTTGTTCTAAATGTGTTCCTTTTTAAAATTGCCAGTTGATCTGTTTTGCATGAACAAAAAACATGATGAATTCTTTCTTCACATTCCTGTTGACTAGCAGGATTTTCTCTTATACATTTTTTTATTCATTACTCGTACCTGGATATCTAATTTGTTTATGGGAAATAATGACCTGCAGTTTTCATGGTGTCAGTTCTTCAGCATTATTAAACAAAACAAAACAAATTTAAAATGAAAACTAGTTATTAAGATGAACTAAAAGAGAAAGAGGTAGAGGAGGGAAAATGGCCTGAATTTTTAAAACTCAAATTGTATTACAATGTAATGTATTTACAGAATTTCTCCCCTGCCTGGTGCCTACTTCTGAAAAGGACAACCATAGCAATTTTATACTTTTCTCATAGACAAATAAATACTCTTTTTAAAAAAAATCAGAAACATAGATCAAATTTAAGATTAGGTGTTACCAGTGTATGTTTTGGGGTCCAGTATATGTACTGAAGATCCTAATTTCCTGAAATGTGTCCTTACAGAACATTTCTGCCTATTCTTAAAATGAATTATATAAATCTTGAGGCTTGGACAAGGATTGTTATGCTTCTATTTATTTTGGAGGGTGAGGAAGTTTCCTATCATTTAATCACCCCAAATCACCATAAGTATTGAAGTACCTTAGTCTGGAAGAAACTATACTATAGCTTTAATTTGGAATTATTTTAGGCAATACAAACCAAAATGATGCTTTCCTGGAAAAAATGGCCTAAGATATAGACAGTAGTTGATAGGTTCTCAAAAACCCTGAAGGAGGGAACCATTTCTGAATTAAGCTGGGGCTTTGTATGGATAACAATGGTATCTACAGATTTTTGCATTAGATTTGACAGCAAGTATTGGCTACACAAACCACATAGATTGGCTCTGCCTCCATCAAAATATGTTGGAGCCCAACATATAGCAAAATTGAACATAGAGGGTAAAATCCTAAACATATTTTTAAAGAAATAATGGTATCTTGTTCTTACACTGCCTAAAGAAATATTTTCAGAAAGCTGAGAAACCAGCTGCTGACTGGTTGCTACTCGGTTTTAATTTACTGTTCCAAACCAAACCAGAAGTCCTATTTAGTTCTCATCTTGACAAATAACTATTGATCAACAATTTCTCTTCCACAGATTTGTCAACTATCTTTCTATAGCAATTTAAAAATAGTGAGCAGTGATGTGAATTCCAACAATCAGTTCTGGATTCTGTAAAGAAATATTTTGTCCTCAGGTGCTGCATACTGAGTCATTTTAAAAGCGCCCATCTCTGTCATGTCCTTCCATATTTATATTATTATTTGTATGTATGTTTGTATGTATGTATATTTAAAAGTCTGTAATGTTTTATCTTTTGTTCGTAATAAAAGTTCCAACTTTCTGATAAATTTGATTGCATTTTTCTCTAACCCATTCCACCTCTAGCTAGATATTATGATGTTGAAAATATATTTATTGTGCTAATTTTGATTCTTCTTGCTAATGATTTTTAGCATCAAATGGCCCTTGTTCCATAGCATTTGCATATTGCTTGATATATCCATTGTACTATTTCTTATGTTTCACAGATTTCTTATTTGTGTAAATTATATGTGAAGTCAAAGTTTTTGTCTGGTATGGATCATTTTTGCACATGTTTGTTATCATCTGCCATGTTCATTATCTAATTTTGGAAACATAATTTTGAAACTCAGCTTTTCACTATTGTGAATAATTAGCATTCTTTGATTCCTGAAAATTAATAGATTTCTCTAAAAATAATTCATTATTCTATCCTTCTTCACATATAGCAGTAGCAATAGTACTTAGAATTATATACTGCTTCATAGTGCTTTACAGTCTTCTCTAAGCAATTTACAGAGTTAGCATATTGCCCCCAAAATCTGGGTCCTCATTTAACCAACTTTGGAAGGACAGAAGGCTGAGTCAACTTTCAATCACTTAGAATTGAACTCCTGAAATGAGCAATGCAGTAAACCCTGCAATACTGCATTCTAACCAGTGTGCCACCACTTCTCTTTTATCAACATATTGAGCTTACCAATATTGAAGAAAGGAAATATCTGCCACCATCCCATGACAAAGGATAGTGCTTAAACTACTCTCTCTATTTCTTCTGAGTTTGTTCTATATAAATGGCACATTTTCCCATGGTAGCCTGTGTGGTTCCCCCTCCTCCTTCTCTACTGTTTTATTTTCAGCTTTAGTAGGGAAAAAATGTAATCAACATGACAAGGCCACATTATAAAACATATCTGGGTTGATAAATCTTCATTAATTTAGATCTAATCCAAAGATATAGCAATTGCTTTGTGAGAAATTAATTTTGTTCCTAATGCTTCCAAACATAAGGGACATTAGCCTTCCATTGTTAATATAATAATCATATTTTCTCTCCCCTCCTCCTAGTACTTCTAATAAATATCTCACCTTATAAATCTGGCATTAATGTAAGTGGTTGACATTCAATAAGGAAAAAGGACTTGTTTTTCATTCTGTGTACAGCTGCAAAGAATGGTGCAAGGCACTAGAATGGCACCAATTATCAGATACTTGGGTACATAATTTTCTTATCCTGATGCAAGGGGAAACTTAAAACATTATCATATTAATGGGAACTATCTCTGTAAATGTGCTTGGAGAACACAAAGGATCCTAATGTAACACAAGCTTGGTTAGTGAATCTAAGCCACTTGTGCAATGCCACTATAACCTGTTCTTTCCACACTGCACTTTGACTTTTTGGGGGGAAATTGTTTAGAATAATTCATTTCATGAAACAACTAATAAATAATACAATAAAAACACCCATTCAAATGTCATCAAACCATCAGAAGAGAAGTTTGGGCCACTATGATCCATCATTATGTAACTCTAGTAGATGGGACGTAAGCACCATATTAATTTGCAATCTCCTCTTTGGTGCTTTTTAATGTGAAATAACTGTGTGTGTGTGTGTGCTTACAGGAACACTGCAGTTAAGAACCAATCAAAGAAAAAAAAAACTTTAATGAAAATTGAATTTTAGCAAGTGAATTTTTACCTTTTCTTTCCCTGTAATCTACTAGTAAATTTACACAAGGAATGGGATCCTTACCTCTTCTTTTCAAGGTAGTCCAAACAAGAAACATAACTGAGTAGTGTTTTTTTTCTCAGATGGGAGAAAAAGTAGTGTTTTTTCTTCTGGGTTTGAATCCCGGAAGGGTATGGTTAGCTGATGAGAGCTAAATAGCTTGAAATATACTAGTCTACCTTTATTTCTTTGGTGGTAAAACATACATTTAACATAACTGTGAGTCCTAACTCTATACTTATTGTAAGGTTACTTTAACAGAATTTTGCAAGATTAAAATATTTCTCTCCTTTTTTCCTTTTCTTGTCTTGGAAACTAGGGAGGATCCCTTCTGAAATGCTCCCCCACTTTTTTTTCTTCCTATGGATACCTTTTGCATTAGAGCTGCCTAGTCTGTGTTTCTTCCTCCAGTCTCTCAAGGTCATTTTCACATTCCATTACACTGGGAAAATATGTTCCATAATGATGGATCTACTACCCAGAATGACAATGTCCTAGTAAGAGTTATCAGCCCTTTGTGAGAAATCACATCAGAAAACAGATACCCTAAGAAGCACTAGAATTCTACTTCATTCATATAGGCTACAACATTCATTCATTCATTCATTCATTCATTCATTCATTCAACATTTATATAGCTGTACATCTTATAACCAACTCTGGGTAGTTCCCAATTTTAATAAAATCATAATTATCTTGAAATATAATTTGCCCTTCTCTCCTTCTTAGGCAAAGGAAGTTAAGCTGGGGCAATTGTAAGTTTCTTTTTAACATTTTCTTTTTTCCCTTCACTGAGCTGATGTTTTGCTTCTGTTCGTTGCAAAATGTCTCCAAGGTCATCACAGAATTCCTCTAACGGAACCCCTTGACTGGAGGATAGTAACTATAATAATTTCTTGCCTTCAAGAAATGAATACACACAGGTGAAAATAAAATTTAAAAAAATATTAGACTGTATGGAAATGGATAGGTTAACATTAAAGATAAAGGAGAAAGAATAATAATTTTTAACATGAGATTTGTTTTACAAATGGTTAGACAACAAAGATAGAACTTAGAAGTTTCTAAGTTTCTAGAAGTAAATAATATTATTTACAAGTAAATATTATTATTAGTACTGATATGTTATTGAAGTAAGTTGACTCAGACAATACACTGTATGTTAAGCACACATGTGTGATAAAGAAAAAATGTACAAATAAAACTTTTTTAAACAGAAAGAAATGAATACATACCTAAAGGAGCCTTGAAGGCCATGGATCTAGTGCAGATGTAGGGGAATTCATAATACTTTATCCACATCATAAGCTGCCATAAAATCAAAAGCAACTCTGCTTGAAATGAAGGTTGTTGCCCGCTCACCTTCCTTAATTGTGCCCAATGGATGCTTAAATCAGAATGTCCCAAAGGTGTTGTTCAAAAGGCAAATGGACTTTTGTCCAGTTTTGTCCAGTCCAGTTCCCTTTTGAACATAAGCTTTGGGACAACCATGACATGGATGACTGAAGATCTCCATGGACATTAACTGGAATGGATATGAACAACTTTATCCATAAGGGAATAAAGCCGCTGGTTGAGAATCCACATGGAAAGCCCATACAAATAAACACAGAGAAAAAAATGTTTTGTTACTCTTATCACTACTGAATAGGCTGAAAGATGAATTCAGACCAGTGCTTGATTATGCCCACTTGATCTATATATTTGCCTGAAAAAAGAAATACATATGTACATAATGTTCTCTGTCTCCATGTGATTCATTTGTAATAATAGTCATTGCCCTTTCCTTTCCCCTGTCTAATTAACCATGTTCTTTTTGAAGTTGTTTGGCTATTACTGCACATTATATTTTGAGAGAGAACAACTGTTAATTCATTTTTTTTTTACTTTTTCCACATTTATTTTCCACATTTTTCTTTAACTATTTCCTTGTGTAACTTAATATTTGCTTGCTTTTGGCTTCCTCTTATCATTATGTTTCCTTAAATCGTTTACAGTACTAAAGTCTCTTTAATAAAATTACATGAGTCAATTTCAGTTCATAAAGATGGGTGCATTTCTTCATTTTACTACTCAAAACATGGTTAATTAATTAATTGTATGTACCCAGACTACTTTTTCATCTATTATCCTGCCACTCATTGAACTAATTGTATCAAGGTGGAATTTTATTTAAAAATTGTTCAATTTAAATGCCACAGGGACATAAGCAAATGCTTTCTGGGTTCTTCATAATGGTATATGCATACATAGCAAAATGTAATATTTATGATGCATTGGATAGAGATTATTATAATAATAATCCAGTTTGGCTTTAACAAAGTTGCCTAGGAAATGGTAACACAGTACTTTCTTATACAGACATAGGCTGAGAGACAGAGAATGAACATGTAAAGAAAATACAGCAAAATGTCAACTAGTTTGGATTAGCAAATATATGTGAATGACAGAAAACTGAAAATTTGTTTTCAAATAATAAACTATAAACTTTTAAATCAATGTAAATGGGTAATGAATGGCAGCTCAGTGTAATGGTTAAATGCACCAAACTATTCATTCATTCATTCATTCATTCATTCTGCTTCCCTTCTTCCCTATAATATGAGTACTATAATCCAGGATCCAATGTTCTAGTCTCATCTTGGATACAAAACCAACTTTGCGTCAATCTTTCTTTCTCTCTCTCTCTCCCCCTGCGCCCCCTCTCTTTGCCTTAGGTAGGAAACAATGCAAACCACTTCTGAAAAACTTTGCCAAGAAAACTTCAGGGGGGGGGGGGCAGTTGTCATGGGTCAAGAATTACAAAACAAAACCCTTCATTAAGAAGGGGGGAATTGTTGAAACAAATATTAAGTCCTGCAAATGAGCTCAAGGGAACTGCCTATAGTATTCTCATTTGAAAGCTATACAGTGCAGGACAATGAAAACATACATAAGGAAAGAAATAAAAAGGCACTCATACTAAATTGTTCAAAACAAAATAAGGCCGTAGCATATACATGAAATGTTAATATATTTTTTTAAATATTTCATAAGCAGGTACCAATTAGGAAGATGGTTAGCAAACCTGTGTTTGAAATAAAAAATGTTTTCAATATTAGTACTTACTAAACCACTATATGCCAAGGGAATTAATTAAATTCTAATTCAGCAAAATTAAATGAATTATGTGAGATTGTTTTAACTGAAGAAGATATTGAACAATATCTAAACAGATATTGAATAATACCTAAACTCATTTTTAGAGTTTAAGGAATTGAAAGAAATACTAGTGACAATCAGGGAGTTATAGATTTTATTGACATCTTTGACAAGTAAATGATAAACAGCCTATGATTATCAATCTGAAAGTTCTGGAGGACTCAAATATGAATCAACTGATTTTCTAATGAAGATTGCTGGTTATATGAGCTAAGATAGACTTGTATAAGAAATGTCTGGGAAGAAGTCAAAGAAATGGCTCCTCCCAATTTCTTGTGGTGACCAAAGTGATAGACAAGGACATGTCTGAGTAGTAATAAGAAATCAAGCCTGATTTATAACATATTTTATCTCAATATAAGTATAAATAATAGTATATTTGGCCCAATAAGATTTTTTTTATCAAACATATCATCAAAAATATATACGGATGATTGTGTTGAAAATAAAACTGCCTTTACCAAAAATGTTGTTAATCAAATAGAAAAAGAAATGTTGAAATATTTGGGCCATTTTGTTTCACCCTATTGACAATTATATAGCAAAAACTTGTCTTACATTATGTCACATAGTCTATGATGTCCATGAACTATAGACTTAACTGTAAGAGACTTAAGTGAACTCCTTCATTTTTCTTGAGACCAAAGGGAACACCTCAGCTTCAATAAAAAAAGTCAGAAGAGTTTCTTTCTTTTTGAAAACGTATCATTCTGCAGCCATGCTGTGAGTACCTTTGAAATAATATTGCCATCATTTTTTGATAAGGATTACATTTCGTATTGCTGTGCTCTGTGACTGAATTACAGAAATACCCCATTTAGATTAACGTTGACTTGTTCTTCAACCAGAGGTTCCATGATATTATTGCTTGAGGGAATAATTGAGCTCAAGTAAGCTCTGTTTCTCCATCTTGTCATTCTTTCAAACACAGTTGGGTTTTCATAAAACATGAAAATCTGCTGCTGCTTTATTTCATAGAAGAGTAAAATCTGCACGCTGAGTTCAACTCTCTGACTTCATGGTTTATAGTCACATCATTTTCCTGGCAATCTTAGAACAGGGTCTTATCTTAACCTTCTTCCAGGACACATTTTAACCTTTCAGGCTGGCCTACAGTCCTGGGATTCCCTGGTTGTCACCAGTGCAACTATTAACTAGACTCTATCTTGCTTAGCTTCCATGGCCAGAAAAGCCAGCCAGGTGCTGCTACTGCTGAGACACAATCACGCAGCAAAGCTCAAATTGATTTTGATAGCATTCAAATTATATCCTGAAATGCAAGAGCTGGCTAAAGAGTGCAAAGGCTGGCTTTTATTCATTGGAAAATCTTATGTATTTTTGCAGAAGGAAACTTGCAGTAAGCCTGAAAAAACACATTCCTCTCCTTAACATCCATTGCAGCATATAATCAGAGGGAAACATATGGCACAAAGGTATGTATTATATCAGGAATCATCATTTCAAAAGCAGAAGCAATAGAAGAGGGGAGAACTACCATATTTTGCCTGAAACATCAAGATTGCCACTAGACCCTTAACTTTCTGCTGCCATCTAGTGATTCTTCAGATATCTGCAACCCAGATGCTATAGCTCCAAAAGAGTATTTCCTTCCTATATACAATGATTTAAAGTAATTCAGCCATATATTCCAGAGGTGAAAAAGATGAAAACAAAACAACATTATTTGATTTGAAGATTGCATGAATTCAGCATGACCTTAGGTTTGATACAGATTTAGTCATGCTTGAAGTTGATTCCATGAATAAAATAGGACAAATGACATAGTATTGTATATACATTCCCATCACTTTGTTCGTTTCTTGAGTAAGCAATGAATGATGTGCACAGTATGAGAAAGTTATAAGAAAAGAAACATTATAAAAATAAAATAGCAGTAGCAATAGTTTTTTCTCTAAGCAGTTTACAGAGGTCAGCATATTGCCCCCAACAATCTGGGTCCTCATTTTACTGACCCCGGATAGATGGAAGGCAGAGTCAACCTTGAGTCCATCAGGATCGAACTCCTAGCAGTGAGCTGAATTAGTCTGCAATACTGCATTCTAATGGTTAAGCTATCAGTAATTTATACCAATACTAATCTATTCTTTCCTGTCCTTGCAATGTTCCTTCATAATTGCCATTCCCATCCAGCAATGTATACATTATCATTTGTTATTATTTTTGCTATTGTTGTTGTTCTTTTATAATTATCACTATTCCCTTTTGAAGCTTCAATCATCTTTACCCAACTGATTTGATATATTTCTTTGGTAATCTATTCATCAATCATTCTCTCTATATGACCTGACTGCTGATGTATTTTTAGAATAATGGACATTTTTCCTTAGAATTTATTTCCAGATCTTCCATTATTACTATTTACTGCAGAATTATAGGATTTGTACTTCCAAACACATGTAATAGCCAATTTGAATCCTGCTGAGGTGAGGATTGCTTTCCATTTATACATCACCAGTAACTACTACCAGATAAAACTCACAGGAGAAACCTTTAGGAACCAAAGCTGAAGTCAAATGGTTTACTCCCTTCAATTTTCTTATTGATTGCCTCCCTCTTCCCCTAGAGGTTTCTGCTTTATCCCAAAGGTCTCCATGAAGTCTTTAGAAAAGATTTACCTTAGTACCATCATAAGGATGAGTGCACTTCCATCCATTTTTTCCAACTATTCTTTCTTCGATATTTTATCAAGCTGCAAATTCTTTACTGTTGCTCTAAGTAAAAATGAAAGAACAAGGCAAAATCTACTTTAAATCCAGTGGAATCCAATAATTTGATTATTTAATGGGAAATTCTAAAGGAAATATATATAGTATAAATAAATAATAATAAATAAATGCACTAGCCACCAACCTTCACTGCATTTTGCTTGTCAAGTTAGAAAATCACTCTTATAACAATGAAATTAGTTTGGAAGAGAGAAGGGAGATTAACTATTTCGATAATGGATATTATATAAATCTTGGTTAAAATGTTATGTTTTATAAATATGACAAACGTAAAATTATTTTCTCAATGAATAGATATGAATATATCTCCACACACTTACCTACATACAAATCAGTTCAAAATTCTCATAACCAGGTTCAAACTATTCCTACTTAGGACACATTATGCAATGACACCAGTGGTGGGATTCAATTTTTTTTACTATTGGTTCCCATTCCCTCCCCACCCCACTTACCTGCTATCCAGCTCCATTCTCCTGTGCAGGGTAACAAAAGGAGACCCGGATGATCAGCTGGGACTTGGGAGGCAGAGAATAGATGTGGGCAGGGCCAGTCAGAGGTGGTATTCCGAACTATTCAAAATTTCTACTACCAGTTCTCTGAACTACTCAAAATTTCCACTACTGGTTCTCCAGAACTGGTCAGAACCTGCTGAATACCACCTCTGAAAGACACCCAAGAAAGCCCTATGCTGGGAGCTGTTGAAGGAACGAGAAGCAGAAAATACCAACAGCAAGGTGGTTGAATTAAGTTGAAAAACTAAGTTAGGAATTGATTATGAATGAAGGCGAATATACGTGTACCAGGATAATGTTGCAGGATCCAATCTGGATCAGTCACCAGGACCATAGGTTCAGTCTTCCAAGCTTTCAGACTTATGCTGGAGCACATCCTCAGGAAACTTCTCTCAAGCAGAATTTGTTAGTGACTGATTGTCCTGAAGGACCAGTTGATAGAGTCATGAAGAAAATCTGTGTGGAATCAATATTGATTTGATGGCACATAATCAATCAATAGGTCAGCTCATGATCAGAGATATCATAAAGATTTTAATGATCCATTCTAAGCATTTTCTGACAAATCTTTTTTTTTATCCTACATCATTCACATAAGGCTTCTGTACATTGTAAATAAGTGCAAATTATTATCCTGAGGTTCATAAGATTTTTTTTTAGTTTTATTCAGTTATTATTCTCTTAAGTATTGGCTACAAGTTAATGCCATTTTCATGGGAAAGTGAATTGCCTGATTTTATCTTTTCCCCATTTTCACCTTCATACCATACAATTAATAATATAAATTAAAGTTTCCTTAAGAGTGCCTTGACGTGCTAAATTGTAGTGGCTCTGAGAAATCTGCTAAAGCTATTACATTAAGATTTATGTACCATGCTGTGATTATGCTATCCTGTTTGGAGATCATATGCAGAAATGCAAGTAAAATACATCAATGGATCCCACTTCTTTCTCCGCCCAACTCATACCATCTTACCTTTAAAAGAATTCAGCTTTCAGTATGTTCTCTATATTGTTCGGTCTCCATTACAAGATGCTGGAACAGAATCAAGAAAGCACTTCCATAGACATTTGATAAGGGATTCACTTTTACAAACATGGGACAAAATTAAAAAAAGCATTATTTAAAAAGACCAAACTGGATCTCACCTATGGAAGCAATATTATATCCAAATAACAAGGGACATTAAAAAAAATGATTAGATATAAAGAATTGGTAGATGAATTAAAAACACTGGATAAACTAAAAGAACAAAGGATAACATTAGACTGGTGGGTATATTTGCAAATTCAAACTAAATTTAAGAAAGATGTAAAAGAGCTAGAGATAGATAAAGATTTACAAAAATTGACCAAATCTTGATAGGTAAGAATATAAAATTTATAACACGAATGTATAATTATTTACTGGAGGTGGAATTAGAGGAGAAAATTGTTAAGGGATCAATGATTGCCTGGGCAAGAAATGTGGACCATAATATAAATTTGGATGAGTGGGAAAAGATTTGGACTGAGAACTGAAAGCTGACTTTGTTGATGGCATTCAAAGAAAATCAATATAAAATGTTTTGTAGATGGCACTTAGCGCCGACACGACTGGCAAAAATGTATCTAACCTTGAAACCAGAATTCTGGAAATGCAAACAAAAGAAAGGAACCTTTTTTTTCATATGTGGTGGCAATGTATAGAGGTCAAAAAATACTGGAAGAAAATACAGAGATGGCTTTTTGAGATTACAAAATATAAATTGAAATTGGAACCTGAAACATTTTTATTAGGCATGATTAAAGAGAATTTGAGTAAAGATAAAAGATACCTTATTATACACATCTTAACTGCATCAAGAATCACTTTAGCATAAAATTGGAAGAGTGATAAAATACCATCAGATGAAGTTCTGATTAAAAAAATAATGGACTGTGCTGAACTAGATAAATTCAGTATGGAACTGAAAGGCAAAGATGCTCGAGAATACTATGCGATATGGGAGAGGTGGTATGAATGGGTGAAGAATAAAGATAAAAATAATGTATAGTCACAAAACAAGAAACATGCATATACAATGACACAATAACTGTTAATGGAAATGAGATTTTTGTATTTTTTGTTTTTTAAAGAATAAAAATGTATTTAAAAAAGAAGAAGCAGGAAAAAGAAGGAACACCAGCAACAGTGAATTGTTTGGGTTTTCATCTAAATTACATCAGCTTTAAACTAGTGGCTACTTATAAAATCACATTTTAAAGTAGAGTGAGCAGCAGAGCATTAGTTCTGATAACTCAGTGTCTATGTGCGTAGTAATATTGTAATTATCCTCTATTTAGAACTTCTACAAAAACATTATGTATTCAGGCAATCATGATTCTTGCCATTGAAGGTTAATAGTTGTTAGAAGTAGCCAAGGGCCAGAACACTGTGAAATAAACAAACAGGGAACAATAACATTTCTTTTCCTCATTGCTTCTTTATATGATTTCTGTTCCCAAAAGTGCTATTTTTAAAGAAAGAGGAAGAAGTATTTGGGAAATTGTTATAGACCTGTATATGCAATGTCTATCATAGGCTTAAAAAGCATGTTCTCATATTTAGCTATGGTTGAAGAACAACTTACCCCTAGCACAAATAAGCAAAAGTCCATATTATTTTATTACAATGAACTAAACAAAGGATTTTTGCTAAGTCCACACAAAGAGTTGGAACCAGCAAAATCTTCCCACAGATGAAAAAGCTCTTCTGTCCATGGAAACTCATTTTTTCTAGTATTTCTTCAGATGTGTATGGGAAGAACCTATCTAATTCATTCCAATCTTCCTTTGAAGCCCCCTACATCTCCCCAAAACCAGATTTAGAAGCCTTTAAAACAATGATCAAGGCAGCAACAGCACTGGGGATTGCAACAAAAATAGAGATTTGAATATCTCAAAGGCATCTGGATTTTCTTTGTTTTTACTTGAAGATGTTTTGCTTCTCATCTAAGAAGCTTCTTCAGTTCTTGGATGAGAAGGGAAATTCCTTCAAGGAAAAACAAAGTCCAGATGCCTTTTTTAAAAGTACCTTTGAGACAACCATTATTTGGATGACTGAGAATATCCATAGACATTTAGAGATTTGAATCTTACTTTGTACTTTATCTGTAGAAATGATTCTGAGCAAAATTTTTCTTGGGGATGCTTCTACCAATAATGTAAAACTCTGAACCTCCTGATTTTTAACATGTGTCCATAATGAAACAATTGACCTCTAAGGCTTACCCCCTTGGCAAGCCAAAAGTTATTCTGTTCATTTTTCAGAAATATCCATGCACTTCAACAAATATGATTAGCACTGATGCACAGCTTGTCTTGCCATTGCCTTCCCATGCTGGGGAGAGAGGTTCCAGTGACATATTAATCCTAGCCGTGTCTAATGAGACAGTTGATAGCAATTATAGCCTAATGAAGCAGAAGCTGATTGTTCAGATACTCAGGGCTGAGAGTCTCTGACTAAGAGATATATGGAGTTCTTTGAAAAGATAACAACTAAAGTGGAAGAAAGTACAAATTGTATATATTGTATACATAGATCATATGCATATAAGATGGCAAAAATGGAATTAATATAAACACATTTATGAAAGACTTAGAAATTGATCAGAAAGGCAGGAAGGCTATTTCGACTTGTTAAAATAGCCTTGGGAAAATGGTTCATGTACCTAAAAAAAAAAACCCTCAACAGCTGTTTTGTCCATCTGGCTGCAATTTCTCACATAGAGTATTTCAGCTAAAAGCTAGGAAAAGATATTTGTAGAGTTGAATTGTCACTGCAGGATCAAAAGTTATGCAAGAGACACATAGTAACAAATATATACACAAAATTGTGCGGACTTCCTGGAAGCCTAAATCCTATTTTCTGGGGATGATGTCAAAGGATTGCATTCTGAATAGTTGTTACCCACTGTTTCCATCACCTTTTCAAGAGACAAACAAAGAGGACCATAATTTCCCCTAAGATTTTGTTGCACAATTACATTTGTGTTTAGCCCATTTCTATTATCTGTCAGCTACCATTTCTTTTATTCCTATTTACCAACCTCAAACTAATTCTTTAAAAATGCCTCTGATAAATGTGTCTTCTGTGTAGTCATAATGACCATATCTTTTGTATTGAATAATTCTCTACAGTCAGATTAATAGCTCTTGTCTTCATTTTTATGACTTCTGGTTTCCTGTCCCATCTTGTTCTTTGTTTTGTCTTATAACTCTCTTCAATATCTCTATTATACATCCTGTCTTTGGGAAAAAAATAAATCTCACTAATTCAGAATCCTACTTCACACTGTAGGTAGCCTATGCATAGCTTTCTAAAAGCAACAAATATGTGTTTGTTGTGAGATTAGGCCTAAGCTGCCATACCCATAGATGAAGGTAACACATAAGCAGAGTGAATAAAAGCCAGGAAAAACTCCGTTGGGGAAAGTAGTTAAGAAAGAACCAAGTTGTTAAGGAAATGATAGGTTTAAAAAAAAAAAGTCACCTGAACCAGACAAAAGAAGTTGGGTCTGAGCACATGGGACAGCCCTTCCCAAGTCTCATCAAGAGCCACCAGATTTGTAAATCAACATGGCAAGAGTAGCTATCAGTCCTGTGAATCAAGATTAGCCATAAGTCCTGTGAATCAACAAAGCAACGGATTGAAGAGATAAAAGAGGTCCTGAAGCCTGCACATAATTTGAGTCATCTTTGAATCCAGACTTGGCAGTTTCCATCCCTTTGACTAGTACCTGATAGATTAAGATGAGGGTAAGTGGATGAATATATTCATGTGTGAGAGAGAAATAATATATATATGTATATGTATGTATGTATGTATGTATGTGTATATTTATGCGTGTATATATATATGTGTGTGTGTATATATATATATATATATATATATATATGTTGTATCCAGTAAACTTTTAAATTCGCTGGATCTCTGTGTATTCTGAAAATATGGTTCTGATTCAGTGTTTGGTTGAAAGTGATTTGAGTGTGGCTATTTTCCAGGATTCTGAGTGGGGGTGTGAGTGACCATAAGCTGAATCTAGGGTCCTGCATGAAACAGTATGTCCATGTTTTATGCTGCGCATTTCTGAATATTTTGACTCTAGTAGTTCAATTGGAAAAAAGGAACATTATATTTAAATATGCAAAGGATAATTATGTTTTGAGGAATTCTTGTAGAAAAACATTTAAAACCCCTCTTCTCCTGTCCCATCTTGTTCCACCTTGCTTTGGGAACCAATAGGAAGGTTGTTATGTCTCTCTTGAGGGTATTTTTCTAAGCAGGAAATGGAGGAATCCAGAGCAGCTGCAGAGCATTAAGGAGAAATGTAGTAGAAATAAACACACAGATACATGAGGAGACACATAGGGACTCCATCTGCCATAGCAAAGGCAGAGACCCCACTGAAAATCCTCCAAAGTAACTCAAAAGTTTTTTGAAAAAAGAAGTGTGTGTATGTGTATGTGTGTGTGTGGGTGAGTGTGGAGGAGGAGCTTCTTCAAGTGGAAGACAACTTTCATGAAACAGGACAATTGATTTGAACACCAGCTTGTTTTTAATAGCATATGTTTAAATAGCTCAACCATCTGTTTTTATTTAATTATATCCTTTTTATATTTATCCACTAGGAGCAATATTCTGTTGGAAGG
This sequence comes from Bungarus multicinctus, assembly GCA_023653725.1. Classification (NCBI taxonomy): domain Eukaryota; kingdom Metazoa; phylum Chordata; class Lepidosauria; order Squamata; family Elapidae; genus Bungarus; species Bungarus multicinctus. Next base: position 107,931,196 of record CM042836.1, read on the forward strand.
ATAAGACATAAATATTCTTAATAAATAAAACTGTCTTGCTCAGGTTGCTGTTTGCCCCACACGTGAAATTCAGTAGGTCTTCCTTAGAACAGTGAATGCTTCATCCCTATAGAGAGACTTCTTGTCATTCATTTGGTTAATGCCATTTAAAAACAACTAAACAAGTGCCATTGTCACATCTTCTCTGCACTGTGAAGATATATTTTGTGTGCTGTGTTTAGGACTCTTCAGCTGAATGTGAAGTGTTATGAAAATAGAAAACACCTTAGGGAGGAGACAGATTTGTAGGCTGAAGTTTAAACTAGGAACAAAATTCTGACATATGCTGAGAAATAAAAACATTTATAGCCCATTGTTCTTGCAGAAACTCGATGCACACAGCACTTCATCCTCCTCCTCCCCAACTCCCCCTCCCATAATAAGCTTTTAAGGTCAATTGAGGGGGAGTGATTGGCAGCCCAAAACTATTCAGCAAGCTTCCTTTTCAAAGCTAATTTGCAAGGATCCAATCCCTGTCAGATGAGAAGCAAGCTGACCCAAACCCTTATATCTTCTTATTAGTGATGACCTGCACTCTTTATATGGGACTTTCCAGTGTAGAGAAGCATGTATTCTTTGCTCTTGTTCATCTGAGTGAAAACTTCAAATTGTTTGCCATCCCAGTTTGTGACAAAACCTCTATTTCTGGAACTGGATGAAAATAGAGGTCTCTTCAGCTGTTCCCAGTCTCAAATTGAGAAGATGTATACGTGAGAAAGATTGTAGGAAACAAGTCACTCACTTTATAATAAATGATCATAGGTCTCCTGAGTTCAACTTATACCTGAAGAGAATTAAGTTCAAGTCCTATCAGTAAATAGGTTTGGACCCAAAAAGTTTCTTTGAAATGCTAAACAATTCCACAAAAACATTATAAATAAAGGTTTAACTATAATTGCAGGACATTACACTTTTTATTTCCAATAATTGAGGGAAGGTAACCATTTTTTATGGTCAAGTAAAATGACTTCCCAATGTGCCAAGGGAAAGTATCAGAAAATGGGAAGGAAGTCATAGTTATGCAGAAGAACAGAAGATCTTTCTTCAAAATAGGAAAAATAAACAAGGTAGGATAACATAAAAGAGAGTCAATGGTATCTGCAGTATTGCACAATCTATATTTTTCTTTTAGACCTAATATATTTGTTGATTGTGGCAATGTGTGTTGGTTCATAATGAATAATGAATGAAAGAAGTTTATTCATTCCACTGTCTATGGAGATTCTCAATCATCCAGGTCATGCTTGTCCCAAAGAGCTTTCTTATCTCAAGAAAGTCCATGTGCCTTTTGGAAAAATCACCTTTATGATATTCACCCCATTTTTTAATTAACAAATGAATATTTCTTCACCATGAAAAATCCCAGAAGATAGTTATGTGTGTATTGGCAAATGTACACAGACTTTAATTAATCTGTAGTTTATAACTTTCTCTTTGGAAAATATATCAAAATGTGAAAAAAAAATTATCTGTGGTTTGATATCCCTTATTGGAAATATCTGTCAATGAATAATATACATATTTTATGTGTTGAGATGTGTATCAGATATGTACTGAGTTGTGTGGGAATCTAAGAGTACCATCCAGAAAAGTAACTTATCCATTCCAGCTATAGGCTAAAATTCCACTGAATTGAATATATTGAATTAAACTCACTAGTAGCATATTTAACTCTGTTAAACTCCATAGAAAGATTATGTCCCTAATATTTACTTGAAGCTACATAATAAATTCTAAAACATGGAATGAAATCAAATAAATACAAGACAATTCCTTATTTTTCCCTTGGTTTGATAATAATTAGTATTCTTCTTCATTATTTCATTTCCAGAAGCTATCACATTATAGGATCATTTTTGGTGATTATATTTATAGAATAGTGGCATTTCATACTTCAAGGATAAAACTATGCCACATAAATCAGTTTACCAGCATTTTAACTATCTGAGCTCATTTAACAGCCAAATGTATGAAAATAGGGTGGAAACATTACAAAAGAGCATTTATTATCTTTTTTGAAAATGAAATATGGAAAAATGTATTTTGTATTATAGCAAAGCTGTTAACACTGCTTTCGTAATGTAGTCCATGACAACAAAAAAAGTGCTTCTACAAAGTTTTCTAATATTGCCACTAAAAATTATTGACAAAGGTTTTCCCATTTTTTGTCAAATTAGCAATGACTCCTGCTATTTTAATGACAGTGTTTGTATAGCAATAACATTAGTATTTTCTGCTTACCTGGAAAGGTGAAACCAAGGGCTGAAATATCTGGAGTCTTGAACGAAAAAAAGGATTAAGTATATACTTTAAGAATATCCAAGGCTCATTAATTCTGGATCTGATTTTATTGGGAATGGTTAAGGAATTGAAAAGGTTGGGAATTAATGTTAATTGACTCCCAAACTGATTTGTGGATCAGAATGTAATCATACATTCAGAGGTAGATTCCTGATTTCACCCAATTTTGCAAGACAGTTTTTTAATAGCAAAAGGCATTCCAGGTTTGGAAATATGCACTTTTGCAGAGATTACATAGAAGGATCCATATGGAACAGTGGTGGGATTCAAACATTTTTACTACCAGTTCTGTGGGCGTGGAAATATGCACTTTTGCAGAGATTACATAGAAGGATCCATATGGAACAGTGGTGGGATTCAAACATTTTTACTACCAGTTCTGTGGGCGTGGCTTGGTGGGCATGGCGTGGCATGATGCGATGTGGCGCAGCTTGATGGGCATGGCTTAGTGGGTGTGGCAGAGGAAGGATACTGTAAAATCCCCATTCCCTCCCATCCTACTAACCTGCTTTCCAGTTCCATTCTCCTGTGCAGGGCAACAAAAGAAGACCCAGCCAATCAGCTGGGACTCAGGAGGCAGAGAATAGATGGAAGTCGGGCCAGTCAATGGTGGTATTTGCCGGTTCTACAAACTATGCAAAATTTCCGCTATCGGTTCTCCAGAACTTGTCAGAACCTGCTGAATACCATCTCTGATATGGAAGGTGTAAAAAAGAAGTTACCCAAATGTTGCAAACAAGCTTAGTTCTAGGTTTTGAACTTGGTAGAGAGGAAGAGCTACTTTTGACATCTTGATTGAAACAAAAGCTTTGTTCTCACAGCTGGGCTTCCCTTTTGTTTTCCATGTGAGAGCCTAATTTTTAGCAGTGGCATCATAATCTGTCATCACAGAAAGAGATATTTATGCTGGTTTCCTGCTGTTCCTGTTCAATTTATAAACCAAAAGAGAAAGTTTCTAAATTCCAATATTTTACAGCATGCCTGTTTCTTACCATCTTGCAGATTAAAAGGCCATCACATTAACAAGTGTAGGTTTGTTTTCACAGCAGAAAACAGGTGTGTTGATTATTTAGTCAGCAGGAAGATGGCAGCTGAAACTTTCTTACTTTCTCTATTGCCATGGCATAAAGGGCAGGTCTGAAAAATGCCAACAAACTGGTCAGATGAAAACCGAGACCTGGCTAAGAAATTCACAGGCATGTAACCAATGTTTATCTTGTGTGAAAGCACAGCATTGATGTTTGGAAACACCCACCAAGACAAGAAGGAGGGATCAAAAAGGGAACTAGCCTTGAGTCCTTGCACAGCCAGAAGAGACATAAGCCTGATCTCTATATCCTTCCTCCTTCCACGCCCCAATCAATTTAATGGAATTATATCTATTTGTTCCCAAGGGAAGGCAAGTGGTTTGGGAGACTCCTACAGCATAGATAGAATACAATAAATCTTTCATATGTGGTTGCTTGTGCCTAATATTTGCCTTGTTCTAAATATGATTCTGTGCTACAAAGCTGTGATGAAGCATCATGACAGTGGACAAACAGGATCTTATGACCATCAAACAAATGTCTCTTCCCATGGGGCTCATTTCAGCAAAACAAGTTACCACCCCATAAACATTTCATAGTCCACCTTGCAATTGAATATGAGGATGAATGAGAGTTTTTGCATCTAGGAAACCAATGGGTGTCAGTTTAGCAGATAATTGAAAAAAAAGTTGCTGTTTAAGTCAGGCTTAATTATTACCTTTTTCTTTTGACTAGTAGGAGTCCCTTTGACTGAGATCTGTTTTCCAATGGCTACAGTATATATAGGTGAGATATAGACAAGGGGCAGGGAGAAGGAATGGAATTGGCTGCCTGGTGATCAGCTATCATAAAGTCACTTTGATAACTTTGTACTGGAAGTGACCTTATTTTGTCTGCTGTTAGGCATCCAGAAATTGTCCATTATAATCAATAACTCCGAGACAGGCATAATCTCCAATTGATTTATTAGGAACAACAATGGTTACGTCTATGAATTTCCAAAACTGAAATTCATTCCCAGAGCATCTCACAAATTCCACCCTATCTCTTCCCACTTACTACACTTCATTAATCACGAGAACCAATTACTTGCAGTTGAAATTTCTAATGCGACATACTAAATAACCTTGAACTGTTCAACCCCCTTATCCCCTTCATTCTTCACACAACATTCCTTTGGCAGCTGTGGAATCCCAAAGCTAAATAGGGGAAAAAAATCCATGAAGAGAAATGTATGTAGCTACTAAGCTATCTGAAAACACACTTCATTGTGCTCTTGTTTCATATCATTTATATAGACTCTCTGTAACTAAAAATGAAACAAAATTTCTCATTTCATTCAAACTTAAAATAAGTGTCAGAAATTACTATTAAAAACAGAACTGTTGAATACTTTCCTAAATCTTAATAAGGTAGTGGCTCCTCAAGTTTTCCATTTGTTCATAGTGTGATATGATTTGGTAATTCAAAAGAGCAACAACAAGTCTAGTCATAATGAAGCTCTTTCAGAAGTATTCATAGAGATATTAAGTGCTTGTTTCTATCAACTCAGGATGGAATATTTGAGACTTCCTCTTCCAGAGTGCTATGACTCAGATCCACCAAAATATTTTATCATTAAGGAAGGCAAGGAAATAAAAATTCAATCAAGGCAGCTGTCAAATCCCCGACTGGGGTTTGCCATACCTAGGGAAGGACCTTTGAGATAAGAACTTATGGAAGTGCTAATTTTTAATAAAGGGAGCCTTCTAAGCCATTTATTTAAATTTGACCGGGGTAATTCCAATTGAACTTTGGGTGATCAGAAATGTATATATGAAGTTTTGGCTGAGGACCTATGGTGGGTTGGATGTCCTTGTAAGTGTCTCCACAAGTGGGAACTATATCATGGCAAAGATTGGCAATCAGATAGCATGTTCTGGCTGACAGAATTCTCTCTGGAGGAGGACAAATTAAGAAATCACCCACTTGTGTCTTGGATAGTTCTCCTCCTGAGGAAACCATAAGAAATGAGTTTCTTGTGATCAGTCATGATCTTGGGAGCTGAGGGATTATCACTGCATTGCTATATAGTATTTATGGACATATGACCTGATTTTTTTTTCAATTCAGCAGGAATGAAAAAAAAATGTATTGTTTTGTGTAGACATTCTCAGCTGAATTCCAAACATATATTGACAGATTATTAAGGCAGATAGATCCACAGGGGCCTAAGACTTTGATACTGGAATTTATGCCCCAAATGAAGATAAATAGCAATTTCTAAATGACTTATGGATAAACTGTGGAGTTTCTATATGTAAATTGATGTGTCCTGAGAAATTTGGAATGGGGTTCTTTCCCCCTCAAAAAAAAAGATTAAGTATTAAAAATATGCAAAGCAAAGTATCCAAAATTTTATTTGATTTAATGGACAATTTAGAGCTTGCTTAGGTATGGCGATATAAAAATGGTGACTCAAAAGAACATACTTATTTCTCTGAATGATATAGATCTTTTTCAAAGATGGATATGATTTAGATCTCTAAAACTTTATCTACCAAATGAAGAAATTTCCAAATACTTTCTAGGACCACTTCTTAGACACTAATTTTAAAAGGAAAAAAAGGCTGTTTCGGATGAAGACTGAATGAGATCTTGTTGTAAATGGAAACAATGGAAGACTGCAAAAAGAAGTTTAGGCAATTTTTAAATATAATCTTAATAAACACATAGATGTAAGAATGGTTTGGAAGGCAAGCAAAGCTTTCAAAAAAGGATATTTCATACAACCTAACAGTGAATTTAAAAAGAAAAGGCAAGGAAAAATAAAAATGATTTCATATGAGATTAAAAGTGATTATTTCCACTAAAAATAACTGAATCTCAAATGAAGTGATCTTTATAGAGCTACTTAGAGTACTTTGTAGTCTATTCCCAACAGCATATTGTAATTTTAAATGTAATGGCTTGTGAAAATTATACCCAGTTCCCATATTGTAGATTTCATATAAGAATATTTGAATTTGTATGAAAAATGATATTTCCATAAATTCCTTTGCTGGGCATTTAATCAGACTATTACTTCAGTAAAGTAATTGCAAGAAGGAGTGGGAGGAGGAGGAGGAGGAGGAGGAGGAGGAGGAGGAGGAGGAGGAGGAGAAGAAGAAGAAGAAGAAGAAGAAGAAGAAGAAGAAGAAGAAGAAGAAGAAGAAGAAGAAGAAGAAGAAGAAGAAGAAGAAGAAGAAGAAGAAGAAGAAGAAGAAGAAGAAGAAGAACTCTGCTTCTTGTGGATCTTCAGTTCTTTTCCTTCCATCACCTTTAATTTTAGAAAATCGTATTACCAAACAATATCTGGAAAGAAAAGAACACAACACAACAGTAAAATATTAAATTATTAAAATAAAGGCAAGTGATGTCAGAATAGTAAACTGCATCTTATTTTGATAATTAGAAGCCACGGTGCTCAGTGATAATGATATCACCTATTAGCAGACTAATAGACCATTCCAATAAATGATGTCATAAAAATTGGATAGCAACCTTTTTACTTTAATGGCAGCTGAACTGGTAATGACTAAGTAGAAAATAGATTTCACCATTTTGATTAGTGCAGGGAAAATGGACTATAGCAGCTGCTGAAAAGGAAAAAAATCCATATTTGTTTTTAGAGGAAAGAGAATGAAAATAAAATTGCCACAATCACAATGTCTTTTAATACGTGAACATTACAGTAATATTTGGAATATTGTGTACAGTTCTTGTTACTGTCTCTTCAACAGAATAAGCATTTAGCAAGAAACTACAGAAAGGTGATTAAAATAATTATCACTTGGGGCACACTTCTGTTTAAGGCTTTTTATTTCCCAGAGTCATTAAACAGGACACAACAGAGGTTTACACAGTGCATAGCATAGAAAATGTGGATAGGAGAAGAGATTTCTCCTGCTTTCAGAATACGAGAATCCTAAATCACCCAGTTAATTCGAAGGACAGAGCACTCTGAAAAGATCAAGCACCATCTTCACAAAATATTGCCTAATAGTTACCTCCCCCAACAGATTTAATTCTAAGGTCCCCCCTTGCATTACTGGTTTCTTGTTTTCTGTCCCTGAGAAAGTTCCACTTCTTGTATCACTGGTATGGCAGTGGAATAGGAAGGGAAAGAGAACTGGGTCCATTTGTAACTATGGCAAATCTTGTACTTCATTGTCTCAGGTTGGCCTTTATAGGGATTAGGCTAGATTGATATTTATAATGTTTTGTCACCTCTCTTTTTAGGTTCTTTCATGTGTTACCTGACTGTGGCACAAAGTCTTTCCCCAGAGAGAAACCTTCTGATAAATACTAGTGCCCATATTATATTCCTGCTGCATCCAGTCCTGGCCTTTAAAATAAGATAAAATAGGCCAGTAAAAATGCTGCAGATATGATCATCAGAATCTTTTAATAGAAGTGGTTTATAAATTCATAAATATATCAATAAAAAGGTAATCAAGTTTCTAGCTCCTGATTCATGTTTTTAACTTGCTTTCTATTAAACTCGGAAAATTTATATATATGTATGTATGTATGTATGTATATGTATATGTATATGCATGTATGGTATTCAGCTTTGTTCGGGTATTTTCCCACATCATTATAATTGTGCTTTTAAAGTTGTAGTGATGTATCGGCAGAATCTCATCTGCCATCATCAGGCTTGTGTATTGTGTTTGTCTGTGAGTCAGGCTTTCACAGCTGTTTCTGTTTTAAATTTGGTGCTAGCCTCGTGCTGTGTTAGAATGGTTTTTTTCTTCATTTGATTGGTTGGGAGTCTTGGTCTGTGTTTATTGGTCTTGGAGTTTGCTGTGTTCTGCTTGATTGGTGTTTCTAATATCTTCTGTCTGTTTTGTAGCGTTTTTTTGTCTTGATTGGCTGGCAACATTGTGTGTATTGGAGGCTTTTAGTGTGGCTTGGCTTCGGGTAAAGGGACATCTATCATTTATTAGGAAGCTAGGTTTCATCTGGGTGCCTGATTGGGGTGTGTTTGAGCTGGAGGTATCGGGGAGGTCTGTTTGTGCCCAGGTGTTTGCTTGACTTGTGGTGTGGAGATTTTTTTGTTTGTGAGTGCAGGCTTCCAGATAATTGACAGTCTGGTGGAGTCATCTCTTCTATTCATGCTTTCTGGTCTTTTCTCAATCTCTATGGCTTCTCTGATAATTCTGTAGCTGGGGTTTTCTATAGTGGCTAGGTGCCATTGAAGTCAATGCTATGACCTGTGGCTTTCATGTGTTAGACTAGTGAGGCAGTGTGTTCCAGCTTTACTGCATTTTGTGTTCATCCAGGAAGGTACTTATTCTTCTATTGGTCTGTCCGATGTATGTGGCAGGGCATGATGCGCAGGGGACTTCATATATGCCTTGGTTTTCCAGGTCAATTTTATCTTTGAGGTTTCTTAGGATGGCTGCTATTTTTCTGTCTGTTTTGAAGGCAGTCTTGATGTGATGCCTGTGTAGTATCTTACTGATTTTGTCTTATGTAGGACAGGACAGCTGTTCCATAGGTCTGTTAATCTTCTAAGTCTCCATTATGTCTCAATGTGATTTTGTGGATCAGGCCTGTGATTTTGCTTTTGTGGAAGCCATTGGCTGTCAGTACTTTAGTCAGGGTGCATAGTCCAGTCTTTATGTGTGACTTTTCTGCCAGGCATTTGGTTCTGGCAATTAGTGTTCTGGCCCACAAAAACTTAAAACATGTATGTATGTATGTATGTATGTATGTATGTATGTATGTATATATATAAACACACACACACATACGTGCGCATGCACACACACACACACACACTATTACCATTCCTATTTCTTCTATTTTTGCCATTACTGTTATTATTAAGCTTATTCCAAATTATAAAATTCTTTTCTAGGTTTGAAGCGCTACAGTATAATTCCTGAAGTTTTTTTTTTTGGACAACTGTGCCTGTCTGTGCATAAGAAAGACTTTTCTGACTGATATCTGATACTTTATTAGTCTGAAAAGCAAAGATTAAACAACCTGGAGTATAAAGGCCACGTGTACATTTCCAACCTCCATCCTCTCTCCCCCTTATTGCCTAAATTTAGCAGCAGCATTTTCTATCATTTTGAGCATGGAAAAGCAGCAAAAATTGGAAATGTCCTAAAACCATTCTAATACCACAATAACACTTTAAAAATAATCATAATGTAGTAGGACTGTATTACTATTATCCTTCTAACATTACCTACTTCTATTGGTATCTTGTTGGTTGTATCTTATGATTTATGATTGTGTCTTATGTTTTATGATCTATCACTTTGTTGCTTGTATGTTGCTTGTAAGAACTTATGTACCAGAGTCAAATTCCTTGTGAGTCCAATCACACTTGGATAATAAATAATTATTCTCTTCTCTTCTCTTCTCTTCTCTTCTCTTCTCTTCTCTTCTCTTCTCTTCTCTTCTCTTCTCTTCTCTTCTCTTCTCTTCTCTTCTCTTCTCTTCTCTTCTCTTCTCTTCTCTTCTCTTCTCAAGAGTTGGTAAGATCTCCACATTTTCTAACTTATTCTTCTCTGTGGGAGCTAGGCTTTTCTTTGCTGTCATAGGCATAAACAATTTATCTAAGTGCAATTACATAAATCACATATGCATTTTGCAATCATTATTCCCAAAGAATATGCCCTGCTTCAGATACTGAACATTTCCTTTAAAAACCTGTTATTTTAGAAAACATTAATATTTAATATTAAAACAATATTAATATTTAAGTAAATCTAACTAAATTTAAAATGTTAAAATAATTAAATGAAACCATCACTTTTTAGAATTTTTAGAATTACATCATGTTTGTCTCAGCTTGATGGTAAGATGGCATTCTCCAAAAGTTTTCCTCAAAATTTTAGGGTACAATGCCTAGTGAAAATAATAATATATAATAGTGACAACTTGTGAGAAATTCTTAGAAATCCCATTCCTATTTCTTCTTCAACAAGATACCAGAAAAGTCTCTTTAGCATATGGGAGAAATGCTACCACTACTAACAATCTTGCAATGATCAAATGATAGTATCATACTAATTATTATCTTTCTATTTATGATTAAGAATAAAATCAAATATACAGTAAAGTAAAATTATTCAATTCAATAATAGTAATAATAGCTACAAATTAAAGAAAACTCCTTAAAAGACCATAAAGCCAAACCCAATGCTTTCTGATGGTTACAATTTGAAATAGAACTCAACTCCTTTCCTCAAAATATTAATTGAATGATTGTGTAATAGAAAAAGTACAATCTCATTGACAGGCCAGTTTAAGACTATCTATCCTTCATTTTTTGCTCATTATATCACTGGTTGTTGGTCAGCAGGATAAAAGTTGCAAAGAGAGACTTGAATTTCCAAGAATCACACAATTTATCTTCTGTCTGGACTGAATGCCAAAACTTAACAGATCTAATGGAAAGATAGTGTCAAGCCCCACACAGCTGGACAAAATCAAATAAGCAAGATTTCAGCAAGGTACTTTTAATGTTCACCAGAGTTAATTACAGTATCCTGGAACTAGATCTTTTCCTTTATATTGAGTTAATTAAGGTGGAGTGTCTGAATGATTTGAAATGTTACTTCCTGGATTTCTTCCACCTGGGCTAATTTGCCATTTATGAGAAAAGCTATCAAGAGTCAAACCATTATCTTTTGATTATTTATTCAGTTTCTTTCTTCCATTTCTTTCCTAGCCTTCTCACAATTTCTTAGATATCAAAAGTATAACTATTTTTAGCTAGTCCAAAAGTCCAACAATACAGTATTTCTTTATCATTTCCATAATCAAGTAGCAGCATATCTTTGATAAATAGATGTATAAGATGGTATGTAATGTTGTGAATCAATAAATATTTTGAATGCTACTATGGCAGAGTTTACACTGCTTTATGAACTGATTTTGGGATTGGTTTGTGGGATATATTGGCTGCTTACATGCTTCTTGCATAGAATTTTTAGCATAATAGGAATGAAACTGTCAGTAGCATCTGATATTATTGATTTCATGGCTGTATTTATGAATGGAGCAAGGCTGGCAATTATTGCTCCTTGAAGTATTTGGTAGTTGTATCCCATCGTGGGTGCAACACAATACATTTTTCAACTATGTTCTCATTTGTTAACTGACTGTATAATAGAAAAACCAAGACTTTTAGTCTTAAAGAAACACACATCAATTGTACAAAGTTTAGGAGAGAGTTAGATGCAAGTATACTTCTAAAACTTTTGTTTCTAAAGTTTTTGATTTAAAACACAAATTGCACTTTAACTGAAAGTTTGAAATTAATATTTCAACTCTTTCCCCTTGATTTTTTTTAAAAATAAGTAGTTAACAAAGATCTGGTTATTATTCATATATATCAAGAAATGCCAGTTCTCTTTTAAAATGTGCAGACTTTGCAAGTTTAAAAATGATAAGTGAGTCTCTAAAATATAATTTTAAAGGTAGTGGTTTCCACCCTCCACATACACACACACTTGAAATATAATTGCTGTAATCCTTCTGCTGAAGATAATCAAACATTCTGCCTCTGGCAAATTTTGATAGGGCCTATCAGCTTTTAATGGTCAAATTTATTTTTCTGAAAAATAGCAAGCAAAGGAGTTCATTGAACATGAAACTAAACTGTTACAAACAAAAGAAATATTTTAAACAGCATCTGAGATGAATTTAGAATTGAGATTGCCTTAGCAGAATTAACATGAAATTGAGAGAAACTACATTGTAATAGCATGATGGTTGAAGTCAAAAATAGTAAATCATGTCATCATTCATAAACAATACTTTAAAAGTGGACTGTTTGGGCAAGTGCAGATAACAGACAATAACATCCTTTTGATCAGATACATCTGAAGGCTATATTACATAACCTGTGCACAGTGAAAAAGTTTTCTAAAATCAGGAATACATTTTCTACAACGCTAATCCAAAGAAACACCAAGAAGGTAAATTACACACCCAGGAGAAATGCAATAAGAACATAAAAATATCTGTGGGTTGAAGACACAGGCTTATCTAAGATAGTCTAACATTAGGCACCATACATGGCCAACTGGATACATGTGGGAAATGAGCAAGCCCATCTGGGGAACAGTAGCTTAGAAATAACAGATAATCAGAGTTGGAAGGGACTTTATAGGTCATCAAGTCCAACCCACCGTCCAAGCATTTCTGACAAATGGCAGTCCAATCTCTTCTTGAAAGTCTCAAGTGATGGCGCTCTCATAAATTCCAAGGGCAAGCTGTTCCATTGGTTGATTGTTCTCACTGTCAGAAAGTTTCTCCTTATTTCCAGATTAAATCTCTCCTTGTTCAGTTTCTATCCATTATTCCTTGTCTGGCCTACAGGCACTTTAGAAAATAGATTGACTCCTTCCTGTCTGTGGCACCCCCTCAAATATTGGAAGACTGCTATCATGTCTTCCCTGGTCCTTCTCTTCACTAGACTAGCCATGCCCAGTTCCTGTAACCGTTCCTCATATGCCTTAATCTCTAGTCGCCTAGGTTGCTCTTCTCTGTACTTTTTCTAGAGTCTCAACATCTTTTTTATAATGTGGCGAACAAAACTGGATGCAGTACTCAAGGTATGGTCTAACTAAGGCTTTATAGAGTGGTATTAGTACCTCACTTGATCTTGATTGTATCCCACTGTTAAAATGCAATTTAGGATTGCATTAGCTTTTTTGGCTGCTGCTGCACATTGCTGGCTCATATTTAGTTAGTTGTCCACTAAGACTCCAAGATCCCTCTCACAGTTACTGCTATTAAGCCTGGTTTCACCCAGTTTATATGTGTACTTTTGGTTTTTCCTGCCTAAATGTAGGACTTTACTTTTGTCTACATTGAATTTCATTTTGTTAGATCGGACCCAGTGTTCTAGCCTGTCAAGATCCATCTGGATCTTGAGCCTATCTTCTTGGGTATTAGCTATTCCTGCCAGCTTAGTATCATCTGCAAATTTGGTAAGTTCCCCTTCTATTCCCTTATCTAAGTCATTAATGAAGATATTGAAGAGTACTGGGCCTAAGATGGAACCTTGTGGCACCCCATTGCTTACTTCCCTCCATGTAGACTTAGACCCATTAAGGACTACTCATCAGTCTGTTGCAAGTCCATCTATTGGTGGTGCTATCTATTCCACTTTTTTCTAGCTTACAAAGAAGTAGGTTGTGGTCTACTTTGTCGAATGCCTTGCTGAAATCTAAATATATTATGTCCACAGTATTTTGCTGGTCTACTAATTTATTCACTATGTTGAAGAATGAAATAAGATTGGTTTGGCATGATCTGTTCTTAACAAACCCGTGCTGACTGCTAGTTATTACTTTACTTGTTTCTAGATGTTGGCAAATCTTTTTTTTATTATTATTATCTTTTCCAGTATCTTCCCAGGTATTGATGTTAGGCTGATTGGTCTACAGTTTCCTGGGTCTGTTTTTTCCCCCTTTTTTGAAGATGGGAACCACATCAGCTCTTTTCCAGTCCTCTGGTAGTTCCCCGGTGCTACAGGATTTTTGAAAGATATGGTGCAGTGGTTCTAAGATGACCTCTGCCAGCTCCTTTAAAACTCTGGGATGTAATCCATCAGGCCCTGGTGATTTGTATTCATCAAGATCAGACAAGTGTTCTCTTACTATTTTTTTTGCTTATTTTAACTTTTATTTCTGGTCTGTCTTTTATAGTTATGTTTTTGGTGGGTTGAACTATAGTTTCTTTTTGCATGATAACCAATGCAAAGAATGAATTAAGCAATTCTTCTTTCTCTCTGTTGCCTGTTACTTCCTTGCCTTCTTTTCTATTTAGTGGACCAACTGTTTCCTTAATTTTTTGCTTGTTATTTTTATGTTGGAAGAAACTTTTTTTATTATCTTTGATTTTTGTTGCAAGTCTTTGTTCATTCTGAGCCTTTGCTTTCCTGACTTTGTCTTTGCAGATTCTGACTATCTGCTGATATTCTGTCTTAGTTGTATGTCCTTCTTTCCATTTTTTGTACGTGTCCTTTTTTTCTTTCAATTTGTCAGGGAGATCTTTGTGCAGCCATGCTGGTTTCTTCTTAGATTTCTTGTTTTTCTTTCTCAGTGGTATTGTGCTGGTCTGGGCTTCTATGATTGTACTTTTCAGAATTTCCCAAGACTCTTGAGTTGTTTTCCCCTTTAGGATTTTCATCTGTGGAATCTTTCTCAAGTTCTCTCTGAGTTTATTAAAATCAGCTCTTTTAAAATCCAAGACTCTGGTGTCATTATGTTCTATTGCTTCTGTTTGTGTTATGCTGAATTCTAGTATGACATGGTCACTCTCACCCAAGGTTTCTGCAGTATGACATGGTCACTCTCACCCAAGGTTTCTGCAGTTTCAACTCCCTCTATCACTTCTTCTCTGTCTGTAAGAATTAAGTCCAGTATGGCTGTCCCTCTAGTTTCACCCTCTACCTTTTGGACAACAAGTTGTCAGCTAGGTTGGTTAGGAACTTATTTGATTTCTCACTTAGTGCAGAATTAGTTTTCCAATTGATGTCAGGATAATTGAAGTCCCCATTACTATTGTTGTGTGTTTCCTGCATATGTTTGTTAGTTGGTTGGCAAAAAGGACATCTATTTTTTCTGCTTGATTGGGTGGCCTATAATATACACCTATGGCCATGTCATTCTGTTTTTCTTTTATATTGACTCATATGCATTCTAGGAGGTTTTCATCTTTGGTTTCATGCATTTCTGTAGCAATATAGTGGCCCTTTATATACAGTGCAACTCTACCTCCTCTTTTATGAGGTCTGTTTTTTTTTAAACAGTTTGCGTCCTTCTACCAGTATGTTCCAATCATGGGTTTCATCCCACCAAGTTTCTGTTATTCCTACTATATCATATTTCCCTTCATGTATTCGTAGTTCGAGTTCACCCTGTTTGTTCCCCAGTCTTTGTGCATTTGTATTTAGGCACTTGAGATCTTTATGTCTGATGTTGTGTTTACTGTCTACATAACCTGTGTTGTGCCTACCTGCCCCTACTTTCTTGCCACCTGTTTGATTAATCCACATGGTATGGCACTCACTATTAAATGCTTGGTTTTGGTTGATAGCAAGGTTGATAATCTTATCTGCACAAACATCTATTTGCATGCACTGGTATCCTTATTAATTTTAGGTTGCTGGGGACAGAAATGTTCTGTATCCATTAATTCTCTGTCCCCGCTGTTCAGTTTAAATGTTTATCCAAGAAATCTGTGAATTTAATGCCAAGTAACTCAGTCCCTTTCTTTGATGTATGCATATCATCTCTTTTGTACAGTTTTTCATTGGACCAGCTGCAGACAACATGACTAATAAAACCAAAACCTTTTCTTTTATACCACTTCTTTAGCCATACCTTAAACTCTGCTACACACTGGCCTTTCCCTTTTTGTTCCTGATAGAAGCTCTGAAAAGATAAGCCTACAGCCCATATTACTAAGTTCATACCCCAAGATCTGGAAGTCTTTTCGAATAGGAAATACAACCTTCTGGGACAGATCATATGTACCAAGATGTATAATAGCATCAACAGCTTCTTCCACTGTCTCTAATATTTAATAGTAACTAATATTTAAGGCATGCTGCCTATGATTGAAGAGGTAGAAAACAATTACAAATATTGATAGCCAAAGACAGTTTGATGTTCTATGAACATGGCTAGTTTCCTTTTAAAATCATCCCAATTATCTGCCACTTGCAAGAGAGAAAAAAACCCTCTTGTATATGTTAACTAAGCTTTTTCCTCCTTCCTTCTATGAGTCCAATTACTGTAATATTTTCTCATAGGAGAGCTGCTGCAGTTCATTATCTTTTTCAAGACTTTGTTGTACTTTCCTAGCTCTATGATATCTTAAGATATGATGATCTGAATTCCAGGTTGGGATTTGTTTAAGACTTATTATTTAGCCCTATATTTCATAATGTAACTTTCCTCACCAGGAAGAGCAAAATGTATGTGATGATGAAAATGAAGATGGTGGAGAAATATAATACCACTTGAAATTTCAGCTTACTGGAAAAAGAAGCCATGAATGTGGAGCATAGAAACATAGCCTGGGTAAAAGTTAATAGCCCTTTAATAGACTATCCTCCAAACAGTGATAGTTATGCCACATTCTCAGACTTCCCGTTTCTCCCCAAATCTCCAGGGATGAAGGAGCAAATAATCAAGTCTTTAAGTACAATCTTGAAAAGCAAACCATGGAATTGTTACACTAAAGTAGTGCTTGCACGATTATATAAAAGTAGCACAATTTTATTAAAGAAGATTCTTACATTAATTGGAAGAGGATGGCCAAGTTATTCTTTTAGAAAGTTTAAAGGATTAACTTTATATAAATGATACTATATTTATTTATTTATTTTTCGTATTTCTATACCTCTCCCTCTCCCAAAAAGGGACTCAGGGCGGTGTACAGACTAAACATATAAAATAGATACAGTTAAATAGAATAGAATTTAAAACCAAATTAAATAAATATATGGTTGCGTCCCGTCCGACTATAATTAAATATTAAGAATCCGGGATAAAGAGAATTAAAATCAGATAAAAATTAAAACCCTTATTAAATTTAAAAACCCCAAAGACCCTTACTGGGCCAGGACAGCCTGTTTAAAAAATAAGGTCTTAATTGCGCGCCGGAAGGTCAGGATGTCTGACATGGCTCGTATCTCCGGGGGGAGATCATTCCACAGGGAGGGGGACGTACCCATAGAGAAAGCACGTACCCTCGGGGCCGCCAGCCGCCAGCGATCAGGCGGTGGTACCCCAAGTAGGGCGACCCTGTGGGAGCGTACTGGGCGGTGCGAGGTTGTTGGTGGCAGCAGGCGGTCCCGTAAGTACCCAGGTCCCGAGCCATGGAGCACTTTAAATACCATCGGTACCACCTTGAATCGAATCCGGAAAGCCACAGGAAGCCAGTGCAGCCTGCGGAGAAGTGGTGTTACGTGCGCGCCCCGAGGGGCACCCACGATCACCCGCGCGGCTGCATTCTGAACTAACTGCAACCTCCGGAGACTCTTCAAGGGGAGCCCCATGTAGAGAGCATTGCAATAATCCACGCGGGAGATGACGAGGGCGGAAGTGACTATGCGAAGTCTATATATATATATATATATATGTTTTCGGAGATTTTCGCGGGTATTTGTATGTGGATCTTTGGTTCTTCGGGTTTTCTCCCGCGTAGAGTTGGAAATATCTAGGCGACGTTTCGAAGAAGTCTCATTCATCATCTTCAGGCTTGTGTCTTCGGCCTTGTGCTTCTCAGAGTGATGTGAGCTTGCAGCTGCTTCTTCCTTTTAACTACTAGTGGGGGTGTGACTTGATTGGGTGGGGGCTTGGCTGTGTTCTGATTGGGTGGGGGGGTGTTCTCATTGGTTGGGGGTTGGGCTGTGTTCTGATTGGTTGGGGGGTTGGCTGTGTTCTGATTGGCTGGGGGTGTGTTCTGTTCTGGTGGGGGTTTGATTGTACTCAGGTTAGTCTCAGTTGCTGGGGGATTTGAGCTGGTGAGCTGTGATCCTGTTGTTTGGCTTCGCGTTCGTGGTCGTGCCACATCTTCATGGTGGGCATCAGTTCCCTTCATGTATGGGTTGGGGGGGTTTGAAGCAGGTAGTGATGCAGCTGTGGTACGGCTTCTGGTCCGTGGTCGTGTTTCATCTTCTGTGTGGGTGTGAGTCTGCTTTCTGCGTGGAAGTGTGGTGGTAGTTTCTTGTGTGGCCCTTGTGGGTGTGGGTCTGGTGTCCTTTATGTTAGGTACTCTTTTGTTAATGAGGGCGGGTTTCCAAATGGCTGGTAGGCGGGAGGTGTCATCTCGTTTATTCATGCTGTGGGGGCGTTTTTCTATCTCTATGGCTTCTCTGATTATTCTGTTGTTGAAGTGTTCAGTTTTGGCGATAGTTCTGGTATTTTTAAAGTCAATCTTGTGTCCTGTGGCTTTGAGGTGTTGGACCAGGGAAGAGGTCGGTTCTTCTTTTTTGATTGAGTTCTTGTGTTCTTCAATGCGTGCACTTATCCTTCTGTTAGTTTGTCCAATGTATGTGGTGGGGCAGGAGGTGCACGGGATTTCGTATACTCCTTGGTTTTCTAACTCGATTTTGTCTTTAGGGTTTCTTAGGATGGTGGATATTTTTCCGTTTGTGCAGAATGCTGTTTTTATGTTGTGTTTTTGGAGGATCTTGCTGATTTTGTCTGTAGTGCCTTTTATATATGGGAGGAGGGCTTTGCCATTTTCTTGTTCTCTGTCTTGGATTTTGGTTGGGGTTTCTTTTTGGATTAGGTGAGTAATCTTTCTTCTTTGAAATCCATTTGCTGTTAGTACGTTAGTGAGAGTGTGTAGTTCGGTTTTTAGGTGTTGTTCATCGGCTAAGCATTTTGTTCTGGAGATGAGTGTCTCAGCTACGGAATTGATCTGTGCTGGGTGGTGGTGTGAGAGTGCGTGTAGATAGCGGTTTGTATGTGTTTTCTTCTGGTAGATGGTGTGTCCTAGGGAGCCATTGGATTTTTTGTATACTAAGACATCTAGGAAGGGAAGTTGATTGTTAGCTTCTGTTTCCATGGTGAATTGTATTTTGGGGTGTAGGCTGTTGAGGTGTGTGAGGAAGTTGTTCAGTTTTTCTTTCCCGTGTGGCCAGATTATGAAGGTGTCATCTACGTATCTGAGCCAGAGTTTGGGTTTGTGATCATATTTTTCTAGAGCTTGTGTTTCAAAGTGTTCCATGTAAAGGTTTGCGATGACAGGTGAGAGGGGTGATCCCATGGGTGCTCCTTCTATTTGTTTGTATTTTTGTCCATTGTAGGTGAAGTATGTATTGGATAGGCAGTGGTTGGTCAGATCTAGGATGTGCTTGGGGGGGTTGTATTTATTTTGGATGGCTGTCAAGGCTTCTTTTATAGGCACTTGGGTGAAGAGGGATATGACATCGAAGCTCACTAATAGATCGCTGGGTTGTAAGTTTTGTTTCTTTATGATCTCGATGAACTGGAATGAGTTTCTTACATGTGAGTTGATGGATTCTGCATAGGGCTGTGGTTGTTTGGCGAGAAATTTGGCTAGGTTTTGTAGAGGTGAGCCTATGGAGCTGACTATAGGTCTAAGTGGGGTTCCTTCTTTGTGTATCTTGGGGAGACCATAAAGCTTAGGGCATCTGGATGATTTCTCTCTGGGTATGATTCTTTGCTGGATTTCTTCGCTGATGGGGGAGGCTTTTATTTTGGATCTGGTGGTTTTTTCTAGGTAGGTGGTGGGGTCTGTGTTTAGGGGTTTGTATGTGGGGTCTTGGAGTAGGTTGGTTAACTTGGTTTGATAGTCAGATGTGTTCATAACCACTGTCGCGTTGCCCTTGTCTGCTGGTAGGATTATTATGCTGGTGTCTTTTTTCAGGTTAAGTAGTGCAGTTTGTTCTTCTTTGGATAAGTTGCTTTTGGGTGGTTTGCTAGTGCAGAGGATGTTGGTAATTTCGAGTCTGATTCTGTTCGCATCATCAGGGTTGGTTTTGGTCAGGCTGGTTTCAACTCCGCATATGATGGTTTCCGTGGGAATGTGTTTGGGAGCGACAGCAAAGTTGAATCCTTTCGAAAGGACATTGGTTTCGGCTTCGCTGAGGATCTTGTCTGAGATGTTGTGCACTGTTTGTTTCATGTGTGGCTGTGAGGGGGGAGGAGTTTGTTTCTGGCGTTGTTGTAGTTTTCTGAGTTTGTTGGTGTGTGTGTCTGTCTTGAGGGTGGTCTGTGTTTCGGCTCTCCAGACAGCGAGTTGTTTGATTTTGTCCCAAAGTGCAGGGTGAATCTTGTTGCTGAGTCTGAGGTGAAGTGTGAGGAGATCTTTGTTGATTTGGTCTAGGAGGAATCTTTTTGTGTGAAGTTCATTTCTGATTAGGGCCAATTCTGTTCTTTTTAGGATGCGTTTGGTGGCTGCTGTGTTGGTGTGGAATTTCAATTGGAAGCTTATGGGGATTAAATTTTGATCTCGGCAGTTGCGTAG
This sequence comes from Bungarus multicinctus, assembly GCA_023653725.1. NCBI lineage: Eukaryota > Metazoa > Chordata > Lepidosauria > Squamata > Elapidae > Bungarus > Bungarus multicinctus. Next base: position 107,951,571 of record CM042836.1, read on the forward strand.
GAATGCAAGGTCACATAAAATGGAAGCTCTTTGGACTTCAAGTTTTTCATAAGTCCTGGTCAGATGGTGGGTTTCCTCCCCGTAGAGGTGCAATATTTGTTTTCGGAGATTTTCGCGGGTATTTGTATGTGGATCTTTGGTTCTTCGGGTTTTCTCCCGCGTAGAGTTGGAAATATCTAGGCGACGTTTCGAAGAAGTCTCATTCATCATCTTCACGGGAAAGAAAAACTGAACAACTTCCTCACACACCTCAACAGCCTACACCCCAAAATACAATTCACCATGGAAACAGAAGCTAACAATCAACTTCCCTTCCTAGATGTCTTAGTATACAAAAAATCCAATGGCTCCCTAGGACACACCATCTACCAGAAGAAAACACATACAAACCGCTATCTACACGCACTCTCACACCACCACCCAGCACAGATCAATTCCGTAGCTGAGACACTCATCTCCAGAACAAAATGCTTAGCCGATGAACAACACCTAAAAACCGAACTACACACTCTCACTAACGTACTAACAGCAAATGGATTTCAAAGAAGAAAGATTACTCACCTAATCCAAAAAGAAACCCCAACCAAAATCCAAGACAGAGAACAAGAAAATGGCAAAGCCCTCCTCCCATATATAAAAGGCACTACAGACAAAATCAGCAAGATCCTCCAAAAACACAACATAAAAACAGCATTCTGCACAAACGGAAAAATATCCACCATCCTAAGAAACCCTAAAGACAAAATCGAGTTAGAAAACCAAGGAGTATACGAAATCCCGTGCACCTCCTGCCCCACCACATACATTGGACAAACTAACAGAAGGATAAGTGCACGCATTGAAGAACACAAGAACTCAATCAAAAAAGAAGAACCGACCTCTTCCCTGGTCCAACACCTCAAAGCCACAGGACACAAGATTGACTTTAAAAATACCAGAACTATCGCCAAAACTGAACACTTCAACAACAGAATAATCAGAGAAGCCATAGAGATAGAAAAACGCCCCCACAGCATGAATAAACGAGATGACACCTCCCGCCTACCAGCCATTTGGAAACCCGCCCTCATTAACAAAAGAGTACCTAACATAAAGGACACCAGACCCACACCCACAAGGGCCACACAAGAAACTACCACCACACTTCCACGCAGAAAGCAGACTCACACCCACACAGAAGATGAAACACGACCACGGACCAGAAGCCGTACCACAGCTGCATCACTACCTGCTTCAAACCCCCCCAACCCATACATGAAGGGAACTGATGCCCACCATGAAGATGTGGCACGACCACGAACGCGAAGCCAAACAACAGGATCACAGCTCACCAGCTCAAATCCCCCAGCAACTGAGACTAACCTGAGTACAATCAAACCCCCACCAGAACAGAACACACCCCCAGCCAATCAGAACACAGCCAACCCCCCAACCAATCAGAACACAGCCCAACCCCCAACCAATGAGAACACCCCCCCACCCAATCAGAACACAGCCAAGCCCCCACCCAATCAAGTCACACCCCCACTAGTAGTTAAAAGGAAGAAGCAGCTGCAAGCTCACATCACTCTGAGAAGCACAAGGCCGAAGACACAAGCCTGAAGATGATGAATGAGACTTCTTCGAAACGTCGCCTAGATATTTCCAACTCTACGCGGGAGAAAACCCGAAGAACCAAAGATCCACATATATATATATATATATATATATAGTTGCAGGAATTATAATGTTTTCCCATGTCCTATCTTGATCCCATTACATCGGCCCATCCCACCTGGTCAGTCAAGGAAGATTAAAGAGCTCCAACTGCTGGAATCTAGGAAGATAGCCTTCTCTACTGTTGCCTCTGCCCTATTCTCCCTCCAGAAATGAGGCAGGCCCCCACTTTCCTGGCTTTCTGATGTTGAAAGAAATATCCTTCTGGGTTCAGTTCCAAGTGGGGAAAAAGACACTGGAAACATGGAGGCTGCTTGGAAGGTTTAATGGTGGACAGGGCCACATGGTCTGGAGCTCCAGAGAAATCTGATCACATAGTTCAAGGTGAAGAGAAAAGGAAAAAAGAAAAAAGGGAAGTCCAGATGCTGAGAGACCCTTATATAACCTCTGTTGAGCCCCATCTTAGTGTTTCCTGTTCCTGTGTAAGAAATGTATCCCATTGGCTGTCAGACTCCCAGGGGCGGGGGTCTTAACTTTGCAGGCTTGGTCTGGACCACATGGCTTTACTGAGTGCTGGCTAATGCAATCTTCCCAGAACATGTGATGAGATTGGTAATTCTATCATTTCCTGAGGGCCATCCTTAATCCCATCACCCTGGAGCTGAAGTGGGGGCAGGGAGCTACAGGAAGCTGCTTTGTCTTTAAAACATGTTTCTCCTTTTCTCATCCAGGGAGATATAATATTCTGCCTTTTAAATATTTCCTAGGCTATTTCAATTTTTCTAGGAGAGGGGTGGGTGCTAACTTCCTACACTGAAAAGGAGTTAAAAATGGCTGTACAGGAGCATGGAAATCATGGAGTTGTTTGGTGCCATGAGACCCTTCCTTTGCCAATTAATTTTTAACAGAATTTAATTCTTGCCTCCTTAATTTATTTTATTTTAATTTTAATTAAAAATTAACTCTAATATTTTAATGTTTATACACCATTTTTTATATTTTATGTTTCATTGGATACTACCCACAATCCTTCTTTGAGGGAGATGGGTGATTCAAAAATGTGAAGAATAAATAAATAAAATTAGAATAAGTTGTTCCTCCAATCCAAAGGAACAGGAAATGATTTTAATGGCATTTCTTTTTTCTTTTTCTTTTCCTTTTCTGGTGAATTGTCTAAAAAGGAACAAGCCTGGCTGCAAACTTTAGCAGAATGAGACAGAAAAACATAGTCTGGGGTGTTGGGAGTTTAGGACTGTGTGAGGATGCTCATGTAATTTCTGTCTGTGATTCCTGGAAGCAGTTGTATCTTTTTTTTTTTTGTCACTGTATAGCTGCTCTCTGAAGCTGTAGAACAGGGGTGTCAAACTCATGTCATCATGGCAGTGTCACGTGATGTATCGCGACATTCCCCCCTTTGCTAAACCGGGCATGGCCAGCACATGATGTATCCGATCCACGGGCCGGGAGTTTGACAGCCCCGCTTTAGAACAATCCCAGCAAAGACCCTGCTGCTTTAAGGAGTCCCAGGAGAGTCCAAGTTCTGAGAACCTAAGCACTCAAAAATACCCGTTTGCCTTTGAATCTGAAACGCGTGCAGTTGAAGTATGCATAATAATATGGAAATATTTTGCAAACATAAATTAGAGGAAAATATATGAAAAGAGAAATGTCCAAGTGATGGAAAGAAAGGGTGAGGGTTTGATGTTAAGCAAAGGGAGGAAGCTGTGGGATCTTTAGATGCTGTTCAGCTACAATTTGCAGCATTTCCTACTGTTGTCCATATTGTAAAGCTGTTGGGAACTATAATTCAGCAGCATCTAGAAAACCCCAGTACTCGATTCCTGAATTAATATATGTAAATTAAAGTCTCAGTCTTTTAAGCATTTCCCTTGATGTAAATCCCATAGGATTCAACGAGATGTATATCAAAGTAGACATTACCCTGTTTGACAGCTTCATTTTCTACAGCACTCTAAGTTTGGATGATACTGGAAAATAAGCAATGACCTGTTTATCATTCAAGCTTCCCAGACTTGAATATAACTTTTTAAAATATATCTCAGTTATACCCAGATCATTCTTCAGATGTATTTGTGATCATCTGATGGTATCTACTAAGCTAAGATATCAAGTAACAACCCTCCAAAAATGGAACTTTTATGTAAGTCTTTATTGAATTATTATTATCCTTTACAACTTTTAGCTTTAATATATATATATTAAAGTATATATATATATATATACACACAAAAGTGAAATACCACTCATGCATCATCACAAAATCTCCAGAAGTGTAAAGCCTACAAACTTGAAATTTGGCACGTATGTTCCTCTTGGCTTCTAGGTGCTACGAAAGGATTTTTCGAAATGACCATCAGACCATTATTATTTCATATATTATTATTAACACACTCTGATGCTAAGGAGTTCTACTTCCCTTCCCCACCTGAAAAGAAATCTGTTCCAAATGCAAAACACAAACAGAGGAGTGGACTTTCAGTTTTAGTTTCACAGAACCAAGCAGTTTTAGTACAGAACAGTTGAGCTAAGCCACGCCCAGGCTCTTTTGCTGTCTCCTTCTTCCTCACACAGCAAATACTCTTTCAGTTTCCCATCAATCCTCAACTCTCTCACCTACTGACAGGACCCTATCCAAATGAATACCAATGGATGGTGGTAGGCAGAGGCAGAATTTCCTCCCCCTTATTTTCCTCCCCAAAAGCTAAGCCTGACCTCATAGTTTCATAGCGAAGCACTGGTATCAAGCTAGTAATGATCATATTTTTTTACCCTCTATCCATAGTGCAGATTTAAAGTAGTAATCCCAGAGGAAGGGACTGGGAAAAGGGAATGGTAGTTATATTGGATGGGGACTAACAAGGATAATCAAATCATTTGTTATTGCTCCTCTTGAAGTCCAGATGACAGAATCAGAATACAAGGAGGAAGACCCAGTGGGGACACAGAGAAGATGCTAGAACCATTAAGGTTGAATGCTGTCCAAATTTTTGAAGGGGAAAGGAGACGTTGACTTAAATAAGTGGTATTGTGATGAACTAAATGAAGTTGGGCTGATATTTATCAATAGTGATCTTGCCTCATGGATTGTCTGTGATCTGTGCTTTAGCAAGCTGTTAGTTCTATGTCCAGCAGCTGGCTGGTGAAAGAACCTCATCAGTAACAGATGAACAAGTATTCCATTGTCATGTGCCCTTCCGTGCATTAGCTCAGTGACAGGACGATCTAGCAGCTGGTCAGACAAAAGCACGGTTTTGCATTCCAGGAGCTAATTGAGCATTCTCATAATATATACTTCAAAAAACAGTGACAGTCTCTCTTTTTCCACCACCTCTAACAAACATACTATTTAAATAAATAGGAGCAAATGCACCAGCACAAATTCAGAACAACCCTTATTGAAATACGTGTTCGACATTATTCGGGTAAATTTAGAAAATAAGGATTTAGCGGGTAGAGTTGAGCTATGGTTGAACAATTGTGAACACTCAGGGATGATTTGCATGTTCTTAATATAGATTTTCTTACTTTTTTTTCCAGTTTTGGTGCCCACTGTATTTCAGTCTTCTTTTTTCCCCCAGAATTAATTATGAAATAAGGGAAGGGAGTCAAAACACGCAGGTGGCAGGTGGTTTTTCTCTAGCCTCAAATTACATCATTGAAATAGGCACTTCTCAGTTTAAATATTCTGCCTCAAGGGCTTATTATTCTATGGTGTTCATTATAATGTTTTAACCACTGAAAATCTATTCCCTGAAAGCTCCATAGAAATGAGCAAGAGATATGCTCAGGATGAACAGATATCCCAGCAGATTTTGCAAACCATCAGGAAAGATTTTCAAGAGTAAAAATGACAATGAAAGCTAAGAAGCCAATTATATTAATATCTGCCTGGAAGAATTTCCTAAGCTCTAGTCGCCAGCTTCCTGCTATGTTTTTCAGTTTCCATTATATTTTGATATATTTTGAATTCTTCATTCATTTTTTTTTCTTTTGCTAACCCAGAAGTACACAACCCGAGTCTCCAAGGCTGCAACTAACCCCTAGAGCTTCTCAAAAAATTGCAGCCAATTTTTTCTTCAAATTTCTCATTCCTGGGAGTGATCTTATTAATTGATCTTCTTCAATTCCTTTCAATTTACATTCAATTTAATTAAAACTGAAGTCAAATGTAATGTTTTTGTCCTAGACTTACCCACTTTTTTGGGGGGCGGGGTGGGGGAAGGGATATAAGTTATTTTAGGGAGTGAAGTCTCTGACATGCCAAACAAAACCTAATGTCATCAGTTTGAAGAAATATAGTGTATTCCTGTCCCAAACTATTCAACGAGGGTAGCAAATTATACTTATTGCTGTCATTCATGAAACCTTTAGCAGATAATGAGGGCATCCTTTCCCTCATTGCATTCCAGATTTTGTTCTGCCCATTTGTTTTTCGGCTGTTTGCCTACAACTAAACAAGCAACTGAACAAGCAAATAAAAATGAGATCTTATGACCCTGCCCTCAGCTTATGTTGCCTCCACAAACCATTTGTAGTTGTGTTGAGTTCATTTGGGTGAAAACTGATGAAGTTGAATACATGGTGGAACCTGGCTGAAAGCTTCTGTATCTCTTGGCAACTTACTAGTTATTTTTTTTTTCCTGACAGAACATTGAAACAGATTCATAAACTGGTGTACCTCCAGTGACATTAGGTCTTCAACAAATACTGAAGCCATTCATAATCAGTACACAGGGCAGCATGGTCTTTGCTGTCAACCCAGGGAGCCATTTTGCTCTCAATGACACTATGAAACATTGTCCTCTAGAAAAGTGGAAAGTATCACAATCATGCAACTTTTGTTTGGGCTGAAAAACTTGGGAGGATAGGAAAATTTCATGCAGCAGATTATGAATTTTATGATTCTATGCTACCATAGGAATATCAGAACAAGATAATACCATTAACAAATGCTGAAAACTTTCACAGTTTTTATATTTGTTTTCCATTTTTTTCTGACTTTTTTCATTTTTTCTGACTATATATATTCTTAGATTTTCACAGCTACAGGTATGCAGGTTTTGGCGTGTTCGGGTCTGTTCCCGTGTAAGATTGAGACTATCTTGGAAACGTTTCGATGAGATCTCACTTGCCATCTTCAGGCTGGTGTTTTCAGCTTTGTGCTTGTACGAGAAAAGCGTCATCTGAGCTGCTGTCTTCCTATATATACTGGTGGGAGGTTGGCTGTGTTGTCATTTCTTGATTGGTTGGTGGAGTTGATGTTTGCAGATTGGCTGGCTTTTTCTTAAGAACATGTGTGGCTGAGGTATTGGCTGTGTGTCTATCAGCCTCCTGTGTTGTAACGACTTGGGTGATGGGCTGTGTGATGACCTTCTGAGTTCTATTGTTTTGATATTCTGGGTCTTGTGCTGTAATCTCCTGGGTCATAATGACCTGGGTAATGGGCTGTGTGATGACCTTCTGAGTTCTAATCTTGTGACATCCTGGGTCTTGTATTGTAATCTCCTGGATCGTTGGCTGTGTTGCAACATCCTGAGGTTTTGTGGTGTAGCCTCCTGAGTTCTGTGATGTGATATCCTGAGCGGGTGGCTGTGATGTGACGTTCTGGGTTTTGGTTTGGCTCCAAGTTTGAGGCCTGGCTCTGTGTTCATGGCATGTGTCAGTTTGCTTGGTTTGAGGGTCAGGGTGTGTGGCAGCTGGTGATGCAGCCGTGGTCTGGTTTCTGAATGGTGGTTGCCTTTTGTCTATGGGGTGGTTTTGGGTTTGAGTCTGATGAGGGAGATTGGTGGTGGCGTCATGTGTTGTTTTGGATCCAGTGTTGGTTTTCGTGGCTGGGACTCATTTGTTGATAAGGGCTAGTTTTCAAATGTCTGGTAGGTGGGAGGCATCATCCCATTTATTCATGTTATGGGGGTGTTTCTCTATTTTGATGGCTTCCCTGATTATTCTCTTGTTGAAGTTTTCAGTATTGGAGATTAATTTGGTTCCCTCAAAATTAATTTCATGTCCTGTGGCTTTAAGGTGCTGGAAAAGGGAGGAAGAATTTTTTTCTTTTCTAACTGTGTTCTTGTGTTCTGCAATGTGAGCATTTATTCTCCTGTTGGTTTGTCCAATGTATGTGACTGGGCAATTGTTGCATGGTATTTCATAAACTCCTTGGTTTTCTAGCTGGATCTTGTCTTTGGGGTTTCTTAGGATGTTGGCTATTTTTTGGTCAGTGCCAAAGGCTGTCCTGATATTGTGTTTGTGGAGAATTTTGCTGATTTTATCTGTGGTGCCTTTGATGTAGGGGAGGAGGATGATACCGTTGTCCTGTTCTGTGTCTCGGTTTCTGGGGGGTGTCTCCTTTAGGACTAGGTTGGTAATTGTGTCTCTTTGGAATCCGTTGGAAATTAGTTCTCAGATGGTCTTTGTCAGCTAAACGTTTGGTTCTGGAGATGAGGGTCTTGGCTATGGAGTTAATCTGTGCAGGGTGGTAATTGGATTGTGCATTTAAGTAGCAGTTGGTGTGTGTTTTCTTCTGGTGGATGATAAGTCCTAGGGAGCCATTGGGTTTTTTGTAAATTTGGACATCCAGGAAGGGAAGTTGGTTGTTGGCTACTGTCTCCATGGTGAATTGTATTTTGGGGTGTAGGCTGTTGAGATGTGTGAGGAAGTTGTCCAGTTTTTCTTTCCCATGTGGCCAAATTACGAAAGTGTCATCTACATATCTAAGCCAGAGTTTGTGTTTGTGTTCGGATTTGTCTAGAGCATTGGTTTCAAAGTGTTCCATGTATTGGTTAGTGTTGATGGGTGAGAGGGGTGATCCCATAGGTGCTCCTTCTATCTATTTGTATCTTTGTCCATTGTGGATGAAGTATGTGTTGGTTAGGCAGTGATTGGTCAGATCCAGAATGTGCTTAGGGGGGTTATATTTGTTTTGGATGGCTGTCAAGGCTTCTTTAATAGGTACTTGGGTGAAGAGGGATATGACATCAAAGCTCAAGAGTAGGTCGCTGGGGTGTAGGTTTTGTTTCTTTATTGTTTCTATGAAGTGGAAAGAGTTTTGTATGTGTGAGGTGATGGATTCTGTATAGGGCTGGTGTTGTTTGGTGAGAAATTTGGCAAGATTCTGTAGAGGTGAGTCTGTGGAGATGACTATGGGTCTGAGTGGTGTTCCTTCTTTGTGTATCTTGGGGAGGCCATAGAGTTTAGGGCATCTGGATGATTTTTCTCTGTGGATGATTCTTTGCTGGAGATGATGTTGATGATGATATTGTTCAAATATGGCAATCTGAACTCTGAATTTTGAGTTACAATTGCTTTTATATAGACACATTATCTCCTGTAACATTAATAGAAACAAAACAAAAAGTGCAATTGAAAAATATATTTTTAGTAAAACTCACTAAGTAGAGAATTTAACTTTTTCAAGGAAAAATATCAATAATTTGAAAGCACTTATTTTTCATAGCTACCGTATTATTATATTGATGCTTACTTAACCACAAAAGTTATGTCTTAACTTATACAGTCTGCTTTAGAAAAAGCAATTTCACCATCTCTTTCAGTAGAGGCAGGATTTGTTGTGTTACTGGCTTGATTCTAATCATATTTACTTCTAAATAAACTCATTTTTATTTCTGTTAAGTAGAATATGTTTTGGATTAGATTTTTGGTAAGTTAAAATCTTGATTCCATTACAGCAATTGGCACAATACTGCCTGAATGATAAAATTCTAAAAAGAACCTTGTGCTGCAAAGCAGAGCCGAAACTCAAGTAGGCATTGTGTCATATTTAAAAGTATGAATTCCTGCTAGTTAACCTTTGACAGCTATGCATCTCATTTAAACAACAAAGGTGATTAAATTTTATCTTCCCATTTTCTCACTGGAGACACAAATGCCCAGGCTCAAATTATCCTACTTCATACACATTATGCAAAAATGTAACTTTCTGGACAAGGTTTTAATGGTGGGAAATGTAGAAGGAAAGAGAAGAGGATGGACTCATTTCCAGTGGCAAGGGGTACACTTTTGAAAGACCAGGTGAGGGAATAGTCATCATGGAGAAAATCTACTATGATGTCCGAGACTGGACACTAACTTGATGGCACTTGATAAATTAATTAATATGTTAGGATAATACCCTCAATTTATGGTTCTAAATTTTAGTTTTGACTTAAGCAGAAATTCCATGGAAGCAGATAAGTTATTCTGGGAAAAGAAGACATCCAATTAAGAAATAAAATGCTTTGTGTAATCCTTCTGCTTCATTTGCTAATATCTGTAAGTGTCATCCTTTCAAATGAAACAAAATTCTAGTTACTATAAAGCAGTGTGGCTTAATAGAGAGAAGGTGTCTCTTGAACAGATCTAGTAAGATTGGAATCAAATTATCTCCAGCTGTATTCCCACATTAATCCCAAGGTACCTCATGTCTTTCCAGCAGGTGCTAGAGAAATATGTCCTATGAATTAATGGAATGTCTCACTAAACATGGATAAGATTGTTGTGCAAACTATGAATTTCATTAGTGACAATTACAATTAATATGTCTATACATTCAAGTCTTGGATTGAAAACCTAAGCAACTAAGTAGGTTTTTACTGGCAAGAAAGAAGCTTTTATAATGAATTTCCTTCCTGTCCTGTTTTTGTTATTAGATATTATCCCAAGAAATAATGCATTTATGGACAGAAAGAGGTGCAGAAGGCCCTCCAAATTTATCAGGGATATATTTTGAAATAAATCAATTAATGTATGTTATAGCCTGAGAATAACAGAATAACAAACAGAATAACAGAATAGGAACTGTGGAAGTCTTCTAGTCCAACCCACTGTTCAGGCAGGAAACCGTATACCATTTCAGACAAATGGTTGTACAATATCTTTTTTAAAAACTCCAGTGTTGCAGCCCCCCACAACTTTTGGAGGTATTGATAAGTTGTTCCACTGATCAATTGTTCTGTCAGGAAATTTCTCCTTAGTTCTAGGTTGTTTCTCTTCTTGATTAGTTTCCATCTATTGCTTCTTGTACTGTCTTCAGATCTTTTGGAAAACAGGTTGATCCTCTTTTTCTGGCAATTCCTTAGATATTGGATACTGTTATCATGTCATCCCAAGTCCTTCTTTTCATTAAACTAAACATACCCAATTCCAGCAATGATTCTTATGTTTCAGCTTCCAGTCCCCTAATCTTTTTTTTTTTTTGCTTTTCTCTGCACTCTTTCTAGAGTCTCAACATCTTTTTGTATCGTGATGATATAACACAAAAAACTGAACTCAGAATGGCCATTCCAGCAAAATTCTATACCTGTTGGAAGTTTTACTGATTCATAAATGTTTGCCTACTAAAAATTAAAAACAAAGTCCAATTCTTCCTTCCTCGTCATGTCTGTATTCATTTATTTTCCCTAGCTTTGTCAACTTAATTTCTAAGTGCATTTGCATATCTGAATAATACCATAATCAGGAATTACTTGTTGCTTCAAATTTGTTATAGCTACTCAACTCCAATAGACTCCAATTATTGAAACTTTACCCAGGTTTTTATTGTTGGTTGCAGAATTAGCCAAATGTTTAGATTTGGCATTTTTATCCACCAAACCTTCACAAAGACCTGGGTTAGGCAATTGTTGTCTGATTACATTAAAGGTACCATTGTAGGATATAAGCTGTTTGAGGTAAAGTTGCCTTTTACAGTTGACTGAAGGTGATTCTGTCATTGATGAGATGTTCAAATGATGATCCAGCTATTTTGGAATTTTACCTAAAATGCCTATTATTTTGGTAATTATTGTGGTTCTCTGCTCAGTCAGCCAGATGTTTATAATTGGTGTGCAGAATCATCCCTCCATCAAAGAAAACTTGTACAGAAAATTTAATAGCAATAGTACTTAGGCTTATATACCACTTTACAGCCCTCTCTAACCAGTTTACAGAGTTAGCATATTGCCCCTAACAATCTGGGTCCTCATTTTACCGAGCTCAAAAGGATGGAAGGATGAGTCAACCTTAAGCAGAGATACCATAAAAAAGAAATCCTAGTTTGAAAGTGGACAGTGAAAACTGATAAAGTACTAGTATATCTAAATGTAAAACTAACCAGCATAACAAATATGGGCTTAAAATGAATAAGAAACTACTGGTTCCAGTGATTGATTTTAGTAACAAAGAGGGCTATCAAACAAGGGTTTTTTTTTTAAAGGAGACTCTCAGTAAAATAAATGTATTATATTTATAATCTTAGATTACCTTGACCACTTTGCAAGAAAGAAGAACAGAGCTCAGGCTTATTTACAGCTTGAAAATATTGTATCTTCTACTCATCTAGGAATGCAAATTTATATTTCATTTATATAGAATTGCAATATGTTTCAGCAAGAATTCTTAAATCATTGGTTTCAGTGGCCCAGGAGGCCACAAGGTTGAGCAGCGTTGTGCATACAAAGCTGGTGCAGAGGGGGAAGAGGAAGAGGAAGAGGAAGAGGAGGAGGAGGAGGAGGAGGAAGAGGAGGAGGAAGAGGAGGAGGAGGAGGAGGAGAAGAAGAAGAAGAAGAAGAAGAAGAAGAAGAAGAAGAAGAAGAAGAAGAAGAAGAAGAAGAAGAAGAAGAAGAAGAAGAAGAAGAAGAAGAAGAAGAAGAAGAAGAAGAAGAAGGCAGTAAGTTTTGACAGAGTTTTAGCTTAACATATGCAAGACTCATGACCTTCCTCTTCTTCCCTTGGTTGTCTCAAATTAACAAGGGCAGTAAGATGGCAACTACTTTTTTTGAACTCTCGCTTTGCCCTTCTGAGTGAATAAGAAAAGCCATTTTTCTCTCAGAACCATATTCCCAGGGGTTGTCAAATTTTTTAACAATCAGTTCTTGGGCGTGGCTTAGTTGGTGGATGTGGCTTGGCGCTCATGTTATTGGCTGGGTGTGGCCAACTCAATATCACTCACATCGAGGCACGCATCTCCTCGCCTGGCCTCTCATGACTGTGGGGATGCTGCAGCAGTCATAAGTGTGAAAAATGGTCATAAATCACTTTTTTCAGTGCCATTGTAACTTTGAATGGTCACTTCACACAAGCAAAGTACCAATAAAGGAAGGAAAAAAAACTCCAGAGAAGTTCCTGAGATAGAAAGTCTAGTCCTGCCAAGAATGTAATAAGGGTTAACAGGGAGGCAGTTTCTGTAAGCAACACCAGAATGTTTCCTTCCTGCCTTCCTTACAGGATTAGGCCATTAATTTCTTCTAACTACCATTCTCCGAACTGCTTAGAATGTTAACAACTGGTTCTATGAATAGGTGTGAACTGGTAGAATCCCACCCCTGCATATTCCAAAAATGTAAGCTTATTAATTATTAAATTGAAGTGAGTCCTGTTAAGGCTTTGGGAGGACTTTTATTTATCTCTTGAAAGTCTTACCTCACTTGCAGATGCATCCATAGCTTATCAGTTGGACCTTGTCACATGCTTCCCTATACTCCCATGATTTACAGGCCAGCTTGGCTGTGGAATCAACAGATTGTTCCTGATCCACCTGGGTAAACTGACAGCAAAGAGATCATTTCCTACAGCTGATGCTATTAAGAGCCAACATCAATCCCAAACAGTAATGAGAGTTGCTAGCTGAAAAATAAGAAGCCTACAAATAAACAAGTAACTCAGAAGAAGATTGATGTGCTGTTGACTTCCCATGAAAAAGTAATTGTTGTTAATAAAATTTCAAGGTCATTGAAATTGTTGTTTGCTTTCTTTGATTGCAATTTAATTATTACAAGTAAATAGAATATTTCTTTCATGCTGATCTTAACCCCAAAGAAATTGTTTGATTTATTCAGAGAGATATTCCCAAAAAATTATTAGAGGGTTATGGCACTGTCGATTTGAAAATTCTTATATTGTACCCTGACAATGATCACGTGGGCCACATACAGGGGTGGGATCCGATGAGATTAACTACCAATTTGGTGATTTATGATGTGCTTCCCTGCACGCTCGCCTATAAATCATCATCAGCTTGCTGCCTGGACAGCTGAGCAGCGCTGCGTGCAGAGAAGCAGCGTTTGAAAAAGCACTTTTTTCCTGCTTTTTCAACTGCAGCTGTGCCTCACACGGCAGTTGAGGTTGAAAAATCAGGAAATAAAGATCAGGTAAGAGCCCGGGCACACAGGTGGGCCAAAACATTAGCAGACATAGAACCAGTTCTATGTCTGCTGCTCTTCAGAGCTACCGGTTCTACAGAGCCGGACAGAACTGGTAGAATCCCACTTCTGGTCCCATACCTGCTTAGATTGTTGCCTTGTGTTCACTACTGAAGAGTTACTTTGGAATTTGTGAATTTTAATAGTTCTATGTCCCATACTGATGGGACAGTTCTTTAAGCTGAAATGCCATTCATAGCCTGGGTCCAGCTTAACACCTAATGTCTTCATTTCTTTCCAATAAAACAGAAAGAAAGGTAAAATAATAACAGTGATCATATTTGAAGAGAACAGAAGAAGCCGTGATATGTAAAAATATCAGAAAAAACACATGATAATTGTCTGGCATTTAATTCCAATGAATAGTATCTGTACTATCTAAGTATACAGCTATACCTTTCAAGCATGCCATGTCAGTACATTATTGTCCTCGGAATTAAAAGTGGCTGAAATTAGCTCAGCTCACATACCAATATATTCTTGAAGCCAAAAAAATATCTGCATGGAAGTAGCCACATGATTGTTTCCCAAGGCTCTTCTTAAAGAATCAATGGATAAGGAGATAAATTAAATGTCCATGCTGTCTATGGAAAATAAAATTGATTGACTTTTTGTTCTTTGGTCAATAAATTATTTGCAGATATTAGGCTAAATGATGAGGGTTGTGGGGAGAATCCCGTCAATGACAATAGGGCAGAAGAGCAATCAATAGCTGAATTTCTCATTAATTCAAAAAATGACAGTTTTACTCATTTTGATACAGGGAAAAAATATGTTAAATCCCAGCCTTTATGTCCCATTGCATTGAGAACAAAGAGGGGAAAGGGTCAGCTATGCATAATGAATGTGAATTTACAATTTCTTTAGATCAAAATGCCCTTGAAGTTCTGAAATTCATTTTTAAACAGATTTATGATCCCTTGTGTAAAACCCAATAGAAATTATTAGAAATTATGGATGAGCAGTTACAATACTGTGGAGGATTGCAGACCTGCCAGCGTATATTTTATTGGCTCATTGCTTCATGCAACGGTACAAAATAATATTGGTAAATTCCCTGTCTTCATAAATCAACCAAATCCTGCTTCCTCCAACACCCACTTGTGTCTCAATGGCACATCAATTATCTTTCTAAATGGAATAATGTCACAACTTTATTTACAAAAAAATAAAATTCAAATTTATCTCCCTAGAGTCAAGTCTGAATCCTAGTAGTTCTACTGGTACAATATAGAACTGGCGTGTCAAGTTTTTAAAAAATTCCTACCCCTAACGTAAGTACTCTTGGTGATCTTCCAACCAAGGGATGAGATCAGGATTAACTCAGTACTGCCACCATCTGTTGACTCTTTTTATATACTATTACCTTACTTAAGAAAACCTGATTGAATTGGTGATAGATGCACTGCTGGAAGACCTGAAAGGTTAGATTTGAAAAGAGACCATCCTGAAAAAGTCTATCTATGTCAGGGGTCTTCAAACTTGACAGCTTTAAGACTTGTGGACTTCAACTCCCAGAATTTCTCCTCCAGTCAAGTTAGCTCAGGAATTCTGGGAGTTGAAGTCCACAAGTCTTAAAGTTGCCAAGGTTGGAGACCCCTGATCTATGTGACTGCTAAGAGTTAACTCCAACCTGACATATAATCAACCTTTATACAGAGCCCATGTATGATCCAAAATAAAATGCATATAGCAGAAAGGACCCATTCGAATTGGTATTGAACCATGGAAATCAACCTTCTGGTTCATTATCGTCATTATTCAGCTATTATTTCAATGGTGAGTAGCTGTGCATAGAGAAATTGCACTGAATTGCAATGATTTTTTTTTTTTTTTTGCTTTTAAATGGAACAGAAATTAAAACCAAAGGCATACAGATGGTCTTTGACTTATGACCACAAGTTAATTTCCATTGCTAAGCAAATGGGTTGTTGAGTGAGTTGTGCCCAATTTTACAATCTTTTTTTTGTTGTTAAGTAAAGAATGTGGTCATTAAGCAGATCCAGCTTCCCCCATGGACTTTGCTAATAAGGTAGCAAATGACAATCACATGACCCTGGGATACTGCAATTATCATAAATAATATGAATTTTGGTCACATGGCAGTGGGGATGTTGCATGAGTAGTAAGTTCAAGAGGCAATTGTAACTCAATTTTTTCAGTACTGTTGTAATTTCAGTCACTAAAATAATAGCTGTATATTAAGGATTACCTAGATACTTAGGAATGGAATATAGTCATTTTAATATTTGGGGGAAAATGAATAAACCACTTTATTTATGGGAGAAGGATTCTAAGAATCTGAATATTTTATTTATTTATTTATTTATTATATCCATTCTATTTAGCAAACACATATGAGAATATTCAATGAAACCTCCAAAAGGAACTCCTAATATAGTTGGGCATTCACAGGACAGATACAGTATATGTGTGTGTGATGTGATGATGAAACATCATTGCAATGCAATGTAAGTTTCACTCATTGCATGCTTGTGTCGCAATTCAATTATGAAAAAATGAACTTTTGTCATGATTTAATTTTTATCATTTTCAGGTTGTAGCAGTGATATTGTAGACACAGAAATGGGGAGCTGACTAGCAAGTAATGGAAAATAAATATTGGACTGCTTCAGTTTATTTGAAACTTCACAGAGTTTGAAAAACAACACTATTTGGAAACTAAGCAGTCCAAACTAAGAACTCAGAATAATATTCACAACAAATTAGAAGAAAATCTGTTTTGTCAATGGCTACTGAACATATTGTAGATCTTTTACTCATTCATCAAAATCTCAATAAGTGCTTTAACAGTCTATGGGTAATATAAGCAGCTCCACCCTTGTATAATCTCTGGTTCCTTTCCTTGAATCCTGAGGAAGTTTGCACATTGAGGATCCTGTTATTTTCTCTGCTTGGACAAATAGCAGCACAGAAGGTTGAGAAAGTAACTTTGTATAGCCCTAATAAGAGCAATCTCATAGGTAGTTTATCTATCTTCCTCAATCTTCTACCCCAATCCTCACTTGCTCTTTCATGGTTTGCACTTTTCACTTTTGCCTGAAAATGCCCTCTCCCAGCTTCAGGATTGTTTTGCCCGCACAGATTGGAGCATCTTTAAACAACAGGACTTCGAATTATACACAGAGACCGTGCTTTTCTATATGAAGACCTGTGTAGAAAATGTTACTGTGGACAAACGCATACAGTCCTTCCCAAACAGGAAACCCTGGATGACCAGCGAAGTCCACGCTCTGATCAAGGCCCGTGACCTGGCTTTTAGAGCAGGTGACACCACACAGTACAGCACTGCCAGAGCTGAGCTGAGAAGGGGCATTAAACATGCTAAGGAGATGTACAGAAGGAAGGTTGAGGACCACTTTACTGACAGTGACCCACGGCAGATGTGGAGGGGGATACAGGCCCTGACCAACTACAAAGGCCAGAGCACAACAAACAGTGAGAGCAGCAGCATTCTGGCAGAAGAGCTAAACAGCTTTTTTGCACGCTTTGAGACCACCAAGAACCTGGACATACTGCCTCAAGGGGTCCATGATGCTGCACCTCTCTCTTTTCAGGTGCATGAGGTGAGAAAAACACTAAGAATAGTAAATCCCAGGAAAGCTGCAGGGCCTGATGGCATTCCTGGAGCAGTAGTTAAAGTGTGTGCTGACCAGTTTGCAGAAATACTTACAGAGCTGTTCAATCTATCTTTAACATATGCCATCATCCCACAATGCCTGAAGGCTGCAACCATCATCCCCGTCCCCCAAAAAACAAATATAAACACTCTCAATGACTATAGGCCCATACTGTTAACAAGCTCCATCATGAAGGTTTTTGACGACTAGTCTCACAATACATCAGAGACTGCCTCCCGCCCTCCTTTGATCAACATCAGTTTGCTTATGGAGCAAATTGATCTACAGAGGATGCTGTGGCCATCACACTTCATAGAGCGCTGAGCCATCTGGAGAACAAACAGCTATGTGAGAATGCTCTTTGTGACTATAGCTCTGCGTTTAACACTATCATCCCAGATATACTAGTAACCAAACTGTATAATCTGCAGGTCCCTATCTGCATGCTCCTGGATCAAGAACTTTTTGACAAACGGACCACAGTCTGTTAGACTTGGCCCCCACCTTTCTTCCACTATTACACTCAGTACTGGTTCCCCCCAGGGTTGTGTCTTGAGCCCCTTGCTATATGCCTTGTACACCTTTGACTGCTCACCAAGCCATGAAACAAACACCATCATAAAGTTTGTGGATGACACGACCGTGATTGGTCTCATCTCTGGAGAGTATGAGATGGCATATAGGGCAGAAATAGAGAACCTGTCTGTCTGGTGTTCACAGAACAATTTGTCACTGAATGTCCATAAAACCAAAGAACTGATTATGGACTTCAGGAAACATGGACAGGACCACGCCTCACACATCATTAATGGAGAATGAGTGGAAACTGTCTCTACGATCAGATTCCTTGGTATCCATATCTCAGCCAATATCTCCTGGTCCCCTAATACCAAGATCATAGTGAAGAAGGCTCAGCAGCGGCTGCACTTCTTGCGGGTTCTCAGGAAAAACAGTCTGGAAAAGAAGCTGTTGCTGGCTTTTTATAAAGCCTCTGTGGAGAGCACTCTGACGTACTGTCTGGTTGTGTGGTATGTAAGTTCCTCAGTTGAGAACAGGAAAACCATACAGAGGGTGATAAATACAGCTCAAAAGATCATTGGTTGCCCTCTGCCCTCCCTGGAAAACTTAGCCCGCTGCCAAAGCAGAATCAAGGCCATCATAGAAGATCCCTCATATCCTGGCAATTATCTTTTTGACCTGCTGCTGTCTGGATGGCGCTTTAGGTCAATAAATCCCATACCACTAGATTAACAAATAGTTTCTTTCCCTGGGCCATCCAAACTGCAAATAAATATAAGTTACTACCATATTAAGATGTGAAAAGATGTGAAACTGCAATACCTCATACAGATGTATAATAACTTATTACAGTACAATATATCTCTTATGTATTACACTTGGCAAAGTGTCACAGTCAGTGTTGGATATATATTTTGTGTATATTCATAGATATTGCACTCTCAAATTGCAAATGGAAATGTGGGTATTCTATTTTTTTTAATCTTTATTTTTAAGTCCTTTGATTTTATTGTACTGCAAACAGTTGCTGTGGTTCATCCACAGTTTTGTTGTACTTGTACAATGCCAATAAAGTTCTTCCATTCTATTCTATTCTATTCATTGCACCAGAGGTGGTATTCAATCAGTTCACACCAGTTAAGGCGAACCAGTAGCAATGATTTGGTGTGAATTGTTGAACCGGTGGCAACCCCTGGCTGGCCATGTCCCCAACCCAGTCACCTGGTCACTCACTTGCCAAGGTCACTCTCTTAGCTTTCCCTACCACATGGTGGCCACGGTGCAGCTCAGGCGGATGTCCCTTGGCTGCTGCACATGCGCACTGCTCCTCCTTCTCTCCTCCTCCTTGGCCATACAGAACAAACAGGCAGAGGAGGAGAGCAGCTGGCCAGTTGGGGGAGGTTTCTTGTACCAAAAGAGGTGGCTGGAAACTGAAAAAGAGTTGCCTTCAGCCACCTCTTTCACAGCACAAGAAGCCTCCCCCAACTGGTCAGCTGCTCTCCTCCTCCTTGGCCATACCGAACAAACAGGCAGAGAAAGAGGAGAGCAGACAGACTTTGCAGGCAGTTGCGATCTTTAGTTGGGCTTTTTTTTTGTCAGCCCAAGAGTGGAGGAGGGGGGGAAGGTACATAGGAAATGTCTCTGCAGCATTGGTCATGTGACTGAGTGGGTGTGGCCAACTCAACATCACTCGCAGCAAGATGCTGCACCACCTTGCCGAGTTGGCCATGACCACCCAGCCACATGACCACCAAGCCATGGCCACCAAACAAGCGACGCCCACAGAACCAGTAGTAAAACTTTTTGAATCCCACTACTACACTGCAACTACAATTTATTCACAAGGAATCTGATGTTTTCCCTTCCATATAGATATCAACATGGAACACAACATTTGCAGCTCTGGAGCTTGATTGTTTTCTTGAAGACATTTCATTACCCAATGAGGTAATATCTTCAATGTTAGAAGGGAGTGGAGTTTGCTCTCTGTCTATGTGCCGTGGGTAATCCTCTCAGTGTTGGTGGCAGCATTGCTTTTTTCTTGATCATTCTTTGATTGAGATATAGTTTGTGCTTGATTGTTGATCTGGTAGTAATCCTGGTGTTAATTCCTGATTATCTGGTTGTTGATTGCTGGTGAGGAGGTATTTTGGTCTTTTTGTTCCCTTTTCACTTTTTTATTGTCTCTTTTGAATGGTATGTAAATATTGTTTATATCTATGTACCTGTTGATGGCTGATTTGTGAGTGCCAGGCTTTCAGGAATTATATAGCATTTTTGGACATTCTGGGAAATAAAATACTGCAGTTATGAGGAATCCAGGAAGAGTTCAAGGAACCTTTCTGAGTTTATCAGAGTTTGGGGCATTATGAATTTAGATAGCCAAAGACAGTTGTTTTAGGATGACCATAGTTTCCAGATTCAACAGTTGGTTTAGGATGACCATAGTTTCCAGATTCAAGCTATGGTTAAGTCTGTCCATGTATTGTGCAATGCAGAACTTTTCAATGAAGAACTTTTAATCTTCTGACTACTAGTTGGTGGTCATTGATGTGCTCTGCTAATCTTCTGCTTGTCTATCCTACATGGTGGCTGTTACACTTTTTATATCGTATGTTGTAGATGAACTCCTGGGTTCCCCCCTGCTGGGTCTCTTGATTTACATAATATGTTTTGCTTGTGCGCTTCAGTGATGCCATGTGGTAGTCTGTTGGTTGTTTCTGATATGTTTTTGATGTATATCAGTATTTTCTTTTAGATAGCTTGTGTGGGTTATGTTGTAGTGAGTTGAATGGTCAGACACTTTTTGATTAAGTTGTATGGGTGCTCATTTTGTTGGAAGGTGTTATATATGTGTTCTGTTTCTTTTTCCTGGTGTTTTGGATTGCTGGAATGCATTTGTACTCATCTAAAGTGTTCTTACACCATTTCATCTGCTATCCCATGTCTACATGTTTGAACAATTTAACTATTTAAGAAATGTAGTTCTCCACTCCTAATAATTTGAAATCTTCAAATTTACTAGATTATATGATTCATATATTCTGTATTTGAAGTAAGGAGAAAATGTACAGTTTGTAAAGATCAAGCTACTATTCCATATAAGGAACTCTTTATTCACTGTTAAGACCATGTTAAGTTTAATCTTTGAACTCTACTAAGGCAGATCCATTATACAGAACATTAATTTTTTCTTCATACAGTACATTCTGGGAAATAAAATACTGCAGTTATGAGGAATCCAGGAAGAGTTCAAGGAACCTTTCTGAGTTTATCAGAGTTTGGGGCATTATGAATTTAGATAGCCAAAGACAGTTGTTTTGTCTAGATTCAATAGCAACTAATGCCCACTATGGCATTAAGATGTAAAGTAGCCATATTAATGTTTGAAAAAATGAATAAAACATTTTGAAATGACTGCAATATTGTTTTCTGAAATACCCTAACAATAAACAGCAAACCAAAGTTAAGTCTATACAGGAACCATTCGGTAAAAGTGATATGTCTTCTCTTATGTGTAGTTAAGAATGAAACTGAAAGAAATGGCAATAACCGGACATGGGTATGTTGTGAAAATGGCAAGATTCTGGATTACTTCAGTTCTCATTCAGAAAGATTGTTTTCAAAACCAATATTCATCTACATAAACAGCAGTTCCTAGGAATCTGCTGATCAGTTCAGAGAAAGAAGCAAAGGGAATCAGGCTGGAGAAGTTAGGTATAGAGGCAGCTGGATCCCAAGAAACTAAGTGAGGCACCTGAATCTACCTCCTTTTTACACCAAACTTAATCTCACTGTTCTTAAAAGAGAAGACTGCATCTGTAAACTTGGGTCAACTATCCCTTAATCATTTTCTATACACATGCTCCCATCTCTTTTGTGTGTGTCTATGTCAAAGGAGGTACTCATTCGAGGGATGTACTCATTCACAAAGGTAAGGCCACAAAAGCCACTTCAAGTATTAGAGGGAGGAGAAAAAATAAAACCTTGTTAAAAAAGAAAGAGGAAAGGGAAATAAAGGAACCCAATAATAATGACAACATAACAGAAAACCACAAGTTCTATTTAATACATAGGGTAGGATAGGGTAGGGTAGGGTAGGATAGGGTAGGCTATGGTAGCATTTGTTGCCCAAGTGTGATTGAACACACAAAAAGGTTCGCAGGCCAAATCCGGCCTACGGAGTGCTTAGATCTGGATCATGGGGCTAGCCTGGAAACAGTGAAGGACCAGCCCACAGTGCCTCTGCCAGTGAAAATGGAGCTTGTGGGGGCCATGTGCACCTCCATTTTTGCTGGCAGAGAGCTGCAGGATGTTTAGCTGGCAATGCCCACCTTGGCCATGCCCACCTTGGCCATGCCCATTCAGCCCCCCGAGTCAAACACAATCCTGATGTGACCCTCAATGAAATCAAGTTTCACACCCCTGTCATACATCATAAATGATAAGATATAATCATAAATCATAAGATACAAACAACAATTGATAAATCATAATATACCAAATAGGAGAAGGTAGTAGGAAAGATGAGAAGTGAGAAAGATGAAAACATGACAATAGCAATATAGCCTATTACATAAACAGAGTAGCAATGTGGAAAAGAAATGCAGCTTCATCTGGCATATCTCTGGTAGCATTACTAAGATAGCACTATCATTTTAGTTAATAGTCGCTGTCACACATGCCTTTGTTTTTTTATACATATTTTAATAATGATTTTTAATATGTTTAGTACTGGCTGTTTGTATATATTTATTGTTTTATTTAATTGTTGTATGCTGCCCATACAATGAGATTTGTAGCATTTAAATTTGATAGATAAAATATGTAGTGGTAATAGTTTTAACCATTCAATCATATCCAACTCTTGGTGACTTTATAGACAAGTCACCATGCTACCCTGTCAAGCACAGCTTTTTTCAATTGTTGGATGTTCAACTTTGTATCAGATTTGATGGTATCATGCCATAATTTTTTTTGCTTACCCCTTTTTCTTCATCAATAGTATTAAATATCTGGGAGTGCAGATAACTAACTATCTAAATTGATCTTTCTACACACATCTTTAGTGAAGCATGCAAACCAGCCTCTGCATTTTCTGCATCAGATGAGGAGAGCACAACTTTCTCTTTCTGTCCTGGTCATTTTTAATAGAGCGTTTTAACAAACTGCATCACACTTTGGTTTGGTTCACTGCTTCAGAGAGAAGATCCATACAGGGAGTGGTAAGACAGCTGAGAAGATTATTCAGGATATTGCTTATAAACACTATGTGCTTACAGCTCAAAGCATTGTTAGAGACTCCACACACACCACGTCACACTCTATTTCTGTTGTTTCCCTCTGGGAGGAGGTTTTGAAGTATTTCTAGCAGGACTACCAAGTTCTGTAACAACTTTGTTCTCTATGCCATCCATCTGGTAAACTTTGTAAGATTCATTTTTCTTGCCATGTACATTTATACATCCAAACTAGACTGTTGTTTCCCTGAGTCACATATTTGAGTACGTGGGTATATGCATAATTTTGTATGTATGTATGTATGTATGTATGTATGTATGTATGTATGTATGTATGTATTTATTTATTTATTTATATTTTGTCATGTTTATGTAGTGTATATTAAAGGTTGTTACCCTTTGAGAGCTGTATGTAATGAAATTTCACTTTAATGTATGTTGATTAATGTGCTTTTAAAGTGACAATAAAGTTATTCTAAGTCTTAATTCACTAGCCATTTCTAGCATCACTGACAAATTTGATTGATCCATCAATCAATAGCCTGCTGCAAATCATATCCTATAATGATGGAGATATTTTGCATGTGTTTTACTGACAGCTTGTAATGCACATATGCCCAAATGAGTCTGGCTTTTCAAGGACATTTGAATGAAGAAGGCCTTTTAACTTTCAGAAGAATGAAAAATGTAGCTGCAAAAAGAAAGATTGAAACAAAAAGCCTCTCTAATGTCCAGTGTGATCCTTAAATCAGGCTTAACTGAAAGGTTGGTCCTGACTTAGGACAAAGCCATCTGCCAGATTTTGTATGAAAACAGTAGTTTGGGGCCTCTCTTAGCTTTCCCGATGTTAACTAAGAACAGGAAACTAAGAACTGTGTGATAATAGCAGTATAAGATTTTCGTTTAAGAGAATCTCCAATCACTAAGAATACTTTATTTACAGAATATTATCTATCTCTTCCTCCTGGGCTAGAGAAAAGAATGATTGCATTCAGTCAGAAGAATGTTGGTTTCCACCGAGCAACATTATTAATGCATTACATTAATCAGTGAACAGCTCCCAAACATATAAGTAATGAATTGGACTTGAGTTATCGGATTTAATATTTGTACAGCACAATGTACAATCAATTCTATCATATGTACTATCGATTCTAGCATTTTTAGTAAAACTGCCATATATAAACTTCATGGTTATTAATAACCATTTGCTTTACAGATTAATATGCTCAGCTGACATTAAACCCAAATCATGTTGATCGTATGTCCCTATGTCGGTATGGGTTCATGTGTGCTTCCAAAGAATCCATAAGGTTTAATGCTTCTATAGTTTTAAAAGTTCTATAATAATATTGTAACAAATGAATATATTTGAGAAAGCTACAGAATCTGATTTTCTTTCAGCTTTAAACAAGCCTCTGTTCCCTTCCTAGTATTTCAAAGCAAGTTAATGCTTCTAAATTGTTTTGCTAAATTGTTTTTATATTCCTACTGTTGTTTTGTTGATTTTGACCTTGATTAATATAGCGAGTGGTAGGGGATAGAAAAATTGATTTATTAGATATATTTCATTCATTTATTTTGGGCATTCACTTATTTGTTATCCTGTTACAATCTAATACCTTTAGAGAATTAGATAGTATATAATGTGCTAAAATTAAAGTAGCTATGATAAAAAAGCCAGTAACCTTATAAACTACCCAACTGAAAGAGCAATACAAGCAACATGTGAAAAGAAAAGAAATAAAAGGGCTAAAAAAATTACAAACAAATTAAATAAATAATAGAGACAAGTATGATGTTAGATAATTGTGCACTCAAAGTAAGAGGATGTGACACTTAAATATCATTAACAAAGCAGTTGGTGACACTGGGTAGCACACAGCAATAGGAATAATAATAGAAAAGGGAATAAATGCTATGTCAAACTAAAATAAGTAAACAACAATATAACACGTTACCAAGCTTGCCAATAACATCATACACTTTCATCACCGAATAGGCTCATCTGTCATCCTGGTCTAGCACAGAATAGAAAAGTTGGGTCTTCATGGCTTGTTAGAAGGCCAATGGGGTTGCAGCCATCTGAACCTTAAGTGGGGAAGCATGTTCTGAGTGCAGGTACAGTAAAAGAGAATTCAAATATCCCATTGCTTCAAAGAAGAGATCTTTGCATGGAATACTTGACCTATGCAATCTCATGGGATAGGCAAAAACAATTGAAGAGAAGAAGTCCTACAAATAACCTGGCTCTGTGTCATTCAAGGCTTTATAGATGAATTGAAATGAACTTTGAATTATACCCAGAATCAATGCAATTTTTGATGTAGTAATGTTACATAGGCATATTGAAGCATACCCATTACTATCCATGCCACTGCAATCTGGACCAACTGCCACTTCCAGGTGATTTTCAAGGGCCATCTTTTATAACACCAAGCAAAAATCCAACCATATTAATACATGTGTGTTTGTGATTTCCCAATCCAGAAATGGGCACAATTGCATATAAATGATGTTATGCAAAGGCGTCACAGCCATAGCGATTACCTATTCCTCAAACAGGAATCATCAGATCAAGAAGACTCCCAAGTTGCATACTGGCTACAAATGGAGAAGTACAACCCCACTCAGAACTAGAGATGGACCATTCCCTGAATTGGATTTCTAGGGTGCTCCAAACCCACAGCTACTCAGTCTTACTAGGGTTATGTTATCTCCTACTTTTCCTTATCCATAGTCCCACATCTTCCAGAAACTGAGACAAAACCAAGAGAGCAGCATTTGGTTGATCTGAGGCAGGGTTATATTACTGATATATATACTTCAGAGGCCTAGTTATACAAATACTGTTGAAAAATAATCATATGCTGCCTGAAACATAATGAGGAAAGAGGAGGGGTAAGTTAATCTTCTCCTCCTTCCTTTAATGGCTCCTCGGTTATCCCAATTTGAAGATGCAAATGCAAAGTATACACAGTATATAAGTCAGCCTTAAGGGATCCTAAAGGCAATGAAGTTTCTGTATAGACTTTTTTTTCTGTCAATCAGATTATCTAGTTGGGGTCTTAGTAGGCAAAAGAAAAACTATGGCATCAGTTCAACCAGGCAAGCACAAGACACATTCTAAGTAGATTTTATCATCTGTTTTTACTTTGGGGATGCTAAAAACCCAAGAAGTATACAAGCATCTTTTTTTTTCTTTTTTATTGTTGATAGTGTTCATGATACTGTTGATAGTGTTCAATCACACTTGGCCAATAAAGAATTCTATTCTATTTTCATATTTTAATGATAACTTATACTACCTTAACACTAGAAACAAAAGCAATCATGATGATCTACATAGTGGGCATGAAACCCTGATAAAAATTCTTACTGAATTACCAAACCTGGGGATATGTACTAAAAAATACATTAAATAATGTCCCATGTGGGAAATTGGGATTTGTGAAAAATTCAGGCCAGCAGGTATTTTAATGTTAATATTTTATAAAATTTTCATATACATCTTGGCAGCTCTGGAAACTGAACAACCACAGAAAAGAAACAAGCTCCATATTTCAGAACTTGCATTTTAAATATTTACTAAAGCATCTCCTACAGGAACACTGAAAACTGCCCCAAGTACAGAGCAGCCTTTGTTCTTTAATTAAGAATTAAACATGGCTCATCTATTAAATAGTGCAAACTATAATATGAAGAGAGGAGGAAAGGATATGCATGCAGTGATCCTGTTCCTATAGATTTCACTCCTTTAGACCCTAGATGCACACCTCAATCTGCGGATACGTTAAGGAAGAAAAAAAAACCTATGGTATTTATTTAGTTCTGTCTGATCATATTCACTCTGAACCTACTCTGAATGCTGACCTTCATCCAGTTCTCCATATGCTAGCTATGAGGCACTGAGTATCTTTTTGAATATAGCTAAGGGACAGATGTTCAGCTCAGGATGGGGTGTCTTAAATGCTGTTATTTATGAAGTATTAAAATGTGCTTTAAAGACTTTTGTTTCTTTTCTTTACCCCCACTTATCCTTTATCATGCAGAATTATGCTTTCATGTTTATTACTTGGCATCAGCTTGGTTTCAGTGTAGCTAATGCTGTGACTTGACACCAGTTGGAAAATGTGCTATTGATGTTCAAGGAATTTGAAGGGGCGGGGGAATCCAGAAAACAGTGAGATGGGATTCAGAACAGCCTTAGTGAGAGGTCAAAATCCATAATTTTTGCAGGGAAAGATATCATGAGACATTGGGAGTTTGTTTTCCAAGCTAGTCCCAATGATACATCGTATTATTGTCTCAAATAGTTTGGACTTTCCAAAACACAGGGATTTCTGAAACTTGAAAAATCTTTTTCTGTTTTGTCCTTAGATGAGGAAAAAAAGGCTCAGGCATGCTGAGCACATGCCTAGAACCAATTTGGTCTAGTGGTTAAGGGCACCAAACTAGAAGCTAGGACACTGTCTAGCCTTAAGCATGAAAGCTGGCTGGTTGACTTTGGGACAATCACTGTCTCCCAATCTAACCTAGCCCACCAGACTGTTGTGTGACAATAAATACAGTGTCAGACATAAAAATCTCATGTGCCTATATACAAATGCACAAAGTCTGGGGAACAAACAGAGTGAACTCGAACTACGAATGCATGAAGGTAAATATGATATAGTTGGAATAACAGAAACTTGATGGGATAAAACTCATGATTGGAACACACTGGTAGAAGGATACAAACTATTCAAAACAAAAACAAAAACCAGACCTCATAAAAGAGGAGGTGGAGCTGCACTGTATATAAAGGGCCACTATATTGCTACAGAAATGCATGAAACCAAAGATGAAAACCTCCTAGAATGCATATGAGTCACTATAAAAGAAAAAAAAAGAATGACATGGCCATAGGTGTATATTATAGGCCACCCAATCAAGCAGAAGATCCTTTTTGCCAACCAACTAACAAACATATGCGGGAAACACACAATAATAGTAATAGGGGACTTCAATTATCCTGATATCAATTGGAAAACTAATTCTGCACCAAGTGAGAAATCAAATAAGTTCCTAACCAACCTAAATGACCACTTTGTTGTCCAAAAGTAGAAGGTGAAACTAGAGGGACAGCCATACTGGACTTAATTCTTACAAGCAAAGAAGTGATAGAGGGAGTTGAAACTGCAGGAACTTTGGGTGAAAATGATCATGTCATACTAGAATTCAACATAACACAAACACAAGCAATAGAACATAATGATACCAGAGTCTTGGATTTTAAAACAGCTGATTTCAATAAACTCAGAGAACTTGGGAAAGATTCCATGGATGAAAATCCTAAAGGGGAAAACAACTCTGAAAAGTATTATCGTAGAAGATTAGCACTGAGAAAGAAAAACAAGAAATCCAAGATGAAACCAGCATGGCTACACAAAGATCTCTCTGGCAAATTGAAAGAAAAAAAGAATAAGTACAAAAAATGGAAAGAAGGACATACAACTAAGGAAGAATATCAGCAGATAGCCAGAATCTGCAAAGACAAAGTCAGGAGAGCAAAGGCTCAGAACGAGCAAAGACTTGCAACAAAAATCAAAGATAATAAAAAAAAAAGTTTTTTCCAACATATAAATAACAAAAAAAAAAAAAATCAAGGAAACAGTCGATCCACTAAAGAGAGAAGAAGGCAAGGAATTAACAGGCAACAGAGAGAAAGCAGAACTGCTTAACTCACTCTTTGCATCACTCTTCACGCAAAAAGAAACTATAGCTCAACCCACCAAAAACATAACTGTAAAAGACAGACCAGAAATAAAAGTTAAAATAAACAAAAAAAATAGTAAGAGAACACCTGTCTAATCTTCATGAACACAAATTGCTGGGGCCTGATGGATTACATCCCAGAGTTTTAAAGGAAATGGCAGAGGTCATCTCAGAACCACTGCACCATATCTTTCAAACATCCTGGAGCACCGGAGAACTACCAGAGGAAAAGAGCTGATATGGTTCCCATCTTCAAAAAAGGGGAAAAAAACAGACCCAGGAAACTATAGACCAATCAGCCTAACATCAATACCCGGGAAGATACTGGAAAAGATAATAAAAAAACAGATCTGCCAACATCTAGAAACAAGTAAAGTAATAACTAGCAGTAAGCACAGGTTTGTTAAGAACAGATCATGCCAAACCAATCTTATTTCATTCTTCAACATAGTGACTAAATTAGTAGACCAGCAAAATACTGTGGACATAATATATTTAGATTTCAGCAAGGCATTTGACAAAGTAGACCACAACCTACTTCTTAGTAAGCTAGAAAAAAGTGGAATAGATAGCACCACCATTAGATGGACTTGCAATTGGCTGACAAACTGTACTCAGCGAGTAATCCTTAATAGTTTTAAATCTACGTGGAGGGAAGTAAGCAGTGGGATGCCACAAGGTTCCATCTTAGGCCCAGTACTCTTCAATATCTTCATTAATGACTTAGATGAGGGAATAGAAGGGGAACCTACCAAATTTGCAGATGATACTAAGCTGGCAGGAATAGTTAATACCCAAGAAGATAGGCTCAAGATCCAGATGGATCTTGACAGGCTAGAACACTGGGTCCGATCTAACAAAATGAAATTCAATGTAGACAAAAGTAAAGTCCTACATTTAGGCAAGAAAAACCAAAAGTACACATATAAACTGGGTGAAACCAGGCTTAATAGCAGTAACTGTGAGAGGGATCTTGGAGTCTTAGTGGACAACTAACTAAATATGAGCCAGCAATGTGCAGCAGCAGCCAAAAAAGCTAATGTAATCCTAAATTGTATTAACAGAGAATACAATCAAGATCAAGTGAGGTACTAATACCACTCTATAAAGCCTCAGAAAGACCACACTTAGAGTACTGCATTCAGTTCTGTTCACCACATTACAAAAAAGATGTTGAGATTCTAGAAAAAGTACAGAGAAGAGCAACCAGGATGATTAGGGGACTGGAGACTAAAACATATGAAGAACGGTTACAGGAACTAGACTTAGCTAGTCTAGTAAGGAGAAGGACTAGGAGAGATATGATAATAGTCTTCCAATATTTGAGTGGCTGCCACAGAGAGAAAGGCGTCAAGCTATTTTCTAAAGTGCTGTAGGCCAGACAAGGAATAATGGATGGAAACTGAACAAGGAGAGATTTAACCTGGAAATAAGGAGAAACTTTCTGACAGTGAGAACAGCTTGCCCTTGGAAGTTGTGGGAGCGCCATCACTTGAGACTTTCAAGAAGAGACTGGACTGCCATTTGTCAGAAATGGTGTAGGGTCTCCCACTTGAATGAGGAATTGGACTAGATGACCTACAAGGTCCCTTCCAACTCTGATTATCTGTTGTAGGGAAAATAGGAAGAGAATAGTGTGTGTGTTTGACATCTAGGTTTTGCATAAATTTGGAAAGGCTTGAGGATGAAACTTCAGCATAACTTTTTGAGCAAAGTAATAGTAATGAAATAGAGCAATTCTATGTATCCATATTAAAACCATGCAAATAAACAATATTTTTTTTTTCTATATCATTTTGTTGTGGATTATTTTAGGATCAATCAAAGGTTGTCAAAATAAGTGAAACAATAAGTGTATGGACCTCTGCTGAACTTTTATATTTCTTCTCTCTTGATTATCTGAAGGTTGAGGTCTGGAAGAAATGCTCAATGACAACATTGGATCAAATGTATATATATAATGAGCTGTTTTTTGTTCCAGCATTGTTATTACTCATTAAAAACTGAGAAATTAATGAAGTTTTACATTTTTGTCTTCTATTTAAAACAGATAGGAAGGAGAGAGGGAAGGCTGTATTTTTCCCTAATAAGCTGTACATTGCACTGCCACCAAAATATTCTCTTTACTAAATGTAGTTAAAAGAGAAAAAAAGAAAAGAAATAAAAAGAAGATTTGGTGCATTATCATTTTATCCTGTGCTGAGATAAAGCTTAATAAGTAAAGAATATTTGACACCATAACATTAGACTTTCAAAGCCTTTGCTTTATTCTTTTTAAGCAGAAATGACAAGAGTGGGCATTGTCCAATTACAAGCCTTCTGTAAATATATGAGGACAAAATTAACATAAAATGTACTTATGAGAGTTAGCAAGGGAATAAATGCTATTTAAATCACATTAAATCAACTATTGTGAACTACACTATTTCTTAGCACACCGATTAAGGAAATGTAGATTTTATGCTTAGGTCAATATACATTAGAGTTATTTCAAACAGGGAAGGTATCTGAACCAAATCTTCATAAAATTCACTGTACACAAAATATTTAACTTACTTTTGGAATGTATTAGAAATAAATTCATATCTCCCATATCCAATAAAATGGAGATTTCACTAAATACCACCAATATTGAAATACCATTGGATTAGTTCAGTAATTGGAAAATGTGTATCTTTAAATCTACTGAGTTACCTATGTATCTGAAATTGGATTGCCACAATCTTTATCAATCTTTCCCTATTCTAATGAAGCATTGATGTCATTCACTAAAGGTGCAAAATGTTTACTAATTTAACAAACTGTGGTAAATCTGTATCTAACCCCAAGCACTCTATTTATGCTATGAGGAAAAATCATGATAAATTGCTCAAAGCAGCAAAAATAAGAAACACTGTTTTACACTGCCTGAACCCTGACACTTTGTATTGGATATTTAGAGTGGCATGGTGGCTCATTGGTTAAGACACTGGGCTTGAAAGCTGAAGTGCCATGTGATGGAGTGAGCTCCCATCCTAACCCCAGCTCCTGCCGATGTAGCAGTTCGAAAGTATGAAAATGTGAGTAGATAAATAGGTACTATTTTAGTGCGGAGATTTATTTTATTTATTTATTTATTTATAAAATTTTTATACCGCCCTTCTCCCTAGGGACTCAGGGCGGTGTACAGCCAATCCAAAACCCCCACAATGATACAAAAGTTAAAAAGAGATTAAATTGAATATTTGGCCGAATATAAAAGCCCACCCCACCCCCTTAAAACCCCCAAATTAAAATTACTAAAAAGCAATGGAGACAGATTAAAACCCTCTCTCAGCCCAGGCCGGCCTGCTCGAAAAGCCAGGTCTTCAGCGCGCGCCTGAAGGACCTCAGGTCCATGGCGGTACGCAGTTCCGGTGGCAGAGTATTCCAGAGGGCAGGGGCCGCCACAGAGAAGGCTCTACCCCTCGGGACCGCCAGGCGACACATGGCAGCCGACGGAACCCGGAGAAGGCCCTCCCTGTGTGCACGCACTGGCCTGCTGGAGATCACCGGTAGGATGCGGTCCTGTAGGTAACCTGGCCCAATGCCATGGATCGCCCTAAAGGTCAGAACCAGAACCTTAAAGCGAACCCGGAGAGCCACCGGCAGCCAATGCAGCTCGCGCAGGAGAGGCGTCACGTGGGCGCTACGTGACGCCCCCATGATCACCCGCGCGGCCGCATTCTGCACCAGTTGGAGTCTCCGGGTGCTCCCCGCAGGGAGCCCCATGTAGAGGGCATTACAATAGTCCAGGCGAGAAGTGACAAGGGCCTGAGTGACCGTGCGCAGGGCGTCCCGATCCAGAAAGGGCCGCAACCGGTAGATCCGACGGATCTGATGAAATGCCCCCCTGGAGACGGCCGCGACATGGTGTTCAAGCGACAGCCGCACATCCAGGAGGACTCCCAGATTGCGAGCCCTCTCTGTGGGGGGCAAAATTTTCCCCCCAATAGCCAGCGACGGAGTCAACTGGCTATATCGGGGCGCCGGGAACCACAGCCACTCGGTCTTGGATGGGTTGAGCCGGAGCCTGTTCCCGCCCATCCAATCCCGCACGGCCTCCAGATAACAGTGCTTCATGACATGATGCTGGGCTGTAGAAATGTCTTTGAACAGCACTGGTTCAATGTCCTTGAAACAGAGATAAGCACCAATCCCTATAGCTGGCAATGACCAGCGGAGTAAAATCTATAGGGATTCCTTTACCTTTACTTTTATTGAATATTTACCTTATTAACCATTCACTATATCTTTTGGAGTACAGTAGTTCTATTTAGTACAATAACATGTTGAAATAACAATTCCAACAATGTTGAAATACATATGAAAAAGGAAATGTTCCTTGAGGCATGCTATGTACTAACTTTAGCCTTGAACTGCAACTTTTGGGAGGAAAGAAGTAAATACCATTCAGAATAAGAATTCAAATTTCTGAAGTTCATCATAGTCAACTTCTCCTAATTGTTTTATCTTCCTACAAAGTTTATCTCATTTTTTAAAGTTAAAATTAATTGTGTTCATTCTTCTATGGTAATGATTAGGAAGTATGATGTTCACACTGCATTAGAACCTGAATTGAAGTTTTAAAAAAGTCTCTGATTTGATTTGAACTGATGTGGATTGAACTTCTAATTCAGTTTGAGCCCTCTTATAACACACTAAATTAGACCCAGAACTGAAGGTGATCAGTACACATTCGCACAATGTACTACTGCTGTAACATATAATATATAAACCCAGGGAAGAAAACCCTCTAAATGAAAATAGGTTGAGCTTTAATGATTTCTAAACATGTCCACAAACAGAGGATCATTGCTGAAACAAATTGCTACTTTGTGTAGGCGAA
Organism: Bungarus multicinctus; assembly: GCA_023653725.1. Taxonomy (NCBI): domain Eukaryota; kingdom Metazoa; phylum Chordata; class Lepidosauria; order Squamata; family Elapidae; genus Bungarus; species Bungarus multicinctus. Next base: position 107,985,445 of record CM042836.1, read on the forward strand.
TATATCTCTACTGACATTTTCACAGTATTCATTTGTTTATACTCAACTTGATCAATAACTGTGTATTGTTTATTTTGATGGATGCCATGGATCTTTCACAGGAAAAAAAAAAAAGCACCGTGCCTGGTATTTGTCATGAAAATCATTAAATCTCATTAAAACAAAGGATTTATCCTGTTAACAAGTTTGTCCACAAGCTAGGCATTTATACACACGGTACTAAAAGTTGCAGCTTGACTGAGCGACTGGAATCACTAAAGGAATTGATTTTATCACAACCGTCCATATACTCATAGTGGTTAAACTACTTTTTAATATATTATTTATAAAGCAATTCCTCATAGTGTAATGTTATATACTCTTTTTAAAAAGTATGATGATTCAGCAACCACTTATATGATGTATTTATATTGTGGAGAAATTTGAGGAAAACAGGGTATTAATTCTGAAATAACAGCATCATTGGTATCATAACTGGTTGAGAGAGGAACAACTAGTATAAATATGTTTGCATGATTGCTTGTAAAATCACTAGCAAACTGGCTGATGATATAGCTTATACAATCACATACAAGTGGAAATAAAGTATTGTATCTGTTTATGGAACGAATATAAAAATAGGGTTTTTACACTTCACAGGAGCTTTGGGTAAGTGGAATTGATGTAAAAGCTAATATGATATGTCAGTTGTGCTACGACTTGAAAGAACCAGGTTCAAATCCATATTTAACCCACTGAAGCTCAGTAAGTGTACTGGATCAGTCACAGGCTCTCAATCTAACCCACAGTCACATTTTGAGGGACAAATTGGAGGAGAAAATACAATATACATCACCTTTGGTTCCTGAACCGTATAATTCTAGTGCTTTTATACGCTTCTCAGCTATCTCTCTGCTTATTATTAAAATTAACTTTTTATTATGAGCCTATTCAGAATCACATTCTGAATTGGAGAAAGAGGGCTTAACAGTTCTAATCTCAAAACTCAGCAGCCGATGTCTTCTTAGATGTTTTCAGATTATTCATAAATAGCAGGATCTGGTGGAGAGCTAGCAGGTATGGAAGCTGTCAGGTAACCAGGCACTTCTTACAAAAGCACAGCAGGAAGTTGAACCACACATTCTGTAGCCAGGCTGAGAGTCTTAATCCAAACAACAGGAAATCTCATAACATATCAGGCTCCAACATGTTACTTGGAAAACAGGAACTAGCATGGTACCACAGTTCTTCCATCATCATATTTGGGATTCCAAAGAGAAAAAAACTGAGCAATGTGGTATATAATACAGTGAACCATATGCAGATCTGTATATTGGGGAAATGAAACAACCACTTCTTAAATGCATGGCACAACATAGGGGGACAAACACATCAGGACTAAATTTGGGAGTCCATCTGCATTTAAAAGATATAGTCCAGTCTTTTGAAGACAACAAAGTCCATATTTTGGACAGAGAGGATCACTAGTTTGAAAGAGGGGTTAAAGAGGCCATCTATGTCAAAACTGAACAGTACTCTCTCAACAGAGGGGAAAGAATATGACATCTATCTCTGATCTACAATACAGTCCTTTCAACTGTTCCAAGAAGGCTCCACACCAATTTGCACCACTCAGGTGACACTGATGACACAGATAAATCTCCAGGTGACCTTAACGACTCTCTAAAAAGAATGCAAATGACCAGCTGCCTGCAAGGATTATAAATCCTTCCATTCACCACTATCCAGTCAGAGCTGAAGAAGCTTCTTGGATGAGAAGTGAAATGCCTTGAAATGCCTTGAAAGAAATGCTTCTTGGTGAAAAAAGCACCTTTGGGATAACCATAACCTGGATGACTGAGAATCTTCATAAACATTCAAAGAGAATGCAGCTTATCTCCATTTAGAATGGAGGGTACCAGAGACAATCAACATCTGGAACATTTTCTGCTAACAAACAGGCAAACTTTCCATGCACAGAATATGTAGGGAAGTGACAAATGTATGAGATGTATCATCTGCAAAGTGAAGAGATTCAGTGTATGAAGAGAGTGCTCACTGATTCATTTCTCTTAGTTTTCATTTAGTCAAGAATAACATCCTAGCACTCGGAAAGTAATTGTGAGATCACACAGATTTATTATCTTGTTATTTTTTTAAAAAATAATGAGAATAAGCTATAAATAAAGTGAAGGTTACTGTAATTAACCAAAAGCTTCACTTGAATGAATTTAAATTTATTTGTTGCAAATGAACCAATATGCTCTGTTGATATAGAAGATGCCCCTTTCCATTATTTTTTAAGGAAATGGATTTCTTGCTGGGATAAGTACTGCAATTGGGAATTTTAGATTAAAAATGATTTGGCTAAAACAGTGGGAAAGCAAAACGGTTTTTGCAGTCATTATAAACAGAAATATGGTAATAAGGATCAACTTTTAAATATTAAAATGAAACTATTTGTTCTATACATTATGGTTAGAGAAGTTGATAAGGAGCCTGAGAGCAAACTTGGTTCTGATACAGAATAGTTAAATCCAAAATTATAATCTTTTATTGTAGGAAAGTTATTCTAATGAATATTAATTTTAGTCAAGCCAAAATCATAAGGATTAGGATCAGCAGTATAAATCACTTTTATATGAAATATAGTATACTACACCTTAATTTTTCCACATTTTCCCTAAAGTTACTTCTTAGTTCCATCACAAGGCTACACTCTTTTGCAATATTCTTGTTTATCAAGAAAGACCCTAATTTAACCAGCCCACATGGGGGAATTAGTGAAATGACACTTCTAATTTCTATGACATTCAACTTATGGAGCATGTGTGTGTGTGTGTTTCCTAGCTATACATTTTGTTTGGTCCAATTAGAAAATTGAAACCAGAGCTCAGTGGGAAAAAGAAAGGAAAAGTGCACACTAAACCAGACTCCAATTAAAGAGAAGCTGAGAACCATGAAACCAGTCTTCTCATTAAAAAATATGGGTGTTTTCTTCCTAATTCTCAACATGCCTATCACTCTCCAGGAGGTATATAAAGAATTGAGAAGTTGGATTAGCCTACTTTCATTTGACCCACCCTTTTTTAAGTTCAAGGATTAAATTTTTGTCCTGTTGCCTGGTGGTTTCTTGTAGCTACATTATGACATTCTTCCATAGGTACTCCAGAAGAAGTCCCTTCTGCAGCTCCATTTTATTGCCAAATATATATATTAGGCAACCCTTGACCTGTGATTCATTGTTTCAGAAATATTTCCTTTCCTAAGATTTGCATACCCCTTTTGCATCCCCGTGTTTCTCTGTAACACTTGTAGCATCTCTCACATCTTCCTTTGCATCGCCACATATTTTCCACAACTCATGTGGCACTTCTGGTGCTTTCTACACATCTTCCTGACCTGCACTTGTGGAGCCTCTCATATTCTTGAATATTTTCCCTGACCCACATGACACCTCTTGTGCATCCCTGTGTATCCACACATACTTTCTCCATCATATGTGATCCCTATTGTGCACTCCCTTGTCCCCTTGTGCCCTATCTCCAACCCACACAGTGTCTCCCAAAAATTGCCTCCCTCACTTGGCAGCAACCATTTGTTTGACTTTCTTGATGAGAAGCTGGCAGGAAGTGTTTGAAGTGCCAGTCATGTGACTTCAGCTGAATATGGTAGTGCAGTTTTATGGCAGAATTGGAAAAGCCACAACTCTGCCAAATTTCAGTCCCTGGGAATGATGGATTCCAGATTTTGGACACATTCTGTAAGTAGCACATTTTAGACATCTTGATTCAAAAATTCTTACTGTATAATGCCCAATTAAAGGTTGCAAATAATCAAAAGACAAATAGTTTTGGTAGTATATTATAATAGTATACAAAAAAATGTTTTCTTCTGTCAGAAGTACGGCTGTTTCATAAGAAGAGTTTTCCATGCTTAGTCACTTTTATAAGTTCCTTCAATTAAAAACAACTCTCAGAATCCTAGTATTCAACTGCAAATTACTAAGAACAAAGTAATCAATAGCCTTAAACCAAATCACTGTGTAATTTGGAATGCTCATTTGAAAAAGAGCTCCAAGTTCATTTTTTCTTTCTGCTTATTTTTTTTTCCAATTTTCTAAACTAAGACTTAAATAACAGACTTTCCCTACTCCTGCAACTTCATGGACCTCTATTAATTTCAAATAGTTTGTTAAAAGTCACACTTCCTTAGCATGCCAGATGTTAACTTTTTCATACACTTTTTCTCATTTCATACTTTAATTTCATATTATGCTATTGATTTTTAAATATTCCCTTTTCAACTTTATTAATCAAAGTGTGATTCTAGAATACTATTTTTAAAAAAGATTTTCATCTCCAAATCATAGACGGAGTGCTAAAACAAATTAATATTTATCTAATTAGCTTAGAAAGTCAGAAGGATACAGACCATAAAGCAACATACTTAGAGGTTTTTTGTTTTGTTTAGCAGATAGAGTTTGAAAACATCTCTCATATTGAATGTCTTGCTTGTTTTTCTGGCTTATATCAATATTTTAATTTATAAGAGACATAATACTAAAGTCACACCTTTAATTAAATAAATTGCTTGTTCTTTACCAAAAAGTCACAACTTTGATGGAATGTGCAACAGTGAGAAACAGATTTGACAACACAGAACTTTCCAGAAGGAGATCCAGATTAAATACAATTCTGAAAGGGGAGAGGCAAAAAGATTTAACAAAATTTTGTCTTTAAGGGCAATTAAATAACTGAACGTGTTTTGATCTCACTGTGTTGCTGTGTATGGACTGAGTCTTCACTCAGGTCCGTGTTTCCAGCGGGAAGCACGGACCTCTCCCATTGGCTGGAGCCGTTTGACAGCCGGCTATAAAAGGCGGCTGTCAAACGGCATCAGCTGTTGCCGCTCCAGCTGGCTGCCGTGTTAGTGCGGCAGTAGCGGTAACCCTCTTTGCCTGTAAATAAAGAGTTAAGCTGAAAGCCTTGACCTGGTCTCTGCCTGAGTTATTCCGTCGCTCTACAACACTGGCGACGAGGACGGGATACTAAATAAAGGCAAGCCAGGCAAGGAAGAGAAAGAAAGGAGCGAAATCACTAGCTGAGAGCTGAAATCGCTACAGAGTTGCTGACTCTAGCCACGAAGCGCCGTCTCTAACTTGCCTGAGGAAAACTTCACAGCTGACAGAAGATGACTACGAATCCTGCATTCCCGCCCTTCAGACCGACCGCTGAGACGTGGGAGTCATACAAGAACCGGTTTGACTGCTTTTTAGATGCTTTAGACCTGTCAGAAATTTCTGAGCATAGGAAGAAATCTTACTTCCTAAGCTTTTGCGGAGCCACGGTTTTTGACACCGCATCAGCATTACTGGCCCCTAGATCTATTAAGACTATCCCTTGGGAGGAACTGCAAGAAATTCTCTCAGATCACTACTCCCCTAAGCCTTCCAGAATTGCTAGGCGCCATGCTTTCAGAAGGCGCATCCAAACAGAAGGGGAAACAATTAGTGATTATATGGCAGCACTGAGAACAGCTGCCTTGCATTGCGGGTTCAGAGATTACCTGGACGATATGCTGCTCGATCAGCTGGTTTGTGGTGTTAGAGACCCCAAGTTACAAAGACGTTTATTAGCCAAAGGGGATCTAACCCTAAAGCAAGCCATAGAGGAATCCCAGGCTGCTGAGCTGTCAGCACTCTCAGCAGCTGAAATTCAGGGAAAACCCAGCAGACTAGAAAATCCAACAGTATATTTTGAGGAAGCCTCCACAGAAAATGGCCCAGAAGAGGCTACTGAGGTAAACCGCCTCAGACAGCCCAACGCAAATCAAAAAGAGTTCAGGCAAGGTATAAGCCAAACCCCACATTTACAAACCTTATGCTTAAGCTGCGGGGGCAATCACCTCAGGGCATCCTGCAGATTCAGGAATGCCATATGTTTAAGGTGTCAAAAGAAAGGCCATCTGGCCAAAATTTGTCAGGCAGGGAAAACCTTCAACCAGCCACAAAGGCCACAGAAGCTCATTCAATACCCCAGACAAATTGAGGACTGTTTCACATGCTATCAGTCTAAAATACAAAAAAATAATAAATCTAACAAAACTAGTGTCACTGTTTCTATAGAAGGTAGACCCTGCAGAATGGAGGTTGACACCGGCTCTGCATTATCCATCATCTCATGGGACACCTTAAAGAAGCTACTCCCCAGAATGTCAAGACAGAAAATTCCAGCCTGCAATCTAACACTTCGGGACTACCAAGGCAGAACCATCCCTGTCATCGGAAAAGGCAAGTTCCTTGTCCATTTTCAAGGGTTTAAGGGTCACTTGCCTCTAGTGATAGTGGATGGCGTCCTCCCAAGCCTATTGGGACTAGATTGGTTCCCAGCCCTGGGCCTCCACATAGGAGGAATCCACGCCATTACCAATTCAGAAGTTGAATCCCTGTTCAGGGACTATGCAGACGTATTCAGTGAGGGCCTAGGCTGCTACGTGGGAACCCCAATATCCTTCAGGGCAGACTCCCAGGCAGTACCAATTTGTTTGAAGCCCCGCAGAGTTCCTTTTGCAATTCGTTCTAAACTAGACAAGGAACTTGACAAATTAATCAAGCAGGGCGTACTGAAACCTACAGACTTCTCAAAGTGGGAAACCCCCATAGTAACACCGTTAAAAAAGGATGGAAGCTTGAGGATCTGCTCAGACTACAAGTCGTCCATAAACAAATATTTACAAGTTAGTGCGTACCCAGTCCCTGTGGTACAACATTTACTCCATTCCCTTGAGCCTGGTTCCATTTTTGCAAAGTTGGACATGTCCCAGGCGTATCAACAGTTTCCTGTTGATGATGAAATTGCTGAACTGCAAACAATAGTAACCCACAGAGGGGCTTTCAAATGCACACGCCTACAATTCGGAGTTAGTGTGGCCCCTGGAATTTTCCAGTCCCTTATGGAACGAATCCTGCAAGGGTTACCAAGCGTTGTGCCTTACTTTGATGATATTCTGGTATCCGCTACCAATCTACAACAATTACTACAAAGGGTCAGAGGTGTACTTGACCATTTTAGACAATCTGGTCTCAAACTAAAAAGGGAAAAATGTACCATAGCCACTCCACAAGTGGAATTCTTCGGTTACAAGATTGATGCCAAGGGTATTCACCCGACTGAGTCAAAGGTCAAGGCCATTCACGATGCGCCTACTCCTACTAACAAAACTGAGCTTCAAGCTTTCCTGGGCCTCTTGAATTTCTACGCTTCGTTCCTGCCCCATAAAGCTTCTGTTGCCGAGCCCCTTCATAGACTTTTAGACAAGAACTCACCATGGCACTGGGGACCAAGGGAAACTATTGCTTTCAAACAAGTCAAGTCATTGTTAACTTCAAAGGCCGTCTTAATCCAATTCAATAAAGACTTACCACTCATTCTAGCAGCCGATGCTTCTCCATTTGGAATTGGGGCTGTCCTGAGCCACAGACTGCCCAATGGTGCAGAAGCACCTATAGCTTTCTTTTCAAGGACACTATCTTCCACTGAACGCAACTATAGCCAGATTGACAAGGAGGCCTTGGCTGCAGTGGCTTCAGTGAAGAAGTTCCATGAATTCCTCTACGGGCATCATTTCAAACTCATTACTGACCACAAGCCACTGTTAGGTATTTTATCCGGCACTAAACAGACTCCCCAGATTTTGTCCCCAAGGATGACCAGATGGACGGTTTTCCTGGCTGCGTATTCCTACACTCTAATCCATCGATCCGGGAAAAGCCTTTGCCATGCTGATGCACTCAGCCGCTGTCCCCTGCCAATGCCAGTCGTGGACCCAGCACCTGCAACCACAGTCTTTCTTATCAACGAACTCAAGCTTCCAGTCACTGCTGCTGACATCGCTGCCCATTCGGCCAAGGACCAGGTAATATCCCAAGTCCTGGACTGGGTAGGGAGGGGGTGGCCTACGGCCCCTTATCCTTCAGACTTCCTACCCTACAAATTACGCCAGCAGGAACTTTCCTCCTTGCAAGGCTGTTTACTATGGGGAACCAGAGTAGTCATTCCCCACAAATTGCAAACCTCGATACTGAAGGTGCTGCATGAGGGTCACCCAGGGATTGTGAGAATGAAGGCCCTAGCTCGCAGCTACGTATGGTGGCCAGGCATGGATGCCCAAATCTCTAAATGGGTAAATTCTTGCCAGGTGTGCCAGGCCACCAGGGCATTACCACCAGCAACCACCCCTAGGACCTGGGAGGAAGCAGGCAGCCCCTGGTCCAGAATACACATAGACTTAGCAGGCCCCTTCCATGGGCGCACTTTCCTGGTGGTAGTAGATTCATATTCAAAATGGGTGGAATTAACTCTAATGCACTCCACCACTACGGAAGCAGTCAGCAAAGCACTGACTAGGATGTTTGCCACTCATGGCCTTCCTGATTCTGTCGTATCCGACAATGGCCCCCAATTCACCTCCTGTGAGTTTGAGATGTTTCTAGCAAGTTTGGGCATCAGGCACATATTAGTGGCCCCTTTTCATCCTGCCAGCAATGGGCTGGCTGAGAGGGCAGTTAGATCTGCCAAAGAAGTGCTACAAAGATTGGGTCCGATCAACTGGCATGCCAGGCTAGCCCAATACCTATTGAGCCAACATACTACACCCTGTGCCTCAACTAATAGGTCACCAGCCGAAATATTAATGGGACGCCGGCTGAGGACCACTTTGGACAGGCTGCACCCAAATTATGCCCCTTTGCTTCCCCTTGGGTCAAACAGCCAAGATAGAGGGTTCCTGATAAATGACAAGGTGTTTGTCAGAAATTTTGCTGGGCAATCACTATGGTTACCAGGGCTTGTGATAGCAGTAACTGGTCCCAAGTCTTATAGAGTCCAGTTACCTGATGGATGGACCTGGCGGCGTCACGTGGACCACCTGAGGAAGCGTTGGAGCACCGCACCCAGAGGTCATCCAGACGAGCCCCCTGCAGAAGCAACCACACCATTCGACGAAACCAGTTTCCAACCCACCGGGAACGATGACCTACCAGATGGGGAAGCTGACCAAGGTGCAGACCCAGCTCCAGACAGCCCAGCAGCCTCACCGTCGCTCGAAGACACGCAGAAGGCACCAGACTGCAACCCGACGCCATTTTTGACGGAGCCTAGAAGATCCGGACGAATTCGCAGGCGTCCAGCGTATCTGAAGGACTACGCATGCTCCTCACTGGGAGAGAGGAGTGTTGTGTATGGACTGAGTCTTCACTGAGGTCCGTGTTTCCAGCGGGAAGCACGGACCTCTCCCATTGGCTGGAGCCGTTTGACAGCCGGCTATAAAAGGCGGCTGTCAAACGGCATCAGCTGTTGCCGCTCCAGCTGGCTGCCGTGTTAGCGCGGCAGTAGCGGTAACCCTCTTTGCCTGTAAATAAAGAGTTAAGCTGAAAGCCTTGACCTGGTCTCTGCCTGAGTTATTCCGTCGCTCTACAACATGTGTCATCTCTGGACTTGATATCTCCTATGTAATGAAGAGGCATGGGACCTGCAACTTTCAAGATGTTTTAGATTACTAAATCTATACCTGCACTTCTTTGTTACAATGCAGTAGTAGAATTCCACATAAATTTGTCAAGATTCAATTGATTTGCTTATCTTAGGACTATAGAGTCCTAAGATTTACATAGATTCTCAAGATTCCCATAGATTGCCATAGAATTGCAGGATAACCTTATTTAATTTTTTTAACTGAATAAATCTTTTTAGTAGATCACTGGGAAGTTGTAGAAACAATAGATGTTATTTTCAATGATTTGACAAAAAAATTCCACAATGTTCTGATTGATAAACTAATTAAGCATGAACTGGAGGGCATTACAGCTAAGTAGATATAATTGATTTGAAAATTGTACTCAGAGTATTCATAAATTGTATGGAGTCAAAACAGAGTGAGGAATTGAGTGAGGTGTCCCAATATTCAGTTCTGGCCCTTAAATTCTGCAATATTTTATTAATGATTTGGAGAAGGTGACATCATATTTTCAGATAATAGAAAAACTGTGCCAAATACTGTAGAAGACAGAAAATGGTATTGACTGGTGAGAGATATAGGGTGAGCATAACAGAAAGAAATTTATCAGGGCAAATGGAAAATTCTTCTGTAAAAAATCATATGTCATATGCACAATTATAGATTGGAAGATGTCTATTTTGACAGCAAAGTTTGTGAAAATATTCTTGGAATAATTGCTGATCACAGTTGAAATATGAATCAACTGGAAGGAAAAAAATAAAAACATTTTTCAGCACCCTGAGCAGAAGAATGGTTTCCTAATCATGGGAAGCATTATTATGCTTTATCTTGCATTGATCAGACCCATTTTGAGTTTGTAACAAGTTCTGGGCACTGCAGTAAAAGAAGAATTTGGAGAAACTGGAAGAGGCAAAGAAGATAATAAGCATGATCAGGAAAAAGCAAAGGTAAAGGTGTCCCCTGCCCAATCGATTTTGATTCTAGGTAGTGGTGCTCAACTCCGTTTCTTAACTTATGGAGCCAGCATTGTCTGAAATCACTTCTGAGGTCATATGGCCAGCATGGCTGTATGTCAAAGTCACCTGGAATGCTGCTAACTTCCCATCAAAGTGATACCTATTTATCTGCTAGTATTTGCATGCTTTTGAACTAGGTGGGCAGGAGGTATGGTAGATAACAGGAGCTCATCATGCAGCACATGGGTCTTTAACCTGGGCTATCATCATTCCAGTTGATAAGCTCACATCAGGAGGGAAAACTAAAACACTTAGAACCTATGATGTATGAAGAGCAATTGAAGAAACTATTAGAAGATATATTTTCAAATGCATTACTTACATGCAGAAAGTTACCAATTTGATTTGCAATGTGTGTTTTTCGGCCGCTTTTCCAAAGAGGTCTCTTTGCTGAAGAATTCCAGAGTAGCTTAAAAACACTTCCTTAGATAGCCTCCAGAGTCCATAAAGAGCTTTCACCTTTTAACTGCTTCATGTCTTTGTTGGGCAATCCCAGTGCAGGTTTCACATTTGCCACAGAAGAAAAGAGAAACATGTAAATCTAGTTTTAGTTTCTAAGACTTAGCCTCTTAGTCTTTTTTTTTTTTTTATAAAAGAAGCTAATCGGAAACACTGTCTAAATTTAAGAATCTGTGTTTTTCAAATTCCATGCCTCATGTTGAGAGATTTACAGTTTCTGGGAAATGGTATTGAATTGTTCTTTATAATAACATTTGTTATTTCAATTATGATAGAGAATTGCTACAAGACTCTTTGCAGATTCTAACTCCTTTATTTAATAGCAGAGATAAAAACTCTGAATGCACTTTTAATCTGCCTAGCAAGCAGAGGTACTTTGCTGTATTGGCTGAATAGAAATAGTTTGGATTACCACAGTATCCAGCTGTTCCCACTGTAAAAACCTTGAGCTGAAATGAAAAATTATTGCATGCCAAATATTATCTCCTAGCATAAAAAAGCATATTGTTTTCCTGTCCTTTATGTTAAGCAGGAATCAATAGGGGGAACCATCATTTCAACGGGAATATATTGCTTCAGCTTCCAAGTCTATTGATTACTTTCCTAATTTTCTTTCCCAGTCTGTTAGAAAGAGGTATAATTGAATATTTTAACCTGAATATTGATGGATACATATTAAGGTATTTCCTAGATTTTAGAATAAATAAAAGTAACATGAAATCTTTGTCTAAGGAGTTTACTTCTTACTCTCCATTTGCTACAAGTGCCTGAATCTTTTTCTTAGTTTCTGTGACTTTTTCCAATTGCCCCTTCCCCCCCCCCAGAAGTGCTAAAATGGTGATCACCAGGAGGTATCAAGTTTGTAAATCAGCAGCACCCAACCTTTCTGGCTCCACAGATTAGTGGTGGCGGTGGGGCGGGGCACAGCAGCAGTGCGCAACCTAGGTCTATGCATGCACAGATGAAGCTTTGTGCACTTGCTCACCGGTGGTGCCACCTGTTACTCAACAGGCTGCAGATCTTTACCAGTCTGCAACCCGAGGGTTGGGGATCCCTGTTGTAAGAAAGACCAACAAATTGAAAGATATTGCCAAGAAAATACATACACATATATTCATGTGGTCTCAAGGAATCAAGCTCATATTTATTTGTTCCAGTTCTTTGTATACTTTATTCCAGGGAACAGCACTCCTTATTCAATTTCATAATCTTTGTCAGTTTTATTCTTAAGACAGATAATTTATTTTATTTATTTTTATTTATTTATTTTGTCAAGCAATTATAAGATAACACATATAAGTATAAACATAGTTATGGATACATGAAATGGATACATATAAGAAAAATAAAAAAGAAACAATAGGGCAGGGACAGTAGGCACATTGGTGTGCTTATGCACGCCCCTACAGACATCTTAAGAAAGTGGTGAGGTCAATAGTGGACAGTCTAAGGTTAAAGTTTTTGCGGTTTGGGAAAGAAACCACAGAGTCAGGCAGAGTATTCCAGATGTTGACCACTCTGTTGCTGAAGTCGTATTTCCTGCAATCAAGTTTGGTGCGGTTTACCTTGAGTTTGTGTGCTGTTGTATTGTTATGGTTGAAGCTGAAGTATTCATTGACAGGTAAGACATTGCAATGTATAATTATATATACCATACTTAAATCGGACTGAAGGCGGCGTAGTTCTAGGTTTTCTAGGTCTAGAATTTCAAGTCTAGTAGCATAAGGTATTCTACAATGAGTAGAGGAGTGGAGAACTCTTCTTGTGAAATATTTCTGGACTTTCTCAACTGTGTTAATATCAGATACATAATGTGGGTTCTAGACTGATGAGCTGTATTCAAATATTGGTCTAGCAAATGTTTTGTATGCTCTCGTTAGTAGTGTGATATTAAGAAAAAAAGCTACGTAGGATTAAGTTAACAACTCTTAATGCCTTTTTGGCTATGTAGTTACAGTGGGCTCTAGAACTTAGATAATTGGAAATGAGAACTCCAAAGTCCTTGAGAGATTTTGGATCATCAACAAGGTCTTGACTATTCAGTTTGTATTTTATTTTCTGATTTTTTTTGCCAATATGTAAGACAGAGCATTTGTTTGTTGAGATTTGAAGTTGCCATTTGTTTGACCATTCTGATACATAGTTGAAGTCTTTTTGAAGGGTAGCAGTATTGTCGGGAGTGTTGAATAGCTTTACATAATCAATGAAGAGAACTCAGTTGCTCTTAATATGATCACAGAGTTCATTTATGTAGAGTATGAAGAGAGGTGGTCCTAGAACACTGCCCTGGGGGACAACACTATTGACAGGTACAGAATTTGATAGGATGCTCCCAATTTTGACCATTTGTCGTCTGTTTGACAGGCATGTTTCTATCCAGTTATTCAGGTGTCCAGAGATACCATAAGATTTTAGTTTTAGGAATAGTTTGTCATGTATCACTGAATCAAAGGCTTTACAGAAGTCTATGTAGATTGCATCTATTGCTTTGCCCTGATCAAGTTGTGTAGTCCATATGTTTTTGCAATGCAAGAGTTGCAGATTACATGATAGTTTTTTCCTAAAACCAAATTGTTTATTAGAGATAATAAACGGTCCAATAGATAGAGATGGTTTTAGATTGTGTAGTGTTTTTTCAACATTGTCTTCTGTGAAATCGATATGTATTAGATCATTGTAGTTGTCTGTGGTTCAACTAGGAAATACTGGGCATGATCCATTGCTGTTTATAAATACTGAGCCAAAGAATGTGTTAAAGAGGTTGGCTTTAATGATGTTGTCATTGCAGTCTTTACCATTTGGTCCTTTTAGGGGTGGGATGGACCTTGAGTTTTTTAGTTTGTGGTTTATAAAATTGTAGAAAGTGCAGGTGGAATTGGTGCCTAGAAGGTTTTCTTCTTGTTTAATGAGATAATTGGTGCATTCAGTCTTTATCTGGTGGCATAAATTTTTGTATCGACTTTTGAAGTTGGCAACTTCAAAATTAACAAATTAACAAAGATTAACAAATTAACAAAGATTAACAAATTAACAAAGATTAACAAATTAACAAAGGGTACAGAATTAATAAAGAGTAAGAAAGAGTACTCATTACAGAATGAGATCAGAGGTGATATTCAGCAGGTTCTGACCAGTTCTGGAGAACTGGTAGCAGAAATTTTGAGTAGTTCAGAGAACCGGCAAATACCATCTCTCACTGACCCTGCCCCCATCTCTCCTCTGCCTCCCAAGTCCCAGATGATCACCTAGGTATTCTTTTGTTGCCCTGCACAGGAGAACGGAGCTGGAAAGCAGGTCAGTGGAATGGGGAGGGAATGGGATTTTGCAGTATCCTTCTCCTGCCACAGCCACCAAGCCACGGCCACCAAGCCACACCCCAGAGAACTGGCAGTACTTATTTTTGAATCCCACTACTGAATGAGATGATATCATTTCCAAGATTTTCTGCACTGCATTTTTTTATACAAACATTATCATTGTAAAACCTAGCTGTGATTATTTATTTTCCTTTGCCTCCAAACCTCTTAAGTGCTGAAACTTCCTTCAGGCTGATTTGGTCAGCATGCTTATCTTGGATAATCCCATAACTGATGGACATTCCCATTGTCATTCCATGGCAGCAAACAACAAAAGGTAATCAGGAGAATAGATAGTTTTATTTATTTATATTTGTATTTCATGTCAATTGTCTTTTTAAAAACAGTTATACAATATTTGTGATTGTATTTGTGTTTCTTGCCTGTATTTAAAATATCACTATGAACATTGATGCAGGGGAGGGGAGGGTGATAGATTTGAGATTGTTCAATGGGAACAATGGCAAGGAAAATGTGTTTTTCCAGATCAGTGAAACAAATGGATTTTGAATTTGGGGAAAATTGCTTAGCATACTGTATATTTGAGTGGCATTTGTTTCATTTACAAGATCCATGTGAATAAACTCTGTGTGTGTTTATAGATAGCGATTAAAAGACTTTTTTTCTTAGACACTCCATTGAAATTGTCACATTGGGTGACCATTGCTGGAAAGATCTTCACTCAGCAAAGTATGGATATATCAAAAATGACAGTTACATTAGTGTTCCAGAAATCTATCCCTATTATTTTCTCAAAAGTGCAGGAATAGCAAGATTTTTTCCCCTTCTTCTGTAATAATATAAAATTGCTACAGCTATGCTAAATTCTGTGGGTTTTTTAAAAGGAAAAATAAAGCTAGCTGAATCTTCTGTTCCATTCACACATAATTTCATGTTCTGTTGTCTCACTTCAGATTGTCAAGTTGCAGAAATGAAGAAGCAATACAAGGTTCAAACTTAAAGGAGAAATGAAAACCCTTTCTAGACATTACTTTATTGTTAGAAAAGCTATTCCCTGGTCTTTGTTTTTAAGTTTTCTTCCAACAAATCACAATCACTTTTGCTAGCACTGCAGGATAAAAAAAATACTCTGGGAATTCCCTGGATAAGACAACGAGAAGAACAATAAATGGAAACTAACAAAGGAGAGAAGCAGGCTAGAACTAAGGAGAAAATGGCTAATGATGAGAACAATAAATCTGTGGAACAACCTGCCTTCAGAAGTTGTGGATGCTCTATCACCAGAGGCTTTCAAAAAGAAACTGGACAAACATTTGTCTGAAATGATATAGGATCCCTTGCTTGAGCAGGAGGTTGGACTAGGAAGACCTCCGAGGTCTCTCCAATTCTACTATTCTTTGTTGCATGTTTATAAAAGATTGGATCTTCTTGTAGATTATGATGAAAATGGGAAAATATGAATAGCTGATTTACGGATTAGCTGATTGAAAAAGGATTGAATATGGGAAGAAGGGAATTATATGTAATTTTAATGTAATTGCAGTTTTTTGAGAGACAATAAATTTGTTTCAAACCAGTGTAAAGGAGATGAAAGTTGTTTTTTTATAAATGCTTACTTTTTTCCTATCTGTATTATGTTTTTCAGTTTCATCTTTTCATTTTCTTCATGTTTTGTTATCTTTTCTCTTGGTGAAAATTTGTAATAATAATAATAATAGTATTACACCATCAAACAACAATATCTGCCTGTCCTAGGTCCTTGGAAAAAACTAGATAGCTGGATATAAATGCCAAGCCCAGTCTAAGCATCCCAACAATGAGAGAGGGGGGAGAGGGAGAGGGAAAGAGAGAGAGAGAGAGAGGGATGGATGTTAACTATAGACATACTGGGGAAAATTCTAAAAGCAGATATAACATTATTGATTAAAATGACTAGATATCAATGTAGTGATTATTAAAAGTTGGCTTGCTTTTATGAACAACTTTTATTAGGCAACCTTATCTATTTTGGGGATTGTTTTCCTTCTGGTTTATGGAAATGTTGTGATCAAAATATGTTCTAATTTTAACAAGCTCTTGACAAACTACCTCAATTTTTATTAGCATGCTATTAAATATGTGTTGAATAACAAAACTATTACTATGGTTACTTACAAAGATGGTTCAAAAAATAAACCTAAAAATCATTTGTCAATAGTTTCTTGCCAAACTTGAAAAAGTTTGACAAGTGGGGCACAAAGGGCATAAAATTATCAAGGAGGAAGTAATACTCTTAAAGACAGAGACAATATTCAAAGTAATTTTGCTTGTTGAGAAAAGTAGACTGAAGTAACAGAACGAATGTGAGAAATGCAAACTTATTCACTTAAGGAAAAGAAATCAACTGCAGAAGTATAGGATGAATAATGCCTGATTGGGTAACTCTACTTGTGAAAAATATATTGGAATAGAAACTGATTGCAAACTGAACGTGAGTAAGAAGTATGATATGCCTATTGCAAAAAGAAAATGCAGATTCAAAATGCATCAACAAAAGTAGTTTCAAAATCATGAGAAAGAATTGTTCCAATTTTTTTGGCATTAATCAGATTCTGCTTAAGTATTGTGTCCAGCTTCACAGTGGGATTGGTTCAGAAAATGGATGTCCAAGCAGAGGCTGGGTTCCTGCAATGAGGTGGACATTGGATTCAGTGACCTAAATGGTATTTCAAACTTCAAAGTATTTGTGAAGTCTTAAGGTTTTTTGCCAACATTCCTCATTTTATGTTTGTTCTTACTCAACTGCATTAATCATTTGGAAGCTCTTTCATCCAACATACAGGAATCTTTGGACTCCTTCCCAATCTCTTTTTGATACTATTGTTCTGAACTGTAAGGCCGCGGGTCGAGCGCTGCCGGGAAGGTCTGGGGTCGGATGGGGCTGTGTTGAGGATGGGGGGCTGTTCCAGGGAGGGTGAAATAAAAGCTATTAGTACGATGAGCGGGAGAGGCAGATTTGGCGGTTATAGGGGGCCATATTCTGTATTGGGAGCGCGCCCCCGCTGTTTGTCTGCTGTGGCGCGCTCCGACCCCCTTGTTATGTCCCATTCCCCGGGTGGTCTGGGCGATCGGGCCCTGGGCCTTCGGCTGATGTTATGTAACGCCAGGTCTGTCATGAACAAGGCCCCTCTCATCCATGATTTGATTTGTGAGGGGGGAGTGGACCTGGTGGGTATTACCAAAACCTGGCTGGGCCAAGAGGGGGGAGTCCCTCTGGTGGAGATGTGCCCAGCCGGGTTTCGGGTTTTTCATCGGCCGAGGGCCCAGGGGAGGGGAGAAGGGGTTGCGGTGGTTATTAAGGAGGATCTGTGTCCGAGGGAATCCACTGTTTCTCAGACGACCGGATGTGAGTCCCTTTTTGTGAAGTTCGGTCCCAGGATACAGGTGAGCTTGTTGGTCGCATACCTGGCTCCCTGCTATGTGACATCGGCCCTGCCTGAGCTCCTTGAGGTCATAGCTGGCTTGGCGTTTGGGACCCCCAGGCTTATGGTCATGGGGGATTTCAACCTGCCTTCTGCCGGCAGGGCCTCGGGGATTGCTCAGGAGTTCATGGCTTCCATGACAGCCATGGGCCTGACCCAGTTAATTCGGGACCCTACTCACTTGTGGGGTCACACCCTGGATCTGGTTTTTGTCTCTGATCAGTGGCAGAGTGATCTGGGTATAGGGGATATAGTTGTAGAACCCCTGTCATGGACTGATCACTCGCTCCTGAGGCTCGACTTCCGTTCCGCACCCCCCGGCCGCAGGGAAGCGGGACCGACAAAATGGTACCGCCCCAGGCGCCTGATGGACCCAGATAGGTTCCTGATGGAGCTTGGGCCATTTCCCGAAGCTCACACACACGACTCGGTTGAGGGCTTGGTCGCCACCTGGGATAGGGTGGCTGCTGGGGCCCTTGACCGGGTCGTGCCCTTGCTGCCTCTGACCCAGTGCCGATCCCAGGTGGCTCCTTGGTTTTCTGAGGAGCTAAGGGAGATGAAGCGCCGGAAAAGATGCCTAGAGAGTAGTTGGAGGGCCAGCCGCTCTGGGTCTGACTGAACACTATTACGATCTTATATTAAGACATATTTAGTGGTGATAAGGATGGCGAGGAGGTCTTACCTCTCCACCCTTATTGTGTCCGTGGAAAACCGCCCAGCCACCCTGCTTAGGGTGACCCACTCCCTTCTGGAGGTGGGAGCGTGGGAGGATCCCTTGCATGGGCGGGCTGAGGAGTTTTCTAGATTTCTGCAGGACAAAATCACTCAGATCCTGGATGAGCTGGACTCTGACTGGGCATCTCCAGGCGGGGGGGCGGGGGTGGATGTCGGGGAGGTCATTTGGGTTGAGTTCGATCCTGTTACTTTGGAGGACGTGGACAGGATACTGGGGGGGCTTAATGCCACCACTTGTTTGTTGGACCCGTGCCCCTCCTGGCTGGTCTTGGCCACTCGGGAGGTGACACGAGGCTGGTTCCAGGGAATTATAAATGCTTCCTTGAGAGAGGGGTTTTTACCCGCCGTCTTGAAAGAGGCGGTGGTGCGGCCCCTCCTCAAGAAACCGTCCCTGGATCCAGCATTATTATCAAACTATCGTCCGGTCTCCAACCTTCGCTTTGTTGCGAAGGTTGTTGAGAGCGTGGTGGCACGTCAGCTCCCTCAGTACCTGGATGAAGCGAGATATCTAGACCCCCTCCAATCGGGTTTCATGCCCGGGCACAGCACGGAGACGGCGTTGGTCGCGTTGGTGGATGATCTCTGGAGGGCCCGGGACAGGGGTTGTTCCTCTGTCTTGGTCCTGTTAGATCTCTCAGCGGCTTTTGATACTGTCTACCACAGCATCTTATTGCGGCGGTTGGAGGGGTTGGAGGTGGGAGGCACCGTGTTGCGGTGGTTCACCTCCTTCCTCTCTGACCGTTCGCAATTTGTGTTGACAGGGGGGCAGAGGTCGGCCCCGAGGCCCCTACTGTGTGGGGTGCCTCAGGGGTCGGTGCTCTCGCCCCTGCTGTTCAACATTTATGTGAAGCCGCTGGGTGAAATCATCTGTGGCTTTGGGGTAGAGTTCCATCAGTACGCTGATGATACTCAGCTGTACATCTCTACCCCGGGCCACCCCAATGAAGCCGTTGAAGTGATGACCCAGTGCCTGGAGGCCGTGCGGAATTGGATGGGTCATAACAGGCTTCGTCTCAACCCGACCAAAACCGAGTGGCTGTGGTTTCCTGCGCCCAGATACAGCCAGCTTGTTCCTTCGCTGGCCGTGGGGGGAGAGGTTTTGACCCCCATGGAAAGGGCGCGCAATTTGGGTGTCCTCCTGGATGTACGGCTGTCTTTAGAAGATCATATTGCAGCCGTCGCCAGGGGGGCCTTTTATCAGATTCGTCTGATCTACCAGTTGCGGCCCTTTCTGGATCTGGGCGCACTTTGCACAGTCACCTCCACCTTCTCATCTCCCGCTTGGACTATTGCAATGCTCTCTACATGGGGCTCCCCTTGAAGAGTCTCCGGAGGCTGCAGTTGGTTCAGAATGCGGCCGCGCAGGTGATCGTGGGTGCCCCTCGGAGCTCCCATGTAACACCGCTTCTCCGCAGGCTGCACTGGCTTCCTGTGGCCTTCCGGATTTGATTCAAGGTGGTACTGACTGTATTTAAAGTGCTCCATGGCTCGGGACCTGGGTACTTACGGGACCGCCTGCTGCCATCAACAGCCTCCCGCCGCCCAGTACGCTCCCATAGGGTTGCCCTCCTTGGGGTGCCGCCGCCTGATCGTTGTCGGCTGGCGGCCCCAAGGGTGCGGGCCTTCTCTGTGGGGGCCCCCTCCCTGTGGAATGATCTCCCCCCGGAGATACGGGCCATGACTGACATCCTGACCTTCCGGCACGCAGTTAAGACCTTATTTTACCAGCAGGCCGGCCTGGCCCAATAAATGGTTTATGGGTTTTAATCTAATTTGGTTTTAAATTTTTAAATCTTAATTTTAATTAATCCCGGAATTTTAAATTTTTGTATTTTGTAATTGATGGGATTTGGCCGGATTCGTATATTTAATTCATTTTTAAACTGTATATATTCTGTTTTTTAGTAGGCTGTACACCGCCCCGAGTCCGTTTTTGGGAGAGGGAGCGGTATAGAAATTTAATAAATAAATAAATAAGGTTCTAAGAGCAATATGACTATCTCAGTATTCAGACTTCAAACCCATTAGAACTATATTAAAAAGCCTTGATTTCAACAATGATCTGTTCAGATTCTCCTATCGTCATCTTGCCTGTATGCTCATCGGCTACATATTTATTCTCTCTGCTGCCATTTTTAACTAGTTCTCATTTTTAACTGTGCCTCAGTATTTTTTTTAACTAGTTCCAAGCTCAGTGCCTCATATTCAATTGCTGGTGATTTTATCCATGAACTATTCTTGGAAACATTACTGATCAAGGATGTCTTTCCAGATTTTAATATAAGTCCTGGAATTTCCATGTGGTCCCCCCACCTAAAAACTATTGAAGATCTATCCTAATTAAATTATACCCCTTCTTGTGCTAGCCATAGTACAAACTATGCTGCCACTGCCCAAGGACAAACAAGGAACTGCTAGTGCAGACTCAGTCAACATACACTACTAATAGAAACTATGGTCCTGCTATAGCACCAAGGCAATGATTCAGAGATCTTTAAAGATAACTTTACAAAGATCTCCACCAGAGTTTTATTATCACTCAGAGTTTGCACCCAGATGGGAATGTTGAACTCAAATGATATGTTGGCCTTTCCCTTCCTAATGCTAAGTTATCCACATGCACACCAAAGATTCAAATAAATGATTGAGGGATGTTGGGATTGGATGCTGGTCCATATTCTTACTATACTGATGGACTATGCCAAACATAGTATGTCATTCATAGATATGACTAAGATTCTACTTCCAAATCTGAAATACTGCCTGCCTGAGCTGTTTGGCACCAAAGAAGGCTATACACCATCCTGTAGCTGCCAGCCTCTACTACAATCTGTACAAGGAATGCTAAACCCTATATTGTATCATGTGTAAGGCCTGACTGTGATACTGTCTTGATTGCATGGGAAGGCTCACTTACATGAAAATTACTATTATTGTCTTGCTGGCCTACATTCCATTGAAGGGGCTTCTTGGCATTGTCAGGCAAAAGTAAAAAGGTGGAGGTTTCCCCTGTCAAGTCATGTCTGATTCTAGGGTGCAGGGTTCATCTTCATTTCTTGGCTAAGTTAATCAGCATGGTCTGAAGACAATTTCCATGGTCATGTGGCCAGCATGGTTATATGTCAAAGGCACACAGAACATGGTTACCTTCCCATTAAAGTGGTACCCATTAATCTACTTGTGTTTGCATGCTTTTGAACTGCTATGTATCTTATCCTGGCTGCTTCAGACCAATTCAAATAATAAATAAAGTTTTGGGAACATTCCATAAATAAAGGGGTGTCAAATTGGTTTTGGACTAAGCTCCTCCTGTCCTGGCAGTCAGTTTATATCTATAGAATCCATGTGGAATCAAGCCTGACCATTTAATTTGAGGAGAGGGACTCTTCATATAATTTCATTAATTACTGTAGAGAATAACAGCACTTCAATATATCTTAGATTATGATGTCCATCCAGACACTATAAATCATAAATAATGTTGATTCCTGGATCCAGCCATTGCGGCTTGTTCAATTAATTGAGGTTAGGCAAACTATAGCATGTAAATGTAGTGATTGAGGCACAAGGCTAGGAACCATGAGATTGTGAGTTCTAGTCCTGTCTTAGTCATGAAGCCAGCTGGTCACTTTGGCAAGTCAATTTCTGTCAGCCCTAGGAAGCAAGTAAGGGCAATCCACTTTAGAAATCTTGCCAAGAAAACTACAGGGAATTATCCAAGCAGATACTAAGCATCAATGCTAACTTAAAGGCACTAAAAAAATAACAAAACAAAACTAACCACAGCTGAGTATGATATATGAAGTCCATTAGTTTAATCTATTTCAGGTTTTCAAGAAGATTCAAAGAAAATACTCTTCTTCCAAGCATTTTCTTCAGCTTGCAGAATGAAACTGCTAAGTATTTGTGTTCATCTGCTAAAAAGCAATTTATTACATTTTAAAATCTGATAGTGACACACCTGTCACCAAGCATAGTTTTTCTTTCTAAGGAATACTTACGTTATTTAGTTGTGATATAACGGTATTACAGTTCCATATCAGGAGCAGAGGTTGATTATCTAATTCTTCAGTATTGTTTGGTGATGTTTGAGCAAGTTTGTCAGACTCTGGAGGGAAAACTTGACCGTGCTTGCTACCAAGACAAGTTAATAGCTTTACGCAAATAGCAACTGAACAAAGTAGGAAAATATTGCTTCTTAGTAGATGTGTGGTCCAGTTTCCTCTGTTGTTATTAGATCATCCAAGCCCTCCAATGTTGGGCAGTTCCTGAGAAATTCCTTCACCACAAACAACTCTGGGCAACTTACAATATAAAAAAACAACTAAGCAGAAATATAAAACACAAAAACCAAACCAACAAAGATAAAACAAAGCAATGTAAAACAAAGAAAACTCTATGATTGTCTTGTCTTTTATGAAGTTCACTCTTTGTATATTTTTTCTGTATATGGGGGGGAGGGGGATGACAGGAACTCTAACTCTTTCTCCCATCCCAAATATATGTTTGGCCTTACTCTTTAAAAGCTACACATAAGGAT
This sequence comes from Bungarus multicinctus, assembly GCA_023653725.1. Classification (NCBI taxonomy): domain Eukaryota; kingdom Metazoa; phylum Chordata; class Lepidosauria; order Squamata; family Elapidae; genus Bungarus; species Bungarus multicinctus. The sequence continues at coordinate 108,008,471 of CM042836.1, forward strand.
TTTGTAACAAAGCCTATTTTGAATAATTATCCAACACCTTCCTCCTCCAGCTTCAGTCTGTTACTTCCTATTTTATCTTTAAAATAACATGCAGTAATGTGGTATTAATGTATTTCACTACTTGTGTGCTTTGATTTTTAATTTAGGAATGCTACCCAGTGGCATTTATCAGCCACTTAAAAACCTGGACTTCAGTAAAAGTTCTTTCACTCTGAATAATTCATTTTTCCCTGTTCTGGTAAGCTCATCCTGCCCAAATATGTCTCTATTTGTACAAAAATGAAATGCCAAAAGCTAAATGCAATATTTAAGGTAAAATCATCATCTGATCCAGGTGGGAAAAGAAAGAAGCAATTATTTCCTCTCTTCTTCATAACATAATTCTGCCTATGAAGTCTGAAATTAAGCTAGCATTCCCCACTCCCGTCCTTTCAATACTAGTGCCAAACTGCAGACTGATTGACCAGCAACCATTAACAGAATTACAATTTTGGTTCTTAAGGGTTCCTTCCTGCTGTGCATGTGTCTTTGTTTCTGAATGCATGGGAATGCTTCAGCTTCTTTCTTTCAAAGATATACCAGCTTGCATTTTATCTCAGCTGAATTTCATTCTTTTTCTGCCCATCTTGCTAATTTCTAGTTTTTGTGTTCTTTCTCAGATCTCACTCATGTACATTGTACACCATAATCCACTGTCAGCACAATTCCTAAGGTGAAACTTTACTTTGTTATCTCCTTCTATTATTCCAATGCATCTGTTTCTGGGAAAAACAGCTGATATTGAGCCATGCAGCTTCTTCAACCTTGATAAAATTTTGTCCTTTACTACTGGCATTTGAAAACTGCTGTTCCACTAGTGCTGAGCTGAATTTTTTTTCTGGTAACTTGTCCAAGTTTCCTCTCCTACAAGAGGGACTTCTTTTTCCCTTCTATATCAGCCAGATGTTTAAAAATATTTCTTGTGTTTTGTTCTGAATTATTGAAGGTGGCAGAGAGTAATATCATTGGACACTTTTCTGATATAACTTGGTCCATCATTTAAGACATCTTGGCTGTCCAGACTTTTCAGCCTAAAAAAGAAATTAGTGGGAATATATAGTGTCTGTGGAAATTTTCAATCATCCAGATCATAGTTGTCTCAAAGGTGTTTGTTTTTTTTTTCCTTCAAAAGGCAACTGGACTGGTTTTTTATTTTCCCTTGGGAAAGAAGAAAATGTTTCACTTCTCATCCAAGAAGCTTCATCAGTTCTGATAGCGGTGGAGAGAATGGATGGATAGGTACAGATTGAATGATGAGGGAATGGAAGGATAATTCTGTTAGGATGGGGTGGGGTGGTGGTGGAAGGATTGTATTTCTTTGCACTCCATTTTTTTTTTTTGCAGATCTTTGATGATTGCAAATAAATACAATCCTTCCATCCCCCCATCCCATCAAAACCTATCCTTCCATCATCAGAACTGATGAAGCTTCTTGAATAAGAAGTTAAATTCTTCTCTCTCAAGGGAAAAAAAAATGAACAGTCCAGTTGCCTTTTGAGGTCCCTGTATAGTGTTTTCTTTATACCTTAACTAGAATGAAGGAAGCCAGGAACCTGCAGACTATTAGAGAGTGACAACCGTCTAGTGAAGTATAGGATATAAACATAGCACCTGGTCACCTTGTAACTATACACCTGCTGCAACAACACATCATCCATGAAAATTTTCTGAAATTGTCTTTGACTTTGAAATAATATCCATCTTCTCTTGGGTAAATTGAATGGGAACTATTAGAAATGCATAAGATTGTTTTTTTTCTCCTGCCATACCTACATTGTTGCACTATACTTAAGAAATGCTATGCATTTCTCTTTAGTTGGGCTCAGGCTGAGGCATCAAACATCTTCTGTTGCTAAGACTAAAATAGCTAAGTTTGAAGTGTTGATCTATAGTTTACTGTGTTACATTGTAAGCCACTCTGAGGCTGCTTTGATGGGAGTATGATATAGATGTTATATACGTAAATCTCAATAATTTTTATTTAGCTTCCAACTGCAATTAGTTCTAGGGTAAGTAGAGCAGAACAGATTCTTTATATCAGTGTATGAGTCCTGATGGATAAGTCCCCGTCTGTGTTGTTTTGATCATTGTCATTTAATCTGATGAAAAATTAACACCTTTGGTTTCTCACATATTAATTGCATCTTTGCAATTAATATTACTTATGAAGTTGCTAAGAAATATGTGTATGTGCCCATTGTCAGGATTCTGGCAGTTACCCCAATTAAATTATGAGTCTCGAGCCAAACTTCCAAAACTTCAAAGAATTTATTGGAAGTTACATGTCCAACACTGTCTGGGTATAGCCGACTCTGGGACATATAATTCCCCCTCCCTTTCTGTTGGCAACTCTAAAACGACCATAGAAATAGTTTATGAGTTGACACCCATTGCATCTCCAGTGATTTGAAGACTTTATCTTCCCATACCAATGGAAAAAAAATCATAGAACTCCTGAGGACACTGAAAAACATAGATGCAGTCGTCCCCCCCCAAAAAAAAAGAAAAAGAGAAAAGAGAAGAAAAAAGAAGACAAGAGAAGAAGAAAAGAAACAATTTTTTGAATGGGCAGAAAAATGAATCCAAATATACCACCAATTTTGAAATAAATTCTAAAACAGCTTTGGAATGAAGAGAAGAAAAAGGAGCTAAATGAGAATGAAACAGAAAATAAGAAAAGAAAGATTTTAGGAAATATGAAGACCATAATTTATGGTATTCATTCTAACTAGCCTCTTTCAAGCATTATATAGTTATGTTCAGTAAATATAAATTCAGATTGACAGCAGACTTTATCTCACAACCTACATCTTTGTCAAGATGTTTCAGTGCCTCATTATGAAGACTGTGGGTGGGCCAATGGATTTTACTTTTTCATTGAAATGCAGAATACAATGTTAAGAATGTCATTTGTTCCTCTATGATAGGTAAAAAAAAAGTGCAGTTACAAGATACAAAGAAAAAATTCTATATTTTTACTTAAGCAATTATTATTTCAACTATTTCAAATCTTCGTTACACAGAATGGTTATGTTAATTGTAGGGAAGTCAGGAGAAAGAAAGAAAGAAAGAAAGAAAGAAAGAAAGAAAGAAAGAAAGAAAGAAAGAAAGAAAGAAAGAAAGAAAGAAAGAAAGAAAGAAAGAAAGAAAGAAAGAAAGAAAGAAAGAAAGAAAGAAAGATGGAAGGAGGGAGGGAGGGAAGGAGGGAGGGAGGAAGGAAGGAAGGAAGGAAGGAAGGAAGGAAGGAAGGAAGGAAGGAAGACATGATTGACACATTTCAATATATCCACTGCAACTTTTTAATACATTAATACTACAGACTTTAGATTGGTTGTGAATAATACTGTTATATTGTTTTGTTCTTATAGTGTGAGAGCAAATTGTGGCTCTTGTACATTAATGTAACATTGCTAAACTTGTGACCTGAATCAATTTCACCTGCCTCTGAAAGTACACAGCTGGTATTCTTCTAGACGGTACTGTGTGTTGTGTTACTACTAAACATACATTTACACATTGATGTTAAGAATCTTAATACATTGAGAACCAGTATGAAATAATGGATAGGATATTGGAACAGGACTAAGGAGACTAAGATTCAACTTCATCTATGCAAAGGAAACCGATGGAGTAATATTATCAGTATTTTATACATGGGTAGACTGCATGAAAGGAAGTTTTGTATACTGAATTGACCTCCTAGAAAGGAGGTAAGAAAGAAATAATTGAATAAAAGCAATGCATTATTACATTCTTTAATTATAAAAACTTATGATTCTCATAACATTAATTATATACAATTATATAAATGATTGCGTAGTATGAACTACCATAGTAAATATGTAGTATGATCTACAATAGTGACTATATTAATACAACAAGAAAATATGTTAATGATATAGATTATATAATATATAAATAACACACACCAACATGCCAAATAAGATCATCAATATCTCTGTTTGGATCAAAACTACAAAACATGTACTCTTTTCTATTTCACCTGAAATACAGATGAACAGTTTTGTGTTTAATCCCTTTTGGATGAATTTCTTAACACATTTTTTTTAGATTAGATTGTGCATTTTTAACTTTAATGAACAAAGTATTACAATCTTAGCAGTAGGAACAGTTCTAAATTCCATCTGGGAATTTAACAAGAGCACAAATTGCATTACCTGCTAGAGTATAAGTCCCTCTTGGTGTCATTGTCCTCAGAAATAGATGCCACAACAAAGCAGCAGTGACTTAAGCTAATTTTTTGCTGCAGTCATCCATTAAATCTGCAGACTGACAAGTAGCATCTCTCTTCTTTGGGGTTCTTCAGGATCATCAATGAACCTGCTGACCTTTTTTGTGGATATGAGGAAAGATGAGGATATTATGGGAGGGTCTGTCAAGAAAGCCAAGATGATGTGTTTCTTTGCAGTATTGCACAGGCTAAGAAATAAAAATCTAAAATCTACTGGCCTTGATCCAATTTTCTTTTTTCATAGCCAAAAATGTGGGAACTATATCACACTTATTCCCCATAGGGTAGGTTCTTCATAAAGTCTAATACAGGATGTCAAACTCAATTTCATTGAGAGCTGCATCAGGGTTGTGTTAGAGCTCAGGGGGCCATGGAGGGCAGTGTGGCTGAGGTGGGCATGGCCAGAGTGGACATGACCAAGGTTGGTATGGCCAGGCTCTGTTTTAGGCCATGACGGTCTCCAGCAGTCCTCTGTCAGTGAAAATGGAGTTCGAAAAGGGTGCATTCCAAGCTCTGTTTTCACTGGCAGAGACACCATGGGCCAGTCCTTTGCTGTTTCCAGGGCAGCCCGACAGGCCAGATCTAAGCACTCCATGGGCCGGATCCAGCCCACTAAACATATATTTGAGCTTGATATCCCGGGTCTAATACATTAGATCAGGGGTGTCAAAGACATGGCCCGCAGGCCGGCTGCATCATGTGCTGGCCCACCCCATCTGGTTTAGCAAAGGGGAAAAATGTCCCGATACATCATGTGATGCTGCTGTGACACTGCAAGTTTGACACCCCTGTATTAGATAGATCTTAGCAGTTTAGTAAGTATTAAAATACTCCCAGGTTACATTGTTTATAATGAATCATTAGATATAAATTAAAAAAAAAATGCTTGAGGAGCAATCTCTCCTGGTCAGCATAGTTCCAATTGTGTGAGGATTGCAAGATCCCCCAAAAATTTGTGACTAAAACTTCATCACTTTTGAAAGAGAAATGCCAAGTTGGAGAGCAGCAGAAAATTAATGGAGTTGTGTGCGTGTATATGTATGTGTGTGATATTTTACAATATTAATTTCCCAGAAGCACATTCATTTGAATTTAATTCTCTTCTGGCTACATCAAGATTAGAACAAGAAACAATAGAATGGAAAAAAGAGACAATGTGTACCCAAATTGACTAGTATCCTATTTTAATATTGGATATGTGTTAAATATTTTCTGTTAAAGTAGAGGCCAATGAGTCAGCTTAGAAACTGTGGGGCTGATTTAAGAGAACATCTAATTCTGTTCTTCAACAGTGGAAAATAGATGGACTCAGGAGAAATAGCCAGGGCAGCTGCTGTTGTTTCCTGCTAGCATCTGCTACTGAAGATGGTCGATCCACTCCGCTTAATGGTAGGACAGAGCATGGCTAATTACTTAAGCTTTTGAAGGGGAAATAGCTATGAGGATTTACATCTCATCAAATTTAAATGAATGCTGAGTGAATGCTGACTTTTTAAAAATGTTGCATTATGTCAATTAACATAGGTTGGATAGTGAATGGCAATACCCGTTTTAGCTATGAAACTGGCTTTCCATGAAGAAGGAGGAGGAGAAGGAGAAGAAGAAATTAGTTTATGCATTTGTTGTTAGTGTGTTTTTCATACAACCACTGTTCTACCCTGCAGTTTGGAGAAAGGTAGAGAAGAAAAAGAAAGAGAAGAAGAGAAATGGGGGAAGAAGGAGGGGAGCTAAGTTGTCAAGTTCTGTCTCTTCACACTTTTTCTTAAGGCTTACTCACTGGTCACTTCTGTCTTCTTATAGATTATTCCAGAAGAAACACAGCTTTTTCAGTGGAAAATAAGTTGCCTATTTCCAGTATCTTTTTATGTCTTTTCTAATATTAGCACGTGCATATGGATGACAGATGAGAGGAACAGGATCCCAAAGGTGACATTTTGGGCCATCTGGTTTTACTGTAAACCAAGATCACTAAACTGTATGTCCCTTATTTTAACATAATGAAGGAAGTGGAAATACTGTGAAATGCAAAGCCAGTCTCAGCCATGGAAACGCACTGGGTGATTTTGCAACAGTTGTTCTTTCTTAGCTTGACTTACCTCTCAGGGTTCCTAAGCTAGGGATAAAGATAAAAACACATCTTCAAGAAAGCCATCTTAAGCTGTTTCTGCTTCACAGTCTGAGTCTAACTCTAATAACAAAATGTGTAAAACAAATGTATCCTCATATGTGTATACTAACGCCCTTCCACTGGAAGTGTGTGTGTCTGTGTGTGTGTGTGTGTGTGTGTGTGTGTGTGCGTGCCCTGCTAGGGGCTATAAAAAATTAATTGAGCCAGCACCAATCAAGTGACGTTCAAAATTCAAAGACATCTATAGATATCTATTGTCACTTGCACTTCTTACTGGTGTATTTGTTTTCAGTGGAACTTTCTTTCTTCTGGCAACTGTAAGATAACACACACAGTCCTCACCCAATTCAGAAATAATTTGTCTGAGGGGGAAAATAACTTTTTAATTTCCTATTCTGTGAATATAGTAATCGTAAGGAGGTAGAATGGTAACATATCAGAAGACTTTCCCTTATGGATAAAAATCTGGTAGAGCACAATATTCATCTAATTGGAAGTTTTCATTAACACTAACTAACCTTACATTCTGGTTGCCTAGAGCTTAGTAGTCCTGATTTTTGCTGAAATGACAAATACACAGAAGTTGTCAAACCTTGGCAGAAGAGAATTCATGGTTTGCTTGAATGTTAACAGTCTTCATAGTTCACAATTTGTCCAGGGCCTATTTGCAGCCTTTTCATTTTATAGCATACCTGATCCAAGACTTTATTTTTTAAATTTATTTTCTTGATTATTTGTTACCCATTTATTTATAAAATAATAGTGGTTTTTTTTTTACTTCTTTAAAGCTGTAGATATCAAGAAAACTATTTTGGATGGTGGCTTAAGATAGCTTCTTTCATGGAGGCATTTGATAGAGAACAAATATGCTACAAGTATTGTAGGAGTCAATTGTCCATGGGAATTAACAAATCACGGGATAATTCACATTTGGGAAAGATTTGTGAGAGACTCCTTCCTGCTTAAAAAAAGACATACAAAAAGCTCAGATGAAGGAGAAATTCTTTGAAGTTCTACATTGGCTTGACTGAAAACATTCATTTTCCCCTGGTTGCTTCTTTGACAAGAGAAAGCTTCAATTCTCTATTTGTTTATGAAGTAAGTGTCAAGACAGATAATGCTAAATCCTGTAAGTCTCTGAGAAGGACAGAAATACCCATTTTACTTCTCTGACAAATCTGTAGGCTGTTCCAACAATTACATGCCATCTGTTGGCTGCAGTTATTCTGTTGCCTCTGAGGCCTGTGCAGAAAGAAATCTCCTTTATGATGGAAGGTTGAATGTACAACTCAAAGGTAACTCTAACAGGGTGAGTGGCCGGTTAATCCCCTTAGCATAGAGGGACTGAGCTGCCACCAGCTCTAATTGATTCTGAAATGAATCAGTATAGAAAATTAGAAGGTTTGGATTCCTGGGTGAGCCTCAATAAAGAACCAAGATGTAAGCCTGACAACTGAATGGATTCAGAAATGAAAATCAGATAAGCAGCTTAAAACAGTACTTAAGACCAGAAATGATCTGAATGTTCTTGTTAATGGCACACATTGTAGAGTGTCACCAACTTAATTTTCTCAGAAGATGAGTTCTTGCAGCAAAGGAATATATGCCAGGCACCAGCTTCTCACAGCTATCCTCCCTTTATTGCACTTGTTTATTCAATTCCAACCCCCTCCCCCATTCCAGTCACTGGAAAGCCAAAAAGAAAGGATTAGATGACTGCAGATCCTTGCTGACTATCAGCTCACCCTGTGAAGCATTGCAGATGAACTATTGTATAAAGTATACTGTTATTAGCCCTTCTGGTCTGTCTTAATTTGCAAAACAGGAGCTGACATTCATTTACTCTCCCCTGTATTTGCATACAGTTTCACAATGTGAAAAGCAAACATTGTCACTGATGGCTAGGTTATTTATGCTATCTTTAATAGTGCACAACCTATTTAGGTATTTTCTACTGTTTTTTTTTTTTTTTTCATTCTTTCCTTGCAGTTTTTTAAAAAACTCTTGAACCTGTTTGGTCTGTTTGGTCACAAGTTTGGAAAACTGCATTGCGATATATGAGACCATTGCTTCATGAGTTACACATCTGAGGCTGAAACTGAAAGACAATCTTTTCTGCAAAATGTTTGTGGGTGTATGTTGTGGTTGCAGTAGGGCGCAGCTAAAAGAAGCCACAATTCTGTTTTCCCCTCCAAGATCATTCAACTGAAATAAATAGTGGAAGATTCCAGACAGGTACCAGGAAGTAGTAAATTAAGGAATGTATAATTAATGTATAGAAGTTGTGATTACAAACAGGGGTGGGAGTCTACTGGTTCTGCCCAGCTCTGCAGAACCGATAGCTCTGAAGAGCAGCAGACCTAGAACCGGTTCTACGTCTGCTGCTGTTTTGGTCTACCCATCTGCCTGGGCTCTTACTTTATTTTCTGCTTTTTCAACCTCAGCTGCTTTGCGCGCCATAGCTGCGGTTGAAAAAGCAGGAAAAAAGTGCTTTTTCAAATGCTGCACACCCGCGCACAACACTGCTAAGCTGTCCAGACAGCAAGCCGATGATGTTTTACACGCACGCACAGCACACAAAGCACACATGTGTGCACAAAACATAAATCACTGAACTGGTAGTTACACTGGTCGGATCTCACCCCTGATTACAAATCATAATGATGGTCACCAACCTGGTGGACCTTTAAGGAAGGCTATTAATAAGAGTTAGTTCTGAGGGCTATATTTTATCTCTATAAATGGTAGAAGTAAACGTCTCAATAGGACATGCTGGAGAATACGATCAGCAGATTGTGTATCTATGTGTATCTTGTTTATTTCTTTATAATTTGAATCAGCTTGATTTCTGCAGTAACAGTCAGTTACAGTTTCTGCATCAGAATGAATTTTTTCCCCATTCCAACAAAATTCCTCTTATCCTATATTTTTTGGTGTTCTGGAGTGAGACTAAAGGCTATTAATATTTCAGAATTCTTCCCTTTCACATTTTGACATTGAGATGGTTCAAAAGTATCCACCTTTGAAAACATGGAGTACAAAATGGAATCATCCTGCCATCGCCTGCCTCAACTAAACCTGACCACCAGGTGTCCAACTTTAACCCCTATCTGTTCAACTGGAAGGCAAATCAGGATGTTTGCTTGCAATTTGCCTTTATATCATAAGTCCTAAGGGTGCAGTAAATATATGGAGAAGTCATTAGGATGGGTCTACAGCAAGAGAAAGAAAATGGTCCAAAAAAATTATAGGAAACAATTTAGATGGACAGACATATCAGGAAGAAGCAAGAAACATAATACTAAATGTATGATACATTAAAGTGGAGAGTGACACATTATTACTCAATCTAGCAGATTTACTTTCTCCAACCTTGCCTAGCACTCTAACTCAAGTATCTCTGGTTTGATGTTATAGTGGCATAAGAAATATTAAAAACTCAAACAACTTCAGGACAAGATTGTTTTTTAGGTAAAGTAAAAGTTCCCCTTGCACATATGTACTAGTGATTTCTGGCTCTAGGGGTTTCTCATCTCCACTACAAAGCCAAAGAGCCAGTGCTATCTGAAGACCATGGTCATGTGGCCAGCATGACTAAATGCTGAAGGCGCATGGAACCCTGCTACCTTTCCACCAAAGTGATCCCTATTTTTCTACTTGCATTTTACATGCTTTCAAATTGCTAGGTTGGCAGAAGCTGGGACAAATAACAGGAGCTCACTCCGTCACATGGTGCTAGAGATTTGAACCGCTGAACTGCCAACCTTTCTGATCAACAAGCTCAGTATCTTAGCCACTGAGCCACCATGTCCCCTTAGTCACCGCATGTCACTTATAGTTACCAACTAGCATAACCACTCATACTCCAACTCATCAAAGCTCTTTCCTTCTTCTTCCATCCCCTCACCCTTAATTTGATTCCAAGGATTCAGAAATATTTTCTTCCATTTTGAAATTATTTTGGTGAGTCTTTGAATCAGATTTTGAGATGAAGCATCTGAATGCATCTTCCATTAAAATGTTAAAGGTTTTCTGGTGATGGACAGATGCAGAGGCATTTTTCTGTTCCATTTCCGAAAACTCCATTTCTTTCCATCTATTTGTGCAGAAGGAGGAATTGGCTCTCATGGGTCCTGATTAAAAATGTATCCAACAAAACCTTCAGCACAGTAGTGGGATTCAATTTTTTACTGCTGGTTCTGTGGGCATGGCGTGGCTTGGGGACATGGCATGGCTTGGTGGGCATGGCAGTGGAAGAGCACTGTAAAATCTCCATTCCCACTCTACTCTAGGGAAAAGATACTATGAAATCTCTGTTCCCTCCCCACTCCTGGGGTAAGGTTACTGCAAAATCCTCATTCCCTCCCACCCCACTAACCTGCTTTCCAGCTCCGTTCTTCTGTCTAGGGCAACAAAGAAGACCCAGCCGATCAGCTGGGACTCAGGAGGCAAAGAATAGATGGGGGCGGGGCCAGTCAGAGGTGGTATTTGCCGGTTCTCCAAATTACTCAAAATTTCCTCTACTGGTTCTCCAGAACTGGTCAGAACCTGTTGAATACCACCTCTGGGTATCAATCTGTGACCTGCTTAATCTTGGATGTTTACTATAATGCAATTCATGCTATATGAATTCTCACAGCCTTGTCTCCCCACAAAAGTCAGGGTGGCTCAGCTTGTCCTGAATTTTGATAGAAAGCTAGGATGGTGGCAAGATGTAAAGTTTTATTTCGTCAACCTTGTATCAAATGAAGTGGTTGCAAATTGTCACGGTAGAGAGCTGTGCTGGTCAAGCTCAACACCTGTTGATTATAAAGAAATCTCTGTATAGTTTTCTTGGCAGAAGAATGGAAATAGTTTATAGTTGTCTTCTTCTGGGATTTTGTTTTAAACTTCTGAGTCTAGCTTACAGCTCTATGATTTCCTGGTTGCTTCTTCCTACCCAATTGTTAACTCAGTCCAGTGGTTCTTAGCTTTTGGGAATCAACTCGCTGCTACTGCTATAGGCAAGCTCTAGGATAGTGTTCCTTTGATGCATGAATTCCCAGTTTATTATTAATGCTGATATAAAATAGCAGAATGACATGAAGGAACATGGTCAATCACATGTTATTCCTTCTGAGCAGAAATGGAAATAGATCTGTGTTTCCCTAACAGCTCAACTATCCTGCATTATCAAATGCCTAAATTAAATTAAATATCTTTGACAAGCCTTTACAATAAAAGGCCTTAAGAAAAAACTGTTTTTTAGCTTTCCTTTTAAATGTTTCTTCTACCATAAGCACCTACCATAAAATCCTTGAGTCTCTCTTTTGCACACAGTATACTTCATCAAAAACAACAAAAAACAGGCTCCATGGATAGCTGAGGCACAACCTCTCCACCTCCTTGCTTAGCATTTTTGCACAATGTAATCTTTTGAAAAGTGAGATGTTTGACATCTCTCTCAGAGGAAATCCTGCACCTAGTTTGACAGCACTATCTCTAGCATGTCTCTTTTGGCCAGGTAAACCTGCCTCGAAGGGAAAAAGAGAAATTGCACTACCACAGCTTTTTGTGCGTGCTGGTTGCTAGGGATAAATTGCATAGCAACAAGACATGGGACACTGGCCTACATTCGATGGGAAGAAGAGAAAAAAAGTTGCCTAAAGGAGATATAGATATTTTTATGAAATAAAAAGTAACATACCAAATTGAATATTAATGCTTTTGTACAAGAGAGAGAGAGAAGATACTTTAAAAATTAAATGTGGTCTATATTGATTGGCAGGATCTAGCTGGTCTTGGCTGAATTTAAAAACTCTGAGTAAGTTGAGCCTGTTTGGTACTTGGACATAATACCACTAGGAAATCCAAAAATTGTAGACTAGGTTTGGAATCATGGAAGAAAGTGTTGCAGACCATTTCTGTTATACATTATAGTAAAAAAAAAAAAAACTATTTATATTATACAGAGCACTGCATATTTCCAGTATGGTTATTGTTTAAATATTTGGGGAAAAGATACAGAAGTTAAAGTAGCAGACACTGGAGAATATAACAAAAGGGAAACTATTTATTTGGTTTCATTTGTTTCAAAGATTCAGTTTACAATAGAGGAATCTATTTCCCTCTATGTCAGTTTTCTCTTTTTAGGTAATGATTTGTACTATTGTGTTTCTGCATCTGTTTAATTTCAAATTTAAAAATACATTATTTTATCTGCATTTCTTCTATATTATTTTCTATATTTTTTATTTAGTTACATATTTTTGAAAGCATCTAATATAGGATATTCCTTTAATATGCATATGAAGTTGTTTGGGTACTGTATGCATTTTATACACAATTTCTTTTAATGTCTATTATTAAAAGTTGTATCACCAACTTCTGAAAAGTGATGGTAATAAAGAATAACTGCATTCCACTTTGTTTATTAGTTCAGGAAGTATGAATTAGGTTCATAGAATTTAGAATTTATTTGATTTGTCAATCGCTTACAAGATAATAGGTATAAGTATATACATAGTTATGAATACATGAAATGGGTACATATAAGAAAAATAAAAGAAACAATAGGACAGGGACGGTAGGCATGTTGGTGCGCTTATGCATGCCCCTTACAGGAAAGGGGTGAGGTCAATAGTAGACAGTCTAAGGTTAAAGTTTTTGGGGTTTGGGGAAGAAAACACAGAGTCAGGTAGAGTATTCCAGACATTGACCACTCTGTTGCTGAAGTCATATTTCCTGCAATCAAGTTTGGTGTGGTTAACCTTGTGTTTATATGTATTGTGTATTCTTGTGTTATTATGGTTGAAGCTGAAGTATTCATTGACAGGTAAGTCATTGCAATGTATGATTTTATATACTATACTTAGATCAGATCAAAGATGGCATAATTCAAAGTTTTCTAGGTCTAGAATTTCAACTCTGGTGGCATAAGGTATTCTGCAACAAGTAGAGAAGTGGAGAACTCTTCTTGTGAAATATTTCTGGACTTTCTCAACTGTGCTAATATCAGATACGTAATGCGGGTTCCAGACTGATGAGCTGTATTCGAGTATTGGTCTAGCAAATGTTTTGTATGCTCTACTTAGTAGTGTGATATTACCAGAGAAAAAACTACGTAGGATTAGGTTAACAACTCTTAATGCCTTTTTGGCTATGTAGTTACAGTGGGATCTAGCACTTAGATCATTAGAAATGAGTATTCCAAGGTCCTTTACAGAGCTTGGATCATCAACAAGATCAGCAGGCTTTGCTCTTGTCCTGCCCTCAGGTGCTTTGGAGAGTAGCTTGACTCCCTCTTCTTTGTGGCAATCCCTGAGATATTGGGACTCTGTTATGTCACCCCTAGTTCTTTTAATCAAACTAGACATACCCAATTCCAGCAACTGTACTCTATATGTTTTAGCCTCCAGTCCCCTAATACTTTTTGTTGCTCTTCTCTGCACTCTTTCTAGAGTCTCAATATTTTTTTTTTAAATCTGGGTGACCAAAACTGGATATAGTATTCCAAGTGTGGTCTTACCAAAGCATTATAAAGTGGTATTAACACTTCACATGATCTTGATTCTAACCCTCTGTTAATGCAGCCTAGAACTCTGTTGACTTTTTTGGCAGCTGCAGCACATGGCTGGCTCATATTTACTACTATTGCAGTATAACCACTGTTATGTATGGTGCATTATAGTTATGCATAAAGGGGCAGATGTATTCTTTTCTTCCATGAGACAATAGGGAGCACCTATGTGGAAAGTGGCAGAAGGTGAAGAGGAAGTCCTGCAGCTACCATAGCAGGTTCCCTGCTCTACCCTGTGTAAAACACTCCCACCAACTTCATTGTCTGCCATAGAAAATAATGTTCATAGAAAGTGTGCAGAGTTGGAGAGAGTGGCCTTGACATGAAGAGGAATAGGTCCCTAAATCAAAGACTACTGAAATAACAGTCTAAAAATTAGTATTTTAGGTCAGTCTCAACCTTTTGTCTTACTGAGTGATCTCTTTGATGGAATGGTGAGATTGGTGTCTTTCAGCATCAATCTGATTTCTGGATCTTAATTCAGATGAGATAAGATTTGCCCTTTTGATAGATTATCTTGATCTATTACATTGGATTATGCTAAGGAATCATTTCCTTATTTATTAATTTAGAGATTTCACTAAAGTTATGGGTTATTTGGAATAAAAAAGATGGTGTCTTTTTCAGAAGCTTGAACCACTGGTAGAACAACCACTGGTGGTTCTATAACATCTCAGGTTTCTTTCTCCAAACCATCAGAAACTTTTAGACTGACTCCCTAGGACTACAAAACCCTGACAAGCAGCCATTGATCTTCCAAAAGGATCAAAGGGAACAGTGTAAAAATGGTACCCAACCAGTACCTCATCTCCTTTCAACACTATATTTGATTACTGATGCTTGTTAACACTGTGGTTGAGTTCCTATGGTGGCAACCAGAAGAGAACAGTTCTTAATAATGAGACCCACCCCAAACTCTATAACGATTCATAAGGCCAACTTGAAACTGCCTTTCCAATATTTGGATCAAGACCACAGCTGAGCCAGAAATAAACCAGCTAGGTTGCTGAATGCCAATATTGTCAAATAATGAGAGAAAACTAATGCTGGGTTTCTGTAAATGTGGTACATGAAGCTGCCCTATATGTTCTGTCTGTTATTGTATACACTAGTGTTTCCTAGCCTCAGTGACTTTAAGATGTGTAGCCTTCAACTCCCAGAATTCCCTAGCCAGCTACTACAAAATGGTGGGAGAATGCTTTGCCATATGTTGGAGTTTATTGGCAAAATTTCAGTAAGGGCAGCAAAACAAAGATGTAGAGAATTGCAAGTAGTCATGGGATAGGTTTGTTGGTAGCTATCATGTGGCACCATCTATTTGCTAGGGTAAGTAACCCAACAAAACAATACATGTTAATAATAATAAGCATCTCTTTTTAATATCACCCTATTTGCTATGGAATATATAAATTCATATGTTTGGAATTGAATGTCAGTCAAGTTAGGAAGGTGCACATTTGAGTTAAAAGTAGAACCCGTTTAAACTCATCATTACATGCCTAAGCTTAATTGAAGTCTGAAGGAATAGAAAAACATTTTTCTCCAAGGCATATAATAATTTGAAATCTTCTAAAAGAAACACTTCTCTCTGTCTCACTCTCTGTTTTGCAAATGATATCTGCTGCGTTTTTATTAATGACTTGAAGAGGTGAAGTGAACAGAATGCTTATCAAAATTGCAGATCACTCCAAGTAGGGTGGAATAGCTAATACTTTAGAAAACAAAAATAATATTCAAAATATTTTTAATAGATTAAAAATATGTTATCAGATATGAAAGCATGGAATGGAAGTGTGTTTTGAATGGCAATAGTACTGACAAAAACACCTTGGAATAGTAATTGACTGCAAATGGAACATAGTTTGGTCATGAGAGGTGGATGCAAAAAAGCAAATGCATTTGTTGGCTTTGTCAAAAAAAAGTACAGTAGTATCCCACTCAAATGAAATAATGTTTTCTTTTTATTATGCATAGGAAAACCCCAACCTCATTCTAGCATTGTGTTTCATTCTGGACATATCATTAACAAGAATTTAAAGAAGTCAGGGAGCAGAATAAATATTCACTCTTTGAATCCTTGAAAGGACATCACCAAGGCCACCAAGGAGACCTATCCTCTCTCATTTCAGAAAACAGCTTATTGAATAATGGATTCAAGTTATAGGAAGACTGATCCCTATTAACAGGAAGACCTATTGGATTAGAAGTTATTCCATTCCCCTTTCACCAGATGTATGCAGAGACTAAACTGCCAACTGTCTGAATGCTTCTAATTTGATTCCTGGAGTGAGTATGGATTGAACTGTGAGAAAATGGCCCTAAAAAATCTATATTCCAAGATTGATTGACTTATTATGTGCCACAATCACATGCTGATTCTGAGTGATCATATAAATAGATTTTCTCCATGATGATCTATCCCTAACCTGATCTTAGGTCTTCCAATGGTACATCCCTTATCACTGTAACTGACTCTAATAATCTTACTGCTACTTGTCCCTTTCTTCTCTTTCCTTCCCAACATTAGAGCTTTCTCCAAAGAGCCAAGTCATTGCCTAATATGTCAGAAGTATGTCAGAGCCAGGTCATTTTTACTTTAGGTAAGAATTCTAGGGTGATTTATTTGATGATGTTTGTTTGTTTTCTTCACTTCACATAGGAATCTTCTCCAACACCATAGTGAATGATCAATACTTCTAACATGCATCTTCAAATTCCAATTTTTGTTTCTAGACTAGAGAGTGTGACAGAGAATACCATGACTTGTATGATTATGATCTTTGTAGGAATAGACCCATCATGGTATACAATGATGGGCTGTTTGGACCATTTCTAGCAAACTGGTGGTTCCGGCAATCAGCTGGCCCTGCCCACCCACCCCCACCCTATCCTGTCCTATTTCCACCTTTTTCAGCTCAGCTGATTCGTGCAGCACAGTAGATTTCCGTGCCTCAGCTGTTCTACTTGCTGAGGCTGCCCTAGAAATTAAGCTGCAGAGGTTCAAATTGGTGGCTTTTTTTTTTACCTCTGTGCATGTATGCAAAGCCCACATTAGGCACATGCTTACAGAACCAGTTGTTAAACCGGTTGCAGCCCACCACTGATGGTATGTGAATATCTTTTCCAAGGCCTTCATATTGTAGCTGTTCAAAGTGCTATTTTGACTACCTGTTTCTTTACTGTTATATAAATATAGATATATAATATATGTAGATATAGAATTCATTATTGGTCAAGTGTGATTGGACACACAAGGAATTTGTTTTGGTGCAAATACTCTCAGTATACATGAAAGAAAAGATACATTTGTGAAGAATCATAAATTACAATACTTAATGATAGTCATAGGGTACAATAAGTAATCAAATCATACTAGGAAACAATAACATAAATCATAAGGATACAAGAAACAAAGTTACAGTCATTCAGTCACAAGTGGGAGGGGATGGGTGATAAGGATGTTATTAGTTGATCATAAAAGGAAGAAGCTATCAGCCTTCCATTCTTACCAGTTCTGTTTTACTCTTGTCATTAGTTCGATTTTGTTTATATTTAATTTCAGCCCATTTTTTCTATTGGCTTACATGACTTTTATTAGCAGACTTTTTAGGTCCTTTATATTTTCAACTATCAAGATATTGTCATCAGCATAATGCATGTCATTGTTGCTTCTTCCTTCAGTTTTAAACCATCTTCTTCCAATCTAGTTTCCCTTAATATACATTAAACATATCAACTGAATAAATAAGGGTAGATGACACAGCCCTACCAAACATCTTTGCCTGTCTGTTTCACTCTGTTGTAACCAGGATGTAACTATTTGACTTGAATGCACATTTCTCATGGAGGCAATAAAATATTCCAAGATATTCCAAGATTAGAACTGCTTATTTTAAAAAATATATTGAGAGAAAAATGTATTTTGAAAAATATGCAAGTAATTTTGAAGAAATTCATTGAAACACAAGATTGAAAAGATTTGATATTAGAACTCTCATCATAAAATTGTTATATGAGTTAAGTGACAATGAAAAACAGCTGTTACTATATAAAACAAACATGACTGATCATGAAATACTGAGTCCTCTTGACTTGAGAGCTGAAAATATTGTCCAGAACAACTATTTTGAACTGAAAAATAATCTCAAATCCCTATTTATTTTCATACCCTGTGACCATATCTTCTCTATAAAAAAAAATCTGCTTTCTACACACTCATGCCACACACAGATTACAGATACTGTTATCACAGCGGAAGGTCACTTGCAGTCTGTTCTCTGGCCAAAATGATGCTTAAAAATCAATAGCAATTCCTAAATACTTCCACACCCTACTTTGCTCAGTGGATAAACAGGACCTCGTTTGAAGCAAAACATTTTCCTTCTCCTTCAAAGTCACCTTTAAGAGCCACAGAACAAACATAAAACTTATTTCTCCTGATTTAAGAACAGAAAGCTTAAAAAAAACCCACTGTTTTAATATTTAGCTTTAAATATGGTGGGTGACCTTTGGCAAGTTACAAGAAATATATTGAATATTGATTTAACAAAGCATGTTTGCAAGTAATCAGTTAACTGACATAGAACACCTTCTCAGAACTTAATATTAGGGTAGCCTATTGAAGAATACTAAATTATGCCTATCATTGATCTATCATTTGCCTCTCTTAATGTTTGTGAGAAATTTCAGCTTCATAGGAAGTTCAAATTTAGCTCAGTGTTCAGATTAAAAATTTGCATCTGCTCAACAATAGTCAGCGGACTGCAAATACTGGACATTTAATTTTGTTGGAAGGCGACTCAGCTAGTGCTTGGCAATATTGACTCTATTTTTGACAATTTGTCTTTTCTATTCCCCCATTCCCAGATGGTGACGGAAGCTATATAAAGCAGAGACTGTGCTGGTGGCCAGTGAGAATAGATGGAACAACTTTTTTTTTTTAAAGAAAACAAATAAACACAGAACTTTCCAAAATATGAATACCACCACTGAAAAGAACTTTACCAAATACTCTTTCTGTTCTCGCTATTCTGAATTCACCTTCTGATGAAAGGAGAAGCTGGAAGATTAATTCCAGGAGCAAAAATGAAAGCCCTCTCATGATAGCCAAAGCAAAATGCTTTGAAGCATTCTGTTCAATAGAAAATTTCTTCAAAGGACTGCTCAGCAGGACTGTTTTGTTATCCCATCAATTCCCTATATCTTGGATTTTTAGCAGTGACCACCATATCTACGTTGCTCTCTGAATTGACTGGGCTCAAGCTTTTATTTTCAGGTCTTCTGGAAGAAAATATGTCAAAGGCAAATTGTGTCATTTGGACAGACCATTTTGAGATCGCTGTGCTGGGCTAAGAAATGCATTTAGCTACCAGAGATTCACAGAGAGATAGAGTGAGCTTGTAGCTACAGTAATGTGACCTGTGCGTAAATGCTGACATGACACAAGCAATAAAATGGCTAGGAACAGAATGACAGAAGAATCTGGGTTGGCAGCTACTTTTGTCTTTAAGTGCAGCCCTCCCTAAAGAGAAAGGCATTGGCTCCTTTCTTCTTTGGCCCCACAAAAATGCATAAAAAAGAGAGGAGAATTGCAGATAAGAAAGTAAATAGATCTGTATTCTGACACTGAAGGAAAATTGCATGTCAGGCAGTATGTAATTACCTCCCTTCTTGTCTGAAGGAAGCACTCTGCATTCTTTGGAATGATTGCACAGGTTTGCCAATGTTCACAAATGAACGCAGCATCAAGACCATCAATATAAAGAGCATTGTCCCTCTCACACACCATTTCCTAACTTTTATCAAGTACACTTTGTTCAGATCAGCCTCCGTTCCCCCTTCATAAGTAAGCTGCACGCAAAAGGACAAAATCTCAGCATTTCCAGAGAGGATATGGAATAGCATGGCAACACAGAAGTCATATATGCAAATGTCACCATAGTGTCTGTTAGCATTTGATGTTATGCAGTAGCAGCATATTTCTTGTAAAAGCAAATGCTTTACTCTCTGTAAAATTCCAAGATGGGATGTTGTATAAGGTTGATGTCTGTATATGTTGATTGTACAGTTGCATGAAACCAATGATTTGATTCATAGCTCTCTTCAAGAGACCAGCACAACTTATCACCATAAATATCATAATAGAATATACAGGTAAAACTCAAAAAAATAGAATATCGTGCAAAAATTCATTTATTTCAATAATGCAACTTAAAAGTTGAACCTAATATATGAGATAGACTCATTACATACAAAGCAAGATAGTTCAAGCCGTGATGTGTCATAATTGAGATGATTATGGCTTACAGTTCATGAACACCCCAAATCCACAATCTCAGAAAATTAGAATGTTGTGAAAAGGTTCAATATTCTAGGCTCAAAGTGTTCCACTCTAATCAGTTAATTAAACCATAACACCTGCAAAGGGTTCCTGAGCCTTTAAATGGTCACTCAGTCTGGTTCAGTAGGAATCACAATCATGGGAAAGACTGCTGACCTGACAGTTGTGCAGAAAACCATCATTGACACCTTCCATAGGGAGGGAAAGCCTCAAAAGATAATTGAAAAAGAAGTTGGATGTTCCCAAAGTGCTGTATCAAAGCACATTAATAGAAAGTTATGTGGAAGGGGAAAGTGTGAAAGAAAAAGGTGCACAAGCAGCAGGGATGACCGCAGCCTGGAGAGGATTATCAGGAAAAAGCCATTCAAAAGTGTTGGGGACTTTCACAAGGAGTGGACTGAGGCTGAAGTCAATGCATCAAGAGCCACCACACACAGATGGATCCTGGACATGGGCTTCAAATATTGTATTCTTCTTGTCAAACTGCTCCTGAACAACAAACAACATCAGAAGCATCTTACCTGGGCTAAAGAAAAACAGACCTGGTCTGTTGCTCAGTGGTCCAAAGTCCTCTTTTCTGATGAGAGCAACTTTTGCATCTCATTTTGAAACCAAGGACCCAGAGTCTGGAGGAAGAATTGAGAGGCACATACTGCAGGATGCTTGAAGTCCAGAATGAAGTTTCCACAGTCTGTGTTGATTTGGGGAGCCGTCTGCTGGTGCTTCATTAAGTCCAGGGTCAACGCAGCCGTCTACCAGGAGATTTTGGAGCACTTCATGCTTCCTTCCGCAGATGAGCTTTATGGGGATGCTGACTTCATTTTCCAGCAGGACTTGCCACCTGCCCACACTGCCAAAAGCACCAAAATTTGGTTCAATGACCATGGGTTACTGTGCTTGATTGTTCAGCAAACTCGCCTGACCTGAACCCCATAGAGAATCTATGGAGCATTGCCAAGAGAAAGATGAGAGACATGAGATCGAACAATGCAGAAGAGCTGAAGGCCGCTATTGAAGCATCCTGGTCTTCTATAACACCTCAGCAGTGCCACAGGCTGATAGATTCCATGCCACACCGCATTGAGGCAGTAATTGCTGCAAAAGGGCCCAAACCAAGTACCGAGTGCATATGCATGCTTATACTTTTCAGAGGTCCGATATTGTTCTATGTACAATCCTTGTTTTATTTATTGCATGTAATATTCTAATTTTCTGAAACTGTGGATTTGTGCTTTTCATGAGCTGTAAGCTATAATCATCACAATTATGACAAATCATGGCTTGAACTATCTTGCTTTGCATGTAATGAGCATCTCATATATTAGTTTCACCTTTTAAGTTGCATTACTGAAATAAATGAACTTTTGCACGATATTCTAATTTTTTGAGTTTCACCTGTATATATTGGTCTTTCTTTCTTTCTTTCTTTCTTTCTTTCTTTCTTTCTTTCTTTCTTTCTTTCTTTCTTTCTTTCTTTCTTTCTTTCTCTTTCTCTTTCTTTCTCCTCCCTCCCTCCCTTCCACAAATCAGTAATGTAACAATTCTAATAAGAATATCCCATTCCTTTTGACAAAATTTGCTCTGTATGTAATCATAAGCATGAAGCTTTATAAATTGCATATCATTTAAAGTATTGGAAGGAGAGTTCAAGAAAATAATAATAAAAAAATAACATTGGAGAGTTGAAAAAAGTTCCAATTTAATCCATCTGCTTTCTATATGTGCTTATCATAAAATGTATTTGCTATGAAAAAGCATTGCTAAGGTCCATGAAAATTTGTCTGAGTAGTAAATTGACAGTAAAGCTTTATACTTTGTGGAGAGGGAGACCTGTGGCCTTACACATCTTTCTAAGCTCCAATTCCCGGCAGTCACAGTCAGCAAGTTCAATAATGAAGGATGCTGGGAGCAATAGAGCATCTATAGAACCAGAGATTCACCATTTCAGCTACACAATCAAGTACATCCAAACAAAGCTTTGACAAAAGATTGATTGAAATGGACTTTTGAAGCACCTCACAAAATAGAAATGGGCATAGCTAGAAATACATAGCAATTTTGGTATGCCCCATAGATTTGCTCAATCAAATTACTATAAATACCAATGTAATAATATGAATTCTAAAGGGAAATCTTAGTGCCATTAAACAAATCCATGCCTGTGTTTGATGGGAAGGAGCCCTGGGGCACATTGGTTAGAATACAGTATTGCAAGCCAACTCTGCCTACAGACTGGAGTTTCATCCTGACGGAGCTCAAAGTTGATTCAGTCTTCCATCCTTCCAAGATCTGTAAAATGGGAACCCAGATTGTTGGAGGCAATATGCTGACATTTTAAACCACCCAGAAAATGCTATAAAGCACTATGAAATGGTATATAACTGCTATTGTTATGGGAATCTTCTGATGCTCACATTAGATTACATTAGATTCAACTTTATTATCATTACACATGAACACAGGCAACAAAATGCAGTTAGCATCTAACCAGAAGTGCAAAACAGCAATGAAGTATAAATATATATATATATATACAGATATACAAAATATATAACTATATATGGATATACAGAATATCTACGAATATACATAATATATATCTATGGAAGGAATATATATGACTGTATAGTGTGTTTATGAACATATTGAATATAAGTATAATGCACAGAAAGTTTATACAATATATATTATATATTATCAGGGGAAGTATTAGTTTGTGTGTGGGGAGTAGACAAATTGAGGAGTTCAGTAAGGAGACCGCCATGTGATAGAAGCTGTTTCTTAGCCTGCTGGTTTTGGACTGCAGGCACTTGAACCTCTTTCCAGATGGAAGAAGGGTAAACAATTTATGGGCTGGATGAGAGGAGTCCTTAACGATGCTGTGGGCTTTTCACAGACATCGTTTCCTCTGAATGTCCACAATGGCAGGAAGTGGGAACCCTATAATGTGTTGGGTGGTTTTCACCACCCTCTGTAATGCCTTCTTTTCTTTAATGGTGCAATTTCCATACCAGACTGAGATACAGCTGGTTAGTATGCTCTCAACTCTGCACAACGATAGAATTTTATGTACAATTCATTACACATGATAGTACAATTGGAATAGGTATTATATAGAATTGTAAAATTGAAGAAATCTCCAATCATAGAGTTGGAAATGGTCTTGGAAATCTTTTTGTCCAACCTACTCATGGAAGAAAACTACCTGTCTAACTTTTGTTTGAAAGCTTTCAATGATTGGGTATCTATGACTCCAAGAGGCAGGTTTTATCTATTGCTATCTATCTATTCCACACATTTCTTGTTTCATTTTCAATCTCCTTCTTTTGAATCTCTTTCTTTTTACTTTAAAGTTTGTGCAAAGTGGAATATCTTAGCCCATTTTACTGTAATTTGTTTTTACATTAACAGATGCCAATTTGATGATTGTTATTTGCTAAATGTTAAACATTAAAATAATGTTTTATTTTAAAAATAACCATAGCAAAGAAGTCTGAAATCCCAAGAGCTACAACATTTCTGAGCGCTTTAGTAGAAGAAAGTTTTTGTTCACATGAAATAGAAATTAAGGCAAACAAATACTCAAGCATGCAGTTCCAAAAATCAAAAAAGTAAATTTTGGGGCTAATACATCAGCAGAGAAGAAATTCAGAAACCAGATCCAATTCTTTAAGTGTTTTATTATTGTTAGGATTTTTTTTAAAGTTTTAATTTGCCAATTCTTCAATTAATATAGCTGAAATGTCTTTATGATTCAGAAGACATGCTTTATATAGATAAGAGAACAATGGTAAAGTAAAATGGAACTATAAATTAAGTCCCTGGCTATCTTGATACTATGATAAAATTCCAAATGAAAATTGCTGTTGTTCCTACTATTTTTGAACTTACATAATATTTGATGGCTTACTTCCAAGAAAAAAAAAATCAATGTTCTCCTTCCATCAAACCACTTGGTACTTATTTAGATTTTTAAAAAATCTTTAAACAGTTGAGAGGGGACAGGAGGGGAGAAGGCAGGGAAAGGAAGGAGGAGAGGAAGAGAGAAGAGGATTGAATCAGCAAAAGGAGAATTATTTAGATGCTATTTAACTTTTTCTGACTTATTTGGAAGTATGACAAGGTGGAAGTCATTAAAAAACCTAGGTTTTTGAAAATTTCACTCTAATGGCTCTGTATGTATTTTAAAAACCTAGGAAGTCAATCATCAGAAAGGAGAAATGTATGTTTGGAAGCCACCATAGCAGGGGTCGCCAACCTTTTGGACCTCAAGGACCACCAAACTTATAATTTTAGATCCCAGGGACCACTAACTGATTCTGTGGGTGTGGCCTAATTTGTGGGTGTGACTTGGTGGTCATGTGACTGGCTGGGCATGGCTTGTATGTAAATATTATAAATATTTATATAAATATTGATTTTTTTTATTAAAAAAGAGCAACTTTTACCAAAAATCAGGCAAAGCAGGCAAGCAGATTGAGTTGCTCACAGAATTACAGATTCATTCAGAGATCTATCTATCTGCCATTGGCTAGCTCAGTCTGTCATATAAAATTTGCTTGCCAGCAACTCATAAAATTTGCTAGCAAGCAAACTCACAAAATTAACTCACAAAACACCATGTATGTAAATACTGATTTTTTTATTAAAAAAGAGAAACTTTTACCCAAAATCAGGCAAAGCAGGCAGATTGAATTGCTCATAGAATCATTCAGTGATCTATGTATCTGCCATCGGCTAGCTCAGTCTCTCAAATTTGCTTGCCATGAGTCTGCACTGAATTTGCTTGCAAGCAAACCTTCAGTCCTAAGGGAGGTTCGGCTGTACTTAAAAGCAGAGCTGAAGATCTAAAGACTAGCTAGACTGCTTCCTAGCTAGTCTAAATCTCCCAGCACAGCAGAACAGATGATGGTCGGAAAAAGGAAAAATAGATATTTAGCAGGCAAGTTTACCAGGTAAGGAGTGAGTGGGTGGGAAGGGTTTTTGTGGGCCATGTGGGTGGCGTAGCCTTGTGTTTCTACACAGCCTGGATTAATTGTTTTGAGGGGGGTGCTCTGGGGGTGAGATTTCTCTGTGACCCACAAAAATTTTCTCATGGCCCACCAGTGGGCCGTGGCCCACAGGTTGGCAACCACTGCACCATAGCACACATCTTCAAGCTGTTTAAGCATCAATATTAGAAAAAAATTCATAAAATCAGTAACCAAGAAATAGCAAGAACCTCAAGTATACCTCATGGATACCTTTCAGATGGTTTTGATGTCTTGCATTCATAAAGCCAACATTCTCAGGAAGATGTGGGGTCATCAACTGAGCTCTCATTATTTAGCACATTGACAGTGAGGAAAATAGTTGCAAACCTGAATCCTGTGCTTCATTTTTCAATATTGCTGGAACACAATGTTACCAAACCTCTGTTTGATGACAATATTTCAGGTGAGTGTTTTACCAATAATTCCAAATAAGCAGACCTCTAGGATTCAATATAATGCATATTTATACTTCTTCAATCTTACTACTTTATATTGTAGAAGAACATTAACAGGGTGGAGTCAGGGATGATCAATAGAGGCATTTCCATTTTAAATGTTCGTGTCACTAATACCCTTCTTACTTAGCAGAATACTCAACAGCTTTTATTGATGTATGAGATGGGATCAAAACTGGATAAAAACCAGATTTACCAATGTTTGCTTGTCACTGGCCATTCATGTACCACTGTTGGTTTGACTCTGCCTTTTACCATGAGACATATGCAATAAGACACAAATTGTTATGTGTTTGCTTCAGAGGGAACTGCATGCTGTCAACCTGACAAAATCAAGTATGGGAAAGCCAAAGACATTGTAAAAATCATTTACCTTCTGCATGATAGAAAGATATTACAAAACCAGTTATATACACTTTGACAAGGCATTTAAAAGGCTGGCCCTGACTGTTTTCTGGAACAGGTAAGTGATCCATTTATCTTTAATCTACCCAATAACAAGAACTG
Organism: Bungarus multicinctus; assembly: GCA_023653725.1. Classification (NCBI taxonomy): domain Eukaryota; kingdom Metazoa; phylum Chordata; class Lepidosauria; order Squamata; family Elapidae; genus Bungarus; species Bungarus multicinctus. Next base: position 108,034,783 of record CM042836.1, read on the forward strand.
AAATACATGGAACAGTGCTCAGTGCTTCACTGAATACTTTACTCATACTAAAGGACATTTCTATGCCTTTTAAGATCTTAAAATCCACGGGGGCAGAGAGAACTCAGTGTGCACATGGGTAGTCCTTAACTTATGACCACAACTGAGGCTGTTGTGTTTCTGATGCTCAGCAAGACAATTGTTAAGTGAAATTTGCCCCATTTTATGACCTTTCTTGCAACAGTTGTTAAGTGAATCGGTGCAGCTGTTAAATTAGTAACATGGTTGTTAAGTGAATCGGGCTTCCCCATTGACTTTGCTTGTCAGAGGGTTGCAAACGGCGAACCCCTAATTGCAACACTGCAATCATAGTAAATATGAGTCAGTTGCCAAGTGCCTGAATTTCGATCATGTAACCTGCAATGTTACAATGGTCCTATGTGCAAAAAATGGTCCTAAGTTGGGTTTTTTTCAGTGCCACTGTAACTTCAAACGGTCACTAAATCAAATCTAAATAAAATAACTGTTCTAAGTTGAAGTCATCATATTGTCAGTTCAGGAGTACCTTATTATGAAAAAGGTTGGTTCTGCATTTGGCAGGCAGAGTTATTCTGCTCCATGTAGCCTGGTAGCATCTGATTATGTTGTGAGATGTTTATTCTCACTCCAAATGCAGTATCATCCTAGAATGAGGCCTTTCTACCAAATACAGGCTGACACCTGGTTTTTCTCTGCAGGCCAGGCCTCTTTTCAGCTTACTGGAAGTATTGGAATGTGTAATTAAGAAGTAATTAGATGTTTTTCTTCTGAAGCGATTATATTGCCATAGCTAATCTCTTTATCCGCCCTCTGCACCTAAAGCAGTGCTACAGCTATTTTATTTTGAATTTGGCTTGATGAGATAGTCTGGTTTAAAGCACCAGTTGTCGAGATCTCCTATTGCCAGTTTATGTAAAACATCTCACTGATGGTGTCCTTTATGTGGTTTTTCTCCAAGCCTGCCAGATAGAGAAGGGATTCATCCCAGCTGGGTGTTCCCTGTGACTATTTTATTTAACTTACCTTGCTTTTTCTGTTCCAGTTAGAATCCAGTACGTTTCATGACTAAAATTGTTGAATTAAAAAAAAGTGTGTGGGGGGGGGAGGGAAAATAAGGAGTGCCATCCTCTGGTTTTTAGTTCAGGCCAGGAAGCAGACTTTTTTTTAAAAAAAAAAATGCGACACTTCCCCCATAATTTGCTTTGAGTACTATATTTAGATAAGGAGGTGAAATGAATGTTGTTTAAAGAAATCTGGAAATATTTGTGTGTGTGTGTCTGCTTAAGTGCGTGCATGTGTATGTGTGTATGTGTAATTAAAATAAAATCCTCAGCAGTGATTAAAATGTAACAAGTATTTGATCACACTGGGATCAGTAGGAAGCCTAGCTAAGATGCTCTGGGATGTAATAAAAAAGAAATTTGCGATTCTAATGCAAAACCTGGAAGGCAACATGCTACAAAAATTAAGGGGCTGGGAAAGAAGCAATGAGACAGATTTATGTATACAAACATTTCTATACTTTGGAAAACCGTGCAACGTTCTGAAAAAATGGCAATGTAATGAAAGACAATATTTAACTGAAGCTTAGTTTTCATGAAGTCATTCTCCATACATATGTTCATTTCTTAACATTTCAGACAATTTAAAGCCAAAGAAAAATTCAGGACAGAATACTATGAGACCCCGGAGGAGTCAGTTGCTTTCCTCTGCTCCGTTAAGAAGAAAACTGCCCTCGGTCCCCTTCTTATAGATGTGTCAAGCACCAGGGAAATAAGGAGATCCAGGAAGTTCAAATGTGTATAAAAAAATATTAGAAGCTTAAGCACTCTATAAGAATCTGAACTACTAACAGTCAAGGGAAATTAGTGGGAGTTAAGAATAAAAAGGAATTCAAGGTGGGCTGGACTTAGATCTTCTGTGGGTGCCCAGGGACTCATGACTGATGATGTGTCTGACCCCCCTCTTCTTGGGCTCAGCTGGGTCATCTTCTACAAGATATTTCCTGGCCTGACACTGAGTTCATCTCTTTTTAAGACAAAAATATTGTAAATAGAGGTTTTTTGTGGAAAGGATGGAATCATCTCATGGATCATAAATTGCCATAGATCACATGATCCCAAATTGGAAGGTTAAAAAGAAGTAATGAAAGAAAAAACTGTGTGAATACTGCTTTGTGCCTAATAGACAGCATGGCTCTGAAATGAATTCAAGTGCTTTTAACTGTAGAAGAGCTTGCTTTGTTCTTGTTGCTACATGCATCTAGTCTACTGATATACAGTATGTAGAAAAAAATGGGAGTGCATCCTGAATATAGATGTGGGTTTCCTATTGCCTAAAATGATGTGATCTTCATTTCATATGACAATGATAGATATCCAGCAATAAGAAAACAACTATTAAATGCCAGGGAAATCAGAAGATCTAGGAAGTTCAAATGGGTATAAAGATTTATTGCAAGCATAAGCTCTCTACAAGAATCTGAGCTTCTAATAACCAAAGCAAATTAGTGGTTAATAAGTGGATCGATCAGAAAGGTTGGCAGTTCAGCAGTTCGAATCCCTAGCACCGTGTAGTGGAGTGAGATCCTGTTATTTGTCCCAGCTTCTGCCAACCTAGCTGTTTGAAAACATGTAAAAATGCAAGTAGAAAAATATAGACCATTTTGGTGAGAAGGTAACAGCATTCAATGTGCCTTCAGTGTTTAGGCATGCTGGGCACATGAACATAGAAATGTCTTTAGAGAGTGCTGGCACTTCGGCTTTGTAGTGGAGATGAGCACCATCCCCTAGAGCCAGAAACGATTGGCACGTATGTGCGAGGGAAATCGTTACCTTTACCTTAAGAATCAAAAGAAATCAAAGTGGGCTGGACTTAGCTCTCTTGTGTCCACATAGGGACTCATGACTGATATTGTGTTTGACTCACTCCCTCAGGCCTGGTCATCTCCTACAACAATGTCCACATTGATTTGTTCTTCATAATGAGCTCTGCAGTCACAAAGTGTTTTCTTCTGGTTCTTCTGCAGGGTTTTTGGATGATGCCTTGAAACTCATGAAGCAGCAGCAAAGTAAAAATAGACAGAAGAATTAAAGCATGATGAAGACATGGAAGCTTTAGTTCCATCAAGAATGCCCTGCTTATGCCCTTTTCTCTCTTTATTTAAATTAGAGAATTCCCAAGAATCATCATTCTTAAGGAAGGCAGACCCTGAATATATTTCATTATCTCTGCCATTTGTTTCCTGGTGGTGATCTAAAATGGATGTTAACTGTCTTGGCATTAATGCAAGGATGATTTGCCATTCCCTTCTTCCACAATTTTTTCCAACTTCTGGTCAAGCCTCAGTGGCATAGGCACTTTTGAATGTCATATATACTATAGCCAGGTTTTTAAATACAAGTTAGGACTTTAGTTGGCTATCCTATCAGAGCACAGGAAATAATATAGATGAACAATGTATATAACATGAGTGGTTAAATGTTGAGCATGGGTATGACAAGGATCTGTGATGTTCACCTCCTTGTATAGGAATAAATATATAAGGAATGTTTGTGGTGATATTACAGTATAACTAAAAACCACAGCAGATAGATGAATGTTTATATATTAATAAAATATTTAGTGAAATTAGGAACATTGTAAGCTCTGCAAATGCTGGTAAAAAGATAAAGGTGATATATGTACTCTGCTATGAAGAGAGAATATTTGTTGAAAAGAGCAAAAATTGTTATGTATATGAACATGCTTCAGCTCACTATGTTAAATATAAATGAGAAATATAAAAATAAATTGAATGAAATGGGAATGGTGTTTTTAAGAAGTGTGTGTGTAAAAACAAAAGGGTTAATGAGTTAAGAAGGAGCAGAAGACTAAAAAAGTCATGGTTGGATGAAGCTGATGAGATCATCAAACAGAGAAAGATGAGGAATTAGGTGGTATTAGGCAGGTTCTGACCAGTTCTAGAGAACTGGTAGTGGAAATTTTGAGTTGTTCAGAGAACTGGCAAATACCACCTCTGATTGGAGATTTTACAGTATCCTTCTCCTGCCACATCAACCAAGCCACACCCACAGAACCGGTAGTAAAAAAAAAATTGAATCCCACCACTGAACAAAAGGTAATGTATGAAATGGTATATGGAGCCGAGGTTTGTGAGGATAAAACGATATAGTGTGTAGTATGTAAACTATATTTAACAATGTTATATTTATTTTTTTCTTATACCTCTAATTCTGTTTGCTCATTTTTTCTTATTCCTTTTCTGCATTTTTCAAAATGTTGCATATCCCCCAGATTGATGAATGTGTACATGCATATATTTATTATAAATTTATTATATTTATTTTATCTTACCTTTCCTCCAGGAGCTGTAAGCTGACTACATAGAGATTGCCTTTCATTTTATCTTCTCAACAATCCTATTGGGTAGGTTACGCCAATTAATTTCTCATGGCTTGAATGGAGATCTCCCGGATAGTTGGAGGATTATCAACATAAAAGGCATGTTTCAAATCACAAAAGGGATTAACATGCAGTGTATAACTGACCATCACAGTGACAAAAATACAACTATTTATCAAGACTCAATGCAAATAGCAAGCTAATGGGCTAAAATAATTATGGACAAGATTCAGATATAACAAATGAAAAGATATGGAAATAACAGGTGCTAACTTTCCCTTCTGTCCCCTTCTGTCTATTCGGGTACAATTCACAAATTGGACAGTGGTAATTTTAATAATGACCTCCAGAATGAAAACAGGAAGCATTATACACTGAGTTGGCACACCATATGGCAGCAGGCACTGGAACTGGTTGAAGTTACAGATGCAATGTAGCAAGCTACACAGTGGGGAGCTCTAACCCCCAATCCATATGGCTCTGGTGTGAGTATTACTGAAATCTAAAAGAAACACATTATCAAAATAATATTAACAAAGTGGCTGTCAGAAACTCAGAGAGAAGAGAAAGAAACCAAAAACAATAACTTTGCAGACAAAAGAGATTATAACCAGGATGGCCATAACAAAATTAAGTGTGATGGATGTGTGTTATGATGTGCTAATTTAAATGCTATCATCTATATCTGGAAATCAAGCTTAAGTTCTGCTAATTTAAACAATTCCCTCTCAACTCCTTTGATTCTCTAAACAAATCTGGAAGTGATCCTTTCAAGTTCTAATCAGTTCTGCTTTTGAAAAGATTTACTTTCTTTCTTGACTATTTTAAACTCAAATCGTTGAGGAAACTTTTCACTATCCATTATGTCCAGAAACTATAACAAAAGTTGTTCTACTCATGTCTGGAATCAGGTTTCTGGAATTGAGGTGTCAACAGTCATGATCCATGATTGCTGGTTCCTGATTTAACTTTTAGTTATATACCTATCTTCTTGTATTCACTTTGATTTTTCTCAGCCAGCATCATTGTCCTTTCTCTTATGTCCTTGATTTTCCTTTAATTCTAACAGTTCTTTTGACTTGGTAGAGGGATAATTTGAAGGTGAATAAACTGCGATTTATTCTGGAATTTTTTTTTCTACTATTGTAGGAAGGGAAACAAGTCATCTAAATTGGTTGTAGATTGTGAAATGCAAAGTCCCCTGAAGTTCTCTATGTTTAGGAAAGAGCCCTGGGTTTTATGCTTGTAGAAAAGTTCAACATGACTGTATCCATCTCTTTACCTCCATCTTAAATGGTAGATCAACTACAGACCAATTCAGATAAGTTGGCCTTGTTTTCTGCACTTATTTATATGCTGCCATTGTCTATAAATGACTAGATTTGATGACTGTGTTGGGCTGATTCTTGAAGGCAGTCTAACTATTGGAAGACTCCCATACTCCTATATTAACTCCAGCGAATACCATATACACCTAGTTTTTTTTTAAAAAAAAATCTAAAGTCTTTAATAGACTAAAATTAAGTTATGTAGCCTGCAAAAATACATCAATAATATCAATATCATCTCTCTGCCAGTTTTGAAGACCTATTTATTAATTCAAGGTTTGCCCCAAAGGATAGAATTCTAATTTACCTTAATGTTAATTAACTTTAATATTTGGAGGAATAATTACTTTTAAAGTTAGTTTCTTGAATGCAGCTTTTATTTTTAAAGGCAATCTAGACAGATCATGGTAAATGGTAAGCAGTCCTTAGCTAACTCTAAGAGTTTTGAAGAGAAGATCATGGCTAAACCTGGTTAGTACTTGGTTGTCCACCAACATGAAATCTCAGGAGTTTAAGACTGGTAATTCTGCTAAGAATTAGGCAATGTTTCCTTAAGAAGCAGCTTTCTGATTCCCCACCCCCACCTGTCTTTGCAAACAGGGAGGAGATTCTAACCAATTCCCCCATGCTATGGATTACAACAAGGAAAACAAAGAAGCCATCACACCGGAAGAGGAGAAGAAGAAGAGGTAAACGAGCAGGAATTTTAAACAGGCTAAGGAAGAAGGGGGAAAAAACTCCTCTCCCTTCAATCTTTCTGACTAATTTACGCTCACTGGCTAACAAGATGGATGAAATTCATCTCTTAAATAGATGTAATTATGATTTTTATAATTCAGCTGTTCTTTGTTTTACTGAAATCTGGCTTAATCCACAAATTCATGGGGACAACATCATATACATCCCAGGATTTCAGACATTTAGATCAGACAGAATTGAAGAGACATCGGGTAAAACAAAGAGTGGAGGATTATGTTTATATATCAACAACAGTTGGTCTCAGGATATAACTATAATATATAAATTTTGTGATGAAAACATAGAGTCTTTACACATCAACTGCAAGCCATTTTACTCTCCACGTGAGTTCTCCTCATTTCTCCTAATAGCTGTGTATGTTCCTCCACAAGCCTGTATAAACAAGGCATTACAAACTCTTGCTTACCAAATTATGGAGTCTGAAGCCAAACACCCAGGTTCCTTTCCCATAATTTTAGGAGATTTCAATCAAGCAAATTTAAGGAAAGAGCTCCCAAAATATTTCCAGCATGTAAATTGTCCCACCAGAAGCAAAAATACTTTAGACCACTGCTACACAACAGTAAAAGATGCTTATAGGTCTTTACCATGAGCAGCTGTGGGACACTCTGACCACTGCATGATTCACCTTGTTCCTGCCTACAGATAAAGACTTAAAACCATTAAACCAACAATTAAATCAGTGAGGACTTGGTCGGATGAGGCAAAGCTGAAACTCCAAGCCTGCCTTGATTGCACTGATTGGAATGTTTTTGAAGATGCCTCTGCAAACCTAGATGAGCTCACAGATACTATAACATCATATGTTAGCTTCTGCGAAGACTTATGTGTACCAACAAGGAACCTGAAAATATATAGCAACAATAAACCTTGGTTCACAGCTAAACTTAAGCAGCTATGTCATTCCAAAGAGGAAGCTTACAGAAAAGGTGACAGAATGCTATACAACCAGGCCAGAAACATATTAACAAGAGAGCAGCAAAAAGAAGCTACTCTGAAAACTTAAAGAACCAATTCTCAACAAATGAACTAGCAAACATGTGGAAAACTCTTAAAAAAATCACTGGTTTCAGCAAACCTCCTTCCCAGGCAGAAGGAAATCAACAACTAGCAGATGACCTGAATGTGTTCTACTGCAGGTTTGAAAAGAAACCACAGCCATCTATCTCCACAACACACATCTCAAACACACCAACAATAGACAAGCCTCCTACAACTGGCTCCAATCCATTGGGCTCACAACTTCTGGTGATCACAGAAAAAGAAGTGCAAGATCTATTACACAGACAAAAGCCAGGAAAAACACCAGGGCCAGACAAGATAACTCCTTCTTGCTTAAAAGTCTGTGCTGAGCAATTGGCCCCCATCTTCATCTGAATCTTCAATAGATCACTAGAGATATGCTATGTTCCTTCCTGCTTCAAATGTTCTACCCTCATCCCAGTGCCAAAGAAGCCCTCCATCAAGGAACTGAATGACTACAGACCAGTTGCTCTAACATCTGTAGTTATGAAAATCTTTGAAAGGCTTGTGCTGTCCCACCTGAAAACCATCACGGATCCGCTGTTAGATCCCATGCAGTTTGCATACCGAGCAAATAGATCGACAGATGATGCTGTTAACATGGCTCTGCACTACATCCTACAACACCTCGAATCTCCAAATACCTATGCAAGGGTCCTCTTTGTAGACTTCAGTTCAGCATTCAATACCATCATTCCAGACACTCTTCTAAGTAAACTAAACCAACTAGCAGTACCTGAACACACTTGGAAGTGGATCATAAGCTTCTTAACAGACAGGAAGCAGCAGGTGAAGTTAGGCAAAATCACATCCGATATCTGTACAATCAGCACAGGGGCCCCCCAAGGCCCCCCCTATCTCCACTTCTCTTCTCCCTATATACCAATGACTGCATCTCAAATGATCCATCTGTTAAAATACTGAAGTTTGCTGATGGCACAACAGTCATTGGTCTCATTCGAGACAACGATGAATCTGCATACAGACAGGAGGTTATACAACTTGCCTCGTGGTGTAACCGGAACAATCTGGAACTGAACACACTCAAAATGATGGTAGACTTTAGAAGAAACCCTCCCATACTACCACCTCTTACAATATTAGACAACACAGTATCAACAGTAGAGAGCTTCAAATTTCTAGGTTCTACTATATCACATGACCTAAAATGGACACCTAACATCAAAAACATCATCAAAAAAGCACAACAAAGAATGTTCTTTCTGCGCCAACACAGAAAGCTCAAAGTGCCCAAGGAGCTGCTGATCCAGTTCTACAGAGGAATTATTGAGTCTATCATCTGCACCTCTATAACTGTCTGGTTTGGTTCTGCAACCCAACAGGAGAGACACAGACACAGAGGATAATTAGGACTGCAGAAAAAACAATTATCACCCACCTGCCTTCAATCGAGGACCTGTATACTGCACGAGTCAAAAAGAGAGCTGTGAAAATATTTACAGACCCCTCACATCCTGGACATAAACTGTTTCAACTCCTCTCAAAACGACGCTATAGAGCACTGCACACCAGAACAACTAGACACAAGAACAGTTTTTTCCTGAAAGCCATCACTCTGCTAAACAAATAATTCCCTCAACACTGTTCAACTATTTACAAAGTGTACACTACTATTACTGTTAATCTTCTCATCACTCCTTATCAACCATCCCCTCCCACTTGTGACTATAACTTTGTTGCTTGTATCCTCTGTTTCCTAGTATGATTTGATGTTGATTGTACCCTATGACTATCATTAAGTGTTGTACATTATGATTCTTGATTCTTAACAAATGTTCCTTCTTTATGTATACTGAGAGTATTTACACCAAGACAAATTCCTTGTGTTTCCAATCACACTTGGCCAATAAAGTATTCTATTCTATTCTATTCTATTCTATTCTATTCTATTCTATTCTATTCTATTCTATTCTATTCTAATGTAAATAAATTAAAAATCCTATAAAATGGAAATGACAAATACTTTTGTAGAGTTTCCAAGTAAAATACATGAAATCACTAGAAGATGAGCTTGACTCATAATTCTTGGCTCTGTGCTGATTTATATTTGTTTGTTATTTACTTAAAACATGTTTATTACTTGTTTGTTATTTTTTATATCAACCAACAGTCAATACTTCCAGGATAGTTTATAAAATACAGCAAGTTAAAAAACTATATGTAATAGAAAAGAACCCAAAAATGTAAGCAAATTAAAACCAAAGTGAAGCCAATAATATTTCCTTGCTAGAGCCCTAAATAAAGGCATGATATATCTTGATTTTTTTTTTCCAGTAAAAATTGACTGAGCTGGTTGGAATGCTGCTGCATAGTTACTGGAAATATCTAATCTGTTTATGTGAAGTATTTTGTTATCTATACCATACATATCTACTCAAAAGTAAGTTAGAAGAGCCAGTCTGCACAGTAGTTAAAGGCACCAAGTTAGAAAATTGGAGAATGTGAGTTTTAGTATTGCCTTAGACACGAAGCCAACTGGGTGACCCTGAGTCAGATACTAACTTTCAGCCTTAGGAAGAAGGCAAGAATAAACGACTACTTAAAATTTTTGCCAGAAAACCAACAAGAATATATCCAGATAATTAACAGGAATTGACTGACTTGGAGGTCCCCCCCCAAAAAAAAAGTCATATTGATTAGTACTAAGCTATGATGATGGCACAGAATCAACATTCAGATTACTTAATCTAAAGTTTAATTAAATATACATATTTAACTTACTAACTTCAACTGTTGTTGTGGATTGTTTTCAAAACATTCTTAGTTAATCACAGACTATTTGGGTATCTTCTATTCTATTGGGGCAAAGAGATATTTGAGTGTATTATCCTATCTATTGGCAGAGTTAAGAAGAAATATCTTACCTAGTGTGCCCTTTCTGTCAATTCTTCCTGGAAACAGTCAAAATATTTCAAGTACTGATTTGACTGTCTCACATTTTTAATTCATTGATTTATAGAAGATAGTATAAACTAAAGCATGGTTACTGATATTTTTTAACATCGTTGTTGTTGTTGTTGTTGTTATCTTCTCATCACTCCTTATCACCCATTCCCTCCCACTTGTGATTGTAGGACTGTAACTTTGTCCCTTGTATCCTTACAATATTTATTTATTTATTTATTTATTTATTTATTTATTCAATTTATATATCGCCCTTCTCCCGAAGGACTCAGGGTGGTGCACAGCCAACTAAAACAATACATATAAAAAAGTTAAAACAGAATTAAATATGGGCTGCTCCCAGATCTAAAACCCCCAATACTAAAACCATGATTAAAACCCAATTTAAAATCAATTTAAAATCAGCCCAAGCCGGCCTGCTCAAAGAGCCAGGTCTTCAAATCACGCCTGAACACCCTCAGATCAGTGGTCATTCTCAACTCTGGGGGGAGCCCATTCCAGAGAGCAGGTGCCCCCACAGAGAAGGCCCTATTCCTACTGTCAGAGCGTGGTCTTGCAAATAAACTGGTTAGTACAATATTGACTGTTTCCTAGTATGATTTGATTGTACTCTATGACTATCATTAAGTGTTGTATGTTATGATTCTTGATTCTTAATGAATGTATCTTTTCTTTATGTATACTGAGAGTATTTACACCAAGACAAATTCCTTGTGTGTCCAATCACACTTGGCCAATAAAGTATTCTATTCTATTTTATTCTTTACTATTTTGGCAGTCAAAACTTAACACCAGGAAAAACTATATACAACCAAAATAAAACCTAGGAAAACAAACTTTACAGTAATACAGCACAAGAAAAAATATTCATGAATAGACAGTGAAGTTTTAAATTCTAGTTTTTATATTTTAAATATAAAATTGACACCTGGATTTTGAGATATACTAATCTTTATCAAACATATGCTATTTGAAGCAACCGTACATATCAGCCTTCCCAACCTGATGCCCATATTGGATGCAAAACTTCAAAAGTTTCTAACTACTATTATGTCAAACTGCTTGAAAATATTAAAAATTGATAATATTAAAAATCAGGGCAATGGATTTGAAAACATTAGTATAACCTTTTATGTTTCCTTTCTTTCTTTCTTTCTTTCTTTCTTTCTTTCTTTCTTTCTTTCTTTCTTTCTTTCTTTCTTTCTTTCTTTCTTTCTTTCTTTCTTTCTTTCTTTCTTTCTTTCTTTCTTTCTTTCTTTCTTTCTTTCTTTCTTTCTTTCCTGCCCAAGGAGCTACCCAAGGAGCTGCTAATACAGTTCTACAGAAGAATAATTGAGTCTCTCATCTATACCTCTATAACTGTCTGGTTTGGTTCTGCAACCCAACAGACAGGACAGACACAGACTTCAGAGGATAATTAGGACTGCAGAAAAAAACGATTACTACCAACCTGTCTTCAATCAAGGACCTGTATACTGCATGAGTCAAAAAGAGGGCTGTGAAATTATTTACAGATCCCTCACATCCTGGACATAAACTCTTCCTCAAAACAACACTATAGAGCACTGCACACCAGAACAACTAGACCCAAGAACAGTTTTTCCCTGAAAACCATCACTCTGCTAAACAAATAATTCCCTCAACACTGTTCAACTATTTACAAAGTCTGCACTTATTACTATTAATTCTCTCATCACTCCTTATCACCCATCCCCTCCCTCTTGTGACTGTATGACGGTAACTTTGTTGCTTGTATCCTTATGATTTATATTGACCATTTCCTAGTATGTTTGATTGCTTATTGTACCCTATGACTTTCATTAAGTGTTGTACTTTATGATTCTTGACTCGTGATGAGTATATCTTTTCTTTTATGTATACTGAGAGCATTTGCACCAAGACAAATTTCTTGTGTGTCCAATCACACTTGGCCAATAAGGAATTCTATTCTATTCTATTCTATTCTATTCTATTCTTCCTTACTTCTTTCTTTCCTTCCTTCCTGGCAAGCAGAGCATAAATTGAAACTCTTCTTCAAGCAATTAATTTGCAAAATTAAGTATTGTTTTGCCTCAAATAATGAAAACAATTCTAAATCCTGGATCTGTATACCCAGAACAACAACATAGCAATTTGCTTCCCCATTACTATGATATCAAATTGGATCAGAAAATAGCTCATTTTTTTTCAAAATTCAGATCTAGAAAAGTACTATTTTATCAATTTTAAATTCTTACATTTTAATCATATATATATATAGCTGAACAGGATAGAGCCAGTGGTCTAGTGGCAATTACAACTGCCTCACATGTAATACTTCCCTGGTTTGAATCCCAGTAAGGGTATGGCTAGCTGAAGAGACCTAACTAGCTCGAAATAAATCTATCCTAGATCTAGATCCCTAGATCTATTTAATAAGGATCTAGGTCCTTATTAAAATATCCTTATTTAATTATTTATCAGCTCAAAACTTTACACACACACACACACACACACACACACACACACACACACATATATGTATACACCAGTACTTTTAAATATTATAGATGTGTGGAAAATTCCTGAATTGTTTATTAATCTGTTAATGTTAGTTGTTCCTATTATAGATTTTCAATCTCCATGCAGATTTTACATGCATTTTCTATTTGTTATCAGAGGCTATTTTTAACTATAGATATCAAAAGATGATTAAAGAAACATGTTTTTTTCCTCCTGCTCAGATGTTTCCATGCTGAGCACAGCAGTAAAAAGTAATTGCTTCTCTCCCCTAGAAACAATGTGTGGGTTTTTAAACTCTAAAGTAATAGACACCTTCTTTGGACTCAAATAATAACCCCTTCCTCAAGAGGAAAAACTGTTGTTTCCTATAGTAAAGATGATTTCTCTTTTTAAAAGTGGGCTGTTCCCTGTTCAGATTTAAGAGACTTGGTGCAGAAAGTATCCACTTATTACTTTGTGGGGTCCAAATAAATGTGTTCCACTACCATCTGAGCATTGAAGAATAGAACAGAAAGACAAAGTAAGCAATAAACAATAAAACGAGTCTGCCCTCCCAATCAGCCTTGTCGTCTTTTGGCTAGAGGGGAGAGGAGAGGAAAAGAAAAGTCACTTAACTTGGAGAAGTAACCTAGTAGTTTCCTGGAAGGACAGCAAGTTGTTCTGAATTACAAAAGTGAAGTTATTGCCTTTTCAATTTAGCCCTTAATCCTTCATTCAGACCATACCAATTGGGCCAATGTTCAGCATAGTGGGAGAGTGTTCTGACATATAGTTTGCAGCATCCCATTGACAGTATACCCTATTTTTCAACTGACCCTATCAAGGTTAATGAAGACAGAACTACACCAAGCCTTGCCAAGAAAATTAGCCAAGCAGTCTAATCCATAAAAATCTGAATTTAGTAGAATATAATAAACTTAAATAAGAAAATGTTGCAAACTTTTCTTGGCCAAATGTAAATGATTTCAAAGGTGAGGTATGGCTGTTTAAAAGATAGAAAAGGCAGCCAGCTAGTTCATCCTTTGTGGCATAGCTTTAAAGCTTAAGTGCTGAATTAAAATTATCTTCTTACTAAAACAATTATCCTCTTCAATTGAGTCAAACCTTTTCTTAGGGAGTTTTGGGCTCCACTAGATGTGTGAGATTTTGTATCTATATTGCCATTGATCATTCCTTATACTGCTTTGTAGAATGTAAAGTTGAAATACTGTATATGACTTTAGTTTGAACTATTTTCTGCATTTTCTATTTTTTGAGTTGGTAATGATCCCATCATTCATTGGACTTTTGACTACTGAGTCAGAGTTCATTCTGCCTATCTAAACTACAATAATTTCAAGAGATCTATGTTCTCTAATTGGAGAGGCTTATTGTTGACATTTTGTATTAAGAAAACTGGAGCAAATGTTGGATCCAAAATATCTTCCAGGAGAAATAATAAGACAAATTATTGTCTCCTGATGAACTTTCATGCGGAATATGACATGAGATCACCTTGCTTGTGTAAGTGACTTAACATTTACCAAAGCATGGCTAGATACTCCAAAGAGCCTAGGAGAAGCTGGCAATGTGAAGGTTTTCAAGTAAGATCGCCATCCTGTTTTTCAAAGCAGTTCCAATGGGATGTTTCATTTGAACCTTCATCAAAAGAAATCATCACTTCAGGCTTCCACTATGAGTCATGGCTGACTCAAGACACCTCCATGAATGAGCAGAGATAATGACCACTGTGGTCAACAGATCAGTGAATAAACCAGTCCTTCAAAGCTCTCTAGACAAGGAGAAAATTAAATTTTTCAATAAAATTGTTTTTTTAATCCACAAATCAAAGCATCACATTAAATAATTCATGCATCTCTATTGTGTAGGATTGCCCATGATACCTTGAAGACCAAAAGAGTTTATTATTTGCAGCAGCTTCTTGATAACCACCAATAAAGTTTTGGCTCCTTCCTCAAATATATTATTCAATGTTTTTATTCCAGTTGGAAGACAAGGTCCAATCCCAATATGTAAAACATGCTGTTGAGAATACGGAAGACTGAACAATTTCTCCCTTCTTCATTTGCCTTTTCTGCTCACTTTTGATGCCATTTTGGGGGACAGAAAAAAACACACCCTTTGATTCTTTCTTTTCTTACAGAAGGCAAGGATTTCTACATTTAATTCAAAAAGTTTTGAGCAAAACTTTGATATATACATGTAATCTGTGCATTCACTGAAGTTTCAAAATGAGTGCTAATTTATAACATATGTTTGCCACACTAATAAAGAAAACTGAGCACAGAGAGCTTAATGCAAAATTATATATTATTGTGCTTTAAGGCACCAACAACTAACAAAGTTCAATATAATGAAACCTAAATGTTATGTCTTATTAAGCTAGCCATATGCAAACAATACTTCAGGGGTGCAAAATGGTATTTTTTTGTGGATTTGTCTTTTTATTGCCAAATGAAGGAGAAAGAACAATATGGAAATGGGTGGCATGAAAGAAAAGTAATTATAACTTACTTACTCCGCGGAACATAAAAGCACTATTGTGCACTTTCAGGCAAATTGTAACATTCAGATAAAACTCAAGTTAACAAAAAAAAGGGGGAATTATTATGTAAATATTTGGTTGGATCTTGGACTGGACATGTGAAGTTGCCTAGAATGGAATCCATTTATCAGCCCATTTAGTCTAGTGCTGTCACCTCAATTGGCAACAACTTCCCAAATCTCATTTTCATTCATTGCTGTCTTTTTGTGACAAGGCAATGAATAATAACAGATAATCAGAGTTGGAAGGGACCTTGCAGGTCATCTAGTCCAACCCCCCCACCCAAGTGGGAGACCCTACACCATTTCTGACAGATGGTAGTCCAATCTCTTCTTGAAAGTCTCAAGTGATGGTGCTCCCACAACTTCTGAGGGCAAGGTGTTCCATTGGTTGATTGTTCTCACTGTCAGAAAGTTTCTCCTTATTTCCAGGTTAAATCTCTCCTTGTTTAGTTTCCATCCTTTATTCCTTGTCTGGCCTACAGGTGCTTTAGAAAAAAGCTTGACCCCTTCAGCTCTGTGGCAGCCACTCAAATATTGGAAGACTATTATCATGTCTCCCCTGGTCCTTCTCTTCACTAGACTAACCAAGCCCATTTCCTGTAACCATTCTTCATATGTTTTGGTCTCCAGTCTCCTAATCACCCTGGTTGCTCTTCTCTGTACTTTTTCTAGAATCTCAACAATCTTTTTTGTAAAACAGAACTGGATGCAGTATTCTAGGTGTGGTCTTACTAAGGCTTTATAGCGTGGTATTAGTATCTCCCTTGATCTTGATTGTATCGCTCTGTTAATACAATTTAGGATTACATTAGCTTTTTTGGCTGCTGCTGCACACTGCTGGCTCATAATTAGCTGATTGTCCACTAAGACTCCAAGATCCCTCTCACAGTTACTGCTATTGAGCCTGGTTTCACCCAGTTCTGGACACCTGCATAACTGGATAGAAACATTCCTGTCAAACAGAGAACAAATGGTCAAAATTGGGAGCATCCTATCAAATTCTGTACTTGTTAACAGTGGTGTCCCGCAAGGCAGTGTTTTAGGACGAACTCTTTTCATACCCTACATAAATGACCTCTGTAATCATATCAAGAGCAACTGTGTTCTCTTTGCTGATGATGCAAAGCTATTCAACACCACAGACAATACTGCTACCCTTCAAAAAGACCTTGACTATGTATCAGAATGGTCAAACAAATGGCAACTTCAAATCTCAACAAATAAATGCTCTGTCTTACATATTGGCAAAAAAAAAGCCCAGAAAATAAAATACAGGCTGAATAGTCAAGACCTTGTTGATGATCCAAACTCTGTCAAGGATATTGGAATACTCATCTCTAATGATCTAAGTGCTAGAGCCCACTGTAACTACATAGCCAAAAAAGCGTTAAGAGTTGTTAACCTAATCTTATGTAGCTTTTTCTCTGGTAATATTACACTAATAACTAGAGCGTACAAAACATTTGCTAGACCAATACTCGAATACAGCTCATCAGTCTGGAACCTACATTACGTACCTGATATTAACACAGTTGAGAAAGTCCAGAAATATTTCACAAGAAGAGTTCTCCACTCCTCTACTCATTGCAGAATACTTTATGCCACCAGACTCAAAATTCTAGACCTAGAAAACCTAGAACTATGCCGCATTTGGTCCGATCTAAGTATAATATATAAAATCATACATTGCAATGTCCTACCTGTCAATGAATACTTCAGCTTCAACCATAACAACACAAGAGCAAACAATAGATACAAACTCAAGGTTAACCACACTAAACTTGATTGCAGGAAGTACGACTTCAGAACAGAGTGGTTAATGTCTGGAATACTCTACCCATACTCTGGTTTCTTCCCCAAACCCCAAAAACTTTAACCTTAGACTGTCTACTATTGACCTCACCCCTTTCCTAAGAGGTCTTTAGGCGTGTGCATAAGCGCACCAACGTGTCTACTGTCCCTGTCCTATTGTTTCTTTTATTTTTTTAATTTTTCTTATATGTATCCATGTATTCATAACTTATACTTATTATCTTGTAAGCAATTGACAAAATAAATAATAAATAAATAAATAAATAAATAAAGTTTATACATGTGCTTTTGGTTTTTCTTGCCTAAGTGTAGGACTTTACTTTTCTCTACATTGAATTTCATTTTGTTAGATACAGCTCACTGTTCGAGTCTGTCAAGATCCATCTGGATCTTGAGTCTGTCTTCTTGGGTGTTTGCTATTCCTGCCAGCTTAGTATCACCTGCAAATGTGATAAGTTCCCCTTCCATTCCCTCATCTAAGTCATTAATCAAGATATTGAAGAGTACTGGACCTAAGACAGAACCTTGTGGCACCCCACTGCTTCCTTCCTTCCATGTAGCCTTAGACCCATTGAGGACTACTCATTGAGTACAGTTTGTCAACCAGTTGCGAGTCATCTAGTGGTGGTGCTATCTATTCCACTTTTTTCTATCTTACTAAGAAGTAGGTTGTGGTCTACTTTGTCAAATGCCTTGCTGAAATCTAAATATATTATGTCCACAGTATTTTGCTGGTTTACTAATTTAGTCACTATGTAATAAGATGAGATCCATAGCGTTTGATTAAATAGAGAGATTGTACAGCTTTATTTAGTTGCAGCATAATAGGATTTAGGCTCACACACAAAATAAACAGTAGAACAGAAAGGTAGAAAGTGCTGGAGAAAATATTAAACAGCTAGGTGACTACAGAGTCAAACATAATATAGAGAGACACGTGTGAGAAGAGTTAATAATGGATAAAAACAGACATTTTATTTCCATGTGCGTAAATAAATGCATTATTTTCTACACTGGTATTGAGCATCAATCTGAGAGGCTGGGAGAGTCTTGTCAGAAGAAATGCTGAACTGATCAAATAGCAATGACCTGATCTCATGTTTTTATACAATCTGAACATGATTTGAGTCCCTGGTTCTTTCCTCACACCAATCATTCTTGAAGAGTACCATGTATAATTGGTGTACATCAGTATCAGATGTCTGTGGAGATCTCGGTCATCCAGATCAGCGGTCGTCAATCAGTGGGCCGTGAGAAAATTTAGGTGGGCTGCAGAGAAATCTTATCCCCAGAGCACCACCCCAAAGCAATTAATCCAGGCTGTGCAGAAACACAAGGCTGCACCCCCAACATGGCCCACGGGAACCCTTCCCGCCCACTCACTCCTTACCTGCTAAACTTGCCTGCTAAATTTCTATTTTTCCTTTTTCCGACCATCATCTGTTCTGCTGTGCCGGGAGATTTAAACTAGCCAGGAAGCAGGATATGGTTGGATTTCTTGCTTTTTTGCTAGTTTTTAGATCTTCGGCTCTGCTTTTAAGTACAGCCGATGCTCCCTTAGGACTGAAGGTTTGCTTGCAAGCAAATTCAGTGCAGACTCACGGCAAGCAAATTTGAGAGACTGAGCTAGCCGATGGCAGATAGATAGATCACTGAATGATTCTGTGAGCAACTCAATCTGCCTGCTTTGACTGGTTTTGGGTAAAAGTTGCTCTTTTTTAAAAATAAAAAAATCAATATTTAAATGCATGGTGTGTTGTGAGTTAATTTTGTGGGTTTGCTTGCTAGCAAATTTTATAAGTTTGCTTGCAAGCAAATTTTATGTGACAGACTGAGCTAGCCAATGGTAGATAGATAGATTTCTGAATGAATCTGTGATTCTGTGAGCAACTCAATCTGCCTGCCTGCTTTGCCTGATTTTGGGTAAAAGTTGCTCTTTTTTATAAAAAAATTCAATATTTATATAAATATTTATAATATTTACATACAAGCCATGCCCAGCCATGCCCAGCCAGTCACATGACCACCAAGCCACACCCACAAATTAGGCCACACCCACAGAACCAGTTTTAGTGGTCCCTGGGATCTAAAATTATGAGTTTGGTGGTCCCTGAGGTCCAAAAGGTTGGCGACCCCTGATCCAGATCATAATTATCTCAAATGTGCTTTTTTTTTCTTCAAAAGTCAACTGGACTGGTTTTTCCAAGAAGAAGGAGGAGAAAAGAAGAAGAGGAAGGAGGAGGAGGAAACATTTTGTTTCTCATCCAAGAAGCTTCATCAGTTCTGATGGTTGGAAAATCCCCACCATCAGTACTTATCTTTCCATCCTGCCACCATCAGAACTGATGAAACTTCTTGGATGAGAAGTGAAACATTTTCTTCTTCTTTCTCAAGGGAAAAAAACCAGCCCAGGTGCCTTTTGAAGCACCTTTGAGATCAGTATTGAACATTGTTTCCATATTGATTTCTGTTGGTCATCACCAAAATACAGCCAGCACAATGCTGATTTTATAAAGTAATTCAGTGCCATTTTCAATTAGATGTCTTCCAGCCTAGCACTCCAGATCATTGGGAGAGGGGTTTGAATCAAGGTATCAAGCTAGTTGTTTCTACAAAGTCAGCACTGGCAAATACATAACTTCAAATTAATAGTAAGTTGTGCATTTGTTACTGTACTGTCCATTGTACATTCTGATCTGTAGCATTTCTTTAGTCTCTCTCTCTCTTTAGTTTCACTCACGAGACACAATTCTAATTGGTAATGGAAGCCTGCTGAAATTATTTGTTTATTGAATATTCCATGCAAATACATGTTGATTTTAACCATCCTCACTACCATTAAGCAGTAGTAGCTGAAAAATGGCTGCAAAACTAAAGCTTTCAGAAATAGCAGCTGTCACTGTCATTGAAATATAAGCCTAGAGACACAGTACAGCATCAACTCCTCTCAGTTATATAAATATTCTAAAATAGTTAGTCAAAGCTACCAAGATACATATTCTGAAACAGTAATATTCACTGAGGCTAACAGCTGCAACACATCCAGAAGGATGTTCATAAGACGTTGTTCTATTATCTTATGAAGCTGGCAACAATGGCTCTATTCCATTTACATTCATTTTTTTTTTAATTTTCTCCACAATGTTCTCTTTGCATGACATTCAGGATTGTAAAATCAGCAGGCCAGGCCTTTAACCAACTTCTGAATTTTATCTGAATTTAAATTTATACAAATCCTACTTAGATTCCGGCAGCAACATGCAAATTTTAGACAGTGAGTCAGGCATTGACCTTGGGGAAAACTGACAAAATAGAAGATTTTTGAAAACTAAAACTTCCTTGAAACATATTGAATGCTTATTTTTCCCCTTTGTTGGTCCCCCTTCTCCAGGCTAAATGCTGCATAAAAGACTGCTTGAAAGTTTCTAAACATAAGCAATAGTGAAGTCCATATCTGAGGGAAAGGCCTAAGTAGTTATTATATTTTAAAAATGCCAAATAATATTTAACCAGTTAGTTTTCAGGGAATTCAGACATTAAAGCACTCTAACATTTTCTGTGAAGTTTTAATTGAGAACTATATTGTTTAGTTTGGTAGTGCAACATCTGCAACAAAACCACCAAGTTCAGAGAGCACTAAGGACCCCACAGTTCAACCCTGAGATAGAGATATTTCTTCTATCAGTTTTAAGTATACTTGATAGTAGTCATGGTTTGGTAATCAAGTAACATGGTTACATTCTATTTGTTTTACTAGTTCTAATCCAAGCTTCAAAAGCTAAAATTACTTCAATAGTATTGTGAACACCAACAAAGCTCAATGTATTTAAAAAGCTACAACATTACAACATATATCCACAGTTTTCAAGATAAACACTTAGATATTGCTGAAAGTAATAGCAATAAATTATGTTGCATATCTTCCATTTAATCCTAAAAAAATATCTAGTTTGCATTATCAACACACAGCTCAGAAGGCTCAATTTAGAACAGACACATTGATTTTCTTGAGATTTAAATTAATAATGCTTAAACAATATCACATGTATGAAACTATTATATTCATAGAAGCATAACTGGATTTTGTACTAGAGATGATGCTGAAATTTAAAAATCTTTGGCTATTATAATTTCATAGTATTAGAATCACTTACAATAGATTTTTCTAAGACCAAAATTTAATTTAATTAATCTAAGACCAACAGGACAACTAATCATAACAAGAGATTCCATTTATTCCAAAAGTCTGTATACAATTCTATTTAAGTCAGTTTAAAGCTACCATCTTTTAAAAGCTACCATCTTTTAATAATACTATCTGAAAAGTTAGTGTTAAGTGTCAGGATAAAATCACATTGGAAATAATTCTAAAGTATATAAAGACATTAACAATAAATTGCTATGTAAAGTTAGCTACTGAATAAAACTACCCAGAGGAGATATTGATTTACCTTGCTGAGTGTTATATTAACTTCTAAGACCTCATCTTCAAATGTTCACCATACTGGTTATATGGTCTATTTGCAAACTCTATATTTAGTTTTACTTATTTATTATCCTTTTAATTCACCCAATAATCAAAATTCTCTGGGCTGAAGACAAAATTGCTTAAAAACATTAAGTATTTCCAAAAATATTTTATAAAGCAGAAAACTTAATAAAATAGTCAATATGAGCTTTGTCCCCAATCTAATTTAGCTCTCTAATGAATACATCTGAGCTTTCAAACATCAGCTTGACAAATATAACCTTTCTATGGATGCACTTAAAATATTATATCTATAAATAAAAAACACTAAGAGTATGAAGACTCATTAAGAACACATTTTTAAAGCAATACAAATATTTTAGGCATAGCTTTTTCATAGAAAATGCCATTAATCAAAACAATTAATCTGAATTACTCTGATGACCGTGTGTTTTTTGGCTTTGGCTGCTTACTATAATCCAGGAGGAATATAATAATATTATATTATTCAGCTTCCATTGCCTTCATTCTCTTATTTCTTATTAGTTGGAAAAGCCCAGACTTGGTATTCAACAGGTTCTGACCAGTTCTGGAGAACCGGTAGTGGAAATTTTGAGTAGTTCAGAGAACCAGCAAATATCACCTCTAATTGGAGATTTTACAGTATCCTTCCCTTGCCACGCCCACCACGCCATGCCCACAGAACCGGTAGTAAAATTCTTTGAATTCCACCACTGGAAAAGCCCAATATGAATAAAACCAGCATTTTTATTCATTTACATCATGTTCATATAGAAGTAATATCTGCTGGAAATGATTATTTAGAATACTATTTTGCAATCCTACGGACTGCCAAATAAATCATATTACTTTAGTATTACTTTTGAGGAACCTCCCATCAACACAAACACACACATGTGCAGACACACACACACAGACACACACACACACAGAGACACAGACACAGACACACACACATACACACACACACCAAACAAAGAAAATATTACTTCATTAATATCTGGAGCAAACCACAATGATTCCAAAATATGACTTGGAAACAATGGTATGATTACACAAGTACCACACTCCCACTTGCTTGCAACTGAATATATTGTTCAAGAAAGTAACTTGTCAGATTTGTGAGATACACTTTTTGTTATTTCCCTTGTCCACCCACCCCCACAGACACTCATATGTACTGTTAATCAGGGAGCAATTTACATAATTTAAATTCATAAATTATCTTAATTTACATAATGTACAGTTTTACATAATGAATTTCAGTACAGACCTGTTGATTTAAGTGTGGCTTCACTGAAATAGATGGCTTGAAAAATGCAGTTCCCATGTCTGCTTCTTTTACAACTTTCCAATATTCAAATATGCCACCACAGAGTACAGAACAATAAATGTCAGAAGACTTTTAAAAGCAAAATTATTCCATTAATTTTCTTTTCCAACCTTGCTGTCAGTGGAAGAGAGGGGATAATAAAACGAGTGACATTGCCTAATGTACCTTAGGTACACACTGAGCCTGCATATTACTGAGCGCTGAAACAACATCATATTTCTTCTTTCCATTTTTATTTATTAACTTACAGGTGTGTGATTTTGCTTTCAGTGAAATCCAGGAAAGTTGACAAAGGTGGCCCAAACAAATCAAATATCTTTTCTCTTGTATAGTCAGAATATGAAAATTACCAGATTAGTTAATAAAATAAAATATCCGAGTCTTCTCTCTCAGTCTATACATATGTCTTTAAACAATGAAAGAGGCTTATTCTTTTAAGATACATTGCATTTCTGCTCATATTTCTGCTCATATTTTTTCCCACTGGTCATTTATAAAGAATGAACTGGTGTATTCCACTATTCTCTCCATAGAAGGCTGTTTGATCCATCAAGATGGAGAAAAAAAAAAAATTCATTCCATTTCACTCATCATTCAGCCCAGCCCTCAAATTTGCTCAAAAGAATTGGAAGATTCTTCAGAGCAGCATTGGACATGATATGTGTGGCTGTACCAAGAAATGAGACATTCCAAATCATCTTCCTCCTTGTTTCCCTGAAAGAGCTGATGATGGATCAAAAAGTCTTCCAAGACGCAACGCAAAAACCTGAACATCCAATAGCTACAAACCACATCTCTACCCAACAACCACAACCCAATCCACAACCCAATCCACAAAAAAACATAAATCAGACAAATAATGATATCCCAATCATCATCAGAGAAGCTGTTGAGCGCGAACGGAAATGTCCAAGCACCATCTTATTTGGTCTAGAGGACATCAATGACAATGATGACAACTGTCTGCAATATCATCAGTAATTATCAAGCATTAACCATCTCCCCTGATGAAATACTTGACATTTCCCACATTGGCCGAGAGCTCAAAAAACAAATACTGCTCTGTGGCCCCACGCTTCTTCAGGATCATTTGCAAAAATGAATCAAGCAAACGTAAATTCATTTATACTATAAATTCACTTGCCAAAAGCAACACCAACCATAAGAACCTCCGTTCTCGCCCTGACCTAACCATACAGCAACGTGCCCGTGTACTCCGCACAGAACTCAAAAAACATCTAGACAATGGAAAGAAGGCCCTGTACATTGACTACCGGGCTGACTGTATCAAAAGTAAGTCACATAACCCACAACTCAGCTTTAACCTTCAACCACAACTCTACTTCAACCAATCCACCATCACCCAAGACTAGGCACGCACGCGCCTAACTACCTCAATTCCAACTACAGCTGGCCTTAAATGCAAGCTACTTAATGCAAGAAGCCTTGTGAATAAAATACCTGAATTTCTCCTTTTACTAAATATAGCTAAATTTGACATCATATTTATCTGTGAAACATGGTTCAATATATCTCTCCCTGACTCGATTACCACAGTAAGAGACTATCATGTTTACTGATCAGATCATGAAATTCGTAGAGGAGGTGGTGTTGCTATCTTCTATAAAAAGTCCTTACATCTAAAAAACATCCAAGTTACCCAGAAGCTTGTTCTTCCTGAGACCATCATCTGCGAACTATCCTTAAATATCACAATTTGATTCTTATTATGTTACAGAGCCCCTGATTATGACATCAAACATGTAAACAAACTAAATTCACTACTAACATGGGAAACATCCTGTCCACACACTTTTAACTTTCTTGGTGACATCCTGTCCACACACTTTTAACTTTCTTGGTGACTTCAATCTACCTCATATTAATTGGACCCTAAACAAATGTACAACTGAACGCATACATGCAACCTTCTACAATGCTGTTACAAATCTGGGACTAGAACAACTAGTAACCAACAATACTAGACTTAACAACTAGACTCGATCTCATCTTCTGTAATAGTTTGAATTTAATTTTCAGAATACAAACTAAAGAGCCCTTTTCTAACAGTGACCACAATATGATTGACTTTTGTCTCAACATACGCCCACACAAAAATCATCACAATGACGTAATCCCCAATTATAACTTCAAAAAAGGCAACTATGATCTTATAGACAACAGTCTCTCATCCCTTGATCGGCAATCTCTATTCACTGGATGCAATACTATTGAAGACCATTACAACATATTTTTACTTGAAGTCAAAAGAGTCATCAAACTATATGTACCAATAACAACTCCCAAAACAAACAAAAACAAAACAAAACAGATTACCCATAACAATAAGTAAACTTCAATCCAAAAAGAGATCACTCTGGCGGAAAAACAAATCTGGTCACATTGCCAACTTCAAAAGCCAATACAAAAATTTATGATATTTGTATCATAAATACAAAATACATCAGTTAAAGACTGAATGCACCAATTATCACATTAAACAAGAGGAAAACCTTCTAGGCACCAATTCCACCTATGCTTTTTACAATTTTGTAAACAACAAACTAAAAGTCTCAAGGTCCATCCCACCCCTGATAGGACCTAATGGTAAAGACTGCAATGACGACACCATTAAAGCCAACATCTTTAACACATTCTTTGGCTCAGTATTTGTAAACAGCAATGGATCATATCCAATATTTCCTAGCCGAACCACAGAAAACTACAATGACCTAATACATATCGATTTTACAGAAGACAATGTTGAAAAAGCACTATGCAATCTAAAACCATCTCTATCTATTGGACAGGACGGAATATGTGCCTACTTCTTAAAAACGCTATCCATTGCCATAGCAGAACCTCTAAGCATAATCTCTGAGAAATCTTTCAGGACCAGCTCCTTGCCTAACCTATGATCACAAGCCATGGTCATCCCCATCTTCAAAAAGGGAGACCCCAGCCTAGTTGAAAATTACAGACCAATCTCCTTATGCTGCATCACCTGTAAAGTCATGGAGTCAATTATTAACCAATCCATTATACTCCACTTAGAGACAAACAACCTACTCTCTAATAAATAATTTGGTTTCAGAAAAAAACTATTCTGTAATCTGCAACACTTACACTGCAAAAACATATGGACAAATCAGGGCAAAACAATAGACGCAATACATAGACTTCTATAAAGCCTTTGATTCAGTGGTACATGACAAACTACTCCTAAAACTAAAATCTCATGGTATCTCTGGACAACTTCATAACTGGATAGAAGCATTCCTGTCAAACAGACAACAAATGGTCAAAATTGGGGTGTCCTATCAAATTCTGTACCTGTCAATAGTGGTGTCCCCCAAGGCAGTGTTCTAGGACCACCTCTCTTCATACTCTACATAAATGACCTCTGTGATCATATTAAGAGCAACTGTGTTCTCTTCGCTGATGATGTAAAGTTGTTCAATACCACAGACAATACTGCTACTCTTCAAAAAGATCTTGACTATGTATCAGAATGGTCAAATAAATGGCAACTTCAAATCTCAACAAATAAATGCTCTGTCTTACATATTGGCAAAAAAAATCAGAAAATAAAATACAAGCTGAATAATCAAGACCTTGTTGATGATCCAAGCTCTGTAAAGGACCTTGGAATACTCATCTCTAATGATTTAAGTGCTAGAGCCCACTGTAACTACATAGCCAAAAAGGCATTAAGAGTTGCTAACTTAATCCTACATGGCTTTTTCTGTGGTAATATCACACTACTAACTAAAGCATACTTGAATACAGCTCATTAGTCTGGAACCCGCATTACGTATCTGATATTAGCACAGCTGAGAAAGTCCAGAAATATTTCACAAGAAGAGTTGTCCACTCCTCTACTCATTGCAGAATACCTTATGCCACCAGACTCAAAATTCTAGACCTAGAAAACCTTGAATTATGCCATCTTCAGTCTGATCCAAGTATGGTATATAAAATCATACATTGCAATGAGTTACCTGTCAATGAATACTTCAGCTTTAACCATAACAACACAAAAGCACACAATAGATACAAACTCAAGGTTAACCGCACCAAACTTGATTGCAGGAAATACGACTTCAGCAACAGAGTGGTCAATGTCTGGAATACTGTACCTGACTCTGTGGTTTCTTCCCCAAACCCCAAAAACTTTAACCTTAGACTGTCTACTATTGACCTCACCCGTTTCCTAAGAGGACTGTAGGGGCCATGCATAAGCGCACCAACGTGCCTACAGTCCTGTCCTATTGTTTCTTTTATTTTTCTTATATGCATCCATTTCATGTATTCATAACTATGTATATACTTATATCTATTATCTTGTAAGCAATTGACAAATCAAATCAATCAATCAATCAATAAATCAGGGAACCTGTAGATATATACAATCCAATATTTAGGATTTGTTGAATGTTTACCTCCCAACAGCCAAACATCTCAAATATGCAGCAATCAAGTCTAGTAATCACTTAAATGTGATTGACAGTATTCACTTTCAGAAGTAACTGTCAAGTTGTCACTGATTTTTTTTGTCAGTCTATTAAATGTTTATCAGGCTTTCCAATGTAACTAAGAAGAATGCATCCAAGTAGGCATTGCCTAAAGCAGGAGTCTTCAAACATGACCTCTTTAAGACTTGTGGACTTCAACTCCCAGAATTGATCTCATAGTCATGTTAGCTCAGGAATTCTGATAGTTGAAGTCCAAAAGTCTTAAACTTGCCATGATTGAAGATCCTTGGCCTAAAGAATTGATTGCAGATGGGGGAAATCAGAACCAGGAAGAAAAAGGAAATATTCTATAATAGAGTCTCTTTATACAAAAAGAAATTAGGTAAGGTAATGGGCATTTCATTTCCCACATCACACTAAATCTCAAGTTGATTTTAGATCAGCTTGTTGAGAGAATCCAATAAAAGATTTGAACGAGATTTTTTCTATTCTTTTTAGTCCTCAGTCCTGCAAGATGAAGTTCTTTTAGACCAAAAGATCGTATTCAAGGATTCATGAGATATTTGGACTTCTAATTCCCTCCAACTTTGATGGTGGTTGGAGGGAGTGGGACCAACCAAATGTCCTGTTTTGACACTCCACAGGGCACACATACATGTGAGCAATAGAATTATTCAGATATAATGACTTGTAGAAAACATTAAAATGGAATGTCTTGTGTGGAATGTAGCTCAGAGTTGCAGAAGAGAAGGACTCTGTCTCAGGGAGCAAAGAGAAGAACAATCTTGGAAAAGGGAGAAGGTAGACCCCCCCCCACAGACACACCATCCCCCACACCTTTCATGGGGAATATCTAATAGTTATGCAGATACACTAAGTGCTTTAGTCTGACAAGATTCCTATCTATAGGCCAGCAATATAAAATAAATTACTCGGAAGTAACTTCTTGTGTCTTTTTTGGTTCCTTGAGCCTGACATGTCTAACCCATACAAAAGGGACACTTGAATACCAAATTTATATTTCTATATTTTGCCTTCATTCAGATTGCTTTAATGATCTTTTCTCTACAAAAACAAAAAAAATACTGGAATGCATTCAAAGCAAAAAATTGGTTCAATAAATAAATACTTCAATAGCAGGCACAAAAAGCAAATTGACTTTTAAAATCCTCTGGTATAGTATACATATAGTACATGAGGTTTGCCCCATACAAAAGAAAAAGCAGCAAACTGGACTGAAGATGAAACAATCAATGAAATAAGTGAAAACTGTATCACATTAAGAATTAAGATGAGTATGTGTACGTGTTTGTTTGTGTATATGCATACGTATAATTTGATCATCTTGTCTGTGACCAGGAGAGTACAAAAACCACAATTATGTAAACACTACAAGGTTGATGGCCTTGTTTCTTCTTTTGGTAAATTTCTCGTGGTTTCTCATGGAACTAAGTAATTTTTATTTAGTTTAGCAAAGGTAGGAGGTCCTCACTAGGTTAATCCATGTTGACTGTAATTCAGAGAGATCCTGAAAGAAGTTCTGAATCTCTATATGTTGTGCCTACTTTCTCTTCACATTGTCTTTCAAACATTTATTCAGATAAGAAGAGATCTACTACTTCTGATCAGTTTAATCCGCTACTCTGTTCCCATAGAAACCAACCATGTGCCTGTTGAAAGCACAACACATTCCCATTCACAACACAAAAACTGGCTAGTACTGTCCAGCAACCAGTAGACATAAAACCTCTGAAGGTCTTTGTCTTTCATGATAGTGCATAATCTAGCTATCTGTTCTGGCTTGTTCAAAGCTTACTGTGTACTATATAGCTACATAATATATAATAGATAATACAAGAAGATTTCTTCATCCATCTGCAGAGAATTCCCGTCCCCCCCACAAAAAAAGTCATTTCACTGGGATGGTGAGATGAAAAACATCTTTTCATTTCTATTTCAATTTTTAGGTAGCAGTGTTTCTATATCTTTCTGCACAGGTGGGGGGGGGGGGAGAGATTTGCATTTTGTATCAAGCCTTAATGTACTTTCATGGTCTCCCTGCTTAGATCAGTGATTTAACAGTAAAACTGACAAGCATGAATCAAGAGAACATGTTTTCACTTTGCCAGAATTGAATGGAGAAATAAATAGAGAAAGCTCTTTTTGAGGTGAAATGGACAATGCTGAACTCCATGTTACAAATATATCTAACTATTGCAGGGGTGTGGGAACAAATGCATTTTTTCTAAACAAGGGCAGAATATTGTAGATCTATCATAAGTAATATTCAGATGCACAGAGAATATTATTTTCTCAGCTATGAAAATATTTCATCATAAGACACTCCACAAATTAATCTGCCTCTGTAGAATGAAAATTCTGCAGCAAATACTAAAATGAACAATTCCCATAGTATTCCTAGTGGCAACTGAACTTGGAACTTCCCTCTGCAACCCCAATCATTTGTATCACAGTCCATGTTGAATTTTGTGTACCTCCTTCTTCCACCTGCTCTGAATAAAGAGTTGGAAGTTATTCTTTTTCAGAGGGGACATAGTTTTAATCTATGCTTTGATAACCATGTGAGAACTTCCCAAAAGTGCTTTTTCAGAAGACAATTTGACTTTCTTGTTTTTCTTTGAAGACATTTCAGTTCTCATCCAAGACGCTTCTTAAGCTCCAGAATGAGAAGTGAACCATCTTTAAAGAAAAATCAGAAAGTCAACTTACCTCATGAAAAAGCACCTTTGGAACAACCTGGACTACTGAGAATCTCCATAGAAATGTGAGAACTTCCTTCTCACATCATCAACCATCTCACTTTTAAAACTGCAGATGAGGCTAAGAGGTGATTGTGAAGCAAAAAGTATCTTTTTCATGGTGTAAAGCAGCATGCTCAAATGAATCAAAGCTGATTAGTAGAGACTTAGTTCATTCTATGACTAAGAATTTTGTTTGTTTCATTTTTGCTTAATTAACTAACATTTGAGAATGTCTTCATACACAATTTCACCAATGTGACTTTGAAGAAGGCATCTTGTTGAAGTTACATTATAAACATTCCTAGGAGAAAAGCAAGGTGATATGTAGAATATCTCAGCCTTCTCCTACAGAGTCCATGTTGTGGGAAAAAGTTGAGAAGAAAAGAGCTATTTCTTGGAGTGCTAACTCTAGGCTGGGCAATTTTTGCAAATGTTCTGAGATTTGCCTACAGTTTTTGCCAAAGATAGCCATTCTGATGGTCTGTGGTATGTAGTTAATAATCATACACGTAAGACATTTTTGATGAATGGTGGGAACAATCACACAGGAGTCTTCAGACTGCTCATCGAAAGCTTTGGCAAGCAATGAAATAGTGCTTACTGTTTTTGACCACTCACTAATTTGATTGGGAAGAAACAAGCAGCACCTCCTCTGTGGTGTTCGCTAAAGTCTTCCAGCATGATTTGTATGTGGACAATTGCACTGGTGTAGCTATCCTGAAGTCTCCTACATTCATCAAAAATTATCCATGCTGAGTGACTTCAAATAATGCCATGGCAGTTCTAAAGTTGCCTAATGTAGAAATATTTCAGCTAGCACTGAGGAGAAGGCTGAGAAAAGCTTTTTCTCACAGCACTGGGCTGAGGCAATTTAACACCATTGTCAATGTTTCATTGAGATTAACTGATTAACCTTTTTGGTTTGATCACCTGCAGGACTTGAACCATTCTGCAAAGTGATCAAACCATTTTAATAAATAGATTAGATTATACAAAACAGAATAGTGTTTTTTTAAAAAAGCAAAACAAATATAGAAGAAGTGACAAATTAGATATCAATTCATTTAGCCAGAGTATTTTAAATGCTTAGCTTTTAAAACAGTCCGGATTGAAAGTTTAGACTCAGACTTCTTCTCTCCTAATAGATTAACCATCTTCAACAGATAGACAATATCAAGATATCACATGACTTTTTTTCTCATGCTGGGGAAAAGATGTATTTTCTGAATTTAACCAGTATAGAAGGCTGAGTTCCTTTCTTTCTGAAGAACTTATCAAAATTAACAAATTTCCTGAGAAATAGAATGAAAAAAAAAAAAAAAGAACTGTATATTGTATATGTAAATGCTTTCAGTTTAAATAGCATTAATGTTGTGGGATTTTCACCACGTAAACATTACATAATCAAGAATGATGGGGAGATGATGGCAATCCTGGAATAGGAAATATAAATTTTGAATGATATTTGAAGGGAAACAAATCAATGAATGCTTTACCCTATAAATAGTTTGTTGGTGTACAAAAGGAGAGTTAACAGGATGGCAATGATCTGGAAGAAATATCATAGGCACTCATCTGCTCTGCTCTCAAATAGAGAATACAAGGAAAAGGCCATTAGGCTTATTGAAAGAATAATCTGAATTGGCTCTCCAGGACAAATAGTTCTTCACTATTGCTATTTTCATTTTTTTCTATGAAAAACTATAGGGATCATGCCATATAGTGTAAGATTAGAAGGAGTAACTTTATTATGGCTGAAGACAAATACAGCATAATTTTAAACAATCCATGCCATATAGTGACTAAATAACTCCATTGTATGATGGAAAACTGATTCCTATGTTCTGCATGGTAGAGTGAGTCAATGGTTCAATAACGTCTCCTAATTTTGTGTGGCTGTATGTCCCATCATCCTTTATAAAAATATTAACAGTTTAAGTTCATGGTTTACTGAAGAACAAGTTCTGCACAACAGCTTATACTCTAAATATTTCAAGTTACTCTAAATATTTCCAAGTCACAAGGCATATTGTTTTGCAGAACTACTTTGTTAAGAAAAATATCAAAGAAGTCAAGATGCTATTCTGCACAGATATAGTGCGCATCAGCAAACTATTTATGGGGTAAAGCATTTAAAGTCAATTATTTTAAATCTATAATTATATTTAAATACAATACATTCACACCATCAAACAGTGACTTTTATCTTATGAGTGGTGGAAAGATGAATTATAATTATTATGAGTATTTATCATCTTGTATAAGGTACATTGAATTGATATATGCACATGGCTTAATTGCAAGGGGTGGAAAATCAATTCTTGTGCATCTGATATTTGTAATATGTATATTGTTATAGCAATAGTTTTATAGCAATGTTATAGCTTTGATTTTCATTTTCCCATTCATAATTTGCCAATAACTGCATTATGCTGGAATCAGGGCTGGTGCTATTATTACGTAAAATGTAGTTGATGTTTCAGAGAGCAGACTATGATAGGCAGCAGGTTGGGTCAAGATCTCCGTGCTATCTTACTATTTGTCACTCAAATCTGCTTCGTTAGATCAAAGGGCATGGTGGTCTGAAACAGCTAACTGATTCAGCTAGCTGCTGTATATATATTTTTCTGAGGGGGTCATGCTGTAAGATGTCTGCAAGAATTTATCAGATAACAAGCTTGCCAGAAGAGGATTGTTACTGTATAAGGAAGGTACTGCAAAGAGTGTGCAATAGGGAAAGATCAAATCCTTCTCCCATCTCAATTGCTGGGTCCTTTTTCTGTTGTAAATGAAGTTTTCCTACTTGAAAATACAAGTAGTTGTCAGTTAACATCCACTCACTCAATGACCCTTTAAAATATGATGGCAATGAAAAAATCCTGACCTATCCTTGGACTCATGAACATTGCAGTGCTGCCACTGTCAGGTGATATTCAAATGAGCCCACATTTATGACTGAGTCCCTGTCACCCTTACTCCTGCAACTGACCTTCATCATCCTCAATCACTTCCTCTCTGCTTGGTTCATTCTAGCCATGAGCTGGGACATACCATAGCTCTGGAACTTTTTGCCACACTGTGGCTCTGCATTCTTCTGCAGCCTCGCTGGTCAGCTGCTTATCCTTATGCATCCTCCTGTAGCCCTTCTGTCCTCATGGCACGACTTTCTGACCCTCTGTACACCCTCAAGCACCATTCTTCACCCAACAGCAACCTACCATTCTGCTTGCTAGCCATCTGGGACTTATATCCTCCTGCAGGCTTCTTCACTGTTGGAAGAAGGCAGTAGGAAGTTGCAAGAAAATCCTTACTTAATGATCAGCAATAATTGCTTAATGATGGCAACAGGGACAACAGGAGTCGGTGTCATTAAGTGATGCAGTCATTTGACATTGTTCTTTGTGTTTCCATTAATTAGTGATGGAAATTCCTGTCCCAATTCCTGTCATTAACCAATTTGCTTGCTCAATTGAAATAGCAAGGATTTGGAGGAATCAAAGTATATTTCAACAGGCTGACTATAAAGAGGGAATGCAAGAATTAGTTATCTTTCTTTGGAACAAAATAGATATCTAAAGTTGCTTCTCTATATTTGGTGTGGGCATGTTATTTTCACCTTTTGATTCTAACTAAAAAAAAAGTAACCTGACTTTTTGAAAGTGTTTTCAGTTTACAACCTGCGTAGGCAGAAGCTATATGATCAGGTGTTCTGTTCTCAAAATTGCTCAGGTTTATTATTTGTCACCATTTCTTAGCTACATTAACATTTTTTAAAAAACTGTGCATAAATGCCATTCTGGGTAGAAATGTTGAATGTTTAAACAGTTTGCATTTCTCCCTTGGGTTAGTTAGGTATTCATACATTACCTCTGTGAAAAGAAATGAAACTTAATGTTTTCTTTTTTTCCAACCCAGTTCTTTAAAATATAACAAATAAGCATGCAGTATAGCTTAAATATATTGTAACCCCTTCCTTCTTTACTGTCTTCTTTTCCTTTTTTAAAATTCTAGTTAAAATATGAAATTTTTAAAATGTTTGTGTTTGTTGTGAACATTATATTTTTTATTCATAGCTTTTTAAAAAAAGGAATCTAATTTAATGATTGGATATCCATATTGCTGAGTCATATTACTCATGGTGGTTCATGGTATTAAAATATTAAAGCAGCTGGAGGAACTATTTTGCAGTGGTGTTCCTTCTTCCTCAGTGATCAATACAAGGCATGTGGTAGTTGAGAAGGAAAACTGAACTAAATAATCACTTATTTGGAGGTCTCCCCAGTGTTCTTAGCTTTATTTATAAAACATTACAGAAAGAAAAATATATAAGAAAAATAAACATTTTAGACAAATGTAAAAGACAAACTTTTAAAACAACACACACACAACACACACATCTGGAAAAAACATTATACATAACTGTTTCAGTAAGAAGAAATAATATTTTAATAATATTTGACCATGCATAATATATGTCGATAG
This sequence comes from Bungarus multicinctus, assembly GCA_023653725.1. NCBI lineage: Eukaryota > Metazoa > Chordata > Lepidosauria > Squamata > Elapidae > Bungarus > Bungarus multicinctus. Next base: position 108,069,642 of record CM042836.1, read on the forward strand.
ACTATTCTTTCATGGGATGAAAGTAATATGAGTTCTTCTATATATTATGCAATTGGGGATTTTTTTTTCCAATGTGGAAGAACTAATTTGTTAGCAATAATAATAAAATAACAGAGAATCAATTTCCATTATCCAGTGTCAATTTCTATGTAGTAGACATCTGATTCAAAAGAATGTATGCCTCCAAAAATATTAAACTATGTTTTGAAATGGACTTAGTACATGCACTTGCTTTTTACTAGAACATAATGACATAATGACTATATTTAAATGTAGTGTTACTCTGGTTTCATAGAATCATAGGATTGGAAGTGAACCTTGGAAGTTTTCTAATCCAACCCCCTGGTTAGTGCTTATAATTTATAATAAGTAATTGCCCAATCTTTTCTTGAAAAATTCTAGTGCTGGGGCACCCACCACCTCAGGAGACAAACTTTTTCATTGCTTAACACCTCTCATAGTCAGTAATTTTGTTTTAAGCTCCATTTTGAAACTCTCTCCATAAAATGTCCATTCATTGGTTCTTATCTTACCATAAGGTGCTACAAAAACTAAATCCATACCCTCTTCCCTTTGACATTTTTTCATGTATGATCAAGCCCATTGATGATTCTTAACCATTGAAGAGATAACTTATAGAAGTTTATTCAATAAAGCAGTAGTTAAAGTTTACCATCTACATTAATTGAAAAAAATTAGCACACAAAATATGAGTTTCACCAGGTTTTAGTATAATTGTAACATGTTTCATTGAGTGAAAAATATATAATTATGTTCTTAAAATATCTCACTGTATAGTGATAAAGGTTAGGATTAAGGACATAAATAAAGAGTTTGTACCATTCCACAGGAAAGCCATCCAGTGCTTGAGCTTTATCGTTATTTTCAAAATTATTTTTTTGGATATCGCCCATGGTCAAAGGAGGAAGTAATTTTTGTTGCAAGAAATTCAGCTGTGTAATATTGTGTAATCCTTGACTTACAACAATTCATTTAGTATCTGAAGTTACAACAACAGTAAAAAAACAACAACAACTTGTAATCAGTCTTCAAACTTATGCCTGTCACAGCATCCCCATTGTCATATGATTCTTGTGGCCAGCTGGCTGTTGACAGCAGAGTCGGACAGTAGCGAGGAAGTTGTGGAGGAACCTGGACCAGTCTTGGAGGCTGAGGAGGGCTCAGATGAGGACTCTGCATTGGAGGCAGGAATGGGGCCAGGGCAGTCTGGCAATCATCAGCTGCCTTCAGACTCAGACAGCAGTGAAGTGGGGGAGTTTCTGGAACCAGGTCCCAGCCTGTGCATGTGCAGGGCTACCAGAAGATAAGAACAATTGAGAAAGCAACTCAACTCAGGAGTAAGGCCATACCTCAGAGATGATTGGCCCCTCCCATAGGACATAAAAGAGGAGCGAACGGGACGTGAGCTTTTGCAGGAAGCAATTAGTTCATCTGGTCAATTCAAGCTTTGAAAATTTCTGTTTGACTCTGTGTCAAGTTTGGCCTTGCCCTGCATTTGGCAATTAGTTCTCTGGCAGCATTCCAAGTGCGATAAGGTGGGTATTTATAAACATTCCCCTGAAAAACTGTTTGTGAAGCCTCGTAGCCTGTGAATGAACATAATTCACAGCTGTGGAAATAAAAGAGGTTTTGCTAGAACTAAGATCGTGTTTTATGCTTTCTAAGGAAGCCTAGGTCAGAACAATGATCAAAATTCAGGTGCTTGGCAACTGGCATGTATTTACAACGGTTGCAGAATTCTGAAGTCATGTGATCACCATCTGCAAACTTCTCATCCAGCTTCTAATTAACAATGCTAATGAGGGAAGTTGGATTTGATGAATTAGAATTAGAATTTTTTATTGGCCAAGCGTGATTAGATGCACAAGGAAGTTATGTCCAGTGCATAAGCTCTCAGTATACATACAACACTAGTGAAAGATCATTATCATAATAATTAAAAAAAATACATTCATAAAACATTAGATACAACACTTAGTGATAGTCATGGATACTAAATAAGCAATCAACATAAACCATACTAGGATACTAAGTAAACAATGTAAATCGTAAGATACAAGCAACAAAGTTATAGTCATAAGACAATAAAGAGATAGGTAATAGGGAAGATGAGAATAATGATGCTAATATTGACTTTCTAGATAGTTTGACAGTATTGTGGGGATTAGTTGTTTAGCAGAGTGATGGTATGGAAAAAAATTGTCCTTGTGTCTAATTCTGATGTGCCATGCCATATAGTGTCATCTTGAGGGTGGAAGTTGAAACAGTTTATGTCCAGAATGTGAGATGATTGTAGATATTTTCACAGCCCTCTTTCTGGCTCAAGCAGTATACAGATCTTCAATGACTGCATGATTCCCTTAATAACTGCAGTGATTTGCTTAACAAGCATGGTTAAAAAAAGGTCATAAAAATAACAATAGCTTTGCTTAGCAAACAGAAGTTCTGGTGCCAATTATGGTTGTAAGTTGAGGATTCTCTGTATCAAAGATAGATTTTTTAAAAAGGCTCTGTACAATATCTTCTATAGGATATTTTTAATTTACTCTGTGTATCTGAACAAAATTTTAAAAATTGAAAATGTATGTATTTTAGGGAGATAATATCTACATTCCCATCTTTAATGGCTGGGACTACTTGTTTTGCTTCAGACAGGTTTATGCATCCTATCTGTAAAAGCAGTAGTGCTCATCTGTGTCCAAAGAGTTTTCAACTTGTATTTCCAATTTAGTCTCATAAGAATTTTTCAGTTTTTTTCTTCAATGGCACGAATGTGATAATAAATTCACTGTTATTAGAACAAGAATCATTATAATGCAAGTTTTCAGATGATCTAGTAAATTGTTGAAATTGCACATTTATGCTGTTTATAATTCCAATAATTCCAATTTATGGTTGATCTAAGATCGTGTAAAAGATTGTTAGATCTCAGATTGTTCATGCTTAAATTTGTTGAGATAATGTTGAAGAAACCAACACCAACACCACATAATAATAACCAAGTCTAAAAAAAAATGCTGTGGTACCACTGAGTAAAAAGTATGTTCTCTGGGATATAATCAACAAAGATGGAAACCATGACCAGATAGTTATTTTCATAAATGCATCTATGCCCAGCCCTAACCTAGAATATGGGGATTTTGCCTGAAAATTCATCACCACTCATCCAGATTATGTATGTTCTGGGACAATCTACTAATTTACCATAAGGGACACAGAGGCCTGTAGGCCTTGCTTTTTCTGGTTGCCCCACTTGCCTTTTGGAAAACCTTGGTATTTGATATCTCTCATTTCATTAGATTTTCAGAAATTATTGAGAAGAAAGCTACTTCTTTGGAGGCTGATTAAATAATGAATCTCCTCATCTATTTATTACTTGCATTTAATTTTGGTCTGTTTTTATACATTTTAGGTTTCCATCATCACTTTAATTTTTATAAATTATTTTTATTTTTTACTTTGTACTGCAGAAGGTTTTTTACATGTATGCAAAACTTATGGATGCCAAACAGAAGATAGAGAACATTAAAACATGTATTAGAAAAATGCAATGGATTAATAAAAGCTACTATATGATAAAAATGCTTACAGACATCATAGAGCTGCCAACAATAAAATACTTTTTTTTAATATACTGACATTGTCCAAAAAAAGTCTGACTGGCATGTTTATAATAGTTGTAAAACTGAACTGCTGAAATATATTCAATGAAATGATTTTTTGACAGTAATAATGCTTCACATGTCACTACATTTATACTGTATATATTTCACTGTGCTTCACTGTGTGTATAGCTACATAGAAATGAAAATAAAAAAATATTTTATCAATATTTCATTTTTTCTGTTAGCAATCACATACCTAGTTATGTTTTACCACTGGAAGAATGGAGAAATAAAAATAGTTTAATGGTCTACAAATATGTCTTAGTAGAATTTAAGCATATTTTTTTCTGTATGTGACATGATAGTTGGTTATCTTTTGGCAACATTGTGACATTTTGGTATTTATTTTTTATTTATTTTTATTTATTTGTCAAGCAATTATAAGATAACAGGTATAAGCATAAACATAGTTATGAATACATGGAATGGATACATATATGAAAAAAAAACCAAAAAAAACACAATAGGACAGGGACGGTAGGCACGTTGGTATGCTTATGCATACCCCCTACAGACCTTTTAGGAAAGGAGTAAGGACAATAGTAGGCAGTCTAAAGTTAAAGTTTTTGGGGTTTGGGGAAGAAACCACAGAGTCAGCTAGAGTATTCCAGACATTGACCACTCTGTTGCTGAAGTCGTATTTCCTGCAATCAAGCTTGGTGCAGTTTACCTTGAGTTTGTATCTATTGTGTGCTCTTGTGTTGTTATGGTTGAAGCTGAAGGATTTATTAACAGGTAGGACATTGCAATATATAATTTTATGTACTATACTTGGACTGAAGACGGTGTAATTCAAGGTTTTCTTAAAGTGCCCAAGGAGCTGCTGATCCAGTTCTACAGAGGAATTATTGAGTCTATCATTTGCACCTCTATAACTGTCTGGTTTGGTTCTGCAACCCAACAGGACAGACACAGACTGCAGAAGATAATTAGGACTGCAGAAAAAACAATTACTTCAATCAAGGACCTGTATACTCCACAAATCAAAAAAAGAGCTGTGAAAATATTTACAGACACTTCACATCCTGGACATAAACTGTTTCAACTCCTTCCCTCAAAACCATGCTATAGAGCACTGCACACCAGAACAACTAGACACAAGAACAGTTTTTTTCCCCGAAAGCCATCACTCTGCTAAACAAACTGTTTCCTAGTATGATTTGATGTTGATTGTATCCTATGACTATCATTAAGTATGCTATGATTCTTGATTCTTAATGAATGTTCCTTTTCTTTATGTATACTGAGAGTATTTACACTAAGAAAAATTCCTTGTGTGTCCAATCACACTTGGCCAATAAAGTATTCTATTATTCTATTCTATTCTATTCTATTCTATTCTATTCTATTCTATTCTATTCTATTCTATTCTATTCTATTCTATTCTATTCTACTCTATTCTACTCTATTCTAGGTCTAGAATTTCAAATCTGGTGGCATAAGGTATTCTATAACAAGTAAAGGAGTAGAGAACTCTTCTTGTGAAATATTTCTGGACTTTCTCAACTGTATTAATATCAGATACATAATGTGGGTTCCAGACTGATGAGCTGTATTCAAGTATTGGTCTAGCAAATGTTTTGTATGCTCTAGTTAGTAGTGTGATATTACTGGAGAAAAAGCTATGTAAGATTAGGCTAACAACTCTTAATGCCTTTTTGGCTATGTAATTACAGTGGGCTCTAGCACTTAGATCATTAGAGATAAGTATTACAAGGTCCTTGACAGAGTTTGGATCATCAACAAGGTCTTGATTATTCAGCTTGTATTTTATTTTCCGATTTTTTTTTGTCAATATGTAAGAGAGCATTTATTTGTTGAGATTTGAAGTTGCCATTTGTTTGACCATTCTGATACATAGTCAAGGTCTTTTTGAAGGGTAGCAGTATTGTCTGTGGTGTTGAATAAATAGCTTTACATCATCAGCGAAAAGAATGCAGTTGCTCTTAATATGATCACAGAGGTCATTTATGTAGAGTGTGAAGAGAGGTGGTCCTAGAACACTGCCTTGGGGGACACCACTGTTGACAGGTACAGAATTTGATAGGACAGTCCCAATTTTTTACCATTTGTTGTCTGTTTGATAGGAATGCTTTTATCCAGTTATGCAGGTGTCCAGAGATACCATAAGATTTTAGTTTTAGGAGTAGTTTGTTATGTACCACTGAATCAAAGGTTTTACAGAAGTCTATGTAGATTGCATCTATTGTTTTGCCCTGATCGAGTTGTGTAGTCTATATGTTTTTGCAGTGTAAGAGTTGCAGATTACAGGATAATTTTTTTCTGAAACCAAATTGTTTATTAGAGAATAGGTTGCTTATCTCTAAGTGGAGGATGATGGATTGGTTAATAATTGATTCCATGACTTTACAGGTTGACACAACATAAAGAGATTGATCTGTAATTTTCAACTAGGCTGGGGTCTCCCTTTTTGAAGATGGGGGTGACTGTGGCTAGTGACCATAGGTTTGGTAAGGAGCTGGTCCTGAAGGATTTTTCAAAGATTATGCTTAGAGATTCGACTATGGCACTGGATAGCTTTTTAAAGAAGTAGGCAAATATTCCATCCTGTCCAATAGATAGAGATGGTTTTAGATTGCGTAGTGCTTTTTCAACATTATCTTCTGTAAAATCGATATGTATTAGGTCATTATAGTTATCTGTGGTTCGACTAGGAAATACTGGGCATGATCCATTGTTGTTTACAAATACTGAGCCAAAGAATGTATTAAAGAGGTTGGTTTAATGGTGTCATCATTGCAGTCTTTACCATTAGGTCTTTTCAGGGGTGGGATGGACCTTGAGTCTTTTAGTTTGTTGTTTACAAAATTGTAGAAAGCACGGGTGGATTTGAAGTGTAGAAAGTTTTCCTCTTGTTTAATGTGATAATTGGTGCATTCAGTCTTTATCTGGTGGCATAAATTTTTGTATTGGCTTTTGAAGTTGGCAACGAGACCAGATTTGTTTTTCTGCCAAAGTTATCTCTTTTGGGATTGAAGCTTCCTTATTGTTATGGAAATTTGTTTCTTCTGGTTTTGGGAGTTGTTATTGGTACCTAAATTTTGATGACTCTTTTGACTTCAAGTAAAAATATGTTGTAATGGTCTTCAACAGTTTGCATCCAGTGAATAGAAATTGTCAATCAAAGAATGAGAGATCATTGTCTATAAGATCATAGTTGCGTTTTTTGAAGTTGGGATCCCATCATTGTGATGATTTTTGTGTGAACGTATGTTGAGACAAAAATCAATCATATTATGGTCACTGTTGGAAAAGCGTTCTTTAATTTGTATTCTGTAAATTGAATTCAAACTATTGCAGAAGATGAGATCGAGGCAGTTGTTAAGTCTAATGTTGTTGTTTACTAGTTGTTCCAGTCCCAGATTTGTTACAGCATTGTAAAAGATTGCATGTATGGGTTCAGTTTTACATTCATTTAGGGTCCAGTTAATATGAGGTAGATTGAAGTCACCAAGAAAACAAGCAAGCAAGCAAGCAAGCAAGCAAGCACGGACGGACGGAAGGAAGGAAGGAAGGAAGGAAGGAAGGAAGGAAGGAAGGAAGGAAGGAAGGAAGGAAGGAAGGTATGGATAGCAATAGGTTGCATCTTCAAACAGGCTGATCTCATTCTTCTCCTACCAATAGTAGTAGTGCAGCTCTGAAAAAGTGTATATATTTTAAATCCTGGGTAAGTTCATAGACTAAGCGTTGAAATGAAGACAGTAGATAGAATAGAATACCTTTATTGTCGTTGCATTCAAAATACAGTGAAATTTGAAAGCTACTCCAGCACAGTGCCCCAAACACCACATCACAATCACACTACACAGTATTTAAAAAGTAAAATAATTAAAGTAATAATAATAATAATTAAAAACCTAGTCTAAAACTTATTTAAAACATAAATTAAGTTTAAAAATGCCACTTTATACATAGAACTAAATCACAAATGTTTGATTCAAGACAATTATTGCCTTGGAAAAGAAACTGTTTTTCAGTCTATTAGTCCTCATTTTAAGACACCTATAATGTCTCCCTGATGGTAACAATTCGAAATATGAATGACCAGGATAAGAACAGTCTATGGAGATTTTTTTCTGCTCTAGAGAGGAGTCTGGTCTTCGCAATCTCTTCCAAAGAAGAAAGAGAGCAACCAATGATTTTTTGTGCTGTATTTATAACTCTCTGGAGCAGCATCTTATCCACTACAGAGCATCCAGCATACCACACTGTTACACAGTATGCAAAATGCTCTCAATGGTGGAACGGTAAAAAGTAATCAGCAACTTCTCACCCAGACCACTCTTTTTCAGCAGCCTCAGAAAGTGCAGGTGCTGTTGGGCGTTCTTTGCAGTGGCCATAGTGTGGACTGAACAAGTAAGGTAGTCGGAAATATGAGTTCCTAGAAATTTAAAACCATGAACTCTTTCCACACAGTCTCCATTGATATATAGTGGGAGAGGCTCTGCTTTGCATCGTCTGAAGTCTATAATCAATTCTTTGGTCTTTTTGATGTTCAGGGCGAGGTTATGACTCTTGCACCACAAGACCAGTCTGAGAACCTCTGACCTATAGGCCGTTTCATCTTCTTCTGATATGAGTCCCACCAATGTAAAAAAATCTGTAAATTTCATTATAGAGTTAGTGGGGCAGTCATTGGTGTAGAGTGAATACAAAAGGGGGCTTAGCACACAACCCTGTGGAGAGCCAGTACTGAGAGCAAGAATGGAGGAAAAATAGCTGTCAATCCTAACAGTTTGGGGTCTGTTAGTAAGAAAGTCCTTCATCCAACAGAAGATGTGAGAGGAGAGGCCCAGTTAATCAGAATTTAATCAGATCAGAAGTTCAGTTAAAATCAGCTGATAATGTCTGGTTTTATGAAGCACTGCAGGCCCTGTAGATGCTGAGAACTGGTTTTGTGAATCACTTTCTGGGGCCTGGGCTTCTTTCACCCTGGGGGCTTGTAGCCATGTTCTCACAAACGACACTTCCTTACATCCCCATCTGCTTAGGTTGAATATAGTTGCTAAGTAGGCAAGTAATAAGCTTCTGATATTAGTGGTGAATAGAAAATGGAACATAATTGAAGGTTGAATGCAATTTGATGCAATTCCATAAAACTATATGTCATCAAAAGTTTATGGATGGCAGAAAAAAAATTGAACCATTTGGTAAGGAAATAAAGAAGTGAATAAACAGTAATAAAACTGTGATCACCCATAAAACAATAAAAAACAGTATCCCCCTTCATACTTACATATATCAACCATGATTGTCATCAACATTGATAATTTAATTATCAAATGTGCTATGGAACAGCTAGTTTTTTAATCTTTTGTGAAATAAAGTTAAAATTTCTGCTGGACCTTGGTGTAGGAAGCTGTGCTATAAATTCTGTTTCTTTTGATTTAGTTTTGATTTTATGTTAGTTTCAATAAAAAAATGCAATTAAAGAAAAATGTTCTCATCTTACTCCCACCCATAATTTTTCTTTTGGAGGAAAGTTATTTTCAGAAATGAACACCATAGTTGTTTCCTTCCCTCTTTCTCCACTAAAAGTTTGAAATCACTGGTGCTCTTTGTTAGGGACCAAAAACCTGAGTTTTGACTTTCATTGTTGCATGCAATATGCAATTCAGAAAGAAATTTCAATGGTTAAAGAAAACTTATAAATAATCACATTTTCTATATTCTGAGATGATACTGAAGTGCTTGCACAGATATGAGTACCTTTTTAATGAATAGTAGAAAAATCTGTGCTTTTTTCCAAATTCAAAATACTTTTTTGACCATTTTCTAAGGCATATACAACTTAATATATATTAAATAATCCTGCAGATTTTGACATCAAGCCAACGTCCTCCATCCCATAGACACTACTAACATTCAGTCTTTTAAGTGCCATGGATCAAATGCCTCCTGATTTCCTGGGTGCTTCATGCATTGAGTTCTACATAAACCAAAATCAGGACAATTTGTTAAAAGATAAAGAAGTAATAATCATAAAACAATATGAAATGCAATCCCTTGTTTATTTATAAGATCCTACCCTGGAATAAATCACTTTAAATTTTGCCTTCTAGAAAGAAGGAAAATTATGTAGTAGAATCATGGTGGCAGTGGAATTTCTGGAAAAGTCAAACCTGATCCAGACATAGAGCTATCATCTATGAACCCTGGATTCCACTGAGATCATCTTAATTTATAAATGTAATGCTGTATTCAGAATATAGCAAGGTACTAAGAATACTGCTTTTTGGAAACTGGGCTGGTTGCTATCTAATGGCTTTAAATCGTTAAAGTGATGTATAGTTCCCTTTGGAAAGAGATTATAGTTCCCTCCAGAACCTTTTTAGAGGGGTCTGGGAAGTTCTGCATGGGATTTTGGGGGTACAGTTCCTAAACAGTGATTTACCCACTCTCACTTGAAAAACCAATACAGTAAACACAGAACTACAGTTGATAAGTAGCAACAGAATTACTATTTTTTTTTTTTAAAAAAAGAAGGGTAGCTCTTTATGTATATCCAACAGATTCCAAAATGGAACTGCTTAGATAGCAAAATGAATCATAAAACTTTAGTGGCAGGTCTTTTTACTAAACAATTATTGTTGATAATTGTTGAAATGGCACAGATTTTCATCTAACCAGTTCTTGAAGTTTTAGGCTGGGGTGGGTAACTGAGAGCTTGGAAAAATTGCACGGTATAGGGAAATATTCTCGTGGTATTAGCATTCTACACACAGGCAATTGTACAGTGCATGACACACCCCAATTACATTACAATCTATCACAGATGATGCACAAGATTTTGACTTCCTATGTTGCCATAATATTAAAGAAAGTTTCTGGCAGGTGTGGCTGTCTTCATGCAAGGTTGCTAAAAAGTGTGCTATGACTGAGTGCTCTCCAACATTAAAAAATGCACAGGAATGTATTTGTATGCTGAAAGCTAAATGTCAAGACTAAAGGGTAATCTCTCTTCCTAACATTGCCAATTTATAAAGTTTAATGTTTTTATGTAAGACTCTTTCATTAAAAATAGATAAGTGGATCTTATTATTTAGGAACATTATTCACAATGATTGTAAAAACCATGTAGCTTTGCTATCCTTTCTACATATATCTTCATGTAATTTGCCCTCATTTCTGCATATATCAACAATATACTTTAAGCATGAGTTTAAGGAGAGGATGATAATGTTAAAATTAAGCAACATATAGCAGGTGAAACTGTCGTACTAGAAAATACCACTACAGACTTGGCCACAAATGGCATTATATTGGCAATATCAACCCTTAAGTTAATTTACAGCCATTTTAGACTATATTGCCTTTATTTCTTTCCCCAAGGGTAATCATACAGTTACTGATGGTTGTAATTGTGTACTGCTTACCAGACGTTTTATTTAAGACTGCCACTTTACACTATTCTATTTAAAAATTAACACTTAATCGTTCCAGTAAGTGAACTCTCAAAAATTTAGCTGTTTTTCCTTAGGACTTACTATAATAAATTAACACACAAAACTTGAACCTGCCAGAAATAGACACTTTCAAACAATATTTAAGATGGAATGAATGTATTCTGGAAGCATAGAAACAGGACCTTTAGTGTTTCTTTTAAGATGCAGTAGCATTGAACATTAATAAGACAAATCACAGAAAGCACTTATTCGAGGATCTCATAGTTCCTTCTATAGTGGGATTAAATTAAAAACCTTTCTTTGGAGCTGCACAGTATTCTAACAACAGGAAATGTTTTGGAGAAGGTTTATGACTCCAATGGAAGATTGCAGTATCATACTCTTAACAACATACAGCCATATACTGTAACTGGGAAAAATTAGTTTGCACTCTCGAAATGAACACATATTACTAAATTCTTATCAACTGGAAGCAAAATTATAGCACTCAAGAATGAAAAAAATAAGGACTAGAGAATTTTTTTTTACTAACAACTTTAATTAAGAGGTCTAAAGCCAGGAATGATTTTATTTCTTCCTCTTTTAAAAACATGATATGCACTCAGGGTAGTGCACATACAAACTCAATGTGAATACTGATCACAGTGAAAACAAGAAATGTTATTGCACGCTCATCCAGATAAAGCACTTAATGGTGTACTGCTCTTTTTCTGTTACATCCACTGAAATAGGTTATCACTGTGGGCAGGAAAAGATCATGTGCCCTAAAGCTATGGGACAAATCTGTCAGCTTTAACCAGACTTCAGTCTATTTTTCCACATCAATTTTGTTTTGTTTTTAAAGTCATCACAAAAAAAAAAATCAGATATGTGTTTGTACACATTCCTTCTACTCAACACCTTTGGGATTGTTATTTTCATAACATGTAAATGTTTAGAAGTTATTTTCTCTAAAATAATGTGTTTTCTTCAGTGCTCTTCTTGCATATGTACAATTTTGTACACATTTTCCCCTTAGGTATGCATATTCTGTATATGTATAATTTTCTTAAATATCTGGTGTGCATGTATTATTGAAGGATTAATGCATTAGATATCCACATTGCTTATTCTTGTTTTTATTTTAATTATCAAACTCTTTCTGCCATTTCTTAATCACAAAACTATTTCACTTTATATCTAAAATGCAAGCAAGTGAAGCAAAAGTCTGCAGTCTTTTTTCTCACCCAAGCAAATATGTCAAGTTATATAACGTTTATCTGATTCACTGATGTATTTGACATTTATAACTGTTTTTTACATTAAGTGAATGAACACTATTAAGGTAAACAATAATGCATGCAATTCATATAAGTGTTTTTACATAAATCATAAACAATATTTTTAGAGGAAAGGGGCAGTCTGTCAAAATCAAACATTTAATTAAAGTAGAAATGAATGCTAGGTATTAATTCATGCTGAAAGGTCATTTAGATGTCCATCAATGAAATATACAACTACTCAGGAGGGAAAATGAAGGACGACAGCATTTGTCCAAATATATGCTCGAATATATCATAAATCCCAGGCAAAATAATTGCAGATTTGCAGGTGAGAATATCCTATAGGAGATCTAATTGCTTGGAAGATCCCAAATCTGTATAAATGCTTATTTTCAGGGTATGCTTATTGATTGAAGTCAAAATCTTCAACTCAGTTACTTAAGAGAGGTATCACTGGAAGATGGCAATCTGTATCTGTATTTCTTCCTGCAGCTGCTTTTCTGCCTGCTGAGTGCCCTGCCATGTTTAATATTGAAATTAAGGCTTAAAAGTCACTATCTCAAAAGATGCTGATTAGATTTAGTCAGCTTAAAAAAAGAAAATCCTAGCCTGGGTGACCATAGAGAAGAACAGTCAGATCTTATTTATGTGTGCTGGGAAACCTTGTGCATTTCTTCTTCCAGGAACAAATGGAACATGGAGGCAGAAAGAACAAAATAGCCACAGCGGAAACCATAGCAAAATGTCATTAGAGTATTGGAGAAAATTACAGTGTTAGGCTAACCTAATGTCAGATTTGAAAACATTGCAATACAGAGTAATGTAATTTATTTTCAGATAACCATCTTAATGCACATTATCGGGAAAATGCTTCCCAGCCAAAAGCAGGCATAAGTGAGATGCAGTTTGAAAGCGAATTCAAGGCCATAAAATATTTCAGACTTCATTCTTGTTCTGATTGTAATATTACTATCATTATTTACCTGGAACACAAATCTACCCAACCTTGCAAATACTAATGTGTTTGAGAGTTTTAAAAAGATAATTTAATAGGGATTATTTCAGTTCAGATCAGGCACAAGCAATGAGATCATGCATGAAGGGTTGAAGTTGGCTACTTTACTGCATTCTACCTGTAGTACAAGAATCACCCCATATTTCCTGCTTTTTTGGGGGAACAAACAGATAAGATTCCATGGGATGTGGGAGCGGGGGGGGGGGTGTCGCTCCTAAGCCTCTTGCAGTTCTGCAATGGCTCAAGGCTAAGTTCCTGCTTGATCCCTCCTCTTTGCCTGGCTGGTATCATAGTTTCACAACAGTTCATTTGAATGATTTCACATACAAGAAAGCACACTAAACCAACTTAGATCTGAGAGTTTTAGTATTACCTATATATATTCCTGGATTTTTGCAGTGAAATTCTCAATGCAAAGAAAGTAAAAAATGCAAGGGCAGAAACATGCAGATATTTTACTGAAAATTATTTATGCTCAAGCATATATCAAAATGATCTAAGCTGATACATGTTCAGATTGGTATAAAATCTTCTGCTTTGAGCAGGGGGTTGGACTAAAAGATTTCCAAGATACTTTCCAGCTCTGTGATTCTATATCCCTATTTCTGATAATCAAACCACATAGGATATCTACAGATATTTTTTTTTAGCATGGTGATAAAAGTGGCTTTGAAGTCTTCATTTTCCCTTGATTTATATTCTGTTCAACTTCATGCATCATACCTAATGCTTCCACTCTCTATTTTCCCCACAAAACCAGCCCTGTGAGGTGAATTGGACTGAGATAGATTGGCTCAAAATCCTCAGTTGGTTTTCATGTCTAAGGAAGACTGGAACTCATGGTCTTCTTCGCTACAGTACAAAACTAGTTCTCAAAAAATATAACAGAAACAAAAAGCCTGACATCTTCGGACATAAGCATTAAGTCACATAAACAACAAATGTCTCCAAAAAAGAGAATGTTTTGAGCAGTAGATTGTGTAGAAGTGGAATGGGGTGTTTAACTATAATTCATTATCTGCCTAACTTTGTGTTTGGAAAGTTGTGTGAGATTTCTCAAACTAGACTGATTTATGTTTAATTTAACCCAAATGTATATAAATTGAAGGTAATAGAATATGTCCTTCCTCCCTATTGGTATCAGCCTTGTAGTAAAAAGCCCCAAATCAAAGTGCAATCTGTGAAGGAAATCACTAAACCTATAATTATTATAAATCGATTTGATTTTTCCATAGGTATGGAATATGGTTTTTACTTATCTCTGACACCACTAAATCAAGTTAGGTTGAAAATGTTTGCTTTGTGATTTAAAAGCCCATTCAGAGATGGAGAAACTTTGGGTTTGTTTTTGGTTTTTTTGTCAAATCAACAGCCTGTTCTCAAACCTGCTGCTCTTGAGATTATATATAAGCAAGAATTATTTAGTAGTTAACTGAGGCACTTTGAAAGTAGCATTGCCAACACATCTGGGTATTGTAGTGCATATTTTAAGCAAGCAATGGAATTGTAGAAAAGAAAGGCATAAGTACAATGAAATTAGGAGATGGCCAAAGCTGAATATTGCTTGATAAAACTCCCCTCCAAAAAATCACAAGGTTTAAGTAAGCCATGGTTTATATAGATGAGCTTTCCTTCAGTGAAGTTCAGTTCTGTTTGGAAGATGAGTTAGATATGCATATTACTGTGAAGTTTCTTTTTTTAAAAAAATGGGTCTGCTTTCCTAGAGCAAATATTTCAGCCATCGTTAATCTTTATTATTTGCAGAGTAGAAACTTTGCTGCATGATTTAATGAACATAGTGTTAATTTATTCCCCTCATAGAAAAGCAATGGACCAAATTAGAGAAAAACTTAAGGAAACATATTGCAGAATGTAGGATATGCATCTGTGGGTGAGTTTTCTCATCTTGCTGAAAACAAAAATTGGTTACTTTGAATAAGCCCTTTTGTCAGTTTGTTTTAACTGAGGCCACAATGAAGGATTACAAAACGACAAAATTGATTTTTCTCTCTTTATCTTTGTCAAATAATTCATCCAAACCAGTCAGTATTCTTGTAATGAGATTAGTGAATCTATCAAGTTTATTGCAATCCAGAAAATAATATAAGAAAGGGGAAAAATCCACAATATTTGGACATATGGGTGTTTCTGTAAAATATTCATTTTTATTCATTGGAAGTAAGTATAGGTTTAATTCTTGGGTCTAGCTTGAAGATATGGGTGAACAAATTCTAGAATGAAGACATTTAATTTATCTCTGTCTTTCTCTGTCTCTGTCTGTCTGCCTGCCTGCCTGCCTGCTTGCCTGCCTGTGTGCGTGCCTGCCTGTCTGTCTGACTGTCTCTCTCTCTCTGTCTCTCTCTCCCTCTCCCCACTCCCTCACAGGCTTAGATTTTAGCAACGAACTGTGCAAGAATTTGTAATCACATAGATGCTGGCAGTGACTGCTCTTAACTATATGACAATTTGAAATTAAATAAGTAGGTAGTATTTCTGCATGATATTTCACATTGTGTGGGTTTGGATTGGTTTTAAGTACTGTACTTTACTTCAAAACTTTATTTATTTTTCCTTCACCTTTTCCTATCTTTTACACCCAACATTCTAAACTCAGAAATAATTGGAAAATCAAATAAAAATAATAAAAAATGGCTCCAGAAATTAATTTTTTTCTTTACCCTTCTACACAGTGATTTTGTGAAATTATAGTCATTCACTGAAACCTTATGACAATCATTTTTCCTTCTTCCTCATTACTTAGTTGTTGAATGACTAAAGAAATTAGATGCTAATTTGACTGAATATAAACTAGTAGCATTCTATCTTTGATATACTGACTGTTCAGTCAAGCCTGTCTACTTTAACCATGACTAAATATGGATTTAGTCCAGCTAAATTTGTGGGATTTTAGTGGGCCATAATGTGAGTGAAGACTGTTACCATGTATCTACCATATTCAATGATAATGATAATTCACTCAGACAGTCTTTATTAGGGAAAAATGCTACTGTGGAATCTTTGGTGCTCTCTGAGCTTGATTAGTTGCTTACAGACATTTCATTATCTGATTAGGTAACATCTCCAGTGCTTTTGCATATATGCAGTTGATTGTCCTGTCAGTGTTAGTGAAGATAGTTTTCTCCTGGGTAGTTCCTTGATTAGGCTGTTGTTTAGTGTTTGTTTGATTGTTTGTCTAGTGTTAATTCTTGCTTCTGAAAAGTGTTGAAAAGTATTGAATGATGGGTATGGGAAAAAAAGATTTTAGAATCTCAAAGTTTTACATAGTAGATTTTTTTTTCCTAATGAGATGGGTGATGAACTGAGTAATTGGAAGGGAGAAGGAGAAAAAAGTCTAATTAACTGTAGTTACTAATTACTGGGCTCCACATGAAAACACAGCTGGAGCCCTGATGACTGATCCTTACTTTAATTTTGCATGGGGGAGATTAGATGCCATAGTTCAGTCATCTACATTTATCCAGATTTGATTTTAGGAAAAGAGTGGGAAAACATAAATTTACCTTCAAAAAAACCATTATATCCCATCTATTAATAAATCACTTCTGCTTATCTATCTATTCATGTGGCATTCATTTGTGGTTTCTGAGAAGATAATGCACAGTTACACACACAGCACAAGTCACAAAGTCTGCTGTACATACAACCTGCAACTAAGTCTCCCTGAATTCAGTGGATCTTGCTTTGCAGAATGCAATCTATCTCTGGGCCTGATTATAGATAGAATAGGCACCTCAGAAAACTTGGGCATTATTTATTCACAATAAGCTTTGCAATTAGTAATGTAATGCATGTTCCATGGCATTTATACATTACTAAGTAATGATAGAATGACATTCTGGGCATAAACATTCCTTGTATTTGCAGTTTGGGAGAAGGGCTTTACTCCACATGAGCTGTCATGCCTCTGTACTAGTACATTTGTCTACCCAGTAAGTGTTTTATTGCCTCTTTTATTTTTGTCCTTTTTAAAGGCCTCTAACTTTCAGTAAAAAATGTATAAATGGTAACATTAGTTGGTTTGCTGCTACCACCAGGTTGACAACAATATGGTTAAACCATTAAGTTTTATATATAGGGAGTAAAATTAAAAGAAGGGCTTATAGGTAGTCCTTAATTCAACCAGTGCAATTCCAGGATGCTGCAACCAATCATAAAGGAAAGCCAATTGCCAAGTACCCAAAATGTAGACATGTGACCAAGGGGATGTGTTTGGCACAACATTTTACTGCTTTACAGGTCATAAAGCACCTGTTCTAGGCCTGTTGTGATTTTGCATGATTGTTAAGCAACCAGATGTAAATTGAAGGCTACCTGTACTTCATTGGCTATGTCATTTCACTATATATCCTTTTGGTATTATTTCTAAAAGGCTGCCTCAGAATACTTTCCAGGTTTGACTAATGAAAAACAGAATTAATTAATTAAGCTCTAGTTATGGCTAAACTACTTTTAGTACCTGTTTCTGAATAAGAACAGTAAAGTGGAGAAGAGTGTTAGACATTTTTGTTCTTATTTTGCATTAACTTGTCTCCCTTTTACCTTGGAAGTTACAAGCTACAACACTAGATTGTAGTAGCAAGTATTCCAGTGGAGTCATTGTGTTATGCCTTCCTTCATGCTCTCTATTCTCTGATTTTGCTCCTTGACATGTGTCTCCTTCAAGTATATACCACATGCATGTACATTTAACCCCCACTCCCACACATACACATATTGCACATATATTGCAATATGGCAAGATATCTACTACCATCTATTTATCATCTATCAATCTATCTATCTCCTTTCAGTATGAAAGGAGACATTAAAGTTTGTCTCTGGTTGATTTGCTTGGAATTAGGGATGGATTAATTTGAAAGATAAGTGAACCTTAGGGAATCAAAGATAAGAACTGAATTTCTAATGAAATTACTATTAGCCAAGTTTCAAATGATTTGGATTTTGCTTTTAACATTTTGCATGTGAAATACATTAAGTGATCTGAATATTAATTTTCCGAATGTGGAGAGAGTCAAGAACATTTGGTATAGATGAAATAAGAAAAGACAACTTGAATAATGATGGGAGTTTGAGTTGACTGGGTCTATCAATCTGTCAATTACTAAAATCTACCAATCTAGCTATCTATTTAGAAAAAGAACAAAATGAACAAAATGAAAAGTAACCAACAGCTAAATATCAAAATGACCCAGGTTGGCTCTTACAGATGGCAAATCAGTGCGTGGAAGAGAATAAAGGTAATGCTGAAACACACATTACAAAGGCAACATTAGTACATTAATGCCAATTGTGCAATGTTTAGTTCAAGGATGACTAACCTGGACCAAACCTGGGCCAAATGTAACATTTGAAAACAGTGTTTCTTAATCACTTTGTCTCTTGCCAAACATTGATATAATTAATGAATTTTTTTAAAGTAAAATAATATTTTGGCCTTCTG
Source organism: Bungarus multicinctus (assembly GCA_023653725.1). Classification (NCBI taxonomy): domain Eukaryota; kingdom Metazoa; phylum Chordata; class Lepidosauria; order Squamata; family Elapidae; genus Bungarus; species Bungarus multicinctus. The sequence goes on from CM042836.1 coordinate 108,088,493, forward strand.
ATGATCCCCCAGGAGAGGTTCTCAAATGTTTCTGCTACTATTCTAGTTGCTCCTTGTCTTGAATATCATCAGGGGTGCTCAACTGAAGATGTAGGTTCACCATGTGGTCCCCAAATAGCCTGCAAAGTTGTTGCCAAATTGTTAATGTGGCAGAAGTATTAAAAAGGAATAGTCATATGTCTTTAATTTAACTTTATAACACAATGTTTGTCCTGATTCTATTTTCAAGTAGTCCTGACTTACCAACTGTAATTGGGACCAACAACTCCATCACTAAATGGTCATCTAAACAAATTGGTCATTAAGATGTTTAAAATGTTGGTCATATACATACTTACTGTATGTGGCATGAAGAATATGGTATAGTGGTGAACATGTTGGCTTAGGACCAGGGGACCCAAGATTAGGTCTGCCTTCTGCCATGGAAAGTCACTGGATGACTTTGGGTCAATCTTTCAATAATCAGCCCAACCTACCTCACAGAATTGTTGTTGTGGGAATAATTGTGTTGTGTGTACTATTTTCAGCTCCCGGAAGAAAAATAGGATATAAATCTAACACATCTGTAAAATAAGTGTCTATATGGAAAATTTATGTTTTACTGGCAAGGAAATAAAGGGAGACTAGTATAGATCTATTTCAAGCTGTTTAGCTCTCATCAGCTAGCCACAGCCTCCTGGGATTTGGTCCCAGGCTACTTGTATATTAGTAGATGTATTAACCTCTAAGCCACAGACTCTCCTTCCTTTGTTGGCTATACCAGGGGAAACATAAGGCTTTTTTTGACAGGCAGCCTAGTCTACCCAATTATGGGACAGAGTATACTGCTTCTGTTTTTGCCTTTCAGCCCCAATCCAGAAGCCTCCACAGGCAATCGCTTTTGCAACAAAACTATTTTTGGGTTAAATTTCTATTTTACCGAGAAATAAATAAAGGGAGACTAGTATAGGTCTATTTCAAGCTATTTAGCACTCATCAGGTAGCCATGCCCTTTGGGGATTTAAACCCAGGCTACTTTCATATTAGGTAGAACTAAACCTTTGTCTACATGGAAATTAATCTCACTGCACATTTACTCCACATATATAAGGCATAGGATTGCAGTTTAAGACTCTCTCTTTTTCATCTAGAAGATAGTAGCAGGTGGTCTTTTTGAACTGAAATGATTGCATTGAAGGGGTCATCCAACTATCCACTTGAAGAAGTGCAAAATTGGCTGTGGCTTCTGGCTGCTTAGTCAACATACACACATTGAGTTTAAAAGTGCAGTGCTTTAGACTGAAATCTCCTGATGAAGAACAGAGTTTTGTAAGCAGTTGATGTCTCCTAATATAAACTGATAAAAGTCAAGATATCTCCCTCCCCAAAGCTGAGAAATCATCAGAAGGTGGTAGTCAGAAACCTTATTGTCAAGAGTCTGCTCTGCTGAGAGTAAAATCTCAGTAAAATCACTACCACGGTTCTTGAGAAATCAAAATAATCATGGCAGAAATTAGCTTGACAGGATACTGGCACTTCAATGGGAGTTCCTGAAGTATCAAAGAGGAACTTCCCTCTCCCCCTGGAACTAACTGGAAACCCAGATATTGTACTAGGATTTTTTTTTTCATGCAAAACATTCACTCTGCTACAGCCTTTTTTCAAGGTGATTTAGGATTCACTATTATTCCAGCTACCTAGCAACCTTTCATTATTCTTATCCTACTCAGCATTATTTTTTTGCATTTCTCTCTCGGACACAAAAACTTTTGAAACTATTTTTATTGTTTTACAGCAGGCTTTAAAACTTGGAAGGGTACCTGTCTGTGTGTATATATACATATATGCATGCTAAGTTGGAAAACATACATAAATTTGCATAAAAGAACAAAAATGAAAACAATGCACAAATAGCTTGTTTGCACGTTCCTACAATCTCAGTTCTTTGTAGTGAGCACCTTCCATTTAATCCCTACTGTATTTCTATTCTGTAATCATTCTGATGTGTAGAATCAGCCTCCTCTGGTAAAGACCCTGCAAAATGCTCTAATCATAAATCAACTTTGCTTGACACAGAAAATAAACAATAAATCCAGCTATTAGAACGAGAGGCAGGACGTTCTAGAGTCTTCTGAGATGACAAGCAATATAGAAATAAATTAATAACAATAATACATAGCATTATTCCCTCTTGTTCTCTTTTCATTTAATGATCTCTTAGCGCAATCATACTGAGGTCCCTGGTTAATGTAGTTCTGCTTGTGTCAGCTTGAGCCTGGGAAAATGGGAGGGGGGAATTTTGTGCAGCATACGTGGTTAGACATAATAGCATTCTTCTTTAAAGTCAAGGTCATGTTATTCGTGCACCCAGTTGAGGAATGGTTGAGGGAATATCTCAAGTTGGGATGGATGGTAATTGGGGCATGTGATGGAATGAGGGGTGCAGGGGGTGGATTTGTAATTTTTTTACTTATTGGAGGGAAACCTGAAACTTTCAGATTTGGAATTTCCCAGATGTGCCAGTTTACTACTCTAATAAAAGGAAACTTTGAGAACATGTCTGCCTCTAAGTTATTTATTGGAGTCGAGGTTTTCTGGAATGTTGACAGCATGTCTATGGAGATTCTTAGTCATCCAAGTCATGGTTGTCCCAAAGTGCTTTTTCAAGAAGCAACAGAACTTTCTGGTTTTTCTTTGAAGACATTTTACCTCTCATCCAAGAAGCTTCTTCAGTTCTGACTGGATGGTGGAAAATGGAAAGATTTACAACTCCTTGCAGACAGTTGGTCATTTGCATTCTTTTAGTGGGTCTTTAAGGCCCCCTTATCTGTATCATCAGGGTCTGTAGTTCTTCTTGTACAACAACTTGAGCACACAGGGATACAAACACAGAACTGTCAATGATCCAGATCTTAAGAAAGAGGGAGGAACATGGGAAGAGGAGGTGGTTTACTTTGCTGAACCAATTTATACAAACTATTTAATTTACTTATTAATTCCACACATTTTTAGTTATTTTCCAAAGAGGTGAGTGGGTGATAGAGATAGTGATAGTCTACTCTCCAAAGCTATGCTTTGAATAGCTTCCATATTTACAAGTATCCATGAGGAGATGGCATGGTGGGGCAAATATCAACCTATGTATGATGACATCATTTTATGGAATTGCCTCTGATGGTGGAACACAAGCACATACATACGAGGCTGGCTCCAGGGGATTGTCAACGCTTCTTTGAGAGAGGGGGTGCTCCCGGCCGCCCTGAAGGCGGCAGTGGTGCGCCCCCTCCTCAAGAAGCCTTCCCTGGACCCGGCTATTTTAAACAACTATCGTCCGGTCTCCAACCTTCCCTTTGTGGCGAAGGTTGTTGAGAGTGTGGTGGCACGTCAGCTCCCCCGGTACCTGGAGGAAGCTACTTACCTCGATCCGTCCCAATCGGGCTTCAGGCCTGGACATAGCACTGAGACGGCATTGGTCGCGTTGGTCGATGATCTCTGGAGGGCTCGTGACAGAGGGTTCTCCTCTGTCCTGGTCCTATTAGACCTCTCGGCGGCTTTCGATACTATCGACCATAGTATTTTGTTGCGACGGTTGGAGGGGTTGGGGATGGGTGGAACCGTCCTTCGATGGTTCTCCTCCTTCCTCTCTGACCGTTCGCAATTTGTGTTGGCGGGGGGGGGAGAGATCCACCTCTAGGCCCCTGCTTTGTGGGGTGCCTCAGGGGTCGGTCCTCTCTCCCCTCTTGTTCAACATTTATATGAAGCCGCTGGGCGAGATCATCCGTGGTCTTGGAGTAAGGTGTCATCTATATGCAGATGATACCCAGTTATACATCTCTACTCCAGACCACCCCAACGCTGCTGTGGGGGCTATGTCCAGGTGCTTGGAGGCCGTGCAGGATTGGATGGGCGGGAACAGGCTTCGGCTCAACCCATCCAAGACCGAGTGGCTGTGGTTTCCGGCGCCCCGATATAGCCAGCTGACACCTTTGCTGGCTATCGGGGGGAAGTTTTGCCCCCCGCAGAGAGGGCTCGCAACCTGGGTGTTCTCCTGGATGTACGGCTGTCGCTTGAACATCACATCGCGGCCGTCTCCAGGGGGGCGTTTCATCAGATCCGTCGGATCTACCGGTTGCGGCCCTTCCTGGATCGGGACGCCTTGCGCACGGTCACTCAGGCCCTTGTCACCTCTTGCCTGGACTATTGTAATGCCCTCTACATGGGGCTCCCCGCGGGGAGCATCTGGAGACTCCAGCTGGTGCAAAATGCAGCCGCGCGGATGATTATGGGGGTGTCGCGTAGCGCCCATGTGACGCCACTTCTGCGCGAGCTGCATTGGTTGCCGGTGGCTCTCCGGGTTCGCTTTAAGGTTCTAGTTTTGACCTTTAGGGCGACCCATGGCATAGGACCAGGTTATCTTCAGGACCGCATTCTGCCGGTGATCTCCAACAGGCCAGTGCGTTCCCACAGAGAGGGTCTGCTCCGGGTGCCGTCGGCCGCTATGTGTCGTCTGGCGGCGCCGAGGGGTAGGGCCTTCTCTGTGGGTGCCCCCGCCCTCTGGAATACTCTGCCACCGGAGCTTCGTACTGACACGGACCTGAGGGCCTTCAGGCGCGCGTTGAAGACCTGGCTCTTTGAGCTGGCCGGCCTGGGCTGAGATAATGGTTTTATTTTGGTCTCCATGGTATTTAAATTTTAAATTGGGGTTTTAAGGTGGGGGGGTGGGACCTGTTTAGTTTTTATTTATCAGCCAAATTGGTTTAATACTTTTTTAATTTTTGTATATTTGTGGGTTTTTAGATAGGCTGTACACCGCCCTGAGTCCCCTGGGAGAAGGGCGGTATATAAATTTGATTAATAAATAATAAATAAAAATGATGGTGCTGGTAGGGAATGCTGTTGATTACAATCCTTTGAGATTGGCCCTCTTAACTGGAGCTGATAGAACAGAACAAAACATGCCCAGAAATCTTTTCCAAAGTATCTTAAATTCAGATTACTGGGTTTTTTTAAAAAAAAAACCAAATATCACAAATTTAATCTGTTATCTGTGCTGGTTTCTTATGTGTAAGGGTCAAATAAAGGCTTCTTGAAAAATGAAACTGATCAATAAAATGGTGCAGGCTTTCTGAGAAATTTTCCTATGGTGATACATTTTCATCCCTAGTAAGTTCGGGGGGGGGGGGGGGGAGTCACTAACACATATACATCTGTGATCATTTTAATTTGAAACCCAATAAAAAAAGATTTGCTTTCCAATATCCTTTTCTTGACTCTTCTAATTATGATTCATGCAATCACATTTTAATTTTTTTTAATTATTAAATTCAGTTATAAGAGATATGTAAGCTTCTCATTAAATTTTATGTCAGCACCAAGGATTAATACTGTCTGTATGAGATATACATATTTTTTCCAGATTTGTTAATTTTTTTTTTAATCCTGCCTTTATTATTTTTATAAATAACTCAAGGCAGCAAATATATCCAACTAACCTTCTTCCTCTTATTTTCTCCCCAACAACAACATCCCAATGAGGTACGTAGGCTGAAAGAGAGTGAGTGCCCAAGATCACCCAGCTAGTTTTCATGGCTAAGGCAGAACTAGAATTCATGGTGTCCTACTATCACCACTAGATGAAACTGGCTGTTTCCTGCAAGCAAATTACATCTTGTTCAATCTTTTTAAGGGAAATAATCTTTTTTTTTAGGAGCACTTGCTCCATTTATATTCCATATTAGGTATTGATAATCCATATTTATGCCAAAGATTTAGAAAAGTCAATACCTGTAGCAGTATCAGTATTCAGAGTATTAGGACCCTTTGTCTTTTCCAGTTTAACATTTTACTGTTTATAAAATATTGTAAAATACAAAAGTAAATAGAAAAGCAGTGAGAAGGAAGAGGGGGAAGAGAAATAAAGAAGGATAAGAAAAAGAAAGAAAGAAAAAAAACATTTCTTGCAGTAAAATAAGACATTAACATCAAATCACAACTTTTTTGCTTTTTTGTAGTTATGTGAACAAGCCATTTGTGTAAAGATCTATCAATCTATTTGGTAAAACCCCAAACCAAAATTTCATTCTTTTCCATTTCAAGCATGAAGTTTAGAAGCATTCTCAAATGGAAGCAAAAGTACTTATGTTCTTTTCTTTAATCAAAGTAGTCAATTGTGCCATTTCAGCCAACTCCAGACCTTTTGTTTTTTCCATTTGGCATTTCTTCTAGTTCCCTTTTAAATATACACTTGCTTTTTGGACTGAGTTCAGTTTGAAACTTTGTTGTTTAAAAGTGATGCTCACTCCTTCCAATTTATCCCATTGAAATGGTATTTTTTCCTGTTTAGATTTGTCCATTAAAAAAAAAGCACAAATTCTAATTGGAATTTCTTTAAAGAAATTGTTAATTTGCAGTCTGGTAGAAAAAGGCTGGTGCAAAATGTGATCTCTGGTCTTTTTTTAATGAGCATTTTTTATGGGCCTAGACCAGCATATCCACATAAAATACATCAACATAGAATAGAATAGAATAGAATAGAATAGAATAGAATAGAATATTTTATTGGCCAAGTGTGATTGGACACACAAGGAATTTGTCTTGGTGTAAATACTCTCAGTATTCATAAAGAAAAGAAACATTCGTTAAGAATCAAGAATCATAACGTACAACACTTAATGATAGTCATAGGATACAATCAACATCAAATCATACTAGGAAACAGTCAATATAAATCGTGAGGATACAAGCAACAAAGTTACAGTCACAAGTGGGAGGGGATGGGTGATAAGGAGTGATGAGAAGATTAACAGTAATAGTAGTTGAACAGTGTTGAGGGAATTATTTGTTTAGCAGAGTGATGGCTTTCAGGAAAAAACTGTTCTTGTGTCTAGTTGTTCTGGTGTGCAGTGCTCTATAGTGTCATTTTGAGAGGAGTTGAAACAGTTTATGTCCAAGATGTGAGGGGTCTGTAAATATTTTCACAGCCCTCTTTTTGACTTGTGCCTCGATTGAAGGCAGGTGGGTGATAATTGTTTTTTCTCCTAATTATCCTCTGAAGTCTGTGTCTGTCCTGCTGGGTTGCAGAACCAAACCAGACAGTTATAGAAGTGCAGATGATAGATTCAATAATTCCTCGTAGAACTGGATCACCAGCTCCTTGGGCACTTTGAGCTTTCTGAGTTGGTGCAGAAAGAACATTGTTTTTTGTGCTTTTTTGATTCATAAATACAACAGTAGTAAAAGGATCCAGGTGGCATGTTTTGTAGGGTGGCTTAAAATGGCTTGGAAACTATAGGTGGTTAAAATAAATAATTAATGGAGCTTGGGAAATTTAATCATATTCTTTCTTTATTAGCTCTCAGTCCATTTCATCACAGATGTCGGGACAGCTGACTCTTTTTTTCAACACACCAACCTTTATCTCCAACTTTGAAGTATGCTTATCAATTATAGATGGAGCCAGAGATCAAAGTTCATAACCTGAAGACAATGTGTGGTTGAGAAAGTGAGGAACAATTTTTGAAGATAGTAACTAGAAGCTAGACTGAAACTCAGTAAGAGGATTACAGCTAAGTGATGTTAGTTATGTTTGATGGGTGGCTGGTTGTTTTTCTAGTCGTCCAGGATTTCTTGTTATAAACTTGCATTGTTATATATTGTTCTTTTTTTCTATTTCTAACTTGCCAAGAAGGAGTTGAGCAGTCTTCAAATGTGGATAGATAAATAAATAATGGTGGAGAACTTTCCATGAAATACAGTAACATTTATTGAGGAGATACGGAAATAAAATGACTATGGGGATAACAAGAAACATATAAACTTATGCTTTTTGCACCAAGTTTGCTTATTCATGCATGCAAAAGATCAATAGGATTCTTGGTGGGACAAGTTATTGCTATCTAATCTCCAAAATCAGGGATGTCAAACTTGCATTGTCATGGCATCGACATGTGGCGTATCAAGATATTTTTCCCTTCGCTGAACCAGCTGGGGGCAGGGCCAGCACATGATGCATCTGGCCTGCAGACTGCGAGTTTGACCCTAACCCTAACCCTAATTCTGTACTAAATCCAACTTATTATTACCTAACTGCCTGAGTCATTCTTGGGTTTATATTGTATCCCATGCCTCTAACTGATTAGGAAAAAATAGTCATTACTGGAGTTAATCCAAGTATCTATTAATATTTTGTTATATTTTAATTCATGTTTGGCTGACTTAGTCAATGCCTTAATGTTTTAGGATGGCATAGGATTTGGACTTAAGTAACAAGGTTGAGCGGGTCATTGAGCTTTGCTTTGACAGGACAATGATTGAACATTTCCTCAAAATGCTAAAAGAAGATAAAGATAAATCTAATTCATCAAATAGGCTTCTGCACATGTACATTGCATGTTCAACCCTCTTAAAAACAACAATGAAAAGTCACTTGAGTTAGAGTAGTCCTATGTCAATAGTTTCACTGATACAGATCCACTTCCCTTATTTATGCAAAACACTTCACTGAGTTGGATCAAAATTGGTCAGCACATTATTAATTGTGATGGGGGAAGGGAGGGAAGGAAAAATCATTATCTCCTTCTTCAAACTTACCATCTTAAGCAACAGATTGAAAAATTATTATTGTTATTGTTGTCATTGTTGTTGTTGTTGCACTTGCATTTTTGACTATCATAAGTCAAAGAACTTGGAGGGCCAAGAACATAAAAACTAAGAAGAAGAACAACAAAAATATATTTACAGAACTAAGTCTGAGTCAGCACTACTGCACTTGGAACATTTTTAATATTGTAATAAAAACAATTTAAAAAAATCTGTCAGCCTGGATTCTTTTGTCCTGATGCAAACACCATTGATAAAATATTTCCTGCATTACTGTTTTCTTTGTCATCCAATAATATAAGACCAATGAACCAGGTTGTATTGATATATGATGTTCTTTAAATAAATAAAAAATCTGAGGTGTTCTGGTATTGGCTTTCCTAATATGACTAAGCCCATGAATAAAATAATGCATCTTCTCATCTTCTGCAAGAAAAATGGAAGAAAATATACATGGATGCTTCAGGAACAAGGCAATGTAATTCAGTATTTTGAGTTTTTACTTCGACTGAATTAGCATTTTATTAACTCAATCTTTGTAATCATTTTTTTTATTGTCTTCCTTCCAGGGTTTAATAGAGGTCGTTTTATGTATGTATGTATGTATGTATGTATGTATGTATGTATGTATGTATGTGTATATATATATATATATATATATATATATATATACTTTGTATTACAACACCCTGTTAAGCCCCAATTAAGGGAGAAAGCATACTGCTTTCTTTTCTGTCTTTCGGCTCATCACCAGAGACCATACTGACAGAAAGCTATTTGTTTCGTTGCCTTTTGTTTACATGTGTGTAAGGTTTTTTAAGCTGATAATTTTAAATAATAAATAAGGGAGACTAGTATAGATCTATTTCGAGCTAGTTAGCTCTCTTCAGCTAGCCATACCCTTACTGGGATTCGAACCAGGGAAGTATTACATGTAAGGCAGTTGTAATTGCCTCTACACCACTGGCTCTCTCCTTATCAGCTCAGGCAGGGGAATAAGTATATACTTTGTATTACAACACCCTGTTAAGCCCCAATTAAGGGAGAAAGCATACTGCTTTCTTTTCTGTCTTTCGGCTCATCACCAGAGACCATACTGACAGAAAGCTATTTGTTTCGTTGCCTTTTGTTTACATGTGTGTAAGGTTTTTTAAGCTGATAATTTTAAATAATAAATAAGGGAGACTAGTATAGATCTATTTCGAGCTAGTTAGCTCTCTTCAGCTAGCCATACCCTTACTGGGATTCGAACCAGGGAAGTATTACATGTAAGGCAGTTGTAATTGCCTCTACACCACTGGCTCTCTCCTTATCAGCTCAGGCAGGGGAATAAGTATATACTTTGTATTACAACACCCTGTTAAGCCCCAATTAAGGGAGAAAGCATACTGCTTTCTTTTCTGTCTTTCGGCTCATCACCAGAGACCATACTGACAGAAAGCTATTTGTTTCGTTGCCTTTTGTTTACATGTGTGTAAGGTTTTTTAAGCTGATAATTTTAAATAATAAATAAGGGAGACTAGTATAGATCTATTTCGAGCTAGTTAGCTCTCTTCAGCTAGCCATACCCTTACTGGGATTCGAACCAGGGAAGTATTACATGTAAGGCAGTTGTAATTGCCTCTACACCACGGTCTCTCCTTATCAGCTCAGGCATGGGAATAAGTATATACTTTGTCATTACAACACCCTGTTTTAGCCCAAAGTAAGGGAGACAAGCATACTGCTTTCTTTTCTGTCTTTCGGCTCATCTACCACGAGACCATACTGACAGAAAGCTATTTGTTTCGTTGCCTTTTGTTTACATGTGTGTAAGGTTTTTTAAGCTGATAATTTTAATAATAAATAAGGGAGACTAGTATAGATCTATTTCGAGCTAGTTAGTCTCTCTTCAGCTAGCCATACCCTTACTGGGATTCGAACCAGGAATATTACATGTAGCCAGTTGTAATTGCCTCTACACCACGGCCTCTCCTTATCGCTCAGGCAGGGAATAAGTATTACTTTGTATTAACTTAAGCCCAATTAGGAAGAAAGCATACTGCTTTCTTTTCTGTCTTCGGCTATCACCAGAGACAACGACAGAAAGCTATTTGTTCGTTGCCTTTTTTGTTTACAGTGTGTAATTTTTTCAAGCTGATATAATAATAAATAATCCCTAACTCGAGGACTGATAAGGACGAGAGCCTCTACAACACTGCCTCATCTTCTGTTTCTATCCAGTAGTGGTAGTGAAGTTGCAATAGCTCGAAATAGTCTTACTATATCCCTTAGTATATTTATTGCTTATATTACTTAAAGGCAACGACAACAAATAGCTTTCTGTCAGTATGGTCTCTGTGATGAGCCGAAAGACAGAAAAGAAAGCAGTATGCTTTCTCCTTAATTGGGCTTAACAGGGTGTTGTAATACAAAGTATATACTTATTCCCCTGCCTGAGCTGATAAGGAGAGAGCCAGTGGTGTAGAGGCATTACAACTGCCTTACATGTAATACTTCCCTGGTTCGAATCCCAGTAAGGGTATGGCTAGCTGCAGAGAGCTAACTAGCTCGAAATAGATCTATACTAGTCTCCCTTATTTATTATTTAAAATTATCAGCTTAAAAAACCTTACACACATGTAAACAAAAGGCAACGAAACAAATAGCTTTCTGTCAGTATGGTCTCTGGTGATGAGCCGAAAGACAGAAAAGAAAGCAGTATGCTTTCTCCCTTAATTGGGGCTTAACAGGGTGTTGTAATACAAAGTATATACTTATTCCCCTGCCTGAGCTGATAAGGAGAGAGCCAGTGGTGTAGAGGCAATTACAACTGCCTTACATGTAATACTTCCCTGGTTCGAATCCCAGTAAGGGTATGGCTAGCTGAAGAGAGCTAACTAGCTCGAAATAGATCTATACTAGTCTCCCTTATTTATTATTTAAAATTATCAGCTTAAAAAACCTTACACACATGTAAACAAAAGGCAACGAAACAAATAGCTTTCTGTCAGTATGGTCTCTGGTGATGAGCCGAAAGACAGAAAAGAAAGCAGTATGCTTTCTCCCTTAATTGGGGCTTAACAGGGTGTTGTAATACAAAGTATATACTTATTCCCCTGCCTGAGCTGATAAGGAGAGAGCCAGTGGTGTAGAGGCAATTACAACTGCCTTACATGTAATACTTCCCTGGTTCGAATCCCAGTAAGGGTATGGCTAGCTGAAGAGAGCTAACTAGCTCGAAATAGATCTATACTAGTCTCCCTTATTTATTATTTAAAATTATCAGCTTAAAAAACCTTACACACATGTAAACAAAAGGCAACGAAACAAATAGCTTTCTGTCAGTATGGTCTCTGGTGATGAGCCGAAAGACAGAAAAGAAAGCAGTATGCTTTCTCCCTTAATTGGGGCTTAACAGGGTGTTGTAATACAAAGTATATACTTATTCCCCTGCCTGAGCTGATAAGGAGAGAGCCAGTGGTGTAGAGGCAATTACAACTGCCTTACATGTAATACTTCCCTGGTTCGAATCCCAGTAAGGGTATGGCTAGCTGAAGAGAGCTAACTAGCTCGAAATAGATCTATACTAGTCTCCCTTATTTATTATTTAAAATTATCAGCTTAAAAAACCTTACACATATATATATATATATATATATATATATATATATATATATATATATATATATATATATATATATATATATATATATATATATATATATATATATATATATATATATACAGGTCTTGGGGTGTTCATATCTATCTATCTATCTATCTATCTATCTATCTATCTATCTGCAGGTCTTGGGGTGTTCAGGTCTTTTCCCGTGTAAGATTGAGAGTATCTTGGTTTTGACTTGGTCCCACTTGCCACCTTCAGGCTGGTGCCTTCAGCTTCGTGCTTGTGCAAGCAAAGCATGGTCAGAGCTGCCGTCTCCCTATAAATACTGGTGGGAGGTTGGCTGTGTTGTCATTTCTTGATTGGTTGATGGGGTTGATGTCTGCAGATTGACCTTGTCGAAACGTCGCCAAGATATTCTCAATCTTACATGGGAAAAGACCCGAACATGTCAAGACCTGCATACCTGTACCTGTGAAAATCTATGTAGATAGATAGATGGATAGATAGATAGATAGATAGATAGATAGATAGATAGATAGATAGATAGATAGATAGGTAGGTAGGTAGGTAGGTAGGTAGGTAGGTAGGTAGTAGGTAGGTAGGTAGGTAGGTAGGTAGATAGATAGATAGATAGATAGATAGATAGATAGATAGATAGATAGATAGATAGATAGATAGATAGATAGATAGATAGATCGATCTTTGGTTCTTTGGTTCTTTGGGTTTTTTCCCACATAGAATTGGAAGTATCTAGGCAACGTTTCGATGAAGTCTCATTCATCATCTTCAGGCTTGTGTCTTCAGCCTTGTGCTTCTCGGAGTAACGTGAGCTTGCAGCTGCTTCTTCCTTGTAACTGCTAGTGGGGGTGTGACTTGATTGGGTGGGGGCTTGGCTGTGTTCTGATTGGGTGGGGGTGTGTTCTCATTGGTTGGGGGGTTGGCTGTGTTCTGATTGGCTGGGGGTGTGTTCTGTTCCGGTGCAGTTAAAGGAAGAAGCAGCTGCAAGCTCACATTACTCCGAGAAGCACAAGGCCAAAGACACAAGCCTGAAGATGATGAATGAGACTTCATCAAAACGTCGCCTAGATACTTCCAATTCTACGTGGGAGAAAACCCGAAAAACCAAAAATCCACATACAAATACCCACAAAAATCTCAGAAAACATATATATATATATATGTGGACAGATTTGCTTGGCAAACGTAGCTTTTCTGAAGATCATTTTGACTTTCAAGCTTTTCTTGCAAGAATTTAGGAACTGTGCTTCATTAAGGTTAAAAGTTACTTACTTGAAGAAGTTACTTCTTCTCTTACAGAGTTTTGTTAGGAGACAACACTCTTACAGAGTGTTGTTGGGAGTGTTGTTTCGCCTTGTAACAGTTCACATCTTTAGCATGTTCAGTGGACTTCTAATAATATAATGAACATAATATTATAATTTCACATTATAATTCATCATATACTACCAATCTACCATAGGCAGGCTTATATCTCATTATTTTTCTTGGAATTAAAATAGCAGGCATGTCTATAAAAGGTGTGAATACTATAACCAACTCTTAGTTATCAAGTCTCTATTATCCTTTAATTGAGAATCTTACTACTTTTTCATTATCTGGGATTATTTGAAGTTCCTGAGATGCAGATCTGCTGAATCTATTTGGTTTTTAAAGAGTTGTATAAAGATAGTGAAAGTTTCTCCTCTGGCTATCCAGACTGCATATCATTATGCATATAAAAATATCCTTGACTATTCATTTTGGGAAAATGTGACTTTATTTCCCACAATATTATTAAATAAATAACACCATTCCATCCTTGCACATTGATTGACTAGCCATTTTATTTATAGTATCCGAATAAAATATATCTATTGGAAATTACTAGTAGAAATCTTAGACTTCAATCCTAAAATCTGTAAGCCAATATTGGAATAGAACGAACACTGTTGAGATCTCCTCTTCCAAGGAGGAAGAGGAGATTTGATTTCTAAATCCCCATTCCAAGCTACCATAGAAATCTATTTAGATATAGATTATTTCCTAATGATGCAACCATAGTTTAGAAAGGGAGAAGAGATGGAATATGCAGGTTTTTTCTCAGAAAGTAATGAATTTGGAAGACTGGCAATCATTTTAGGCCGTAGTTAGATGTTGATCTATGTCAGCCTTGCACTTAACTTTAACTTTTTAAAAAATCTGATTTATTAGCAGACACCAAAATATCACTAACTGAATGCGAATAACCTTATAATTCGACGGATTTAAGTAAACATTGAATAGGTTAAGGTACTGGACTAGAAACTAAGAGACTGTGAGTCCTAGTCTCACTTTAGGCATGAAAGGCAGCAGGGTGACTTTGGGCCAAACATTCTCATCTTAGCCCAACTCAACTCAACTCAGAGGGCTGTTGCTGTTGAGGAAAATCAGAGAAGGAGGGAGTCCTATGTATGTTCCCTGCCTTGAGTTAATTATAAATTAAAACGGGATAAAAATCTGATGAATAAAATTAAAAGTCAGTCATATTCACCCAGTTATTTTCCAGTTCTTCCCACCAATGTTGGAGCTGGCAGAAAACCAACTTTCTAAAATCTTGCTGCCTTCACATATGTCCTTACCATGTGCCCCAAATATGTCCATGCTGCACTGTAATGTAACTTTAAAACACAACTTTTTAAAGTACATGATTGGAAAGCTTCCTCTAATTGCCATGCACAAGGCTTCTGGTTAGTCTCTCCCCTTTATTTTTTTTTCGTCTTCTGTCATACTTTCAACTTACTAAATGTTTATTTTTTATTATTCCTTAAACATCTGCTTAATTAGTCCTTATAATTAATAAAGGGAGGATATAAACAAACTAATAAATATGGGTTGGCAGCTTGATCAGTAGGTGGCAGCAAACATTTGGAGGGTATTTTTCTGTGGGTTTCCTACCAGCTGGTGGTTGTTTGAATTTGTACATCTGGAGTGTTATTGAAGAGTTTGAGAACTGGTGTTAGCAGCAGGAGGAATGTAGGAGCTGTAAACTATGGTAAAGATAGCACAGAAGTAGAAAAAGTGTGGAGTCAGAGGTTCTTGGAGAGCAACTGTTACTAAGGAAGGGTTTTTCTGCTTCCCAACTGAAGGGCTACTCAGTTTTAGGCTCTGCAATCTGTAGATCAGACTTTCAGACTGTTTTCAAGCCATAGAACCTATTGGTTAAAAACAAAAGGAAAACCCCTTTAAGATACAAAGCTTTAGCAGTGGAAAATTGGCTTTGTTCTATTATTTGTTTTGTTTGTTTTGCTTCTTTGTTTTGTCCCTTAGTTTCTCCCAGTACCCTATCAAGCTGTCATAGAATGCTGGGGTTTTGCAGAGCAGTTTGGCTTTGGGATTCTGGGAGTTGAAGTCCACACCTCTTAAAGATGCTAAGGTAGAGAAACCAGAGATGGTATTCAGCAGGTTCTGACCAGTTCTGGAGAATCGGTAGCAGAAATTTTGAGTAGTTCAGAGAACCGTCAAATACCACCTCTGACTCGAGATTTTACAGTATCCTTCCGCTGCCACACCCACCAAGCCATGCCCACAGAACCGGTATTTAAAAAAAAGAAAAAAGAATCCCACCACTGAGAGAAACAGTGATTTAGATCAAGGGCTGACTGATCTGTTTATTTAAAAAAGGAAATAAGAGGATGCAGAAGTTAAATGTCTAGGTCAATCATCCAGGTCATGGTTGTTACAAAGGTGCTTTTCCAAAAAACAATTGGACCTTTTTTTGTTTTTTCCCCTTCTCATCCTTAAGAAGGAGGAAAGAGGAGGAATATTTTTGATGAGTAATGAAATGTTTTCAAGGAGAAAAAAACAAACAAACAAGAAAGTCCAGCTGCCTTTTGGAAAAGCACTTTTGGTGCAGAAGCTGAAGTTCTAGTCTCCCTCATAGCCAAATCTCTGTAGGACAGGTGCCAAGCCCAGAGACCAGATAGAAGGAGCAAGTCCCATCGCAGATCACTCTACCAATCTTTTTTTTTTTTCAGACGAAATGTCCTGAAGGTCCTAAGTCAGGGAAAGAGGCTGTGTGGATGCTGTCTTACAGAACCCCTTGAGCTTTACTGAGGGTGAACATCTGCAGGGTTACACTGTGTAATGAATGGACATAATGAGAGTTGTTTAAATACATTATATCATAATAGTTGTTTTACAGGGTAGATGTTTGTACATCTCAATGCACAAGATGTCTAAAGATGTACTGCAACTCCAATGTTAATCTCCATTAAGACTTATGTCTGCTCACAGATATAGCCAAAAAAAGAAGCACAAATCCTTATGAGTATTTTCAAAGCTGATTTCAAAGCAGCAGTGGGTCAGATAACAATGTTTATGAACACAATATTTATGAAGTATGGGAAAATAGGAGGAAATTGCAGACCTTTTTGTACCCTTCAAAATTGCAGGAGGTATTTTTTCCTCCTCCTCCTTATAGAAAACTGAATGCCATGTACAGCATTATTTATAAATCCTAACTCTGATTTATTATGCCCAGTAGCAAAAGAAGGGGGAGAAATGTACCAGCTAGTCTCAAAGCACACATTTGTGATTTTCCTCATACAGACAGGAGTGCAGGAGATTGGGGAAAAAAAAATCTTTTCTGAAGACTGAAAAGAGAGCGTGCGCACGAGAGGAGGAACAATGTTCTCACTGTTTTTATTGTGATGAGAACAAGAAAAGATGAGGGAAATGTAGATTAAAAACAGCTGAGATGAGAATTAATCTTTTATTATATATCTCAATACTTCTTTAAATCTAACTATGGGCTCTACCTGTTATTCTAATACATCTGACTAGCGATCATAGTGATAAAAAGAGGCAAGAACAACCCAAGGGAAAAGGAGCAGTAGAAGCACAAAGAATCTTTGATGAAATCTCAGAAAGGAATGTATGGTCCAGAGGTCTAAATGCTCATCCATTTGTTAATTGCAAGAGAGAAGTCAGAGCAATGAAGGACAAATGAAGCTGTGCCTGAATGAAGTAAAGATTTTCATTACCATTAACTCTTTTGTGTTGTTTCTAAATCTAGGTTAGCTTTCAGAAACCTTGAGGGAATATTAAGCTCAGTTGAAATCTCATATCTGGGTGATTACATTATTGTATAAGCAAGTGCAGTAATTTCAACTGAAACCTCCTTAAGAATATATGGACCAAGGTCTATTGCAGTCTAGAAATTTGTTACTCGTGGTAATCAACTGATTGCTTCCAAAGCAGGTGCAAATAGGAGAGGGAAGGAGAAAGAGACATGTCCTACTTCAAGCATTACCTCTCTGCCACTAGAATTTGAAGGCAAGCTCTTTCCATCCTGGTGACAACATTGAACTTTTTAATTTTTATTAAGTTATTATAAAATACACAATGCAAAAGCAAATAAGAGGACAATGAGGAGGAAGGGGAAAGGGGAAAGAAAGGTGAGGAAGGATAGGGAAAGAACATGAAACATTGACTTCCGACTCTCTCTGTTACAGTAGAATAAGGCATTAACAACAATCATAACTTTTGGTTTTACCATAATAGTAGGAACCAGTCATTTCTATAAAGATCTATAAATCTATAAAACCCAAAATAATATGACATGTGATAAAGAAAAAAATGGACTATGATTCATATCTTAATACAGAAAATCCTGAAAATGGAGATGAAAATGAAACCAGAACTTTTCCTTCTGGGCCTAGTGAAAAAAGAACTGGAGAAAAAGTTTGTAACTTTGTTAGTGTATCTGTTGACAGCAGCAAGATTATTGTATGTGCAAAAAATGGAAAGACACCTCGATTCCTATTGGAGAAGAATGATTGTAGGAGCTGATGGAATTGGCCAAAAAATGGCAAAATTGACTACTTTGCTTAAAGAAAAGAATATAAGTATTTTTGTATCCACATAGAGACTGCTTCTGAACTTCGTACTTGATGTGGAAAATGAAACTTTGATTTTGAGACAACATTGAACTTTGAATACAGGTAGTCCTCGATTTGAACGGATTTACAACAGTCTGTTTAGTGACCGTTCAAAGTTGCAATGGCACTGAAAAAAGTTTTGACCATTTTTCACATGACCATTGCAGCATTCCCCATGATTACGTAATCAAAATTCAGAAGCTTGGCAAATGACTCATATTTATGACACTTCCATTGTCCTAGGGTCATGTGATCATCTTTGGTAACCTTTCTTACAAGCAGCATCAATGGGGAAGCCACTTAATAACCATCTACTCCCTTAACAACTACAGTGATTCACTTAACAACTGTGACAAGAAAGGTCATAAAAAGGGACAAAATTTACTTCACAAATGTTTCACTTAGCAACAGAAATTTTGGGCTCAATTGTGGTCATAAATTGAGGATTACCAACAGCCTACATATATATTGCTGTCCTTGAATTTGTCAAGTCCCCTTTTAAAGTCATCTTATGGTGTCATGGCAATGAATTCTGCAGGCTAATTATGGGCTTTGTGAAGAAGTGCTTCTTCATGTCCCCCCAGTCAGTTTCCAGTGGATGACCCCTGGCCTAAGTGTTTTGAGTGATGAAGAAAAACTTTTCTCTGTCTGTTTCCTACATGCAATAATATAAATTTATGCATCTCCATCAGGTCACCATTCAGTTGCTTTTCTCCAAGCTAAAAGACTCCTAAACATTCTGTAGCCCTTTCTTGTGTGGAAAGTCTTTGATCCTCCTGAGGAATTTGATTGCTCTCTTCTGAACGTTTTCCACTTCTAGTCTATTCATTTTAAAGTGGGATGACCAGAACTGAGCATACTATTACAGATGCAGAAATACCATAGACTGATACAAAGGTAATAATGTTTAATGTTCAGTCCTTTCCTTAATGTTCAGTCCTTTCCTACCATGCATTTTCCATTTCATAATTAATACTACTGAGTTGACATCTTCATTGAGCTATTGACAATGACTTCTAGATCTGTTTCCAGTGAGTTACAGGCAACTCAGACCTAATCAATGTATATTTGAAGCTACTGGTTTTTTTTTCTCCCAGCATACAAGATTTCATACTAAATTGCATTTGCCACCTGGGTGATCATTCACCCTGCTGAAAGAGATCCATTGGAAGCTTTTGACAACTGCCTTTGGGTTTTCCTAGCTGAATAATTTAGTATCATCCACAAATTTGGCATGCTCACTGATGATTCCCAAGTCTAGAACATTTGTGAGCAAGTTATAAAGCACTGGTCCACTGGTCCAATCACAGTTCCCTAATGAATTGTCTTTGCTTTCTATTTTTAACTAATTAGCAATCTGTAAAAGGATATCCCTTCTTAATTTTTCCTTTGATGATGAATCTTGTCAAAGACATTTTGGAAATACAAAAATACAGTGTTAGTAGGGTCATCTCTGTCACCTTTCCTGTAGATACTCTAACAGTTGATGAAGGCAAGATTTTACCTTTGAAAGATCCGTGCTGATTTTCCTTCAACAATACTTTATTTATACGCCAAATAATTTTCACTGATTGCCATTCCTCCCCTTCCCCCACTTTGTGTAGAACAGATATTAAGCTGACTGGATTCCTCAATTCCTTTTTAAGAATTGGATGTTGCATTGCTTCTGATCATTTGGCACTGCATTTGATTTGAATGACAGTATACATATTGTTTTTTGAAAGTAAGCAATTGCACATCCAAAGTCTTAAAAGAACCAAGTAGTGGATGCAATTTGGACCTAGTAATTTGTTACCTGTAGTTTCTCAAGATCTGCAGGAATATCTTTTCTTGTACAGTAATTTGCTTTCATTGTTTTCTCCATGAGAAAGTCAATAGAGTTCGGGTATCTGTCCTATATCTTTTGTATGAAGCGATGCAAATAATTCATTCAGTTTCGCTGCAATCTCTTTGAGGATCTCTTTCATTCTTTTGTTGTTTAGTGGCCCAAACATTTTCTCTTCTGTACTTATCTCACACATACACACAACTCTTCTTTTTCCCTTGCTGATTTGTGCTTTATTTTATTTTCCTTGCTAAAACAGACTTTTTCTTTTCAGATGGACAACTTTTTCCTTCTTCTGAATATCCACAGCTTCCTGAACTATATCTTCCTGGATTAGAAAGCTATATCGGCTTTTTCCAGAATTGGCTGGGGTTTTTTTTATCGGTAGTCCTCAACTTACAATATTTAGTTCATTTAGTGGTTCCCTTAACAACTGTTGGTCATAAAATGGGATCAAATTCACTTAACAACTGTCTTGTTCAGCAATAGAAATTTTGGGCTCGATTGTGGTCATAAGTCGAGGATTATCTGTATTTTGTAGAATATTTTTAGCTGAACATTCCTTATTGTGGCTTTCTGAAATATCTATGCGCTAGCAAGAGTCTTGGCCCTCTTAACTTTTCCTTTCAAAATATTTTCACAAGCTTCCCTTCTGTCATCAAATTTAACTGTTTTGGATTGTGTTGATAGTTTTCTTTTTGCTTCTATGGTAAACCTAGTAGCAGCAGCAGCAGCATTATTATTATTGTTTATGCTGAATCCACAAGTTATATTTTGCCACTGATAAGAGCTGCTATTTAAAATTAAGTCTGATATTTGCCTTTCCATTGACTGGTTTCTAAGGTGCAAGAATTTGGGGCACCTGGACATTTGATTTCAGTATATAATCTGAACACTGAGTATGTGAGGTTGGCTCTCCTGCATTATTACAATAACTCCTCCTGTTCCTGATACTCCCTGACCAGAATTTAGGTCTCTTTTATACAATGGCATCCATTCTACGACTGCCTTGGCCACCTGCCATCAGTTCTTCTTGCTACGTGACCAGCCCATTTCCATTTCAATTCTTTTTACTCTCTTGAGGATATCATATGTTTTCATTTGTTCTCTAATCCATGTGCAGATCTTTCCATGTAATGCCAAGCATGTACCTTTCTATGACTCTTTGCACCACTCACTCACACACATACACACACAAAGAGAAACACACACTATAATTCTATGAATTCGATGTAATTCACACTGTAATTCTATGAAGGAATACGATCAACCAATATTTCCTAATGTTAGGTTTCAATTCAAACTGCCATAAAGAGTAGTGACAACCCTGGTGTATTTTTTCCCCTATATTTTCTATGATTATTTTCAGGACTGAATGTATCCAGCTGGTTATCAACATTCTACCAGGTTTTGATTCTGTTCTATGCTCTCATTCTTGATCAAGTGCCATGGTGGTATTCTACTGGTTCAGCCCAGTTCTGCTGAGCTGGTAGTGGCAATGAGCATTGGAGACCGAACTGGTTCTCTCCGCCACTCTGTTGTTGTGCCCACCCGCTCATCTGGGATCCCATACTCACCTTTACCTTCTGCTTTTGAAGCACAGCTGCTTTGTGCGGCACAGCAGAGTGCTGCTTAGCAGCTACTGAAGCAACCAGGAGAGTGCAGGCTTATAGGAGATGAGTTGGAATGCCCCTTCGCCTGCGCAAAGTGAGTGTTTGGTGCATGCATGCATGAAAAGTGTGTGCACACATGCAAAGCATGCCTACCAAGCCACACCCACTGAACTGGTGGTAAAAAATTTTTAATCCCACCACTGATCAAGTGTACTGGTTTTCCATCACAATTGGTGATTTCTAGCATTGCTTCAGAAACATCTATATCTCATATCCTTTTAAAAACGTGTTGGTCTGACTGTCTATGGAGATTCTCAGTCGCTGTGCAGATTCTCAGTCATGCAGATCATGGTTGTCTCAAAGATGCTTTTTCAAGAGGCAGCTGGACTTTCTGGCTTTTCTTTGAAGACATTTTGCTTCTCATCCAAAAAGCTTCTTCAGCTCTGACTGTTTTTTAAAAAATATTTTTATATTTGTCATTGATACGACTATCCATTAAAACACTTCCAAACTCATTGTAATCCTTACCGTATTTTCTGAAATATCTAATTTTTCTAAAGGATGCTACTCAGCACCTCTGATTTTCTCTTAGGGATCAGTTTGTAACTCTCTTGTCTTGAGAATTTTGGGTTGTTCCAGGGCCTAAGAACACTGCTCCTTTACTTGACACCTCCAACTCATCCACATATATAGAAGTCCTGAGTTCTGGCATTTAGCTGATCTTGAACATGGAACATATTGCAAGTCTGAGAACATTATTTTTGTAACAACCGCGGTTTGTTGTCTAACAATTTTAATTTGGTTTTCACAAAGGGCTGAGTTGATTCTCTAATATTATCAGAAAATTATTAGAATGTTATTAGAAACTTAAATCATATGTTAGTACCAAGGAGGTAGACTACCACATGATTTAAGTTCCTGATACAAAAGCATCTGTTTGTGTTTCTAATTTTCAATCCACCTACCAGCAAGTAATTTGTACCTTCCCAAAGATTGATTCAAGAAAATATGGGTTCAACTCCCACCTCCCCAGTTTGGGTTCCTGCTCTATTTTTTTTTACATCCTAGCCTTGCTGCTTTCCTTTATTATCTTCTTCCTTCTCTCCTCCCAAGGCAGAGGACAAAATTATTGGGCATAAGTACTAGCTTTCTGGCTGAATGCAACATTATGTTGCTCTATCTTCCCCACAGTTCTGAAAGAACACAACAGTACAGGCTGCTCTATAGAATCATGGAATTAAATTGTCATGTCTCCCTTTAGATATTAACCAAAAATAAGGAGGTCAAAAAATAAAACCCAAAAAGAGCATGTGACATTGGTTGATCAACAATGCAAACTATATCTCCTTTATTGATATATTTAGTCTTTTATATAGCTAATATAGTCAGTGGACAGTTAAGATAATATTCTATATGAAAACAAGATAATACCAGTGTTATATTTTTTATCCTAAAATCTAATTGAACCTATAATTTATAAGTTCCACTTATGTAAAATCTTTTTCTTTCTTTCTTTCTTTCTTTCTTCTTTTTCTTTCTTTTTTTCTTTCTTTCTTTTTCTTTCTTTCTTTCTTATGCTTTTCTTTCTTCTCTCTTTCTTTTCTTTCTTTCTTTCGTTCTCCGTCTCATTCTTTTCTTGTTTCCTCGTTCTTATTTTTTCTTTCTCTCTTTATTTCTTCCCTTTGACTCAAGCTCCTCCCACTTGTTTTGATCAACCACTTGCAAACAGCTATAATCAGCTACCCTGAAGGAAGCTATTTTGCACAGAGGAGGGCTTTATTTTGGAAAATTACACACCCAACTCTAAGTAGAATCTCTTTCTCTATTTTTAGAATTGCTAGGCAGCAATTAGTGAAGCAGCTAGGATCTTAAAGCATCATGGGAATGCTGAATTCTAAGGAAAACAAAGCTTTATTGATTTAACAAGATAGGCAACTACATACTCACACACATGCACACTGGCTGCCACTCACCTTTCTCTACTATTAGAGCTGGCCCAGCCTAATACAAAAAGAAAGGAAGTTTTTATCCAGATAAGATGCATTCATTTTGCACTTTCTCTTTCTGAAGCTTTTATAGTTTGGACTGCTGAGCAAAATCTTTCCTTGCACAATGCTAATTGATTAATTGCCACTGATTTGTTTACCTCTTTAGCTGGCTTCTTCATTCCTAGGGAGTCTGCTTTTATTCCCCATTCTTTCTAAAATGAATACCTTAATGTGCTCACTTCTAGATGATGGCTTCTATTTTTATATATATAAAATTGTCTGGCTTTTTACTGCCTCTTATTTTTAAGTGCAGGCTCTAATCTTCCAGAGATTTTTTTTAAATTATTTTTTATTGCACAAGGAAAATCAGCATCCCTTTCTTCTTCCCATTATGACATTCTTGTTCCAATCATACCCATCAGATCTAAAATGTTACCTTAAATCTTCAGATGAGTCCTGAAGCCATATTTATACTTGTCTTTAACTGAATTTAGTAGTATTGAATGTAAGAGTGCTTTCTGCTTTAAACTGCTAACTGGATTTATACATGCAGTATTGTTCTTCTGCATTATCAAAAATGAAATGCTGTTTCATGCCACCTTTGGAGTGTTTTCCATAAGAGATGATTTTTCAGTGCAAGAAAGCAAGCAAGCAAGCAAGCAAGCAAGCAAGCAAGCAAGCAAGAAAGAAAGAAAGAAAGAAAGAAAGAAAGAAAAGAAAGAAAGAAGAAAGAAAGAAAGAAAGAAAGAAAGAAAGAAAGAAGGAAGGAAGGAAGGAAGGAAGGAAGGAAGGAAGGAAGGAAGGAAGAAAAGGAAGGAAGGAAGGAAGGAAGGAAGGAAGGAAGGAAGGAAGGAAAGAGTTCAGTAATTTCCAAGTCCCTCGTGAAGCTCTGAACTCTGGTCAGTTTTCTCTGGGTTTTTGGGTTGGTTTATGTTAGCTTTAATTGAACTTAGCAGCATTCTACAGCACTGAAAAGCATGCTCTTATCTGGAGGAACTACGTATAATTTTGGCTGAGAATGCAAGTAATTCCCAGTGTCACATTAAAATAGGTTTTACTTTTAAATTCAGTTTGTGTTTTATTAAGTTTGATGAAACCTGGGTCAGAACAGAAAGAAAGAAAGAAAGAAAGAAAGAAAGAAAGAAAGAAAGAAAGAAAGAAAGAAAGAAAGAAAGAAAGAAAGAAAGAAAGAAAGAAAGAAAGAAAGAAAGAAAGAAAGAAAGAAAGAAAGAAAGAAAGAAAGAAAGAAAATTGACTGTTTCTGTCACTAGCTGATTCTGTCAATTAACATTGAATAAAGTTGGAGAACTCATTTCATGACTTAGAATACAGATTATTATGTGTTACAGTAGAAAAGAACTCAGAAGACAGCTGAAAGCTACAGATCCACCTTGTTTCATCTCCTACAATGAATTTCCATTGAGAATCGCCACATAGTGGGGGGAAAATTATCTGAAACTATCTCTTTGGCACAGATAAAGATGACAAGAAACTAATAATAACAGCCTCAGAAAGCTGAAGGAGGGATTTGTTTTCCCCTACTAGGAAACTCTAGAGGGAGATATCACCATCTGTTTCTTTCTTTATTATGCCGCAGAGACAGATTAACTTGTCACAGATTTTTCTTTCTTTCTTTTCTTTTTTTCTTCCAGCCATTGGAACAAACTTAGCTTATCTGCTTCACATGCAAACACTTCTTTGTTTTTCCCAACTCGATCAGATCAGGAAACTCGATCAAATAGCTAATTAAAACACACTCTTGAACAAATGAATACATTGGCATCTTTTAAAATATTTTATTCCCCGCCTTAGAATTACTGAAGAAAAAGATGTTAATCAATTTTTTACTCTTTGGGCTGCATTTATGAAATTTAACTAACAGAAGATGCATCTGCTAACAACAGCATGGGCTCTATTTATATTTTGCATTCCTTCTTTTCAAACTGTTGGAAAAGAAGGGAAAAGGGTAGAAAAAAACCCTCTATCCCAATTTAGGTTTACTGTGTAAAAATCGTGTTTCAAAACTGTAATCATTCTAAGCTAAAGATAACGTTTTTCAAGATTGAATTGGACCCATGTGTTTCTCTTAACTAGACACCTGAGAATGAAAACAGAACTGTCAATATGTCTCCTATCTGGCAACAGAAGTAGCTTAAACCATTTGCTCACTAGCTGATGTCCTGCTAGCAGGGAAGCAAGTGCTTACTAATTAAGTGCTTGGTTTCTTACATCACATCCCCCCCCAAAAAATAATAATATCCAAAGCAACTGGGAAGGTGGGATGTGTGGTTGTTAAAGTAATTGAATTTCTTTTTTTATTTTCTTTTTTTCTTTATTTTCTTTTCTTTTTTTCTGAAAACAATACTTCTTAGCAGAAATACCATTGATAAATCAGAGGCCAGTGGCTAAAGTAAATGGAAAATAGAAAAGTAATTACTGCTACATATTATTTTAGAGGCATTCAGGAGAATGGAAGTCAAAGTGATGTTACTAATGAAAATTAGATTGGGTTTAAGTGGCAATTCTTGGAAACAAAACGAAACAGGAGACATTTTCTATAAAATGTTCAACCTACCTTGTTCAAAAATTAGGGAACAATTATAAAACCTATGCCAATCAGTAACATTTCTCCTCCTATCAGCTTCACAGTCCACAGTCCACTATGCATTTTTCAGGTTTCATATGCTTGGTCACACGTTAGTAACATAGAATTAAGAAGTTACCATGCACTTCATGCTAAACCACAAGCATGCTAATAGTATTTAGGACGACTGTGAAATTCTCCATGGAATGTGAACTTAAGGAAGTAAAACATAATGTTTTCAAACTCAGTGTCTGGGAATTGTTCAGCGGGTGGGGGGAAACAACCACCACCACATGGATTTCACCAAAAGTGACTTCTGGTGACCTTCATTTAGTGTGATGGAGTTATGTTGTTTTGTGGTGTGTGAATGAATGTATATGTTAGTGTGTATTAATATTAATTTACTTCAGATCACCTAGACCCATCAGTTTACCTATTTTAATCCTACCCACCACATAACCAAGTTTGCTTAACAACATTCTTGCATTGTAGTTAGATTTCAAAATAAGATCTCATGGGAGAATTAATTCCATATAAAGAAGGGATTCAGCCAGTTCACACCACTTTGGGATAATGGTTGTTAACTTTCTGAGCAGTTTGGTGAACTGGTTGTTGGAAGAAATCATTAGGGCAGAGAACCAGTTGTTAAATGATTTGAATCACTGAAGAACCACCACTGAAGAAGGGACATAAAGAGAAGTTTCAGAGTAAAGATAAACAGCACACTTCTGTCAACTTGCAGCAGTAAAGTGAACCTAGAAATAAAACCACAGTCAATTCTAAAGTCATTTCTAAAGCACCCTGAGGATGATTGAGAAAAGCAGAAATCTCATTTGAGGAATGAAAAACTGATTCATAGGATTTGGGCACTGTAACAACTTATTTGCTTCTCGTGGACATTTTCCCCATTGTGAAACATGAGATCAGTGCAACACCTAAGGCCAGTGATGATTTCTCTTCCAGGCTTAGAAATATATTATTATCTTTGTATCATAAGATTTTCTGCAGCAGTTTGGGTTTCATGCTGTTATGCCAAATTGGAATCATGGCCAGTTGTTACTGAGAATAGTTACAGTAACTGGCCATATAGAGCTTCCCAGTGACAAAGCTTTATTGCCAGCATCTCACATTTCACATTTGTTTTGTATACAACATGGATAGCAAATCAGCAGAGGGTTTGTAAGCCATTATAGAAACAGATAAAAGTACAAGGAGTGTTCTTCCTTTGGCTCCAATCTGTGAAGCAGTATTGGATTACTGTGGCCTTAACACTGATGTAAATGTTCCTATAACAACGATATATTGGTAAAATAAGAAGGTATAACTACAAATGAATTAGAGATCTTTTGAGGAACAAAAATAAATTAATAAGCTGAACTTGTATTCCCCCCTCCCCCCCAACAACTGACTGCATATCTTAAGCTCACAGTGATATATGGTTTATTTTATTTACAACTCACTATGATGCTTTACACTTTACAAGCAATTGTGTGGTTGATTTTGCTTTCCCCTTTGCTTGTGACAAACATGTCTAAAAAAACAGCAAAGGTTCTGTAAATCACTAAAAATGACAGTCTGCTCTAATGAGTGTTCCTGACACAGCAGATAATGATGAGAAGGATGTGCTGATTTTTGCTGCTAAAAAAAGGAAGACCAACCAACAATATATGCTGACCAATATTTACTCTTCCAATTAAAATAAATTTTAAAAATTAATTGATTTTTATCATATTTCCCTTATTTCCATTGCAAGGCAAATTTGAAATTTCTCTCTAAACCAACAGCTAAGCTTTTTGGTGAACTATGAACATTAGGAAGTTGCATAAATTTGTATATATTGGATTAATTTACAAAACAGCCAATGAGACAATCTCTTTTTTTCTATAAAGATTTATTACATAAACAAATGTTTTCTTTACCTAAATGCCTCCGGCCCACATCTTTCTACTTGATTTTCTTTTTCATTTAATTTCTACCCAGCATGTTTTTCCTCTGATCTCTGAATTTAAATACCCTCTCGGGCTACACATGTTTTGACACCCAGAGTACAGAGTACAGCAGAAACAGACTGGGTTGGTTACCCTCCAGACAGATGAAGAGAAATCTCCCCCTGCCCTCCCTAAAAGAGGAAATTTAAGAGAAACAGGCCATGTAGTATGAGGACTTGGTTTCTACTCTTCTCAACTACTTTCCATCCCCACAAAATATGTGGGATCATTTTCTTTGCCTCATATCTACTCTGCCTCTATGTTCTAGTTTCATAACAATCTGAACATATACTATGCCATTAGAAATAATGTGGCCACCCATGATAAAGACACACCATGAATTGGGTATGGCTAGCCTAGTGAAAGGATTAGGGATGACATGATAGCAATATTCCAATGTCTAAGGGGCTGCCACAAAGAAAAGGAATTCAACATATTCTCCAAAGCACTTGAAGGCAATGGATGGAAACCAATCAAGGAGAGAAGCAATCTAAAACTAAAGAGAAATTTCCTGACAGTTAGAACAATTAATCAATGAAATGGCTTGCCTCCAGAAATTGTGGAGTTTTTAAAGGAGAGATTGGACAAACATGTCTGAAATGGCATAAGGTTTCCCATTCTGAAGGGAGTTGGATTAGAAGTTCTGTTAATTTTAATGTAACATAGTATCTGTTTA
Source organism: Bungarus multicinctus (assembly GCA_023653725.1). Classification (NCBI taxonomy): domain Eukaryota; kingdom Metazoa; phylum Chordata; class Lepidosauria; order Squamata; family Elapidae; genus Bungarus; species Bungarus multicinctus. The sequence continues at coordinate 108,117,272 of CM042836.1, forward strand.
ACTCTGATGAATGATGATTCTTAAAGAGGAAGATGTTGTGCTATTCCAGAACAATATTTAGCAATATACTGTTGCAGGAGGATTTGGACTTTTCTTCGTATCCAACTTGTTTTTAACCTACTCTGTTTTATTTTTCAATTGCATAAATCTTAATCTTTTTTTTTAAGTGAAGAAAGCCATGAGCTATGTTCATCTATTCAGTTAAAACTTTTGAAGAAATTATTTCCAATGATAAAGTAATTGTCAGGGGATGATATTGTAGATACCATTTAATTGAAGAACTTTTTTCTTGATTAATCACAGAAAGGTAACCAATTAATCAAGTAATTAATTGATTGCATTTGCATAGGGATAAAAACATTCAGTTCTATCCATAGGTCAATTTTGTCTGCCCTCTAAATATATTGATGAAACAAAATTCTTCTCTACCATGGAAGATTTTTGAGGGCTGGGGAATCCCTCTGGGACAGAAGGGGGTCATAAAGAAAATAGCAAGAAGAAATCCTATCACAGAAATGAATATCAACTTGTATACAGTTCGATTGAACCTGTAATTTTGGCAACAAATACATTCTGATGGAATATTAGCGAAGCTATATATATCCTTCCTATTTAGAAGAAAGAAAGGATTCACAGAGGTAAGACACTATTCCTTTCTATCCTTTATGATGGCTCATTCTGAAAATACCAGTATTTGCTGTATGACTATCCCAGGGAATATGCATATTTACTAGAAAATCACAGTGGAAGAAGGAAATTTAGATCAATTGGCAATGAGAAGTGTAGTATTGTTGCAGAACTGTCCTATCAATATCAGAAGTCCACACAAATATCTAGTCTACCAGGCACTAGTTGAAGTGCTCTTTAAACATTGCCTCTCAAGTGGAGCACCACTTGAACATAATCGGCATTGACAAAATCAGTATCAGTCAATTGCAAAAGGCAGCTTTACATAGAACAGCTTACATCCTGCCATGGTACTTTTTAACACCATCAAATCTCCACATTACTTATCCCAGGTCCTTGGGAAGAACTCCATAGAGGGACAAATCCAGTCTGAAAATCTGACTGATTGTGCAACAAATCATAGTAGAATAAACATTGTGCCTAACAAAATTCAGTTAGAAACATCCCCCAACTGGTGTCTTCCAGGTGGGCTGAGACTGCAGTTCCCAGAATTCTCAGCTAGCATATGCAAAACAGTCTTGGAATTATGGATAACAGCAGTCCAAAACATATTAAAGTTATGAGGTTTGGAAAAACTAGTATACAGGATTCAAAGACCTCTTCTATTTGTTTTATTCCACTAAAACCTGTACAAAGCTTGTCAGTTATCTTGTTGCCCTGAGGATTAAACTCTCAGAACTACTATTCTAAACCTGATGCCCTCCAGATGTGCTGGATTTCAGCTCTTACAATTTCTAGCTAGGACGATAGGTGAAATTTTTCAGCATGTAATTCAAGACATCTGTGAGACATCAAACTGGAGGGAGATTATGCTCTGAAAGACTTGATACCAAACTTGTGTTTGGATAAATATGTAAGGGTATTGAAAGCTTAGTCTATTATAATTTCAGCTTCATCACAAAAATGCCTCTATGAAACTTTTAAGTGGGACATATTGGCCAGGTGCTGTTGGCACTCAAGATCTAGTGATCGCATTCAGATTCATCTTTCACAAATATGTTTAATCCTGTTTGAATGCCAGCTAGAGTGTTTTGTAATGATTACTTCCAAAACTTTCTCCCAAAGTTGTGGAGAGGGAAATTGGATTGATAATTAGGCTGAATTTCTCTAAGGAAAGGGAAATTCTCTGACAATTTCTCAAGAACAAGACAATTTTAGCAACAGCCTTAAAAGGCCCATGAGAAATATTTCTTTGGGATTTGACCTAGTGGAAAAATTCAGGAAGGCTACAGATGACTGGAAAGAATCAGGAGATTCATACTGAGCCTTTGACCACTTAGTAAGTAATACCACTTCTTTAAAAATGAGGAATTATCTTCTTTAGAAGAGTAATTTTCTAAGCCAATTCTTCCTAAATTGAATGAGAAGTAGAAGGAAGAAAAATCAAGAACATTTGTCTTCCTGCCACTACTTTGATACATTCATACAGCAACTTTTAAAAGGGCTTTTTAACTGATATTTAGGCTCTAAGAGCTTGAAAGCAATTGCTTGCACATCAGTTTCATGCAAGACATGGTAATCTATCCCTGTGTGAATGGATCTGTAGTTTCAGATCTGCCAGCCATCCCATTATATTTGTGATCTGGCATATCCATTTGTTCTCCCTCTCAGAAAGATGTTGTAAGAACCAATTCTAATCTCATTAAGCCAGTAATAGTTTTTCCATTTGTCCGAAAAGGAACAGGAGCAGAACGCAGAAGTAATCACTGTTTTATAAGGTCCACTCACCATGTCCAAATCATTCTTTGCTTGTCATTAACTGAATATGGATTTAGAAAGAGATCTAATGCAAAGAAAAAAATTGGAAATAAACTGAGAAAGTCATTTTGGTGGGAGCCAGTGTTGTCCGAAGACAATTTCCATGGTCATGTGGCCAGCATGACTATATGCTGAGGTGCATGGAATGCCATTACCTTCCCATCAAAGTGGTACCTATTTATCTACTCGTATCTGCATGCTTTCAAATGGATAGGTGGTCAGAAGGTGGGGCAAGTAATGGAAGCTCACCACATCGTGCAATGTTTAGGTCTCAGACTTGGGTTGCCAGCTCTGTCTGTCTGTCTATAATTATATATAACAAAAATAATAAATTTAACAAACATAAATATATTCATTACTATTTGCTTTTAAAAGTAATATTTCAAGTTTACCTCCCAGGATTACAAGTTACACTAGCTCTGTGGCTGAAAAAAGAAAACAAAACTATCATTTTTTCCAATTTTACTCTAGCACATATTGTACACAAAAGCGATTTTAAGATCCAATAATCTAGGCACTGTTTAAGCAGCTTATTTTATGCTGATGGAGGTCAAGAGTTCAGGTGTGGTCCCATGCAAATTGATTTGCATATGAAAGAGTCACCCATGCCTTTAACAATCCTTCCTTATTATAATTCTAAATATCTGGGGAAGGAAGAAGCATTGTAAAGATAAGAGAAAGGGACTCATAGAAAAGGAAGTTGGGGGTGGGGAAATGCCACATTTTGATACTTTGTTCTTTTGCTCTTGGGTATTTTTCAGTTGCTGAGTAAGTTTTCTATTTGATCCAGGTTTTGTGCTCACCTCAGCTGATTTCAACAAAAGAAAGTTTTGCGTCTGTTGAAGAGGGGTGTGTGAAGTCACCCAACCTTTCCTCATCTTGGAAGGTTTATTGTAATTGGAGGTTTATTAAAATCCCATCTAAGCTTAAATAGTGAGTACAAAAGACCAAACTTTGTGCAACCACTGAGAATACTCCTGAATAAAGGCTGCCTCTTTCAGCTTGTTAGCTCCTGCTCCTCTGTTCTGGCTAAATCTACATTATTGTACACTGAGTGGCCTTTTACTTGCTCTCATTTTCTTAGCCAGAGGCAATGCTAGATAGGGCAGCAGGGAGCCAGTCAAGTTAGATTCACTCATGCTTTTCCTTTGAATAGGTAAGGAAGTCTGTGTGCGTGTGGATAGGTGCATGTGCCTTTAGACTATTTGATGCACAGCAAAGTAAACAGACAGTGACATGTTTGTAGACAAACTGTCATATAGCAGATGATTTACAGCTGCAAAATTATTTCTGAATTGCAGGCATGGATCAGGAGAAGGCTGCCAGATTCAGCAGCTGGCCACATTTCTGTGGGAACCAGGCAATCATTAAAAGCACCATGCTCTCTCTCCCTGCTGTAATGCAATACCAAGCCTTGCATCCCTTAGCAAATCTTTCTAACATATTGGAGCAAAGAGAGAAGCCAATGTAATTTGCAGACTACAAACAAGGTGGGAGGTTTGAACATTTTTATTTTAGAGACCAAGATTATGTTACTCTGATTTTTCATTGATAAGCCTTGAATACATGGAACCGAGCAATGTAAAATGTAAAAAAAAAGATTGACATTGCGAAGCTGTTTAAATATCTCCCAAATGCAAACAGAAGCAGGTGACTGGTATTTGCCAACTCCACTATGATCTTCAACATCCAATCCAAGGAATGGCACATTCATTTCTAAAACGAAATTAAAATGAAGCACATTTAATTCTCTTCATTTCTAGTTAGTTTCCCTAAAAAAAAATACAGGAATAAATGAGAGAAATAAATTAAAATTCTTTGTTTTAATTTTCTGCCCTTCTCTTTTTTTGAAAAATATTCCCAAAACTGAAGTGAGCCATTGTATTGCTGCATTCAGGTGGAGCTGCATTTATTTGTGATGGAAGAACTTTATGCAGATTACTTACTTAAGTGTGCATTGCCATCATACCTAAGCATAAAATAGCTAAGAAATCTAAGTGGTTTGCTAAAAATGGTTTGCTCCTTTCAAAGAACAGTAGCAGCAAAACCTCCCATCTGTCATTTGTAAATAATTTCAAATGTTTTAGTGAGGCTTCTGATTGCAGGACATACCATATTTCAGACATCTGCAAACCACAAAATGTGCCAAAGTTTCATGATACATTCATTTATGGTTAATTAACTAGAATGGAAGCAGACTGATTTATAAATCATAACAAGAAATTGTACTATTTTGGCTGCTTGCTGGAGGAGCTAACAACTCTATATGGGGCTTTAGATCAGCAGATTTGCAATTTGATCATTTTATGACCAAATATGAATATACAAATGGGGCCACTGTCTATATATGATTCTCTAAACTGTGATTAAGAGAATTGTAAACTACAGAAACCTGACTGTTTCATCTTTTACCCGTATCTTCTTTTACCCGTCCTTTTATATGTAGGCTATAATTATACACAAGCTGGCAAAGCATGTTATGGTTCTAAACCACATTGCAGTTCAATATTACATGATCCAGCAAATACAATCTGATGTTAGTCTTACCCACTGAACCCACTTATATAAGCTCTAATGGTTTCAGCTTTGTAAAATACTCCTTTCCAGAATTATTTTAAGTTTACCAATCATCTGGTATGGTATTAACCTTCATAAAATATACATTGCATTAGATCATCGGTATGCATATTTTGCATTTCTTTTTTGCCATCCTTTAAACTAGGAATTGCATTAGAGATACAACAAAGTTTTATTCCTTCTTTCCATTAATGAGCTAGGTTTATATCAGAACAGCTGGCATGCCAGATTTATTCTTTCTTCCTTTCTCCATTAAGCAAAAACATGAAAAAGATATTAGCATCAATCCAAAGAAACTTGCTATCTCAGATGCAAGGCAGGCCATGTATAGAAGGTTACTGTCTAGTCTGTGTACAGAAGGATGGGAGGCTAGATTTTAGCTTTATTTGTTTATGTATTTTATATTCTGTTGCATAAACTTAAATGTTACAAAACATAAAATGAAAATAAAAACATTATGAAAAAAAAAATCAGTAATACATCCTTCCCATTCTTTTTCCTCAACATTTAATGATATATTTTAGAACTTAATATTAACCATTTTAATTTCAACACTGGTGAAATATTGCACTTGATATTAGCAAAGAGGTTGAATGGATTATGGATCTGCCACAACAGCATCTGGAAGAGAAGTCTGACTAGAAATTGTTAGATATCCTGGTCCAGCATATTAAGCATATTAAGCTACAAATACTATAGTAATATTGAGAAAGAATTATTTCCAAAGTGAACAACTGCTTTGTGTGTTTTGATCCTGGGCATGGATGCCTGCAGAGGACTGATACAAGCATAACAATGTCATTAGATCAATTATGCAATTTGATACTTGTGTGAAATATCAGAATAAAAGTACATAATGGTAGCATTTATGTGCCAAAATAATGATGCACATTGTAGTGTGCCAACATAATGATGCACTTTGTGATGTGTCAACATAACGATGCACATTTTGGTGTGCCAACATAATAGTGCATATTTGGGCACTATCATGGTTGATTACAGACACTGCAAGTTCAAGGATCACAAGTTGACATACCAATTCATAATTTAGAGCAAAATCTAGTAGCTAAGACTCCAAATGTTGCATGCAAAAGGGGGAAAAGCAGGACTGGTAACTTATCCTATGAACAGATGACATGTTTAGTAATAGTGGAAAATAGCTATGGGACATTTAAAAGCATTTCCATTCAGTAGTTATCAACATGAACACAAGATATCCTTCCAAATGTCAAAATTATACAATCATAGAATTAGAATCGATACAAATATGAGATAAATCAATCAGAAACAATTGCACCAAGAGTGTACTAGGGAACCTGCCAATGTAGAAAAAAGGAAGGAAGGAAAGAAAGAAGTAAAGAAAACAGACAACATTTTAATGCATGGAGGTCTGTTAGATCCTCTTTAAACCTTCACCTTATTTTTAAAAAGGTGAGGGAATTGGTTTGCATTGCTTGCTTTCCAATAGGAAGACAGCTCCTCTGTTGTTTTCTGCTTTTGTTCTTGATTTGGCTTAAACCCCAATCCACTGATATGAATTCTACTCATTTCAGAAATATCTGCCCCTTCAGGCTATGAGTCAACCTGTTCTCCCATATCAGGCTGATAGTCCATCAGATTTGCATATCTTTACTCCTTTATCGAGGAATCCATATCAGGATGAGGCAGAAGAAAAAAAATTGGAGAGTTTCTCACTAGGCAAGATTCTTCCTAGAAATCAATGCAATTTAGTCAGGAATCATGCAATTCCATGACTTAACATTGCTGAAAATTCAGGGAACATAGTCTATGTGCTCTTGATAAATGGCAGATATTTTCAGCTATGCAAGAATAATACCGTATAATTGATTGATTTATAATGTAATTAACACATGCACATGTCTTCCAGTTCTTGAACTGCTTTTCTAATCATTATCAATATAGCTCCTATTTCCATATTCTTACCATGTTTATATTTGCCACATCAGGTATTCTTATCTTCCTTTCCCTCTCTAATTCATTAATTTTGTTGCACATCCAATAGACTTTTTTTTTTTTGAGGTCAAACACCTAACTCTTTGACAAATTAAAACCACTTTCCTCTTTTTGTGGTTATCAAGGGGTTAGTGTAGAAAAGTATGGAATAATTTTCAGATAAACTGAAATTAATTAAACATGTCAATATTTAAATTATATGACTCTAAATTAGTATTTTCTATAGATTAGAACATCTGCAATTAGTGGCCAGAAGTCTCCAGCAGAAGTCATCTTGCAAAGAGAACTGATCATATAAATCTGCATTTATTTCCACATGCAGTTTCCTTTACATCTGCAACTTCCTTATATTGTTCCTAAATATTGGCATTCTTCTACATAATGTCTGCACTCAAACATATTTTGAGACAAATGCAAATAAATTCTGTGAAGTACATGCTCATTTGTATAACCACAAATCTGTAACGGTATGTGAGGATGACCTTGAGAGAGGAGGGGAAGAGATGCTACCTAGGAAATGATGAGACAAGAGAAGAGGGAGTTCATAGTTGCCGAACAGTTAGAAAAAAAAAAGAAAAGACCCACCAAATGGATCAGACTATTAAAAGTGTCAGTGGGAGATTTGTACCTTCAGACTTGCAAGATTCTGTTAATGTAACCTTACAATAAAGTAGCTCATTTCGTCCTGTTTCTTGTCTGGTTTACCCAATGACAAAAGCATTATATTTGGATGGATGACACAATTTGGGCTGAAAATTGATCTGTGACCTCCCTATATTTCTGGAAGGTACACAGGTCAGTGGTTCATGTCTTTAGAAACTGTGCCAGCCTAAGTACATGGCAGATCAATAAATAAAGTCCCAGATTCCCATCATGAAAGGTTTGATTTCAGCAGCTTAGTAAGAAATGATTTAGTGGTGCTTTTGCTTTAAATATTCTTGTATTTCATAGAAAGGCACTTTTGTCTTGTCCTATGTCAAACTAAAGAGGAAATGGGTCTCCCAGCACAGTTATGTAACTAGCTAGGCAAATGAGACAAAACAGACAAGATAGCCATTGCTCAGTTGTGACATTGCCAACTCCATTTTACAGTTTTGATAGCTTTCCCTCTCATGGATGCTGTTGTCTACCTACCTGCTTTAGACATGAAGGCATTTATTTTTTTGTCTCACAACCATCTCATCTTAGCATTCTTCAAATTTAACTGAATGCCCATATCATATCAAGTTAAATTCAAATTTTCTTATTTTTATAGTTCTTCCTTAACACTGGCCAGAGTTTTAATAGGATTTGTCTCTCTCAGTATGAGGCTGATTCTTTAGAATATATGTATTAGGAATACCAGATCAGGATTACAGAAGTCCAGTTCTGTGATGGTGAATCTTTGGCATGCATGCCGGAAGTGGCACGCAGAGCCACTTCTGTTGGCACATGAGAGGTCATCTGGAAGAGCCCCACTGCACATGCATGTGCGCTGCAAACCCACCAGCTGATTGTCAAGTACCTGACATGCATGTGCGGGGTGCAGGGGTGCAGGGGAGATGTGCACACATGCACAGAGATGTATGGCATGGTGCACAGGGGTCATGCATGCATATGCAGGGGGTGTGGGGGGATCGCACATATTGCCTTCTGGGTACTGGCACACGAGTGTGCACGTGTGAGCACGAGCGCAATTTTTGGCACAGGAGCCCAAAAAGGTTAGCCACCACTGGTCCAGATGATCTCCAATAACAGCCAGAAGTTTTTTGTATTTGTCTTTTGCTATCTAGTAGCCATCCATTTTTTTGCAGCCAAATGTGATAGTCCTAGTTACAAGGTATTGTTTCAATTAAGTATCAAGCACAAGGGCCAGTTTCCTATTTGACACTGGCAGCAATTGCAATCTATATCAAGAACCTATTCCCCGAAGTGAATAGGTTGACTTAAATGAATCTTCTGTTTAGGATAAAGCAAATAATAATTCATTTAAATATAGCCCTCTTCAGCAATGTAAAAATGTGCTTCAATCCAGAAAACACATGCAATTTTAAAAGGTCACAGAATAAATTACTTGTAGCCTTCATAATCCTACTTTAATTTATTGTTAATATCCATTAATTCTGAACCTAATTGAGATAAAGCTTTAAGAAATGGACAATGGGATTTTTTTTTAAAAAAAATAAAAAATAAAATAAGAGTTGAATGCAGAAATTCTTAGTTCACAGTTCAAAACATTAATGTTTATTGTTTCTTGCTTAGCATTAAACTGGCAAGTGACACTTGCTTCTTTTTTAAGACATAATATTACATCTGCCATCAAATCATTTCAGCCCTGCTTTGCTTCACTTTGATGGCAGACTGGCATAAGACGTGGGGAGGGGGAATGGGAGGGATGACAGGAATCAGAGGTGCCATCTAGAGACAATGGTTATTAGGTCCAAGGATACAAGCTTAGAAATGGAATGTGAAACAACCAAAGAGAGGCCAAAATGTGGAACTATTATTAAAACACTTAATTTGAATCTTATTGGATACCACCAAGATGACCAAGGGGGAAGGCCAGAGAGAAGGGAAAATAGAATAAATTGATTAGAATAGAATAGAATAGAATAGAATAGAATAGAATAGAATAGAATAGAATAGAATAGAATAGAATAGAATAGAATAGAATAGAATAGAATAGAATAGAATAGAATAGAATAGAATAACAAAGTTGGAAGGGACCTTGGAGGTCTTCTAATCCAACCCCTGCCTAGACAGGAAACCCTATACCACTTCAGGCAAATGGTTATCTAACATCTTTTTAAAAACTTCCAGTGTTACAGCATTCATAACTTCTGGAGGCAAGTTGTTCCACTAATTAATTGTTCTCACTGTCAGGATATTTCTCCTTAGTTCTAAGTTGCTTCTCTCTTGATTAGTTTTCACTCATTGCTTCTTGTCCTGCCCTCAGGTGCATTGGAGAATAGCTTAACTCCCCCTTCTTTGTGGCAGCCCCTGAGATATTGGAACACCGCTATCATGACTCTCCTAGTCCTTCTTTTCATTAGACTAGACATACCCATTCCTGCAACCTGTCCTTCATATGTTTTAGCCTCCAGTCTCCTAATCATCTTTGTTGTTCTTCTCTGCACTCTTTCTAGAGTTTCAATATTTTTTTTACATTGCGGCGACCAAAACTGAATGCAGTATTCCAAGTGCGGCCTTACCAAGACATTATAAAGTGGCATCAACACTTCATGTGATCTTGATTCTATCCCTCTGTTTATGCAACCTAGAACTGTGTTGGCTTTTTTGGCAGCTGTTGCACACTTGCTGGCTCAAAATTACCAGGGTTACATGGGAAATCCTCAGAACTGGCTTTGCTATACTATAACCACTTGGCTTCAGTAAAGGTATACCTTTCACCAGAAATGGAGTAAAGGCTCTTTATTTCATGAATATCCAAGCTGAAACAGGCCTGATACAAAGATACTTCTTTGCTGACACAGGAGATTAAATGATACAATCCACCCATTTTTTTATTAGACTTTGAAGTATATATTTTACTTTGGGTAATCTAAAGAGATAAGGAACCTAGGGCTGAAATTAATATTTATAATATTGACTATTTGTTCTCTATTGAAAATGAAATACATACAAATATTGTATGTATACGAAATACAAATATGTATTTTGTATACATACAAATAATAATTGACTCTACCCAAAAAGTTATCTTTCTTCATCAGTGGTCACTTATTAGTACCAAGAATGAGAGAACAAATATATTATTTGGCTTAAGAAAGATAGTAATATAGCAGACATTTTCATGAATGGATCCTGTTTTATTCTGGTTGATAGAAGGGCCAATGAAACAGCACGAGAAACATTATTATATGGGCTCCAGAGGGGAAGGGAAAATGAGTAAAATTGTTTATCTCTTCCTTTCAATAAAATCTTTATGAAACAGGATTCTTCACAGAATGCAGACATAACCAAATCCACTTTTTGAAAGTTCATAAATCATAGGTACACTGTATCAATAATTGCAAAATAAAGCATGATGAGATAGATAGAAAATTAGATAAAAATATATGTACATGCAAATATATAGGCACTGGTATCATTTTCCAGCTCTGACAACTGTAAAACATTATTCTTCATTATTGTTTAAGTTAAACTGGTTTAAAGTAGGGCTTGGGGACAGAACTTTTTGGAAAATTGTATTTAAAAAAAACAAGCAAAAGGTTGGCATTATTTATGATGTAATCAATGACATTTGAAAAAGCCCATCTTCAAAACAATTAGTTGATAAAATTTATGCATTTGGTCCCCTTCTAGAGGGACAGATATGGCTGAACAATATCATTTTAATGAAACTTAGGTGGCAGAGAAAGTATTCACATTCTGAACAAGGCAAGACTGACAATACATTTATTTTAACCTCTGAAGCAAGCATACATTACTGAAAAACTGGGGAATAACAGAATTGTGAATGTACATTTACTTTCCGCTTTCTATCTCATGAGACTTTACCTTATTTAGAAGGTTGATGTTTTGAAGATATTAGGGAGGAAAATGCTGCAGGTGCTGTTGAGTGACAAATTTCCATTTACCTGCAAAGAAATCAATTAAACAAATACATTAAAGAAAAGCTAAGTGTGTCACACTTTACAGACAATGATGAATAGGTTTTAAACCTACTTTTGGGAAAGAGGGAAAGAAGGTGAATTAAAAACTCTCCAAGCCTGATGGAGTCTCAGGAGAAGTGATTCCAAAACCTGAAAGCTGATTAACTACTCTTTAGCTGGTTTTGATGGAATACTTCTCAGTCCTACCAGGGTGGCTTTAACTAAGAATATTGGAACAGGGAACATTTCTAAATGTTACTGCCATCAGAAGAATTAGATTATAGGGATCCAAATTAGCACTAGAGGGAAGCAGAGAAATATCTAACATATATTTGTTGTCATCTGGATTTTACAGTCCAGATATAATACAGTACATATGATATGTGGGAAAGACTTGGGGAGACAGAATGAAGTGAGACTACCTAAGGAACAAATAAGATACCACATACTTTGTAGCTGCAAAGTGAGTGAGCAAGAGGCTCAGATTCTTGAAATGTAAAAGTGATAGCGGGAGAAATGCACTTTCAGATTTACAAGATTCTATTAATATAGCTTTACAATAAAGTAGAATTGGTTTATTTATTTATTTTGTCAAACAATTATTAGATAACAGATATAAGTGTAAACATGGTTATAAATACATGAAATGGATACGAATAAGAAAAACAAAAGAAACAATAGGACAGGGATGGTAGGCATGTTTTGGTGCACTTATGCACGCCCCCTACAGACCTCTTAGGAAAGGGGTGAGGTCAATAGTGGACAGTCTAATGTTGAAGATTTTGGGGTTTGGGGAAGAAATCACAGAGTCAGGTAGATTATTCCAGACATTGACTACTCTGTTGCTGAAGTCGTATTTCCTGCAATCAATATCTGGTTGGTTTTCCTGTCTGGTCCACCAGTAAGGCTGATATAATTCTATCATTCAACATCTTTATCATCCTCATTTAATGACCCATAATCCCTTTCAGGGTTGAGTCTGGGCAACTGAATGGAGCTGAGTGTTTACTGGCCGGATGCCCTTCCTGCCATCAATGAGGAGTTATATTCAGCAGATATATTCTCAGTGTGCCCAGAGAGAGAAATATCTGCCTCTACCTAGAATCAAACTCATAGCCTCCTGATTTTGAGGTGAAAGCTCCACCTCTAGGCCACCGCACCATCCTATCATTAACATCTTGTGGAACAGATATTTTTGTTTTCCACAAATGCACATCTCTGATATATCTGATATACTAAAGTTGTTTTAAGTCTTCTGAAAATATGACACGCTACAATCAAGCAAGTTGACTTCATCTTGCCACCAGACATGGGATTCATTTGGAGGAGATGGAGAATTCAAAGATTATTTCTATTTAGATAAAACATTCATTCATTTAAATTTGTTCTATTTGCAGAATAATTTTATTTAAATATTTATGGCAGTCTTCTTTGATGCCATGTCCTCCAGATATGTTGGATTTAACAAGTCCTCAATGGTGCCTATTCTCTAATTAACTATAGATTTCAAATTGTAGCTTGAATTGCATATTTGTGATTTAATAGGTGGTTTATACATTAAGCATAATGGTCTGTGAAATAGATCATTTATGTGTGAGAGGCTTGTAAACTATAAGTTACGTTAGATCAGGAATATATGAGGACATAGTTATGGTACTGTATATCTGTGAACAAGAAGCTTTGACTTTAAATAGCAAAATAATAATCATCCCTAATAATGGGAGATTGCCATTTAGAAAGTGATATCCTGGGAAAGTCGGATTCCTTGAACTTTATTGTATGCATGTGGCTGAATATATGTGAGAAACTTTTAGATGTTTTTCCCTAAAGAATAGAATATAAGTGGATACATTTCTATATACTAGATAAGACAAAGAGAAAAAGTCCTGATAAAGAAGCAAGATGGTGTACTACAGAGAAGAAGAAAATCCATTGTGTTAAACAGCAGGTTTCCCTAATATCAGGTTTATGAATGATTACTTTCAACTAAATTAACTGAGGTGGAGTATTACTTGGATATGATATGGAGTTTACATAATCTGCTGATGTAGGCATCATTGTGATTAATGTTGTTGCACTGCTCAATAGATTACAAAGCCATATGAGATATTGTGCATCTGTTTAGATAGTGCTAATTCAGGCCAATTCTCAATGTAACAAGAAAATGAAACAATCTATTCAAGTAGAATCAATCCTTGTAAAAAGTTCACTGTAGTGTTTGTAAATCGAACCTTAGAGGAAGTGGGGAATTTATTAGAACCCAAAGCTCTTGTTTTTCTCCTTTCAACGGCAATTTAAAATGGTAGACTTTTTTAAAAGTTGGCTGTATTTAATAGTCCTCCTTTATGAACCCTACGGATGTTATGTTTCATGAACAGCAATTGCTCATCCCCAGTCCTATGATACCATCAATCCAGACAGAATTGAGAATTCGATGGCATTGTTTTTCACAATTTTATTTCATTTTTGGCCAGGTCTCATACATGGCAAAACACCAACTGCTTTCCTTTGAATCTTATTATCCTATGAGAGCCTTTGACATCGTTACAGAAAATTCTATCAGTTGCCATATTTCACTTTAGCCCATGCTGTTTATTTCCTGGACAGACACTGTGACTAAGGCAATCTGCAGGCAATCTCTCTCCACAGTGGAGAAATGCCATCTGTCATTAAGCCGTCTGTCACTGTCCAGTGCACTGTGTATCCAAATCATCTGTATGCAAAGATGAAAAGAGCCACGATGCTCCCATCTTTTCTTTGGAGGATTATTGACTCCAAAGGCTGTACATGCTGCCTGTCAATGACAAGCATGGTCAGGATTATCATTAAGCATGTCACAAACCCAACACTAATTCCAGTATCACGATTTCATTTCAAAAGACATCTCTGTTTCAGGCAAACTTCCGTAACTTACAGTATGTTTGGATTAAATGGGTGGTTTAGTAGATTTGTGGGCATCTGAAGCTCAGTAAGCTTCTGAAGACATATGAATATTAATTCTTTTTCCATGGAAAAAAGTCAGTAAGTTGATAGCTGAGTTCAAAGTATATTCTCTTCAGAGTCTAGGGTCATTCACCAGCAGCAATATTAAGATATTTATTGGGACTTCATGAAATGTGGCATTTGTACATTTGACTTGTAATTTTTTGTGCAGAAAAAAGCAATTTTGTGCTAAAAAGCATAAAATATCATAACTCCCATTTTATAGATGGCATTTGACATTGGCAAGATTGGCCAAAATATGAATCTGCAATACTGGAAATGTTAAGCTGACAGATGGAACTTACTATCATATGTGGTGGCAATGCCCCAAAGCCAAAAAATATTGGGGGAAAGTGAAGAGATGGATAAGAGAAATTACAGGGCATGATATTGAATTTAAGCCAGAAAACTTCTTGTTGGGGATGATTAAAGGAAACCTGAAGAAACATATCCAATACATCATACAACATGTAATAACAGTGGCAAGAATTGCTTATGCCCAAAGCTGGAAAACAGATGATATACCTTTTGAAAACATGGTAATTAATAAAATACTGTCAGGCTTATGAGAAAACTAAAAGGCAAAGAGGAGTTGGAGTTTTATGAGGTTTGGGAAATGTTATATATATGGTTAGAAAAAAGAAATAAGATAGAATTGTAAATAAAATGTAATGCTTGACAGAACTGTTAAAATGTAAATTACACATGTATTTTGAAAATAAATAAAATTTAAAAACAAATAAATAAATAAAAATGTTGTAACTGCCTTGAGTTGAACCTGATTTCTAGTGACTTCACTGATATATCCATATAGTTTCTATGGTAAGCCTTTCATACACTTATATCAGGGATCTGCAACCTGCGGCTCTGGAGCCACATGCAGCTCTTTTGGCCTTCTGCTATGGCTCTCTGTTGGTTGATCCCACCACTGGCTGGCCCCACCCATCCCCTCTATTATGAGTGGCGGAATTACTGAGGCAGACAACCAGAGCAACTTCAGCTTAATCTTTATTTTAAAAATAAAGGGTTGCTGCGGCTGCCGTGCTAACTTGGCAGCCAGCTGGAATGGCAACAGCTGATACCGTTTGACAGCTCCTTTTTATAGCCGGCTGTCAAATGGCATCAGCCAATGGGAGCGATCCGTGTTTCCGTCTGGAAACACAGACCTGAGTGAAGATTTTTAGTTCAGCTGTCTACACAACACTCCTCTCTCCTAGAACGGAGCATGTGTAGTCCTTTGGGTAGCTAGGGAGCTTGTGTAGATGGCCAGATCTTCTTGGCTCCGGTGGAAATGGCACCGGCTGAACCTCTTCTGCTTGTTGTGCGACTTCCGACACAGGGACTGGAGGCTCGTCTGAAGTTGTTTCGGGATGCTGGACTGCTGCTTATTCAGGTAGGCTTTTGTTGTTTACGGGTTCAAGGTGGAATTCCTCGGGCGATGGTGGTCTCTCTGCACCAGGAATGTCTAGATGACCTCTGGATGTAGTGTTCCAACACCTCATTAGTTGGTCTATATGATGGTGCCAGATGTGCCCATCTTGTAGCTGGACTCTGTAAGACTTAGGACCAGTTACTGCCACCACACGCCCAGACATCCACAAAGGTTGCCCAGCCAAGTTCCTGGCATATACCAGGTCATTCTCTACAAACTTTCTAGTCTGGATGTTTGACCATAGGGGAATCACTGGGGTATATATATATTTTTTTGCATTTATATGCCGCCCTTCTCTGGAGACTCAGGGCGGCTTACAGTCTATGGAGCACCATGCTAAGTGCTTGGCAATAGCCTTCATTCCATTGTATATGCCTACTTATTACAAGTGGCATTCTTTACAAAGTCAGCTTATTGCCCCCAACAATCTTGGGTTCTCAATTTACCTACTCCGAGAGATGGAAGGCTGAGTCAACCTTGAGCCTGGTGGGATTCAAACCTGCACTAATTGCAGGCAGCTTGCAGTAAGTGCTAGATGATTAACAGCCTGCACCACCCTAATTTGGGTGAAGTCTATCTAAGATGGTCCTTAAACGGCGCCCCATTAGGAGTTCAGCCGGTGACCTGTTTGTGGAAGCACATTGGGTCATGTGCTGGCTTAGGAGATACTTGGCAAGTCTAGAGTGCCAATCTATGGGCCCAAGTCTTTGCAGAACCTCCTTAGCTGATCTGACTGCCCGTTCAGCCAGACCATTACTGGTGGGATGAAAAGGGGCTATTAAAACATGTCTGATTCCTTGATTGGCTAGGAAAATTTCAAACTCACAAGATGCAACCTGGGGGCCGTTATCAGACACAATGGTGTCAGGGAGGCCATGGGTAGTGAACATTCTGATCAGGGCCTTAGTGACTGCCTCTGTGATTGTGGAAGACATTAAAATCAGCTCCACCCATTTAGAGAAGGAATCAATTAATATTAGGAATGTACGCCCGTGGAAAGGGCCAGCCAGGTCAATATGTGCTCTGGACCAGGGGCTTCCTGCATCCTCCCACATTCCTGGTGCTGATGCTAGAGGAGAAGGCCGGTGGCTTGGCATGGCTGACAAGCATTAACCCAGTTGGTAATCTGGCATCCATGCCCAGCCCCACACATAACTGCAAGTGAGGGCCTTCATCCTGACAATGCCAGGATGACCTTCATGCAGAACTTCTAAGACTGAGGTCTGCAGTCGGGGGGGGAATCACTACCTTGGTTCCCCAAAGGAAACAGCCTTGTAAGGAAGAAAGTTCTTGCTGGCGTAATTTGAAGGGTAAAAATTCAGATGAATAAGGGGTTGTAGGCCATCCCCTTCCCACCCAGTCAAGGACTTGGGAAATTACCTTGTCCTTGTCAGATTGGGCAGCAATGTCAGAAGTGATGATAGGCAGCTTGAGATTGTTGATCAGGAATACAGCATTGGTTGGTGCAGGATCCTCCAGGAATTTGTAGGAACTGGTAGGGGACAATGACTAAGGGCATCTGCATGACTGAGTGTTTTGCCAGAGCGATAAACCAGCGTATAGGAATATGCAGCCAAAAATAATGTCCACCTGGTCATCATTGGAGATAAAATCTGAGGTGTTTGTTTGTTGCCTGCTAATAGTCCTAAAAGAGGTTTATGGTCTATAACCAGTTCAAAATGGTGTCCATAGAGAAACTCATGGAATTTCTTTACTGAAGCAACTACAGCCAAAGTTTCTTTATCAATTTGACTGTAGTTACGTTCAGTGGAGGATAGTGTCCTACAGAAAAATACAATGGGTGCGTCTGATCCATTAGGCAGTCTGTGACTTAGAACAGCTCCTATACCGAAGGGTGAAGTACTGCGGCTAGTACTAATGGAGAATTTTTGTTAAATTGTATTAAAACAGCATCAGATGTGAATAGTGACTTGACTGCTTTGAAAGCAAAAGCTTCCTTAGGACCCCAATGCCATGCTGTTTGTCTATCTAGAAGCCTATGTAGAGGCTCTGCAATGGAAGCCTTATGTGGCAAAAATGAAGCATAGAAATTTAGAAGTCCCAACAAAGATTGAAGTTCAGTTCTATTAGTAGGTGTGGAAGCCTCATGAATAGCCTTTACTTTGGATTTGGTTGCGTGGATGCCAGAGGTGTCAATTCTGTATCCTAAAAATTCGACTTGTGGAGTGGCAATGGTGCATTTTTCCTTTTTTAAATTGAGCCCTGACTTCCTGAAACATTCAAGGACATTTCTGATTCTCTGTAGCAGATGAAGTTTGTCAGGGGCAGATATTAGAATGTCATTTAAATAGGGTACTACGCCAGGTAACCCTTGAAGTAGTCTTTCCATGAGTGACTGGAAAATTCCAGGGGCCATACTAACACCAAATTGGAGACATGTACACTTAAAAGCACCCCTATGTGTCACAACGGTTTGAAGTTCTGCCGTTGTGTCATCAACAGGGAACTGTTGATAGTCCTGTGACATATCTAGTTTAGCGGAAACGGTACCAGATTCAAAGGAATGCAGGAGGTGCTGGACAATGGGGACTGGATAAGCGCTGATTTGTAAATATTTGCTTAATGGGCACTTGTAGTCAGCACAAATTCTCAACCCGCCGTCTTTCTTTAAGGGTGTCACTATTGGGGTCTCCCATTTAGCAAAGTATGTAGGTTGTAGTATGCCTTGTTTAATCAATTTGTCTAGTTCCTTGTCCAGCTTAGAGAGGATTGCAAAGGGTACCCTTCGGGGCTTTAAACGGATTGGAACTGCTTGGGGGTCCAAGTTGAAAGATATTGGGGCTCCCACATAGCAGCCTAGGCTCTCGCTGAATACATCAGCATATTCTCTGAACAGGGAGTCCACTTCTGAATTTGCAATAGAATGGATTCCACCTATATGGAGGACTAGAGCAGGGAACCAATCTAAGCCTAATAGGCTTCGAAGGGTGCCTTCCACTATCACTGACCCTTAAAACCTTGAAATTGAATTAAAAACTTGCCTTTTCCGATGACAGGGATGGTTCTGCCTTGGTAGTCACATAGAGTCAAATTGCAGCCTGGAATCTTCTTCCTTGTCATTCTGGGAAGCAATTGTTTCACGGTGCCCCATGAAATGATGGACAGTGCAGAGCCAGTGTCTACTTCCATCCTGCATGGTTTACCTTCTAAAGAAACAATGACACTAATTTTGTTAGAACTTCTTTGTGTCATTTTGGCTTGGTAACATGTGAAACAGTCTTCGATTTGTTTTTGGAAGTGCATGGTTGTCTGAGGCTTTTGTGGCTGGGTAAAGGTCTTTCCTGCTTGACGTATCCTTGCTAAATGGCCCTTTTTTGGCATTTTAAACAAATGGCATTTCTGAATTTACAGGATGCCCTGAAATGGTTTCCTCCACAGCTTAGGCAGATAGGCTGAGGTCGTGGAGGTTGATTGGGAAATGACCTGTATTCCCTTTGACTGGTTTTGAGCTGCCTGAGGTGATTTACATCAGTAGCCTCTTCAGAGCCTTCCTCTGTGGAGGCTCCCTCGAAATGAATGGCTGAGCTACTTTGACTAATTGGATTTCCCTGGATTTCAGCTTCTGAAATGCTGACAGCTCAGCAGCTTGAGATTCCTCTATAACTAGCTTTAGAGTCAAGTCTTCCTTAGCCAACAGCCGCCTTTGTAGTCTCAAGTCCCTGACTCCACAAACTAGCTGGTCTAATAGCATGTCTTCTAAATAGTCTCTGAATCCATAATGCAAGGCAGCTATTCGTAAGGCTGCCATATACCCACTAACAGTCTCTCCCTCAGCCTGGGTACGTCTCCTAAAAGCATGGTGCCCGGCAATTCTGAATGGCTTAGGGGAGTAATGATTGGAAAGAATTTCCTGTAATTCTTCCCGCTGAACGGTTTTAATGGAACGTGGAGTCAATAATGCTGTAGCGGTGTCAAATACCGTGGCTCCGCAAAAAACTTAAAAAATAAGTTTTTTTCCTATGGACTGAAATGTCAGCCAGGTCAATGGCATCTAGGAAACAGTCAAACTGGTTTCTATAGGATTCCCATGTCTCTGCCATTGGTCTGAAAGGCGGGAATGCAGGGTTTGAAGTCATTGTCTCTCAGCGGTGCCGCTTTTCCTGAGGCAACTTGAAAATCACACTTTGCAAACAGTGACAGCAGCTCTTTGAGTGACAGTCAGCTCGTTAGTGTCTTCGGCTCTTTTTGTGGTGACTTTGCTCTTATGTTTCTTTGCTCGGTTCCCCTCTTATGTGGATCCCGCCCTCGTCGCCAGTATTGTGAGCGGCAGAATTACTGAGGCAGACAACCAGAGCAACTTCAGCTTAAACTTTATTTTAAAAATAAAGGGTTGCTGCGGCTGCCGCGTTAACTCAGCAGCCAGCTGGAACGGCAACAGCTGATGCCGTTTGACAGCTCCTTTTTATAGCCGGCTGTCAAATGGCATCAGCCAATGGGAACGATCCGTGTTTCCCACTGGAAACACGGACCTGAGTGAAGACTTTTAGTTCAGCTGTCTACACAACACCCTCCCTATCAGTCCTCACCTGACCTGAGAAGGTGAGAGTGATGATAGGGGATGGAGACTCACTCCATATTCCAGAGCAGGAGGTAACTGGGTGGGAGTAAGTGACATTGAGTTGGCCACACCCACCCAGTCACCCTAGTTGTTAAATTATTGGCTCCTGGTGTTTTCTTTTCTGTGGGAAACGGGTCCAAATGGCTCTTTGAGTGTTTAAGGTTGCAGATCCCTGACCTATATCTATGATCTTTGGTTTTCCTTTTTAAGGCCAATTCAGAAAACACTAGTTTTACATTAGTATAACATTTCCACAACCATTTTCCCAGGAAGAATGAATAGGAAATAAAATTATAAATAAGTGTCAACATATATATTAAAAAACATACTGTCCCACACTGCCTTCTGAATATGCAGATTGAAACTCAGTCGTAACTGGGAAGAGATTTTGGGCCAAAACTGGACAACTTAGTATGAAAAGAAACCATTTTCTGTGGAATTGAGAAAGAGTTTCAATTTAAAAGTGGTAACATCTTATTTTTCTTTATATTAATTGAGGAAATATTTTGGAAAAAAAACTTTAAATTGTTGTCATTTTATAACACACAAAATATTTGTTGGAGAGTTATATTTTCTTTGAACTTGGATGGCTATATAATAACTTTAAATAAATAAATTAAAGAACTGAATACAATTGTTCCATCTCAGAATGGCTGTCTTATGTTCGAAAAACCTAACAAAAAGAAATATAAATGGGTTGAGTTATGTCACCTTCCCCCCAATGAGGAAACACAAGTAGGATAAACATTGTTACAATCAACATAGAAAATAGACGGAAAAATATTTTTACTCTTAGTAATGTCAGCTGTCACTTGATAGCACAATTAGAGAAAATATATTTTATTGAATGGGTGAAAAACATGTAGCTTGTCATATTTACAGCTCTGAATTACTTATGCCTAATATAATATCATACCCTCAGAGTCCATTTGGCTTCAATCCTGCTGATTAGGGAAGCTTTAAAAGCTTGGCTCTTCTCATAGTTACTAGGTCAAAACTAAACGTTAAACTGCTAAATATTGTACATTTTGTCTTTTTCCCTGGTGAGATTTAATTATTATGGTATTTATATCTATTTTTTCACTATTTGTTGTCTTTAATCCTCTGTAAACTCTGCAGAGATATTTAGCAAATGGATACCTTGGAAATCGAATTAATATATAAATAAAATATATATATATATTTCTTAATGTTCTGATACCAGCCAGAGCATGGAAAATTTGAAACAAGTAGAGCAAGATTGGAAGATGTGGAGAAATCTGATTCAGAAAATTGCCAGGAATCAGACAAGACTCTCTCCCTCCCTCCCTCCCTCCCCCCCACATCTCTCATCTCTATTGCATCTCTATCTTTCATCTGGCCATATAGGTATTTAGCATGAGAGAGAGAGAGAAACAGACAGGCAGGCAGGCAGGCAGGCAGACAGACAAACACAAATGGACAGGGGAAACCTTTCCTTTTACCAGACATTCTTCTTCATCTTACCATATATTCTTCTATTCAATCATGTCTAATTCCCAGAGACTGTTTGGACAAATCCCTGAAGTTTTCTTGGCAAGGTTTTTCAGAAATGGTTTGTCCTTGCCTCCTTCATAGAACTAAGGGAAAGTGACTGCTCCAAGATCATCTGCTGGCTTTGTGACTAAGGAAGAACTAGAATTCACAGTCCCCAGTCTCATGCCTTAACTATTACAACAAGATGGCTTTGTTAGACAATGATATGATTAATGCAACTGCTATTAATTTTACCCTAGTCTGATGTTAAGTTAGAATAGAGAAATTGGAATAAGGTATTAATACTATATGATATGCTGCCATAGATTTCATTGTCTATTGTATATGCTAAGACTATTGCTGATCCAGTTTGCATTGTGCCAGTGGTGGGATTCAATTTTTTTTACTACTGGTTCTATGGGCATGGATTGGCTTGGTGGGCATGGCTTGGTGGGCATGGCAGTTGAAGGATACTGTAAAATCTCAATTCCCTCCCCATTTCTGGGGGAAGGTTACTGCAAAATCCCATTCCCTCCCCACCCCATCCCACTAAGCTGCTTTCCAGCTCTGTTCTCCTGTGCAGGACAACAAAAGAAGACCCAGCCTATTAGCTGGGACTCAGGAGGCAGAGAATAGATGAGGACAGGGTCAGTCAGAGGTGGTATTTGCCGGTTCTCTGAACTACTCAAAATTTCCACTACCGGTTCTCCAGAACTGATCAGAACCTGCTGAATACCACCTCTGCATTGGGCTAACTTTTTTTGCTCTGTTGTGACAATAACAAGGATACCAGTAGCCATTGTGATTTTTCCCCATACTGCCCATTTTTTCCCCTTATTCCCTATTACTCTTACCATCCTAATTGATCAGACATAGCTGGAATCGTGAGTTAAGGAAAGAATAGTGAAATGTGAGATCTTTAATTGCCCGATAGCCATGCAATATTAGCTATGCATTTATTAGGCTGTTGAAACCTCTTACAGAAACATTATCAACAAATCAGCTAAGCCAATGTTTCTGGATAAATGCCAGTTTACTCCCTTTGATGTTTCCCACATTTAGAAGAGAATAAAACGGCATATTTGAATACAGACATTCCAATTGAATAGCAGTTTTCTCAAAAATTCCAGATGTAATGACAGATTGTGCATAACACTCCATTTATTTATTTATTTTGCATAGCCTTTCATTGCTTAAAAAGTATCCAGGATTCTTAAATTCCATTGCAGAACAGATTTAGTTTAAATTCAATGAATCAGCTCCCGCTGTTGTTTAAATTATAGGAACAATAAAACAATGAACTGCCAGATGATAAAATGGTGTTTGGAATGTCACTGGAAAGAGATGATGCTCAGAACTTGAAATTAAGAACATGCTAGGTTGCACAAAGTCTAAAATATACTATACAGAAAATTTAGCAAATGAGACAATTCTAGCATTTTGTTCTTGGAAGCCTCTGAATTTATATAAGTGGCAAGCAAAGAGGGAAAGTTACTCAAGTTTCTAACAGGCAACTTTAAGAAGTTTTATTCCATCTAAAGATCAGGCCAAAGTTGAAAGCTAATGGGAGTAAACCAGAAGTGGTATTCAGCAGGTTCTGACCAGTTCTGGAGAACCGGTAGCAGAAATTTTGAGTAGTTCAGAGAACTGGCAAATACCACCTCTGACTGGAGATTTTACAGTATCCATGCCCATCAAGCCACTCCCACAGAATCTGTAGCAAAAAAAATTTGAATTCCACCACTGGAGTAAACTCCAATAATTTAGCAAGGGAAAGTTGGAAAGGTTTATATGATACAGCAATATAGCTAGAAAAAAGGAAAACTTCAAGACAGTTGCAAACTAGTTCTGAGACTAATTTAACCACTGACTTTTCCTTTGGAAAGAGTGGTTAAATGTTGTTAACCATTTTTCCTTCAAGCCTGAGATTAGAATAAGCATCAGTGAAACTCAGTGTATGCATTTTAATTAATTGAGCAACCTTGATTTATTTATCTATAAAACTTCTATACCATTTTTCAATGCATTAGTTTCTGGTTTGCCATTTGGTTTTAGAAATAGTGACATTAAACAAAGCTTAAAACTATCACAAACACAGCACATCAACTGCTAGAAAGATGTACTTTTTGTTTTTATTTTTGAGGGGGAAAATGCAGATTAAAATATCTTTCCCTTGTCTTTGTTAATAAAAACTGCCCCCTCCCCCAATTTCATTTCCTATGGCAAGAGCTTTCAGAGAAAAACCACAGATGATGAATGTAGATATCAGCAACTTCATAAAGGAATAGCTGGCCTTTAGATACTCAATTTCGAAGTCACCTGAGGCCTTGAAGCCAGAATAGTCATAGTCTAGTTCTCCAGATAGAGGACATATAATCTGTATATTGTATAAACTGTGCAAATTGCATATGGGCTAAGAAAGGATTGCTCAATAAGCAGAAAGGATTTTCTGCTTATTTCCTACTGCAAAATTCTTAAACCTTTCAAAATTGGTTATGAATTCATTTGTTAAAGGCTTGGTAGGCATGCCAGTGGAAGGATACTGTAAATTCTCCATTCCCTCCCCACCCCATCACCATACAACATAAACATGGAACTCTTTGTTCAGTTAAAGAATTCTTCAGAAAAAAGAAAAATCCCAAAGCCTAATCAAGGCCAAGACAGTAGGCCCCATATTGTGTCACTCCTGCATTAGACTTGCCAGTAGTTCTCAGTGTAAGAAACTGGGCCAATGGGTACCAGCCTAACACCAGTTTCTTATTCCTAATACCCTTCTTATAGAAACAGTTTGTGATTGTGTCTTCCCTATTTCAGTATCAGGCTCTCACATCCTATCCTTTTACTTAATTAATTTTGTTATATTTTATATGTTTATATTTCTAGCCATTTTACTCCAATGGCCTTTTCCTATCTTTCCTTGGATGCTTTTAACAGGTCTTCCATTCTTAAAACTTCTGAACAAGCACATACATGCTAGTAGATCTAAGTGTCTGTATGCTACCTGGTGAGTTTTATGTCAGTGGCCTGCTGGTTAGCTAAGAACTCTACATTGCTCTGTCCTCTTCCAATGAAAGGTGGGGAGAGGAAATTTGAGGACAGGAGAAATTAGAAGTTTCAAAATGTCCAGCATGAGGGAAAATAATCAGAAACACAACAAGAAGCATATTTTCTCTGGTCTGAGATTAAAGCCAAATAGCTAAATATCCAAACAACGCAAGAAGAATGGGAACAAGTAAGGAACTGTTGGCTGGGAAAGTACAGGTAGATGTCATTCATTTCTTTTCAGTGCTGTTTTGCTCAGCTTAAGTGGCTTTCTATCTACTTTTCTTATCTTTGTTCAGCTTCTTTGCAGGTTAGTGACTACTAGCTTTAGTATGCTGGTCTCAGAGTCATGTAATTTGGTGCAGCTAAACCATTCTCTCAAATCCCGAGGTTGTTGCATTTACTAAAATAAAAATCCTGTATATTCTTTCTTAAGGGCTTAGGTGTCTACTAATACCATATCCTCTGAAATTGTTGGGGCTTCTGGAAAAAAGAAGAAACTAGAAGTGTGTGTGTATGTGTGTATGTATATGTGTGTATATGATGGAATTCAAATTTTTTTACCACTATGGGTGTGGCTTGGTGGGCGCGCTTTGCGCGCATTTGCAGAGGGTTTGCTACTGATCATCTCCTGCAATCCTGCACTCTCCTTGTGTGTTCAACAGCTGATGTACGGCAATCCACTGTTCCGCATGAAGCATCTGAGCTTCAAAGCCAGGAAATAAAGGTAAGAATAGAGACAGGGTGGGTGGGTGGGCCCAGCAGCTGATCATCATAGTGAACTGGTTCACTCACAGATGATCCTTGGAGCTACGGGTTTGACTGAACCGGGCCAAACCAGTAGAATAACACCACCGGCTTGTATGTTGGTGATGGATACCCCATCTCTTACATGCCACTTTTCCTTCCCTCCTGATATTCTTTTGAACAAAGAGGTCTTTTCAATTGGAATGTGTTTATTCTCAGTGATATGCTATTTATCATTGGATATTGGGGTTTTAAGTTCATGCTGGGTATTTAATCTGAGTTTGGTGCTTTTCTGTTTTACAGTTTACTGCTTATACCTTCCTTTCTAACAGAGTTAGTTCCTAAGTATTTTCTCTCTCTACTAATGTTTCTGTCATCCCATTTGTAAAGGGTTTCAATATAGTCTTTCTACCACCTCATTTCCAGGATTACTCTTCACTAGTTCTCACCTGGCTATCCATTTTCCTGTTTATTCTTTCACCTCTGTAAAGTATCTTTTTGTATTTTTCTCTCTATTTGTTGATCTTGATTAAGATATCTTTCCTTGTTTTTGCTTGCTTGTTATTAAAACAGTGTGCAACCAGTGTGCCCTCTTTTGTCTGTTTTCATTCTCCATTCTTCCCTAGCTGTCATGATAATTTATATTGAAAGCCATAGGAAGGTTTCTTTCAAAAATTGTGGAAATACTATGTTTGGTTAGTTGATAAAATGTCTCCTATATTTTCCTAATTTCTCAGATTCTTTTTCACATAATTTGTGACTAAATACGTATAGTACCTTGGATTGATTCTGACTCTATGTCCTCTAAGTGAAATCTTGATGGCATACATTCTTTTTAAATTAAGTTTAATCTGAGAATATAATACTAATAATACTACCTTATTTAAAAAGAAAAATGCAAAGTCCATCTTCAAAAAAGATTTCTTTTATTTAGAAAACCATTAAATTGGCAAAGTCCATGGTAATTCTAGATCTGACACAACCTGGAATTACCCCACAATATTACAAGATAGAAACAACCCCCAAAAGTCACATTCTCCAATAGAAATAATTCAATGATGCTTGATGTCATAAATCTCCACCTCAAGGGGCCCAAGCAGGGGTGGGATTCAAATTTTTAACAACTGGTTCTGTGGGCATGGCTTAGGTGGTAGGTGTAGCTTGGTGGTCATGTGACTGGATGGATATGGCTTGGTGGTCATGTTATTGATTGGGTGTGGCCAACTCAATATCACTCACATTAAGGCATGCATCTCCTCGCCTGGCCTCTCATGACTGTGGGGATGCTGCAACAGTCGTAAGTGTGAAAAATGGTCATAAGTCACTTTTTTCAGTGCCATTGTAACTTTGAATGGTCACTCCACACCAGCAAAGTACCAGCAAAGGAAGGGGAAAAAACTCCAGAGAAGTTCCTGAGACAGGAAGTTTGAAGCTTATAATAAAGAACTTAAATTTGGTAAATTGTCTTTGTAGAATGTGTATAGTAGTCATTGACTTACAACCGCTCATTTAGCAACCACTCATTTCAAAGTTACAATGGCACTGAAAAGAGTGACTTACAACCAGTCATCCCAATTATGACAACTGTAGCATCCCCATGGTCACATGATCAGAATTCAGGCACTTGACAATCAGTATGTATTTACAACTGTTGCAGAAGAGTGGGACCACGTGATTGCCATTTGAAACCTTCCCAGATGACTTCCAACAAGCAAAGTCAATGGGGGGAATAGTCAGATTTGCTTAACCGTCATGCAATTCACTCAACTCCTGCCGTGATACTCATAAAATCAGGTGCAATCCTGATTTTATCCACAGTCATAAAATCAGGTGCAATCACTTAACAACTGTTTTGCTTAGCAATGGAAATTCTGTTCCCAATTTGTAGTTGTGGTCGTAAGTTAGGACTAACTTTCAAGGTTGACTCAGCTTTCTGAGGTCGGTAAAATGGGGACCCAGATTGTTGGGGGCAAGAGGCTGACTCTGTAAACTGCCTAGATAGGGCTGTAAAGCACTGTGAAGTGGTATATAAGTCTAAGTGCTATTGCTACCTGATTTTTAAAACTGGGTAACAATTCTGAATTTTGTGTAAGTTATAGATACTCCCCTCCCCCCAATTAATATATAAACTACCATATTAACTGCTTTGTTGGCTAGGCTATTATAGAGTGTTTTCATATGTAATTCCCTTCCTTCAGTCTGAATTTATCCAAAATAAACAAGCACTGGATAATTTATGTTTATAAATAGACATTTTGGACATAACTCAAAATAGATTGGATTCTGCTGCATTAATACTTTGGATACTGCACTGCAAAAGCTTTTGAGATACTTCAGATTAATTCTTTGATTAGATTGCACCCCTTCATCTTTTTTTTACTGTTGATTCAATTCCATTATCATCCAGTGATGTCAAGGTGCATTAGAGTCTACCCTTCATTGCTCCAAGCAAGTATTGACAATGAGCATACAATTAGATTTGCGAAATTTTATTAATCTATCTTCGGGATACATCTATTCAGAGTGAGAAATGGACAGCAGCAGTGGTGGTATTTAAATTAGGTGATTGCTTATAGCAATAACAATAGCATTTAGACTTATATACCACTTCACAGTGCTTTACAGCCCCCTCTAAGCAGTTTACAGAGTCAGCATATTGCCCCCAACAATCTGGGTCCTCATATTCTTCACAATATGGGTGAGAACAGGTGTGAAAAGTGGGTGTAGTATTGTGATAGGCTTGTATATGAAGTGGAGCTGGAGAATAGATTGCTGGGATTAGAGATTATTGAGTGTTGAGGAAAAATACAAGCAGCTAAACCAGCCAGTTGGTTGGTTGTGTCATGTGAATAATTAGATGGGTGCTGGCAGTGGCAATTTCACTTGGAAATGGGGCGGTGGTGGTTAACATCAGTTCCTTGTCATAAGCAAATCAGTTTTGATTGGGTTGGATTTATTTGAAGCTCCCACCCACTTTTAAAGTGGCAGTGGTCTATTTCCTCCTCAAAAAGCCATTTCTGCCTTCAATTTTCCCTTTAAGGGAAGATTATTGAGAGGATGATTGGACTGTGGTTTTAGAGGGATCTAAAGAAATGAGGGAACTAAGGCAGATTTTTTTTTCACCTGGGTTTCACGCTAAGGTATAGTACTAAGACAGCATTGATCAACCTTTGGATGATACTTGGTAAAAATGAAATAATGCTGGTTCATCCATCCTGCCCTCAATGATCCTTAAGTGGCCTTTGACACCATTGATCATAGTATCAGCATAGACCAGTTTGGGAGGTTGGGAATGCTGGATGGGAATAACATAGTCTTACAATGGATTGGCTCTTCCTATGGGGCTGGTTCTAGTCAGTATTAGTAGACGGGAGAGATGAAATTCATTTCTTCATTTCTCTTTTAATAATTTCAATTTCTATTTTGCTCATGCATCTCACATGCCATAAGGGCCTTCTATTTCAGTAAAGAAAGTCCTAGTGTTATACAAGAGTTGTATTCTGGAACCCTTGTGTATACTAATTTTCACACCTATTGGGTGGTTCCATTTTGTGCTTGTCATATTTTTATAAGTGAATTTTTACTTAATCTGAAAACTGTCTTAGCTAACATTGTCAGTGAAAGGACTTCCTTTGTTGCCGTTGGCACTGGCCATATTATCACCTGCAGTTCTATATGAGAAGTTCAGACAGTAGTTATGGTATTAAAGAATTCCTTCTGTTAGATGGATTTTTTCACTTTCCCCCCTTCAACCTTATCAGCAAGAATGAACTTACTAGGAGCATTTACATTTAGAATCATAGTAGCTACTCAGCCTTCTCTACATCGGTTGGGAGGATGAAGTAGCTTTCTTAAAATTCTCCACTCTTCTTTTTAGTTTTGGATAAAAGAGATTTTTGTTTCATTATTACAGGAGTGAGAACACTGGATTTCCAAATATTTCTGAAAAGTAAGATGTGTCATTTCTAGGCTAAAGCTGATGGAAACTAAAGGCAAAAATCTAACTCTAACCAATCTTTCAACCCTCTGGAGTACCATAGGCTCCCAATTACCTCCCTGTAATGATTATGAGTACTAACCAGGAAATCACATGCTGTGGATTTCAGATTAATGGCTCCAAGATGGTTGAATTGCAGTGAATGCTCATCTTCTAGACTCATGTTTATTCTAAAGAACTGCACATGAAATAAATTACATGGCACGTTCATTTATATAATTCATAGTAAATATACAGAAACCATTCCTTTGGAAATATTCCAGCCATAGGGAACAACCTTGAGAAAACTGAAAATGTAAATGATAATTTTAATGTTTTTTGCAAGGTGTGTAAACTAGCACATAAAAATGCAGATTATGTGGAAATGTCACATTTAACTTACCGAGAGAAACATCTTAAATAATCTATGAATTTGATGCTAAAAATGTTTACTCATCAATCTATGCTTTCTTTAATGAAAAACTGGGCTGTTTTTTTTTTAGCCAAGCATAGCATGTCAGTATACTTAGAAGAAAGAATATTTACAGAATTCTGATTTAGATAGCATTCTGTGATCAAAAAGGTGAAAGAATCATTTGATTGTCACTAGAAACATCAGAAACTGGTGAAGAATAATTTGCTCCTGTGGCTATTTATTTTAATGCTTTGAGTGTCCTAGATATTTTAAACAGCATTTTAAATATCAGTAATGGAACTAGCGAACAGCTGTGAAATAATTACTAAATCTCAATAATAATATGTCTTATAATGTGATGACATAATGCTAATTTCAAAAGAGAAAAAAGTAGAATTTATTTCAGTAGTTAAATCCTCTGAAAAACTTTAATGAATAGACAAATGGGAAAAAAATATTTTGCTTTAGATTGTAAACATGCTCTGAAGACAATTGTTTACTTTTCTTGAGTGGAATGAAAACAGGAAAATGCTAGGACTGTTGTCATAAGTATCTGAGCATTCATTTTAAACCCATTATTTATCAAAACTAAATTTTTTAGGATATCACAGGCTATCAATGTAAATATGTTGCATTTGAAGGAAAAATAACAACTCTGTGTGTCCATTTGTCCTAACATTTTAGGTAAAAGTTTCCCTGTATGGTCATGTCTGACTCTAGGGGGCAGTGCTCATACCCGTTTCTTAGACGAGGGTGCCAACATTGTCGGAAGACCATTTCTGTGGTTATATTGCCAGCATGTGGTACCTATTTATCTACTTGCATTTGCATGCTTTTGAACTGCTAAGTGGGCCAGAGCTGGAGCAAATAACAGGAGCTCCCTCATCGTATGGCACTCAGGTCTCAAATGTGAGCTATCAGCTTTCCAGCTGACAAATTCCGCATCCTTAATCGCTAAGCCATCATGCTCCACCTAACATTTTTAAAGGCTAACAATTCTGATATGTTGTAACACTAGAGAAGGTTTTGGAGCTCTATTACTTATACCAAAATTGATAGGACTCTGTGGTAGCTCAGGTTTCAAGCTCTGGCAGGGAAATATAATCTTCATGCCTGCTTTTTTCTTTTGCTCAGGGCCTCTTTCAGTCATGTGATTTCTCCTTACATCTGGGCTAACAATATTTTCTCTCTCTTTCCTAACATCTCTCCACCCATTTCCCTTTATTATACCTTTCACAAATTAGAAAGAGAAAAAGTGCACAGGTTAAGGAAGTGCTAACAAGAAGTTTGTTCTGCCATTTCAGCAAAAGTGTAGCTTCCTCAAAAAATGCTGCCCTAGACAGATGGCAAGACTCACAATTGCATTCAAGTAGTTACGCTCCCTTCCTTTATTTTTGTTTGGAATTTGTCTCTTTAGGTTTGTGATAGCCCAGCTCTTAGAATTTGATTTCCCAAGATATTCAGAATGTTCAAGAGAGAACAGCAAGCAGAAGCGCATTTGTATAAAAAGCCTGCAGAAGACATAGAAAAAGTTATTTTTTACACGTGCTTTCCAGGGTGTTGGTGTTTCAATTACTACAATTTTGTCTTTGCCAAGAAAAAGATATTGCTTGCTGTAAACTCTTAATACAGGTAGTCCTCGACTTATGACCACAATTGAGTCAAAAATTTCTGGTGCTAAGCGAGGCAGTTGTTATTGAATTTAACCCCATTTTATGATCTTTCTTGCCACAGTTGTTAAGTGAGTCACTTTAGTTAAATTAGTAAGATGGTTTTTAAATGAATCTGGCTTCCCCATTGTCTTTGTTTTCAGAAGGTCGCAAAAGGTGATAACTTGACCTTACAACAATCATAAATATAAACCAATTTCTAAGCATCCGAATTTTGATGACATGACCATGTGTACGATACATGGTTATAACTATGAAAAATGGTCATAAGTCACTTTTTTCACTGCTGCTGTAACTTCAAATGGTCAGGAAACAAATAGTTATAAGTTGAAGCCTCCCTGTAATATTTTAAAATCAACTTCTCTTGCCAGTGCTGGTAGAGCACTATGACATGGACTAGGAGGCAGGGCTATGTGAGCAGCTGCCCTTTTGTAAATATGCTGTAAGAATAACCTTGAATGACAGCAGGGAAACCATAGACTAGTCAAAGGTTTAATAAAAGAAATCTGAGTACAAAGTAGGAGTAGAAACACTGTCTCAGAATTAACCCTCCCTACCAGTAGTTCTCTGGAACATAAATACCAGGAGGGGAAAGCACTTTCAGACTTGCAATATTCTGTTACTTTAATCATACAATAAAGGTAGTATTAGCACCCATGATCTTGGTTTCCCAATCACACAGGCCTGATAACTTCACCTTACTGCTTTGCATGATTAAGGTGTGCTGTTGGCCTTGTTAAGGCACAGTATTGAGAAGAGTTAGCTGTCTACAGGGATCTTCTTTTATATATCCAGTGGCTGGAAGTGCCAGAAAAGCTCCCAAAACAGTACAAAGTGAAATAACATGGCTGCTTTTCATTGCTCATTAGCAATGGGGCTCATGTTGCTTTCAAGAGCATTTTCAAAGAGGTGCTTTCCTCACACCAGTCAAAACATACCTTAAAAAGTTTGTGCAGGCTTTGACTGGGTTTTTTTTTTTTTTAAGAAAAGGAGGCAATAGAGTCCTTTCCAAAGTATTGCTAAACATTTTGGAATGACTGTATAAATCGCTACTTTATATTCAGAACAGTAAGACTAATAATGCTCAGATTTAATCCAAATAGTTATTTTGTGCTCCTGGGGCTCTATACATTATCCTATTTACTGCGATGCTGATTAAAATGGACACAGGCAATTGAAAAAAAAAGTTTACTGATACACAATGAGAGTTTTTGAATAAATTGAATATCTATTTCAGGATTTTCCAGATTTCTGTTTAAAAAGATCCTCTTAGAAATGATGTTTTTGTTATATTAGGGGCCATGTTCCATTAATTAATCAATTAGTTAATAAAAGGAAAATAGAAACTTAACATAAATTACAATTAAAAGTTAAACAAAGCATAATTCCTTTCCACCTGTTTAGTTATTTTTTTTTCTACTGAATTATGAATTGCAGCTGAAGAACAAGTTTGGGAAATTTTAGGGAGGGCTGTCAAATTCTCACATGTTAGCCATGCTCACACCCAATTTAGCAAAGGCGGAAAAAGTCCCAATACATCATGTGATGCTGTGATGCTGCAAGTTTGACACCCCTATTTTAGGGGATAAACACAAAGTCTTTGAGGGTATCTGCTGTACCAAAGGACAAACTTTTGAATGTGGTCACAGTCTCATTTTGCTGTGAAAGAAAGACCCCAATGGAAAAATCAGCCAGAAATTTAGGGAAATAGTATGAGGGAGAGATCTAAGGGTAGCTTTGGGCTCCTGTTTTAAAACTGTGAAATGAAACTATGAGCACTAGCTGCACTATTTGTATATTTTTAATCAACAAGTTTTTGTTTGCCATAGCTCCTTCCTTGCAACATTAGATACAAGTGTTCAAGTAATGGTACCACATAGAAGGCTTAGAGAAAATATTCTCAGCATGTTACTAAAACACTTCTGAATCCACAAGGTTGAACGGCAAGGTTAAAAGCCTAATTTCTTTACTGCATTTACATCTGGGGAGCTCTTAAGATTTTTGATAATGACAGGATTAAATAAACCTCCTAACTATAAACAGTTGCTTTTAGCTCCTGTAGATTCATCTGTATATTTTACACAAATTTCACAGAGAGGTAATGATTTGGTAGTTCTTTGTGAGTCTCTTCAAACTGACCCATTTTGAGGAAATCATATTTTCTTGCAGGAAATGAGCCATGACCAATCACAGAAAACACGAGAAAATCCCTCGATAGGTGACCTTTGCCACATGTAAAAGAAGCTGTTCAGTGGCTGAGGTTTCATGGATTTGCAGGCATGAAAATCAGATTTTCTGGCCACCAATGCTGTTCAATAAATAAATCATCCATCATTGTGTCAAACAGTAGAAATATGGAGATGCTGCCATTCAGGGCTGAATAAAAGCATTCAGTTTTCACTTCAACAGGTAGTTCATGTGGCTATTCCAAGAGCTGGAATAATATTAGACATTTTTTTCCTCCAAATGTCTAAAGGCATTAATTGTAAAGGTATTAATTGGTAATAGGGAAGGAGCAATAAGAAGTAATAAAGATACACAGAAGAATGAGGGAAGGGCATGCCTAAAGATTTGCACTTGGTTCCCTTCACATTAGCAGTGTGAAAATAATCTTTTCAAATGATAGCTCAATAAAATTAAGTTAAAAATATGTTCAGTTGAGACCACTGAAAAGTGTTTGACCCTATGGCCCACTAGACTATATAACAGAACTTCAGTGCTATATTTTTCATTCAGCAGAATCTCCCACTAGATTA
Source organism: Bungarus multicinctus (assembly GCA_023653725.1). NCBI lineage: Eukaryota > Metazoa > Chordata > Lepidosauria > Squamata > Elapidae > Bungarus > Bungarus multicinctus. The sequence continues at coordinate 108,151,956 of CM042836.1, forward strand.
AGAATATGAGGAGAATGAAGCTGCATCAAGGCAAAATTTTATCTTGTTAAGAATTCTGCTTCGATTAATTGAACCATTCAAATGCTTCATTTGGACTGCATTTTTTAAATGACTCAATGTTACCAGCCTTAAAGTTTATATTTCTACTTATCACATTCCCATTTCATCCCAAAAGGAGATGTTGGGAACCTACATGAAGTAACTTTTAAACTGTTGGACTAGCATCGGGGAGAACATGGTTCAAATCCACGTGTAATATTTCAATTAAATTTGTAGATTAGTGCAGGCCCATTGATGAGTAAACAGAGAATGGAATTAAGAATGAAATAGACTTGAAAAACTGTTCTACTCATCTATACCCATTACCCTTTAAATGCTTTAGAGAATTAACAATTAGGTCATTAAGTCAACAACTGTACCTAATTTTACAGCTAATCTTTCCAGCTCAATTTACCTGCTAATGTTGAGTTTTCCTATGGCTACGGTTATGAGGAAAGTTTGACTTTGCTCTGAGGTGGCTAACTGGAAGCCCATGCTGCCTCAAGAGCAATTACACAGCCTCTCTAAGGATGAAAAAAATTAAAATGTCAAGATCTTTATGGAATTTTATGAGACAATAAAGCTTGCCATTAAATAATTATAGAGCTAAATATAGACATTTTTTAAATTTTGTTTTGTGCATGTGTGTTTGTGAATTCAAGTCTTGCCTCCTCCCTGAAGACTTTGCCACAACATTTTCTGGTGGTTTGTCCTTGTCTTCCTCCTAAAGCAGGGGTGTCAAACTCAAGGCCCTGGGGTGGTTCCAGCCCACAGAATGCTTAGATCTGGCTCACGGGCTGCCCTGGAAACAAAAAAGGACCAGCTTGAGGTGCCTCTGCCAGCAAAAATGGAGCTCCAGGAGGCTACACAAGGCCCACCCAGACTCTGGTTTTGGCCACGACATCCTCCTGCAACCCTCTGCCAGTGAAAACAGAGGCATGTGGTGGAGAAGCCACATTCTCTGTTTTTGCTGGCAGAGAGCTGCAGGAGGCTGTCATGGTCAAAAATGGAGCCTCAACAACTGACACTGAGCTGGCCACGCCCACCCTGGCTACCCACTCCTGGCCACACCAACCCTGCCCCCCGAGATCAAGCACAACACTGATGCAGTCCTCAATGAAATCGAGTTGGACACCTGTATCCTAGGGCTTAGAGAGAAAGATAGCGAGCTATGGAATCCTTGGTGCTTTCTGAGCTTGGCTGTTTTCTTGCAGATGTTTCATTATCCAACAAACATCATCACTGCAAGTGAGTATGAGATTTGCTTCCTGTTTGTTAGTAGCTTGCCCTGACAGTGTTGGTGGGGGTGATGTAGTGAATATTTGACAGACATAATTAGCAGATTTTTTACAAAATAATATATAAAAATACATTATTTTATTTCTTATTTCTTTGTAAAATATAAAGATAATATTGAAAATAATATGAAGTATAATTTTAATGCTATAATTTTTTGGGATGGAGGAGTTCACAAAAGCAAAATGCCTAGGGTCCCCAAAAGTTCTGATGTGGCCCTGGCTCACAGTCTTTTGGTTTGTAGCCTGGTGCCCTTCACCAATATACCAAACTGGTTCCCATAAGCAGACATAGATATGTAAATACCATGAGGAATCAAGCCAATATTCTCATGGAGGATGAAAAAATAGTAAGTCAATAGAATTAATTCCTCATAAATGTGGAATAAGCAAAATTTTCACTGCACTAACATTAAGATTCACTCTTTTAAATATGCAGTATTTAATACTTGAAAGTAAATGAGTTGAATTGGTTCTTCACATATATTTTGGAAGTGATTATTCATTGATTTCAATGAGAAAAGTTTGGGCTGTCAATCTTCTTCCATGTTGGCTATGATGATTGGCAAAATATCATACAGCAGGCATGATTTAGCATGAAAACTCTTGACCCTGACCACTGGGTTCCTCTGAATTAATTGTAAAGAACATATCAGGTAGCAAATATGGGAAAACAAAAGGACAAACACTAGTGATTAGTAGAAAACATGGTGCCCTTCAAAGGATAAAGTCTTCAGCCTGGGAAATATTTGTGAGGAAAGAGGAATTCTTAAGTGTATATGTTTATTTATTTTATTTATTTATTTATTTCTAATACTTATATACCGCCCTTCTCCCGAAGGACTCAGGGCGGTGCACAGCCAATCACAGACTCCAATACACTATACAAAAGTTTATGTGAGAGGAAGGGAGGGAGGGAGAAAGAAAGAGAAATTTGAGTGGATGGGAAAGATGTTACAAAGCAACATTTTTTCAAACTTTGTTCAAGAATTGTTTGTCTCAACATACATTTTAATACACCTATGGCCTATTAAGTATCTACTGCATCCGGGTTGGACCTTGGCAATTCTCTAGTGAATAACTCTGCCCTAGGCTGCTTAGCAGCATTCTACTTTTAAAATATATGCATGTAGTTGCTATATATAGTATTGCGTAGGCTGATGCTACTGAAAAAAAGTGTGTGTGCCTTTCTCTGTTATGGTAATATATGAGCTTGGCTTCAACTGTGGCTGCCACAATTATTCATATGGAGGAAGTTTATGATAATAAAACCTCCACATGCTTACAAATTGTCTAACACTCATCGGGTAGCTTTCAAGAACAGCTAGATATTTTCTTTGTAGATATTTTCTCCCAGTCTTAGAGTTTTGGTGCAATTCAACCTTGCAGAAGGTATGCTTCTGGATATTAGTGAAATCTAAGATATTTTCAGGGACTGTCACCTCCACTGTTACTGGGATGTTCCCAGCATGACTGGGAAAAGTGAATACATGACTGGTTAGGTAAACTCAAGGCAATCCAGTACTGCAGCCTAAGCTGCTAGTCTTCTATGCTGCCCAGCTGTTTCTTAAATCAATTTCAGAATTATTACTATTATTATTAAATTTGTTTAAATCATATGGATTATTCCCCTACTCCTTGACCTACTCCCCATATACACAGGGAAGTAAGTCCCATTAGTCTAGCAGTGCATGCCTTTTTGTTTAAGGAATTGTCCCCTTCTTTACCAGATGTTTGCACACTTTTTGTCATCCAACATTATTACCTTTTCCACTAAAGTAGACCCATTTTTTCCAATATGCAGCCATCGTAGCTCTGATGATCCATTAAATAATAGGGAAAGCAATTGTTCTTTATTGCTACATCCATCTGTTGGTCCAATAAAACTTTGTAAGGAAGAATTCAGGGGTAGGATTCTACCAGTTCGCAACTATTTGCTAGAACCAGTTGTTAACATTCTAAGCAGTTCAGAGAACCAGTTGTTAGGCCAGTTGAAGAAATTACTGGCCTAATCCTGTAAGGAAGGCAGGAAGGAAACATTCTGGTGTTGCTTACAGAAACTGCCTCTCCATTAACATTCTTGGCAGGACTAGACTTCCTGTCTCAGGAATTTATCTGGAGTTTTTTTCCCACCTTTGCTGATACTTTGCTTGTATGGAGTGACATTTAAAGTTACAATGGCACTGAAAAAAGTGACTTATGACCATTTTTCACACTTACGACTGTTGCAGCATCCCCACAGTCATGAGAGGCCAGGCGAGGAGATGCGTGCCTTAATGTGAGTGATATTGAGTTGGCCACACGCAGCCAATAACATGACCACCAAGTCATGTCCACCCAGTCACATGACCACCAAGCCACACTCACCACCTAAGCCACACCCACCACCAAAGGCACGCCCGCAGACCGGTTGTTAAAAATGTTGAATCCCACCCCTGAAAGAATTAATAATTGAGTTGAGGGTTAGTTAGATTAGAAGACCTCCAAGTTGCCAAGGGAAGGGAAGGGAACATTTTCAGTACTTTGATTAGAAGGTGGAAAATATTATCTGTTGCTTACTCTGGACAGAAATGAAAGTGTAATAATTGAAGGAAATTGTTAATTGCCCATTGTGGTGATAGGCCAATCAGAAAGTACAGGTCTTCATTAAATCAGCCAATTGTTATTTGTGTAACTTTCTGAATACCACCATCTCCTCCTCCTCCTCTTCTCCTCCTTCTCCTTCTCCCCTCCTCCTCCTCCTCCTCCTCCTCCAAAACAGGGATAACATATGCTTTCCTCTGTTCTTCTGAGACCTTGCCAAGTTTCCATCAGTTCTCAAAGATTACACTTAGTGGAACTCCAATCATCTTTCTTACAGGATGTAATTAATCTGACCCTAGAGACTTGAATTCATTAAAATTAGTCAGTCCTGCAGGGAAAAAATGATGTCATGTAATGCTAATAAATTAACTCGTAAAATTTTTGAATTCTTATTTTGAAGTTTTGTGTACAGTGTCTTGTATTGGACTTGAGGGCAGATTAAATGATATATGTATCTAGATTTCTCCTCTATCATACCTATATTTCTGATGGATTCACAATCCTTCCCCACTGTTTAGAAGGTCACACTCATTTTAAACATCAGTCACCTTTTTATTTCCCCTCCTCCCCCCAAAAATCCATTAAATATTTGTAGCGGCTGAGTTTGCTGGTGTTAATATTGCCAATGCTGGAAGAGGCACTGTTTTGCCAATTGTCATTAGATCACAAGCAATCATATATTGTAGTCAGAAAGTATAGGACATGGTTGAAGAAGCCACCTTATGAAAATGGCATGCAAAACACCCTAGATGAATTGCTGCATATTTATTTATTTATTTTATTCAATTTATATACCACCCTTCTCCCGAAGGACTCAGGGTGGTGCACAGCCAATTAAAACAATACATATACAAAAGTTAAAATAAAATTAAATATGGGCTGCTTCCAAATCTAAAACCCCAACATTAAAACCATAATTAAAACCCCATTTAAAATCAATTTAAGATCAGCCCAGGCCGGCCTGCTCAAAGAGCCAGATCTTCAAATCACGCCTGAACACCCTCAGGTCAGTGGTTGTTCTCAACTCTGGGGGGCGAGTGCCCCCACAGAGAAGGCCCTATTCCTCGGGGTCACCAGGCAGTACATAGAGGCCATCAGGATCCGGAGGAGGCCCTCCCTGTGGGAGCGCGCCAGACGGTGGGAGACTACTGGCAGAACACGGTCTTGCAAATAACCTGGTCCAATGCCATGGAGCACTTTAAAGGTCAAAACCAGAACCTTAAAGCGCATCCGGAAGACCACCGGCAACTAAGGCAGCTCGCGCAGGAGAGGCGTCACATGAGAGCTTCTAAACTCCCCCATAACCACCTGCGTTTTGTACCAGTTGTAGCCTCCGGGTGCTCCCCACAGGGAGCCCCATGTAGAGGGCATTACAGTAATCCAGGTGGGAGGTGACTAGGGCATGAGTGACTGTGCTTAAGGCATCCCGATCGAGAAAGGGCCACAACTGGTGCATCAGGCAAACCTGATGAAAAGCCCCCCTGGAGACGGCCATGATATGATCTTCCAATGACAGCCGTGCATCCAGGAGGATGCCTAGATTGCGAGCCCTCTCTGTGGGGGCTAAGATCTCACCCACAATAGCCAGCGATGGAGTCAGCTGACTATATCGGGACGCTGGAAACCACAGCCATTCGGTCTTGAAAGGGTTGAGTCAAAGTCTGTTCCCGCCCATCCAATTCCACATAGCTTCCAGGCACCGGGACATAACCTCCACAGCATCATTGGGGTGGTTTGGGCTAGAGATGTAGAGCTGGGTGTCATATAATAGAACAGAAGAGTTAATGTCGATATTTGTAGGGCTGAACTTGAAGCAAATAGAACAGACACTCCTGATTCAGTTGACTGTAAATAGAATGGGATATATATTCAGCTCTGAGTATGAAGCAGGAAGATATTTGGGGAATAAGAGAATCCCCTGGGGTGAAAGCACAGGAGTAGGACTATCATACATAGTAAGAATAGGATGCAATGGATGAGAGATTCTGGGAGGAATGAATGTCTTGATAGCTACTGGAACATTTTAGATGATGAACAAAAGTGTGGGCAATTGAGTTGGTATTTCTCTGTTTTGTTTTGGTTTTTGTTGTTGTTGTTGTTGCATGAAGGTGTGCTTTGATAGTTTGAAGAGTTTACTTCATTTAGAATGCTTTATGTGGTGGTGCTGGTGAGTATTAAATACATGTGGAAGAACTTAATTCCATATTGGTGAGCAAAATGAAATATGTTGGATATGATCAGGAAAAGGAAAAGAGAGGAAAATACAGGAAAAGAGAGCTAGTTTGGTCTACTGGTTAAAACACCAGGCTGTAAAATGGCTGACTATGAGTTCAAGTTCAGTCTTAGTCATAATAGCCAGCTGGGTGACTTTCAGCCAATCGTTCTCTCACAATCCTACCCATTTCCCAAGTTCATTGTGGTGGGAAAAATAGGAGGAGGAAAGCGTGCTGGAAATGTTTGCTGCCTTCAATTATTTGTAAAAATGATTAATATAATAAAAGTGCAACCTCCAAGTTGGTTCCACTGGGTCACATCTACAGGTACAAGATGCTTTTTTTGGATAAAGAGCTGGAATATCTTATGTAGTTTACTGATATTTTTGCACGATTCTCTATAGAAAATATTACTCAATCATTTGGAGTTAGATGCAATTGAGACTCTGATAGGACTACTCAGAAAAATGTTTTGTGAAACCACCTGGGATTGTTTTTAGATTGTAGAGGTTAATAAGGTACCATGTATAGGATTGTCTGTAGCACAAGCTCCAATACTTATGTATTAAATCCATGGCATAAATAAATAAAGTTCCTTCAGCTTAATTTAACCAAAAAGATGATTTTCAAAGGATATAGACCCTTTGAAAAAGGGGGAAGTAACATCATCTAAGAGAAGACAATGCTCCCACATTAAGAGGCCGTGTCTCAATTCAGTCATGGTAGAAGTTTCTTTTTTTCCTATTCTTTTTCTGGGAAAGATTGTGGAGAATGTGATAGGACCCAAACCAGTGGTGGGATTCAAAATTTTTATTACCAGTTCTGTGGGCGTGGCTTGGTGGGCATGGCAGGGGAAGGATACTGTAAAATTTCCAGTCAGAGGTGGTATTTGCTGGTTCTCCAAACTACTCAAAATTTCCACTACTGGTTCTCCAGAACTGGTCAGAACCTGCTGACTATTACTTCTGACCCTAGTTTGTAGGATCAGAGGTGAACTTAAGAACTTAAATTAAAGATTGTTTAGATTTCTTTTAAGTAGTATTCGACCTGGGTATGAGAGAGAAGCAGCATTGATTGGTCTGATTGGTTACCTTCATTAGGACTTAATGTAGATAAAGAGTGGAAAACTAGATGTTTTGTGCCATTTATGAAGCATTAATTCATTTTATTTATTTATTTATTTATTTATTTATTTATTTATTTCATCTTACTCATTAGGCACCCTCCTCACAAAATGTGGGCATAATTTAGAAAAACAAACATAAAATGAACAATATTTTTTTTTTTTTAAATTCACAATTAAGAAACATCAATAAAATTATTAAAAGGCTAAGACAGAACATATTTAATGTTATAAGCAGTGTAGCTATCTCATTAGCTCACCATCCTCATACGTTTAAAAAAAACTTTAGTATAGATTTCTAAGCAGATAAAGGTGAAAATTTTCAGATTCCTTTTGAAGCTGATGCTCATGCAGCTCAAGAATCATTTTGCTAGGCCTTGCAAATCTGTTCCCACAGAAAACTAGCAGACTCCTTTTACACCCCTAATGACAACAAATGGTCAAAATTGGGAGCGTCCTATCCAATTCTGTACCTGTCAACAGTATTCTAGGACCAACTCTTTTCATACTCTACATAAATGTCGTCTGTGATCATATCAAGAGCAACTGCGTTCTCTTCGCTGATGATGTAAAGCTATGCAACACCACAGACAATACTGCTACCCTTCAAAAAGACCTTGAATATGTATCAGAATGGTCAAACAATGGCAACTTCAAATCTCAACAATAAATGCTCTGTCCTACATATTGGCAAAAAAAATCAGAAAATAAAATACAAACTGAATAGTCAAGACCTTGTTGATGATCCAAACTCTGACAAGGATCTTGGAGTACTCATCTCTAATGATCTAAGTGCTAGAGCCCACTGTAACTACATAGCCAAAAAGGTGTTAAGAATTCTTAACCTAATCTTAGGTAGCTTTTTCTGTAGTAATATTACACTAGTAACTAGAGCATACAAAACTTTTGTTAGACCAATACTCGAATACAGATCATCAGTCTGGAACCCACATAACGTATCTGATATTAGCACAGTTGAGAAAGTCCAGAAATATTTCATAAGAAGAGATCTCCACTCCTCTACTCATTGCAGAATACCTTATACCACCAGACTTGAAATTCTAGACCTAGAAAACCTAGAACTAAGTCGCCTTCGGCTCTAAGTATAGTATATAAAATCATATGTTTAAATGTCCTACCTGTCAATGAATACTTCAGCTTCAACCATAACAATACAAGAGCACACAATAGATACAAACTCAAGGTTAATCGCACCAAACCTGATTGCAAGAAATACAACTTCAGCAACATAGTGGTCAATGTCTGGAATACTCTACCTGACTCTGTGGTTTCTTCCCCAAATCCCAAAAACTTTAACCTTAGACTGTCTACTATTGACCTCACCCCTTTCCTAAGAGGTCTGTAAGGGGCATGCATAAGCGCACCAACATGCCTACCGTCCCTATCCTATTGTTTCTTTTATTTTTCTTATATGTATCCATGTATTCATAACTATGTTTTTACTTATACGTATTATCTTGTAAGCAATTGACAAAAATAAAACAAACAAACAAATAAATAAATTGCTCCATGAAGCGCAGGCCATTGGTTTTCTGAGCTAAAGTTTTACACATCCTCACTTTGCAAGAATCATCCTATAAAAGATACTGTTTTATGATATTCTCTTTTTTGTTCAATGAACCATATTTCATATATAGTTAGAGAAATTGTTTGGAAATATTGTTTTCCAGCCCAAATAGTGAAGTATATATCTTTTCCATTTTTATCCACAAACATAACACTCATGATTATTTATATCCTGTTTACTGGCAGAATTGTTAGGAATTCTGTTTCTAATATTACTATTATAGGATGAATGGTTTGCAATGGTTTCAATGACAAATAGTACAGCTCAGTACTAGAGAACAAAAGAAACAGTGAACAACTCCCTTAGAATAAGTCTACCTTATGAATCTGGAATATAACAAGCAATCATTGCTTGTTATACTTTTTGACAGTTTAAGTATTAAAAAAAAATCAATTACTATGGAACTAGTATCCAGATTAATGTTGAAAATAAACCTGCTTCTATGGGTATCTGCTAAAAGAACATTGATTTTTTTCATTGTTTGAGAGACGTTAGCTATATTTAATTTCTTTTATTGATTTTTTTTTCCTTAAGCCCTTTATTCAATGCATGTGAGATACAAGGCAATTTCTTATAGGGGAGCAAAACCCAGTGCCAGATTTGTGAATTAATTTTTACATGAATGAGAACAGTGCTTAGTAATTTGATGAGTATTTCAGGGCAAAGCTGGTAATTTTCTCCTTTATTACTTTATAAATATTAAGAACTGAATTGGGCAGGCTCACATGAGTTCATATGAGAAGACTTTCCAATAATTTCTGAAAACATGGCACATCAGAAATCTCATGCCTCATTCCATATGCACTATAAACACCAATGCTTAAAATGAAAACGTGCAGTGCCTCCTGTCTGCAAAGCAAGTAGCTCACAATACTTATGATCCTTTAAAATATAGTCAGAAACAGTTTGTGGAATATGGTGATTGAATTAAGAAATATCCGACCTTAAGGTTTGCAGACAGCAGTCCTAAAAATAAATCACATAATAAGATTTGCATTTTGTAGTTGCTATGAGAAGAATGACTGTGAAAATGCTAGTGTCCTTCTCTAGCAAGAAATTCAAAAATTTTCCATCAGAGAATGGATAAAATCATATATTGCAATGACTTACCTGTCAATGAATACTTCAGCTTCAACCATAATAACACAAGAGCACACAATAGATACAAACTCAAGGTTAATCGCACCAAACTTGATTGAGGAAATACAACTTCAGCAACAGAGTGGTCAATGTCTGGAATATTCTACCTGACTCTGTGGTTTCTTCCCCAAACCCCAAACCTTAGACTGTCTACTATTGACCTCACCCCTTTCCTAAGAGGTCTATAGGGGGCATGCATAATCGCACCAACGTGCCTACCGTTCCTGTCCTATTGTTTCTTTTATTTTTCTTATATGTACCCATTTCATGTATTCATAACTATGTATATACTTATACCTATTATCTTGTAAGCGATTGACAAATCAAATAAATTCAAAGACATTTAAAATACATTAATGCTGCGATGAAGAGGGGGAAAAATGACATGTCCAAGGTACTGTGACAAATTGTGCTTCTCCAGGGCTTCTGCAATGTTACTTATTGTACACTGGATTGCAAACATCTGCTCAAGCTCTGTTGGACTCACAGGGTAAGTGAAAGTGGGTATCCTTTACTGCCTGGCCCTCCTGATTGCTTAGCCCAGGGCTCTCCAAACTTGACAACTTTAAGACTTAAGGACTTCAAATCCTAGAATTCCCAAGCCGCATGGTAGCTGAAGCTCACAAGTCTTAAAGTAGTCAAGTTTGGAGAGCCTTATCTTTAGGGATGTCTTGACCAGCTTTTAACCCAACTTCAGCATTGTTGGAATTGGTTTCCTGAAAGCAGGAAGCCAAAACTGGAAAGTAAAGGCTCTGTTTGAGGGCCAATTTAATCTAGAAAACAACCCATCATAGTCAAGCGATGTAGTCTTTTCTTCCCTCAAAGCAGGCTTTGGAGTTTAATGAAGACATTACTGTTGTAATTGTGAGGGCTTGGTTATTTCTAAGGACTGTCACTGAAATGGGGCAGAGGGTGGCGATGTTACTCTGCTGCTTCTCAAAGTGGCGAATCATTTTGGCAAGGGAAAGAGAAGCACTACACAAAAATTAAAAAGGCTCATTAACACAAAGATCTTCCTTGGCATCCAAGCATGTTAATAGAACAGGCGGTGGTAATATCGCCTCCTCTCTCGTTCCCTTCTGGTTTGAAAAATGGAATGTGAAAATAGCATCAGCAGCACTGAAAATAAAGCGAAGAGCTTGGGTTGATCTATCAAGCCACACACCAGAACTTCAGAGCAGACAACATTATGCTGCACCATTTTGGCTTAGAAGCAGTGTGACACTTTGTCGTGTTGATTTTGTGTAGATATAATAGGGAACGCTTATCCATATGGCAGTGCATTTAAAAATTTTACAACCCAGATTCTAAGCATTGAGGTTACTTGAAAGGTTTAATGAGACTTACATGTACATCAGAGGTGTCAAACTCACAATGACAAGTTATATTACAACATTTTTCCTCTTCGCTATACCAGGGTGGGTGGGAATGGCCAGCGTGTGATGCATCCGGCCCACAGGCCATTAGTTTGACACCCCTGGTATATACTGTGCCTACCCAGAAGTTAGCCTAACTTTCTCCAGACTTGTAAGTAAATGTGAATAAGACTGCAGTCTTGCACCAATGATCGAATCCCCCAGAGACCATTGTTTTCAGACATGAGTCATCTTTTGTTGCAGAGGGAGCTGTGTAAAACCTGGAGACATGTTAAGGGTGATGCTGCCTCTGCTACCAATGCCTTTCTGATATAGTAGCAGAGCAGAGAAGAGGAGAGAAGGCACAGGACATACCGAAAATGACCACCTCAGTTATTAGATCATGAGGATATTGTCTCTGTTTCCACAATGAGTACCCACAGCTATTTGCTTTTTAACCTTTTTTTTGACTAAATTTGATTTGAAAAGTGGTATCCTGGAGCATCCCCAGAGCACACATAATCAATTGAAACAATTCTTTGTTCTATCCACATTAAAAATAAATTCAGTTTCATGCTATGCCCCTAACAAGAAATTCTTATACATTAGAGAGTGTGTATGTATCTCCTGTCTGTTATTAGGAGAAGCCCAGTTGCTTTCAAAGCAAAGTCTGCAAAGATGACTGCATTAAATATATACAGTATATTTAAATATACAAAAATATACAGTATATTGAAACAATACAAAGCATGCTTCTCAATAATCAGAATCTACAGAATTTAGTAAATCATGCATTCCTTAAAGAGGGATGGGCAACTTATTTTCCAAAAATCTGTCACAACTAATTTTAAGCATTTGAACTACGTTTTTTTTCTCCCAGCCAGGGTCCCTGAAGATAATTTGGAATTTAAATTTACAGCACTTCCTGCCAATCCCAGCACTTTTGGTGGCTACCAGATTGTGGAATGCTGACATTTGAATTTAAAAATAATTTAAATATGCTTACAAGAAGGCACTATTTATTAAGAACATGATAAGCACATACTAGCATTACACATCTGAAAAATATGGAGATTAATAAGATGTTTTTAAAAAAGAAAACCCATTATTTTTCAAAAAAAATCCTCTGAATATTTTTCTTATCTAATGTTTTCTTTCAACACAGTTTTTAATTAGCTGATTATTTAATGTAATATACTTTCTTTGGATATTGAGGACCTGGGATAAAGGAGCTCCTCATATCTGACACAATATTGGCAGCAGTACATGAAAGATAGGTTCCACTGAGCAATTTTCTTTCATTAGAGGAGATCCCCTGATGCTCTGAAAATACATCTGATGGATTTGATGGACTATGCAAATAGTCCCGCTGTCTGGTAGCTCTAGGTGGCATAGAATGTCTGGGATTACACCTTGCATCAAGAAACCATATTGTATTTCATATGTGTAGCTTCCAAGCCATGTAGAAATGAGAGAATGTTAATGGTAGGTTCTTATGCTTATGAATAAATGGATATATGGGTATGGAATGCTTGTTACTAATTTGTGTGTTCCTTTATTAGGAAATAATCGGGAAATTCTAAGAAATACAAGCATTGTTCTGACTTCCACATCACCAAATCTTCTGAGAATGGAAAGACTCACTGATTATAGTAACCCATTCATTAATTCACACCACTAAAAATAATAGCCAGTAATCAGAGGGAAGAATACAATTAAAATGATAAAATGTAATAAAATATGCTGCATTGGGCAACTTCAAACCTATAAAGTAGCCAAAAAAAAAAAAAACCCATTTGAAATGATGTCTTTATTTAATTGTGATATTGACATCTATATTTTTTTTCAGGACTTAAACCAGTGGAAAAAAATATTCTTCTGAACTTCCATTGCTGAGTTTGCTATACCCTGTTCCCTAGACTATGGTGTAACAAAATATGTTTTGCAATGCTTGCAAGTTGAATAAGTTATACCTTGAAGATCTCACCCCTCTCTTTCACTTGGCCTGAAATTTTGGCCTTGCCCTTGAGTTTTTCTATACCTCCTACCCAGTGGTGGGATTCAAACAATTTTACTACCAGTTCTGTGGGTGTGGCTTGGTGAGTGTGGCAGGAGAAAGATACTGTAAAATCTCCAGTCAGAGGCGGTATATACCGGTTCTCTGAACTACTCAAAATTTCCACTACTGGTTCTCCAGAACTGATCAGAACCTGTTGAATACCATCTCTGCTCCTACCATTTCCTACTATAATTAGCCATGGTGGTACAGTGGTTAGAATGTAGTACTGCAGACTACTTTCGTTGACTCCTGGCTGCAGTTTGGCAATTCAATTCTCACCAGCTCAGGGTTGACTCAGCCTTCCATCCTTCCAAGGTGGGTAAAATGAGGACCCAGATTGTTGGGGGCAATATGCTGATTCTGCAAATCATTTAGAGAGAGTTGTAAAGCACTGTGAAGCAGTATATAAGTCTAAGTGCTATTGCTATTTCACATTCTAAAAGGACCATTCTAATTTGTATAAGGTGGCCAGTATCTCAAGATTTCCTGGAAGACCAGATACAATAAAGATTATCATATAAAAATGAATCCCCACCAGGTCCTTGTATTAGAATTCATATACCAGCAGACTTTTTAATATTTTAAAATAGTTATATCCCCATAAAATCAATAAAACTGAAAATCTATATCCAAAAATCTACAGATTTGATTTCTAGAAAAATTAGAAAGAGTATATATATATATATGTGTGTGTGTGTGTGTGTGTGTGTGTGTGTTTTCTGAGCCCACTAGCAGTTAAAAGGAAGAAGCAGCTGCAAGCTCACATTACTCTGAGAAGCACAAGACCGAAGACACAAGCCTGAAGATGATGAATGAGACTTCATCGAAACGTCGCCTAGAAACTTCCAATTCTACGTGGGAGAAAACCCGAAGAATCAAAGATCTATATATATATACATACATACACACACACACACATACATATACATATACATATACATACATACATACATACATACATACATACATACATACATACATACATATTCAAACTAGATCACTAAGCACATTTGAATCACCCAGTTATTTCAAAATGGCTTACAATTTTTTTTAGATTCATGTGAATCTTCTTTTATTCCAGCTTTTCTTGGTAATTAGATAATTGCAATTCACTTTTAAAGCAGTTTTATATCTCATAGACAGTCAAGCTATAGCTAGCATTTATTCAAATCTGATAAAAAGACATTGGTGCATCTCTCCCTCAAAACTGAGAGCTCAGAATATATTAACATATCCCTTTATGGTCCTCCCATTTGGACAATCTACTTAGAAGCCATTAAGCTTTCTGTGATTCAGAAAGTGAATTGGAGTGCATTCAGCTCTCCAAAACTGAAGATTTGCTAAGATTAATGTCTTGGGTGCAATCTACCAGAAACCAGTTTTTCAGTGTTCATTACTTAAATGAATGGCTTCAGCAAGGCTTCGGTACATTCACACATGAATCTGAAAAGCAATCAGAATCTCTCTATACAGGCATAAAGCTGGTCCGCTAGATTTTTTTTTTAAAAAAATATCATATTTGCTGGCAAAAGAAATATAAATTGATAAATTAAGCTAGGGAGAAAACTGATGAGCAATTTGCTAAATATATTAATCGCTCATTTAAAGGCAGGAAACTAAGGACTAGCCAAGAAGAGAATATACCATTTAAAGGCTCAAAGTTATGAAATGAGTATTGATAAGGACAAGAAGATTTTACAGTCCTTTTATTGACAATCTTCAATACAATAGGCATTACACAATTGTAAATATGAAGGGCAATCAGAAAACATGCATTTGCATCTTCTTGCCAATGCCCCAAAATTGATGAAGAAGGTCTGAAATGACACTGTAGCGTTAGCCTTTAGCACCATCAGGATTTGTATTGGTACAAAGCTCCCTAACACAAGTACTTGTAGATTTTCCCCATCAATCTAGGGATTTCCATATTTTTTCGAGAGCATGAAAACTGTTGTTTTTTTTATTTAAAAAAAAAAGGTTTTCTGGAATCCCTGATCTGCAAAAGGGTAGCTGTGACATTGTTTTGGAACAACAACCTGCCTTTTCTACTGCATCTTAGAAGACTTGTAAAAGGCTGTTTTGATGTTTTATTTTGTTGTTCTCTGTCTGTCATAGAACCTCATCAGAATCTCTACCTAGGTTCTGCTGAACACTGAAACTCTCTTCTTCAAGCCACAAAGATTTTGGGAAGAGAATGCTAGACAAACCATTCTACCCCACTTCTACTTTGATATTTCATGCAAACAGTTTTTTTGGGGGGGAAACAACCCTCATTAAAATCCTCTAAAATTGCAAAACAAACTTTGGCTTAAAGATTTAAAACCAAAAGCCAGATTCAGCAGCAATGAGGTTTAGAAAATTACAAGGACTGAGCTAAATGATAGAATAAGGGTGTTAAGGATAGGAAGTACTCTAGATTCAGCTCATGAATTTCATAGAAAGGCAAAAAAAATGATTTAAGACCACTACAGCATATTATTTAAACTTATCAAGAGTCCCCAGTTGAGTGGAATTAACGAATTCACAAAATCTACAGATTTGGCTTAATGCAGGACATACTAACTACAGCTCCAGAGCCATGTAGCTTGCTTGAAGCATCAAGAGACCATTCAAATATTGCTGGTAAATTATAAAATTTTAATCCATTCAAAAGTTTTAAATATTTAAAAAAATAATCATGCTAATTATTCTTAGCTATATAATATTTAGGATGAAGTGGAAATTACTGATTTACAATGTCACATGCATATTATATTAATAGTAGTAAATACTATTTGTATTTCACAACCTTAGAAACTTTAAGATGATGTGTAGACTTCTGCTGGAGATTTGTGGAGATTTGCTTCAGGCAAAGAAGTATAGGTATAGGTATATAGGCATAGATAAAGGTATATATGCAGCCTTAAACTCTTTAGTTACTGTTTTAAATTGAAAAGAGGGAGACAAGTCTGTTTTCTAAATTCAGTAGAGCAAAAATTATCCAGGTTACTCTTTTGGTTTGTTATTTATATATCTCATTTAATTATTTAAACATCAACTAGTTTTATTTGTATATCCTACATAGCAACTTTTTTCATATTTTTATAGCCTGCCACTTTTACATCCACTTTAAAAGCAGTCTGATTTCTTCTTTGATAATATGTTTTAAAGACAGTCTATGTATAATGGCAGACAATCTTAAAATTACCTTTGGAGCCTACTGTTCACAGTAAATCCAATGTTACAGTATTTTGCTCCATTCTGTATCAGTGAGTCAAATGTAAATGTTCTTCTCCTTTAATTATAATCTTTAATTCTTTCTGGTTCCCTCTAGTGTCCAGCCTTCATAGTTAAGAGTGTAGCCTATATGGACATAAAGTTCAACGAGCCTCATTTCTTAATCACTTTTGGAAATTGGTTTTTAACTTTTTCAGCTATTAGGAACCTTTGGACCAACAGGTTTCATTGTCCTAGGTGACTTTCCTTCAATCCTCAGTGAAAGAAATTTTAAATACAAGTTTAAGGACTTAAAAATGTTATCTTTTTGGAATAAACAGCAAAAGGGTGACTAGAACATTGATTTTGAAAAATTATAAATTGACTAAGAATCCAATAAGATTTTGAAATTAATTATAAGAATCCTTCCATGGGAAAATGTTGTTGTTTTGAACTCTCAAACACACACACACACACAAACACACACAAGAATTGGAGGAGTTTGTGATTAGGTATAGAGTCTTCAACTCTTGCCATCTCTTTGTGCTTCCAGGCAATATCATTAACAAGTTGCTTTTTTATTATTGATCTATTTATTGATTAAATAACTTTGTGAAAAGTACCATCACTACACCAAAAGACTAGTACATGGGGTTTCAATTGAAATAGTTTCACTTTATTACAAATACTTTGGTTCGTTGGGAATGATGACAGCACTGAACTATAACTTTTCCCATCTAAGTGAGAGTCAAGGCATCATCACATTTTGTTCCTCACAAGGGTTTCCTTCCCTGTTTTAACACATGTAGCATCTGCTACTCTTCATTGCTGCTTCAGATGACTCCAGCATGTAGAATAAAAAAAGGGGGAAGGAATTTCCAAACAATGCTGCCTTTAAATCACCTCAGAAACTGACGTTTAAAAAAAAACGTTCAAAATAAGCTTGCACAGGCGCATTCAAATAATATAGAAGTGACTTAATTTCTGTCATCCATGGAAATGGTACTGATGGAATGAGCTCCATTCAC
Source organism: Bungarus multicinctus (assembly GCA_023653725.1). NCBI lineage: Eukaryota > Metazoa > Chordata > Lepidosauria > Squamata > Elapidae > Bungarus > Bungarus multicinctus. The sequence goes on from CM042836.1 coordinate 108,169,574, forward strand.
GCATTCCATGTCTTGGGTCTGGACAATAACATCATTTCTTCTTCAGATAAAACACTTTTGAGCTGCTACACCTTATCAAGGATGTCAAACTGGCAACCTGTGGGCCAGATATGTCATGTATAGCCCACGCCCACCCCAGCTTCATGAAGGGAAAAAACATTGTAAAACGTCACATGACAGCAATGTGACACAGCAAGTTTGACACAACTGCTTTAAGTCAAGCTGAGTGGGTCATAATGTCCAGTTTTGGTTACCACATTATAAAAAAGATGTTGAGACTCTAGAAAAAGTACAGAGAAGAACAACCAGGTTGATTAGGGGACTGGAGACTAAAACATATAAAGAACGGTTACAGGAACTCGGCCTGGCTAGTCTAGTGAAGAGAAGGACCAGGGGAGACATGATAGTAATCTTCAAACATTTGAGGGGCTGCCACAGAGAGGAAGGGGTCAATCTATTTTCTAAAGTGCCTGTAGGCCAGATAAGGAATAATGGATGGAAACTGAACAAGGAGAGATTTAACCTGGAAATAAGGAGAAACTTTCTGACAATGAGAACAATCAACCAATGGAACACCTTGCCCTCAGAAGTTGTGGGAGTACCATCACTTGAGACTTTCAAGAAGTGATTGGACTGCCATTTGTCAGAAATGGTGTAGGTTATGCCACTTGGGCGGGGGGGAGGGGTTTGGACTAGATGACGTATAAAGTTCCTTCCAACTCTGAAGTTAATCTGTTAACTGATATTTGTTCAGTCTTGTCATGTAGAAGTTCTTGCATATGGAAACCATACCCTCTGTCAGTCATGGAGTATCAGAGGTTTGAATGTGGTGCTTGTATTCTTGTAACTACTAGTATAGATTATCTTCTGCTAGTGTAGAAGTTCTTTTATTTGGATCAATTTCTATTGACAGGATTACATGATTCATAATTTTATTTTAATTAATCATCCCATTGTTTCCACACCCATAGCATGTTTTTTCTGTTATTCATGACATCAGAACTATTATCCTTGGAGGGTGTTTCATTCATTTACTCTATCATCTTGGAGTAAGAACATGATAAATCATTTGGCCCCTGAGTCATTGTCCTGAGGGCCATAGTTATTGCAGTCTCCCTCTTTATTTTTTTTTTAAAGTACTTTACTATTTAAAGATGACAAATCACTGAAAATCATGGGCATGAACTTTCATGACTTTAGTCAGAAAAAAGAACTGTGGCACTGTATCAATGGTCAGTGTTACCATTCCTTGTAATAAAACATGGATTACATTTTCTATTTTTATTGCAAATTATTTTCTTCCTTGCAAAATGCCACAGGCATCCTAACAAATTAAAATAAACCCTAATACACAACAGTGAATGAATAAATTCTGCCACTAGACCACAAGGGGTACTTCCCTACTGCTTTATTATTAGGGAATTGTATTTGGTAGCCTTAAGGAAGAGAATCTTGCATAAGGTCAGATATTTAACTCATGAAAAATATGTCACCCTATTTAATGATAAATAAAATATTGGCGAGAGACAAGTGAGCCAACTTTCCATTATTTTCATGGAGATTATTGTAAATGTCCTTTACAATCTGTGTCTTTCATAGGTTTCAAGAGTTTTAGAAAACAAACTGGGTTGTATACAGATGAAAAATGGCTTAAATATAATAATAATGTCGTGTTCAATTAATTTGTTTGAATGCCTCATAAGATAATTTCTTGAGAGTTGGGTAATTTAACATCCATAATATAGAAATGACAAATAGAACAGAAAAGTATTATCAGGGATAAAATAACTGGAGTCAAAATAGATGTTGTATAAATGGAATCAATGTCAAATGTGAAAATCATTATTAGGACAGAATGGGAAATCTTTCTTTGTTATTGACAAGGTAAACATTATAGGGCTTCAACTGCAGAAGCATTCTTAGAGGAATATCACCAAGAAAGTTTATCTTCCCCACATCCCAAAACTTCAGAATGTAAAGCTATCTAAAGGCAGAATTTTGTGGATATTATATGCAATATAATAAGTGGTTTGCCATTGCCTGCTTTCTTGGGCAGAGAGAGAGAGAGATTCGCCCTAAGCTACACAGCTGGCCTAAGGTGGGACTAAAATTCACATTTCCTGGTTTCTAGCCTGGAGCCTCAACCACTATAGCAAACTGGCCTTCATTATTTTTGGATAATTGGTAATTAATGAGTAACAGGTGTTACATCAACATGTTGAAATTGTTTTGGAAATGTATTGAAAGCTTGTGATGAGGAGAAAATGGAATCCAAACTTGTGCAAGTTTTTATTAATAGCTTTATATGACAGAGCACAGTTTTTCAGACAATTAAATAGATCTTCACTTCTATCACATTTTCCATTTAAGTTCTGCAGAAAAATTACTGCGTTTCCTGTGCTTCAAGATCCTGCTCTTTCTGTGGTGACCTCAGCACTGGGCCTTCTGTGAAAAAATAATGACTCATTAAATCAGACCTAATTGTAAGTTTTGAAAAGCATTTTGCAGAATGCTGAGTTTCAATAGACGATCACATATTTTTTCATAGAAAGGTCATGTGGAGTAAGTTTTTACAGCTTAGAGAAATCTTGATTTCATCTGGTCGATTGATGCTTTGAATGCTTTGAATACAATTTAAGCAAAACAAAGAAATAAAATAAAATATTGTAAAAGGCCACCCAAATAAAGCACGGATTGGCCCTTCTTTAAGGCTCAGTAAGAATATGGAGCCATCGAATATCAAAGAAACAAAACTGTTTTCATTTAAAAGGGGGATGGATGAAGAGTAAGAATAGAATTTTTAGATCTGTACTACTTTTTTTATTAAGACATCACATCCTGAAACTTCTAATCAAGGCAACATAAGGAGATTTGAAATCATTTCATCCTCCTAAGCCAAGGCAGCCTGTTCACTTATCATAAAAGGAAATAGCTTTTGTTCTGTAGTTCTACGCAATTGGCTTTCAATAATTACCTTTAATGCTTCTTTTCCCTATCTGGTTTACAGTAAAGATCATAGTATGTGCACAATTTACATTTCTTTAAAATGTCCAATACCTTTATAACAGCCAGTAACTCTTTAGCTCTATATTCGTTGCATAGGTTATAGCTTTTGTGAACTCTCTATGCCTCAGCCTGACTCTGCCAAGTCAATGGTTCATCACATTTGCACTTTGGTGACTATTGTTGCCTCTTCATGTGTGAAAGTAGTAAAGACTATTTAGATTAAATTGCTCAAGATAATCATAGATTGGGGAGGAACAAATCACAACATTTCTGATGAAAGAAGACATTTGTGACTGTTCAGCTCACAGATAGAAAATGCCATCCATGTCAGTGTTAAGCTTCAGAAGAGAATTCAAAAGTTATCATTTTCAGCCTGGAATAAAAACATGATGAAGATCAAAAAGATGAAAGGAAAACTGATAAAAGAAGGAGAATATGTTCTATAAACATGCCTGGTTTTTTTTTTAAAAAAAGCTTATTTTTCATAATATCATTGCTTGCGACACAGAGAAAGATAAATTTTAAACAGGTAAATTTTTAAAAAAAAGCCTTTTAACAATAACCAAAACACAATTTGTTAATGCATTTTAAAATAAATTTCCAAAATATGTTTAGTCATTTTGTTTATATCAGAAAAGACCATCTGAAGACTGAATACTAAAAATTATGATGTATTTTGATATAAGTTTATGTATACTTGGAATAGTTTCAAAAGGTTATCTATAATCATCCACTAATACTAATACATAAACAACCTGCATTTCCATGTAAGGGAGGAGGGGGAACTTTTAGATTCATGAGATTTTTTTTATACTTTCTTTCTTGAATTTGACTCGCAGTAAACATTATAAAATATTAATAATGTGAGGTGCCTCTAAAAATGCTGCATGGCCACCTTATTATTAGTAACAGGATTTTTTACCCTTTACAGTAAAACTGTAGATTTAGGATAGTTGAAATGAGGTCAGAGATAAGCGGGGGGAAACTTGAGCAGATACAAAGAAAAATAGGCATTTGAAGATGTATGTTCTTTGAACACTCTTCCTTGGTATGACAATTAAACAAAGAGAAAATAAATAGAAAATATTATTAATGTTTAACACTATCACTTTCCTGTATTATTTTTAGCTTAACTACATTAATGCAGTACTATATGAATGGCTGGGTAACTTTAGACTTAGATTGGAATATTTTATTTAGCCAAAGGAATAAGGGAACAACAGACTATTGAAGACTAATTTGATATTTGTTGAATTAAATTTCAGGGAGGGTTGGGTGTAGTGGTTCAAGGCACCAAACCACAAGATTGTAATTCTAGTTCTGTAATTGTAAGTGATGACTATGAAGTGGATGCACAAAAAACATTGTAAACCAACCGACCCACTGTATGTAAATAAGTGGAAGATGGCTTGATGTTTTTATGTTGCGTTTGTGTATGTTTGTTTAGAAAAATAATAAAATTTGTTTTTTTAAAAAAAGATTGTAATTCTAGTTCTGCCTTAGGGACAAAGTCAGCTGGGTGATGTTGGGCCAGTCACTCTTTCTCAGCCCTGGAAAGACACTAAGGATAAACTCCTTCCAAGAAACCTATAGGAATTTGTCAAGGCAACTGCCAGAAGTCCAGACTGACTTAAAAGCACAAATAAACAACAAATCCCCAACTAGAACGATATCTCTCATTAAATAGAATTTACTGTGGAATGTATATGCTGCTTTAAAAAAAAAAGAACAAATCGACGATTAAAAGCAACCATAAGACAAAATTGGGCGGGGGGGACAAACATATCCAAAGCTTATTTTCTATTAGAATAGAAAACCTGGGAGGGAAAGGATAACCAGAATAAAACAAAATATAAAGCTGAAAATTGTACTCTCTCTAAAAGGGAATCTTAATGACCTTTGGAATCTCTGTTGTTCTGTTCCTCTATCCCAACAGAAAACAAGAAGTTCATCATGTTTGCAAGAAAAAGAGAACAGTTCTTGTAAGATAAGTGCATACTATACTATAATTCCATGTCAGAAGCACCAAAGTTCTTCTGTGGTGAGATGATCAACAGGTGACATCAGCATTGCATGGGAGACACCTAGTTGGGGCTTCCTTTCCTATCCCCATTAAGTTGCCCACCAAAGTGGTAGCCATTTATCTGCTTTTAGTTGCCCACTTTTGAACTGCTGGATCAGCAGGAGTTGGAGCGAGTGACGGAAGCTCACCCCACCACGTGGCAAAAACTGAGACTTGAACATGAAATTGCCGATCATCAGACCAGCATCATAAACACACACACCACTGCATTCCCTAATAATTGCATGACTGATAGTGTAAATGAAATGCATTTGGGAATATTATTATGGTGGCTCTCTTTTAATCCTATTTACCCATAGTAGGACAAGAAACTGCCTGGCCTAGTAGATACATATTTACATACTTACATGCAAACTTACACTGGATACATACATGTTTTGAAGTGGAGCTATGACATCAGTGATCATAGCTGTACACAAGCTGTGGACACTTAAGTTTTGTTAAGAGTGATCAGATCCCTTTGGACAGAAGCAGTTCTTAACTACCAGAGACCAGAACCAACAAAAACACTCAGTAAATATACAATGAAAAATTCTAGTATAATTTTTAACAACTAAAATCTATGATAAAACCCAGTCTATCAAATATACATGATCTAACTATACTAAAATTACAGTCCATAAACTGTGTGTGGCCTATTATCAGTTTAATACTAAAAGGAAAAGGAATAAGCAGAACAAAGAGTTTGCCACATTTGTTATATAACATAACTATGCCACTTGTTTTGTTTCTCCAATTTCAATTTACTTGATGTAGTAGTGTTCATTTCATTTCTGCTCAGTTATGGGAAAGCAAAAGTGAATATTTTGGCCCCTCCCAATTAGCTTTCAAACATGCCCACCAAAAGTATAATGTTTGTTTTCCTTTGCCCTTGGATCTTACCAGTTGCCAATATAGTCTTGCTTGTTGTGTCTTTCTACAAATAGAAATGTCCTGAAGTTTCAGGGACTCCACAGAATCCACAGGGCAATGTGATGGTAGGAGAGCTCATTTGCTGATGTATAATGCTTTTGGCATTTGGCATATATTTCTTTATCTCATATGTGTCCAGCAAGGATTTATTTTGCCCAAAGTATCTGTTTTTCCTGAAATGTCCCTGATTCAGTCTAATGCTGAAAAAATGCTCTCCTTTTAATATAGTTTGCACAAATCAGATAGGCAATGCAAAATCCTCATTCATGTTCCCTTACCTTAATTACTTCTTCTTTTTGCACCCTAACTTTCCAGCATTGACTGCTTCATCTTCCTGCTTATTTTACTGTTACTTCACCAATTTCCTTATTTACATCTTTGTCCTTTTTTTCTTATTTTGATTGGTCTCAGACTGTACAATTTGCCTTTTATTTTACTTTACTGTACTTCCCATCTTCTTTTGGAGAAACTTGGCCTTATTTCTCTGTCATCATGAGAATTGTATAAGGACATGCTGCTTCTGGTCCTATGTTCCTAAATTAGACAAAATATTGTGCTACATCATTATATTTTGCTAAGCATCCTCATTTTGGACTATTTGTTCCAGACTAGAAGAAAGAGAAGAAAGAACTAATGACTTTTCCAAAAGGGGGTGCAGGTCTGGTGGCAGATGAATTTATGGTGATGTCCTTATGCCTTAATGATGATTCAGTGCCAGTTATTCTTAAGAAGCAAGGGAGAAATAAAATGTAATTGTTCTTCAACAAAGAATGCTATTGCAAAGGGAAAACATTTTCACCTTTGGGTATACAGGACAGTCTGTAACTTCACATGAGGACACTCTATGTTCTTCAGCCATTCAACTGATCCTCATGTTAGTAGCAGCCTACCTTGGGGAAAGTGCTGATTTCTGAATTTAAACCATAATACAGTTAGCATGGGAAAGCCAGACAGAGCAAAAATATACTTGTAAAAACATACTGCAAGTTCTACTGAGTGAATAGAACAAGGCAACCTGTTTCTGGTCAGCCACTAAACACTGATTGTTGGCAACTGACTGTTTTGATTGGCCAGAAAGGACAAGTGCTGATTGGCATGTCTTATCATGTAAATATGCCTCATTCCAATAGCCTCAAAAAGGATATTGAATAAACAGAACCTGGGGAGTAGGGAATTGATATGGGAGCAATTCAGGGGTTGTAAACAGTGTCTTTTTAGCAGTGCCTCAAGCCTATAGAAAAGTTGTGATAACGCTACAGCTAATTTTTCTCTCTCATTCATAGTACATGTTATCTTCTATAGCAGAGCTGTCAAACTCGTGGCCCTCAGGCTGGATGTGTCACACACTGGCCATACCCACACCCAGTTAATGAAGGGCAAAAAAGTCGCAATATGTCATGTGATGATGCCATGATGACACGAGTTTGACACCCCTGTTCTATAGCAATCTGTTTTCAGGTTAAAACATTGGATCAATAAAAATGAAGTAAGAACATATCCCAGGAAAAAAGGGAAGGAATATCATTAAAGAAAACTGACCTAGTTTATTATTGTTGATTCTTGAAGATTTTCTACATGCATTTGTTCTGCCAGTGGGTTAAAAAAATGAGATGGATATCTGAATATTTTCAGAAAATGTGTTTCCTTTAGGGTAAAGATGTTTATTTCAACAGCCACATATAACCCAACATTCATTCTAAAAAGCTTCAAATTAAGCCATTTAATTTTAGTATTATTAATACAATTATAATTATATAAATCATATCACCATAAATATATACTGCTTAAACAAATATAACATGTATTTGTGAACTTATTCAAATATATAATCACATTAGCCAAAAATGTGAGATCAAATTTAAAAAAAAAAAACTGGTCTAAGAAGTCCTTAATTTTTGAGCAGACAAATTCCTCCTCCCATGGATTCTTATCATAGGGATCATGATATCACAGTGGTTAAAAATATGAGCTTGTCAGATGGAAAGCTGACAGCCCAGATTCAAGACCCGAGCTCTAAACAACAAGGTGAGCTCCCAATATGTTCCTCAGCTTCTGCCTAGTTAGCGGTTCGAAAGCATACAAATGCGAATAGATAAATAGATACAACTTCAGTGGGAAGGTAACAGTGTTCTCTGTGCCTCAGCATATAGTCTGTGCCTCTTTCCTATCTAAGGGGAAACCTTGTTTATCATGACTACTATTATGTATTTTTTACATTCAAAAAATATCTGCTGGTATGCATTTGGTATTATTATGGTTTGGTCACACAGTCAACCAAATTTTTAGACTGGATTTGACATTTTTGTCTACTTATTGAGCGCTTGTAAAGAGCCTGGTATAGGCAGTTGTTGTTTGATGGTGTTAAAATATCATCACATGTAAGCTGTTCCAAATAAGGCTACTATTGTTATTATTATTCATTATTTTTTTATTATATAGCATTTTACAGTTTTGACTTTTTGCTAATGGTATTGTTCCAACTATTTCATCTCAGCCCCCATACTGTATATAGGTTTCATTCAGTACATAGGACAAAATGTGATGCAATTCATATTCAAAGTGCACGAAGCATGAAACGTTGGATTTTTTTTTTGCTGGAATCTTAAGAGTTAAAGAGTCATCTCAAAAATAATTCTGTATAGTGAGTGCAGGAAATGAAACATTCCAATATTCATGACCGCTAAACATTGCACATTAGCCACCCTTTGAAAGAAAGTGATTCAACATTACAGTACAGCTTGTTATGAAGAGAGTAGGGACTGAAGAGATTCATACAATGAAGAAGACTGCTGTCTCTTCTGTTATGAAGATGCACTAGGAACAAATTCTTCTTACTCACTAAAATCAGACATTTTGAAATCAAGACTACAAAATATTATTACCATGGTGATATTCTAGTTGGTATTAGAGTGTGCCAGTAGAATAATATAATTTCTTCTATGACAAATTACACCTGGTTCAGGAATAAAGAAATCATATTTATATAGCCACCTATCTCACAAAAAAATGACTCTGAGTGGTGTACAATATAAACACCTCATAAAGTAAACACCTATAAACACATTATACAATATTCTGCAATTAAAAACACTAGTTAAAAGAAACCAGTCTCACCTTAAGGGGAATGATGTTCCATAGGGTGGGAGCCATACCAGAAGAGGCCTACTAGATGTAACTCCTTCACAGATAGGATCTGTAGCATACCTCTTTTGCTGGATATAATGGAATGGGCATATACAAATAGGTGGAGGTGATTCCTTGGATAGCCCAGCCCCATGCCATGAGGAGCTTTAATGATCAAAACCAGCAGTCCCAGAAGCAAACTGACAACCAAAATGCAGCTCATAGAGCAGAGGTGTAAAATACGCCATTTTAGAGGATGCATACGTGCTAATATCACTGCATTTTCTACCAGCTGAGGCTTTTGAATACTTTTGAAGGGCAGTGCCATGTAAGAGATATTGTAATGCTCTACCCAAGAGGCCCATTGGAACAAAAACTTAAAAGGTAGAAATGTTCAAAACTTTTACAGATAGAATAACCAAGCTGTTATTTCTTGTCAATTGCCTGCCTGTCAATAGACTAGATATATGCAAATCAATCCAAAGATCTTATCAAAATTTGCATTTTAGCTAAAAGAATTGAATCTATTTGTTTTGGTGACCCAAACTGGTAAATCAATCAATTCAAAGATTTGGTTAGATAGAAACATACAGACAAAAGTCCATTAAATATCTGAATCAATTTGAAAACACCTGATTAGATTTGGTCTATCAAATTGATTTGTAGATTCAAGTAGAAAATTCAATTTGAAGCAATAACTTAATCTAATTGCCTCAAACCAAATCTTCAAATTGAGTTTTGCACACCCTAATAGGTATTACTAAAGCAACATTCTCTCTTACTGGAATTAATTGATGAAGATCTTCAAATAATATTTCTTTTTTATTTCATCTTTTAAACAAGGTTTTAAAGTGGGATATATTGTCACCTCCAGGGGTGGGATTCTACAGATTTGGACCGGTTCTATAGAAACAGTTGTTATGATTCTGTGCAGTTTGGAGAACTAGCAAATCATATCCCTGACAGGCCCCACCCCTCTCCGCCCGCTCCTCCCCTCCTCTCTCAGTCAATCCTTATTGCGCATGTGCAACATTGCGTGCATGCCCTACGTTGTTGACTGCATTCTTGCCCACTCAGTCACTCCTTTTAAAAAAAAAAATGTTATTTGGGTTTTCACAAAACATAATACAAATAAAATATCTTTTTTGAGAATAGCATGATCCCGGGTTATCACTTCTCCATACAGACACAAACTCAATTTCATATTCATCTTTGTGTTCTATTCCATATCTTATTACTATTTTAACATTTTCTCCATAATTTTTCCCCTACCTTAGTTTTCTCAACTTTGTTTTTAATTATCTCATACCTATCTAAATTCAATTATATATCTTTTTCTAAGTTTCAATGTCTTTCTAATCATTATATTTATACTTTTGTCTGTCCTATTTCAATTTCATATTTTCTTTTCTCATTAAACAAGTTTTCCCCTGTAGTTACTAACTGGAGTATGACACCTTTGTATCTTTTAATTTTGTCCTTTCAACTCTTATTTAAACTTAAATTTATGCCATTAAAATTTATAACATTCAATGTAACACATAACTTCGAATTCTGCTTGGTACCTGTTCTTAAAGAGAAATATATATATAACAATAGTAAATAAAACACTTATTCTATTCCAATTCAGCTCTATCATTAATGTTAGTTACAATCTTTAACATCTTTAACATTTCTTTTCAATTGAATATCATACTTCCTTAGGAACACTTATAATATTTCCATAATTTTCCCCCATATTTCTTTCATATTTCTCTTCACTTAAATTTTTATAAATCATTAATACTAATTAAAATATTCCCATCCTTTCAATTTTATTCTCTCTTATTTATTAACAAACATTCCATTACATTATAGTATTTTATCTATCATTTTAATCACATTTGTTTCATATTTTCTAAGTTTATTTCTATTTCTAATATAAAAATACTATCTTATGTACCCTTGCAGAATCCCTCTTTCAATTAAATAGAATAGATTAAAATACTTTTATTGGCCAAGTGTGATTGAACACACAAGGAATTTGTCTTAGTGTAAATACTCTCAGTATACATAAAGAAAAGATACATCCGTTAAGAATTAAGAATCATAACGTAAAACACTTAATGATAGTCATACGGTACAATCAACAATCAAATCATGCTAGGAAACAGTCAATATAAATCGTAAGGATACAAGCGACAAAGTTACAGTCCTACAATCACAAGTGGGAGGGGATGGGTGATAAGGAATGATGAGAAGATTAACAGTAATAGTAGTGCACACTTTGTAAATAGTTGAACAGTGTTGAGGGAATTATTTGTTTAGCAGAGTGATGGCTTTCAGGAAAAAACTGTTCTTGTGTCTAGTTGTTCTGGTGTGCAGTGCTCTATAGCATCGTTTTGAGGTAAGGAGTTGAAACAGTTTATGTCGGGGATGTGAGGGGTCTGTAAATATTTTCACAGCCCTCTTTTTGACTCGTGCAGTATACAGGTTCTCGATTAAAGGCAGGTAAGTAGTAATTGTTTTTTCTGAAGTCCTAATTATCCTCTGAAGTCTGTGTCTGTCCTGCTGGGTTGCAGAACCAAACCAGACAGTTATAGATGTGCAGATAATAGATTCAATAATTCCTCTGTAGAACTGTATCAGCAGCTCCTTGGGCAGTTTGAACTTTCTGAGTTGGCGCAGAAAGAAAGAAAGAAAGAAAGAAAGAAAGAAAGAAAGAAAGAAAGAAAGAAAGAAAGAAAGAAGGAAGGAAGGAAGGAAGGAAGGAAGGAAGGAAGGAAGGAAGAAAGAAAGAAAGAAAGAAAGAAAGAAAGAAAGAAAGAAAGAAAGAAAGAAAGAATTTCACCCATTATCTCTATGTCTTCTAAATAGGCTTATACCTTTAATCCTTGTATGTTTTCCCTGTTTCTCTATATCTTGTTTCTCTCCTTTATAATTTCTTTTCCTTTCCTACTTTCCCCTCTTCTTCTCCCTCCCCTTTTTGACCCCTTGTCTCTCTAATTCTAATTCTCTCTTCTGTAATCCACTCTTCTGTTTCTTCCAAGTATTGTAATTACTTTGCAAACCATTCTTTTTTTTTGGTTGTTTTTTCAGATCTTAAACTTTTCACTCTCTTTTCCCCCTTTCCTTTTTTTCCCCACTTAAAATTACTTGATCATTAAAAATGGCTTCTTCTTTGTCCCACCCTTCTTGTTCTACAAGCATTTCTTGTTGTTTTTCATAGTTCCAGATCTCCTTTTCTAAAAATTGAAATATAAAGCCAAAAAAGCCTTTTCCTTCTTGTGCATCTTCTTTCTGTTTTTTAACTTCCATTTTCAGTTCTTCCAAGAGTGATGCCATTTTAAACAACCTCCTGATTGATTTTAGCCATTTAAATCCAATAACCAAAAATCCAAAAATCATCAAGTAATCCAAATAATCCAAAGCTGTTTCTTTTTTTCCACTTTCCCTTCCTGGGGTTCTATTACCTTGTTACAAAGTTTCAGTTAGAATGTATCTTTTAGGAATCTTGTTGAAGTTTCACTGTAAATTCCTTTTACTTCCAGGCAGTCTCCTCCATTTTTCCAGATTTCACCCTTTTTTTTTTTTCCTTTTCTCTCCTTTCCTTCTTTTAAAGGTTTTTGAATATCCAAAAGTCTTTGTTATCCCTTCGACATTTTATTTTCAGCTTGAATGCCTATTGATGTCAAAGTGGATTTTTGTCAGTTTCTTACTTAAATCTCTTAGCTGTCAATATGAGGAAGGAAAGAAAAACAAGCCAAATCATTTCCCTTCCTTCTCTCCTTCGCTGCTTCAAAATCTTCTTTGGGAAAAATGTTATTCTTAATAGTTCAAATTCCAGGGTATCTTGTGTTATTTGCTTTTTCAGTTCAACTCGCTCAACCAAAACTTTCTCTTCTTATCTTCTTCCTGCACATTCTTTTCCAGTCGAGTTCTTCTTTGAGGTGGCCATTTCTGACCACTGCTGCAACCGCCTTCAGGAATGGGAATAATGGCCAGCTGGGGAAGAGAGATGCAGCTCTCCTTGAATCTTCTGGCGGTCTTCCCCCTCTTCACCATCTATACGGGGTGGCTTAGCCCTGAATCCAGCTGGCTCAGGGCGCTCTGGTGGTGAGCACAGATGGAAACCATACATGATCATGGATTTAAGTCTGTCGATGAAGAAGTTCAAATTAGAAGTCCTCAGTCACTCCTTAAGGTATTTCTTTTTTTTCCCCTCCTGACCACCAGCTGTTCCTATGATCAGCTGTGCCAGGATTCCCCTTTCTTACTTACTGCTTCACCAGGAGGTTTTCCTGGGACCCAGGAAGGCAAAAAATGGACAGGGGTACAACATCCTGCCACCCCCTCCATTTTTATCCTTCCTGAGTCCCAGGGAAGCCTTTTGGGAATAAACACCGCCCCCAGGAGGCTCCCCTGAAACCAGAAGGCCCAAAAAATGGGGAGATGTGCTGCAAAAAAGAAGCCATGCCTACCCAGTCAGATGGCCATGCCCACCTAGCCACCCCCACCTAGCCACCACCACAGTACCAGTTGTTACAAAATTTGAATCCCACCCCTGGTCACCTCCATTTTGTAAATCAGATTAAGCTGCAAAATAGTTTTAAGGTCATATAAGAGACCTCATGGATTATAACCAGGCTCTTCTTAGTTTCCCTGTATTATTCAAAACTACACTGCACAAACTGTTTATGATCTATGCTATTTTAATTGAAGACCTTGAAACCATCTAAAACATTAATGAATGATACATTTGTATAACACATGGACTAGATATAAAGTTTCTCTGACATTTAAAAGCAAGTGTTTTTACATGTTTGTTTTGAGGTTTTTTTTAAAGAATTATAAATAAAATGATGTTTCTAAGATTGTGTTGGAAGAATAGGGAAAAGGCAATTTTAGTCACTTAGCTACTATGATTGTTAAGGAAATAAACACAAAAAAGAATTTCTTTTGCAATCTACTTTTTCCTTGAATTAAGACAGAACACAAGCTTCATGACAAAGCTTGCTTTCTAGTAGATATATATGGTGGGATGGTTTGATAAAAATACACCAAATCAAATGTTAGAGACACTTATCTGTTTTCAGTTTAGGTTTTCTTGGCACTAGGAATAGAATAGAATAGAATATTCTTTATTGGATGCGTGATTGGACACATAAGGAATTCAATTTCACACAAGGCATTCAACATTCAATTTCTCTTAATTTTTACTTTTACTTTTCCACTTTTAGTTTAATCCATTTTATTTGGCAATATTTTTAAATAAATGTTTCATGAATGTTTCTTCTATTATACACATTTCTGTGCACGTTTTGTTAAATGATATTGTGCACTTAGTTTGCTTTAATTAAACACATCTCATTAAAATGTTTTTTGTTTTGTTTTTCAGAAGAAAACTGCATTTCTAAATTGGTAAAAAGTATAGACATGAGAGAGAACCTGCATAACAATTTTTATCTTCAGAAGCATGTTGGCTGGGGAATTCTGGGAGTCCATGCATCTTAAAATTGCCAAGGTTGAGAAACTCTGCTCTGTTGTGTAGAACCTTTTATATGTAATATAATAGCTGCAGTTTTGCTTTGCCACTTCATACATCAGGCCAAAAAACTGAATACATAATGGTTTGTCATCCATTTTCAGATCAGTTATTATTCTAGTTTCTCAGCATCAGGAAATCATAGGGCTTTTGTTGTTGATGTTTGCTTCATGCCAAACAACAGTTAAGTGTTAGCCATAGCTTAATGTGACATTTAAATAAATCATTAAGGAAGATCTCATAGTTGGTAATAATGATATTAATATGTGGCACACATGAAGAAGACAATTCAAAATCAAGATAGATCAAAGTGACCTTTTGTTTATTGAATAGTCACTTGAAAATCAGGCCAGAGTTTTCCCTTTGAAAAGAGAAGGGCATCACAAATTGAATGGCAAACAGCATTTAACAAGCTGAACATCATCCTTTGTACACCAGCCAATGTACAGTTTAAAAACACCCGTGTCTGTTCTGAAGGCTTATCATATTGCTCCCTTTTGAGAAAGACACAAATGCCACCTAATCCTATTTTGCTTGGTTTTCTCTTCATTTCCTGAATAGTTGAGCAAGTCTCCAATTATTTCATCTTATCAAAACTATTTCTAACCATGCTTATTCAGGATGAAGATGGCATCAGGTTGTTGATTAAAAAATACAACCAGAAAGTCAGAGCAACAAACACATACAAAAAAAAAAAAAATGCACAAGTGACTAGCATAGCTTATATACTTATAGGCTTAGCAACAGAACTTCTGATCCCAGCTCTGTGGTTGTGACTTGAAGACTGTAGTTTAATTTATGCACTTTGTAAGATATGATGTGAGGGAATAAGTGAATGATGCAAATTGTTTCTCAACCCATGCATTCTATATTGAATTCATTCCTATGCTAAGAAATACTTGCATTTGTTTAATTTCTCTTTGCCTACCGAGAATTAAATGAGATATTTTGTAAATTATTTCTAAACCATTTTTTTTTTAAATGAGAAACAACTCAAGTAAATTCCTGGGCCAACTGAAATACTCTATTTAAACCTTTTTGAAACCCTCTTCCATCTCCTAGAAAAGTAACAGAGAAAATGCTTACGGCAGGAATAGAACTAGTAATTGTTCAGATGCTGTTAAACAATAGGTTTCTACAGCCCAAAATCATATAGCTCAGCTCATTTTGCAACACTGTGTTTCCAGTTTTTTCACTAAACTAAAATTATCAGTAACTAAGGAGACATGCCAATTGTATATATTTTGCTTATTGTGATTAGGTACAAAGCAAAGGCCATTCTTATTTTCTTTTTCCAAGTTGCCATTCATTACAGAACCTAAAGCTCTGAAGATACATATCATAGAGACCCAAATCTGATAAAGTATGGGTTAGACTTGTTTCTTCTACCTGCAGAGGTGAAAAATCTATTTCAAATTGCCTTAAATTCCAGAGTTCACCCAGGTTTGATGCACTTTCAGAATGCAAGATAATCTGCCTTCCTGAACTGCTGTGCAAATATTATTGAAAGAAAATTTTGTTCAGGTTTTTTTTTCAATCATACTTGGATTGAATATGGTATATTCACAATTTGTATTATGTGTACTGGAAATAATTTTATTTTAATAATCATTCATCATCATAGGAGATTCTTTATTCCAAATTTAACTTTATTTTTCTCACTGTCTCAGCTATACCTTAACCATTAACATAAATCCATGATCCAAGACAGGAAACTATGGGAAATACATTTTAATAGATTGTTAAACTGCACCTCTGCTAAGTTATCACTTGGAACTGACTCCAGACAGACATTTCCAACAGTGTCTATTTGCTTGTGATATCCCAGCTCAGAAAAGGAACCCAGAACATTATGTAACAGCATTCAACTTTTTGTAATCATAAGAGAAGAGTTTTAATTCTAATATGAAAGCTCTAGAAGCCCAAATCAACAGGCTTAAATGTTTATGGAAATTAATTGCATTCCATGCCAATAATTGTTTAAAACAGATCACAGAAATCTGTGATTATTTTTGCTATTTTGCTATGCTTATTTTTCCCAACAATTTTTCTTCTTTTAAGACTAACAGTAGAAGTAAGTATTCAAAAGTAAGGGAGAAGACCATTAGCTTCAGTTTGCTTATTGTAATGGCACTTTTTTTGCTCTACTTGTTCCCAGCTATTGGAATGCTTCTTCTAGAGCTCCTCAGTCATATGGCTGCAATCATTTGAAGCACTTTATATCCCTTCAACCATTACTTTTTCTTGAGGTCTTGAGGGAAATATTCTTTTTCTTATTCCACTTCAATCCAAATTGTCAGCAGTGCCATATCGATTACAGGCATCACAAAGACTAACCATGCAGCAAAATAAGGTAAGTGCCACAGGAATACCTTTCCTGCATGCTGTATTTACTGCTTCATAACCGAGTCATTGACAGAACTGAACTAAAGCATCATTGTGAAACATTCACAGTCAGTCTGAGACACTCATAACTTTTCTACCCAGCAGCCTGGAAAAAGAAAGAATTGTTGTGTCATATGTCTATTTCTCTCCCCCCCTCTCCTCCCCGCCCCATCCTTCTCAAACACAAATTCATTGTGACTCACATGAACAGCAGGACAGAAAATATGAAGCAAGATAATGTCATAATGCCAAACAATTGGGGCATGTAAAAATATAACATGCCTAGAAATTATACTTTGCAACATATAGTTTTACTGAAAGTGCACCACTTTTCTAGATTATGGCTTTTAAGCACAGACTGATTCATAGATTGTTGATTAGGTCTAGCTGATACTGTTATCTGAGATTGCTTCCGGTTTATGTCATGCTCTTTTTTCTTTTTGTAAGTCACTAGAGTTTACTGCTACAAAGTAACTTTTGGGATATCCTGTGCCTTCGCTCAAGTGATCAGGTTGATCAAAGTGGCTAATATGGACCCTCAAGGATTGATAAGATTGAAAGCCTTGGGACTATCCAAGAGATTGAAGTTATTATCGTGGTTGATGGCACAGTCATCCAGATTTTTAGGTGAGATTTGGGATTTTTATCTATCTATTGGATCCTTCCCAATACCTGGAATAATAGGCAGATGTTATAAGATAGTGTTAAAGATATCACTGCAGAATGTAAGATGTTCCAAGCAAAGCTGCTTTTTGCAACTTACTATTGGTGAGTTTGTCAATGCAGATTGTGTTCAAGTGATGCTCTGGATGTTTTGGGATTGTACCCAAGTCACCTATTAGAATTGATACTGTCTTGGCTTTCTTTTGACATAATCATTCTACTTCTATTTGCAGATCTTTGTATTTTGTTATTTTCTCCTATTTTTCTCTTTTATTCTGTTACTTCCAGGTTATTGTTATGGTATTATTATTTAAAGTAGTGTTGGAAGAAAAATCCAATCCAGTTCCACTCTGGAAGAAAGACGCTGGAAATAAAATGGAGGCTGGCTACAAAGAAGGAAGGTCTCTGTTTATTTGGTTTCCAGAAACTTCAGCATGTTTCTGACAGCAAAATGTTTCTTGGGTGGCTGACCAAATACTCATGACAGCAGCATGTTTCTTGGGTGGCTGACCAAATGGCTTAGTGAGTGGATGGATTTTTATAGTGTTCTTGGATTTGGTGATAGAGATGTTCCAGGGGGTTGTGCAATGTAGAGAGCTTTGTATCTTTTATTATTTCAATGGTGGTGGGTTAATCTTATAATGTCCTAAAGATCATGTCCTGTCCTTACAGTTTGGGTGGGAGTATAAATTCTTAATCCCATCAGCCCCACCTTCTATGGGAACTGTGGCTGAAGGCCTATTTTTTTATGAATAGATTGCCCAGTCCTTCTTAATACAGTGAAACCTCGGGTCGTGAACACTTCTGTTCGTGACCAAATCAGGTTCTGACCAAAAAATCCATGCAATTTTTGAATCACGTCACAATTCAAAAACCGGGTGGCAAACAAACCCAGTCATGGCAGATTCCCTTTCCACTCCGGTTTCCCCTTCTGTGCATGCACAGTCTGTGTAATTTTTGGCTGTGCATGTGCAGTCAGTTGTGCTTCCAGTCATGACCAAATTGGGTTGCAACCATAGTCCTGGAATGGATTACAGTCGCGACCCAGAGGTTCCACTGTAAGTACAAAATATCCATCTTTAAAGACTTGAAACTTCTGCTTGAGGCTATGGCAGGAAGACTGGGGCTGCTTTCTACCTTTGTTAACATTTTTCTCAATTTCTCCTTTGGAGAAATATAATATTCTTCCTCTTTTAATATCCCCAAAATATTTCATTCTCTAGGAAGGGGGGGGGGGGCTTCCCACAGTAGAATTTATTATTTTCATATAATAAATGTTTGGAGGTTATAAGAGGTAAATGAGCTGAAGAGTTTAGAGACCCTTACTTTAGTTTGAGCACAAAGTTGGAATGAAAAAGAGTGCCATACATTGCCCATTTGCCTAGAAGAAGCTATAAACATTTCAGCTTGATCAGACAATGCTTTCACCCAGATTCTTTGCCCTTTCTCAAGATCTAAGAGAGTGGAATATATCAGCTGCTGAATACACAATATTTATCCATTTATCTTTATCATGTCCTCACTGAGTTAATTTATTCCATTTCCTTCTCCTATGGAGGTTATATAAAAAACATGGTTGTTTTCAAAGGTAGGCCTGAAAAAGTTGTGCTCTAATTTCATGAAACAATGAGGAGGGTATAATTTAGTCTGAATGGGTATTTCTTCACCATAGTCACAATTATCAGATCTAGACCAACTAGAGAATAATTTTAAGTTATATGAGATATGAAGACCAATGTCTATATCCTAAGAAATGTTCATTGTTTCATTTATTTTATTTTATTTCCAACCAAAGGAAAAATATTTAAGTATTTATAATGCGCTTCCCTTTGCATTATATCTAAGACTGACACATTAGGGTAAAATGAAGCAACTAAGATGCTTTGTCAACAAGCCTTTCATCATCAGTTTGTGACTGGGTTGAGTGCCCTAACAAAGACTACCTTCTTTGCAAAATATATATATTTGTGAATGTCATTTAGATATGGCTCACTGAATTTATTATAAAATAAAATGTGTGGGCTTATTAAGCAACATATTGTCTTGTATAGATTGAATAGGATGTCAATGTTCTAACTTATCTATTTTCCATAAAACTTGATATGCATAATTTTGACATTTACATGTGTGTATGTTTTAATGCTTAAGAATGTAGGATATAATTTTAATGAACATTTACATTCCTAATTTATTTCCCCAAGAATGAATCCATCAACCAAACAAATAAAATAATTTAAATCATGTCATATTGAATTTAGACCTATGTTATTCAATCCATGTAACAACAATTTTTATTTCAGTTACATACCATGGAATTCTCTCTACTTAAACATTTGATTTTAACAAAGATATAAAGCAGAGTTGCACTTCTTAGGCTATCTCCATAATAGCCATGTTCTAAGTGAAGAAGGAGATGGAATCATTCTGCTCCCACACTCAACTCAACTCAAATCACTTGATACTCAAACTTCCAGTTTTGATTAAAAATTGTTGGGTTTTTTTTGAGTCAGCCACCTTAGATCTTTAATAGTCAAAAGTAATGGATGGAATGATACAATGGCCCTCCCTCTTTTACTTGCTTTTAACTGCTAAAGAAAGAGGATATACATTCACATATTTAAAGACACCATTTGTATTGGTACACAAGGGGAAACACTGGATAATATGATAAAAAGGCAAGTCCTAGCAAGTTTTGGGAGGGTCTCAGAATACTTTCTTGGAGGTTTGGAATTTATCAGTGGGGTTCAAGCTTTAAACTGTCAGCTTACGGAGAAAATCCATGATTAACAAATTGGAAGGATTAAAATTTCAAGCTAATGACATACTTGTTTTGATCAAGCGTGCTACTGAAATAAGCAATCAAAATGAAATCTATACTTTTCATTATGTTTGGGATTTTGTCATTATCAAATTGCAATTTTAAACCTACCTACTGAGAATCTACCCACTGAGCACTCTGTTTTGTTCCTAAGTAAACATGGACAGAACTATATCTTTCTTTAGTAAAGTTTTTTTTTTTTTAAGAGAACAATGTTCCGAAAGATTGTGCCTTTCTTCCTTTCTTTAAATAAAGAGACTGCCTTGTTGGGGTAAAAAAAAAAAAAAAAGGTTGTCTATCAGCAAAATTCATTTGGTGACGCCAATCATGAGCCAAACAAGATGATACGTTCTTGTAAAGAAAAGAATAACAAACCATCCTAAAAAAACAGCATGATCTGGACTCAACATCAACTTGAATGAGATTTTACCTTTTATATTTGCCCGCATAACCATTCCAGTCTTTCTTTTTTAAAAAAAAAAAACTTCTTTCCTCCCTCCTTTTCTCTCTTATATTTTATAACGCAATCATTTTTAAAAGACCATACATGAATTTTCTTTATCAAGACTGAATAGATCTTTTTGTTCCCTGGTTCTTTTTATTGTAGAATACAGAGAGTCCTCGACTGATTACCTCAACTGAGATTGGAACTTCCATTGGTAGGGAATGCAGTCATTAAATCATACTTAATTTTACAACCTTTTTGATGCAATTGTTAAGTGAATCATCACTAAACAAGTGGTACTAAGTTGAGGGTCATCTGTAATGATTGGGTATCCAGTGAACCAAGATTGATTGGAAAAAAGTATTTGTATGATATAAAAGTATATGTCTCGTAAGACACAGCACAAATTTTAAAATGTTATATAGAATGACAAGCTTGACATAATTTATCTCTTTCATATATGCTAGGATTTTTTAATATGCTTATGTAAATTCCCTAAAGTAGGCATTAAGAAGCTGGCTTGTCATTTTAAAATGGTGATTTGTCATCTCCCCCTTTTTTCAGCCACTTTGACATTTTATAAAACTTATGGTAGTTGTTTCCTTGTATATGACTTGCTTGTCTGGAAATAATGGTGGAGGGCTTTCATGTGTGGTGATTTATTTCCATATTCCATCATTTCTGCTATCTCAGAAATAGAACTCCAAATGTCAGCCTAAATAGCAGTAGCATCTTGTTCTGTTTAATATCAAGTAGTGATTATAGCCAGGGTATTTGCTGGAGATGGTGATTTAATGGGACCTATTTCTAGGCTTTTCTATTGGCAGATATAACTAAAACAACACTTCAACTAGGCCAATAAAATGTAATGACAAATTATTGAAGCATATGAAAAATGAATTCCTTAAATGATTTTTCTTCTGCGTTCTCCTAAATCAGAGATCTCGGAGACTAAATAACGCCAGTCACAGTTAGTAACTTCTTGGAACACAGCATCTATTTATTCCTTGTTGTACTGAATGCATCCACACAGCATTCAAAACATATCCCAGAGCATACTCCTGTACTAAAAGCAATATAATCTTAAGGACATCCTGTTTTGAAGTACAAGCTAATAAAATTCTGTGGTTTCTATCTCACAAATAGATAAAGTGTATGTACACTGAGAGTTTATTCACCAGAGACAAATTCCATGGGTGTCACTGTCCAATCAGACTTGGCCAATAAAGCTACTCTACTCTACTCTACTCTACTCTACTCTACTCTACTCTACTCTACTCTACTCTACTCTACTCTACTCTACTCTACTCTACTCTATTCTACACTACACTCTCCACTCTCTACTCCACAAATTTCCTAAATACTGGGGCAAGGAAATAATTCCACAAGCTTGTTGTCTGCTTAAAAGACAAGCAGCTAAACGATTTAAGGTTGCCTGAGAGTAGACTGAAAAATTAGGACTCCTCCAAGTCTTAAGCAATTAGCAATCATTGGCAGTGGTGCGATTCAACCAGTGTAACAACCAGTTCAGTGCTCGCACACTTTGCACACATGCACATCATTTTAAAAAACCCATTTTCAGCTATAATACTTACCTACTGCAGCTCTGGTGAGTAAACCAGCTGAGGCGCGGCAAAACTACTCTGCTGCATGAATAACTTGTGCTTCAAAACAAGGAAATAAAGCACAGGAAAAAGCAGGGGTGGGTGGGTGGGGCCAAATGAATACCTGTTTGCCCAAAGAGGTAGAATCCTACCTCTGATCATTGGGCTCAGAGACTTTATCTCTGTTATGGTATCTAAATCTATGTCTGGCAACTTTTCAATGTTCTCAGCAATCTGAGCTTATATCAGCTGCTGACAAAGGGTTGATGGCTTTCTGGGTTTCATACACTTCTGATCAGCTCCCATGTCCTCCTTGGATTGCTGCTCTTACTCACAGAGCATGATTATGTGGATCATTAGATTCTGACCCTGCTTTTGTTTTGGATACTTTCTTGTTCTTTGATCCTAGTGACCACTGACTTATGACCAAAGTAGACGAGACAGAATCAGGGGCATCAGGAAGGATGTGTGAAGAAACTTCTATGATAATTGTACTTAGAAAACAATCAGTTTTGGTTCAGGCAGCTGCCAAAGGTTTGGTTCATTGGAGCTTTACTGCAGATATGCTTCACCATCCAATGTCAGCTGAACCTAGAAGGTGGGAACAGCTGGTATTTCCTGTCTAGACTCTGGATGTTATTGTCAAGGCCATTCTGTTTAACAATGACTCTTCCTCAATAATGCTAAGTGCCTAAACAATCCAAATCAACCTGAATATTTTAAGCTTATCCCCTTCCCGGCTGTAAGCTATTTTGGCTGCTTTGAAACGAAGATTTAGCATTTTTGAAAAAGAGTCCAAATTACAGCTGACAGGCAGGAGACACTGGACAATCCAGATGTCTCTCTCACATATTTCATCCTGTAACACTAGGTAATGGAAGTAGGAATGACCTTGGCAGACAGGGAGAAGAGAGGCAGCCAAGAAAATGGTCAGATCAAAAGCAACTTAGACCACAGCAGGAATATGGGGAGGCAAGCAGCTAGAAAACACCCTCCTTAGTTTCTTAGGGTCTAAAAGAGATTGGGAAAGAAATGTACTTTAAGACTAGTAACATTCTATTAATATAATCTTACAATAAAATAGAATTAGCTCATCTGGCTGTGCTTCCTGTCAGCCTACCTCACAAGGTTAACCCCTTACCCCCTACACATACATTTCCACGCCTGTCCGATGTTATTCCAGGTTAAAACATGTATTAAAGACTATATTAAAGTTAGCCTGTCTGACAGGTGACTGGGCTAGTTGATCTTGGAGTTTGGACACAGTTTGGACTGTGATCCCTTCAAACACCAAAATTTTACAATCCTATGAAACAAGAAAGGGCTCTATCATGTATCCACACTCTGATGCCTGTCACCTGTTATTTGGCTTATTGTCAAAAATAAGCCATGAGGAAAAATAGCCTACAATAATGTATTTATTTATTAAGTTTATATCCCACCTTTTCTAATATAATTCAAGATCGGCATATATGATATTCTTTTGTCCTATTTTGTCACAACCACCACCATGTGAGGTGGGATGGGATGGGATGCAAGAAAGAATGATTGATTCAATGAATGAATGAATGATTGTATATGTTTGTGTGTTTTTCTGGCAGGTGTGCAAAAGGCATAGCTAGCATATGCAAGGCACTGTGCAAGGCAGTGGCAGAAAAAGTTGCTCTCACTACCCTACGCAAGCATTTTGTCTGTAAGCAATAATTCCATAAGTTTACTTTTAATAAGCCTACTCTTCAACATAAAGAACTAAACCCATGTTTAAAAACAGTCCCACAGATAAGAGAAATGGAAATAGGAGCTGCAGTGGGAGAGCAGATACCTGCTTTACCATAAAACTCTTCATTGTACTTGTCACTTATTAGGCAACATGGAGCCCCGTCATAAATTACAGAAATTGTGGACTTTTGCCCATGTCTGGTGACATATGTTGGATCGGGAAGAAAGGAAAGGAAATTCATGAACCCCTTCCTTAATGCACCCCTATACACAAGAGAAAAGACACCATGTTTGGTGACAGGAGGCTTGTAGCAGGGTATGAAGTGGCAGTGGAAACCACCTATTTTATGCCATAATCATTTTCTGTCAGCCCAAAGAGGTGAGGACAGCATTTTCAGAGAGTAATAAGAAAGAGGCCTCCTGCATATTCAAGCATTGAGGTTCACTAGGACCTGGCATAAGGTACGCTCTCTTTTGCAAAACCTCAAAAACAATATCAATGAGATATCCTTGCTATTATCTAGTGTTATTTTGGATTTGTGTAGGCAGGAAAAGGTCAGCAATGTCTGGCACGTCTTCCTTATAAGGGATTTATAGTTATTTTGGATTTCTGTGGACAGGAAAAGTTCAGCCAATGCCTGGCAGGTTTTCCTTATAGATCCCTTGGACAAAAAGGGATCTATAAGGAAAACCTGCCAGGCATTGGCTGAACTTTTCCTGCCCACAGAAATCCAAAATAACTATAGATCCCTTGTTGTCCACCAGCAGAAAATCAGCCTTTCCTCAGTGTCATCCAGGAGCTCTCCCTTAACTGGTTTTTCTAGACCTTACTCCAATTTTTCCTCTTCTTCCTATGAGGATCCACTAGAAGTAGGTGTGAGATTCATATTAGGATTAGCAGATGACAAAACAGAGCATCATATCTTATTGCTGTTAGGTATACAACATTTTATCCCTCTCTCCTAGAGAAATCCAAGTGGATGCAGTGATTACCGTTGCATGGTTACGCCTAAGTTGTTTCCTCGCAATATGTCCTAAAATATACTGTATAGCCAGTCTGTCTTTTCAGTCCTCAGGCACCATTCATTTTGAGCTGATATCCCATGGGGCTGAAAAAAGGTGCTATTCAGAATAAGGAGGTATCAACTGATTGGAATCATACTGGGAATCTCTTTTATAAATTGTACATCACATCTCCCATTTAACAAGCCATCAGTTCCAGAGCTTATGTTCCTCTGTAACTGGCTAGAAACTCCAAGATATGTAATTTCTTCATTCGAGACCATTTTTTAACATGATTGATTGGTGTAATTAGGTTAGAATCTGGAGAACAGGCAGTCCTGTATGCTTCCAAGGAAGAAAAGTCTGGATGTTGAACTCTGCCTGCCAGATATGGCTAACATTAAACTTGGGATAAAGACGATGGCTCGACTTCGCAATAAAAGAGGAGATCAGTCATTCAGAGTGCAAAAAAAGCTGGCCAAGTGTGGAAGTTAGCTGCTTCTCAGTCTCTCTTAATCAAGTCAAGTCAGAGACTTAAAAGCCTAAAAGCTAAAGGCAATGTAGAGTAGAGATTCATTTGGTGAATATATAAGATGAACAGGCATTCATCTTGGCTGGCAAGCTGCTGCATGGAAATGCATCCAAAGGGTGTTCTTATGAATACTAGTGCTTGAATTTGAGGAAGCTTTGGTAGTGCTACCTTTAGCAATTGTTTCCACATCACTTCTGGAAGCTTAAACAGAGCAACTCAGGGGAAAGAGCCGGTGATTTTCAAACCCTCCTCCAGTGTCAAGTCTTGATTAATCCATACCTGATTTTAGAATCTGGATAGATGCCCACCAGAGAATTCCACAATAGTAGGCTAGATTGAAAAATTTTAAAAAGTATGTTAAAAAAACATTTCTGCAACATTGCCAAGAAAATTGGAGAGATTGAGTCATCAGTAACTGAGCTCAACATAAAGGCACTCTATTTTTTGAAACTTGTGTCCTACTTCATCTCAGGGTAGAAAAGTGGGATATTTTCTAAAATAACAACCAAGTGAAAAATGGGTTAAAAATTGTAACCAACCTAATGTACCTTTGCAAAAATGAATTCTAATCCATTTTTTTTTTGCACTTAGATGTAAGTGCAAACATACTATATATGGGTTAAATGCTATCTTTTTTATGTTTTTGGTTCTCTCAAAGTCATTTCAGGGGTGAGTTCCTTGCAGTTCTTGTGCTATATGATACCCTCAATTCAATTTCAAAATTCCCTACAAGCAATTACACACACACCCCTATATACCAAGATAAACCTGTCTGCTTTTCAGTAGTTCTTTACAATTCTCAAAAGTTTACTTTTTGTACAATGTGAATAAGGGACAGCTTAACTTAGCAATTTATCATACTTTAGTATTAAATCATGTACACCCTGAAGCAGAAAACAATTCTATGTTGCCTGGGTAAAGTCTTTGTGTGTTTATTTTTGAGTTTGTGAATTAGAGAACACTACTTGTAATAAAAAGTTGCAGATGTCCAAAGACATAAAATGTTTCCTCTTAGTGTGGGTTAACACTGCACTGATATCTGTCCTTCATTGTCTAAACTTTCTTCAGCTAAGAAAAAAGCTCCTCAAACTACTTTAAATTTTGTTTTTCTTTGTTATTGTGAGAGAGTTTTCTTTTAACCGGTTTAAACAATTTTCATTAGCTTATAATATAGCATACAAAGAAAATACAGAATAACTTTTAGTTATTGTGAAGTTTTGAAGTACATTTATTCTTTCAATTTCATATCTGAATCAATGTGGATCCATAGTTGCCCAAATTTCCTGATCTGGACAGGTCCTTTAGGAGAAATGTATTCAAAATATCTACTTCTGACATAAAGTAGGAAACTGAGAGGTGGTACATAATTGGTGAGACATTGTAAAAGAAACAACAGAACATCTATTTCTGACCCAGATTCACTTCCAGGTTGATAATCTAAACTGGTATTGGGAAGTCTATCTAGAGCTGTGGTGGCACATTAGTTAGAATGCAGTTTTCCAAGCTAATTCTGCTGACTTCCAGCAGTTTTATCCTGACCAGTTCAAGGTTGACTCAGCTTTCCATCCTTCCGAGGAGAGTAAAATGAGAAGTCAGATTGTTGGGGGCAATAGGCTGACTCTGTAAAGCTCTTAGAGAGGGCTGGAAAGCACCATGAAGCAGTATACAAGTCTAAGTGTTATTGCTATTGCTAGTAAATGTTATTTGTTTCATCTTCCCTTACTGGTTTGGAGCAGCTGTTTTAAAAAAGGTTCTCATGATAAGATTCTCCTGTTTGTTGATAATATGTTATTCAATGTTTTTTAAACTGCCCATTCAGGATCCTATTCTATATGTTCTGGAAGTGATGTACTGCTAAAAAATTAGCCAATTTTTGCAGCATAAATAGCATAAACGCAGATCAATGTAAACCATTTTTCTTAAGTTTTGGCAGAGTCCATTGTGAGTTCATTGTGCAAGAAAAGATGCTACATTTTACTAAGTCAGAGGAGAGCACAGGAATTGTTGATACTGATTGACAGTGAATTTCCAAGGGTTTCAACAGAATTTTATCAGCCTAATTTAGAAATTCCAGAAATTCATTCTATGATCTTTTCTATGCAAACATATGTGCCACCACTCATTTTCCAAAATTCAATTTACACTGAATATGTGCCAATAAGAAAATCTATGATGCCTTCACCCTTTTGGGTCTCAACTGAACTTTACAAGACTGTCATAATCCAATTGTGACAATGTCTAACTTACTTACACCCACAGTACATATATGCAGCTGAATATAATGTGAGATGGAATTACAGGAGATTTGTTTCAGTTGGGAGATATGCATAGTTGTTTTTCTACATATGCATCCTCTGGCTATGCAGAACAACTTTTTGAATAGTTAGTTAATTAGTTAACCAATAGTTTTATCCTGCCTAACTCCTGCCTTTGACTCTGTGTATAATAATACAATAAAAGATACAAAATCAATCTACATCCATCATTCATCCTAAAACTGTACTAAGATATACTTTCTACAGTTTTTACCAAAAAAAGTAAAAAAAGAAAAAAGATTACTTTGCTAGCCCTTAAGTGTAAAGGTGTAGACTAAATTCTATTTGTATGACTCAAAGGTTAATTATGCTTTTCATGGTCAATTTCCCCACTCTACAGCTCAAAAAAAAAAAAAAAAAGGAAAGGAATATTTTGGGGACTTTGGATAGAAGATGGCTGTGTGATATTACTAATTAGCTGGAACTTGGGATGCCATTAATAAATATCTTCTCACTTCTTGCAGCTGATTTATGGAAGAAGGGGAAAAAAAAACAATTCCCCCACCCCAAATAATTGTGGCCTTATATAGGTAGGGATATGCATATTTGATGCAATGTGGATGAAACATTGTGTTGCCATTGTTTTTCATTAAAAAGTGGATATTTCTTTTGTAACATGGGGAAAAACAAGATTGACAACCAGCCAGTGTTCATTAGTATATGCATCTGTTATCTGCTCACAGCTTATTCCATAACTGAGTAATATGCTGTAAACCCTGCCTTTCTCCCACTTCTTGCTGAAAATTGCTGATGGAAATATTCCATAAGAGATATAATCATTTAAAAAAGATACAACTAATGTGGCATTTTCATTAACTGTGTTGACTCTCAAAAATTAATACATTGGGTATAAAGACATTACAGTAAAAGCAAAACAAACAACAATTCATCCTTGTTTTGGCCAGAAGTACCTATATCACAATTGGCCAGAGAACATAACAAGAAGAGTATTAACAATGTCCAGATGCACAGAAATCTATTGGGATGCCTTTTGCTAGCAGCCAAAAATGAAAGGGATGACAGTGCCAATCATAGCTAATAGACTATGTTAATACTTTTCAAACAGCTCTTTCACACTTGAAACTGATGTTCATTAATAATGTATGATCTAGTCAGAAGGAGATGGAACATTTGCCTCAGGAACTAAAGTGGCACATTCTTCCTTGCCAGATTCTTCTGAAACAATGCAATCCCATTTCTGAAGGACAATTTATCTTTTGTCATTAGGACTCCACAGAAACAATGTCAAACCTATTATACCAATTGTCCCTTTATTTTGTAGGCATGTATTGCAAATGCTGCCCATTTCAGGACTGTTCTCCTTCCCCTAGTCACCTCCCCACTTTCTCTGATAATTCAATGCTATATGAATAACTTTCCAAATTGTCTGGTGGGTGATATCTAGTGCAAAGAAATATCCTGCCTATTGATTGATTGATGTAGATAGGGATAGGATAGACAGGTGATAGATAGATAGATAGATAGATAGATAGATAGAGTTGATAAATAGCTATAGTTGATTGGTTGGTATAGATAAGGTGAGAGAGAGAGATAGGGAGCGATAGATCAGAGGTGTCAAACTCACAGTGTCACAGCGTCATCACATGACATATTGGGACTTTTTCCCTCTTCGCTAAACCTGATGAGGACTTGGCCAGCACGTGACACATTTGGCCCATTCACCGGGAGTTTGACAGCCCTGAGATAGATGGTGTATGTATGTGGATGTGTTTGTGTGTGGGTGTGCGCGCGTGTGTTTGTGTGTGTGTGCGTGTGTGTGAGAGAGTGTGTATATGAGAGAGAGACAGAGAGATAGATTAAAAGCTTATCCACATGAAGGAAATGAAAGAATTAGAATTTTAAGGGATTATTATCCCACTGGTTCCTCTACCATGGATAATAATTACCATAATATTTTATTCAAACAGCTAATAATCTCCAACAAATCCCATGTTGCTGCATGCAAACCATTTAGATTCTAAAAATCTAGATGCATTCAAATCAATATTTCTTTCCATGGCACATAGGAAGGAAACTTGATTGGAAATAATGATTGGTAAGAAAACACCTCCCTCTGTGAAATGATAAGCAAAAGGACAGAGCATACAGAGTACAGACTATAATACTCATATTGCCTCAGGCATGTCACTTGAGTCATTTGGAGATGAAAGTTTTGTTGTGAGGCCTGGATTGTTTAAGTACTCGAACAGAGCAAACAGCAATAAGCAAGTGACATACTGGGTTCATTCCAATTATTTATTCTATCATTTCTCTCCAGCAGACCCATAATGGTCAGATTCAGCCAGTGCAACAAATGGGACAGGAGCAAGAAATAGACCCACAAATTTACTGTTCTATTTATCAGCAGAGATGTTGGCAAAAGTTAGCAGGAAGAAAACATTGAATATTCTGTTCAATATTCAATTGAATGTTCTATTTGGGTCAGATAAATTTTCTTTCCCAGCATGGAAGAAGAATGATGTTAGTCATCTCTTCTGTTGAGAGTGTAACTTTATTCATTTTCAGTCACATGCCCAATGTGAACACCTGTCTCCAAGGCCCACCTACATATTCCTGTGGGGAGTTTCAGGTAATTCATTTCATCAGGAAAAATGGGTCATGATGCTAGTTTAGACTCTCAAGGGGAACCAAATATCTAACTTTTGGGATAAATCAGGTACCAAATTTGCAAAACACTCTAAGTCCAAAGGAAATAAATTATTGTCTAGTCACCTACCTAGCTGCCTAGAGTCACCTCTTGATGAGATGGGCAACAAACAAATGTAATAATAAATTAAAATAAAATAGACCCAGGTGATAAAATATTGTCTGTGTGATTCACTATCTGCTGGAAGATGATAATGTCTGACAAAAACAAGATACAAATTGAGGAAGGGCAGAGATTGCCTGTGCTGATTGCCTTTCACCATTGCAGCCAAGAGATACTGTAACAATAATATGCAGACATTTTGATCATGGACTCCTATAATCAGACACTTGCACAACATCATAAGAATCCCTTATGAAGTGGAATGCTATATAAATTAGATAAATGAATAAAAAATGAAGGTGTGCACGAGTCCTTGTAGAAAAAGATCATTGAGCCTATGCAGAGTTTTAGAATCATGATTTGCTTTCCCTCTTTTTATTTCTGTATACAACTGTCAGCTACACAAGACTAAGGTTGAATTCTACACATTTTTCACATTCTTTTGGAAAACTGCTATTGACTTGTCTTTAGATAGAGGCTAGATAGAGATTCCAATCTGAAATGATTAGGAATGGTTGTCATATAATCTCTAAAAAAAAAAAGACAAGCTAGAAATACCAACTGCCTCAGAAGCATTTGTTCTGTTTTTAATTTGGCGCTAATTGAAATCTTGTCCTCAATTCTATCAAGAAAGAATTCATTTTATATGGAAACTGTATACATACCTAGCCAAGATTTACTGGTTGACTAAGTACCTGTAAATATATGTTATCTGCATAGCTGATGAATGAAAATAACCTAAGATTGTCTTGTTACCAAGAGTGGTCTGTTATTTGATCTTCAGTCAACTTTAAATAAGAAGGAGAAAAAAAATATATAGCACCTAAAAATGTCACATGAACCTTCAGATAAAAATTCAGTATGAGTGCAGGAAATAAGATTCAATTTCTAGAAGTGAAACATATTGCCACTGAGATACAATACATGAATTTATTTAATGTTATTAATTTATCATCAGTAGCATTATTGAATCCACGTGGATAGGCAAACCCAGGGGTGTTATAGTTCTAGGCAAATACACTGTTACAGGAATTTCATGACACCATTTCTGTGAGGATTTATGGCTGCAGTGACTAATGATACCTAAAAATGGAATATGGAACAGAATGCCCTGGAAAGTCGTGATTGTGATTATTCTTTGTGATTGTTTATTTCAGTGAGAATAAAAGAATATAAATTTAAAAGGGTAGGGAATAACAAAGAAAACATTCTCATCGTCACACTTAATAATTTAATCTTGGAAAATAACTAAATGTGCTTAATATATACCCAAGCTAAGTACATTCTGAAAACAGCACAGCAATTTAAATTTAAAGATCATGCAGAGGTTTTAGTTAGGGTTAAAGGTAAGATAATAGCACAAATTGTAGTCCTTGATTTACAACAGCTTGTTTCATGATTGGTCAAAGTTACAATGGCACTGAAAAAAAGACAACTTTTCACACTTATGGCCATTACAGTATCTCCATGGTCACCTGATCAAAGTTCATTGGCAATTGACTGATATTCTGACGATTGCAATATCCCTGGGTCATGTCATCCCCTTTTGCAACCTTCTGACAAGCAAAGTCAGTGGGGAAGAAGCCAGATTCACTTAACATCCATGTTACTAATTTAACAACTGCAGTGATTCACTTAGCAACTGTGGCAAGAAAGGTCACAAAATAGGGCAAAACTCACTTAAAATGTGCCTCACTTAGCAGCAGAAATCCTGGGCTCAATTGTGATGATAAGTCAAAGACTTCCTGTATTTTTTATATGAACAATATACATTCTATTTGTGTGTGTATGTGTTTCAGATGGATCTTAGAATCCACTATACGTTAAAATATTAAACCAATAAAAACGGAAAGATGCCTTCACATTAAGCTCAACTCCTATTGCCAATATGACATTTTCTTGGCAATGATGCAATAATGGTTTGTGGTTATTTTGTTTGACATGTTTTGCAATATCCAAAATTTGAATATAGTCTAGTACTATGATATTCCATCTAATTATTAACCAGGTTTGATTTTTGGACTGGGCTATCTCAACTATTAAACAGTACAGTATTAACAAACATATAACATATATGAACAATATGTGGAGGAGGCGGGTTTGGGGTAATAGAATGCTGTGTTCTTGTATACTGTGATGCTAGATCAGGTATTTCACATGATAGCTGGACACATGGCTGACCATTACAAGCAAGTTACTTGTGGACTATAGCAATGTAATTCTTCAGAACTCACCCTTGAAACCACAAATCACACATTTTCTCTCATTTTTCATCTATTACTATGCCTATGTGCTTTATAAACAAAACCCAAATAACTATTATTTCAGCTGCCTAATGGCAACTTCTGGAAATAACTTCCAATAACTAGCATGATTGGAATTGCTGATTTACAGATGTACTGCATCACAGAAGCAAATTGTATTTGCTGTAATGAAAACCTGGCAGAACATCATTTTAATTTTAATTTTAATTTGCATCCCTTTGAATATTAATAAACCTACATGTGGTTTGTTCCATGCTACACTGTGATTTCTGAGTTTTTAAACAAAAGGCTTTCACAGACTCACATGAAGTGTATTTTCCTTAGTTGGTTCAATTGGAAAGAAATTTTACAAGACGCTACATTTTTTCTCAAAGGATTCATATATATTTATTTTTCAAGCTCTATGATTGCATGAAACTGGATGGATGTAGTCATATATGAGCCAGACCATGCCAATACTTTCTACTAATAATAGTTACATCAACAAATAAGCAGACTATACAGTTGCATTTAATATTTCCCTCTCCAAAGAACAGTTTTAATTTTCTTATGAAAGAATTGAATGTTCTATTTAAAAAGTAAAAGAAGGGAAGGAGTTTATTTCAACTAAATGCTTCCTGACAAATTGCTGGCAGAGATCAGGGCAACTAACTTAACTTATCAAACTCTTTGATCAATTGCAGTGATGGACAGAATCATGCTAAATTGAAGCATAGGCTTTATTTCCAAACATTCTATTCTTCTTATAATAAAGTTCCTTCATTAAAAGGCATAATAGAATAGTACAGCTAAAAAGAGATGTTTAGGTGATGTCCAACTCTCTGCTCAATTGTAAAACTAAAGATTCTCTGAAGTTGAGCTTAATTCCTGATTTGTTAACAAGAAGAATGGTTTGCATATGCCTTCTTCCAAGGTGGTTTGTTTGTTTTGTTCAAACTCTAACCTACAGACTGGAATTATATGGTGATCTCTCATCTATTTATTTATTTATTTATTTTGTCAAAAGCTTTCAGTACAATAGAAATAAGAATATACATAAGTTTAAATATAAGAAATAGGAACTAAAATTGGGGACAATAGGACAGGGATGGTAGGCACAATTGTGCACTTATGAACGCCCCTTACTGGCCTCTTAGGAATGGAGTGAGGTCAATAGAGGTTAGTTTAAGGGTAAAGGAGTGGGAATTTGAGCAGGTGACAACAGAATCAGGTAGTGAGTTCCAGACATTGACCATTCTGTTGCTGAAATCGTACTTCCTGCAATCAAGTTTGGAGTGGTTTACATTAAGCTTATATCTGTTGTATGCTCTTGTGTTGTTGTGGTTAAAGCTGAAATTTTCATTAACTGGTAAGATGTTGTAACATGATTTTATGTACTATGCTTAAGTCCAATCTTAGCTGGCATAGTTCAAGTTTGTCTAAGCCTAAATCTCAAGTCTGGTGGTGTAGGGTATTCTGTTGTGAACAAATGAACGTGGTACTCTTCTGATAAAATATTTCTGGACTTGCTCAATTGTATTTATGTCTGAAATACAATGCAGATTCTAGACAGCAGAGCTGAATTCAAGTATTGGTCTAGCAAAGGTTTTGAATGCCCTAGTTTGCAAATCAGTATTACCAGAGGAGAAACTTTGTAAAATTAAATTTACAACTCTTAAAGCCTTTTTGGCAATACTGTTGCAGTGAGCTTTGGTGCTTAGGTCATTCGATATGAGAACTCCAAGGTCCTTGACATAGTGAGGGTCATCAACGAGGTCATATCCACCTAATTTGTATTTGGTATATAGATTTTTTTACCAATGTGTAGGACAGAGCAAATCTAAGTACTAACCAAGTTCAAACTTGTTTAACCCCACTGAATAATGATATATCTATCACAGCATATTAGAAATTGCAACATTGTTTACAATTAAAATATATAGTGAAATCAGTTCATCACAACTCTGTGAAATGGACCTTGCATGCAAAATACCATTTTTTACACCAGTTAATTCCCTTTGTGTAATGGAATCTTTATGAACACAGTGTCATTTCTGTTGACTTGCCTAATTTTTATAATGAATAAACTATAGTAAAAATAACATCTATATAACATATTAAGAAGTGAAGGAGGAAAAATTCAGAAAAATAGTACATTCCTCCAGATTTTATAAGAAAAAAGCCAAGAAGTTCCTGTTCCAATTAATTCAACTTCATCTTGTGGTTCTTGGGACACGAAGGAGAACATCACAAGATAATCTAAGCAACTATCTTGATACAATGGCAAAAGCAATCTACTATCTTATTTAAAATGCGACATAAAAACAAACAACTGTGTCAAATCACAACATATTCAAATTCCAAAATCATTTACCAAATGGGCTCATCCAAGTTCTTAGCCTAATTCATCTTGGTCTCATAGATTGTTTCATAGAAGAACTCAAACAATGCTCATTCTATCAGAACTTGTGAGATGACCAGTTAAAATCAAAGACAAGTACATATAACCTAGTCCTGCACCATGAAGGGCTTTAGAAGTAACAAACATTATCATGGATGACACCCAGAAGCTGATAAGAAGTCAATGCAGCTCATAAAATGATGGTATTACATGGCTAAATGGTGGCGTGCCCATAATAATGCACATTGTTGCATTCAGAAACAATTGTAATTTTTAGATGTTCATGGATAGTCGCTCAAAGATCATGTTGTAATAGCATGTGGTGACCAATCCATAAAAGGTTCTGAAAAAGGTTCTGAGAAAGGAAGAGAAGCAATTGGCAGAAGATTAAGTTATGAAAAGGCCAGGAGTTATGAGTCCAAAAGAACCCCAAATTGTGCACAAGTTGTTCTTAGGGAAGTACAAAGAACAATCACAATTAGAACTAAAGATGGAAAATCTGCAGGATTCTTAAAACCTATATTTCTCATCTTGGGTTAAGTTAAATTATGACATTCTCTTTACTGGACTTTTTATACAGTACTTCTAAATAGAAACACTCTGTTTCCAAGTTGAAACACACTTTTTACCAACAACAACTTTATTTAATATAGATAAATGCCAACTTCACTTGACCTTCTAAAGTTGAACAATGAACATTATTTTATTCTGGTTTCCAAACACTACACTTTTGACTGAGGCTATCTATGTTCTTCCCACCTTCAAATAACTCCTATTACCAAAATAAAGAGAAGAGTTTATTTCAGTAACAACTGAGAACTTGGTGTAGTCAGGGAACTTATGGAACTCTGTAGAGGAAAATGTTTATAATCATGTCTTAATGAATAAAAAAACAACCTATAGGTTTGTAGCTTTTCTGTAATGTAAGTATCAAGCATAACAATTGGGTTCAAGTAAATCACGAATCTGTAGATACTTCACCTACATCTAAACTGCTTAATTTAGCAGAAGGTTCACAGACAGAGGATGTCAAGATTAGAGTGTTTATTGTGCACATGAATGAGGCCACAGACAAATAACTGCTAATTGCCAACTGCAGTGCAAAGATATCAGGATCTTTTTTTAATGGTCTGAAGGGTTTAAATGTAAGGCCTTTTCTTCCCGTATCCTTGAATGAAGGATATTTAGGAGGTTTTAGTGCCTTGAAATGGGATGTTGTATAAATCTATAATTACATAATTATCTTTAGTACCTGTTGAGATAATTCCCCATTAGGAGAATGAGTGCACACAGAGAGACGTAGTGAGAGTAATGTTGAATAACACACACACAGCACACAGCTACACTGTATAGTAAAATGTAGGTTTTACTTCTAGTAAACAGTTAAGCAAAGTCCAACGAACAGTCCAAGTCATACATGGTTATAGCAGTCAGTTTTTCAGTCCAGGGATAATCCAATAACAAAGTCCAGTATCAAAAACAGTTCAGTAATAGACTCACATCAATCCAAGAATAACGACGATCAGCAACAGTCAATAGTGAAGTGCAGGAACCAAAAACAGCGAACATCAGAACATCGACCAACTAGCAACACTCTGGGAAACCTGGTTTCTGGCTCCATCTTATGGCCGTTTTAGGAACCACACCAATTACAATTTTAGCACTCCCTTAAAGAGACAGTATTACAATGTCTATCCTCGTTTATATTTATTTTATTATTTATTTATTTATTTATTTATTTATTTATTTATTATTAGAATTTCTATACCGCCCTTCTCCCTAGGGACTCAGGGCGGTGTACAGCCAGATCCAATCCCAAACACAGTACAAAAATTAAAAAGACATTAAATAGTGGCTGATTATATCAATAGAACCCACCCCCCAATTTTAAAACCCAATTAAAACCAAATTTAGGAGACAATTTAAAACTACCTCAGCCCAGGCCAGCCTGCTCAAAGAGCCAGGTCTTCAACGCGCGCCTGAAGGCCCTCAGGTCCGTGCTGGTGCGTAGTTCAGGTGGCAGAGTATTCCAGAGGTCAGGGGCCCCCATAGAGAAGACCCTACTCCTGGGGCCACCAGACGACACATGGCGGCTGACGGCACCCGGAGAAGGCCCTCCCTGTGAGAACGCACCAGCCTGCTGGAGATCACCGGCAGAATGCGGTCCTGCAGATAACCTGGCCCTATGCCATGGATCGCCTTAAAGGTCAAAACTAGAACCTTAAAGCGAACCCGGAGAGCCACCGGCAGCCAATGCAGCTCGCGCAGGAGAGGCGTCACATGGGAGCTACGTGACGCCCCCATGATCACCCGCGCGGCCGCATTTTGCACCAGTTGGAGTCTCCGAGTGCTCCCCGCAGGGAGCCCCATGTAGAGAGCATTACAATAGTCCAGGCGAGAGGTGACAAGGGCCTGAGTGACCGTGCGCAGGGCGTCCCGATCCAGAAAGGGCCGCAACCGAAAGATCCGA
The DNA here is from genome assembly GCA_023653725.1 of Bungarus multicinctus. Classification (NCBI taxonomy): domain Eukaryota; kingdom Metazoa; phylum Chordata; class Lepidosauria; order Squamata; family Elapidae; genus Bungarus; species Bungarus multicinctus. The sequence continues at coordinate 108,207,589 of CM042836.1, forward strand.
TGGATCTGGTAAAACACCCTCCTGGAGACGGCCGCAATATGATGTTCAAGCGACAGCCGTACATCCAGGAGGATGCCCAGATTGAGAGCCCTCTCTGTGGGGGGCAAAATTTCCCCCCGATAGCCAGCGAAGGTGTCAGCTGGCTATATCAGGGTGCCGGGAACCACAGCCACTCGGTCTTGGATGGGTTGAGCCGGAGCCTGTTCCCGCCCATCCAGTCCCGCACGGCCTCCAGGCACCGGGACATAGCCTCCACAGCATCGTTGGGGTGGTCTGGGGTGGAGATGTACAGTTGGGTGTCATCTGCGTACAGATGACACCGCACCCCGAGACCACGGATGATCTTGCCCAGCGGCTTCACATAAATGTTGAACAAGAGAGGGGAGAGGACCGACCCCTGAGGCACCCCACAAACCAGGGGCCTAGAGGTGGACCTCTCCCCTCCCGCCAACACAAATTGCGAACGGTCGGAGAGGAAGGAGGAGAACCATCGAAGTTCCCCCAATCCCCAACCCCTCCAACCGTCGCAATAGGATACTATGGTCGATAGTATCAAAAGCCGCCGAGAGATCTAATAGGACCAGGACAGAGGAAAATCCTCTGTCACGGGCCCTCCAGAGATCATCAACCAACGCGACCAATGCTGTTTCGGTACTATGCCCAGGCCTGAAACCCGATTGGAATGGATCGAGGTAAGTCGTTTCCTCCAGATACTGAGGGAGTTGACGTGCCATCACGCTCTCAACAACCTTCGCTATAAAGGGAAGGTTGGAGACTGGACGATAGTTGTTTAAAACAGCTGGGTCCAGGGAAGGCTTCTTGAGGAGGGGCCGCACCACCGCCATCTTCAAGGCGGTAGGAAGCGACCCCTCTCTCAAGGAAGCGTTGATAATCCCCTGGAGCCAGCCTCGTGTCGTCTCCCTGGCGGCCGAGACCAGACAGGAAGGGCACGGGTCCAATAAACAGGTGGTGGCATTCAGACCCCCCAGCAATCTCTCCACGCCCTCAGCGGTCACAGGGTCAAACTCCCCCCAGATAACACTCACAAGACCTGCCCCGGACACCTCCCCCGGGACCATCCAATTGGAGTCCAGCCCCTCCCGAATCTGAGCGATTTTGTCGTGCAGAAATTGGGAAAACTCCTCTGCCCTGCCCTGCAAGAGGTCATCCCGCGCTCTCGGTTCAAGTAGAGAGCGGGTCACTCTAAACAGGGCGGCAGGCCAGTTTTCTGCCGACGCAATAAGGGCGGAGAAATACGAAGATTTCGCCGCCCCTATCGCCACAAGGTAAGTCTTAATATGAGATCTCACCTGTGTTTGGTCAGACTCAGAACGGCTCGCCCTCCAAGTGCTCTCTAGACGTCTTTTCCAGCACTTCATCTCCCGTAGCTCCTCCGTATACCACGGAGCCAGATGGGATCTGTGCCGGGTCAGAGGTCTCAGAGGCACAACTCGATCTAGAGCCCCGGCGGCCAGCCCATCCCAGGTGGCCACCAGGTCTCCAGGCGAGCTGTGAGCCAGAGACTCAGGAAATGGCCCAAGCTCTCTCTGGAACCGCTCCGGGTCCATCAGGCGCCTGGGGCGGAACAATCTATGTGACTCCGCCTCCCTGCGGTGGGGGGTGGCGGAACAGAAGTCCAGTCTAAGAAGGGAATGATCTGTCCATGACAAGGGTGTAATTACTAAATCCCCGAAATTACAGTCATTCAACCACTGCCCAGAGACAAAAATCAGGTCCAGCATGTGTCCTCCTATGTGAGTGGGAGCAGAAACTAATTGGGTCAGGTCCATGGCCGTCATGGAAGCCAAGAACTCCCGGACCAACCCCGAGGTTTCACCGAGCGATGGCAGGTTGAAATCCCCCATGACCAAAAGCCTAGGGGTCTCAACCGCCAGCCCGGCTATCACCTCAAGGAGTCCGGGCAGGGCCGATGAGATGTGGCAGGGAGCCAGGTACGCCATCAAAAGACCCATCTGAACCCCTTGTCCCCACTTCACAAAAAGAGATTCACAGCCAGCCGTCTGAGGGACAGTGGCCTCCCTAGGGCAAAGGACCTCTTTAATAAGCACCGCCACCCCGCCACCCCTTCTCTGAGACCTAGGCTGGTGAAATGCAAGGAAACCTGGTGGGCACATCTCAACGAGAGGGACACCACCCTCTGGGCCCATCCAGGTTTCGGTGACACTTACCAGGTCCGCGGCCTCCTCCTGAACCAGATCATAAATCAGGGGAGCCTTATTAACCACGGACCTGGCATTGCACAGCAACAGCCAGGTATTCAGGGCCTGAGGCTCCGGACAGCCAGGACTGCAGGATGAGTGAGGAGGGTCGGAGCGTGCTACCGCTTGCAAATATCGGGATACCGCTTGCAAATATATATTTCCAACCCAACTGTTAGGTGACTTACATTCCTAACAGAACTGGTTAAGCCTAAAAATATTAGAAGCTTTTTCCTCTCCTACCTTCTTGATTGTGGGCAACTGAAGGGCATTGATCCTCTAATTCTGTCTTCATTATTTGTTCATCAGGAACTCCTTCAGTGTCCAAACTATTAGCTCCTCTCTGTATTTATTTTTGTACAGCATAGATCCCCATTAGCAATCTCTTCAGGATAAATTGTAAATAATGTAAATATACTATCAACTAAATGTCCAAAAAATCATGGGAAATATGAATCATAAACCTCAAAACACTAAGCTGCTGTCTAATCCATGGCATTTTTCTATACAGTAGTCAAACTTTCCAAAGAGAGAATCAAAGGAAATTAAATATTCCTGTCTCTATTTAATGAGAATCAGATTGTAAACTCTTGTGATTTGGCAAAAATGCATTCTGAAAATTCAGAAATACAGAGTAGCAATTCTAATGCTTACAGAGTTCAGGTGTCAGTTATTAATCAAGTAAAGGGCTATCTTTTTTCCTCATAGAAAGGTAGGGCCATTGATGAGAGTGATAGATTAAAAACTTTTTGTAATTTCTTATCAATCAATACATTCCTTTAGGTGTTAGTAGTGGCTAATGGAGATCCTATAGGGCTGACATTGATTGTTTAGTTACAAAACCTGTGAGTGTCATGAATGTACTTCTCCTTCTCCAAACATGCCAGAAAATAGACAAATATTCATGTTGAGTGATGATAAGTATTAGAGAGTTGAGATTCTACAGGCCATGAATTTTGAACTACAGGGAATCAAATCTGATGTCATTTGGTCTCAATGAACAGTAGTATGTAAACTGTCTATTCTCAGGACTATTGGAAAAGTAACAGGGAGACTAAATAAAAGTAAGGTAAATAAAAGTAAAAATTCTCAATGCGTACTACTGGAGAGTTGTCAGGATTCTCAGTGATGAACATAAGACTCAGCCATGAGTAGTTTTAATACTATTAGGAGGTTGAGTGGGGAAAGCATATTTTTGTTTAATGAAGGATTTATTGAAGGATGTGGCGAAGGCTTGCTATTGAATATTTGCCCACATGGCAAAGATAAAGTTGTCTCCCCTGAATGTGAAAGTATTTCATAAGTGAAAAAGTAGTTTTTACATACCTGCAAGAATAGTTACACAAAAACAGTAAATGTAAATAAGAGGACAGAATGTGAATATTCCTTATGAAAATCAGAAAAGAAAAATATAGTTCAACCTTTTTCTCTCATGGTTCAAGAAATTTAAATATAAATAATATTTTCATTCCTTAAAAATAAGCATTTGAGAATAAGATACCTAAAACAGATAAAAAGTTTTTCATCCATAGAAACAGTGCAGAATTCCCATAAATAGACTATCTAAACTCAGGTACAGTATAAGTAAGTGGATGGAGGATGCATCTGTGATATTTTCATGGGCTGCCAAAGTAATGCATATATAAAGATCTTGCATAATTTACATTTTCTGCCTATTTGGTCCAGCCAAAAGGACTCTGGAATATGACAGCTGGATTGTCAGCAGTATAATAGCAAATACTAACTACGGTCCCATATTTATTTATTTATTTATTTATTTATTTATTTATTTATTTATTTATTTATTTATTTATTTATTTATTCGTACTTCTATACCGCTCCCTCTCCCAAAAAGGGACTCGAGGCGGTGTACATCCAAAAAACAAGATAATACAGATAACAGAAGTGAAAATCAAATAAATAATCTAAGATGGCTAAGAATCACCCTTATTAAAAATTTTAAAATATAAACCCCAATGATTTTATTTGGCTAGACCGGCTTGTTTGAACAGCAAGGTCTTAACTGCGCGCTGGAAGGTTAGGATGTCCATAGAATGAGTTCCAGCAATTCTAATGCAAAACAACCTTAACCCTAATTGTCTAATGTTCATTCCCAGTCTCAAGCACAGTATTTAATGGAACGAAAATGAATAATTCAATAATCATATATTTTAATGTCTCCAACTCAATCGACTATTGCTTATGTTTACCATAATCTGATGTGAAAAGTAGCACAGAGCTAGAGTTCTAAATAAATGTATTTTCTAGGAATCTTTGATTTTGTGGTGTCATTTACAGAAAAATAAGCTATCCAGTTTCTATCTTAAAGATATTGCTTATCTGTTTAGTATGGTATTCCACTGTAGTTCTATAGTTCTATAACAGTTTACCAACCTGCAGTCCTTGTTGTCCGGAGCCTCAGGCCCTGAATACCCGGCTGTTGCTGTGCAATGCCAGGTCCGTGGTTAACAAGGCTCCCCTGATTTGTGATCTGGTGCAGGAGAAGAGCACGGACCTGGTAGGTATTACCGAAACCTGGTTGGGCCCAGAGGATGGTGTCCCTCTGGTAGAGATGTGCCCACCAGGTTTCCTTGCATTTCATCAGCCTAGGGCTCAGGGAAGGGGTGGCGGGGTGGCGGTGCTTATTAAAGAGGTCCTTTGTCCTAGGGAGGCCACCAGACGGCTGGTTATGAGTCTCTCTTTGTGAAGTGGGGACAAGGGGTTCAGATGGGCCTTTTGATGGTGTACCTGGCTCCCTGCCACGTCTCATCGGTCCTGCCCGGACTCCTTGAGGTGATAGCCGGGCTGGCGGTTGGGACCCCTAGGCTTTTGGTCATGGGGGATTTCAACCTGCCATCGCTCGGTGAAACCTCGGGGGTTGCCCGGGAGTTCATGGCTTCCATGACGGCCAAGGACCTGACCCAATTAGTTTCTGCCCCCACTCATATAGGAGGACACACACTGGACTTGATTTTTGTCTCGGGTCAGTGGTTGAATGACTGTAATTTTGGGGATTTAGTTATTACACCCTTGTCATGGACAGATCATTCCCTTCTTAGACTGGACTTCTGTTTCGCCACCCCCCACCACAGGGAGGCAGAGTCACGTAGATTGTTCTGCCCCAGGCGCCTGATGGACCCGGAGCGGTTCCAGAGGGAGCTTGGGCCATTTCCTGAGTCTCTGGCTCACAACTCGCCTGGAGACCTGGTAGCCACCTGGAATAGGTTGGCTGCCGGGGCTCTGGATCGAGTTGCGCCTCTGCGACCTCTGACCCGGCACAGATCCCACTTGGCTCCGTGGTTTACAGAGGAGCTATGGGAGATGAAGTGCCGGAAAAAATGTCTAGAGAGCATTTGGAGGGCGAGCCGGACTGAGTCTGACCGGACACAGGTAAGATATTATATCAAGACTTACCTTGTGGCGATAGAGGCGGCAAAGTGTTCGCATTTCTCCGCCCTTATTGCGTCGGCAGGAAATTGGCCTGCCGCCCTATTTAGAGTGACCCGCTCTCTGCTTGAACCGAGAGCGCGGGATGACCTCTTGCAGGGTAGGGTAGTGGAGTTTTCCCGATTCCTGCACGACAAAATCGCTCAGATTCGGGACGGGCTGGACTCCAATTGGGTGGTCCCGGGGGAGGTGTCTGGGGCAGGTCTTGAGAATGTTATCTGGGGGGAGTTTGACCCTGTGACCGCCGAGGGTGTGGACAGATTGCTGGGGGGTCTGAATGCCACCACCTGTTTGTTGGACCCGTGTCCTTCCTGGTTGGTTTCGGCCGCCAGGGAGACGACACGAGGCTGGCTCCAGGGGATTACCAGCGCTTCTTTGAGAGAGGGGTCATTTCCTACCGCCTTGAAAATGGCGGTGGTGCGGCCCCTCCTCAAGAAGCCTTCCCTGGACCCAGCTGTTTTAAACAACTATCATCCAGTCTCCAACCTTCCTTTTATAGCGAAGGTTGTTGAGAGTGTGGTGGCACGTCAGCTCCCTCAGTATCTGGAGGAAGCTACTTACCTCGATCCGTTCCAATCGGGCTTCAGGCCCGGGCATAGTACCGAAACAGCATTGGTCGCGTTGGTCGATGATCTCTGGAGGGACCGTGACATAGGGTTCTCCTCTGTCCTTGTCCTATTAGATCTCTCAGTGGCTTTTGATACTATCGACCATAGTATCCTATTGCGGCGGTTGGAGGGGTTGGGGATTGGGGGAACTGTCCTGCGATGGTTCTCCTCCTTCCTCTCCGACCATTCGCAATTTGTGTTGGCGGGAGGGGAGAGGTCCACCTCCAGGCCCCTTGTTTGTGGGGTGCCTCAGGGGTCGGTCCTCTCCCCTCTCTTGTTCAACATTTATGTGAAGCCGCTGGGCGAGATCATCCATGGTGTTGGGGTGCGGTGTCACCTGTACGCAGATGATACCCAACTATACATCTCCACCCCGGACCACCCCAACGATGCTGTAGAGGCTATGTCCCGGTGCCTGGAGGCCGTGCAGAATTGGATGGGCGGGAACAGGCTCCGGCTCAACCCATCCAAGACCAAGTGGCTGTGGTTCCTGGTGCCCCGATATAGCCAGCTGACACCTTCGCTGGCTATTGGGGGGGAAGTTTTGCCCCCCACATAGAGGTCCTCCTGGATGCACGGATGTCCTTAGACCATCATATTGCGGCCGTCTCCAGGGGGGTGTTTTATCAGGTTCGCCTGATAAACACCATCATATTGCGGCCATCTCTAGGGAGGCGTTTTATCAGGTTCGCCTGATCTACCGGTTGCGGCCCTTCCTGGATCGGGACGCCCTGCGCACGGTCACTCACGCCCTTATCACCTCTCGCCTGGATTACTGTTATGCTCTTTACATGGGGCTCCCTGTGGGGAGCACCCGGAGACTCCAACTGGTGCAAAATGCGGCCGCGCGGGTGATTATGGGGGCGTCGCGTAGCTCCCATGTGACGCCTCTCCTGCGCGAGCTGCATTGGTTGCCGGTGGCTTTCCGGGTTTGCTTTAAGGTTCTAGTTTTGACCTTTAAGGCGATCCATGGCATTGGGCCAGGTTATCTGCAGGACCGCATTCTGCCGGTGATCTCCAGCAGACCGGTGCGTTCCCACAGGGAGGGCCTTCTCCGGGTGCCGTCGGCCTCTATGTGCCGTCTGGCGGCCCCCAGTAGTAGGGCCTTCTCTGTGGGGGCCCCTGCCCTCTGGAATACTCTGCCACCTGAGATACGCACCAGTACGGACCTGAGGACCTTCAGGCGCGCGTTAAAAACCTGGCTCTTCGAGCAGGCTGGCCTGGGCTGATACAGTTTTAAATGTCTCCTTTAATTTGGTTTTAACCTGGGTTTTAATATTCTTGGGGGAGGGTTGTTTTAGCTTAAACAGCCATTATTTAATCTCTTTTTAACTTTTGTATTGTTTGGGTCTGATTTGGCTGTACACCACCCTGAGTCCCTAGGGAGAAGGGCGGTATATAAATGTTATAAATAAATAAATAAATAAATAAATAAATAAATAAATAAAATAAATAAATTGAAACCCAACAATGAAAGCTATAAAGTGTGTTATTGTTTCTGTATGAAGTTGGACCAGATAAATAGACAGGAATACAATCACAGATTTATAATTAAATAGACTTTTCTGAAGATTTGTGTAAATGACTACATAATACATTTTTTATAGTCATCTACCAATCCTTGATTATAGATATCTAGTATATATACCTAGTCCCTTTGGGAGAGGGGGCGGTATATAAATTTAAATAGATCAATTATTGATATAGCTAGCATTAGGTATCTGACTTTAGTCCAAAAAGTTTATTATAGTTAGATTTACACAGAAATCAATAGAATCACAACTAAGCTAGAGGCCACCACAAATCTAGTATTGCAGAAGATTCTATTTTTGCTTCCAGAAGAACATCATCTTGCTTATTTCTGATTTTTCAGATATTTTGGTATGAAGGTTAGGTCAGCACAAAAACAACTTACAGTTGAGATACCACATATTTCTATCCTACAAGGGCTATCAGGTTTTAAATCATTTTACTTTGAAGATTAAAAGAGTTTCTTAGAACTCATCATGTTAGATTGTACCTGGAATGTAAAAAAACAAAACAAAACCAGAAAAATATGGCCAACAGCAACTGCAATATAATGCTACTATTAAGGTCATACAAAGGACTCAAAAGAGAGTTTTCATTAAACAGTATTAGCATGAAAATGTTAAAGCAATCAGGTTATTTGGAAGATCTGCATGGATGCTTGTGAAGGGATTCTTCTGAGGAGTGATACAACCCACCAACAAAGAAACCATTGTTATCTTCCTTGTGTTTCCACTGAGTCTCTAATTATTAAAAAAAATATAATAAACTTATTTAGTTCCTAACCTGTACCTTAACACTTATTCCTAACCTTATGCTATATAATAGTATACAGGTAGGCCTCATTTGGGGATAATTGGGAATGGCAACTGTCTTTAGTTGAAGCAGTTTGTAAGTGAAACCATAACTGTGCTTATGTTCATACTTCCATTTTTCCTTTGCTTTACAAACCTCATAAATGTGAGAATTGATCATAAAGTTACTTTTTCATCACCATTGTAGTTGCAAATAGCTACTAAACAAGGACTACCTGAACTCTGTTATACTTAAAACTATGTCAGTGTGTTTAAATGAGATTACCAACAAAAGTGATCATCCACACAAACACATACATACATAAATAAACAGAGATAGCTGGGAAGGATGTTTTCCAGGAGAAACTAGGACTTGAGAAGTCGCTTGGCTTAGTAAAATGGCTTCAGCTTGCTGAAAATCCCAAACCTGTACAAGGAAGAACAAATACAGGAACATCTTCTGCAGCATGCAAAAGCAGAAGTGGCACTTTAAGGAAGAGTTGCAAAAGCAGGCCATATTTATGGTATTAGTAGTTGCTTCCCTGCCTTTGCCAATAGGCAGGATTTTGCATTTCCTCCCCTTCTCTGCACATTTACAATAATCTTGGTTCAAAGCAGAGAATATTATCTTCACAACAAAGAGAGAAATATGAGCTATTTTGTTCCTTTCAAAACTCTGTGGGCTATCTAAGGAACCATCTTCTTTAATTGTTTGAAGAAGAGTGCTTCACTCATGCTAACATACTTTATGAAACCTCTCTTTGAAGGCTTTGCATGGAGCTAACTACTATGAATTTCCTAATGATAGTTCTCTGCAAAAAAAAAAAAAAACCGTCCATCCCTGCATTTCCAGACATTGCTGTTATGAAATAAAGTGACCCACAAGAGGAAAAGGTTGTTCAGGAGTGTTGTGGGTATATGATTATGCTATTTCAATACACTGGATGTTACGCTGCTACAGCATAGATAAATCTGCAAGTGATTGTTATCCTGAGAATGCAGGCTAAGCAATAGCTACCCTCTACTAACATCCCAACAATTGCAAGACATCTACAGGGTAATGACAAGGGAAAGAGCAAATGTAGGTTTTTGTTTAAATGACCTTCTTCCTCTGTTCGCCAATTGCTGCTGTTATGGAAGCACTTAAAGACCAAACTAGGCCTAAATTGGTACATAATAAGGGTAATGAAATGCAACGGTCTCTTCTACTTGGCTCCTGTTGACTAAGCCAACTGATTTTATATCTACCAGCTGAGTTGAATGCAAAAGGCATTTACAGACATAATTTCTTCTTATGTTGTGTACAAAGGAATGGCATTTAGAAACCCAATCGCCAGGAAAAAAACACCCGAGGAACTTAATAGGAAAAGCTGTTTACACTATTACTATTCTACTATACCTTACAGGAAGATAATTAAGTTGAAACCATCAGCTTTTTAACATAATAAAAAAAGACATTGAATGGGCTCTGAACCAAAGAAGTGCTTCTATTTTAATTCATACCTAAACTGTGATAGTTTCTATAAATATATACATTAATAGAAAAGGGCTTGTAGAAAATGTTGTCTTAGAATTACCGTATTTATTCGAGTATAACGCGCAAAATTTTATACCTATTTTAAACTGAAAATTAGGGGGTGCGCGTTATAAACGAGGGGTGGGGTGGGGTGGCAATGGCGGCCGGTCCAATGAGGGCGCAGGCGAATTGTGAGTTCGCACTGCGGCGACCATACAACAGCCGCGCACTATAAGCTACGAGGGAGACCCCCGCGCGCTTCTCCCACTCAGCTCCCCCGGGTCCTTTGCCGCGGGCGGGGGGGGTCTCGGGGAGTGTCTTGTTTCCCCCCCGCAGGCGGAGAGCGACGGCCCAGCGTCGCCCACTTGGGACTGGGGAGGAACCATGCCTCCTCCCGGGGTCCGCGCCCCCCGCCCAGCGCTCACCTGCTCCGCCGGCGGCTCTCGCTGGCCCGTGGGGACGCGCGCCCAGCAACAGCAGCAGCAGCCGGGGGGCATTGGTGCCCGGGGAGGACAGTTTCTGCGTGGCTCCCTCGCCCCCCGGGACCCTCCTCAGCCCTCGGGAAGCAGGCGAGGGGCTGGCGCCCCGACCCTTCCGCCGGTTGGGCAGGTTACGGCCGCCTCGCCCGGCAGTCGCCGCCTCTTTGGCCTTCCCGGCGGCCGGAGCCCGTCCCGAGAGCCCGCAGAGTCTCGCCGTGGGTGAAGGGCATCTCCTCCCGTGACAGCCAGGCCGAGCTCGCCCGGCAAGGCTGCTCCGCTCCAGACGCCGGGGCCACCTTAAGCACCGTCCGGGGGCCGCGCGCAGTCGCCCCGTGTGGCGGGCAGCCCCGGAACGTGTGCGGCGGGCGCTGGCGGAGACGGCTGCGCTGCCGGGCGCCCCTTCCCGGCAACCTCGGGCGGTAGCCACAGCCGGCCCGTCGCAGGGACCTCCGGGGCCCGGACGGAGCGTTGGGCGAGTGACTTGGGGCAGCGGCATAGGCGTTTGTCTGTGGCGGGTAGCTTGCAGTGGGGACTAGCCCGGGGGCTTCGGGGCCTGGCGACTCTTTCGGGCTGGTGCAGGCTGTGGAGGACGGATTGCTTCCAGCAGGCGCGCCCTGGTTGCCAAGCCCCTCTTAGCGTTGCAAGAGCTCCGTGGGGGAGATGGAAGTGGGGAGAGCGAGATCGTTCTGGACAGGTGGAGACTTCGCGCCCACCAAAAAAGCTTCCTACATGCTCTTGAAGCCCCAAATAACCCAGACAACCACAGTCTGCAAACGCCAACCGTTTCCCGCCACCGACTTCCAAAACTATCGCGACGGGGCAGAAAACCCTCACGGCCACGCTCGCTCTTTCTCCAGTCGCAGGGAAAGCGCGCACTATAAGCTACGAGGGGACGTTTTGTTTTTTGGGGCTGCAGCCACGCACTATACGCTACGAGGGGACGTTTTGTTTTTCTTCGCCCTCGCGTATAGTGCGCGGCTGCAGCCCCGAAAAACAAAACGTCCCCTCGTAGCGTATAGTGCGCGGCTTGATGTGAAACAAAATTTTATACCGATTTTTAATGGAAAATTAGGGGGTGCGCGTTATACACGTGTGCGCGTTATACTCGAATAAATACGGTATATTTGGAAGTGCTTATTATTGTTGTCTGGAGAACTCCCACCCCACCCCCCATCGACTAGGAGGTGAGGCAGATTAGAACAGGACAAAGTGATCCTGATCTCTTTCATGTCTACAATGCCCAATATACTTTGTGAACCCACATTGTCTTTGCTATAATCCCAAATGACACAATAAAATAATTGCAATTAAGAAAGAAGGCAACTGTAAATTCTTCCATGTCTCCAGAAACTAAAGATGAGCAGCCTTCATGCTTTTGAGTAAATTTTGACAAGGCACAAATCCTTGGCCTGCTGGAACTGGCAAGAGAACTAATGGATCATTGCCGATACCAGCTAGAAGGAATATGGAGATTCTCAGTCATCCAGGTCATAGTTGTCCCAAAGGTGCTTATTAAAGAGACAACTGGACATCCATGTTTCCCTTTGAAGATGTTTTGCTTCTCATCCAAGAAACATCTTCTTCACCTCTGACTGGATGGCGGGGAATGGAAGGATTTATACTCCTTGCAGACAGTAAACTCCACATTTTAGACAGAGAGGACAGCTGGCTTGAAAGACGGGTCAAAGAGACCATCTATGTCAACATTAAACAGCCATCTCTCAACAGTTGGGGGGGGGGATTGACATCATCTATCCAGTTTATAACAAAGTCCTTTCAGAAGTTCTGAGAAGACTCCACACCCATTTGCACTACTCAGGTGACCCTGATGATACATATAAACCTCCAGGTGGCCTCAATGACTTACTAAAAGAATGCAAATGACCAGCTGTCTGCAAGGAGTATAAATCCTTTTATTCCCCACTATCCAATCAGAGTTGAATAATTTTCTTGGATGAAAATAAAAATGTCTTCAAAGAAAAACAAGAAAGTCCAGTTGCCTCTTGAAAAAACCACCTTTGAGATGGCTAGAAGGAGGAGGTATACAAAATTATTTATTGTAAAACTATGGCCCTTTAAAAGGATTGAAAATCATCATGCAACATGTGTAAATGGTGACATGATTGTTCAAAAATTCTATTGAATCAAGATGGTTAGGAAAGAATATTCCATCCAAGAAGGGAAGATATGCAAGCAAATGATGAAAACACCCTCACAAAGCAAAAATTATACTTGCTTTGTGACATCATAGGCACGCACAAAAGTGGTGGAACTTGCATTGCATTGCTTTCCTCAATTTCACAAAAGCTTCCAGTCCTGCAGATATTTTTTAATGCCTGATAACTGTAATCAAATCTGGATACTATGAGGATATGTGAAAATTGTGCTGGTTCAGATACTCCTTTAGGAAAAGAAAAATGGCTAAGAAACTTCAAATGCTTTCAAGTTGTATTGAAAAACCTCTCTATATGAAAAGTTCTTGAATCTTCATTTTGTTGAAGAGCATAAATATAACCTTGTAGTTTTATTTGTTCACCATTATGACACAAATGTAAAACACACTGTTTTTGATATACTGAAACCCAAAGGTTTTAGTGGTTGGGTCTTATTTTTCTAAATCTCCTTTACTTCTGGGGAAAGTAACTATTGGCTAATATGGGGTAGTGATTAAGGTATCAGGCTAAAAACTATGAGACCAGGAATTCTAATCTCATTTTATGTACCGAGTTAGCTAGGTGACCTTGGCTAGTCACTCTGTCTCAGCTCTAGGAAGCAAACAAGGGCAAATCACTTTTGAAATCTTGCCAAGAAGACTACAGGTATTTGTCCAGAAAGTTGACACTGACTCAAAGGCACACACACACAAATCCTGAGGAAAAAGAAAATGGAAAATGCTGTAGAATTACATATGACAGGATCTCATCAGCAGGGTGGTTGGCTGGTGGAAAAACTCAAGGCATGATATGGCAAGATCACTACTTTTAACATCAGGCTGGTCTTACTGAGAACAGCTCACATGTAGTATTTAATTTTCCCAGAGACTCCTTTGTTAGATACTTTTGGGTTTCATAAATGTTGCTTTGGTACAACCCATCAAATCTTTTCCTGCTGTTTGTTTTTATAAATGCTTTAGTGTCCTTCTGAACAAAGGTTGTATATGGCACAAACTGTACTGTTTTAATTCAAATAGTTTTTACTTTAAAAAATATGAGTTCCAGTGCTAAGATGTAGATGTATGTCAAAGGGTAAGAAAAATATTTTATTTTACTTTGGTTTGGAAGCTACTCAACCCCCAAGGGAGTATGGGTGGCTTACATGGTTAAAAAATAAAAAAAGACAATTAAAAAAGAAAAGAACATGCACTGCAGGACTAAATAACACATTGTAATATAAATGAAAACCTCCAGATACTCAATAAATAACCAAGCCCCAGGTCTAAAAGCACAGCCACATTTTCAAAGATTTACAGAAGTCTTCCAGGGTGGGAGCCATGTGAATCTCCAGCGTGGAGTAATCTCTTAATCTGTTCCAGATTTAAGGTTTATTCTTAGAGAGAGGTGCTTCAGTGAATAGTTGTGACAATGAGTGTGACATACAATGATTTTGTTCTGCAGGGGGCAATGCAGATGAAAACATTTCATTGCTTAAAGGGACATTCCTCTCTTTTCTCTTATTTTTTTTAAAGCAACATTACATTCAGAATCCTAAAAGAAATGAAGGATTTATCTGTCAAATTTCATGCTGACTAAAGCAGGATCCCAGTTCTTAGAGTTTTTGTAGTCAAATAAACACAAGTACAGCTCTCCTTAGATCTTCAGGCCACCAGCTGAGGACAGTAAGTAAGATATAACAGTAAGATAAAACATATGAGCCTCATCCCTTATTTCTGACTTCTTATGCATTTATACAAACCCCTGAAGTGGGAAGAATAATCCAGGAAGCATCACAAGAGAGGCAGTCTCTATATAAATAATTTTGCACATGGGACCTTTTAAACAAATAAATGGAAAACCACAGACCTTTATGTACAGAATAAAGCAACTCCCCTCCCATGAGTTATTCTGAAAGTGAGATAGGTACTTTCTAAGATAGATAGATACGTGTAGATGATATAGATAATAGATAGATAGATAGATAGATAGATAGATAGATAGATAGATAGATAGATAGATAGATAGATAGATAGGCAAATGAACTGTCAGATCAAAAAAAATTCTTAGAAGACCATTTGGATAGAAATCTATCTAGAAGAAAAGGACAATAAAAAAGGAAAGAAATGTACACTTTATTTTCCATCAACATCCTCCATCAAGGCAGAATAAAATGAATATAAGGAACTGGAGGAGTAAGTTCTGTGGTGCATGCTCAAACTGGTAATTAATATTTCTCCTTCCTATAGATTAGGGGTGTCAAACTCACGGCCCATGGGCCAGATATGTCATGTGCTGGCCCCGCTCCTGCCCAGTTTAGCGAAGGGGGAAAAAGTCAAGATACATGATGCCGCTGGGACAATGCGAGTTTGACACCCTGCTATAGATATTATTGAAGCTTCATAACCTGCTTGAGGCAAAGATTGAAGAACTGGACAATGAATTTACATGGCTCAGTTCTGACCAAGTGTTTTTTTTTTCCCCTTTCTTCAGTATATATTCATTATTATTTGAGGTGTGAGCCAAAGATCAAGGATAGTTTGTCCAGAAGTATATGGCAGATAAATCTCACTGTAGGAACCTCAGAATTATAAAGGTAAGAGTTATAAAGATTTCCTGTGCCATAAACAGAAGCAACAGCTATATGACTAGTGGCCAAGTTTGTAGAACAATCTCAAAAAACAGGTTTGATTTAGTAAAATGGCTATTTTGTGTTTTATTTTGTCTTGGTGGTGCAGGCTGTTAATCATCTAGCACTTAATGCAAGCTGCCTGCAATTAGTGCAGGATCGAATCCCACCAGGCTCAAGGTTGACTCAGGGTTGCCTTCCATCCTCTCAGGGTAGGTAAATTGAGGACCCAAGATTGTTGGGGGCAATAAGCTGTAAAAATGCCGCTGGGGGGGGGCTAAAAGCCAAAAGCCCTAGTAATAAGCAGGCATATACAATGGAATGAAGGCTATTGCTTAGCACTTAGCATGGTGCTCCATAGACTATAAGCCGCCCTGAGTCTCCGGAGAAGGGCGGCATATAAATGTAAATAAAAATAAAATTAAAAAATAAATAAAATAAATTATTTTAGCAATAGTGAAATACATCAAAATTGGCACTATTTGTTTGTTGAATTATCTCACAGCTGCCTTATTTTTCATTTTGCAGGCTATTTATTGTGACTTTAAAAATATTGTTATGTCTATCAAATGTCAGGATCTGTACTTATGCTGAGATTTACTTGTTTGTTATTAATTTATAATAAATTAATAGCTTATTATTATTTCATCCCACCTTTATTATTTATTAATAATAAAGTTATTTACAAGGTGTATCTGGTAGGCTTGCAAGTTATAAAATAAGTAAAAATAATTAAAATATTAACATATTAAAATTACACTGATTAAAATATTTTATAAGAAGCAAACATATATAATACTGCTCCTTCTGCTTAGTTTCCAAAAAAACAACAACCCTTTGAGGTGAGCTGGGTTAAGAAAACAGTGCCTGGCCCAAAGTCATCCAGCTTTCATGCCTAAAACTCACAGTCTCCCAGATTCTAGGCCAAAACCTTAATCCCTATACCCAAATAACTGAGATGAGATACAATGAAGCATTAAAAGGATGATAAGCATCTCTTTTCTAACCCACTGTTGTTTTTTGTCTGTTAGCTGCTTTGTTGATTGTGCATATCTAGGACAAGTTGACTGCATATGCTGCATTTAAAAATAACAGCAAAATCATGTAATCAAACCAAGTTAGGCATTAATGGGAAACAAATTTGGTGATAAAGCCTCATGATGTCACATTATCCTATAATTAGGTGCAATTCTAAATCAGAGTAAATTTGTCTGATCAGCAGCTTTGATCTCATCCCATCTGCATTATTGTTGAGTACAAGGCACCAAATACATATAAAACTTTTTTTTAAAAGAGATCGTTAGGAAAACACTTGATTCAGCAGATCAACTTTTCTTTAATGCAGGAAAGAAAGGGAAGTTTCACAGCAGTATTTTAGCTTTCAGTATTTAAATTATGAGTTACTATTTTTTGTATGCAGCTCACAACTTTGTATTCTTTACAGCAAAGCAAATCAATGAAAATTCTACTAATTAATTAAGCAAATGTTCTCTTTTATTTATTGCTGGTACTTGTATACTACTTCACTCAAAAAGCAAATTTAAGTGGCTTACGAAAAAGGTATATAATAAATTATGTAACACATCTCATTCATAAACTTCACTATAAAATCATAGTCATGATCAAAAAAACGAATACAGGAATATTAGGACCTTTTGAGAGACAAGAACAGATTGTCAGTTGCTAGCTCTTTAATAAATATGTGATTAAGAAGTTTTTGGGCAAACCTATTATCTCTAGCAGTTATTTCATATCTCCTAAATAAAATGATTTTTAAAGTATTACTACATTTTTATACATTGTGCACACATAGACACACACACATACGTATACACACATACACACATATCTCTACAGTACATATTCAAAATGGCAAGCATACCTAGTATTCTTGTCTCCTATTTACCCTATAAAAACAACCCTATGATGTAAGCTGGGCTGAAAAGGCCAGTGACACACCAAAATCACCCAGCTGGCTTTCATTTGAAGAAGAATTATGATTTCTGTTGTGAGCAACATGTTGTATTAAATCTCTAATATCATTCACACTGGCTTTAATATCAATGCAATCAAAAGACAGTAAAATGACTTTATCCTTCCTATATTAGTTTAAATCAAAAAGCAACTCATAATTCAGAACACCCTGGATTAAAGCAAACTATTCAAAACTCAGAATTAAGCAGACTACCCTAACCTTGCAGGTATTAATCCAGGTAGTCACCAGGAGTTACCCAAACAATACAGTATGGAAAATATTTTTTCAACAATAATAAAATACATTTACTGAAGATTGTTTTCATAAAGCATGTTATAATGGCATTATATAACATGCTTACCAGGGCTGGAATTTTGAATCAAGTTCCTATAATTAAATGCTGGACATATAATCTTACCTATTCATTGTCTTTTTCTTCATATTGTCTTATTTTATTTTGTAATAGATTTATAAGTATAGATTTATAAGGCAAATGTAGTACAAAATCAGTGAAATTAAGAAGCAGAGAAAACATTGGAATGACCTCTGGATAAAGCTAAATGAAACAATGGGTATTTGTTGACATTTTACTAGTCATGTTACTAACCTCTTGAGAGCAGATCTCAAACAATGGGACAACAAGTGTCATGTTTCATATAGAGCCTGTGTCCAATTATAACAAATGATAACAAACAATCACAGTACATAATCTTCCTCTCTATTAAAGTATTTGGGAATTTGTGTCTAAATTTCTAATGCCCCTTTGGGAACTCTGAAATATCAATTACATTATGCTGGGATGCTAACTTTCTCCAGGTCTTTTTGAAATTCGGTTCTTGTGGTTGTTAATTGACTAATGGTGGCCATTCTTTGTTTTTAAATATAATGTTCCTTTCAGGTTCTTTCATTCTGCATTGTAATTTAATCTTTACTGGAGTGCCACATTTGTCTATCTTCCCAAATCTTACTCTTATTCATTTCTTCCCAATTTTTTTTTTATGATCTTGTCAGTACAACTGAGATATATAGAAGATTTGCATACTATTTATATCCCTTCTTGGTTGTTCTGGATATTTTTCTTGCTCTAGTTACATCTTTTATTGTGTATTACTTAAAAGGGCATTGTATCGCAGGTTAATTTGTTTTGTGTCCTAATTGTATCACCTATCTTATCAGCCCTATTCATTAGCGATATTTTCCCCATGTAACAGTCTCTGTGTACTTCTTTTTTGCATACTACACAACTCCAAAGTGGGGTTTGAGATCTCTCTAACTTTATAATTAACCATTTCATGATAGGAAACAAGTTTGGCTGGCTATTAGGGTAATGGCTGTTTTTGCTCCTGGGTCTAGAATAGTGCATAATATTCTATTTCTATATTGCAGAATTAAGTATTATGGAAAGACAACTAGACTTAAAAACAGTGCAGGCAGACCTACCTAAACATCAAGTACAAGAGCCAAATTGTGATATAGACCAGGAGAACATCCTGGTCTATATGACATAAAGCTATTTGATGGACCACCTCTCTGCAACTATATTTACCTGGCCCATTAGAACCAGAAGGCAGTGCAAGTTGTGTCCCTTCCAAACTATAAAGGAAGTAAATCTGATGGAACCTGGGAAAAGGGTCTTTTCTGTGGTGGTTGCCTCCTTTTGGAAAATAATTTCCCTAGGGATAACATTGGCCCCCACTTTGTTGCTTGGCCACAAGGTCTTGAAAACATAATTTTGTAGGCAAGCTTGGGAACCCCATTAAAAGCTGATCAAGTTTGATTCTGTTGACTTTGCCATCAGTTGGATATGTGTGGGGGTTTAAACTGTGAATTTTTAATTGTGGATTTTTAATATTGTATGTTACCTAGAGTCACTGTGTGGGAGTTAGGCAGAGGGGGAGGGAGAGATGGAGGGAGGGAAGAAGGAATTTCATCAGAATAAAGGAAGTAAGAAGAAAAGCATAAATTTCCCAATCTTGGCTAGGAAGAAAGTTATAGCTGTCATTTAAAGGGAGCTACATGCTATTAGAGACAATCTAGCAAAGCATGCACCATATTATCTATCATATTATGACCCACAACTCATTTCACCAATAAATAGGCATGAAAACAAATTCTATGATGAGACACAGGTATTATTTTCTGTATCATGTGAGACATCTAGAATAAAACTGCCTGATTGGGTGTTTGATAATAAATAGAAGAGTGGATATATAATGTATGGTTGGGTGGGTGGGTGCTACAATAAATGTTGCTTTGTATTTTTGATCAAAATTTGAGAAGCTTCCAAGGGCGGGAGGGCAATCAGCTAAGAAAAGAATTTATATATTTATTGTTGTAATGTTTCACATGGGTATGCCATGTGTGTTTGGTATTTAACAATCCCTATAGCTGAACTTCCATTTGACATATAGGCAGAAATACTGTATTCAAATGTGAAAGAAATTATAATGATTCATGGAAAATATTCAGTGAGGGGGGAAATATCTTCTCATTTTGTCATTCAGGTCTTTTGAAAGAAAAGAGGAAGTAGGACTTGAAGGGTCAAAATAGTCTACTTGTAGCTAATGAACCATGATATAGAAAATATGTTATATTTATTCTGCATTGTATACTTTTATTGCAAAATGAAGGAAAGAGGAACATGCATAAAACTCAGTACATTTCAAGGAGACTGCTGTCATCAGCCATCTCTTTAATATTTTCACTTGTTCCAATGATGTTCTTTATTGTAAATACCTCCTCTCCTTCACTGTTAGAAGAAAGGGAAATTCACCACACTGCATCATGCCCTGCATGTATATCACATAACTATTGATATACTGAAACCAGATGGTTACACCACACAGATGTAAGGTAATTCTGAAGGCTAGTAAATGATGGTGTTGGTGGGGGGGGGGGGGGAGAAATGCAGTTGGGTAAACATCTGTTCTGCCCACAGTTTGTATGATTGAACGTGAACATTCACTGAAGTTGCTACCGGCTGTCTTCAAAGTCTATTTAATAAAATTGCTAAAAACCCTTGGTTGATACCACTTTAAGACACCAGCTAAAATTTTCCTACAAAAAAGAAAAAAAATTAAAAGTGAAACCTTAAAAGGCATGAAGCACCTTGTATAATTCTGCTAAACCAAAAGAATACTGAATAAATGAGAGCTCATCTGTGATGTTTCTGAGAGTACCCAGCTGCCTTTTTGATCCACTCAGAATAATCATTCACTACATGTAAACGCTGTTAAGCAAACCTGGCTTCCCCATTTACTTTCCTTGTTGGAAGTCAGCTGGGAAGGTCACAAATGGCAATCCTAAGACCCTAGGATGCTGCAACATTATGGTAAATACATATCAGTTGCCAAGCAATCATGCCACTAGATGATTTTGATAATGTATTGTTCCCAACATAATGATACAGACTCTCTCTGCTTAACCCACTAACTTCCCTGTGTATTGTTCATTGAAGCCACGTACAGTAAACAATGTCATACTTTAAGCCTGAATGGTCATCCGAGAAAAGGGCAATTGAAAATCTTCTATGAAACTGGTGCTTTTTTTGGAGGAGTGTAGTCATCTATATATAAGATATAAGTTGTCCTGTTGACGTGCAGTTCCATAGTCAAGCCCTGTGGAAATCAGGTTTTAAAATGCTCAATTCTGCACAGAATCCTTCTGAATAAATGTTGATTGTAAGCATGCTGATAATCATAATTTATCAGGATCATTCTAATGAAGTCTTGCTCCCGGCTTTTGCATCTCTTTTTCTACCCAATTTTACATTTATTACAAAGCAAGAATCATTCAGTTCAATTTTCTGGAAGTTCTTGAAAACTCCTTATACCAACTCTGAACAGCCAATGTATTTAGAAGAGATGCTAGCTTTGGTAAACTGTATGGTTTCTCCTCCCCCACACCTCCAACTTAAGGTTAAGCCTTAAGAAAATAAAAGTTACACAAATTTTAGCTGCAAGGATACCAGATGGGAAACAAAGTGAAATGTTTCTCTTTGAATTTTCTTTGTGCTTCTAGGACAAAGCCTCCAAAATCCACCTGCTGAATGTTGGGTGGCTTATATAAAAGGATGTCATGGTAATTTGGAAAAATGCTAAGGACAGAAATGAGGGGGTTTTTTGCCCCTGGGTTACCCCACTGGTTTGTCTAACTCATTACATGCCAAAACATTTGATTGATGCACTCAAACCAGTTGTAGATAATCTTAACTCTTACATTTAAATATGCTCTTGCTACTACTCTATTATAATTAATTGTATGAGGCAAATCAGAATTCAAGCTTGGCTTGCATTGGTTTGACCTAGATGCCAGAGAGTGCTTTTGTTTCGTACTGTGTAGGAGGCAAGCCAATATTTCAATTCCTTTAACCCACAGGGTCTTTCCTTTTCTTAATTGTAGAGATATTTCTGTGTGATAAATAGCTTTTTATTGCAACCAGTGTTGCCTTTCCCTGTGCTTAGAAGTTCTTGGAAATACAGTTAAAAAGCCTCCTAGATAAATTTGCCTTTGAAATGTATGGGTTTGCAATGAATTAATATTATAAAAGCATCTGCCCTTGCTTAGTTAACAATGCCCAGATGCAAGAATTCATAAATATTTTTGACCTCCTTGCCACTTGAGTCTACCATGCCGGTGTTTCAAAACTTATGGCTCATAAAAAAAATAAAAAAAAAAACTACTGGGCTATGTTTAAAAATGGTCTGTTCAAATGTTGCCATTTCTACATGCATAAGAACTAATGGTGAAATACTGGTTGGGTCTTTCTATGATGTTCCAGCCATTGCTTTGCATTTAATTTTATGTGGTAATCTTTTGATGCTTCTCCCATTATTAGGAAACATGTAAGGACAATAATTAGATTATACAATAAAGAGATTATACTGAGACTTCTCAGAAAACAATAACTGAATGAAAAACTGCTGGTGACCTTCTACTGCTGTACCATAGAGAGCATTTTAACATATTGCACCTCTGTATGGTTTTCCAATTGCACAGTGGCAGATAGGAAAGTACTCCAGAGGGTTAATGTCATTGCCCAGAAGATCATTGGTTGCCCTCTCCCCTCTTTGGAAGAGCTTTATAGCTCCTGCTACCTTAAGAAAGCTCAAAACATTATCAAAGATCCATCTCATCTTGGGAACCCTTTTTTTTGAACTATTACCATCTGGCAGACAGTACAGAATAATAAAAACAAGGACAAATAGGCTGAAAAACAGCTTCTATCCCAGGGCAGTAGCTCTTTTGAATTCTGCTGTATAGTACAGTGTTGGTGTGGTGTTGGGTGTTTCTGGTTCAATGTGTGAAGGGTGAAGAATGTGTGTTTGTGTTTATTTTCATGGTCATGATGTGTACTGAAGGTGGTGCTTGATTTGTTGCAATGATAATAAAGTAAAGTAAACTAAAACTAAACTAATCTAAATCACTGCAAAAGTCTGCAAGCACATAATAGGACCCCATTTATAGACAGGCCCTATGGTGGGGGTAGATAGGTGTGGTAAGTTGTGAAATTCTTGGAGCTGAAGTCCACATCTTGAATTGAGAAACTTTGCCCTATACTTTGAATGAGCAGCCATTGATCACAAGCCTAATACAGACTTCCATAGGCTTCTTTTATTATAGCCCCTATAGATCCCCACAAGATAGTTGTAGGCCATTGTGATGGAATGTTGAAAGTGCCTAGCTGGCCATATACTTCGCTTACTAGAACATCAATACCTGAAAAATGCTATACAATGGGAGGTTTCTTAGAGGGAAAATTGAAGCAGGGTAGACCTCACAAAACTTGGCATCAGACATTTAAAGATGATTTATGGACAATGGACATCAAAAGGGAAGATGCTGAAGACACTGCCATAGATAGGATTCATTGAAAGAATTTGGATTACTACCCTCACATGTTGTTTCTCTATGTAGTTCACGTAAAAGGAACTGATATGGATAACAGAGTAACAGAGTTGGAAGAGACCTTGGAGATGTTCTAGTCCAACCCACTGCTCAGACAGAAAGCCCTATATCATTTCAGACAAATGGTTGTCCAATCTTTTCTTAAAAACCTCCAGTGTTGTATCCCCCACAACTTTTGGAGAGGTTGATAAGGCATTCCACTGATCAATTTCTCCTTAGTTCTAGGTTGCTTCTTTCTTTGATTAGTTTCCATCCATTGCTTCTTATTCTGCCTTCAGATGCTTTGGAGAATAGATTGATCTCCTCTTCTTTGTGGCAGACTCTTAGATAGTGGAACACTGGTGATGATAGTGATGATGATGATGATGATGATAATGATAGATCCTCATAAAATCCAACAGAAAATATTAGTACACCATGGTGAAATCGTGAAGGGATGGAATAACAACAACAACAACAACAATAATAATAATAATAATAACCTTACTGGGATCTGCTCGCATAATTCGTCGATACGTCACGCAGTCCTAAACACTTGGGAAGTGTTCGACTAGTGATTTGTGATACGAAGCCCAGCATGGTTATCTCGTTTGCTGTGTATTCTGTCATTTTTGTGTGTAATAACAATAACAACAACAATAATAATAATAATAGGAACAGCTTATATCCTCCGATGCTACCTTAACAGTTCCTAGGTCCTTGGTTAGGATTCGAATTTCAAAAGGCTGTGAAACTCAGATTAACAACAACAACAACAACAATAACCACCATAGCAAGACCTGAAAATTTGAGTTTTTAGAAAAGACATGTCCCTGATATAGAAACATCACCAATGCCTGATATACAGTATGTTGGCATAAAGTCAGGAGTCTCAGTACCTGAAGACATATTCAGACTTCTTTGACAGGCTGGGAAAAAAGCATTGCTGCTTTAAAGAGTTCACACATTAAACTTAAAATGACATTGCAAGCTGGAGCACCTTTTTTCAGGTTTTAAGAGATAGCAGAAGTTGCTGTATACTCTGTTGTGCAAGGCCCAAAGCACTTCTAAATCCTTTTTGAAGCATTTACAGCCCTAATATCAGCTTGTTCCTTCTTTCACTACCTGCTATCTTAACTCCATGCACAGAGTACTAAATAAGGAAGCTTGAGGGAACTATCCAATGAAATAAAAGACGTGATTTATTCTTCTTAACAGTCCCTTAAGCTAAGGCAGGAAGAAGTTAAACAAAGATGCATTGGTAGATCCTTAAATGATTTTCAATAGACCACCAGGAAATTCTGACTTTCCATGGTTTAAATAACAGTGAGAAGTCCCCACTCCACTTTAAATTAGGCTGCTGAGAGGGAAGAATACTTGAGAAAGAACAAAGACTGTCTTTTGTGTAACAGAACTGTCAATTTCATTTTGGTATTTGAGCTCAGTTTGAAGGAGACCTTACTAAAAATGAAAGTTTGGACTAAAGATATGTTCAATCCTTGCGGCATGTTCCTTGCCTTCCCAGTGACTTATTTTATTCCTAACTTTAGTTAATAGACCTCTGGATTCTAACTTTTAAAATAAGTAAATTATTGTATTCATTCGTACTTAAAATGATGAAGAATGAAACCAAGGTGAAAGCATTTCGAGATGTCTATACGGTGCACAGTAGAAAGAAAACCACAGCAATTCAAGAGCTTCTTTCAGAGTCTGCAAATAATTTAGTTTAGGGTTTATACAGACAAAAATAATAATACAATAAAGATGATCTTCACTCTTCTATATGATTTGTGTTTTTACATATGCTTATGTATGGAGGCCTGAATATGAGTAAATCTATAGGTATGGGTAAACATTATAGAAGAAAGAGCGGATAAACATTATTCTAAAGGTACCTGTAACCTATTGTATAGTGCAGTGGTTGCCAACAGGTGGGCCACAGCCCACTGGTGGGCCATGAGAAAATTTTGGTGGGCCGCAGAGAAATCTCACCCCAGAGCACCCCCCCCCCAAAGCAATTAATCCAGGCTGCACCGAAACACAAGGCTGCTCAGCCCACATGGCCTGCGGGAACCCTCCCTGCTCACTCACTCCTTACCCGGCAAACTTGTCTGCTAAGTTGCTATTTTTCCTTTTTCCGACCATCATCTGTTCTGCTGCACCAGGAGATTTAGATTAGCTAGGAAGCAGGAAATGGTTGGATTTCTTGCTTTCTAGCTAAGCACAGCCAAACCTCCCTTAGGATTGAAGGTTTGTTTGCAAGCAAATTCAATGCAGACTCACGACAAGCAAATTTGAGAGACTGAGCTAGCCGATGGTAGATAGATCGATCACTGAATGATTCTGTGAGCAACTCAATCTGCCTGCTTTGCCTGATTTTGGATAAAAATTGCTTTTTTAAAATAAAAAAATCAATATTTACATACATAGTGTGTTTTGAGTTAATTTTGTCAGTTTGCTAGCTAGCAAATTTTATGTGGCAGATTGAGCTAGCCAATGACAGATAGATAGATTTCTTTATGAATCTGCGATTCTGTGATGAACTCAATCTGTTTGCCTGCTTTGCCTGATTTTGGGTAAAAGTTGCTCTTTTTTTATAAAAAATTCAATATTTATATAAATATTTATAATATTTACATACAAGCCATGCCCAGCCAGTCACATGACCACCAAGCCACACCCACAAATTAGGCCATGCCCACAGAACCAGTTAGTGGTCCCTGGGATCTAAAATTATGATTTGGTGGTCCCTGAGGTCCAAAAGATTGGCAACTCCTGGTATAGTGGCTATTAATATCTTCAGTCATGTATATTGGCATCAGAGAAGAACTTTAATTCTTTTTATACTTCTTGTGTACTATTAATTGACCCTGGGTTCATTTAGTAAAATGAAATGTGTGAACCCAGTCACTGTTATTTGTAAAACAGAAGTTATGATTTGGATTGCATTAATGCAACATATTAAGCTAAAATATAATTGGGTCAGTGGCTTACTTGCAAATTAGCCAGCATGAACTTTATTTCGAATGGATAGAGAACCTTTGGGGAATTTCAGGACTATTGATTAATTGGGAAGTTGAAAAAAGAGACATGCTGGAGAAAAGCAATAGCAAATTGCTTCCATAATGCTTCCAATAAAACTGCAAGGATATAAGCAACCGGGAACTGGTTGCTTCAAGGACGTATTTTTATTGTGCTAAACCCTATTGTGTAGTTGATTTATGACTTAATGCATTTTGTACATCTAGAAAATTGAGTTAATTGAGTAAACATGGTTAAAGTAGTATTAAACAAACAAACACAACTTTCAGATGGATTACAAACAATTGGCATGTTGCACTATTACTTTTTTCCCAGGACAGAATAATTTGTAATAGAAATTAAAATATAATGATTTTTCTGATTGTTGACTGATCAGAAAGTTACTTAGGCTGAGCCCCAGGAAATTATCCATGTTGAATACCCATGTAGGTATGTATTTTTTTGGAGAATACCAAATTTAGTTCTTCAAGGTCAGAACTGCATGTGAGAGAATAGTTTGTCAGCTAAAAATCTACTTTATTTACAAAGCTGTATATCAAATCTCCCAATGGTTCCTGACTGTAACAGGGGCTGTTCCTAGTAGGGATGAACAAAGAATGCTAGAAGTATGGCAGGAGTCTATAATTGCAGTAGGGTCACCAAGGCATGAAGATAATCCCAGCTGCCCAGCTAAAAGAGACAGATGCATACATTGGGCAACAGTGATATAGGAAGATGCTGGAGGCAGATTCTTTTTTTAGTGACAACAAATGCATCATTTCATATTGCATGGGAAAAGGCAATGGTAAACTATTCCTGAATTTTACAAGAAATTTTATTTTATCCATTGATAATATAAGATGATTGACAATATAATGCCAGATGATGGTCGGATGTTACTCAACATGGTACTGAACAATAACTAGGGATCCTTCAGATCACTTGTGGCGTTTATGATGAAGGTAGATTAAAGCCTTTGAGACATCTAGCTGCTGTTGTTGCCAAGCAAGAAAATAAATCCTAAACTGCGAAGAAAGAATTACAATGGGGACATGGAACATAACAAGCATGAGCATGGGAAAGCTCAGGAGAGTGGAAAAGTAAATGAATCAACTTCATATTAACATTTTAGGCATCGGTGAATTGACATGAACTGGAATTGAATACTGAAGACTGCATTGTTTACTATTCAGGACACAAAAAAACACAAAAGGAACAGTGTTGTTTACATAGTTAAGAATGATATAGTAAAAACAGTACTTGGCTACAATACAATCAAGGATTGAATGATATCAATTAGACATTACAGACAATCCTTTAATATGATGGTTATCCACATTTATGTTCCAACCACTAATGAAGAAGCCAAGGTTGCTGTGGTTTATGAGCAAG
Organism: Bungarus multicinctus; assembly: GCA_023653725.1. NCBI lineage: Eukaryota > Metazoa > Chordata > Lepidosauria > Squamata > Elapidae > Bungarus > Bungarus multicinctus. The sequence continues at coordinate 108,235,232 of CM042836.1, forward strand.
TTCAAAATTGTCAGAGTACTTAACTGAGCTGCTTGTGGTTGGAGACTGGAATGTCAAAGTTGGAAATAACGTGGAAGAAAAAGTAGCAGTAGGACTGTATGGTCTAGTACAGTGGTGGCTAACCTTTTTGGGCTCCTGTGCCAAAAATTGTGCATGTACTTGCGTATCAGCACCCAGAAGGCAATGTGTGCCCTCCTGTCCCCGGCATATGAGTGCACAATCCTCTCATCCTCCTGCCCCCCCTTACTTGCACTGTGCCTCCCAGTTGATTTTTGGCTTGTTAGAGGTCTTTTTCGGCCTCCCAGAGGCTTGTGGGAAGCCTCTGCAGCCTTTGCAGGCCAAAAAATTGACCCATTTAATCACTTCTGGTATTTCCGGAAATACCAGAAGTGACAAAATGGGCCTATTTTTCGGCCTGCAAAGGCTGCAGAGGCTTCCCTCCTGCCTCTGGGAGGTTGAAAAAGGCCTCAAACGGGATGAAAATCAGCTGTGAGGCTTGCACGTGTGCAGTGAGGTAAGTTTGCCTGGGGTTCGTGTGCCCGCACAAATCACTCTGTGTGCCACCTATGGGTCTAGTAGATTAAAACAAAGGAGAATGACATATGAGTTGTTAATGCAATGATTTCTTCATGGCTAATACAGGTTATAAATAATCAAAACAGTGGCCAAATAAATGGACATCATCAGAAGGGATACACAGAAATCAAATTTACTGGAGTATATAATACAAGGGGGTAGAAAAGGTCAGTTATAACAGCAAAGATATGTTAATGTAAGTTCAAAGTTACACTAAAAAGAAAGAATAAAGCCAACACAAACTTCATTGATTATAGAAACCAGTGGTGATATTCGACCAGTTCTGACCGGTTCTGGAGAGCCGGTAGCAGCGATGAGCAGCGGAGAGAGAACCGGTTCTCTCTGCTGCTCTGTGTTTGGCCTATCCACCCACCTGGGCTCCCATATTCACTTTTATGGCCAGAATTTGAAGCGCAGCTGCTTTGTGCGTCACAGAATAGCACCGCGCAGCAGCTGCTGCAGTGACCGGCATTGTGCAGGCTTGCAGGAGGTGAGTTAGAACACCTCTGTGCCTGCACAAATGCCTCTGTGCCTGTGCAAAGTGTCCGTTTGGTGTGCACGTGCACACAAAGTGTGTGCACGCGTGCAAAGCATACCCACAAAGCCATGCCCACTGAACCGGTGGCAACTTTATTTGAATACCACCACTGATAGAAACCTACTTGATTGTGTCAACCATACCTGGTTGGTATAGCTGTGGAATATGCTTAGAAAAATAGGAATCCCTGAACATTTCATTATCCTCCTGAGAAACCTATACAAAGGTCAAGAAGCTACACTATGGATGGAACATAGTGGAAAGGATTAGTTGCAGGTCAGCAAAGGAACAGAACAATGCTCTGTATACTCTCCCTTTATTTATCCAATCTATATACTGAATGCAATGGTATAGTGGCAGCCTTACACTTGACAATGAAGATATTGAAGTAGTAGATAGATGATGTCTTTTAAGATCAAGTATCAACAGTAAAAGAATCAGTCAAGACATATGTGTACGTCTTATGATCATTCATTCAGCAACTGCTTGACATTACAATTGTGCTGAACAAAAGAACTTACAACCTGTATTCAAAGGTATGGTTATTACAGTGGCCCCACAGTCACATGATCACATCTACTTACCCTTATGAATGACTGCAGGAATGCAGTGGCCCCACAGTCACATGATCACATCTACTTGCCCTTACAAATGACTGCAGGAATGCTTCAACTGTACCATCCACCTTTCTTTTTCCCTATGTCACCCTGCTTGGTCCCTTGTGTCTACTTCCTATTTAGCTAGTCTCTACCTTGCCTTTCTCCTCTTACTTCTTTCCAAGATTGCCTTTCTAAAAGACTATCCAGCCAATTCAACATATTCCTTCCTACAGAAACCACCTCACACTGCCATTTTCAAAATCTCACCCTTCTTTTGTAAAGGTTCACAAAATTTGGAAACTGGCACCCTTCCAAAAGATTGCATGAAACAAAGATATTTCTGAAGCCATACCTGATAGGGACCTTTCTAATTTCCAAATTACAAATCTACGTAGGCAGCAATCTGGACCAAAAAAGAAATAAGAAAGATTTAAATATTCCATCTCTGATTTAATAAGAGGGGTTTTTTGTTGATATTTTTGTTCCGTTTAGTTAGGTCCTATTCACTAAGATTGCCTGACAAGCCCCTGAAGTTTTCTTGGAAATATTTTTCAGAAGTGATTTGCCATTGCTCCTCTCTAGGCTTAATAGAGGATGACTGGTCCAAGGTCATTCAGCTGTCTTTGTGCCTAAGGCAACACTTGAATTTATTGTCTCCCAGATTTTAGCCTAATACCTTAACCACTACACTAAACTGGCTCTAATAAGAGTTATTTAGTAGTTATTTTCTTCTCCCACCTCATGGGATCAGTCAAAATAGGTGTTATTTCATATTTTCCCATATACATACACACTGATGTATTCCTTATATGCAGGGGTGGCATTCTACTGGTTCTATCCGGTTCTATAGAACCCCTTGTTAACTTTCTAAGCCAGCAGTCACCAACTGGTGGGCTGCGGCCCACTGGTGGGCCACAAGAAAATTTTGGTGGGCCACAGAGAAATCTCACCCCCACAGCACCCTCTCAAAGCAATTAATCCAGGCTGTGCCAAAACACAAGGCTGTGCCGCCCACATAGCCTGCGGGAACCCTCCCAGCCCACTCACTCTTTACCCGGCAAACTTGCCTGCTAAATTGCTATTTTTCCTTTTTCCGACCATCAGCTGTTCTGCTGTGCCAGGAGATTTAGATTAGATAGGAAACAGGAAATGGTTGGATTTCTTGCTTTCTAGCTAGTCTTTAGATCTTCAGCTCTGCTTTTAAGCACAGCTGAACCTCCCTTAGGACTGAAGGTTCTATTATTCAGTGCAGACTCACAGCAAGCAAATTTTATGTGACAGACTTAGGTAGTCAATTGCAGATAGATAGATCACTGGATGATTCTGTAAGCAACTCAATCTGCCTGCCTGCTTTGCCTAATTTTGGGGAAAAGTTGCCCTTTTTTATAAAAAATTCAATATTTATATAAATATTTACAATATTTACATACAAGCCATGCCCAGGCAGGCATATGATCACCAAGCCACACCCACAAATTAGGCCATGCCCACAGAACCAGTTAGTGGTCCCTGGGATTTAAAATTATGAGTTTGGTGGTCCCTGAAGTCCAAAAGGTTGGTGACCCCTGTTCTAAGCAGTTTGGAGAACTGGTAGTTAGAAGCAATCTCCTTTTGTTTTTTTCCACCCTAATTACATTTTTGGCAGACAGCCTAGATTTTCTGTCTCCGGAGCTTCTGAAGCTTGGCTTTCTTAAAGGGGAAAGGTTGTTTTAAGATTTTTACACTGCTGTTGGGAAGGAATACTTCCCTGGACAATCAGCACTTTGAAGAAATAATTGAATAATGAAGCAAAGCTTTTAGTGACAGGGAACCAAGATGAGTGACATTCAGCAAGGCTTCTTGGCTAGCTAGAAAGATTGGCATTCAAACATACTCTTTCTGAGTTTTGGTCTAAAGCTAGTTTTTGGTGAAGGTTAATTCTGTGCTTGGTGAAGTTTAATCCGGTGTTTATTGATGGGATAATTTTCCCTATTCAGCTTCAACAAGCAACAGCTACTGTTGTGATTTAATAATTTGTATTGTGTTTGAATTTTTTCCTGCCTCGTGGTTTCTTTTTCTATCTGGGGAGTGGGGTCTTCCTCACTGCTTTAGTACTATCTGGCATGTCCTTTTGGGGTATACTTCCAAGAGGGAGGATGCAGCTTGGCACTGATTTTTTTTAATTGCCTTTCTGGGGGGCATATGACCTTTCCTTAAGTCTGGATGATTTCCTTAGGATAACTTGTAAGGTGAGGTGAGTGAGACCAGCTTTAAGTGGTGCAAATGGACCTAAGGATTGCTTTTCCTGGGTGTGCTTTTTCTGGAGAGCTTAAATGATCTCTCTGCTAAAGGGTTTCACTTTATGAGCAAGAATTGGCTGCTTGATATTCATCACTGCACTTTAGCTATTTTCATTCCTCAAGGTGCTCTGGCACCCTGCCTGATTTGTAACTCTGGCTTGCAGGTATTTTTAATCTAATGATTGGTATTTAAGGCAGCTTTCTGCAAGCAAAGAAGCTTTTTGTATTTTTGTACAGGTAATCCTTGACTTACAACAGTTCATTTAGTGACCATTCAAAGTTACAATGGCACTGAAAAAAGTGACTTGTGACCATTTTTCACACTTATGACCATTGCAGCATCCCCACTGTCATGAGAGACCAGGCAAGGAGAAGCGCCCCTTGACATGAGTGATGTCGAGTTGGCCATACCCACCCAGTCACATGCCCACCAAGCCACACCCACCAACTGAGCCACGCCCACAGAACCAGTTGTTAAAAAAACTGAATCCCATCCCTCTTAGTATGTATATAGTATATATACTATATAATTAATATAACATGTCTATTTAGATGTCAACATTGCTTTACCAACATTTTGAAAGCACTGAAGTCTCATTTGTGAAAGTCAGCTACTAAATATACAATTAGATAAACCAAGAATTGCAAAAAGGAGTTGAGAGGCTTATACATCTACCTATTCATCCATCATCTCTCTGTGAGTTTGTGTACTAGAGGCATGTGTGTGTGTTAGGTTTTTGAGCTGATAAATAATTAAAACAAGGGAGACTATGATAGATCTATTTCGAGCTACTTAGCTCTCGTCAGCTAGCCATCCCTTACTGGGATTCGAACCAGGGAAGTATTACATGTGAGGCAGTTGTAATTGCCATTAGGCCACTGGTTCTCATCCAGATCAGCTGAGACAGGGGAATGAGTATATACTTGTGTAACAACACCCTGTTAAGCCCCAATCAAGGGAGGAAGCATACTGCTGTCCTTTTCTGTCTTTCGGCTCATCACCAGAGACTGAGACTATCTGGGCAATGTTTCAACGAGATCTCACTCGACAGCCTGAGGATGGCAAGTGAGATCTCATCGAAACATTGCCCAGATAGTCTCAATCTTACATGGGAAAAGACCCGAACATACCAAGACCTGCATATATGCATGTATGTATGTATGTATGTATACATACATACATACATACATACCGTGTTTCTCTAACAATATGGCCTCCACCAATAGGAAGACCCAGCATGTTTTCTAGGCATGAAATGAAATTAAGCCCCTCCCCCCAAATTTAGGCCTAGTTTAAAACATGCTGGGGGGGGAGGCCGGGGGTTAAAACATGCTGAGGGGGGAGGCCGAGGGTTAAAACATGCTGGGGGGGAGGGCGGGGATTAAAACATGCTGGGGGGGAGGGTGGGGGGGAAACTTGCCTTTAACAGTGCCCTGCGCGGCGCTGCTGCTGTTCTTGCGCCAGCAGGAAGTATAGAACTGTTTCTGCTGCTTCTTGGGCGGGGGAGCTGCCTCCATGGCTTCCACAGTTCCTGGCCAGCATGAGAACAGCAGCAGCGCCAGCAGAAACGTGGACAGAAATGCTTTCCATGCTGGCGGAAATATGGAAAGCGTTTCTGCTGCCGCTCGGGTGTGCGGAAGCTCCGCACACACCCGAGTGGTGGCAGAAGCGCTTTCCATGACGGCAGAAATGTGGAAAGCATTTCTGCCGCCTCTCAGGTGTGTGTGACTCTGCACACACCCGAGCAGCAGCAGAAACGCTTTCCACGTTTCCGCCGGCACGACAACAGCAGCAGCGTTCCACAGCAATGTGGAAGCGTTCTTGCCGCTGCTCAAGTGTGTGAGCGTTTCTGCCACTGCTCGAGTGTGTGAGTGTTCCTGCCGCTGCTCGAGTGTGTGTGTAAGAAGAGGCTTCCGTATGTTCCTGCCGCTGCTCGAGTGTGTGAGCGTTCCGAGCAGTGGAAGCGTTCCTGCCGCTGACACACTCGAGCAGCAGCAGGAACGTGTGGAAGCCTCCTCTTCCGCACACACTCGAGCAGCGGCAGGAATGCTCACACACTCGAGCAGCGGCAGGAACGCTCACACACTCGAGCAACGGCAGGAATGTGTGGAAGCCTCCTCTTCCTCACACACTCGAGCAGTGGCAGGAATGCTTCCATTGCTTGGGTGTGTGCGGAAGCCTTCTCTTCCGCACACCCAAGCAGCGACAGAAACGCTTCCACGTTCCCGCCGACGCTGCTGCTGTTGTCGTGCCGGTGGGAACACCGCTGCTGCCCACCCGCTGATGGGGGGGAGAGAAATTAATTCACCCCCGAAAAGACGGCCTAGCCATTTCTTCGGGGCTCAAAAAAAAATAAGGCCCTGCTTTATTTTGTGAGAAACACGATATATGTGTGTGTGTGTGTGTGTGTGTGTGTGTGTGTGTAAGGTTTTTGAGCTGATAATTTTAAATAATAAATAAGGGAGACTAGGATAGATCTATTTCGAGCTAGTTAGCTCTCTTCAGCTAGCCATACCCTTACTGGGATTCGAACCATATATGGTATATATATATATATATATATATATATATATATATATATATATATATATATATATATATATATATATATATATATATATATATATAAGCAGTATGCTTTCTCCCTTAATTGGGGCTTAGCAGGGTGTTGTAATACAAAGTATATACTTATTCCCCTGCCTGAGCTGATAAGGAGAGAGCCAGTGGTGTAGTGGCAATTACAACTGCCTCACATGTAATACTTCCCTGGTTCGAATCCCAGTAAGGGTATGGCTAGCTGAAGAGAGCTAACTAGCTCGAAATAGATCTATACTAGTCTCCCTTATTTATTATTTAAAATTATCAGCTTAAAAACCTTACATATATATATATATATATATATGTGTAAGGTTTTTAAGCTGATAATTTTTAAATATATATATATATATATATATATATTTTAAATATATATATATATAAAACCTCCGAAAACATATATAATATATATATATATATATATATATATATATATATATATATATATATATATATATATGTGTGTGTAATATATAATATATATATATATATATGTATATATATGTTTTCAGAGGGAAGCCTCCACCCAATCAAGTCACACCCCCACTAGCAGTTAAAAGGAAGAAGCAGCTGCAAGCTCACATTACTCCGAGAAGCACAAGGCCGAAGACACAAGCCTGAAGATGATGAATGAGACTTCATCAAAACGTTGCCTAGATACTTCCAATTCTACGCGGGAGAAAACCCGAAGAACCAAAGATCCATATATATATATGTGTGTGTGTGTTTGTGTGTGTGTGTGTTAGGTTTTGAGCTGATAAATAATTAAATAAGGGAGACTAGGATAGATCTTGTAAACAAAAGACAACGAAACAAATAGCTTTCTGTCGGTATGGTCTCTGGTGATGAGCTGAAAGACAGAAAAGAAAGCAGTATGCTTTCTCCCTTAATTGGGGCTTAACAGGGTGTTGTAACACAAAGTATATATATAATATATATATAGATACACAAATATCTACATATACTCAGGCACACACACTTCCCAAGGATAGTTCTATGTATTGTAGTTTCTTAATTAAGCCATCATGGTCAAAGAATACTATAGTGAGCATTCAATTAGAACACTTCTCGACCAAGTTCTCTTCTCTGTTCTCAATTTACTCTGCTTGCTTCCTTATTATAATGGTGAAAATAACTGGGAAAATAATGTGTGAGAAACTATATCAGGAATGACAGTCTCCTCTGCATGAAAGCACAGTTTGCCATTTATTTCCTTTCTTTGAAAGAACTGGAACTATCCCATACAATTTTCTCTTCTAGCAGCCCACACCATTTTGCCTTTTGAGCTTCCTAGAAGATTGCAGACAAAGTTGGAAAAAAAATGCTGGATGTGAGGTTTTTCTCTAGTTGTGAAATGTTTGACAGGTAAAGAAAGATCTCCTGCCTGCTAAACTGGCTGAAGTTGTTCTAATCTTCCAAGGCCATGAATTAAATATTTACTATTCACAGGCCCCTGAGATATATTGTAATTATCATGAGCTTGTTAAGCTGTGGTGTTGGAGCTAATAACTGGCTCATATTTTGATAATTTCTTGAAACAGTAACTGCAAAAAAAAAGAACAATCTGAAGAAGCATGAGTGGGTATAGAATGTATTTTAAACTAATTATTTTGGTAAGGTTTGTTTTAAAAAATGCAATACCCAGAGAATACAGCTGGAGTTTAAAATAATCATGTTTCCAAATCAAGGAAAATAAAAATTCTTCAAAATGGGGGTGTTCCCATCTTATTCCTTAGGGTAATTAAAGATGATATGCATTATTTGATTTTTATAAGCATACAGTGTTCATGTGTAAGAAATAGTAAACATTTAAAAATGTTAGTTTGATACATGATTGATCTCCAAGTGATTTCAAATGCCAGCTATATAATAGTGTTTTTTCCCCTGTAGGATTCAGACCAAGCAATTAAAACTGCATCTTCATTGTACATTTTGTACCCCTTCTAGCCTCAAACTAGTTTTAGTGATCCCATGCCTGTATAACACGTAAAAAAGCAAAACAAAATAAAATGCTTTCTTATTTGCTCCCAAATGATTACAAATGCTCACACCAATTCCAAGTTCAGTTAGCGGTACAACAGAAAGTGTATATGTGTGTATTTCTCTCTCTCACACACAGTGCATATACACATATATGTATATTGTATGTATGTGAATGATATATGTACATGTCAACACTGGAAGTTTTTAAAAAGATGTTAGATAACCATTTGTCTGAAGTAGTATAGGGTTTCCTGTCTAGGGGTAGACTAGAAGACCTCCAAGGTCCCTTCCAACTCTGTTATTCTATTCTATTCTAGATGTATATAGATGATGTGTAAGAGAGAAGATATTAGAAGGATATTAAGGGCAAACAACCCAGCTGAATATGTAGCCAATTTCAAGAAATATTATTACATATTGCACATATTGCACACTATTCTGATTTTTTAAAAAATAGCATTTATGCATTAACTGTTATTCATCCTGCCTGATTTGAGGGTGTTGAATGGTTGGGGGGGGAGCGGTTGTTTTGTTTTGCTTTATTCTTACTAATTAGTTACTTTTTTTTCTGTTGTGGGATTTCATTTCTTCAGAGCTTCAAAGGAAGTTGATAAAATTTTTATATATTTATTCCGGAAGGCCGATAGCAATGTATGATGCATAACTCATGCTATGAATTACAGCTAGAGGAAGGACAGAGCTCAGGGGCATACATATATTTTACATACCAAAGGTCTCAAATTCAGGTTCCAGCACTACAATTCTTCCTTAGAGGACTACTGAATCTGAATATGAGGGCCCTCCCTCTTAAAATTATGAAGCTCATTATGCAGTATGGAGTAAGGTAAGGAAAGAGTTGACATCCTTTTTCAAATTGTTCGATTCAGTTTGGGAAATTGATTGGATTGAATTTGGATGTTAGAATCAAATAATAGATTTTCTCTGATTTTTATTTAGTTTGAAAGGGTAGTTCAATTCCATGACTTTCTAATTATAATCCTGAATCAAATTTCTGTACAGGTCGAATCTTATTTGTAATCTCTTGACTGAAATATCTAAAATATGCATTGCATTGGAATGTGTTCATTCTCAACATTTTTCAAACAAAGAAAAATACTACAAAACCATAAATGATAAAGGGTACTTTAAAATATGAATATTTCAAAGTGAATTTAAAAATATATTATAATAACAATAGTATTAGGTTTTATCAAACAGCAAAATAGCAATTAATAACAAACAAAGCACATTCCAGATGAGAAAATTTGAGTAATAAAAGTGAATTACTGCCAATTACAATACTATATGAAGACAAGAACAATCCTTAAACTATATATCCTGTTCTTTCAAGAGAAAGATTTTTCTATCCATTATACAATTATATACCTCTATCAGATATTATAAGCTAGGAGTTCATAATTTTTGGTTCCAGAGATATATTCCTCTGTCTTGCAATTTTTCTTTTATAGAAAGAAGAAATCATTTAACACATGTGGAGCAATATTCTTTTAATTCTGATCAATTAAATTTCATTAATTATATTAAAACTGCATTCAGTCAGACTCATTATATGTGTATCTATATATTTGTAGTGAATGTAGTATCAACAATCCACTGAAGAGACTAATGGAGCCTCTAGTTCAAAATATTCATTTTTTTTTCTTTTAAACTCTGTCACTACAAGCAGAATTTTAACCTACAGAAAATAGAGTAAAAAATTTAATACCAGTAACGAAAAAGATTGAAAAGAATTTGGGCATTATATATTCAATAATTATTATTTTTTTAAAAGTTACTTCATTTTTCTTTATTTTACCAATGTAAGATATTTGCCAATGACTTCAGGATTCACATCCCACATAATGTAAAACATTTTAGCCAACCTCCCTTTGTTGTTTAATTCTTGTTAATACACTGGTGACCCCCAAATCTCTCTCTTTCACATGCATTTGGGGGGAAATGGAGAAACATTAATTTGGAATGAATTGCATTAAATAGATACATATTCATGATGCCTAATTCACAATTGCAGGCTTTAAAAAAAACAGCAAAGAGTAGTAAATATCCCAGAACCATATAAATCAAGGCTTTCTATCCAATACTGACTTGTATACATTTTGTACATGAAGTGAAAAATCGAAATGACACCATGAGCTGAGATCAGAGGCAGGAAAATGCTTCCCCTCTGAAATCAACTGTGACAAGCAGGCTATTTTGGATTGCTAGCTCTCTGTTAAGTCCATTCCTGCCTTTGTCTACCATAGATATAAAATAACATTCCTCTACTTAAAGAAGAAAGCTTTCATATTTTATTGCAAATAAAGTAAAGTACCCAGACCATTTTACCTGGGAAACACAGCAGGACCTTTACCTTAATAACAATAGTTAAGATCATGGTCAGAGTTGATCTCCAACTTAACCCCATTATAACCCTTCTTCACCTTCTAAATCGTCTAAATCTTAGTGAATTGTTCGCCTGAAATTCTTCATTAAAATGACCCTGAAACAGGATATCCTGCTTGACAGCATATTTAATACATGCACCTGCAGCAGCCATACAATAACTTAACAGTGAATAATAATTGAGGTAGGAGGTTCTGAAGCCTTCATTTGGTAAGAAATAGTTCAATAAAAATAGGAGAGAGAATCCAAAGCAAAATTGTAGCATATGAAGGGGGAAATCCATCATCACAGAATAATACCAATTCATTCATTCCCCGTGCTGAGTTACAGAACAAAATACTGCATTCATATATATTATTTGGCATCTAGACAGTCATCCACTTAGAGCAGAGTAGTGCTTTGAGTAGTGCTTAGAGTAGTGTAAGAACAATACACTAGTTAACTATTGTATCTAGTGCACACATAAGTGTAACTCATCTAAGAAAATGCAATCCATACTGATAAGGCATTTTGTAGTAGTTTATTTCAAACTTTAATAGTACATCCTTGAGAAACTCTTTATGTTTATTTTCTCCTTGTACTATATTTAAAAAAAAAGAATAGCGGTAAAGTTAGTCATCATTAAAATCTTTCTTTCAATAAATTGCTTTGTAGCAACTGAAGGAAAGATCATTTCTTCCTTCTTCCCTCCAACTCTATTCCATTTGTCTTTGAAGTTTATGCTTCTGCCTTTAATTACCTTTGATGGAGTGGTAAGAGTCTTTCCCCAGAACACTTTATATACTTAGGCTGATATATATCATAAATGAGAAATCTTGTGCTTCAAGCAGCACTTCAAACTGTAAGGACACATCACATTGACATACACTCAATAATAACATTTCACAGCTCTTAACTAAGCTGGTAAGAGCTTCTCCCTTCCCTGAGACAGATGCCCCTTCCTGCCTGTGTACTGTTTTTTTTTTTTGCAGATGGAGTGATGTCTTTATTTAGGAAGTTAGAAAAAATTGCTTGGAGTCATCAGCAGTTTCAAGAATTCACTGCAGAAAGAGGGATAAAGCTTATTCAAAAGATAGATGACAGCTTCTCATTGGGGAATGATATAAAATGTATTTCCTCATATAAAAAGAGTTGCTGAAATATAGAATTATCACATATTACTAAAAAAACCCTTCCTTCCTTCCTTCCTTCCTTCCTTCCTTCCTTCCTTCCTTCCTTCCTTCCTTCCTTCCTTCCTTCCTTCCTTCCTTCCTTCCTTCTTTCCTTTCTTCCAACTAAAAGCTATTAGGTCATCCAGCAAGTCCCTTTGAGAGAAATTGAAATTTCACTTTGTTTAAAGGAACTGAAAGGAAGACAGCTACTCTTAAGATTAGGATTTTTCAAGGAAAATCTCTGAAGAGCACTACATATGTATGAATTGATTTTAAAAAGCACTGTTCATAAAGTGTGACATTTAGAATGGTGTTTAACAGTGGATTTTCTTGAGCATGAATATGGGAATTGATGGAGAAAAAAGAATATGTTTACTGTCATTATATATATGCCATTTGTAATCCATTGAACAAATGATTGAACATTTAATGGCAGCAATTTGCTTATAGGTTTTTTTAGGTTTGCAATGAAGCATTCTTTGGCTCTGCCAAAGTTAAGTTATTACAGGTACTTAACTCAGTCCTATAATTGTTTACTGTCAATTACAGTCAGTATAATAGCAATGGACTAGGACTAGGAAACCTATACTCTAGCCCCCACCCCACTTAGCCAATCATGGGAACTTGGTCATTTTCAGACACTCACTTTTTTTTTCAGTGCAGCCTATTCACCGGTTGCTGCTGTGGGGATAGTTCCATGTCAGTTGCCTTGAGATATTGAGGTAAGACAAATATCTAACAAATACCTTTATTTATGTAGAAACCTCAGCACCCAAACCAATGTGTCCTACAAGGTGAACTAGTTATGCTATCATAGTACGGACTTCAGCATAAACAGCAATTATCATTATAAAAAGAAAGAACACAAAGATTACTAAGATAAATGGTAATAGGTAGAATGTTAAACAGCATCCTCCTACCAAGGCAAATCACTAGAAGGCAGCTGATTCGATATAGATGTTTAAGCAGCAGACTAGATCATGGGACATTGTGAGTTCTAGTCCCACTTTAGGCACAAAGCTAATTAAGTGATCTTGGGTAAGGCACTCTCTCTTAGCCCTAAAAAGGAGGCAAATCACTTCTGAAATCTTGCCAAGAAAACCGCAGGGAGATGCCTAGAGAAAACTACAAACTGATGTTTACTCAAAGGCGCATGCACACACACACACACACACACACACACACAAGCTCATTAGAGGTCTTCAAATAGAAATTGGATGGTCATGGTTAAATGTCAAAAATGCAGCAGTAGCAATAGCCATAGCACTTATAGTTATATACTGCTTCACAGTGTTTTTACAGCCCTCTTTAAGCAGTTTACAGAGTCAGCATATGGCCCCCAACAATCTGGCTCCTTATTTTACCCACCTCGGAAGGATGAATAGCTGAGTCAACCTTGAGCCTGGTGAGATTTGAAAAGCCAAATTGCAGTCAGCTGGCAGTCAGCAGAAGTAGCCTGCACTACTGCAGTCTAACCACTGCACCACCACAGCTCTAGAAGCTGTATTCAATAAGAGGCTCAACTAGATAATGTTCTGGTCCTATTAAATAGCTAATAGCTGCTGTGGAACTTCCAATTTCATTAGTTCCTAAATTGTGTTTCGCACAGATATGATTTTGAAAGAAGTTAAGCACACAAAAGTTTGTCTTATACATATACTTCTGTTATTCCCTCTTATATTGTTTTGAATGAAAGAATATATATATATATATATATATATATATATATATATATGTGTGTGTGTGTGTGTAAGGTTTTTAAGCTGATATTTTTTTTTTTTTTTAAATAATAAATAAGGGAGACTAGTATAGATCTATTTCGAGCTAGTTAGCTCTCTTCAGCTAGCCATACCCTTACTGGGATTCGAACCAGGGAAGTATTACATGTGAGGCAGTTGTAATTGCCTCTACACCACTGGCTCTCTCCTTATCAGCTATATATACAAAGTATATATATATACTTTGTATTACAACACCCTGTTAAGCCCCAATTAAGGGAGAAAGCATACTGCTTTCTTTTCTGTCTTTCGGCTCATCACCAGAGACCATACCGACAGAAAGCTATTTGTTTCGTTGCCTTTTGTTTACATGTGTGTAAGGTTTTTAAGCTGATAATTTTTAAATAATAAATAAGGGAGACTAGTATAGATCTATTTCGAGCTAGTTAGCTCTCTTCAGCTAGCCATACCCTTACTGGGATTCGAACCAGGGAAGTATTACATGTGAGGCAGTTGTAATTGCCTCTACACCACTGGCTCTCTCCTTATCAGCTCAGGCAGGGGAATAAGTATATACTTTGTATTACAACACCCTGTTAAGCCCCAATTAAGGGAGAAAGCATACTGCTTTCTTTTCTGTCTTTCGGCTCATCACCAGAGACCATACCGACAGAAAGCTATTTGTTTCGTTGCCTTTTGTTTACATGTGTGTAAGGTTTTTAAGCTGATAATTTTAAAATAATAAATAAGGGAGACTAGTATAGATCTATTTCGAGCTAGTTAGCTCTCTTCAGCTAGCCATACCCTTACTGGGATTCGAACCAGGGAAGTATTACATGTGAGGCAGTTGTAATTGCAGTATGCTTTCTCCCTTAATTGGGGCTTAACAGGGTGTTGTAATACAAAGTATATACTTATTCCCCTGCCTGAGCTGATAAGGAGAGAGCCAGTGGTGTAGAGGCAATTACAACTGCCTCACATGTAATACTTCCCTGGTTCGAATCCCAGTAAGGGTATGGCTAGCTGAAGAGAGCTAACTAGCTCGAAATAGATCTATACTAGTCTCCCTTATTTATTATTTAAAAATTATCAGCTTAAAAACCTTACACACAAAGTATATATATATATATATATATATATATATATATATGTGTGTAAGGTTTTTATATATATATATCTTGTTCCTTTCTACCAAATGTCTTCTATTCATTCTTAAAGTTCCAGAAAATTGGTAGGACAACTCATTAGAAGGTGCTTGTTACAGACAGTTTAAGCTTTTAGTGGTGTAATAAAAGATAGGAAATAGTTATTATGGCATTTTCAAGAGAATGGCAGGTGATACCATTAGCTAGCATGACAGAGATTTCATTATGGCAGAGAATTAGGCTTTGTACATCCTTCCAAATGGTATGATCACAATAAAAAGAAATATCCCAGCACAGTAAAAGCATCCAGTTCTTCTATATTTCTTGTAGTTTGATGTGAAGCCAGTTATTCTACCGAAATAAGCAGAAAGTCAGTCATAAGTTAATTACAGTTGGGTGGAATAGGAATATTTACCAAGGTTTTACATTAGATAAAGGCATTTGGTTTATATATATTCTGTTGTGGTTCTTTGGAATAGAGAGATGGATATTTAATCAGAATTGGTGGGGCATTGTAAATAGGTTAAGAATGGATTACTATGACCTGACACTAACTCCAGTTATAGTTTTTCTCCAATTGATGAAAAATTATACCATGATTAGCTGCTGAATTTCAGTAACATAGTTTGAGGACCATTTTTGTGGCCAGAAGAAATGGACCTGGGGTTGCAGGCAGCCTGTAATTTTTCTATGAGTTTATCACTTCTGACTTTAACCACTGTACTTGCGCAGTTTGGCAGTCTTATGTTGACAGTTGGGATATAATAAGCAATAAAACATTCCTCTTCCTTAAAATTTCATTGGATCTTGAATTCTGATTTGCAATCTTCCAGCAATTTTCTTCTTAAGGAAAGGGGTGGGGTGGGGGAATCTTCAGTGACTAATGCCAGAACATAAACCATTTATTACCATTACTCTTGATGCATTGCTTGTCACAGTTCAGTCTTCAGATACATAAAATAACTTGTGTTGCCTCTCACAACAAGGAAAATCAACTCCAGATAACAATGTTATAGAGGATGTGATAAATTCATATGGTAATGAACAGCTGGGATGCAGCAATGACTCACTTGCAAACTAAGATACAATCTCTAGCTCTTGAATAACGAAGGTTCAAAATTGTTTTTCTGCAGTTGCAGGATAATTCATTTTGATTGTATTAGGAGATAGAATTCAGAACATTCACAAGCTGTCCCATAATATCAGAAACATCTGTCCAATTGATTAAATATAATGATGAATATTTGAGCTTTAATTTTAATAACAAATGTAAGCTAAACATACTGTCAACTCTGAAAGTGGCCAGACTGAGGCCATCTTTGAGGCTTCAGTATTGCCACAATGGAGATATGGGTTAGGGAGAGGGAAATAGAGATAGCTGGGGGTTTGTAGCCAAAACAAAATATTTTCCCTGGGAACCAAGGACATTCCAACAGGTGACTGAACAGAGAAAGAGTGATGTTACCAAACAACTAAACCTTGCACCCTGTTTGGATCATATGACTGTTTGGGAAAAGGGGGCAACTTTTACTTTTAATTAGATGAAAACTGCAGGAGACTTTAGAGTTGGTTTTCACCAGCCTGTGCCAATATGAAAGATCCAATAAAACTGTTATTTGACAAATCTACCTGCCTCAGAGTCCTGTTTGTTATGGGTGTATTACTTGGAACCTTAACACATACACTTTCTCTAGGGCTATCATTCTCTACCTCTGCTGCCTGATTCAACTGCTCAAATAGTACAAATTGAGATATCTGCTATGGAGGAGTCTCTTTGGAACTGTTTGGTTCCTTGACCCTTCTGGAGATAAGATTTCTCTGTGTGAGCCTTGCAAATCTGGGGACATTTCCACCCTTCCCAACCTTTCTATCTCTCTCTAACTGATTAAGATGCTCAGTCATTGGCTTTGGGGGTCACACTTTCCTACAATGTAAGAGGATTCCCTCCCAATCAATTCTGCTCTTGAGTTGCACCAATAATATCTCAGGGGCCCTGGATAAATTCAGTATAGAAAAAACACTGGTAAGCATTTTGGAGTAGAAAGGGGAAAAGTATACTTAATTAACAGGGCTTACAATGAGGCACAAGACAGAACACATTAAATAGTTACATGCACCCTTTATTTGAAGGATGTAAAAAAAAAATTCTTCCTAGCTAGGAATATCGATATTCTGGGATTTCATTTTTTTCTTTCACATGTAAATATATGTCTTTTTCAGGCAGAGGGAAATATTTATGGCTTAGAGTATGTGCACTGATTTTTCTTTTTATCTCTGCTGAAATAAATGAGTTCACAAAATGTAAGGACATTATGCATACTTGGCTGAGAGTAGCAAGTACTTAGGACATGGGGGTCCTATGTTTACAATTTTATCATTTACAATAGTGTGTATATTTGGTGGTGTTTGTATAAGATTGATGAAATTAGCTTTTAGGCTCTGATCATTTCTGAAGTAGGATTCATATAACATTTATACTGCCTGCAGTGTCACACACACACGCAAGCACACACACACACACACAAACCCTGCTGGTTGGTGCTGTTAAAGCATCACATGCCAAACCCCACCCCCCAAATCCAACAAAATTCTTTCTCAAAGCCTAGAGAGGAAGCTTACGTATGACACATTTGAAGTGAAAAGGATTGAGTCCAAAAACTGAATGGACAATTAGTCCACCTTGATGGGAGAATTCTTTTAATAAGGAAGCTTAACAATAGTCAAGCTCTAGAGGAGGCAAGATACTTTAGAGAAATCTTACCTTGATGTATCTGTAATATTGCTAGAAATGAATTCTCCTTTATTACTCTAAGCAGGTATAATGTTGATGAGGAAATACATATTTTTATTGATTTTGTAAAAAGTGCTTGTTTCCAATGTCTTCACTTTCTTTACTTTAAAGACATCTTTGTGAGAATTATATTTTTAATTGTAATTGTACAATGAATATTTGATGAACTATATTCATAAGGTAATCATGAAAAAAAAAAAGAATTCTAATCCTAAATAAGATGTTGAATAATAATTAAAAGTACTGAAGACTTGATTAACAGTGTTAAGGGATTAGAATGAGAATTAAAGGGGCCATGAGCCCTGGGGCAAAATCAAGGACTTCAAACATCTTTTAAAAAATCATGGTTTTAAAAAATATTAAGAAAATTACTGGTTTAGGAAATAGTTTGTGAAAAAGATGTTAACATGTCATAAAGACGTTTTCCAAATCTATGAATGAAAAAAAATATATTTACAAGAATTTGTATCTCTGTATAGAAGATTAACATTAACTGAAGTTTAAATGTCTCATTGTTTACTAGTCTGTATCAGTCTCCAAACACAAAGTTGTTCATATGGATTCAGAATTAGCAAACAATATGCCTCATATTGGTTTATTTTTTTTAAAAATATTTTGGTCACTTTGCAATTGAAAAAAATGATATTATCTTTCTCTTTATTATATACTAGTATATGCTGATGGTTCTATCAGAAGATTAGCAAAGAGGAATTCGGTAGTAGTATATATTTTTTTATCTTAGGTGCAGGGTACATAGCAATAGCACATAGATTTATATACCTCTCTATAGCATTTTACAGCACTCTGAACAGTTTACAAAGTCAGTATATTGCCTCCAACAATATGGGTCTTCATTTTACTGACCTTGGAAGGATGAAAGTTCAACTTAAAACAGTCAAGATTGAACTCCTAGCAGTGGACAGAGGTAGTCTGCAGTACTGCATTCTAACCACTGCACCACAATTGCTACATAGGATTCTATGTAACTTATTAGATAAAACCTTGGACCAAAGAGAGAGAAATCACTAGATGTTATCTTTGATTTAATGGTAATTTAAGGCTTGTGAAAATATGAGACTGAAAAATGGCAGTTCAAGAGAGTACATTTACTCTGAAACCCATAGTTCATTTTCTAGAATTGGCAAGATAAAGATTTCAAAGAATTTGAAGGTTATTAAGGTTTCTAAACTTAATTTTTATTTATTTTTTATTTATTTATTTTAGGTTTTATATACCACCCTTCTCCCGAAGGACTCAGGGCGGTGAACAGCCAACTAAAATACATGTAGACAAATATAAATAGTTAAAAAAGAATTAAACCCTAGGCTGTCCCTATAAAAATCTAAAAAACCCCAATTAAAATAAATTAAAACTTTGTACACCCATCCCAACTAATCTAAAAACCCCATTTAAAAATCCCATTTGAGTCAGCTCAGGCCGGCCTGCTCGAAGAGCCAAGTCTTCAGGTCACGTCTGAAGGCCCTCAGGTCACTGGTCGTTCGTAGTCCAGGGGGCATCCCGTTCCAGAGGTGGTGTTTTGGTAATAGGTTTAATTTCTAAACCTATTACCAAAACCTTTTTCCAATCATAATCTTGTGAGTTTGGTATGTAAAGGAAATCAAGTTGTTTTAGATGGAGACTGAATAAAATGTTGTTATAGAAGGAAGCAATTGTGGAAAATTGTAAAAAGAAATTAAAATATTTTTTGAAAATATTTTCAATGAATGTACTGATTTAAGAATAATTTGGGATGCAAATAAAGGTTTTGTTTTATTTGCATTTTATCAGAGATTTCACACAACATAATAGTGAACTCAAAAAGAAGAGGCAAGAGAAAACACAAGCTACTTTGGTTTAGAAGATAAAGAGAAGAAAAAAGAATTTAATTTAATATAAGAATTAAATTTCCCAACAAATTAAGCTCTTACAACAACAGTTATCTATGTGAACAGTAAGAGAAATAGAAATAAAACTGAACTATGTAAAGCAAAAATCACCTTTGAGTTTGCAAAACAAAACAGGAAAATAGTTGGCATATAAATTATGAAAAAAAATGATAATGAAATGAGAGATTCTATGTTAATTGATAGCATATCCAGGCAAAAAGCATTTTATCAATATTGATCTAACTTGTATAAAGCAAGTGACATCTCTATGTAGAAAAGAAACAAAATTTACCAAGGATACAAAGGAACAGAAACAGATTATGAATGGACCTACACAAATAAAGGAAGTTTCTGAAGCTATAAAATGGATGAAGCAGGAAAGGACCATATGGATTATCCTTTCCTTTGTTTTTAAGATGAACTTTTACAACCTTTACAAAATATAGTGAACTTTATTTGACAGGGAGGAAAGGTTCCAGAGACTTGGGAAAAGGCCAATACAGCACTAATACCTTTAAAAGGACAAGGTTTAATTCTAACAATAAACTATACACCAATGTCATTGTTGAAACGAATGACTATAAGTTCTTTACAACAATACTGAATGAATAAAAGTAATTTTGAAAGAATTAATTCATGAGACTTAATGTGGCTTTTTACTAAAACGACAGAAATGTGTTGGACAGTTTGGAATATTTGGAGCAACATAATGAAAAAGAAGCCCTATTGATTTTTTTTTTTTTTTGGCGATATCCATTTATTTCTATACAGTCTTCACAGTAAAGTGTTTATTCTATGCCAAATTTCCTGTAATCCTTTAAGAATTGAACCTGACAAATTATTCCAAGCTATGACAAAAGTCCAACTTTTTATATATCTTTGTGACATTCTGATCACCAGCATCTTTAATTCTTGTGAATGAACGTCACCAAAATATATTGGTGCCTGAAAAATTGTTCAGAGGTGTCATGTTAAAGGTTGTTGGCTTTGCTTCTTTGGTAGATATGTAAACAGCTTTCTTCTGAAGACAAGTCTGAGCAATTAGGTCCTTGAGGGACAGAAACAAACTCCATCTATAGAATTCATTTTTATTGCCTATGAAAACAGCCTCCCACTGCTTAGAAGTCTGATTCAGGCATCCAGGCCCAAAAACAGCCATTCTCACAGCAGTAGCTACTTTGCCAACTCAAGCAACTGATGCAGAATCTTCTTCTGGCCGTATTGCACTTGGAGGGCAAATTGCTCCCGGCGCCTTAATTCCAAATAAGCCTGCAGGTTTTCCAAGCATCGTTTCCTACTCCTTCAAACTGGAGGAAAAAGCCTTCAGTGTTAGCACTGTGGCATCAAAGAGAAGCTTCTTCTGAGCAGCACTCAGGTTGGGTATCATAGTTACTGACTAGATCAAGCAAGTGGTCCCTTTTCTATCAGTGTTAGCCTCTTGGTCTTTAAACTCTTTGAATTCCTTTGCAGACATAGTCAGCACCTGCAATGCCACTGAGAGCTCCTCCTCAGTGAAAACTCTTTCCCAGACAATCACAAATGCCCCTTCCTCACCCACCATTTCCTGATGGCAAAGGAAGTTGCATTGGTCCAGGACCAGCTTTTCTTCCATGTCTGTATCTGTGTACCTATTAATTTTCTGAGGGGTGGAAAAAGCCTTTGATAATTTGAATTGGGTTTCTCTTCAAAGTTTTGGAAGGCATAAATTTTGGATTAAACTTTTAAGATTGATTATACTATACAAAAAGCACAAATAATTATAAATGGAGATTTAACAAAGCTTTGTGAGATACAAATAGGAACAAGACAGAGATACTATTTCTTTTCTTGTTTGTTTGGGTTCTTGAAATAGTAAGCAGAGATATAAGATGAAGACTTTAATTTTAATTTATTTATTTTGTCAAACAATTATTAGATAACTGGTATAAGTATAAACATAGTTATAAATAAATGAAATGAATACAAATAAGAAAAAAGAAAGAAACAATAGGACAGGGACGGTAGGCATGTTTTGGTGCTCTTATGCTTGTGGAAGTAAATATTTTTTAAAAAAGAAACTTATACATTAAAGACTTTTTTAGATGATGATGTTGATTTTAGAACTTCATTTAAAGGGAATGGAAACATTAATGGGAAATCTGAAAAATATTGATGCATTAGCAGATTTTTAGATCAACGAGCAGAAGACAATGCTAAAAAAAGACATGAAAATAGAAGGTAAAACAGAATTGATGAAATAAATGGATTTTAAGACAGAGAAGAAAGTAATCTGAGTATCACAAGGATAAATATGAAATGTATGTTATTTCAAAACAACTATGTTAAGACATGGAATGAAGTTTTACAAAGATATGTGTTTTAAAAAAAAATACAATTGTCATTGCTGGGAGAATTCCTGTCACAAAAATGAATGTCCTCACTAGAATGATGTTTGTTCCAGACAATACCTGTTTCGACATTTTAATTTTTTGGTAGTATAAATCAATCTTAAAAATTCATTTTCAATTCAACAGTGGGAAAAGAATATATTCACATTTATGTAACATGGGAGAAAAAATCTTTAGTTAAATATGAGGTGTAACTATAAGAAAAGAGGAAGAAAGGGTTTACCTGATTTGATATTGTACATTGCCTCTTGCTGTTTGATTTGGATGAAAGAGTAGATGTACTTAAATAATAGATGGTTTTTTTGAGTTAGAAGGGCTCAGTATTCCAGAATGTTCTTTGATTGCTATTCATGGTATTTTACTATATTATTTCCTTACACTGCCATATATTGCATATGTTGTATCTCCCCTTCCCACTTTTAAAATGCATGTTAACATTCAGATTCCTAAATAAACCCTTAATTGCATCAAAGGCTCATTGAAAAAAAACAACCCAAATACACTTCATCTTCCTTGTTATTTCAACTTTCTCATATGCTCATTGTAAACAACTTGAGTGGAGACCTTCCTCTATTTATCTATGTTCTGATTAAATTGTGACTCTCAGCAAATAAGCCTTCTGACTCCCTATGAATGTGGAAAAATGTCCAACCATCAATAGATGGTCTCCTGAAAATGTCTCCACAATATAGGAAGGGGGAAAGCTGCACTTGTATTGGCTATAGGCATCTTTTGCTATAAGCAGGGATATGTACATCCATATCTAATCCTTATTTTATTTTGGAGCACAGATATGTGTTGTGGTACTTCATGCTTCTTCCTTATATAAAATACACTATTGTAGCCCGATTTTCTTAGTGGTTCTTGATACCAAGAATCAAGACTGATTTTAAAAAAAAGAGTAAATATATATATATGTAGCTGTTTTAAAACACTTCTGATAAGTGCTATCATGCACCCAAAAAGTAATACCTCTTAATTATTATCTAAGTACTACATAGCCTTAGTTTGTGCCTACACACACACACACACACACACACACACATTTGGAGACAAATCCAGGGATGCTATCAAAGGAACATTTGGTTGTAAACTAGTTAATTATTTCATTGCAGAAAGCTGTTTTAAACAGCTGTAACTTAAAACTTTGTTACTCAAAAATAAAATTCAACTGAGCCTAGCAGTCAGCGAGATTCCTGGCATTGTGACTGAAAAAAAGAATTGTTCAAGCATCCTTATAGCAGCACCTGAAATCTATTCAACAGAGATCTTTTTTAAAAAAAGCTTTTAAAATTATATATTCATCATTTGTTCTCATTCTATTTATTAAAAAAAACACATGTGTTTGACTATATTAGTTTTATAATTACTTTGGGTTCTTTTTCCTGTGCATCATCAATTCAGGCATGCTTATTGTTGTAATGCCTAATATGCAGAAAAAGAGATGCTCATTGTGGACTATTTAAATCAATTGATAATGGTTGCATAAAGCAATTATCACAACTTTATTATCTCTGAGAATTTCCAACAGCTCTTTTTTAACCAGATAATTTATTCTGGTTCAGAAATATATATACATACACACACACACACATACACACACACACTGGCACATCCTGTCTCAACTTTTGTGAGATCAGTTATTATGTCTAGATATCAATAGGTGCTTACAAATGTGAAAATACAAGTGAACTCTACTTTCCATCTGGCTAATAAATTAGGAGTTTGGAGAGTTTGCTTGACTATGACCATGATCTTGATAATTATACATTCATGTCCTTATCAGAAGCAACACTTCATAAACTAGGTACAATTGACATATCATTCTAGACCATAGAATTTTGGGTTTGTAGTCGATTAAGTCATTCTTGCCCACTCCAGGAATCCAAATTACACCATCCCAATCTCATTCCCCAGGTGTGCCTGGTGAAGCTGAGCAGGACACTCTCCTCGTGAGTGGCCTGCTTTGTCTGAGCTGATCTCGCCTTCTCTGCATCAGTAGGGGGTGGTTCTTGCCCCTTGTCTGAGCTCTATTCCTCCCTGCCTGCAGGCCTAACTAATTCTAAAAAGCCTTGCCTGGACTGACTCTGTCCTTCTTCAGTTTCTTCCAAGGGCAACGGAGCTGCCCTCTCGCTCTCTGTCAGTTCTTGTTCCATCTCATCTTCCCCCACTGATTGAGACTCTGACTGGGGCATGACAGCAGATAAGTTATTTGCTCAAAGCTTCTTTTGGATACAAATCATCTAAGATTGCTTGGATCTATTATATTAATGCCACTAAGATGATCTATAATTATCTATAAATTAATGAAACCCTTGATAAAAAAGGAAACCTGGTTAGGTATCTATTTTGCTCCATATAAATGCACAGGTCTTTTCACATATGGATCTAACATAATAAATTGTACTCTAATTCTAAATTATGCATCATTTTCAGTCATATTTATTGGCTCAGTTTATATAATATATGCCAACCTTCGTAACTGAAGATTTTTTGTTTTCTCTTGTCTGCTTTTAAGGAAGGCAGTATTGAACACATTATTAACTTTTATTTGAAATACCAGTTTATGATAGGCAAAATAAGAGAGACATTTTATTCACACTATAAGTCAGAACTGACTATTGCCAAAGTCTAAATCAGATAACTTCAGGGGAAAAGTTGTGCTTGGTTTTGTAAGAATCACTGCTGAATTTGTCTATAACATTCTAAACAACTTTAAGATACACAGGCTACTCAGAAAACAGGCAGTGGTAACTCAGCCATTACTGAATGTGTTGTGGTGATTAGGCTAATACAGACTTGAAAAAAAGAATATTTAAACAGAAACAGTTTACAGGAAAAACAATTCTCTAAAACTTTGAATGAGTTTGTAAAATAGCCCAGGTTTTCAGGTGGACCCATAGATAGAATATAGATGTTTTGGAGAATGTCTGAGTACAAAGCCAAAAAAATTAGAGTGTAAACATACCAGAAGATTATTTTCTCACATTGGCCAAAGCTCCCCCCAAAAAGAAAATACTTCATTTCACTGTTATTGCAAAAACAAATATACTACACAAGACAAATTGCCTCTGAAGCTGGAATTGCATGTGGTCTTTACAACTAATAGGCATTCATAGATTTTCATGAATTTTAGCCATTTAACTATTACTACAGTTATTGCAGTGCATTTCATAATTATTTTATGATTTTTTTAAAAACCTGACTGCATAAAATGGAGAATACACACACACACACACACATACACACACATACACACACACATTCTATAGGTCAGTGAGTGAGTTTTGAAACATTGTAACCAAGTCAAATACTTTATATGATTTTATAATCAAATGCTTTTCTCTATGTTATAATCTAGATTATATCACTTTCTCAAAAAGAAATTATTCATATATTAGCATTCAAGAATTGTTGTTGCCTTTCTTTGTAAAAAAAATATTTTCTTTGAAAATAAGTATGTCTTTCTAAAGATGTAATTTTAGATACAAACTGAAATCCATTTTAACAGAACTCATGATATTGCATGCAGAATTTAAAGCAGCACCTTAGTAGAGCGAAGGGAATGTTGTTATATAAATTTCAGGTTTGGAAATCTCTTTGACCTGACTGTATTAACTTTAAAAACAATGTATGACTGGCATAAAGAGTTCAGCATTGATAAAAAACATATAACAGCAAATAAATAAATTTAAAAATGCAAGGAATCATAGCAGTCTCAGATTGCCCTTTTAAATCTTACTTTATTCTATTTTGAACTGTATAATTAGTTTCACTGATCAGTATAACCCATAGGATTAGTATCAACTTCCTCTAGTATTTAAAGGCAAGCATATTCCTATAGCTCTATTTCTGTCTGTGGAGAGAAATGGAGGAGGAGGAAGAGGAGAAGGAGGAGGGGAGGAGGAAGACCCTCATATTACACAGTGGCTAGAGGAAGGAATTGAAAGCTCTACTACCATTGCCTGGTTTGGGGATTTAAAATACTGCAGGAACTGGTAACTGTCTCTATTATGATAAGAATTATCAAGAAAACAAGCTAATGTTTTTTTTTAAGTAATTAACAAGATTTTCAAGGAAAAAAAACTATATCTGATAAAATTAAGGAACTGTGACATGGGATTGTAACACTTTATGTATTTAATGAGCTGATTAACACTCTTGGAAGACTACAGTTTTACATCATGTACTGCTAGAACTATTGCATTTTAAAAAACTTTTAAAATTGAGTTATAGATACTCTGCCTGGAACTGGATTTTCAGTTAAAGAGTTAGGATTTTTACCACTAGGAATTATTTTAAAGACTCGGAGAGCTGGATTGTTTGAAACAGTCATGGCAGTGAGATTTTAAAATTGCTTTTCATCTAAAAATAACTGGCTGAATATGAAAAAAAAATCAACATATAATCTTAAAATACAATAATAGAGTTTAGTCATAAAACACACAAAAGGCAAATTATAAGTGAAGAAACCGACAGTCTAAAAGGCCTAGGCAAACAGAAAGCTTTAGTTTCTGTCAAGAAGAGAGGGAATCAGAGGTGGTATTCAGCAGGTTCTGATCAGTTCTGGAAAACCGGTAGCGGAAATTTTGAATAGTTCAGAGAACCGGCAAATACCATCTCTGACTGGAGATTTTACAGTATCCTTCCCCTACCACACCCACAGAACTGGTAGTAAAAAAAAATTAATCCCACCACTGGAGGGAAGGCAGCACAATTTACATTTCTTTGAAGAGTGAGTTACATACACTAATGCCATAGCAGAGACCTTTGTCTTCTTTAGAAATATGTCAAGGAGAGCCTCCTGAGCAAATCTTAAGGCATGGATATTGGGATTGGCATTTAGAGGAGAGGGGGTGGGAAGGGGTCATTTCCTGTTAGGTAAAAATCAACATACACTGTTTGAGAAAGCTGAAAAACAATGTTGGCCTTAAAAAACAAAACAAGCATAGGTTCCCTGATAAATCTACCTGTTGTAGAATTTCAAAGCAATATTTATGCTTTTTCTGTAGGTGGCCAAAAATATTAAAAGTTGGAATCTTACCACAGTAAAGCCATCTGCCTCTGAATTCTTTATATAGGCATCCTGAAATATAATAATGATCCAAAGGTATGATTAGTCCCAATAGGGCTTCTTTTACTTGGAGGAAATGATCCTAATGACTCTTAAGAATAATTTTCAGCACTACATGATACTCAGCCTGTAAACAATCCAAACCACATCCTAATTCCAAAAGGTTCCTCTATGCTTTTAGAAAAAAAAGTTTTCTTTCTGCATTGAGAACATGTCCTGTTAGTTTAATAGTGTTTAAACGGCTTAATGAGATGCTAAAGGTTATTTTTTTCCTTATTATTAACCAGCGTGAGTGTCCTAAGGGAGGGAGGGGGAGGAGAGAAAATAAATAAAATAAGAAGTAAAAATTAAAAAATAATGCAATTATTACAGTGGAGAGAAGGTCATTTCCTGTTCTGACCCAGGCTTAACAGAATCACAAAACAGATTCCTTGTTCCAAAAAAACACCCCCTTTTTTATTTGGTTAATGTAAATTCCTGACATTCACACTCAGAAATGTTCTGGCAAGCCTTCCAATGTTTAATTGCACAAACAGACTTTATCAGTCCTTGGATAGTGGCCGGGCTGAGAGCTTCCACTCAAAACGCTGTAAAATGAAATACTGTGGAATCTCTGGAGACGACCATAATCCGTTCTGAGAATTTGGTCATCATCCGATTTTGACATCCCCAGAAGTGCATGTGTGGGGAAAAAAAGGTGTGGCATAGAAGGCAAAATCTTTATATTTATTTATTTATTTATCAATTGCTTACAAGATCATAGGTATAAGCAAAACATAGTTATGAATACATGGATACATATAAGAAAAATAAAATATAAAAGAAACGATAGGACAGGGAAGGTAGGCACGTTGGTGTGCTTATGCACTCCCCCTACAGACCTCTTAGGAAAGGGGTGAGGTCAATAGTAGACAGTCTAAGGTTAAAGTTTTTGGGGTTTGGGGAAGAAACCACAGAGTCAGGTAGAGTATTCCAGACATTGACCAATCTGTTGCTGAAGTCGATTTCCTGCAATCAAGTTTGGTGCGATTAACCTTGAGTTTGTATCTATTGTGTACTCTTGTATTGTTATGGTTGAAGCTGAAGTATTCATTGACAGGTAGGACATTGCAATGTATGATTTTATATACTATACTTAGATCGGATCGAAGGCGGTGTTGTTCTAGGTTTTCTAGGTCTAGAATTTCGAGTCTGGTGGCATAAGGTATTCTCCAACGAGTAGAGGAGTGAAGAACTCTTTTTGTAAAATATTTCTGGACTTACTCAACTGTGTTAATATCAGATAAGTAATGTGGGTTCCAGACTGATGAGCTGTATTTGAGTATTGGTCTAGCAAATGTTTTGTATGCTCTAGTTATTAATGTAATATTACCAGAGAAAAAGCTACGTAAAATTAGGTTAACAACTCTTAATGCCTTTTTGGCTATGTAGTTACAGTGGGTTCTAGCACTTAGATCATTTGAGATGAGTACTCCAAGATCCTTGACAGAGTTTGGATCATCAACAAGGTCTTGACTGTATTTTTATTTCCGGTTTTTTTTTTTGCCAATATATAGGACAGAGCATTTATTTGTTGAGATTTGAAGTTGCCATTTGTTTGACCATTCTGATACATAATCAAGGTCTTATTGAAGGCTAGCAGTATTGTCTGTGATGTTGAATAGCTTTACATCATCAAGAGAACACAGTTGCTCTTGATATGATCACAGAGGTCATTTATGTAGAGTATGAAGAGAGTTGGTCCTAGAACACTGCCTTGGGGGACACCGCTGTTGACAGGTACAGAATTTGATAGGACGCTCCCAATTTTGACCATTTGTTGTCTGTTTGACAGGAATGCTTCTATCCAATTATGCAGGTGTCCAGAGATCCTGTAAGATTTTAGTTTTGGGAATAGTTTGTCGTGTACCACTGAATCAAAGGCTTTAAGAAGTCTATGTAGTTGTATCTATTGCTTTGTCCTGATCGAGTTGTGTAGTCCATATGTTTTTGCAGTGTAAGAGTTGCAGATTACAGGATAATTTTTTTCTGAAACCAAATTGTTTATTAGAGAGTAGGTTGTTTATTTCTAAATGGAAAATGATGGATTGGTTAATAATTGATTCCATGACTTTACAGGTAAAGAGCATAAAGAGATTGGTCTGTAATTTTCAACTAGGCTGGGGTCTCCCTTTTTGAAGATGGGGATGACCATGGCTAGTGACCATAGTTTTGGCAAGGAGCTGGTCCTGAAAGATTTTTCAAAGATTATGCTTAGAGGTTCAGCTATGGCAGTGGATACCTTTTTTAAGAAGTAGGCACATATTCCGTCCTGTCCAATAGGTAGAGGTGGTTTTAGATTGCATGGTGCTTTTTCAACATTGTCTTCTGTAAAATCATTATGTATTAGAACATTGTAGTTGTCTGTGGTTCAACTAGGAAATACTGGGCATGATCCATTGCTGTTTAAAAATACTGAGCCAAAGAATGAAGTTATAATTGGGGATTCCGTCATTGTGATGATTTTTGTGTGGATGTATGTTGAGACAAAAGTCAATCATGTTGTGGTCACTGTTGGAAAAGGGTTCTTTAATTTATATTCCGTAAATTGAATTCAAACTATTGCAGAAGATGAGATCAAGGCCGTTGTTAAGTCTAGTGTTGTTAGTTTCTAGTTGTTCTAGTACCAGATTTGTTACTGCATTGTAGAAGGTTGCATGTGTGGATTCAGTTGTACATTCGTTAAGGGTCCAGTTAATATGAGATAGATGGAAGTCACCAAGAAAGATAAAAGCATGTGGGCAGGATGCTGCCCATGTTAGCAGTATATTTAGCTTGTTTGCATTTTCGATGTCATAATCAGGCGCTCTGTAACATAGTAAGAACCGAAATGTGATATTTAAGGACAGTTCACAGACGATGGAATAGCAAGCTCCTGGATAACTTGGATTTTTTTAGATATAGGGACTTTTTATAGAAGATAGCAACACCACCTCCTCTACGGATTCCACGATCTGATCGATAAACATGATAGTCTCTTACTGTGGTAATGGAGTCATGGAGAGATGTGTTGAGCCATGTTTCACAGACAAATAAAATGTTGAATTTAGCTGTATTTAGTAAGAGGAGAAATTCAGGTATTTTATTTACAAGGCTTCTTGCACTGAGTAGCTTGCATTTAAGGCCAGTTGTACTTGGAATAGAGGTAGTTAGGGGCATGCATGCTTAGTTTTGATTGGTGTTGGATTGGATGGGGTGGGGTTGGATGCAGAGTTGTGGGTTGTGTGACTTTCTTTTGATGCAATCAGCTCTGAAGTCAATGTATAAGTCCTTTTATCCATTGTCTAGATGTTTTTTGAGTTCAGCGCAGAGTTTACGGGAGCGGATTCTTTGCAGTATGGATAAGTCTAGTCTTGAGTGAAGTTTTTTGTGGTTGGGATTGGTTTTTGCAATGGTATTTATTGTATGAATGAATATGCACTTGCTGGACTCATTTTTGCATACAACTCTACAAAATCTTGGGGCCCAGAGTCGTCATTGCTATCTCTGGTTATTTCAATGATATCTTCAGGATAGATGTTTGTTGTATTTGAGTTGCTTATGATATCACGAACTTTGGTGAAATTGGTGCGAAATTGCTGCACCTGTGTTTGGTCACCACCTGAGTACCCATTCACAACCAGAGGTAAAAACCTTTGGTTGTCACCCAAATTCCACCTAGCAAGGAGTCTCTATGTGGCACAAACTCAAATAAGCAAATCTTCACAATAATTAAGCGAATTAATTGTCTCCTGAAAACACTTTTGCTCCTATTTATTCTCTATGGGAGGGCCCATTCAACATCCACTTGTGCCTTTTTCTCCGAGTCGACCCCTGTCCTTTAGTTGTTCCCTTCTCTTGACAGCTCTGCACATTCACACATCTGGAACAGGCTCCAACTGTTTTTCTTTCCGCTGTTCTTCTTTTCCAACTCCAAAGGCAGCTGATAAATGTTGGAGGGCCCTGGCCCCCCTCTCTGCCTTTGATGCAGAGTCTTCCCAGACTCCAAGCCTGGCCCAAATTCCTCCCCAACCTCCTCATTGTCCGAGTCCGCTGTCAGCTCCACTGGTAGCTGGTGGGCCACAACATTTCCTTTATATCATAATACAAGATTTCAGGAAATTAATTTGGGCGTACTTCTCTCAGAAAGTTAACCTTTTTTTCTTTCCACACTTTCTGGATAATGAAGGTTTGGGGTGAGAAATTCTAAATATGAGGCATCTCCTTCATTTTCAGAATTTAATTTGATGGATTTCAGGGAGTGGAAATGACAGGGCTAAAGTAAGTTGAATCCTATTCTTCCTTCATGTTATGATAGTGTTCATAGTTAGCACATTTGCCCCACTACACAATTGTAAGCCGATCTTAGGAAGAGAACTAAGCAGAGAACTCTCAGATAAGCCAACTCACTACAACCAACTTGCTGCAGCCAATTCGCCATGGCCAACTTGTTATGGGACAATTCACTGCAGGATAAGAGTTATATTAATATTGAAGAAATAGTGGAATAATTAAAACAATAATTAATTAAGTATTTGAATACTTAAATTATTTGAACAAATAAATTAATTTAATTAGAATAATTTTAAAAGATGCCAAAGGAGGCACAAAATAAAATGTAAATGACAAAAATTAAAATATTTTTAATTATTTTAAATAATTAAATTGAATTATTGAATTGTCCCCCAGCAAGTTGTCCCATGGTGAGTTGGACTGCAGAGAGTTTACCATCGCAAGTTGGCCATGGTGAATTGGCTGTGGTGAGTTCTCCCATTCGGGGTACAACCAGTCAATGGACCTAATTTTACTTAGCTTGAGGTAAAATGATAGAAAATAATACTTTGCACAGCAATGTCTGAAAGATAGAGCCCTGCCGTACTCTGGATAGCTAATGTCTCATTAAAATCAATAGTGGAGAAATGTTTATGGAGTCCTGTTCCATCTCCAAACAAGGATGACTTTGTCAATGGAAATATGTAACTTGGTAAAACTGGAGTTGAATTATTATAATTTTTTTGTATGTATAATATTGTTTGCTCATTGGATCACTTTGTTTAGTTGGCTAATATTAAGAATAAACATAAAACACAAATGCAAGGCTATTTAAAACACTATTTCAACAATGGCAACAATATTAAAAACATACAGTACAGCCACTTTCTCTATAATAATTCACCCAAACCACTTATCCTTTATGTCTTTATCTGTTGGGTCAACTACCTGCTAGTAGGAGAAAAATAGAAAGGAAACTACCCTTTTTTCCTTATCAAGGATGTTTAAAGAACCCTTTAGATATCAAGAACACCAAAAAATTAAGAATAATCTCAACCAGATATGTTACCGAGGATCTTTAGAATTGTGATCAAGGATTCCCTGATCAAGGATCTTAACACTAGGCAGCTTAATAAGAAAACAATACAGGTTTCTGTTAATTTGGTCTCAAGTCCTCTTCAGAAACTGTTCGTTTGTTGCAATTATTCCAGAATACAGAAACTGGTCACAGAAACTTGTGACAATGATCTTGTAGCTCAAATTTTTAAAATACATTTTAATAAAAATGAGGGGTCTTTGATACTCTCAGAGCTTGGTTGTTTTCTTGCTGATGCACTGATGATATCTAATTTGGGAAATGAACTGTGTAAAAAAAAACAAGTTAAGAGAGCGTCCAGGACTTTTCATTTCAATCCCAAGTTACAAATATTTTCTTCTATCAATAAAGTTTTTATTTAATTTTCAACTTGTTTGCTGTTCCAGTCCCAAAAACTTCTACACAGTCATTCACCTTTATACACAAATGCATAATATTGTTTTGAACTACAAAAAAAATCTAAAAGGTTTGGATTTGGAGTTCAAGGAAATATTGGATTTTGCTGTTTCTTCCAACAACATATCTTAAGGTCATCTGGCATTCAGCTTACCTGACTTTAATTTTGCCGATTCTCTTCAGAGAATTTCCTATCTAACCTTTAGTCAAACTGTCTCTTATTGAGAATCAGAATAATGTAGAACATAGGACTGTGATAACCTAATTCAATGTAATTTAGTCATGAACTTAATTGGTTAACTTTGGTCCTATCATCTTCTGTCAGCTTAATTCACCTGCAAGAGTATAATTATGGGAAAGTGTCTGGTATATTACTTTGAAATCTAGGAAAAGTAGGAATAAAAATATAAGCGATCAATCATGCAGTGAATAATTCTTAGAACACCTTTTCAATTCAGAGAAGGTTACTTTGACCTAATTCTAACTGACTTCTGATTAATAGTTTTCTTCAATATTTTTATAATGTATGTATACCTCATTGCAGTTTTAGACTGTTTCATGAGCTGCTTTTCTAGACATATTTGTGAATAACAGTTTGTGTTTATTCTTGGCAATGTATAACTAGATCTTTTTTTAAAAAAAAAGTCCAATTAATTATATGCAAATAGTGCAACTGTAGGGAGATGCTACCAATTGCACTTCATGGCTATTGACTAGATAAATGTTAGGGAAATGTTACTGCAATTCCTAAAGTACAAGGCTCTCTAAGGAAAATGAAAGAAAGTTGACTCCATACTAATTAAATGAATTATATCTTCTCCATTTGCATAAATTGAGAAACAATAAATACAAGCTGGTGCTTAAATAAATCATTAGAGGTCATTTGCATTTGCTGCATTCATACCATCCAGGACTCCAGAGTTTAGTCCCTGTTTTGCTATGGAAAAATAGATGATTAATTCAATGTTCCTATTACAGTAACAAGAGTGTTATTTGCGGAATTATTTTGCTGATTCATTTTTGTGGTCTAACTGAAGTTCAGCTGGTTTTGTAGCTCCTGATGTAGTTGAGGGAATTTAGTGGACATTTTATGGTGACATTTGGTTAGCATTGAATGCTGTGAGCACATCCAGATCATTGGTCTGAGTTTGCTAATGAACAAGTTCTGTTCTGGAATTGGCAGTCTGGCTCATCAGCTGGATAGCTAAAGATGGAACAGTTGTCTCCCTTATAACTGATGACTTCAGACCCCCCCCCCTCCCCCCCAGAAGGAACTCATATAAGGTAGCAAACTATCAGTCTGTTCTCCAGGCTGACTTTTCTGTTATTGACATAACATGGAAGTCTGGCACTAACTTTTACATTTTGTGACTATGCTAAACAGGTTTACATTAAATATTATACAAATCCATATTGAATATGCTATATATTTTAAATAAAGAGTGCCCAATTTCTAACCAATCACCTAGGGTGTAACAAGGGAGAAATAAAGAAAGTGTCCAGACTTTCATTTTCACTCTTTATTTTCAGAAGAAACTTGGATTTTCAGCATATCTCTCTCTCTCTGTATCCCCAAATGCAAGAGTAGGTTTAAAAACAAAATTTAACATAAAATAAATACAATTTATTAAGAACACAGACTTTGTTTTAACTGACTATAATATACTTAATTTTGTATTTCAGACTTTATTTTTGAAATACAGAATTAAGTATATTATAGTCAGTTAAAACACACAGGGACATACAAAACAGTAATAGAGCTGGTTTTTTTGGGAGGGGTTGATAAGTATTCGCAGAATTTCCTTGGTTACAAGGAGTATGGAGCAAACAAAAGTAGTGTGCAAAATTGTAGCAGTGAGTATACGGTCACACAAGCACAGAAGTTGAAGGGTAAAGGGTTTTATATACAGGAGTATAAGCACAGTCCAAGATTCAGTCCAATATTCATACACAGTTCATCAGTCAATAGAATATATAACTAACCTTCATAGTCAGCAGGCAAAACAGCAATACAGCAGCTTCAATACATCAGTGCAGCAATGGAGAGATATAGTTACAGAGTGATGAAGATACTTGCCAAGTAGCAGCC
Organism: Bungarus multicinctus; assembly: GCA_023653725.1. Classification (NCBI taxonomy): domain Eukaryota; kingdom Metazoa; phylum Chordata; class Lepidosauria; order Squamata; family Elapidae; genus Bungarus; species Bungarus multicinctus. The sequence goes on from CM042836.1 coordinate 108,270,229, forward strand.
TCCAGACATGTGCTCTCTGGCTTCTTGCTATATAGTAATCCTGCTTCTTGTAGCCAATCAGTATCTTGGCTTCAGTAAAGTGCTGAGTCATTATGACTTGCAACCATATATAGTAAACCAATATAGTTCAGCTTCTTAAAGAAACCTAACATTCTCCCCTTTGGTTTACTATGCAACCAAACATATACACATATATACACATCCACGAAGTTACAGTGCATATTTACAGTGTTACAGAGTTACAGAATTAAACCATATTTCTTACAATAATCATTGTGTTTCTGAAAACCTTGTGCCTTCATGAAGTTAACAGCTATATTCTGTTCACTCTCACAATACTTTAACACAATCAGTTTGTTTTCCACACATTGCCGTACATTCAGATACCTTAAATCAGTATGCTTTGATCTTGTTTTAACAGCGATACTAGTTGCTAATTTTATAGCAGCCCGGTTATCTTCGTACACAGTAAATGGTTTACTTACATCCAACTCAATATCCAAACATAATTGTTTAAAATAAATTAGCTTTGTACATAACAAAGATAAACAAGAAAATTCAGCTTCCATTGTTGAAAGACTAATATGTTACTGTCTAATAGATTGCCATTCAATCATTGCATTCCCTAGCATTATTACCAAACCAGATGTTGATTTCCTTGTTTTAACATTGTTTGCAAAACTTGCATTAGCATATGCAGTAAGACTTAATTCCTTATCGGGTTCTAAATACAAAGCATAATTCAAAGTTTTCTTCAAATATCTAAGTATTCGCTTTGCAGCCTGCCAATGTTTAACATTATGTTCTATAGTGTACCTTGCCAACTGATTTACACTATAAGCTATATCCGGCCTTGACCAATTTCCCAAATATGACAAACTACCTATTAAAGACTGATAAATATCCTTATCAAATATAGAACTATCAGTGTTATCATTGTTAAATTCCTTCCCCATAGGTGTTTTGGAAATTTTGCATTGGTCCATGTTATACCTTTTTAATAAAGCAATTATTTTATCCATTTGAGATATTTTGAACCCTTTTTGTGTCTTACATATATCAAGTCCAAGATAATATTTAATTTCTCCTAGTGTTCTTATCTTGAACTTAGCTTGCAAACTGTCTATTATATCTTCAGTTTCCTGCATAGTCTTAATGATTATGGTAATATCATCAGTAAACAGTAATAAAAATTCCAACATCCCATTATTCTTTCTTTTTAACAAACATGGGTCTGCCAAACCACTCTCAAAACCTATTTTGTTTAGTTCCTAAACAAAATTTGTTCCACTCATGGCCTGATTGTTTAAGTCCATATAAACTCTTCTTTAATAACCAAACAGTTTTCTTCCTATTATCATCTATTCCAAGAGGTTTTTTCATGTATATAGTATGTTGTAATGGAGCATGCAAGTACGCCATTTCAACATCTATATGATTCACTATGTATTTATTTTTTGCTGCCCATACAAGTACTGCTCTTAAAGTGCTAGCCTCTAGGCTTGGAGCAAAAACCTCATCGTAGTATAATTTTGTTTGAGTAAAACCCTGAGTGACTAGGCGTGCCTTATAGATCACATTTCCTTCCATATCTTTTTTAAGTTTATAAACCCATCTGCACCCAATTGCCTTTTCACCTTTAGGAAGTTTGACTTCATCGAATATCTTTAATTAATTCAATGATGTTAGCTCCTTTTTCATAGCTTCATTCCAAGCTTTTTGCTCTTTCTCAGAGTAAGACTTAATGTCTTCATAGTTATAAGGTTCAATACCTGTTTGCTGAGCAACATTAGCCTGGTATCTATCAGGAGGTCGTGACACTCTTGTAGTCCTTCTGGGCAATACTGGACTAGTCACCTGATTAAACTCCTCTTTTACCTCCCCTATCGATCTTTCATCTACTTCTTCCTCTTTCACAGAAACAGAGGATTCCTCTATATCTGAATCATCACTTAGTGTTTCCTCTACAGATTCATTATCATCATTATTCTTAATTGGTACTTTTGATTCTACAATGACATAATCCTGATCTATTTTCTCCCATCATCCTATGCATTCTAGGAACTTTGCATTAGCACTACAATAAACCTTAGTTGTGCCTGGTTCCCAAAATCTAAATGACCTGTGATTAAATTCATATCCTATAAAAAACATTTTTTTAGTTCTAGGTTGCTCCTTGCTTCTCAGCTGAGCTGGGATTGTAGCGGTTCCAAATACATGGACATAACTAAGATCTGGTTGTCTACTATGCCAGCGAACAAATGGCAATTAATTTGTTGCTGTGTGAACTACATTATTTAGGATATGATTAGCACATTTTGTGGCTTCTCCCCACAATTTCTTATCCAAACCAGAATCACTGAGCATAGCTCTAACCATGGTTTGTAATGTCTGACCTCTCCATTCACAATAAGCATTATGTTGAGGTCTATAAGGCGCAGACCGCTTATGGTCTATACCTGCCTTCTTCAACATAGCTACGAACTTATTATTAGTGAACTCTGACCCATTATCAGTCACTAATGTCATGACTTTACATTTTGTCTTTCTTTCTACAAACCTTAACCAATTTGTAAAATTCTGATACGTTTCAGTTTTGCTTTTCATTAAATAACAAAACCCATATCGAGAATATAAATCTACAATACTTAATATATACCTAGCTCCCCCAAAGCTGGGTTCCTTTGGACCAATTAAGTCTGCTACTACCACTTGTAGAGGCTCACTGGCTTTAAAATCATTTGTTCTATTAGCAGGACTTATTTTACTCTTTTCCTTGTTGCAAACATTGCAATCTACATAGTGATTACAAGGCTTTATCCTGATACCTTTTGATAATTTCACAGTTCTTCTTAATGCTTTAAAATTAACATGTCCCATATGTCTGTGTAATAGATGAATACATTCGTCATGTGGCTTTCTGTTCTCAGACCCCACCTTAATGTTTAGAACTGGGTTATCTTGTAATATAAACAAGCCATTATCAAGTTTAGTCGTAACACGCTTCCCTTGTTTCTCTAGTACATATTCTAACCCTTTAAATGTTACTGTATATCCCGCTTTTATCAGTACACTCACTGATAATAACTGATATGTCGTGCTAGGCACATACAGCATGGGTAACTCCTCATTTAGACAAGAACAAAATGCATTACCTTTTTCTGAAGCCTTGAGCTTCCAGCCATTAGTGAAATACTTTGAGCACTATGTTCCATATGAACAAACAGTTGCTTTCTATTAGTAATACAATGTGATGCTCCACTATCTACAACCCATTTATCATGGTTTCCTGCTAAACCAGTATTACATATAGCTAAATTATTGCTGTTCTTTTTTAACTTTCTACCCTGTGTATTTTTCTTCTTGCAATTTCTAGCCAAATGACCCTTAGCCCCACATATATAACATTTTTAACAACTTAAACTGTAGCTTGTTCGTCATCCATAGCTTAGTCATCTTGTCTCGGTTGTTGTCTGTCCTTTCGCTGTCTTGACTCTTCTATTAGCCTCCCTGTTATGTTAGTCAAAGTCATTTCTTCCTTGTCTAACACTTCAAGTGAAGATACATAGTCATCATAAGAGTCATCTAAAGATGAAAGAATAATATAGACTTGATGAAGTTCAGAGAAAATCAGCTCCTGTTCATGAAGTTGTTGCAGAGCTCTCTTCATATACTCCAAATGAGCAAGCATACGCATACGCGCTCTAAACAGCTTTCGTGTTAGATTAATAACACTGTCTCTAACATAGAGCTTCTTGAGGGTCTTCCAGCATTCAGCTGCAGATTCCACACCATGAACATGCACAAGCTGTGAATCACCAAGAGTAAGTCCAATAACGCACAAAGCTCTCTCGTTTTCTCTGGCAAAATCATCTAGCTTCTTTCGGTCAGCATCATTCGAGGTATCCAAAGCTTCTACATCCAGTGGATAGACAATAGCATTCCATAGTCCTCTCTCTTCAAGAGCAAACTGCACTTGGTGGACCAGGTAACGTAGTTGGTGCCATCCAACCAGCTAATCATAGCTAAGCTGGACATGTGTTCTTGTGCTATCTTCACATCAACCATATACCACAATGAACCTTCTGTATAGTGATTCACTCAGTTCATGCTAACAACCTTTGACACTGGACCTAGGATATCTTGCATAGGTCTAGTACTGGGCCTGGTATGGCCTGGCCTGGGCCCATAACCAATGATAAGTATTCGCAGAGTTTCCTTGGTTACAAGGAATATGCAGCAAATGAAAGTAGTGTGCAAAATTGTAGCAGTGAGTATACAGTCACACAAGCACAGAAGTTGAAGGGTAAAGGGTTTTATATACAGGAGTATAAGCACAGTCCAAGATTCAGTCCAATATTCATACACAGTTCATCAGTCAATAGAATATATAACTAACCATAATTGTCAGCAGGCAAAATAGCAATACAGCAGCTTCAATACCTCAATGCAGCAATGGAGAGATATAGTTACAGAGTGATGAAGATACTTGCCGAGTAGTAGCCTCCAGATATGTGATCTGTGGCTTCTTGCTATATAGTAATCCTGCTTCTTGTAGTCAATCAGTATCTTGGCTTCAGTAAAGTGGTGAGTCATTATGACTTGCAACCATATATAGTAAACCAATATAGTTCAGGTTCTTAAAGAAACCTAACAGGGGTTAGATTAATTTTTATTTGATGTATCCATGTGCTTTGCCTAGAAATAACATTACTGGAGTGGGGAGAATGCAGTATTCTGCTCATCTATGAAATGGTTCCTGAAGCTGTTTCATCCCCCACCTAATTCCAAAGTATTAGGATTGTAATTGGGAAACAAGATATGAACTTTTATTTTCACATGGGATTTTTTTTTTTACTAAATGTTGTTCTATCCAGGGAGTCAGGTTATAAATTCTGTAAATATGGAAATATTCCCTTGTAATTAATAGCAATATCTAATAATGTGGCTTTTTCACTGTATTTCTGCTGTGCTTAAACTTATCCTGAACTTAGCTTGCTTCCATTATTGTTGCTTTAACTAGATTATAAGATAAGAGCATTGGTAAATCAAAATGACTGTCTTTTCTTGTGGAATTCTTAAAACCATGTATGACATAGAGACAAGTTAATCTTCGGAAAAAAAGAAAGGGAAAAAAAGCATTGAGACATCAGAAAGAATTCATTATGCGTTTAGGGGGTATTCTTCCCATAAATGATATCATAAAAACTTCCTAAATTACATATTAAATAGCAACGGCCATAGAAAGTATAAATATTTTGATGTGAGTAATTTAAAAACATTGGATGGAAATATAAAAAACTAGCAAAATGAATGCCTTTTAGAAATCTAGCAATTATTTCTAAATTGGATGCAAGTTAAAAGATGAAATATATATGGAATGAACATGAACTTAAAGAAAAAAAAACTTAAAATGCAGGATTTAAAAAAAACCACATCAATGTTAGGCTGACAAAATTTGGGCTAAAGAAATCCATAGAACCACTTTTTTTCTTCTTCAAGTCAGTGTTGACATCTGTTGACTGTTGAACTTGTCCTTGCAGTTTCCTTGGCAAGATTTTGAAAGTGGTTTGCCATTGCCAAATCCTTTTTTAGGACTAAGACAGAGTGATTGGCTCAAGGACACTCATATGTCTTTGGCAGGACTAGAACTCATAGTCTCCCAATTTCTAGCTGGTGCCTTAATCACTACATTAAACAGGCTCTCTGACAATCACTAGATGGCAGCAAAGAAATACATCAAGGGATCATTCGGAGTTTTGTAACCCTTCTGGAGAGCTTCCAATTCTACGCGGGAGAAAACCCGAAGAACCAAAGATCCATATATATATATGTGTGTGTGTGTGTTAGGTTTTGAGCTGATAAATAATTAAATAAGGGAGACTAGGATAGATCTTGTAAACAAAAGACAACGAAACAAATAGCTTTCTGTCGGTATGGTCTCTGGTGATGAGCTGAAAGACAGAAAAGAAAGCAGTATGCTTTCTCCCTTAATTGGGGCTTAACAGGGTGTTGTAATACAAAGTATATATATATATATATATATATATATATATATATATATATATATATATATATATATATATATATATATATATATATATATATATATATATATATATGGATCTTTGGTTCTTCGGGTTTTCTCCCGCGTAGAGTTGGAAATATTTAGGCGACGTTTCGATGAAGTCTCATTCATCATCTTCAGGCTTCTGTCTTCGGCCTTGTGCTTCTCAGAGTGATGTGAGCTTGCAGCTGCTTCTTCCTTTTAACTACTAGTAGTTAAAAGGAAGAAGCAGCTGCAAGCTCACATCACTCTGAGAAGCACAAGGCCGAAGACAGAAGCCTGAAGATGATGAATGAGACTTCATCGAAACGTCGCCTAAATATTTCCAACTCTACGCGGGAGAAAACCCGAAGAACCAAAGATCCACATACAAATACCCGCGAAAATCTCCGAAAACATATATATATATATATATATATATATATATATATATATATTATACAGAATGAAATAATATGCTTGTATAGTTATAATTCATATATTTGGAATAAAAATATACTTTCTATAAACATGCAGGCATGTGCTCTGAAATAGATGAGTAGAAAGATTATTCCACAGTCTGGAAATGGTTACAAAAGGCCAATAATCTTCACATAAGAACTTGCCTTCAGATGGAGCACTAGTAATTTATTTAGTTCAAATGTCAACATCCTTTAAAAATGCAAATCATGAAAATATCAATCAAATCAAATCAATTGCAGAGTGTAATAAAGGAAGATTTCCCAATAAACCATAACATATTTACCCCCTTGTCACAAAGTGTTATTAAATAGAGAATTGGAACTGATTTTAAAGTTCTGTAACTATAAATTGAAAGGCCCTGTTTTTCTGAAAGTTATTTTGAATTATACATCATTTGTTAAGAGCTTATATAAAACTGTCTGTGAGATGGGGATCATCTTCCTTACATTGATCATCCATTAACAAAGTGAGGGCTACATTTGATACCACTCACAACCCATTTGTGGGAAGCGTTGCAGGAAAGGTGGTTTGAACCACAGCAACAATTTGCATTTGTATTGGATTTGAGCTGCAAAAATCTGGACAACCAGTAAATGTCATGAAGGAGTTAGGGTTTTCTGTCTTGTGCTACCAGCTAGAGGCTGCCCTTTAGATTTTACATTTTAGATTTATTTGATTTGTCAGTTGCTTACAAGATAATAGGTGTAAGTATAAACATAGTTATGAATGCATGAAATGGATACATATAAGAAAAATAAAAGAAACAATAGGACAGGTAGGCACATTGATGCGCTTATGCACGCCCCCTACAGACCTCTTAGGAAAGGGGTGAGGTCAATAGTAGACAGTCTAAGGTTAAAGTTTTTGGGGTTTGGGGAAGAAACCACAGAGTCAGGTAAAGTATTCCAGACATTGACCACTCTGTTGCTGAAGTCGTATTTCCTGCAATCAAGTTTGGTGTGATTAACCTTGAGTTTGTATCTATTGTGTACTCTTGTATTGTTATGGTTGAAGCTGAAGTATTCATTGACAGGTAGGACATTGCAATGTATGATTTTATATACTATACTTAGATCGGACCGAAGACGGCATAGTTCTAGGTTTTCTAGGTTTATAATTTCAAGTCTGGTGGCATAAGGTATTCTGCAATGAGTAGAGGAGTGGAGAACTCTTCTTGTAAAATATTTCTGGACTTTCTCAACTGTGTTAATATCAGATACATAATGTGGGTTCCAGACTGATGAGCTGTATTCGAGTATTGGTCTAGCAAATGTTTTGTATGCTCTAGTTAATAATGTGATATTACCAGAGAAAAAGCTACGTAAAATTAGGTTAACAACTCTTAATGCCTTTTTGGCTATGTAGTTACAGTGGGGTCTAGCACTTAGATCATTAGAGATGAGTATTCCAAGGTCCTTGACAGAGTTTAGATCATCAACAAGGTCTTGACTATTCAGCTTGTATTTTATTTTCTGATTTTTTTTTGCCAATATGTAAGACAGAGCATTTGTTGAGATTTGAAGTTGCCATTTATTTGACCATTCTGATACATAGTTGAGGTCTTTTTGAAGGATAGCGGTATTGTCTGTGGTGTTGAATAGCTTTACATCATCAGCGAAGAGAACTCAGTTGCTCTTAATATGACCACAGAGGTCATTTTTGTAGAGTATGAAGAGAGTTGGTCCTAGAACACTGCCTTGGGGGACACCATTGTTGACAGATACAGAATTTGATAGGACGTTCCCAATTTTGACCATTTGTTGTCTGTTTGACAGGAATGCTTTTATCCAGTTATCCAGTTATCCCTTTTATAAGTGTTCAGACTATCTGGGCGCTCCATGTCTTCACTGACCCACCATAGGTTCTTTTATGGCTGTGATCAGATGTGCTCTTTATTTTTTGAAAGTCCAACCAGGTCCTTATGTCTCCAAGTTCCAAAGCAGCCACTACTCCTATTTTGACTGTGTTGTCACCCCTGAAAACTTGGAGCTGAAAATGAGTCACCATTATGCATCAAGTGTGGCAGAATATCTGGGATAAGTTCTGGATCAAGTCATTAAATTGTTTCTGATTTACTCTACTTTTTATTTCCATTGTGAAGAATACTGAGACACTTCTCTTTTCATCAGGTTTTATGGTCCTTTTGCACAAAGATGTTGTTTTACTCCGCCAAATCCTAAAAAGCTGTGAAATGCCATTTCAGGTGCAAAGTAAAACCAACCTTTTTTTTTATCTCTCATATAAATGCTTCCATTGCTCCTATGACAATAATAACTATTGCTTCATTTCCTCTTGGCTAAAACGTAACTGTCTTTGTTATCAACAGTCCTAGTTCACAGTACAGGCACTTGTCTCTAATAAGAGAAAGAAGCTTTGTTAACATCCAGAAGAAAATAAAAGAAAATTACTATATTCCAGTACGTTAGTAGAGCATGTCTATAATAAGTTACAAAACCCAATGCCAGGCCTCAAAGTTAAGACATTTTTATCTTCAATCATAATGCGGATTATTCTTTCAAACTCCTCGGAGCAGCTGAAGCTAAGCTTTGAAACATCTTTTTGCCCTGCATGAAAGGATTGTTTGCAACAAACGCTTTGAATTCTGCATTTGCTCGTTCCTTGTAATGGCACCATCAGAGTCTTTGGTTTCCTCTGGTTCAAGATTTACAATTTCAGTCATAGTACAACCTGGATGTTATAACTGCTCTTTCTGTAGGAAATTTAAAAGCATGTCACCTTTTTGATTTTGAAGAAAATGTGCAATAGCAAAAGGTTTCGCTTATTTATCAGAAAGCCTCCTTTTGCTGCAAGAGGTATTAAAAGGAGGCTGAGAAGTTGCTGGAAGGAGGATGACTTTACACACCATTCTTGTGCTGTAAATGATAAACCACGAAAGGTCGGAAGCACATTACATTCAATTGTTATTTCTATGTCAAACCACAAAAACAAAGATAATGCTTTCCTTCATCATAGAAACAAACTGCAATATTAAGATATTTGCCTTTCTTTCCATTTCCATCTGTGAAGATAAATATAATGCAGAAAGAGACTTCCTCCTCCCTCTCCCCCTCTCTCTCTGTCTTTCTCCCTCCCTCCCTTCCTTCTAGTAGAGAAGAAAAGGCAGAGAAATGATTTGAGACCATTACATTGCCCTTTAGTGAAACAGGATCTATTAAGAATATTCAAGTATATTCAATGGCTTAAAAGTAAAAAATATGAAATAATTATGAAAAAGTTTCTTTTTAAATCTATTTGAAAACATGTGTAGTTACATCATGTAAATATCAACTGATTTATATTAATCCATATCTCATATAATGAAGTGTTATTGTAAAATAATGCTTTTATCCTTGAAAATCATTTTAAACCTTTTAACTGAAAGAAAAGAAGATAAATTGAGAGGTTTTTTTATTGTAAGTAATAGGAATAAAAATAAAATATAACAGAAAAAGAAATAGATTTACCTTACAGTATTTATTTTTATGAAAGAAATAATGTACATGTCATACAATCTATATTTGTGTCATACATTATTTCCATCCAGCTGCTTATTGCTGCTGCTTTTTTGTTTTTATTTCTATTTTCCTCTTAGTGCAAAATGTTTATTTTTGTCCAACATGTTCAGACAGGAACTCACAACGTATAGATAGATAGATAGATAGATAGATAGATAGATAGATAGATAGATAGATAGATAGATAGATAGATAGGAAAGGATTTTAAATTAACCAATGCAGATTTCAAACGAGACTATGCTGTTTCTCTCTTTTCCTTTTTCTATGTCTCTATCTGCCTCATCAGTCATTTGATAAAAATTCAGTCATGGAGCAATACTATCAGTGATGAGATTTCAGAAATGATACCTGGGAGAGGGAAATGTTGTTCTTGTTATTAAACAAATTGGAAAAGCAATACACGGATTAACCCTTGACTAAATCTCTTTAGATAACTTTTTCAATGAAGGCGTATGTTCTACTTCATGTATAAGAAACAACAAAAATGCTCCTTGAATCTAGTTAGGAGATGTGCCTAATAAAGGATTTTATTTGAGCTTATTTCATTACTTTTTTTGTTGGTAGTGGTGGCACGAAGGGTGAATGAAGTTGAATACAAAAGACTTCCAGTGCACTGAATTACCTGTTTCACCTTGAAAAGCCACACAAAAACGAAGCTCTTAAAGCCTTTTGAAAATGACCTTTTTTCCCTCAGCAATGATTTATCTCTCCCCGCTCCCCCACCCAAAAAAATCCCTTTTACAAAAGGGAGTGTGATTAAAGGAAGCCAAGCAGCACAAACACTGGCTGAAGATCCTGCTTATCAGGAACTCACTTAACAATGTGTGTTTGAGGGTCGGGAATGCTGCAGGTTCAAGGGATAATTCAGCCTTTCAAGCACTTCAATTTATTTCATGCCTGAGCACTGTCATTGTGAGCAGACAAGATGAAACGCATCGTTGTGTAAAGAAATTGAAATGAAATCCTACTTGACCCAGCAGGATGGGGCATTATGTTTGACTCAGCGCTGATTCCTGGGATAATATCTAATTCCTGGAGGAAAATTTCTTGATATGGCCACCTGCTGGGAGAAGCTTTGTCCGGGGATCACAAGTTGTTCTGGGTGACTGGGCTCAGGACATGTTAAAAAGGAAGCAGCCAGCCTCCCACTGCTGTTAAGATCGCTTCATTTTCTCTCACAAACTCTATTCACTGGGAAGAGAGTAAATTGGGGCAGGGCCTCAGAGAAATCCGGGAGGGGACCCCAAGTACTTTGGCCAGGAGCTTCACATTCCATGTCAGGGCCTGCTTGACCTGAAGTATATTTCCATATGTACATATAAACATTAGTCAAGGGATGACATCTTCATTATTTCATCTCAGGCTAAGGATTTTTTTAAAAATTTCAATTATCCTCCCCCACCTTCTGTCTCCCCCCTCTCCCCCCCTCCCTTTTGTAATTTTTATGTGATGGCAGACCTGTCATCTGTGTGTCTTTCCTCCTTCGGTCCCTATGAACTGTTTACTTTGAAAAGACAGCATACCAGCCGATTAAATAAAGCAGGAGCACTCCTTGTCTCACACAGGGGAATCGTGGAGACAGCTTTATTACTTCTGTCAGAAAACAAAGGTTTTTCCCAGCATGCAGGGGATTATTAGGCCAGCAGCAAATAAGCGAAATTCACAACACCGACACTTCAGATGTATCTAACAAGCAGAAGGAGGGGGCAAAGCCCTAATTGATTTCTCTGTTGTTACATACATACATACATACATACATACACACACACACACACACACACACACACACACACACACACACACACACACTTTAAACAATCTGCTTTTATGCCTAATGACAATCCCCCTCTCATTTAGATGCTAATGTTAAGCTGGAGGGAGAAAGCTCTTTTGGAAAGGTGATGGCTTGCCCAAGTGTTGCCTGCATTATATACCATTTAACATTGTCTGCGTTATATACCATTTAACATTATTGGAAGGCTTTATTCCCTCCTTAGAAAAAGGTTTTCTTCACATCATGACAGCTTGATGTGTTTAGCAGACAATAATTAACATGGCTAAAATGAAAAGAACATACAGTAAGTATGTTTTCCTTTAAAGGGCAGCCATTAAGTCCAGGCTGTAGAAAGAGGAAGAGGAAAAGGAAAGGGAAGGGAGGAAGGAAGGACTAAGAATTGGGGAAATTTAGGATTAAGTCTACCTTTAGTCATGGATGTTCTTTGGGTAATTTTGTATCAATCCTTACTTGTCAATCCAACTTATTTCATGGGTTGTTGGGAAATCATTGGCGGGACTGTGCTAAGTGCCTCTTTGGGCCCCTGAAGGAAACCTGTGATATAAGTCAAATCATCAGGAATATAAATAAATATTTCTTTGGATGTATATTTAAAAGAATTATTTCCAAGCTTAAGAATCTGTCACATTTCAATATTTTTCTCTACACATGAGAGCAAATTCTGTACAGTTCTATGGAATTTTGAATCCTCAAACCTCTAGGAAATATGATGGATCATTTTGGGCAAAGGGTTCAGAATTTGACTGAGATGCTTGTGGATTAGTCTTCCTCTCCCCCCCCCCCCCCCCCATTTATTTGGCAAACCAGAGGAAGACACTTGGCAGAGATCCTGTCTTTTCCTCTGTTTTTTTGGGTTTTTATTAAATTTTATTTAGTTTTCAAAATTTAAAAACATAAAATAAAACTTTATACATCATTATATCAACATCAAGACATCTTTTACATTTCCTTATCATCTTTCTATATACACATTTCTTTCATTATACAATTTCAACTTAATATATAAATAAATATAGGTGGATATGAATATAAATATAAGTATTTACATAGTTTCTTATTCTTTTGTCATTTTGATTTCTTTTTATTCTTAAACCATTCATACCAGACATTCCAGACATTATAATATATCAACTCTTCTCTGTCTCTTAATTTCATTGTTAGTCTGTCTATCTCTGCACAGTCTAAATTTTTTTAATAACAACATCCTCTGATGGTACATTTTCCTGCTTCCAAAATTGTGCATAGGGAATCCTAACAGCTCTTAAGATATGTAGCATAATGCATTTAACTTTTTTATTATATTTTTCTGTTATTATGCCTAATAGATGCTGTCTTTTCCTCAGCTTTTTGTGGAGGATCCATGCAAGCCCAGCACTGCAGGGCAATCTGTGTAATTCTGAAAGCCCTGAAGGAGAAAAAAAAAATCTCTCTAAAGAGCTCCATGGTATTTGGAATGTGTGGGCAGAACAGTTAAGCAGATATAGAAAAGGAAAATAGGAAATACTTTCCCTCATTTTATATAATGGATTAAAAAAAAAAAGTCCAAGCACTCTACACAGAGCAGAAATGAAAACCCTGGAAGTGAAATATCCAAATTCACTCCATGCAGAATCTGTGTTTGAATTGTTTTAAATCTCCACCTCACTTTTCTTTCTTCAGGCTGTCAAAAATATTTCCATTCTGACTTTGGGGTTTCAAACTGACAAGCTGATGAAAGAGATGGGAATAGTTACTTCTTTCTGATTGTTCAATACAAAAAGAACGAATACAAAAGATTTGCATTTATATTTTGTGAAATTGATTGATTCCATTATTTTACTTTTATTTTATTATTAGCCTTCCTGCATGCCATTTTTATTGGGAGAGCAAGAAATAAATGCAAGAAACGAATTGTATTGCAACTATTTGCTGTGATGGGAGAACTATAGCGCTGACAAGATACAGCCATAAAATCTGAACCAGTCTTTTCGCTCATAGTTCTCCACATTCTTTCATTCAGGTCCCCCCATCTTCCATAATGTGACACAAAAAACAGACACAAATGCAGATCTTTTTTAAAAGACCTTTTTTTGGAACATTAATCTCTGATGACTTTCCTACTGAGGTCATTTTCTCCCAAGTCCTCCCATGCACTCATTTTCTACATCTCTTTGGGGAACTGTACGGGTTTCTTTATTGCTTCCCTTTTTATTGCATGAATTACTTCCCCTTATTACACTCTGCAATTCACATTTGTAAAGAGATGTGTCAGGATTGATTTACTCTGCTTGCAGTTGCTGCTAACCCTGCAATCCTGTAACAATTTACACTGAAGTAATGCCCAGTGAATGAAATGACCCTTACCAATTGATATGTATAACCTTACACATTTGTAATTACAAGGAATACATTCTAACATTAAAATTAAATAAATACATGCTTTAGAAATAAGAAGAAAGGAGTATAAAACAATATGCTGGAGGAATAAAAGGGGACAAGAAAGAAACTAAAAATGTATAGTCAAAGAGTGGAAAGAAGAAATAAAGGAGGTCATAGATCAATTGTAGACTTGGGGAGGGGTGTTGTTTGTTTCTGCGTGAAGAATGTAACATCAATCAAGTATTGACAAATCTTTTTTACAAATTTGATGAGCTTCTACTAATTAGAGCAGACAATATTAAGCGAGATGGATCAATGCATTTATCAAGGCAAGACTATATCTTAATTATGCTTATTCTATTAGCAGGCAAAAATTCATATCCTTGAAGTTTCCAGGTAAAGGAATTTGGGTACAGGAATTTGTTCAGAATTGCCATTCTTTTTGTTATGCTTTTAAATATTCTTTTGAGCTATGACTGTGTGGCAAAGTCACTTCATGATGAAACAAGCTGAACAAATAAGACATCTTTCGATTTCACTGCATGAGTGATCTTTCAGAAGTGCAGGAAAGTGAAACCAATTGTGCTTCTTCAGCTTCACAAGTCTTGTTTCTGACACGTTCCTAACCTTATACTCCCAATTAATATTAAGGATATGTAATGACCTGTACAGGCTACAAACTAAGTTATTTTGCTATCTTAATATCAATGTGCTGGTGACATTTACAACCAAAAGACAAGATTAAAAAAAAATACACATTACAAGAAATGTATTGACAGTTCCATGGAAACCTTGTTCTTAACCATACTTACCCACTGAAGAGAACAGAAACACCTGGCTGAGAATGATGACAGACCATTATATCTGAGAACATACTAAGGTAACTGAATAAATAGTGCTAATGGACTGATTTGTGTTTACATTGTAGCAGTGGGGCCATTCCAGATTCTGTCAAATGCATGCTAATAGATCTGATTTCATTGGTCTTGAAATCAAAACATGCAGAAACATGGGTAATAGATTAGAATCCTCAAGCTCCAATTTTGCAAAGGTTGATGGCCATTTAGAGCTTCCAGTAATCTTAGCATTCATAATGAGTACCATTTACCAGTCAACAGTGTGTCAATATATATAAATAATATAAGGAAGTTAGATGCAGTAGGAAGCTGAATTGCTTAGACCTGACCCTGCTTTTTCTCAGATCAATGGTTGATTTGTTTTTAATTTGTGTGGATGGAGGAGGTAAATCTTGAGTCCTTGTATTGGCGCCAGGTTCTTTGGCTTTATCAAAGATGTGCATCCATGCTGAAACTGTGTCTGTATTTTGTTCTTCCAATTACTTGGTGGCCTCAAAGACCTCCAGTCAAGACTCCTTAAAACTGAACTTCAAGTGTATAACTTAAATAACCATCATCACAATAAATATTTCCTGTGCTCAGTTAAGTAAGCTGACATAGGGTTCTTTTCTCTTTCCTATGTTACTACAACTTTCAAGGAGATTGCTATTCGAACAGAATATATATACATTTCTTTCAGCCCTGCTTCTGTTGAGTGAAATACACATCTGCAAGAAAAAAAGGCAAGCTTAGAGAGCACCCAGGATCACTCTCATGTGTATTCATCCCCCCTTTTTATGTATTTTATTAAGACAGCTTGCCTTTTTTAAAAATACCTCAATGAATTTCTGCAAGAGCTGAAAGCACAGAACCAGACCTTATACAAAGAAGTATCACCATAGTAAAACAATTACTTGACACTTAGATGAATTTAGTGATGTCATTGATGCTTATGATACCTAAACTGAATGACAGCAACTGCAGTATCTCTGTCCTGTCTAATCTACAATGGCCTGAAAAAATTACCTCCTTTGAATGTGCAGTACAGGGGTGTCAAACCCATATCATCACAGCAGTGTCACCGGACACATCATGACTTTTTCCCCTTCATTAAATCAGGCATAGGTGTGGTCCAGCCCACAGGCTAGACGTTTGACAGCTGTGGTGTAGTACTTTCTGTACTTCAAACTGTTGCTAAAGTATGTACAGTAGGAACACGATTGTTAATCAGACATAACTTTGCCTCCTTATCAAGCTTTCCGTTTATAACTGGCTTGTCTGCATATTATGCATATGAGCAATATGCCGTAAAAGATGTGTGCTATATTGATTATCTTTCCTGAATGCTTTCCCTCTAGGGCTTCCATCAAGATTGAGTGGCATAGTGTTTTGGATGATATTTTGCCCTCATTAAGCTGGCCTTAGTTAGTCCTTCTGCCACTACTAATGGAGTTCTCTTCTTTGCTGTGGTGTTCTTCCTTCTCAGCTTCAAGTCCTTTTAATTTCCCACAATGCAACTCTGCATCTTTGCTATGAGGCATTGCTTTGTGGGATAGTGCGAATGTGCCCCAGCACAGATTACATCTTCTTTGACCCAACCAGCAGCCTAGTTCAATTGATATGCATGTATGCTCCTGCTAATAAGCCACAGAGGATGAAAAGGCCTGATTGACAACATCAGTCACATTATGGGGAGAGCCTGACAAAATATGTCAGCACTGGCAACTTTTTGGATGTTGACAGAATGCTTGATGCTGTCCTCTGTTTACATACCAAGAAACTTTGTTTAAAGGAACATCTCCACATAAATTCTGGACCTTATTGATTCATTTAAGGCATTTATATCCCATTCTTCTACCTGATGAAATCCCAGAGAGATATACAAAAGAAATAAATAGCATATGATCCTTACCATCAGGTTTACACTGACAGCAGATGCGATAAAAGGGGGAAATAGGAAAAAAATGCATGTAAATAAATAGAAAAGTTGATCTGAAGACACATCCTTACAAACAAGAGGAAAAAAATCAGTGTTTGATTGATTGGATTTATAGGGTCATCCAACTCAAACAGCACTGCTCTGTGTGGCATGCAATAAAAAAACAACAACAAAGATGAATCCATACACACACATATATGTATCACACACATATGAATCCACACACACACATATCTATATGAATATCCACTCAACTGGAACCAAATACATGTGGTAATTGCCAGGTATTAATGACTTTTCTAAAAATGAACAGAGTTGGCACCTGTCATATAGTGTGATGGGAATGGGAGATATTCTGGAACAGCTACTGAAAAGACACACTCCCTATACCCCACAAGATTGGAAAGTCTAAAAGAGGCAATCTGGAGTATGCCCTTCTTATGGGAGCGTGTGGAAGACACAGATGTTCTAGACAGAAGGTGATCCTGCAGGTAACCTATGCCAAGGTACTATGGCATTTAGGGCTTTAAAGATATCAAGAGCTGTGGTGGCATAGTGGTTAGAATGCAGTATTGTAGGCTACTTCTGCTGATTACCTGCTACCAGCAGTTTGGCAGTTCGAATCTTACCAGGCTCAAGGTGGACTCAGCTTTCCATCCTTCTGAGGTAAGTAAAATGAGGACCCAGATTGTTGGGGGCAATAGACTGACTCTGTAAACCGTTTAGAGGGGGTTGTAAAGCATTGTGAAGCGGTATATAAATTCTATTGCTATTGTTATCAATACCTTGAAGCCTATGATGACATTTCTAACCTTGTCATTATTAGATTAACTGTACATCAAATCCAGTGGTTTACAACCTTAATGTAGTAATAAGGCTAAAAAAGTAAAGTTTCTGTGAGTAGTCATAATGACTGCATAATTGACCATATTATATATTTGAAAGGTTTATGCAAATATGTACAAATAATGCATACAATTTACATCCTTTTTCTAAGATTGTAACTTTTCAAATGCCTGCCCATTTTTCTTTATCTGGAATCCCTAGGCTGGACCTGATTATGCAAGTGTGTGCATGTGTTTATATATGCAGAGAATATTATAGATTTCTGCCATGGTGAAGCATGGAAAGCTAAGGAAAAATGTTTAAAACATATAAGACTATGGTTGAGATCAAAGTAATGCATAACTGGGATACACATACATATACATATATACACAGACACACACACACAGAGAGAGAGAGAGAGAGAGAGAGAGAGAGATCTTTCTATGTGTGTGACAGAAAAAAGATTACATAGATTTAATTGCTATGCTGAGAATAAAATTAATACATGCCTGAAAAAAAAAACAGTAGCATTCAGCTAAAATGTGTTTGGCATGCTAACAAACCTTCCAATTCAGCTTGCAACATCTGTACATATAGATAAAGAAAGATGCTAAAAGAAGTTGGTATTTTAAAAGTAGGAACTCTCATTAGGAGTCTATCCTCGGGTTGCAGATGATTTTTTTGAAAAATTAAATCATGATGCTATGATTAAAATTGTATTCCAAATTAACCATGCTTTGGAACTCATATTAGTAGTGTCTTAATGCTATGGCTGAAAGTAGAAACAATTCTTATAAATATTTTTTTAAAATAATATACATTTGTATATAGGGTTGTGGAAAGGATATATAAAAAAATTACATGTGAAGATTCAGGAACTCAAGTCACTTCCCAAGTTTGACCCAGCATACTGACAGAGTATATAATAAATATTCAAATTGTGAAGAGGTTCATGGAATGTCTTTATACTGGTGGATGTTTAGTCAATGGCAAGTGCAATTTAAGCACATGTAAAATGATGCATATTGGGGTGCAAATTCCTACATTGATGGGTGTGAGCTGTCTGTAACTAACCAGGAAAAATATTTGGGGGTCATAGTGGTTACTCAATGCACATGTTAACTCATGTCTGTCAGATGAGAAAAATGTAAATCCAGTGTAAGGGAACATTAAGAAAGGGACTGGAGTTAAACATGTCAATATTATAACGTACAAATGTGTGATGTGTTCACATCTCTAATACTATACATCGTTCTGTAACAGTGTATATCATTACAGAATGATATTTGAAAAATATTGCAATTTTTGAGTCAGTTCATTTAAGTATGCTTTGCTAGACAATTTAAGGTCTGTTTGCTTGGTTTTTCCTCACCTGTGCTACCTGTGCTTGTCAACAGCTATGGGAGGTTATTAAAGAAAAGGAAGAAGAGAATAAAAGGAGTTATCCCATTGAAACTTTCCAGAGTAAATATTCTCTCTAGTGTTTATCAAAACTGCACTCCATTACTCCCCCCAAAATTAAGCATGTGTGTGTATGTACGTATGTATCAACCCTGAGCCACAAATCCTTGATTGATTAGTAATATAGTAATAGCATGAAATGTATATTGAATAGTATCAAACTAGGAAAATGTTTCTTATTTACTTTGATGGCTTGCTTAACAATTTCTCCTTTTTTCTTATAAGAATACAGGAGAACCATAAAAGTGTAGGTTCTCATATTTTGTCTTTCCTCCGCAAGATATGCAACTTACAATCTTGGGGTCATGTCTATAATAAAGGCTGAGGATTTAAAATCACCTGGGGTTTCCTCTTGTACAAGAGGGTGGGCGCATTAGCAACATGAAGGGAGAGGGGAGAAATGTCATTGTGATGTTTATGGCAGCAAAAGACAAAATGTAAATCTGAGCCAGAACACTGGAGAAAAAATTATCTACATATTCAGATCCAGAAGGTACAAATACCAACTTCTTGGAAGTCACAGGTGTGGAAATTACCTATTATTTCCACACTATGGGAAATAATTGGATTATCATGGTGCAGTACTGTGCATACCAACTGTTATTTCTTTTATTCCCCACTCCCAGTTGTAAAACCTGTATACTTCTGTAGAAGATATTGTACACAGTGATGTTCAAAACAAAAAAAATCTAGGAGAAATGTTGTCAATTATTTCATAGTTCATATCAATAATTTTATATTTTCGGCAATTAAAATGAACAAATCATAATTTCTCAATTATATAGTAACAAAAATGCCCAAATTTACACAGTCATGGTTCTTCTGATCTGCTCATAAGCTGATATGATAATGGCACATGTATATGTTTGAGTTATAAGGGTAAAAGTTTCCTCTGTCCAGTCATATTTGACTCCAGGGGGTGGTATTCATCTCCGTTTCCTAATCGAGGGAACTAGGGTTGTCTGAAGATTCTTTCTGTAGTTACAGTATGTGACCAGCATGATTAGATGCCAAGGCACATGGAACATTGGCACCTTCCCATGAAGTGGTACCTATTTATCTACTCACATTTTGCATGCTTTTGAATTGCTAAGTGGGTAGGAGCTGGGATAAGTGTAGCTTGCCCTGTCACATGACACTCTGGTCTCAAACGCAGATTGTCAGCTTTCTAGCTAACAAGTTCAGTGTCTTTAATTGCTGAGTCATTCCACCCCTTTTACGTCTGAGTTATAGATTAATTGTGGTAACATGCAAACAACAACACATACAGTCTGTACACCTGCTCTTTGTGTTCTTATCAGTGTACACTTAAAAACTTCATGGCAGCATGACAGAACACAATTATTGTTGCTAGTTTCTGGGCAATATCTGTTTAAGTTGTTCATATTTGAATCTTGTATTTTATATTTTAAATTTTATATCACATAGTATGGCTTATTTTAATTGTGATGTTTCTGACACAAACATAGATAAATAAAAAATATGGAGAATGATGCAAATATTGTTTTTTAAAATATTGCAAAATTACAAAAACAAACTATTTGGTACAGCATTGAGACTTCTAGAGTAGAAATGGCAAATTGAAGATAACTCTGCTGAGTGTGAGCTGGTGAATGAGGCAGAAAGACTAGTGGATGAATGGATTATCTCTTTGAAATTCCTTCCCAGATAAGAAGGGGACTTGGGAAGAACTGCCTGTTTTCTGACAGTTGTCCTCATAAGGAGACTGCAAGACAGTGGTTTCCAACAAATTTAGAGCTCTGGGAGCCAAGAAAAAATCATCTTTGCCCAAACACTCAGTGCCTTTATGAACACTGAATTTGCATACTTCTTTTTCTAGTCCCTTCTGAGAAATTGCTTGTTAATTGCTCTTTCAGCTATTAGAAACCTTTGAAGTAACAGGTTTTATAGCACCAGATGAATCTCCTTCAATTCTTAGCAAAAAATAAATAAAAATACATAAATACAATTTTAAGGACTAGAAAAAAATATAATTCTTGAAAACAAATAGCAAAAAAGTGATCAGAACGTTGATTTTGGAAATTTATAAATAGACAAGCATCCAAGTGGATTTAAAATAAAATTTTGTAATTAATTATAAGAATCCTTCCTGAAGAAATATGCTGTTGTTTTTAATTGCTTTTTTTAATGATAGGATTGGAGTTTGAAAGTTGTATATCAGAGGGATATAATATGCAACCTGGGGGAACTAAGGATTACAGTTAATGAGAAGAACAACGAAGTTTGACTTACTAATACAGAATGCACTAAAATATTGTAGCTTTTGAGGTATTTGAGGGATATTTCTGAGCAATGGACCCAAACATTCACTTTAAGACCATCTACCATTATAGTTAAACTATGGAAGAATAAGTTTCACCAAACGTGACTGAGATGGCTCTGAAAGTTGATTTAAAATTGATAGGCTACAAGGATGACATGGATTTATAATATAGGACAACCATGACCTAGATGACTGAGAATCTCTACAGACTGAAAGAAGAAGAAAAGGAATCTACAACATTATTTGAAGGGATTAAAGATTAAGGTTGTTAAAGGTAAAAGGAAGAAATATAAGATTGTTTTATTTGATCAAGATTAAAATGATGTTAATATTCTGGTAATATTTCTCATCCATTATAAGACTTTCTGAATTTATTTATAGGTAAGAAATGAGATATGGGAAGAAGAGATCATTTGTTGTATTTTAAGGTGATGTTACTAAAATTGTTTATACTTGCAATGAAGAGGGAAGTCATTTCTTTATATTTTTTTATCCTGTCTGTATCTTTATTTTGTTGCTTTTCTGTTATTTTTCTATTTTTAATTTTTTTCTACACTTTTTCTTCTTTTCTTAGTTTGTACTAGTTTTTTTATCTTTTTAATTGTAGTGTTTAATAAAATTACTATAAAAATATCTGGCAAAAACCTGAAAATGAATCCTCCTACCAGAGATATTGAACAACAAAATTTAGTATTAAAACTGGAAAAAGAAAACATTGATAGATGTAGAATAAATTAAGGGCTATCTTTAATAATAAGCTTTCATCTTATTATTTAACAGAGCAATGAAGCTACCACATTTTATAGCCAGAGCTATTTCACTTTCAATTTTTTATAATGATCCTGGCATTAATCAGATGAACTATTAAAATCACCAGAGAAAACAGATTAAATGGCTCTCTAAATACAAGATAAATTCATAATTTCTATGTTACACATCTTGTGTAAACTTATGATCAGCTTCATTTTAAAAATTGCCCTACTTCATTTTCTAATTTGCTGCTGAAAACCTGCCCCATGGATATTTTTCTCAGTGAACATACCTGCTTAGTGTTTTGTCTTTTAGTTACAAGTACATTTACTGTGTAGGATGTTTACAGGGTCCAAAGTCCTTTGTCCTGCACTAGCACTGCTTGATATTACTAATCAAGATTATCTGCATAATGACCAATATATGAAACTAACATTTGTGAAAAATCAAGAAAGTGGTATGCTGCCTAAAAAGAGACCACTTAACCATAAAATAACAAACAGGAAGTTATAATCTGTATTCATAAAGTAATCCATTCATGTATGGATTTCCCCAAATCAACTATTGTGATTATTGCACAAAGCAACAGGTTGTATTAATTGCCTGAACAATTCCTTATCTTATTGATTATGATTTATAATATTTTTCCTTAATGCTGTCCATCCTGACTTGGCATTCCCTTAGTAAGTTAACCTACAACTTCCCATAATTTGATCATGCTAACTCCAGATCAATATAATATGGAGGATATCACAGGGTTTCAGTGGTGGAAAGTAGCTATAGAAGCAGCCATATTAGATCACAAAGAGATGCAGTTGCTTTCAGGAATTCCAATAAAAATTGACAGTACATTCAACCTGGATTTAGGAAACTATATTGCAGTTTCATGTGCAGTTATAAAACTAACTATTTGGACCAATCTACATCATCACATGATTCATAGATACTAACCTTGGTCACCCATCATAGATATGGCCCATCAGAGCTTTCACCTATCTTTTAATTTGTAGTCTAAAGTTTAATCATATTCTACTAAAAGTAGGCAGAAGTGTAATGGCTGAGTAGTTAAAGATGCTGAGTTTGTCAGGTGGAAAGCTGATATCCTGGTTTCGAGACCTGAGCACTGTGTGATTGACTGAGCTCCTGTTACCTGCCCCAGCTTCAGCCACTTAGTAATTTGAAAGCATACAAAGGAGAATAGGTAAATAGGTACCACTTCGGTGGGAAGGTAACAGTGTTTCATGTGCTTCAGCATATAGTCATGCTGGCAACATGACCTCAGAAATGTCTTCAGTCAATGCTGGCTCCTCGGCTAAGAAATGGAGATGAGAACTGCCCCCTTGAGTCAGACATGACAGGAGAGGGGAAACCTTTACCTTTACTTTACTATATATAGCATGCCTTGGTAATGGTAAGACCAGGATTAGCCGTTTGGAGCATTTTGACTAGTGTACCACAAGCATACCTACTTTTATCTTAAGCATCATACACACTGCATTCTGCAAACTAGAGACCATTATTTAAGACAATACATGTGCAGTTATAGGATGTATACTATCCTATTCAGTGTACTATAGAATAGTTAAGTTCTAAAGTGAACCTCTCAAGATTGGTGTATTTAAATTGCTGTTCAGTTTTGCTTGAAATGAAATGTATGCCACCTCTCCCAATATTATGAACTATGAAATACTCTGAGATGGATGCTTGCAAATTTTCTAAATTACGTTCCTGGTAACGCTGCAAGTAGATTTTGTTTTGTTCGATTGCAATTGAAAAGGGAATTAGACAAAAATAAAATTATCAGCAAAAAGAACACCCTATATACACAAAAATATATAGAATGAAATATATGCAAAAAAATAGTAAAATGACTATATGATAAACATATCATATATATCATACATAAAGAGGGCTCACACAGCAAGTATTTTATTTGACATCTAAATTTAGACATATAAGCAAATCAAATGCTGATTCAATATTTCTACCTTTCCTAGTTTCAGGCTTCCTTTACCTTGGTGGAAGATGATACCAGTTAACTTGCAGCCTTAATAAAATGATATACAATATGAAAGCAAACTGCAGAGTGCCATTCACACAGCTGGGTTCCATTTTCTGTTTCAGAAGTCTATTATTATTATTTTAACTCATCCATGGAGAGAAGAATTATGTTTGGTTTAAGGTATTTCCCTCTCCAAGAAGCTTTGTGATTTGGGATTGGTGCCAGAAAGATAAACCAACTCCTCTTCCTAAAAAAAACAAAAACAAGCTTCAGGCATCACTACATTGACACGCTTGCAATGATCATCAGCATGTATGTGCCAACATTAACTGCTTGAAGAGGATGCCATAAAATAAAATTAGTTTTTCATGAATGCTTCTTGAGAATGATTGCTAACACTAAGCATATCCTGAATTAAGGCAAAGGTAATTTACTCACCATGATTATGAAAGCCCTTTTAACCATCAATATAGGAAACTGAATGACCCAGGAGACATTCCACCTGCAAAATACAATCCCTCTTTCACTGTGTCTTGTTGAGTGCAGAACAATACTGGCATTGATACAGATCAACACCATAGAATTTTCTTTATGAATTGTGTGTCTGTTGGGGTGCTTGCTGGTGGCTTTAGCAATTGTTTATTTACTGCTTGATTGCCATAGATCTTTCTGAACACCAAACATACGAACTGTAGTTCCAATGTCTGGCAGTTCGTGTTTCTCATATATCAAACCTATCATATTTATTTAAATTGTATTTGTAGTTGGCATGCTATTTTGGGAATGATACTGCTCTTCTAAAAGCAGTATTTACAGCCATGATTAGTATTAGATAATCACTGTTTTCTTGAATTGACAGCCGGTCTCTACCTTGCTTCTAATTCATATTTAGCCATCTGTGTGTGTATGTATATGTATGTGTATGTATGTCGCTTCCTGTCTTGATTATTGCAATGCGCTCTACATGGAGCTGCCCTTGAAGAGCATCCGGAAGGTCCAGTTGGTGTAAAATGCAGCGGCCCGCATAATTTTATGCAGACCCCGGTGTGCACATGTGTCACCTCTCCTGCAGGAGCTGCATTGGTTGCTGATTTGCTTCCGGGTGCAATTCAAGGTGCTGGTTATCACTTTTAAAGCCCTTCATGGCTTGGGTCCAGATTATCTAAGGAAACATCTCTTGGCAGTCACATCTACCTAACCCATTAGAGCAAGGAGGCAGGGAATGTTGCAGCTCCCACTCCTGAGGGAGATACATCTGGTGGGACCCAGAAGAAGGGCCTTCTCTGTGGTAGCTCCATCTCTCTGGAACATCATTCCCCCAGAGATTAGAATGGCCCCCTCACTAATACTCTTCTGAAAGGCACTAAAGACCTGATATTGCCAGTGGGCCTGGGGAACCGAGAGAGGGATGGAGCCCATCAGGTGGCTAGTGTGATCTGCTGTCATCGGGGAGGGGGGTGGGAGTTGGTTTTTTATTTTTTGTTTTGTTTTGCGTTTTTGTTTTCCCAAATTTTGTTCTATTGTACTTTATTAATTTATTTGATTCTTTTTGTTAATTTTTATTGTGTTTATTTTTATTTTTTTGTTTTAAATATGGTTTTACATTGTGTAAGCCACCCCGAGTCACCATGGCCAAACAGGCGGCAATATAAATTAAATAAATAAATAAAGTATGTATGTATGTATGTATGTATGTATGTGTATGTATATGTATGTATGTATATGTATATGTATATGTATATGTATATGTATATGTATATGTATATGTATATGTATATGTGCATATGTGTTTATATGTAGAAATCAGTATATATACATACACACACACACACACACAGAAACACACACATGTTTAGCAGTACCAGTGGGGTACTAGTGTTCTGTTTTATCAATTTGCTGACTCTGACAATGTCTAACTCTTAGGATAAAAGTACATTGTCAGAAAATGAAACAAATTCTTTGAAGTAGTTAATTTATTTGCTTAAAGTAGCTTCTCTACCATTCAAGCCCTAAAGGCTCTGAGTGGCTGACATTTATTAATGAACACAGTAAGCTTAAAAGAAAAGGAAAGCAGAAAAGGTCCCAAAATAAACTAACATAGACATGCCACCCAAATCAGGGAAAGCCAGTCCTCCAGCTCTTCAGTTCTCTCCCAAAATGCTTTACTAGCAGTCCTTGATTTATGCCCACTTCCATAGCTAAGTTAGGTGGTTGTTAAATGAGTTGGGCCTGATTTATGATCTTTTGGGTCATCTTTGGTTAAGTGACTCACCTTGGTTATTAAACCAATCCAGATTAATCCCCTTTAACTTGTCAGAAGCCAACTTCCAAGGTCAGAAATGGAGATCACATGGCTACAGGATGTTGCATATAGGTTGCCAAGCAACCAAACTTTAATCACGTGATCACAGGGAAATGGTAATAGTTGAAATTCTCAAAACAGATCAAAAGTCACTTGTTTCAGTGCTGTTGTAACTTTGAATAGTTGCTATATGAATGGTTGTAAATTAAGGACTACCTGTATGTTTTTTATTTGAGAAGTCCAATAAACTGGAGGAGGTCTGGATGCCAACTGCTCATGCATCTGCATCTCTTTCTGTAATGTGCTAATGCTCATTATTGCAGAATTATTCGACTAAAATAGGTTGACCTTATGGAATTAAAAATCAAGGCTAAATTGTCAAAGTGTTCTTTGCATTTGACTTTGAAATTCATTCAAGCAGATTGAAAAATGCCAGGCTAAAAAGGATCGCCAATCCTCTGACACAAAAACACCAGTCACCTAACTAAGAGAGTAAGGTTGCAATAGTTGGAAAAATCAAGCCACAACTTCACTGATGGGCTGACAAAAAGAAAGAGGCATATTACAATTCTGCATTTGGACCTGGCTATTCAGATAATGTATTTAGATCACGTATTCTAAAAAGCTGACTGTTTTTACAGCTTCCTTAATAATCCAGGCCACCTTCCTTCATATGTTCAACTCCAGTACCATAATAAAACACTTTTTATCACCACCCCCTGGGGCATTTAGATCATGATTTGAGGATATCTATTTGTGGCTGTAAGTACTCTCTCCTTTGCTACGGTACAGCTGGCCAATCTTATTGGAGATCAAGATTAGTTTATTAATCCCCTATAATCCTAGTGTGTTCCACTGTTTATCCATGACAACCTCATTATAGCAAATTGATACAGAAGATCCTTTTCCCCTAACATTATCACTAAAGCAGACCAGGAAAGACAGTATGAAGTGGGTGTAAAAGTCAATCAGCTGTAGAAAGAAAACCTTATTCAATGATATAACCTGTTGAAATAATAAGGGTCAGAGGGGGTACCAAACGTTACTGGGAGAAAGGGGGGAAGGAAAAGGGAGGAAGATTCTTCACCTAAGAAAATCACCCTTGCGTTGTCTTAAGCAAACACATATATTATTAAGTATGCCACCCAGGGATCTATTATTACACACTATTAGAATTCCCTGGGTAACAAACAAGCATTCTCTTTTTGATATAGGAGCAAAGTCATTTCATTGTAGCAGGAAGCAAAGCATTCTGATCCCCCAGTAAAGTGCTCAATTCATATATTTCTAAATGCATAGAGACATAGACAAAAATAGACACATTTCTCCCAAAGCTCTGAGCTGAAAGAAGGAAAGAAGATATTGCCTAGCAATTGCCCACTGTTCCAAAAAGAGGAAGTTACAAGTTGTTCTAGCCCTAAAATAAATACTCCCTTTGCCCAAAATTCTCTGAGCCTCCTGATCTGAAACTTGACATGCTTGATCCTCCCACAATGGCAAGTTTGCCTATGAATTATTTCCAGAAACAAAACAACCAACACCATCTGAAAAGAACTCAGAATTTAAAGGCACTTAGGATTTTGAAATAATTGCCTGCTAATAGTGTTGATTTTGAGTGATGCTTAATAGGACATTGGGATTTCTGAATCCAGTTACAGATTTAGAGTCTAAGTCAGTTTGAAGGCATCTGATTCAGAGGTAAAATGCTGCCGGTTCATCATGGTTCACTTGAACCAATAGTAAAAAATGCTACCGGTTTGACTGAACCAGTAGTAAAAAAAAATGCTACCAGTTTGGCTGAACCAGTGTTTCCAATGATCAGCTGGGCAAGGATCAGCTGTGCTACATGATTTAGATTAGCTAGAAGGCAAGAAATTTCTTGCTTTCTTGTTAATCTAAATTATGTGGCACAACTGATCCCCCCTCACTGTTGTACTTACTTTCAAAATGCTTCTTTTTTCAGCACCCAGGAGGTTTCCCTGAGTAACCCAGTAACCCAAAAATGGGAGGTGGGGGTGGTGATGTTACAAAAGAAGAAAAAAAAGACTTTTGACACCACCACCCCAGTCACATGATCACATAGCCATGCTCACCCAGTCACATGACCACCTAGCCATGCTCACCAAGCCACACCCACCTAGCCATACCCACAGAACTGGTAGTAAAAATTTTTGAATCCCACCATTGATCTGATTATGTCTAATGTAAACTGGACTATTATCTAGATTGCTTTTTTAGGGTCCTAGTCAAATTTTGTGTTTGTTAGGCACAACACACACACATACATACGCACTCAAATTCTGAGGTCATTCAAAGCATTGATTAATATAATTGTTTAAATTGTTATCATTGATTAAAAGAACACTGATTAAAAATATAATTCATATCATATTGGATCCCCACAACTACTTCATAGTTGTGGGGATCCAATTCATCAGTAATATGACAGTTCTGACCAATTATGCAAATTGTTTCCTGTTAATCCACAAATTCTGTTACTTTTCTTCAATTTACTAGCTTTTTACTTGTCACTCCTGACTATGGTCACTGGTTTGGAGATTATTCTAATAATGATGGTAAGTAAATTGAGGAAGACAAGGAAATTTGTATCTGCTTTGCTTGTTTGGTGTTCCAGTTACATGCAAATAAAGAGGGGAAACTATATGCTCTAAAGTTAGGGGAAATTATAGCTAGAAAATAATCCTCTAATCTTGCTTATGAGTTATGTGTTATTGGATAGGGTTAGTTTGTTTTGGCTGTCATGACTAAGAGAACAAAGAGCATTTGGGGAAAATGAAATTTCTCCCCTTTGAAATAACCTGATGAGTAACATCCTGATTTTAGATCTATTTGCCTGACTAGCAATCTATCTCTCATTGATAAGGAAGAGACCCAAATCTACACACTTCATAAGCTTGAATCCAGAGGGCATGAATGAATGAATGAATGAATGAATGAATGAATGAATGAATGAATGAATGAATGAAGATATATTGAAATCTAAAAGCAAGAAGCAGCACAATCACTTCAAGAACATTTTAGTTTGGTAGGAATCTTTACTTATTTGCTATAACTTTATTCTATCTTTATTATTTCTGTAAGTTACTCAAGGCAGAGAACATACCTAACACTCCTTTCTCCTCCTATTTTACAACAACCCTGTGAGATGGTTTGGGCTAAGAGAAAGTGACCGGCCCAGGGTCATCCAGTTGGTTTTCAGTCATAAGGCAGGATTAGAACTCACTGTGTTCTGATTTCTAGGTCATCACCTTAAACACTACACCAAACTGGCTCTTGCTAATCTTTAGTAATTGATAATTACAAAATAATTGATCATCTTGATAGTCTCTGGAATATTAATTGGTTATGAAGATACATTAAGCATTTTCCCAGGTATTAAAGATCTCATCAGTCATATGTTCACTACATAAAAATCTTGTGCAAGTGGAACATCATAAGGAAGTAAATCAGGCTTCTGATGTGTATAAATACTGCTATAGCAATAATAGCTGCAATATAGTAGTAGTAGTAGTAGTAGTAGTAGTAGTAGTGATGATGATGATGATGATAATGATAATGATGATGATAATAATAATAACAATAACAACAACATCAACAACATCATCAACAACAATTATTATTATTATAATTTGACACAGAAGATACTAGATAGCAGAAAAGAGTCCAAATTAGATATGCACAAACAATACTAGTTGTTCTCTGTTCTATGGATGTTCTATTCGTGAAATACTTTGTGTGTTATATAATAATGCATTAAAATACAATTATTAATTTGCAACTGTTGGCTCATGGCAAGGTTTTGTTTCTACACTATGACAAAGATGTCACAATAACCTAGAAACTATTGTGCCAAACTTACTGTCAACATCCGAGAGTCGGAAGTGCCACAAACTGCTGGGTGCCAGGTACTGAGTGTTGTAATGAGCTTATGCTGGTGGAGGGTCAGGAAGGGAAAGGTATGAGAGGCCATGAATCCAGGCTTGCTGGACCCCGCAGAGAGCCTGCAAGGAGTTTTTGCATGGCAGTTTCAGTTTTAGATACTTGGTGGAGAGATAGATCTTCTCCCCTATATGGAATGGTCTTTACAGTGACCTTTCTTTATCCGCATGAAGTTTCTGGGTCTTGGCTGCTTTTAGAAATGCCTGCTTGACTCTTCCCCAGACTTCACACAGGTTTTCCATCCAGTCCATTTGGCTGCCTAAAGAGGGGGCCTGTCGAAGGAGCTTGGGAATTGGGATGAACTCCACCCAATGCACCACCTTAAAGGGTGTATGGCCAGTGCTACTGAGTATAGCATTATTATATGCCACTCCTGCAAATGGCAGAAGCTCTGCTCAATCAGTCTGCTGGTAAGTGATGTAATACAGGAGATATTGTTCCACCATCGCATTGGCTTTCTGGTCAAAGTAGGAATGGTGACACTTACACTAATAAGGCAGGAATCTTCATAAGATTTCTTATGAAATCTTGTATATCATTCTGTGGTATAGTTTTCCATAGAACTGAGAGGACCTAAAGAGAGAATTTTCTTCAAGAACTGGAGGCTGTAACAAACTTTTCACTAGTTTATGCATAAATTATTGTTGAGTAACTCAGAATCTATAAATCTTCCACTCTGTAAATAATGATGTTCATCAATGCTGGACTATACTATTTCACCTTGTCTTACACCTGTCTTTTGGGAAACTGATTCCACTTCTTCAGTTGAATAATTATAGACTATTTAGAAAGATAAGGAATAAGCATGGTTTCCTATCATTTACAATTGAGAGTTTTCTGAGTCATGTAAAACTGAAACACATCTGCTTTGTTTTAAAATGTGTTATTTTCCAAAATGTAAGCATGATATGAAAATGATAGGAATTAGTTGCATAATTATATAGTAATGTGAAATACTTCTTATAGAAATCCTGATGATCTGCTTCTCATATTTAGTTCTTAATAGCTGTTAAATGCAATCTATATTGCATCTAGCATAGAAAAAGATGACTTAGATCATTAAACTACATCCATTATATTTACTCAATTTAACTATTTTTAAATCTCTGGTATTTACTATTTTTTCTTTGTAATATGTCCACCACATGTTTTCAATCTTTTTGGGGGGTGGGGTGGGGGGTGTCCTTTTCTCTGAATTGATTCTATTTTTACTTGTTGTTATCTCATTTTTAAAGTGAAATGGGCCAATTCTGAACATGGCATTCAAGGACATGCAGTTATCATTGATTTACATTATGGCAGTATATTATTTTCAATATTGTTCCCTCACCTGCACTTATTACTTTTCGACTGTGCTCATGTTTCCTAGAGATATCTTCATTCACCAATGCTGCTAAAATTTGCTGAAAGAACATATAACAGAATATAACATTTTCTGATTTTTTTAATATTTTCTTCTAAAAAAAGAAAAGGTGTATTCTGTCTGGCAACAGTTCAGAAAAAAGTACTTCTTTCATGGCCTTATAAATTTGAATCTGAAATCCATGTCTCCATTGCTTTATCAAATAATTAAACAACCAAATTCGTTTTGAGAGTCATCAGGCACCTTTTAGAATTGTAATTTTTCACAATATCAGCCTTCAGCCAAGATTCAAGTCTCACAGTTGTCACGCTGAAGCTTTAACCGAGAGAGGGAAAGATTTTACCCCGTTCCTGATTTGCTTAGCCATATGTGGATATAGTGAGGGTAGTTTATTTTATTTATTTTATTTGTCAATCACTTACAAGATAATAGATATAAGTATAAACATGAGTAAGAATACAGGAAATAAGTACAAATAAATGGGGACAATAGGACAGGGATGGTAGACACGATTGTGCGCTTTTGCAGGCCCCTTACAGATCTCCTAGGAATGGGGTCAGTTAGTGGTTAGTTTGAGGTTGAAGGAATGGAGGTTAGAGGATGTAACAAGTGCATTCCAGGCATTGACCATTCTGTTGCTGAAATTGTACTTTCTGCAATCAAGTTTGAAGCGGTTTACATTGAGTTTGTATCTGTTGTGTGCTCTTGTATTGTTGTGGTTGAAGCTGAAATAGTCATTGACTGGTAGGACATTGTAGCAGATAATTTTGTGTGCTACGCTTAAGTCCAATCGTAGGCGGCGTAGTTCAAGGTTGTCCAAGCCCAAAATCTCAAACCTGGTGATATAGGGTATTCTGTTGCGAGCAGAGGAATGTAGTACTCTTCTTGTGAAATACTTCTGGACTCACTCGATTGTATTAATGTTTGATATGCAGTGCAGATTCCAGTGTATTTGAGTATTGGTCTGGCAAAAGTTTTGTATGCTCTAGTTAGCAATTTGATATTTCTGGAGGAGAAGCTTCGTAAGATTAGATTTACAACTCTTAATGCCTTTTTGGCAATGCTGTTACAGTGAGCTCTAGCACTTAGGTCATTTGATATGAGAACTCCAAGGTCCTTGACAGAGTGAGGATCATCAACGAGGTCATATCCGCCTAGTTTGTATTTGGTGTACTGATTTTTTTTTACCAATGTGTAGGACAGAGCATTTGTTGGTCAAGATTTGGAGTTGTCAGATGTTTAACCATTCAGGCACATAATCAAAGTCACTTTGAAGGATAGTAGCATTGTCAGTGGTGTTGAATAGTTTTACGTCATCTGCAAAGAGGACACAGTTGCTAATAAGGTGATTGCAAAAGTCATTTATATTGAATATAAAGAATGTGAGTCCTAGAATGCTGCCTCGTAACACAACACAGTGAGATTGGTCTGTAGTTTTCAACCAGGCTGTTATATAATATATACAGCATAATAGTTATATTAATATTCTAGGATATTCTAGTCCTGAAGTAGAAATCAGTGTGGAGAAACATAGTAAGCTTTAGGGTTAAGAACCTCTATCCTTCATGTCTCTTACATTGTTACAGCCATTAGAAGGTTTTGCAGTGGGAGTACAACTATGTAATTGTAGTGGGGATGACCTCAGGAGACATGGCAACAAGGCCCAATCAAGTAAACAGATAAAAGGAAGTTTAGTCTGCAGCAGAAATATGGGAAGAACAAGAGGCCCAGAAAAGATCCTCCCTAGTTTTTGGGCTATAAAAAGGACAGACAGGAGAGAAGTACCTTCAGACTTGCAAGATTCTGTTAAGCTAATTTTAAAATAAAATAGAATTAGATCATCTGGTCATGTTTCCTATCTGTGTTACCTTGTAAGGCTGACAAACTACTACTAGATATATTGCATCAGTATGCAAACTGGGACAGTGCACATGGGCATACACAGAGGTCTGCTTTTTTTGTCAAAATGATATAAGCAGTGTCACAGTGCAAACTCCACCCTTTTCACATATACATGCAACTTCATATTACAGCCACAAAATGGCAGGCTTGGTGTCACAATAGCGTAACACTGGTTTTGGCCTGGTTCCTTTGACATCTTCATCTGACCAAGCCACGGTTGTATACTTTTCCAATGAGTTTCATTTTACTTCATGGAGGCAGCTGAGAGAAGTTGCACAAGCCCAACAAAAATCCATAGCTGCTTTATTGATTTAAAGGTAGACACTTTGTATGTCTTGTGAAATTCCTGTTCTGAGGGATTTGCACAGCTCTAAGAGTGAACAATGCCTTTCTACAATTGTGTCAAACAAAACTACAAATACTACTAAAATTGCTCTTGCTGCTAAAGAATAATAGAAACAAAAATATCAGTGTAATAAATGGACATAGCCAGTGGTGGGATTAAAAAAAATTACTACCGATTCTGTGGGCGTGGCTTGGTGGATGTGGCATGGCTTGGTGGGTGTAGCAGGGGAAGGATACTGCAAAATCTCCATTCCCTCCCCACTCCTGGGGGAAGGTTACTGCAAAATTCCCATTCCCTCCCCACCAGGGGTAGGATTCAATTAGTGTTATTACCAGTTTGGTACTTACGTTTTGTGCTCCGGCTTTCCAGCTCTATTTTCCTGTGCAGAGCCACAAAAAAAGATCCAGATGATCAGCTGGGATTCGGAAGGCAGAGAATAGATGGGGACGGGGCCAGTCAGAGGTGGTATTTGCCAGTTGTCCGAACTACTCAAAATTTCTGCTACCGGTTCTCCAGAACTGGTCAGAACCTGCTGAATACCACCTCTGGACATAGCAAGCCTTAACAATACAAATAATAGTGTATTAAACTTGTATGCCACCCACTCTCAAGAACTCTGCTAGTCAGCATATTCTAAGTTCTCCGATACTGTCAATGGCAATCCATATATAGGAAATTAGAATGAAGGATTATTTGTGTTCTCCCTCCGTCCTTTTCCAGGGTTCTTGTTTGTTTGGATTAACCATTACAAGAAGTGGGAGCAAAATGTGTGGTTTAAATTCCATCTTGGGGAGGGAATGGCCAGCTTTTTGGCAACGGCCTGAATCCAAAATCAAGGTTCTTTTAATGAGGTTGACTGGGCTGAAAGTAGGGTGACAGAATTTCAGCAATGGAACTATTGCTCATTCAGAACTAATTAACCCCCCTGAAATATCTGAGGAAGGAAGATAACTCTCTTTCCTCTGAACACCTTTTCTGTGAAGTGGAGAAAAGGCGGAGCACTTTGCAAGTGATGAGAAACTGCTTCCTCACTCTTTAATGGATATCTATCATGACAGGGACAGGGGCAGAACAGAATCCTTTTGATGTGGATATCATCCTGCCTCGACCAGCTTCAAGGATACTTTTATGACAGGATTTCTGAAGTTGGGATTTCCCAGTCTTTGTAGCCACCTCACATGGAGTCAAATAGGAAAGTTCAGCACTGTTTCTTACTTGGAGATAAGACATCTCAGAATTGGCTGGGAATACCTGCAAAAACACTGCCTCAAGGCCACAGAGAGCAGCCTGAGTCTTCTTTCCCAACTCTCTTCAATACTTTGACTCTCCTTATGCTGTGTGTACCTACCTACGACAAAGCTTTGGAAGAAAAAGACAACTTATTGAAGTTTTATGCTTCATAGAAAATAGTATTTTTGTTAGATGTACTGTCTTGTGAAAAAGTACACCCCCTGTAAAGTTTTTCTTTTCTTTTTTAACTTATGTGGTGAGGGGATTGAACAAAACAAAATACTGCTTTTGCAATTGTTTATTCAACCAAAAAAAAATAACAGATATGCTGTGAAGAAAGGAAGTACAGTCTCACTTCTAATACCTGGCATGGCTCCCCTTGATAGAAACACTCTCAAATAGACATTTCTTAAATTTTCTACCAGTCTCTGATGGTGGTTTCATGTGCTCTTTTTGGCAGTTCCTAGTAGCTACCTCTCCCTGGTGTTTGCTGACTCTCATATTTCTTGTTGGAAGAGGCAGCTGATGAAGAAATTACATCTGCTAGGTTTTACGGGGGATGCCCTGGGATGTTATGGCCTTAAGGACGCCCAATTTAGGGTAGTCCAATGGCTTATGGACATTAACTTGTAATATCCATGAGCCAGAGCTAACAAAACTTGCTCCCCTCTGATCTTCATCCAATTTAATAATTACGGACTGAGGATGGCTTCCTATTTTTACACTCTAACCATTCCCAAGTATAGAAGAGCTTTCTCCCTAGCTCGCTTTAATGTCTTGCACTCAGCACTGCTAGACAGGCGATTTAAGAGTATATCTAGACCCCTTCCAATCGGGTTTCAGGCCTGGGCACAGCACGGAGACGGCGTTGGTCGCGTTGGTGGATGATCTCTGGAGGGCCCGGGACAGGGGTTGTTCCTC
This sequence comes from Bungarus multicinctus, assembly GCA_023653725.1. Lineage (NCBI taxonomy): Eukaryota > Metazoa > Chordata > Lepidosauria > Squamata > Elapidae > Bungarus > Bungarus multicinctus. Next base: position 108,306,550 of record CM042836.1, read on the forward strand.
TGTCCTGGTCCTGTTAGATCTCTCAGCGGCTTTTGATACTGTCGACCACAGTATCCTATTGCGACGGTTGGGGGGGTTGGGAGTGGGAGGCACCGTTTTACAGTGATTCTCCTCCTTCCTTTCTGACCGTTCGCAATTTGTGTTGACGGGGGGGGGCAGAGGTTGACCCCGAGGCCCCTATTATGTGGGGTGCCTCAGGGGTCTGTGCTCTCGCCCCTGCTGTTCAACATTTATGTGAAGCCGCTGGGTGAGATCATCCGTGGCTTCGGGGTAGAGTTCCATCAGTACTCTGATGACACTCAGCTGTACATCTCTACCCTGGGCCACCCCAATGAAGCCCTCGAAGTGATGACCCGGTGCCTAGAGGCCGTGCGGAGTTGGATGGGTCTTAACAGGCTTCGTCTCAACCCGACCAAAACCAAGTGGCTGTGGTTTCCTGTGCCCAGATACAGCCAGCTTGTTCCGTCGCTGGCCGTGGGGGGAGAAATTTTGACCCCCATGGAAAGGGCCCGCAATCTAGGTGTCCTCCTGGACGTACGGCTGTCTTTAGAAGATCACATTACGGCCGTCGCCAGGGGGGCCTTTTGTCAGATTCGTCTGATTTACCAGTTGCGGCCCTTTCTGGATCTGGACGCACTTTGCACAGTCACCTCCGCTCTCGTCATCTCCCGCTTGGACTATTGCAACGCTCTCTACATGGGGCTCCCCTTGAAGAGTGTCTGGAGGCTGCAGTTGGTCCAGAGTGTGGCCGCGCGGGTGATTTTGGGAGCCCCTCGGAGCTCCCATGTAACACCACTTCTCTGCAAACTGCATTGGCTTTCTGTGGCCTTCCGGATCCGATTCAAGGTGGTATTGATCATTTTCAAAGCACTCCATGGCTTGGGACCTGGGTTCTTACGGGACCGCCTGCTACCATCAACAGCCTCCCGCCGCCCAGTGCGCTCCCACAGGGTTGCCCTCCTCGGGGTTCCGCTGCCTGATCGTTGCCAGTTGGCGACCCCGAGGGCAAATCATTCCAGGGGCAAATCATTCCACAGGGAGCGGGCCCCCACAGAGAAGGCCCGCTCCCTGTGGAATGATTTGCCCCTGGAGATAAGGGGCCATTACTGACATCCAGACCTTCCGGTGCGCAGTAAAGACCCTGTTCTTTCAACAGGCCGGCCTGGCCCAGTAAACGGTTTTTTTGGGGTTTTAAATTAACTAGGTTTTATATTTTAATATAATTCTTAAATTTTAAATTTGTTAGTTATATTTTTGTATTTAAATTGGATTTCGGCCGGATTAATTTGTTTAATCTGTTTTTAATTGTATATATTGTTCATTTTTAGTAGGCTGTACACCGCTCCGAGTCCCTTTTTGGGAGAGGGGGCGGTATAAAAATTCAATAAATAAATAAATAAATAAATAAGAGACTCCTGATTAACAAGCGGTTATGCCCCTGTGATAGAGCTGAGGTTGAAACTGTGGAGCATGTCCTTTTATATTGCCCTATGTATAACACAGGCAGATCTAAGTTACTGTCTCTCCTTGGAACAGACCCTTCTAGACCCAATGTTAGCAATTTGTTCTTATATTGTCTAAGGGATGACTCCTCATACATTACTTCTCAGGTTTCCAAATTTTTTTAAGAGTTGTAATCATCAGAGGAAAATGCTGTAACTCCCCTTAGTCAAGTTTTTGGTGACCAATTATTTATGATTAATTTTCCCATGTTCTTTCTTTGTTGTACTTGTGTTTTGGTCTGTGACTGCAAATAAGGTATTATTATATACCAGTCTCTGATGCTGATTGGGAGGAATTTTTCCTCATTTTATAACATCTTGATGGGATTTAGATCTGAGCTTTGAGTTGGCCATCTATTTCTTTCTTTCTCTCTCTCCCTCCCTCCCTCCTTCCTTCCTTCCTTCCTTCCTTCCTTCCTTTCTTTCTTTTTCCTTCTTTCCTTCTTTCTTGTTTTTTTCAGCCATTCCATGGTGGGTTTACTGGAATGTTTACATTCACTGTCATGTAGCAAGGTTCATTTTGAGTTGAACTTCAATTTTCTTATAGCTATCTCACATTAAACTCAAGCACCCTCTGGTACAATGAAGAATTCATGATTTCAATGATAGTGAGCTTCCTAGGTACTGATGCAGCAAAGCAGCCCAATCTATAACATTTCCACCACTGCACTTTACAGCAGGTATCAGATACTTCTGGTGAAATGCTATCTTTGGCTTTCACCAAAATGTATTCTGGTAATGTGACCAAATAACCAAATGCCTTGCCTGTCCAGAGTACATTGTTCCAGAAGTCTTGATTTTGGCATTCATGAGCAAAATTTTCCTGATATACTTTGGAACAGATTCTTTTTTTCCTCCTGGCACACCTCCCATGTAGATTTAATTTGTGTGTCTTCTTTCTAACGGAAGACTCATGCACTCACACTCAGTCATGGTGAGATGTAATAATAAGTGGGAATGACCTTGGGAGACCAAGAAAAGATATTGTGCTTAGGTAATGGTCAGATAAGAGACAGCATAAACAGCAGTTGCACATCGGGAAGAGCAGAAGGCTCAGGACAGACTCTTCCTAAGTTATTGGACTGTAAAGAGATAGCAGGATAATTACACTTTCAGATTTGAAAGATTATCTTAATGCAGCAATAAAGTAAATTATTATTGTATTTATCATGTTTCCTGTAGGTCTACCTGGTAAGGCTGACATGAAAGCTATTTAAAGATCACATGATAAAATTTGGGAAATTTTAGAGATTTCTTTTAGCATTCTATATTTTACTCATAGGCTAACTTGCTTAGGAAGGCCTGACCTGGGCAAATTGACCATTGTTTGAAAACTTCACTTATAATGATATTTTCAGACAGTGGAATGATGATTGCATTACATTAGTGATCTTTTTTATAAAACTTCCCAGATTCATAGGCATCTACAACCTTCTTTCTGAAAGACAGGGTTTTTTCCAATCTAAGTATGATGATAACATACTCTTAAAAAAATAAACAGCAAATTAAACTAAACATCTCAGATTCCTTCAGATTCTCTCTAATGATGGTCTAATCATTTGCACCTGACGTAGTGCACCTGGTTCTAATTTTAAGCATTAGTAATAGTGTTAAATGTAAGGGTTTTTTCCACATGCAAAATTTGCACCGATACTTATTTAAATTACACAATGGACTACAAAATATAATTGGACAAAGTGTTAAAAAGTTGAAAAAGTAAAATGTATCAATGGGCTGTATTTACACCACTATAATTTTTAGTAGTCACTGTTTATAGGTCAATGTTCCAGGCCCCTGATGACAGAGTGCATCTGAGCTTCTTACACAGGTCCCACTTCCTGAAGAAATATTTGATACTTGCACACATGTGCCAGTAATCAATCTCTCTCTCTCTCTCTCTCTCTCACACACACACACACACACACACAGGGGGGAGTTTTGTTTTTGTCTTTTATTAGATTGGCTGGTTGATTGACTGTATTTACATCTCCCTGCAATCCAATTTGATTCTCATTAATTGGAAAAATTAGTCCAAACGACTTGAGAATCATTTAATCATTTTCCCTTATGCAACTCCCAGTTTTGGTGACTTCAGACAATCAAATCTGAAATGAATCGTGGTCAGTACATAGTCTGGTAAATAAAAAATATATGAATGTGGCTTACTGATTGAATTGTTAGTTAGGATCAAGAAAATATTCAGCCATTTATCTTTCAGAGTTCTTGTGTTCCAATTGGAGGATGGAAATTAGTTTTTTATGTATGTGTGGGGAAGGCTAGAGTTTGCCCCTCAAATTTATTGTGGATTCACCTTGCTTACAGCCTAGAAAGAGTACTCAGAATAAATATCATACAGTTGACTTCACATTACAGCTGAAATGCAATGATAATATTGAGCACTGGTTAAGAGAAGTTAAGAGTAATGGATCTTGCTTAAATTCATTTTGTGCTGTTCTACCAGTTAAAAATATTTTAGACAAACAGGGTAAGAAACCTTTCAAAATTGAGAAAACTTAACAAGGATTGCTTTCTTTTTTAATGATCTGAATTCCCATCTTAAAATGGCTATAGTAGACAGACCTTGATTTGGAATTCTTCCATTGATAACTCTCTTTCCATGTTTCCTTCACAATATTCAGCTAGTTATTTCCTCTCCTTTCCTGTTGATATTTTGCAGGAAATTATAACACTGCAATTCAATTATTTTCAGCAAGTATTGTTAGCACCATGGGGGGGGCGGGGTCCCAGCAGCTACCAAAATATATGGAAGAAGAGAGAGAGGGATGAGGAGTTGGTTTTGACTCATGGGGTTTTGTTTGAACATACCATAGTTCCTCTATGGCACGGGTATCAAACTCACCGTGTCACGTTGCTGTCATGTGATGTTTTATGATATTTTTCTCACTCACGGACATGTGGTAGGTGTGGCCTGTGCATGATGCATCCGACCCACAAGCCCACTAGTTTGACACCCTTGCTCTAGGGCTTCCTTGTTCTCCTGATCTGGGTAAGAATTATGGGAAGAACTATGGGAAGATCTTATGACATCTTTTCTTCATGGTCTTAACTATGATGGTGGGGGATGGAGAGCAAAGGCCCATGGAACAACGGTAAAGATTATTGTATGATGAAAAACAGTACACTGTCACACAATCCTTCAAAAGTATAATATATGGCTGGTAGCCCATTTGATGTAAACCACTTTATGCAAAATGCAGAAAAATAATAATAATACATAATTAAGTCAAAGAAATGAAAGCATGTGTTTACAAAAGTAAATCTCTACTTAAATCTACTTTACACCAAGGTCAATTACTATGCTTCTCCACACCACAGTATTCTTGCAAGCTATTCTGTAAGAAAAGGAAGAACAGTGTAACTGTTTCCAAATTTATCCTACGTTATTAAAGCAAAGTATCTTGAATTTGTCGCCACAACTGACAATCTAAAAATATAAATGACCAGCAGGTGGTGCCTGAGAGCTAATATAAATAGCTTCTTCTTCCCCCTTCTTTCTCTCCCTCTCTTCCTCCCCAGCCACATTTTTCCTTTTTGGCAGTTTTATAAACAGAACCGATTAATGAAGGAAACACAGGTATATTATTAGCAGGGATGATAGAAATAAGTTTCCTTGAGGTGTTTCATATTCTATAATGCTCACATTTTCCCCCTCATTTCATTTTATTCCATTCCCACATCAGCTTATAAAGTCTTTTTAAAGCTTGTAAAAAAGTTTTATCTAAAGTGTGCATACCAATAAATAAATAAATGCAATAAAAATTAAATAGAATCTGGCAAATATTTCCCCAATACTTGCCTCCTATTTATCATGCCTATGTTTCATATTGTATATATTTATATATTCATCTTTTTTTTCTGGTCGTACAACTCTATCACAAATTAAGAAAAAGCCAGAAATAAAAGGATGAGCATATTACAGGTAGTCCTCAACTTACAACAGTTCACTTAGTGATGTTGTGATTAGCCAGCAGCAGGTGCAGATGACTGAGGAGAGCGATGACTCTGATGAAGGGCCAGGACATCAGGGAGTAAACTGCTGCCTTCTGACATTGTGAGGACTGGCAACAGTGATGAGGAGGTTCCTGAGGAGCCTGTGCCAAGTGCATATGCATGAAGGATTACTTGGAGGAAAGAAGCTCTGAAACTCAACTGGTGGACATCTTAGTTCGTGTTTGAAGAATTCTGTAAATTAGTTCTTATCTCTGGGTTTTTGGCAGCCTTGACAAACAACTTGGCAAGGCTCTTTCTTGTCGGAGCTAATCATTGAAAAGCAGCCTTTTATCTGTAAAGGAACAGAATTGTGATTAAACCTGAAAAGGTGGGGACTGCTGCCTTTGTCTTTGTTTATTCTTTGGGAACCTGGTTGGGTCAGAACAAGTGACCATTTGAAGTTACAATGGCACTGAAAAAAAGTGACTTATTATTATTTTTCACACTTATGACCATTGCAGCATCCCCAATGTCACCTGATCAGATACTTGGCAACTGACTCATATTTATGACAGTTGCACTGTCCCAGGGTCGTATGATCTCCTTTTGCAACTTTCTGACAAGCAAAGTCAATGGATTTGCTTAACAACTGTATTACTAACTTAACAACTGCAATGATTCACCTAGCAAGTGTGGAAAGAAAGGTTGTAAAATGAGGAGAAATTGTCTCAGCAAAAATGTTGGGCTTAATTTTAAGTTGAAAACTACCTGTTTTGTTTGTCTATTAGTATGGAAGAATGAATTATATTTGTATTATGTGGGATTCAAACATTTCCCTTTTCCTACAGTTTTTGAAGTTTATTACTAATAAATGGGACAAGGACATAGACCTGTTTAAATAACAGATATATCCTCCTCTTTTTGTTACTTGGAACAGCACTTCAGTGAAAAGTGCATTGTTCACCAGTGGCAATTATTTATACACATAACACAATTATCACATATACTGTATTTTGCTTTCTTTATTATACCTAGCTGCTTTCGAAAAAATTCCATACCCCTCTTAGAAAATAAATTTTATCTTTGCTCCATTGCAGTTTTCCAACTGGTGCAGCTGCTGTTGATCATTGTCATTCTGTATCTTTCCATTCTTACAAATGAAGGCAAATATACATGTCCCAGCATAATGTTACAGGCTTCAATCTGGGTCAGTCACCAGGATCAGAGGTTTTGTCTTCCGAGCCTTCGGACTCATGAAGGAGCCCGTCTTCTGAAGTGACTGAATAAAAATTATGTGCTGCATGTTTTGTTCTATATGTAGCACATTATTATCTATTTGCCATGAAACATTTTTTAAAAAAGTCTGCTCCTATATTTGTTCTATTCATCCAATTTACCTTCATTTGTAAATAAATATGGTGGTAGCAAATATCAGGATTGCATAGATCAGAGCCACGGTGCCACAGTAGTTAGAGTGCAGTACCGCAGGCTACTTCTGCTGATCACGGACTGCCAATAGTTTGGAAGTTCAGGTCTCACCAGGCTCAAAGTTGACTCAGCCTTCCATCCTTCCGAGGTCAGTAAAATGAGGATCCAGATTGTTGGGGGCAATATGCTGACTCTGTAAACCACTTAGAGAGGGCTGTCTAAGTTCTATTGCTATTGGAATACTGCATTATTGTCATTCTCTGAGCTTTGTTTAGGGATAACAGATCCTTCATTGCTGTTCAGAGTGGCTTCATCAGCACAGGACCCCCTCACAAAGGGAGGTTTATTAGTGGTCTTGTCTACTGTGCATGTGCTTGGATGGGATGGCCCTATGGCTGATAGAAGCTGGTGATATTGTCAGGGTTCCAAGTAATAGACCCATAGCAAGCAAAACTCTGAGGTGGGTAAATTTCTCAAAGAATAGCTTTATTGGATATATCATATGGGCAGAGATCTGGTGAAAACCAACTCTTAAGGTTCCCGTAGTTTTCACCTAATTAAAAGTAAAAGTTTGTCACTTTCTCAAAACAATCAGACACATGGTTCAATCACAGCACTATCTGGTTGCCTAGTGACATCACTCCTCCTTCCTCTGACCAGGTGTGAGAATGTCCTTGGCTCCCAAGAGGAAGCATTTTGTTTTGGCTATCTATCCCAGCTATCTAAAATCCACCCTTCCTATCCCTCAGCTCAAGTGTGGCAACACTGAAGCTTCCAAAATGGCTTTGGTCATGTCAGCTTCAGGGTAGACTGATAAATAATTTGCTTGGGTTATGTTGTGCTGCTTCTGTTTTATCCCATGCTGGTTGCTTTTCCTATAACCTGTGTTATTAATAGCTAGGTCAATGGATGACTAGGTGAGGGAGCATTGTTCTTGTCTTGTGATTGTCATAGTATAATTGGCTTTTGTGTATTAGATTTGATTCATGGATTGATTGATGGATTTGATTTGTATAGCTGGTTATCTCAAACCAGTGACATTGAATATTGACAGGAAGATGGCTCTAGTTTATCTAGGTGGTGGCTGATGGCTGTGTGACAAGGGGAATGCTATGTGTTAAGCTGATAAGTTAATGTTGAGTCATTGTCTATGCCTTTTGATAGGACCATAGACAAAGTTTAATTCTGTGTGACTGTTGACCATTATTTAGTCAGCCATGCTCTTAGAATACTCTTGTATTTTTTCAGTATTGGATTGTTTAGGGATTTCATTGTTTTCCAGTTGAAGTTATGCATCTTGTTGAGGGAGATTAATGAAGTAACTTCATATACCTGAGATTTAGAGATGTTGTTCTACTAGCCTTCAGTCTGTTTGCCCTACATAATGCTATTTACAGTCCTTGAATTTTATTTTGCAGTTGACTCATGTTTTGGTATTGAAATTTGAAGTCTCCCCTTCCCCATTTTCTCAACAATATTTCCTAAAAGGAGAAATTGAAGATAGGAATTTAACTAATTATTTATGGCAGATCCAGGCCTGATCTTTTGAGGTCAGCACCTCTTTCATGTGATGTCATATATTAATTTCTTTTTGATTTCATTCGGATGATAGAGGTCATAATATTGTACTACAATGACCCTTAGATTTCTTAAAGCATAGTGATAGCTTTCTTGTTCTGTTAGATTTAATTGACTTATCAACATGTTTTTTAATCCCTGGCTTTTTCACATATCTTCTTTACTATTAATCCTGTTGTACAACTAAGGCATGCTTTGGAAAAATGCTTTCTAGACAAGCTTCTCTGCATCGTACCTTGAGGAATGAATATGATGTTCAATATTCCCCTTAATCACAATCAATATGAGTTTCACCCACTGGACCGGAGTAGATCCGCTGATCTTCCAAACATCCCTCAGATAAGAGCTCATTAATTGAATCCAATAAATAGGAAGAGAGTAAGTTCAATATATTGACTTTAAACTATGGGGCAAAAACTAAGATTTATTTCTCAGTTTCCATTTCTTTCAAACTTTTTGCTCAGGAAAAAACAACATAAGATCTTGAATTTGCATGAGGAAACTCAAATTCATTAGTGTATTTGCTGCTTCTGAATCTATCAAAGCAATCATAGATCTTGTAAAAGAATTAGAGAGCTCTGTCTCCTTCTATCTTTTTCTCTTCCACTGTTACTCTGTTCTTCCAAGTCAACTAGCAGAGATAGATCACATTTTTCCTATCTTAATCTATCATTAGGTTTTTGTTTTTATATCAGACAGGATGGTCTAGAAAAACATCACTGATCTTGTCTATTTTCTCTCTACTGGGAACTAGTCTACATTCTGTTCTTAAGAAAAAAAAGTAAAAGCTGTGTAAAAGTAGAAGGGAGAAGAAAATTCACTTCAGTACTTACTTACAATCAACAGATACTTCTTGTATCATGGTTAGATTTAAGGTTAACATGACTAACATGAAAGCTTCTTTGCCCTATACACATTACAATATAATATGTACTCTATTTTCCCTTTTTCTATAGCATATTCTATTCTGTCAAGAATGTGAGAACTAGAACTGCAACCAAAATCTGTTCATTCTACTCAAGACTACTAGATATAGTGACAATCCCACTGGGAGTTACTCTTTGGTATATAAGAAATATGAAAACAGTACATTAGCAATAGCATCTAAAACTGAACATGAGATCATCTGAAGAAGAAGAGTGATAAAGGGTAGGATTTGATCTAATTTTCTCTTTGGGTTAGTGAAGTTCCCTGAGTATGTTTCCATCTTGACCTCCTGGCTTTCTCACAATATGGAATGTGTCTACAAAAGGAGAGATGATGGAATAAACCACAGTAATGCAGCAGGTTTGAAAGGATGCAGCACAATCCAAGAAAAGGGTGTGACAAGAGCATGCTCCAGAGCTAGCATGCTCCAGAGCTAGACTGTGGGGAAAGAGATTTAGAATAGCCACTCCCTGAAATCCTTCCATTCCCCACTATCCTGTCAGAGATGAACAAGCTTCTTGGATGAGAAGCAAAACATCTTAAAAAAAGAAACAAAGTCCAGTTGCCTCCTGAAAAAGCATCTTTGGGACAACCATGACCTGGATGACTGAGAATCTCTACAGACCCTTAGCAAATAAGTTTTATACTTCTTAAACCTTTATGATTTGGGGTATAGTCAAGAAGAAAACAAGGAGATGGATGGTAGCTTGATTGTGATTTCTTCCCCTTTCTATTTCTTCAACCTAGAATCAAAGTAGTAAGAGAAAAGAAAAAATAGAATGACATTCACACATTGCATTAAAAAGACTGCCAGCAGCAGTTTGGACTCACACATGTTCCTTGGCAATATTTCACTGCTGATAAATATTCTCAGTAGAGAGAACACACAGCTTTCTATATAACTGTAAAAAAAAAAATACCCCAATAAGTGAGTCAATTTAAATGTCCTCTTGAAGATGCCATTATAATGAAGGATACTCACAAAAAAAATATTCACAAAAGAAACACTAACAATTCTTTCTTGCTTTCAGTTTCTACTAAGTGCAATAGGATTCTGAGTGGAAAAGTCTAAGTTCTGGTAATTCAGTTATTATCTCTCATGGTCATGGAAGGCTGGAAGATATGATTATCTCCGTTATGCAATTTTGTAAGTATTTCTTTATTTTGCCAGTTTTAGAATGTTTTAAAATATATCTGTAATATTTATCATTTTTGATGGACTAAAAATTTATTTACTTATTTGCATGTGTATATACATCCATGTCTATATCATCTGTATCATCTATGTATTGTGAGGCACAATCAGTCAGATGTAGAGTTTGATGTTGGTTTGAACCCCATACATGTAGGGTTGAAACAGACTACATTATTGTATTCTTCCTATAGCATAAGAATCTCCTCAGTTGCTTCCCATAGAACTGAGAGCTTTAGGGCGCAATTATGCTGACTCTGTAAACCGCTTAGACAGAGCTGTGAAGCACTGTGAAGCGGTACCTAAGTCTAAGTGCTATTGCTATTCTTAAATTGACAATTTTAAGCATATTGTATCTTAAAATACAAACTTTTGAATTATTTATTTTTTAATCTGTGAATTTTCCTACCACCTTCAGAGAAGTACTGAACCTGACTAAGAGCCTCATTTCAATCTATTTGTTAATTTACAAGGCATAAAATCAATCATTTCTGGTAGTGAATTTACAAAAAAAGAAATTGTCAGAGCTGCCTAAAGACAAGCTTGCAAATTCAGGAAGGAAATTCTACATTGTCACTGTTTAAATGTTGGCTTTAAGAATAACTAAACAAATTTATGCTGTCAATTATTTTAGAAAAATGAACATTCCCAGGCACCCTTTTCTTTTCCCTTTGTACCTGACCAAAATATGTATTTAGAAAACATGTCCAGACAACAACAGCTACTGCAAGCAGACCTTGAAGTTTATGAACCAAAGAGAACACTTAACAACTCTGTCAGCTCTAATAAATTAGTAACATAATGAATTATCATCTTCATATTGTATTAGGGTGCATAACTCTAACTCTAATTTGCCTGCCAAAAACAAAAAAAGAAAGCTATGCTATCTCCAATCCATTACTTTGTTCCAGCACTTATCCCACTCAAACAACAAAATATTTAAGTTTAAAATTTAAATAATAATCAGTTAAATTAAAAGAAAGCAAAGAGTTCAAGGTGTATAAGAACTCTGCTTCTGTAGAATTATGAAATATAATACTGGCTGCATCCTCAAATGCAGAACAGATGCTTATGGCCTCATGCAGTTCTCCTGATGATGTACAGCATATTAGATAAATCAATATTGTGTTTCTGATAAGACTAATAACCATAGATAGTCAATTAAGTAAAAAGACCTATTACATTGTGCATTGTACATACTATTAGATTTAAAAGCTTCTAAGTCTCCTCAACAGCCATGGGCTTAAGTGAGAGATTGAATAAGTCCTTGAAATACTTGGCCTGCATGGTTTAATTTTAATTTGAGATACACTGTGCACCTCTAGGGGTGACAAATCAAATACAGAGTGATATGTAATATAACAAATAAATCTCCAGGGAGGTGATAAAAGGCATTTTTGTACTTGATAAGCAATCTGGAGAAGCAAGAGACTTGTGAAATTCTTCTCGTCTCTTGACAGGACAACACAGATGTATATCAATGTATGCCATTTTTCCGTTGAGGAAACAGGAATTTGTATTCATCTAGGGTTAAGTTCCTTACTAAAATGAGACTCTATCTTTCTTGAAACTGATTGTAACGATTCATTGCCTGGAATGAACACATAATTCTATAGGAATTCAGAGCATTTAAAACTTCCATATATGAAGAAAGCTGAAGAGATGGTGTGTGTGTGTGAAATACAATAGAGGAGATAATATACTAATATAGTAATTTATGATAAAACCATAATAAAATATGTAAAATAACCATAATTTTTCAATAATCTAGTGCAGGGTGTTAAACTTGATCGTGTCATGTGACATATCATGACATATTGTGACTTTTTTGCCTTTGTGGAGCCAGGTGGGCGTGGCCTATGCATGATGCATCTGGTCAATGGGCCACCAGTTTGATACCCTTGATCTAATGTGAACAACCTCAGTTAGGCTAGGGAAACGGCTTCTCTTACAATGGTAAAACAAATAGTTTGCATGCAGTTCTCAAGTTTGATTCCTGGAGCCTGCAAGAAAGTCCTTGTCTAAACCTTAAGGAGTGCATGAAAATAATAGAAGATGATACCGAGTCAGACAGATTCCTGGATGTTGTCTGATATAGCTTTAAATATATAGCTCACAAAAATTGAGAAAAGTAATACACTATTTAGTCACCTTTCTGAAAAATGATCTGGCAAACTTTAGAAATATAAGAAACAATATGAACACATTGGACAACTTAAGGTATAATTAGTATGTATGTTGAATAAAAGCATGAAATACATTGAAAAAATGCATCCTTTTAATATTAAAATCCACATCAATATGTGGATGAACCTTATGTATAGGTACTAGTTAGGATGCTTTATAAATGTATTATAACTTTATCTTAAACTTAATTTTGTTTATCATCTATTAGGATAAATTACACACACATAAACACACATTCATTCATTCACAGACCAAACTACTTGTGTATATGTACATGCATGCTTTCATTCATTCATTCATTCATTCATTCATTCATTCATTCATTCATTCATTCATTCATTCATTCATCCATTCATTCAGTATTCTGCTTGTATTAGTCTAAGACACAATAAACTGAACTGAATTGAATAATATGTATGATGAATTATTAAATTAGAATAAAAAGTAAGTAATTTGAAAAAAAAAACCAGCAGTTAGACTTAAACAGGGAGCCTTTGGGGAAATTAAGAAGTGAAATAACATTAAAAGTGAGATATGTGATAATTCACACTGTTTTTAATTGATTAGTTTTATACATATCTGCTGCATCTCTTTGGGTAACCAAGCCTTTATTTGCTGTTTGGTTACTTCTAGGAATCTTTGTGAAGAGCTGAGGGTAATCTGAAACTATCTAGTAAAGCCTAATAGCCTAAGGTCCATTTTTACAAAGTTGGAAGCCTGTTACTCTATTTTATTGTAGTAGCTGTTTATGTTAATATTTTGTGTTACTTGGGATTTGAATGTTTCTAGATCATTTTTAATCTGTGCCTGTGTATTTCTATACATGCGAAAGAATGTGCATACAGAGTTTGGAACAGAAGATTAAATCAAAGTTGTCATGCCCATGAACATACACTTATTTAGAGAGCAGAAACCAACAAATATTTCCCCTTCAACCTTAACAATAATAAAATATTATGCCAGAATTCTCTGGAAGGAAATGTTTTAAATCAATGCATTGTTACATGGATGCTCCTACTTCCCTACTGCAAAAGGCAATTATTACTGCCATCTATTGGTCTACAGCAGAAATAAATGTCAATTCAGAAGGATTAGCAATTTCATTAATGTAGCACCGAAGAAGATGATAGAAAATAGTAAATTAGTATTTCATTACCTTTCTGGTGCTTTTGAAGTAATTTCATATTGACATTTTCAGTTAATTAACTTGCTATTGTGATAGCAAATTGGGAAAACTAGAATTATTAGATTATGGTACAAAGTGTTGCCAAGGTGCTTTGAGAGTCTGATTAACCGGTAGCCAAAGAGACTTGGAGAATATATTTGCAAGTTTACTAGGGATTATTACCTTACTCATCATATTGTGATGAATAATTATGCTTCTTTTTTCCCCTTTGTGATTTACTTTCATTTGAGAATTGAAATTGTTCCTGGCTCACAAAGAATAAGAAAATTGGCTCTGGAGAAGGGTTGGATTGAGTGACATTTATTATAGTGTCCTATCTTCCAAAGGCCTTCAACCTCTTTGGCTTCCTGTATTTTACGCAAGACTTTCTAGAACGGGGCTGTCAAACCCCCAGCCCATGGGCTGGATGCATCACATGCTGGCCATGTCCATGCCTGGTTTAGCAAAAACAGTCCTGATTCATCACGTGATATCACCGTGACAACATGGGTTTGACACCCCTGTTCTAGGAGTACCCTTCCCAAGGCTCTTTTCAAATTGGTGAGCAGAGGCAGGGAAGAAACTTCAGCATTATGAAGACCTCATCCCTTTCCTAAGAGGTGTGTAGGGGGTGTGCATAAGCGCACCAATGTGCCTACCGTCCCTGTCCTATTGTTTCTTTTGTTTTTCTTTTAATTTTTCTTATATGTATCCATGTAAGATACCTATTATACCTATTATCTTGTAAGCAATTGACAAACCAAATAAAATAAATAAATAAATAAATAAATAAATAGAGCAATCTCATCATCTTACAAACATAAAAGCCTAAATAAATTCTAAAGCACCCTGAGAATACCTCAGAGGCTTTTCCCCCCCTAAGATAAGAAAGTTTAGTATGACACATTTAGGCCTTAAAATAACTCAAAAGAGGAAATCAAAAATCATTTCTAAAAGGTTCAATTTCAGAATCTTCACAGAGGATTCATTTTTCTCCTCCACCTTTCTTTCCACATTCCTAAGTGTAAATCAAAAAGAAAATTAGTCCATAGTGACTACTTAAAGAAGTTACAGCCATCAATAGCTTTCAACTGATGTTGATTGGGAGTAGAATGGAATTTTTTTTCCTCTCTAGTCCCATGCTTGGAAGCCGGAAGCCAACAGCAGGGGATGGAGAGCACTTCCACCTACATTCAAAACACTGCTGGTGTTTGATGAAATACCTTTGCAGCATTCTGTACAGATTAAGGATAGAGGTCAAGACGAATCATGGGTCATTTGGCACCAGTGATGTATTTTTTTTTTTATGGGACAGTAGGGGTGGGAGAAACCAAGATCAAAGTGTAGACTTCCCTTAGTTATTTGGTATATGGAAACAAGTGATTTTTTTCATTCTATATCAGGGATCCTAAAATGTAGTTTTGCCATAGCCTCTGCTTTCAACATTTTTCATTAATGTTAAGTTATATAAGAATAAAACTAGGGGAAATAAAAATAATCAATCCTATCTAAATTTCTTCAAAGAAAGTCTGGTTGTAAAAGTAATAAAAGGCAACTGGGCAAATTGTGGTGTGAAGATATAAGAATGCAAGATTAAATACATTGAGATAGAAAAAGAAAAGCATTTTGTACCTTGAGTCTTCTTTTAACTATACTTTCCTCTTCTGTAGGTGTTCTGACCCAAGGCTCGTTCAAATCAAAGAAACACAAAGTATATAGAAAAGCAAACCTTTTTAATGTTAATGTTGCCACTATCTCCAAGCGGTAACGCGCTCCGACCCTCTCGACCTGTCTTGCAGGCCTGGTTGTGCAGAGTCTCAGGCCCTGAGCACTTGGCTGATGTTATGCAATGCCAGGTCCATTATGAATAAGGCCCCCCTGATTTTTGACCTGATACAGGATGAGGGCATGGACCTGGCAGGGGTCACCGAAACCTGGTTGGGCTCAGAGGGGGGTTTCCCCCTAGTAGCGATGTGCCCACCAGGTTTCCAGGCATTTCTTCGGCCGAGGGCTCAGGGTAGGGGTGGTGGAGTGGCGGTAATTATTAGGGAGGATCTATGTCCTAGGGAGGCCACTGTACCTCAGATGGCTGGCTGTGAGTCCCTCTTTGTGAGGTGGGGTCAGGGTGGGCAGATGGGTCTTTTGATAACGTACCTGACTCCCTGCTACATGTCATCGGCTCTGCCCGGGCTCCTCGGGGTAATAGCCGAGCTGGCGGTAGAGACACCCAGACTGTTAGTTATGGGTGACTTCAACCTGCCTTCGCTTGGTGAATCCTCCGGGGTGGCCCGAGAGTTCTTGGCCTCCATGATGGCCTTGGACCTGACCCAATTAGTTTCTGGACCCACTCACATGGGGGACACACGCTGGATCTGATTTTCGTCTCTGGACAGTGGTTGAATGATTGGTTAGGGGATATAGTCGTTAAGCCTTTGTCATGGTCTGATCATTCTCTCCTTAGACTAGACTTCTGTACCGCCAATCCACACTGCAGGGAGGTGGAGCCGAGGAGATGGTTCCACCCCAGACGCCTGATGGACCCTGAACGGTTCCAGAGGGAGCTTGGGCCATTACCTGAAACTCTGGCTCACAACTCGGCCACAGACTTGGTAGCCGCCTGGGACAGGTTGGTTGCCGAGGCTCTGGACCGAGTTGTGCCTTTGCGACCTCTGACCTGGCAGAGATCTCACTTGGCTCCATGGTTTACGGAGGAGCTGAGGCAGATGAAATGCCAGAAAAGACGTCTGGAGGGCATCTGGAAGGCCAGTCGTGCTGAGTCTGACCGAACACAGGTTAGGTCCTATATTAGGACCTATCTAGTGGCGATAGAGGCGGCGAAGCGTTCTCACTTCTCCGCCCTTATTGCATCGGCAGAAACTTGACCTGCTGCCCTGTTTAGAGTGACCTGCTCCTTGATTGGGCCGGGAGCAAGGGATGATCTCCTGCAGGGAAGAGTGGAGGAGTTTTCACAATTTCTGCATGATAAAATCACTCAGATTCGGGCCAGATTGGACTCTAGTTGGGAGGTCCCAGGGGAGGTGACCACGGCGAATCTTGAGACGGTTATCTGGATGAGTTCGACCCTGTGACCGCCGAGGGTATGGACAGGTTGCTGGGGCGGCTGAATCACACCACATGTTTGTTGGACCCTTGCCCCTCCTGGTTGGTCTCTACCTCCAGAGAGGTGACGCGGAGTTGGCTCCAGGGAATTGTCACCGCTTTTTTAATGGAGGCGGTGGTGCGACCCCTCCTCAAGAAGCCCTCCCTGGACCCAACTCTTTTGAACAACTATCGTCCTGTCTCCAACCTTCCCTTTGTAGAGAGTATGGTGGCAGGTCAGCTTCCCCAGTACCTGGATGAAGATACATACCTGGATCCCTTCCAATCGGGCTTCAGGTCTGGACATAGTACCGAAACGGCATTGGTCGCGTTGGTTGATGATCTCAGGAGGCCCCGTGACAGGGGTTATTCCTCTGTCCTGGTCCTATTAGACCTATCAGCGGCTTTCGATACTATCGACCATAGTATCCTATTGCGGCAGTTGGGGGGGGTTGGGGGTTGGGGGCACCATGTTGCGGTGGTTTGCCTCCTTCCTCTCTGACCGTCTGCAATTTGTGTTGGCGGGGGGGGACAGATCCACCTCTAGGCCCCTTGATTGTGGGGTGCCTCAGAGGTTGGTCCTCTCTCGTCTCCTGTTCAACATTTATGTGAAGCCGCTGGGGGAGATCATCTGTGGCTTTGGGGTGAGATGTCATCTGTACGCTGATGATACCCAGCTGTACATCTCCACCCCAAGCCACCCCAACGATGCCGTGGAGGTCATGTCCCGGTGCCTGGAGGCCGTGCAGAACTGGATGGGTGGGAACAGGCTCCGACTCAACCCTTCCAAGACTGAGTGGCTGTGGTTTCTGGCGTCCCGATATAACCAGATAGTTCCATCGTTGGCTATTGGGGGTGAGATTCTGCCCCCTGCAATAGGGCTCGCAATCTGGGTGTCCTCCTGGATGTACGGCTGTCTTTGGAAGACCATATTACGGCTGTCTCCAGGGGGGCGTTTCATCAGGTTCGCCTGATTCGACAGATCGGGATGCCTTTCTGGATCGGCATGCCTTATGCACAGTCACTCATGCCCTGGTCACCTCCTGACTGAACTATTGTAACACCCTCTACATGGGGCTCCCGAATGGGAGCATCCGGAGGCTTCAACTGGTACAGAATGTGGCCGCGCGGGTGGTTATGGGGGCATCAAGATTCGCACATGTGACGCCCCTCCTGCGCAAGCTGCATTGGTTGCCAGTGGCCTCTCGGGTGCGCTTTAAAATTTTGGTGTTAACTTTTAAAGCGCTCCATGGCATCGGACCAAGATATTTACAAGACTGCATTCTGCCATTTTCCTCCCACCGTCCGGTGCGCTCCCACAGGGAGGGTCTCCTGCGGTCCTGTTGGCATCTATGTGCCGACTGGTGACCCCGAGGAATAGGGCCTTCTCTGTGGGGGCGTCTGCCCTCTAGAATGGGTTGCCCCCAGAGTTACGGACAGCCACGGACCTGGGGGCCTTCAAGTGTGCTTTGAAAACCTGGCTCTTTGACCAGGCCGGCTTGGGCTGATTTTAGTTTTGGGGTGTTTTGTTTTTATTAAATTTTAGGGTTTTAGAGTATGGTTTTAAATCTGTTTACAGCCAGGGTTGGGTTTAATTTAGTTTTATTGTTCCACATATTTATTTTTTTAACTGTATGGCTGTGCACCGCTCCGAGTCCTTCGGGAGAGGAGCGGTATATAAATAAATATTTATTATTATTATTATTATTATTATTATTATTATTATTATTATTATTATTATTATTATTATTATTATTATTATTATTATTATTAATGTGTCTCTGAGAATTCTGTTCATTCACAGCAAAAAGTCACTAAAACTAATTGTCCCAGATAAAAGCAAACTCTTTCAAGGTTGTGAAAGGCTGCCAAGAACACAAGACAAATTGCAAAGAAATATCCAAAGCCAAAAGTCTCCAAAAACAAACCAATAGACAGGACTTCCATGAGAACTTTGTGTTGAAAGAACTTATTTTTTTCCTGCAACAAAGCCAAGCCCAAAGGCTGGCTTTTATCCCTTATGGGAGGAGCCATCACCTTGCAGCCTTATTCCTGAGTCGCCCATGTTGCTTCAGCTACTCTTTTCTTAGACCAACCCTGCATACACACACACTGAGCAGAGGTACCCCGGGGTCCTCTTTTTCACTGCTGCCAGACTCCACAAGCCTCACTCTCAGATAGCCCTGGCCCCATCCCTGCATCACACATAGGCCCCTCATCCGAGTCCTCGCTCACAGAGACCTCAGCCATCCGCACTTGCTGCTGGCGAACCACAACAGTAGGTTGATCCTAGGATTGTTCAAAATTGCTGTGCATGGCCAAAGGATCATTTTGATCCAAACCATTGGAACAACTCCACTGGAATCAGTGTTTTCTACTAAGGTATATAGCTGTGATGGTGAACCTATGGCACACGTGCCACAGGTGGCACGCAAAGCTATTTGTGCCTGCACACGAGCCACAGGCAAACTTACCTCATTGAACATGCGCCCACCTCGCAGCTGATTTTCAGCCTATTTCAGGCCTTTTTCAGCCTCCCGGAGTTTGAGGACAGCTTCAGCAGCCTTTGAAGGCCAAAAAATAGGCCTGTTTTGTCACTTCCTATAATACCGGAAGTGATGAAATGGAACTATTTTTCAGCCTGTAAAGGCTGCAGAAGCTGTCCTCAAGCTCGGGGAGGTCAAAAAAGGCATCAAATGGGCCGAAAGTCAGCTGGGAGGCGTAGTGCAGGTAAGAGGGTAGTGGGGGGGAAGGATTGCGTGTGCATGTGCAGTGGGCATGGGGGAGCATGCATTGCCTTCTGAGTGATGACACAGGATCCCCCAAAAAAGTTAGCCACCACCGGTGTATAGCAATATCAATAGCACTTAGACTCATATACCGCTTCACTGTGCTTTTACAGCTCTCTCTAAGTGATTTACAGAGTTATCATATTGCCCCCAACTATCTGGCTCCTCATTTTATCAATCTTGGAAGGATGGAAGGCTGAGTCAACCTTGAGCCTGGTGAGATTCAAACTGCCAAATTTCAGGGAGCCGGCAGTCAGCAGAAGTAACCTGGAATACTGCATTCTAACCACTGCATCATCACAGCTCATGTAAGAGGTGTTTCAAGTCAAAGCATTCATTTGAGTTGCCTTAGTCAGGTTGGTCAATTATAGTTGAGAAAACAGATGCTATCAAAAAAGAATAGGGGCCATATCCCCTTCCTTTCTGTCTTTCAGATATGACCAGGCTCAGATACCTCTCTTCTCTTTGTATAATCCTATCAAATTCAAACTAGCCCTCCCTGCTTCCATTGAAAGCTTTCGTTCTGAACCAAAGAATAGAGGCTCCCCACCTGCTCATAGTACAATTGAAGGCAACCTTAGTAAGGGAATTGTGACATATTAACAAGGTGAGAAGCTGCAACATTCTATTCTTATTCAGGGACCTGCCCCTGATGACATCAACATTCCATCTCTTTAACAATGGTCTCCTGAAAATGCAGTTGACAACACAAATAACCCCAGATATACAGGAAAGGACCAGACTAGCTTCCGCAAAATTTGCAAACAAACAAATCAGATTTCTAGGATTTCACACCCTGTGGTCCTCAATCCCTTTAAGAATCTTTGCTTGCCATTTTGGGATTTAATGACCATTTAATAAATGGTTATTTCTTCTCAATGCTGTTCTCTATTCTTCTCACTTTACCATTAAAAGTCTACTTAGTATCCCCTCAAATGCAGATTTTAAAACTCACCAATTATTTCAAGTAGTTTTTCTTTAAAATAAGCATGTAGATAATTGCACTGTAAATCACCGTGCATAGAAAAATCATGATGCCTTTGTATTCTCACATCAATATTCCTTAAAAAAAAAAATCTGCAATGTGTATTATCTATAAGCTTTAGCTGCAATTGTTGGAATGGGAAAATGCAACTGGATTTATTTTCTGTCTGTGGGATTTCTCTGGATTTTGGCCTTTGCAAGGAACTATATATGAGAACAAAATAGACCTCCAACTGAACCAGTCCAACAGTTTTTTTCTTGTTATCTTAAGATGTACACAATGTAGTATAATATATGTGCATAGTAGTTAGAATGGATACTAGAATCCAAATTCAGGAAAATGTTTTCTGATCTCTCACCCTTTTTCTATAAATGAAATCCTATGATTCTGAACACCAACATCTGTGAACAATTTAAGATAGATTCTTTATTCCTGCTCCAAAGAAATGACAAGTTTTAATGTTTTAAAAAGATCAGAAGTTTATCAAGTGAGAATGACCTTGGAAAATGCTCAGACTCCAGATTTTTTAATTATATGGATTTTTCCAACCATCACATCATGATTCAGAGGTTTGTC
Source organism: Bungarus multicinctus (assembly GCA_023653725.1). Taxonomy (NCBI): domain Eukaryota; kingdom Metazoa; phylum Chordata; class Lepidosauria; order Squamata; family Elapidae; genus Bungarus; species Bungarus multicinctus. The sequence continues at coordinate 108,327,929 of CM042836.1, forward strand.
TTAATCTCTAAGAATTAAGCATCCATAATTGTTTGGCCATATGTCAGTATATTCCTCTCAGATATTGTTTTATCTTCTTCTATTTAAAAATTACATAGGCCATAATGTAAGTATTTCTCTTATGTATGCATGCATAAAACCGATCAAGTAACAAAACCTTTTTTGAGTAAACTTTATCTCATTTCTTGTGAGCAAAAGGCTCAAAACAATCTCTTTAGTGGAGAAGGAAGGAAGGAAGGAAGGAGGGAGGGAGGGAGGAAGGAAGGAAGGAAGGAAGGAAGGAAGGAAGGAAGGAAGGAAGGAAGGAAGGAAGGAAGGAAGGAAGGAAGGAAGGAAGGCTTCCATGTTTTCTACTGTTGTCTATTTTGAGATTCATTTTAACATTGCCTGTTTTAACTGCTGGTTTTTTTTAAAAAAAAAACAACCTCCTTTTGAAATCCTTGAATAAAAGCTGGGATATCAGGGATTCAGCAGCACACAGTTTTTTAGTCAGGGGTGGGTTTCTACTGGTTCTATCCACCTCTGTAGAACTGGTAGCTCTATGTCTGCTGATGTTTTTGCCCACCTGCCCACCTGGGCTCTTACCTGACCTTTATTTCCTGATTTTTTTTCAACTTCAGCTGCTTGCGAGGCATAGCTGCAGTTAAAAAAGCAGGAAAAGAAGGCTTTTTGAAAGGCTGCTTCTCTGTACACAGCATGCTGATGACGATTTACAGACGCGCCAACAGCAGCATGCAGGGAAGCACATCATAAATCACCGAACCTCGTAAATGACTGAACTGGTAGTTAACCCTGTCGGATCCCACCCCTGTCTTTAGTGTAATAATTTTATCACAAATTAAGGAAAGGAAGAAGACACTTCTCCTCCTAGCTGTTGCCAACAGTATTATTTATTTATTTATTTATTTATTTCATCAATTTCTATAGCAATCCAAATCAACTCAAACAGCAGCTGTGATGATTAATCAACCAACAGTAAGACCAAATAATGGGGCCTTCATACATTATGAGTCCTATGGACTCAATGTTTAAACTAACATGGCCAAGTTTTTAAAGTTTTCCAAAAGACCAACAAGTGTGGGACTCTTCTAATCTGCAAGGGGAGAATATTCCATAGTGCAGGAGCTACAACAGAAAAAGCCCTTCTAGTTTTTGCCACTTGGCTCTCTTGGTTGACAGAATCTGCAGCACGCCCAATCTGTTGGATCTGATCAAAAGTCTTGGGAAAAAATGGTCCATCAGCTAACCCAGTCTGTAGTGCTTGAAAAGTGACAACCAGCACCTTGTATTGCACCCCAAAAACAGACTGGTAGCCAGTACAGCTCATGAAGTAGTGGTGTTACCTGTGCCCTGCAGCTGGCACCATTTATTGTCCATGCAGTCTCATTTTGTACCAGTTGAAGTTTTCGAATGCTCTTCAAGGACAGCTCCATGTAGAACACATTACAGTAATCTAATGGGTGGTTAGACAATGGTTGATGGTAATCAGGGCCTTTCAGTCTAGGAATGGATGCAACTGTGCATTAGTCAAAGGTGTACAAAGACTCTCATAGCCGCAGCTGCCACTTCAAGCAGTAGCAGTGAGTCTTTCAGGATTCAAAGTCTGTCTATATTAGGTTCATGCATATTGGTCAAAATCTCTTCTCCCATTTCCTGAATGTATTTTTTTTCCAGGAAAAGGATTCAATTTTCTACCTCATCTTCAGGATGATTTAGTACTTCTTTTGAGCTTCTTCAGTGGTGAGATTGAGCTTTCTTGATGATAAAATGACCTGAGTACTTTCTTTCTTTCTTTTCTTCTTTACATTAGTTACCTCTGTGTAGCCTCCCCAGCTACCACACTTTTTCATTTGAAAAAGGCCCATGGGAAAAATTACATGACATTTTCCTTTGTATTTTAATTGAAGTACAGTAAGTCAAGAAACCCGCAGGCCATCAAATATGTCTGTACAATAAAATAGAAAGCTGTCAGAGACACTTTGGCCATGTCACAGTGAGATAAACCTGGAAAAAATATAATCTCTATTCAGAAGATGACTATTTAAAAAAAAAAGTCCTACAAAACTGAATGAAAAAGGGGAAAAAATAGAAAAAAAATATAAGAGAGGAAAGCTATCTCAACTTTGTGTTCCCCCCTAAGAAAGATAAAATAGCTTCTACCAGATAACATATTAAATTGAAAATTGAAAATTGATTCATTATCAGGGAAAGGAAAAGTTTTGAGATAGCAAAACAACATGTTATGTAGAGGTTTTTTAATCCTCTATTTCCTTATTTTAAAGTCACTTAAAAATGGCTATAACATTGGGTATAATGAGATTTTCATTTTTCACCAAAATTTATTTATTAGTTTATCAAATCATAAAATACAAAAAATACAAAGAAAAATGAAAATAAAGGTAAAATAGGAGAGGAAAAGGGAAAGAGAAAAAAGTGTAGGATTCATTGAATATTCATTGAATTCCGACTCCTTTTGGTACAATAAAATAAGGTAACACATGACAACCTGAATTTTTTACTTTTATATAATAATATATACTAGCCTTTTCTGTAACACCAAACTTATCTAATCAGCAAAACCTAAAATCAAAATTTCATTTTTCGACCTCAAGCATGAAGTCCAAAAGCGGTTTCCAAGTAGAATAATGAGATTTTCAGAATGTGAACAGTACTAATAAAACAACTTTGCATTGTTATTCCTATTGTTGTATTAATTTATATTCTATAGGAATAAAGCTGAAAGGTTTAGAAGGAAATCCAGCTTTTGACTTCACAATTATCTAGGATTTCCCAAAGTTCTATGAATCCTCCAATAGCTATGACTAACTTTTAATGGTTACCTAAACAAAGTGGAAAATCATTGCACACGTAGGTAGTGATCATTTCATGTTTGTTTAATTAATTCAATTAATTAAAATTAAATAAGGAAAACATTACACAGCTGTTTTACATTGTTCCTGAACTGTTTCACTATAACTGTATCCAGCAAAACTTTCAGCTGTCTTTATTTAGAACATCAATTGACCATTATGATGGATTATTCTCAAGCAGGCCTTCATGTTTAAGCAGAGAATCCATCCAAAGAACTTTTTAATCTCATAATCATTAGCAAGTACTGGGGACATATGATGGCTTCTTTAATAGCTCTAAAATAGCTACTTTTTTGATTTCTTAACCCTTCAAATCTCAATTAAACCTCAGATAAAATATTGTTTATTTGAGACCACTTTTTTGGTGCTTCAATAATATATCTTTTCAGTGTTGTTTCTTTGAATTTGATTATCAAGACTATCTAAATCCAGGGGAAAATAATCTGGTTAATTCTTTGAAAGACAATTGGTGTTTAGCTATCAACACTTCCCTTAAAACTGATACAGAAAATCTGAAAGCATCAAAGAGCAGTAAAGATTTTATAACATGTATATTTTTGTTTGCTTACTCTTGGAAAAGTTTGAATAGATGAAGAATTCTTTTTTTTTTCCCCATTGGGATTGAGCTGCTTTAAACGACTTGCTATAGTATAGTTTCTCTTACAGTATCTGAAACATTATCTTTAGCTTGGGTAAACTGTTTGCTAATGGGCAATGAACCATTGGATGATTCCCAGAGGAACTGAAGCAGATATTGTATAATCAATATTCAAGCAGAGAAATGCTGGCTCCCAATTTTCTGTTTCTGGGCATGTGCCTTGTGGAGTTATAAAACAGATATAGCTACATGTCTTGTACAAGGAGAACTAAACATATTTGGTCTAAAAAAACTATAAGAATCATCATCTAAATATTATGATAATGGTTCGAGTAAGTAATGATCATAGTATTCCAAGAGAACAAATTAATTTGATATTATAGTCAATATATATAGAAAATCCTACTTCTCTAACTTTTTAATACCAGAGTCCAAATGAGAACCTTAATCAGGACAGACTTATGCTTAGGCTATTAGTTTTTTTATTTCCTTTGATACCTTCAACTGATTCCAATCTTACAATTGAGGCAGAATTAGAAACCCACAGAGAGAAAAGGTTTAGTGTAAACCAGAGGTGTCAAACTCAATTTCATTGAGGGCAGCATCAGGGTTGTGTTTGACCTTGGAGGACTGAAGTGGGAATGGCCAGGCTGGGTGTGGCCAAATGAACATCACTCATGTCAGGGGTGTCTGTGGTGGTCTGAGTGCTCTGCCAATGAAAATGGGCTCCTGAGTTCTGTTTTCGGCTGTGACAGCCTCCTGCATCCTTTTGCCAGCAAAAACGAAGCTCAGAAGGATGGCATGCAGCTCTCCCAACCTCCATTTTAACTGGCAGGGCACCACCGGCTGATCCTTCACTATTTCCAGGATGGCCCCACGGTACCTTGCAAACCTGATCCGGCCTGCAGGCTTGAGTTTGACACCCCTGGCATAAACCAAAAATATTGGAATCTACCTCCCTATGGTTTTCAGTGATTTGCCAGTGTTTGAATATTGTTGGGTGCCTGATACAGTGTTCTCAGTAAAATTTTTGCCAAGCCACAAACTACTTAGCTTTAGCAGATAGATTATGCTTTTTTTAATCATTCTTTGAATTGGTTATATGTCTTTGAACTGGTTATATGTATAATCTTTCCAGAACTAGAACTCTAGCCAGCCAGTATGTAAAATAGTATGTCTATGTTAACATAAGGTTTGATTGATCATATCTTAATTTACACATTTTGTTGAAAGCATACCTATGTCATCTTCAATGGAACTGAGTGGTGTGGCTGTGCCAACTTTATCTGTAACCAGCTGCAGTAGCAACTGCATGGGAGATGTACTTGTTGAGTAATACTTCACTTGACCAAGTGAATGAGAGAATAAAGCATGGTTATAGTCCTCAATAGATTTCATCACAACTGATGGTGTTAAAACTAGAAAGGGGTGGGAAGTCACCTGGGAAGATTTGCCAGTGCTAAGCACAGTTATTTATAGTAAGAGGAAATTGATTTTTATAGGTCTTTGTTCCTTATTTTTCCCCCAAGGCTGAATTCAGCCATGAAAATGAAACTGTGTCAGTTTGGTTGATATGTTCAATCAAGAAAAGTAGCATTTTTGCTAAAATTGAATATTGTATGTAAAATGAAGCTATCACTCCATGCTTTTAGTTCTGAACAACGGTAGCTTATGAAATAGCTCATAAAATGGCTGTTCTGTTATTTAAACCTTAGTTTTCATTCTTTGAATAGAAAGTTAAATATATACTACTTCATTCTTTCAGTTTATGTGTAACACAAAAAGGTGGAATTCCACTTCTAGGAGAATATAAGCAGCCTATCATGGGATTTGAATCGTAGTGCTAGACCAAATGTAAATTGTCAAAAGATTTAATTTACACTTCCCAGAATAATCTGCTTAATAACTTCTACTTTTAAATTAAAAAGCAAACAAAGCCTGAAAAAAGATTACAAAACCAAAGATTATTAGGATAAAATTGATCCCATCTGTGTGGATAATACTTAATTATAGAAGCATGGGAACATATTCTCCAATGAATGTAGATTTGTAACCATGGACTATGTTGTAAAATCATGAAAAGAGAAAAAAAGAAAAAGAATATCCTTTTCAATATCATTATTAGAATTTTGTAATTAATTATTTATATAACAATATTATATTATGTTTAGAATTAGTCTACACGTTTAATAGCTGCTTATGTTTAACAAAGACTGCCCACCTTCCTCAGCCCAAAACTGCTGAAATAAAGCTTTCATTAAAATCAGAAGGTATTTGGGGAGCAAAAAGGTCTGTGTGCTTTATTTTGTTATTGAAAATAAATTCTTGAGCTGATTAAGATATCCTGGTGTAAATGCATACAATGTCTTCCTTCCCCAGCTATTATGTGATACATGGAAAGGTTTTGATTATGTAGGATATACAGTATACATTATTATTTTAGCCACTCATATAAAATGCCCTATAGGATAAGTTTATGTTGTGCCCATAATGGTCTATTTATTTATTTATTTTTATTTTTTATTCATTCATTCATTCATTCATTCATTCATCCATCCATCCATCTATCCATCCATCCATCCATCCATCCATCCATCCATCCACCCACCCATCCATCCACTTATTTATTTATTTATTTATTTATTTATTTATTTATTTATTTATTTATTTATTTATAGTATGGTGATGATACAATTAGCCAGGAGACTACAGAGTTAGTACGGAGTAGTTATTTGGCTGCCAAAGAATGCTAGTCCATTTAGTTTGTGCTTATGTGCTATCCAGGTACACCACAAGCCTTGCACCAAAACCAAGTGACATCCTGTGGTGTTACCCGGGGCATTCTCTTACCATTGATGTCACTTACTAGTCAGATGTTGAATCTAGGCAGGTCAAGCACTGGCATGGGACTGACCATCTCCGGAAATGCCATCACATTTCCCACCAAAATGGTACCTATTTACAGTGGTGGGATTCAAATAATTTAATAATTGGTTCATCCAGGGTCAGGTTGGCTGTCACAGGAGACATGGCCCATCCCCATCTTCCAGCTCTGCCACACATGTAGGATAAGCTGCCAACCTGACCTGGGTGAGCCGGTTGTTAAATTACCTCCCCCCCATCAAAGTGGATTCTGGGTACTGCACTGCAATGGAGAAATGGACAACGGGACAGTCAGCATGATGGAAAGAGGAGGAGGAAGGAAAAGAAAGAGGAAAAGTGTCCTCCCCCTTCTCTCGTGTCGGCTACTCTGTTTCTCCATTGGAACACAGCACAGTGCCCAGGATCCACTTTGTGTCAACTCATAAAATATTTCTATGGTCTTTTTAGAGTTGCCAACAGAAAGAGGGGGGAAAAGGGGTTTGGAAAGAGCAGTTCGGCCGCTTGGAAATCAAAAGTGAATTCCATAAATAGTTTTCAAAGATAGTAACTAGGTGAGTGAAGTTTTTGCCTGGAGAACATGATTGATGACTCTTGGCTATGGATGTGACTCATTGGAGAATATGGATTATGACACACCCAGAGGGTGAGGGAAAACCAGGGTCAAGGGTGACAATGAATTATGTGTTTCAGAGTTGACTACACCCAGGCTGTGCTGGACATATTGACTTCCAATAAATCCTTTTGAAGATTTGGAAGTTTGGCTCAAGACTCATGATTTAATTGGGGTAACTGCCAGAATCTTGACACTTTGATAGCGAACGGTGGGTAATTTAACAACCAGTTGCACTGGATCAGTGCAAACTGGCTGAATCCCACTATTTATCTACTGCATGTAGAATGTTGTTGAACTACTAGGTAGGCAGAAGCTGAGGCAAGTGATGGGAGTTCACCCTGCCATGTACTGCTAGGATTTGAACAGCTAGAGCAGTTCCATCATTTTGAACTGCCAGATCTTCTCCAGCATTTTTAAGCCACTGAGCCACTTCATAATGGTCTATAGTGAGAAGAATGGGATGGTTCATACTCACCTGGAAGTTCAGCCTACAAGTGAGATTTTTACTTGGATCTTGATTCATAGCACATTAATAGTCACCTAGATGTATAAAGTCTTTCCCATGATGGTTCCATCTCAAAATCAAATTATTCATTTATTTGCTTTCTTATCTTGTAAGAAAATGAGATGGAGTTCCATATCTTTTTAAACAACACGATAATGTGAAAGAAAGCCTGCTTGAGAAGGAGTAATCTTGTGTGGGCAAAAATACATGGTTTGCCCATCGGCAGAATCTGTCAATTTTCCACAATGTCTTTACTCTTTCTTTATTGTATTTCTAATTAAAAAAGCTATAAAGATATATCATAAAGCATCTAGCAGCTTTATGGCTTCTTCAGAAATGGTATGCCCAGAAAAGTTCACTTGGATGAAGTAGATTTCCTTGTTCTGGCATTTTTGGTAACAAGTGCACATCAAGTCTATTTTAAGTTTGTGTATATATTTATGATTTTATTGCTGCCTTTCTCAGTCTAATTCCAAATTAAACTTCACCTTTTTATTTGCATTTCTATAGTGATGTATTGAAGAATCATCAACATCATCATCATCATTGTAAACATATCCTTTCTCTCAGTCAACAGGGGGTGAATATAATGTTTAATTAGGCCTTAAATCACCTTAAATTGGAAATCTGCCAGCAGCCACATTCAGGAGGAGTTAGTACTACATTGGAACTATAGTGATTTCTTCCAAGTCAGATATACAATGGCTGGCTTCACACAATGGCCCAGGGAAATACAGTCTTCACACATCTGTGTATCAATTACTTTGAAATAAACTTTTATCTGGCTTAGGAAAGGGCAGGCAACCAACCATCCCTCAGTTAAACAGAACAATCAAATTGGTAGAAAAAGTGTTGTTTCTTTCTGCTAGGTAATTTTTGTTGGCATGTATGTGTATCTGTCAGTGAGTGTGCATGGGCACACACACACACACACATATACATACACACAGAGTATATATAGTTATATAGTTATATGTAGTCCATTTTGAATTTTTAAAAAGTGTACCCTGTTTTCAAAATTTCCATCCATTAATTCTGGGTGAGATACTTAATTCTGAAAGAAAAGAGAGGTAAGCTTCTTTTAAACACATTTTTTTGTGTTTGTACAATTCATGTGATGGGGGAGACTGGTTAAATCTATGCAGTCCCAGGTATCCTCTGAACCTCTTCTAAGGCAGCTTGAACCTCTCTTTAGTCTGGTTACTAGGCAAACAGAGCAAATGCATCTGTTCCAGTTCAAAATCCATGAGATAAGTAAGTTAAACTGGGTCTGAAGACAATGAACAAAATTCAATTCTCTTTTACTTATGAAAATGGAGAAGGCCAATGTACCTCTTCACTTTTTCTATTTTTTCTTACTTTTCCTTTTTTAATATTTAAAATTGTTATTAAAATTTTAATACAAAATAAAAACTAACAACTAATAATTAGAATGAAAAATTCGTAAAAATAACAGAGAAGAAAAGAGCAAAAACAAAGATACAGAAATCAGGCAAAGTAAAAAAAAATTATAAACGAGAAATTCCAATTTTCTCTCACAGCACTTACAGATATAAATATAAAATAGCCTTTTACTCCGTGATTATAACATTGTTTAAATTTTCCTTATAAATGATGTTTTTTTTAAAAAAAATCTACTTTTCTGTCATATTATTAGATTGCTAATGTTTTATTATATTACACACACTGGTTAAATAAATTAATGGAGTTTTGAAGGGCTCTGAGATACCAGAAGTGGCCCAGGGAAATACAGCCTTATTCTCCTTCCTTATTTGTGAACGCCTATTCAGCGGCCCTCAACCCTTAAATACAGTGGAGCATATTTCCACCATCTCTACTCAGTATGGCCATTGAAAAACATAACAGCTTAAAGATAGAAACAGCCCAAGACCAGACCATTGTTCTAAGGTGTTGAAAGTGCCTTCTACGTCCAAAGTCAAGAAACAAGAAGTAAGAAGTCCATTACCATATAAAAGCAGAAGAAAGATATGTAAAATTTAGCCTTAGTTCAGCTACAGAGAAATCTGGAGTGCTAGTTCTGAATTTCTTCAATATTAGCATTTCTTATACAGTATTTATAGTAACTCTGCTTTTACGACCCTATAATTTCTTAATGTGGGGTAGAGTTGGTGAGCCTGAATGGAACTGAGTTTTTACTGGATGGATGCCTTTCATGATGCCCTGTGGAGTTTGCAGCAAGTAAGTAGGTAAGATTGAACTTACAACTTTCTGAATGTAAGGCGAACGTCTTCACCACTAGGCCACCACGCCACTCATACAGTATCTGTAGTAAAAGTAATTTTACTTATTTGAGCTTTTGCTTGATTCCTTTGTTCTTAGAATTTGAGTACAATCAATTTATGGAGAGATTCATTGCTTATTCCCTGCTTGAAGTTTTGATTGAAATCATGGCATTTATAGCCTGACACATCTGAGAATATCTTGTTAGGGAAGACTGCTTGAGGTAGCCACTGGGAATGTTATTTATTTATTATTTATTTTAGTAATAAAATTTGTATAGCTGCCCATCTCACCAAAAGCATCTCTGGGTGACACATAACAATACTATAGTAGCATTTAAATGTGGTTTACATTGTTCTTCACCCATGGCAAGAGGATCCACAGCAACATAGCATATACTTCCATTTATATGACAAAGTAGGTCTGTGCAGCTTATTAACATGCCTTGTTTCAGAAATGTGCTCAGCATAGCAGCAACAAAAGCAAGTTTATTCTTCCACAGACAAACTCTGTAGCAGCTTGAAAGGCTGTAGAAAAAAAGAAGAGAGGCAAACCTCTATAGAAAGTGAACCTTGGAGTAAGGAGTGGGTTACTACAAATATTCCAAATTGTCCTTATTTTCATTTTTATGACATATTTTCCCTTCTGTCCCTTCTTATTCCATAACTAACAGATTAACAAAATTGGAAAGGACCTTGTAGGTCACCAAGTCCAACCCTGCCCCACCCAAGAAAAAGACCCAACACCAATGCTGACAGATGGCAGTCCACTCTCTTCTTAAAAGCCTCCAGTGATGAAGCTCCCATAACTTCTGAAGGCAAGCCATTCCATTGGTTGATTATTCTCATTGTCAGAATTTTTTTTAATTACTGATTGATCCTATGGCAACTTTAGGAGCAACAGCCAGCACTGCATTTTTAACCTAGCTTGGGAGAAGAGAGCGGGAAGGCTTCTCTGCGAGCAAAAACTGCAAGCAATGATTCCTCCACCTCAATTATGAAACAACATGTTTTTCTTCTCAGTGCTTTCCTTTTATCTACTTGTCTTCTCATGTTTCCCTGTTATTTTTTATCTTTCATGCCATGGCAATGGTGTTGAATGCTGATGAGCTCCTACTCCACTTAACCCCAGACATGCCTATAACTGTTTTTCACCCTCTCTCTCTCTCTCTTGCAAGTGCTAGAAATACAAGATGAACATTTATAGATTTGGTGCTTGGCAGGTAATCTGATGAACCATTCAGGTTCCCCATATTTTCCTCTGGACTTCAAAGAAGTTGGGATGTTTCACTCCAGCTTCTCTCAGCTGATGAGAAGATAGTGGAGGAAATCACCCACTACATCAAAAACTGGTGACAGAGATGCAAAGTAAATGTATGACCTTATCTGGTTGGCTTTACTGGTAAATACCTGTTTAAGATGAGGCAGCATCTGATTTCTAGGTCAGTGCAATATCAAAAAATTATCATGTTATGCTATACAGTTAAAGCCACAAAGACCTGATGATATTTAGGATAGCAGAATTTTCCCTATTCATAGATCACAACCAGAAATGTCCTGATGTATATATAATACATTGTTATATCTTTCAGGAGTTTTCTTGCTGTGATGTAATACAAGCTACATTGAGGAATCCTCAACAATTTGTATTTGCTGTCCTTGTCTAATTGCAATCTGGAATATATGCTATGAAATTTAAAGAATGCTGGAAATGCAGTAGATCAGTTTGGCATTCTGGGTGACCTTCTGCAAAATGTCATGTGTTCCTTCCCACAGAATGGAATCTAAACACTGAATTGCTCAATCTTAGTCTGAAATTCAGTGGTGGTTGCATACATCCCAAGAGTGCTTCTAGAATGTGTTTGCTTGAAGTAATCACATTATCTTGTGGTAGAATGGACAGAAACATGTTTATTTCCCAATCACTGTCAATTAATTTTTTTCAGGAGGTATTTAACCAACCCCACCTCCCACCACTATCCCAGGGTTTCTGTGGCATGCCTTGGAAATACAGCATTTGGTGTCCTGTTGCAAGAGGGTTATTGCTTCATAGAACCATTAACTTCAGAAGCCTTACTATGTAGAGCAGGAGGTCTCCAACTGTAGGTCACAAATCCTAGAGAGTCAGTATCGATTTAGCAGGGGGTTTGCCAAACTGCACCTGTTGTTAAAACTCATTCCTGCTTTACCAGGCTAAGCAAAATAGAAAACAAAGCCTTACTTTTCCTGCACAAGCCAACAGTTGTATTTATGGGGAAGGAGTTACATTAACTAATTTATGATTTAAGTGCATCACATTTGAAAAGTTTAGGTGTTATTGTGGCTCACCAATGTCTCACAAGTTCATGGGATAAAATGATTGTGTTAATCTTGTTAGATGTTGCTAAAATTCTGCATTATATTAGTGATTGGGAGAAGGCTAGCTCATACATGTGTGTGTGCTTGACCACTGGCATCTGGGAGGTATCCTGATTAACATTAGGGTTCAAGAGTTCCAACACTTGCATGATGTTGTGAAGCTGCTGCAAAAGGAAAAAAGTGTGCAGCCAGTGGTATATAAAATTGCCGCCAGCTTCAAGCATGGTTCTGAAATTGAAACCATCTTCTAAAATTGAAACCATTGCTTTATGAGATCATATTTGCAGAAGCATGAACTAGAGAATTCTTATTCTTTGCATCTCTAAATGGATATTAGTGCCATCATCCACAACTATATCTTTTTAAAAAGGCTATTTGTGCGGAGTATTAGAGATACTATTATGGATGAATGGATTATATTTGTGGAAAATGGCAATATAAGATAGTAGTTGGAAAATGCCTGAAAAAGTTCTAATAGTCGATGCATTTCATTCTCTCCATCTCTCTTTTCACCTGACAAATTACAGAGCAGCAAAAAATAAAAGGGATTTTATTTGCAGCCCCAAAGTCTGTCTTTCTGCAATGCTGAACTATGCATGAATCTCCATGGTTATGCATATTTGATTCTAGTTTGCTTGGAGAAATCCTACTTCACTTGTAGAATCAAAATATCCAGTTGCAGAGGCTTGCTTGCTTGCTTATTGTTTTTATCTGCTTTTCTCTGAAAAATTTCCTTTAATTTTATTCCCACAACAATAATTCTATGGGCTAGACTGGACTGAAAGAGAGTAACCCACACACATCTTCATCAGTATGTCATACCTGGCTCAGAATTTTGGATTTAGCCAAATGCAGCACATCTCTCTATGAACTATTGTTTTCCATTTCTCTAGTAAAGACATCATGAGATGAATGTTGGGCTAACTTGAAAATATTGGCTGTCTTGTGTCCAGAAAAGTACAACACTTGTTATATAAGAATTTTAATGAAATATTGTATAATGTCTTTGAGGGGCCAATTCAAATAATTTTATATTTGAAGCCCTGTATGATTGACTTGCCTTCAATTCTTGTACATAAACAGTATATGTACACGTCTCTATAATACATATACATCAGTAGTAGGATTCAAAACATTTTACTACCGGTTCTGTGGGCGTGGCTTGGTGGGTGTGGCAGGGGAAGGATACTGTAAAATCTCCATTCCCTCCCCACTCCAGGGGAAGGTTACTGCAAAATCTCCATTCCATCCCCGCCCCACTAACTTGCTTTCCAGCTCTGTTCTCCTGTGCAGGGCAACCAAAGAAGTCCCAGCCGATCAGCTGGGATTCAGGAGGCAGAGAATAGATGGGGGCGTGGCCAGTCAGAGGTGGTATTTGCCGGTTCTCCGAAGTACTCAAAATTTATGCTACCGGTTCTCCAAAACTGATCAGAACCTGCTGAATACCACTTCTGATGTACATACATAATTCTTGAGACTTTTAAGACTTTTACCTGAGCGCTTCTGCCAAGTAAAATATTAGCAGATGATTTCTAAAACCAGGGCATTCTCAGATATGGAATTTCAATTATGAAATACTTTCCCTAGAGAGGAGTTGCCTCTATTTTAAGTGATTTTAATTTTAATTTTTTTTAAAAGAAAGTCTTCATGTCCTTCCATGATTTATAGATCTTCAAGGTCTGTAGAGATTTTCATTGCTTTGCGTATATTAGTTTTATTCTCTGAGGCATTTTTATGCTGTATTAAGTTTTATGCTGTAAAATAGCATTATATTGTTTGTGGCTTTAAACTTGTCTCGTCTTAAATGTAATTGTTTGCTTTGCATTGTTGTCTGCCAGAACATTGTTTACAAGGCCCAGAGTAAGTCAGTAAATATTCTAGCCCTGTGCAATACAGTATTAGGAGACAGGAACAAATCAGACTATGCATACCACTTTCCTCAGTTTCATTTAATTCCATATATTATTTTAGGAACTAAGGACTGAAAAACACTTTCTGCTTGCCCAAGTTCCAAGGACAGGACACCTATTGTTTCAAGAAATGAGGAATGGATGACATGGTTGCCCTCAGCTCAGCCTTAGCCTGCTGGGAGGGCAACATCCACCTGAGTTTTCTTTTTCCACATTACAACTAGTATTTTTCCTCCAATAGAATAGAATAGAATTCTTTATTGGCCAAATGTGATTGGACACACAAGAAATTTGTCTTTGGTGCATATGCTCTCAGTATACATAAAAAGTAAGGATACATTCATCAAGAATCATAAAGTACAACACTTAATGATAGTCATAGGGTACAAATAAGCAATCGAATCATACTAGGAAACAAAACAATATAAATTGTAAAGATACAAGCAACACAATTATAGTCATAAGTGGGAAGAGATACAGTAGGTAATAGGAAGGATAAAAAGAATAATAGTAATACAGTATTACTTAGTATTAGTTTGACAGTGTTGTGGGAATTAGTTGTTTAGCAGAGAATTAGTTGTTTAGCAGGCACAACAAGAGCGTTCTGATCCACTAACTATGCTTCATTCCATCTCAGATATTTTTTTCCAACTAGGTGGTCTGGACTTTGAGGGATAACCCCATCAGAGCCACCATTTCTATCAATTCTTGCCCTCTGTTGCGGGCAGAGGGAGTATCTGCATGCTTACTCTGAAAGACTGGTCCTTTGTTTTGGTTTCTACATATTCAATGGTGGAACAATGAAATACTGACCATTGCTCTCTTTTTCCTTGGTGAAATTGGCAGGTTTCTTCTTCTAGCCCAAGTTACAGGAAGAACTATAAAATTGTTTCTTTCTTCTCTCCCATAAATCCTCAAAGACCTGCCCATTATTTTCCTGGTGTGATTGGGAGAGGGAAAAGAAGCAGAGGAAACCAATTCTCAATGGACTGTGTTAACCATGGTCTGGACAAAACATCTGGTCATCATTATGGCCAAAGAGGAAGGATGGGTTGAAATCCACAAAAAGACTTCTTAAGGTACATGTCCAGATAGTTTACATATGGGAGAAATGCAGCTGAAGTTTTAATGTGGAAAAGCCTTAAGAACAACCAGATAGGAAACAAGGAACTACAAGTCCATGTAACTTAATATACAGCCTGGAATGGCTGTAAATAAATTGTTACAACCTTATGCCCACAATTATTTAAACCCCACTATTCCTGAACTTAGTGGTAGAATATCTTGCACAAAGCAATCAAGCATTTCTTCTTCATCTTGTGTAGGTCTGAGACATAGAGATCTCACATATGCCTGCAAGTTTCTCCAAAACTTTAAATTAATTGTGTAAATGTATGTCACCTACAAGAGATAGTAACAGCAAGCAATTGGATTCAGGAGTTTTTGACACCATGGGATAATGTGGGTAAAATGTTGATGTAAGGTTGAAGATTCAGCTTGAGCTCTGCTTTCATTATCTACATGTTAGCAAAGAGATCCAAGATCCAAGCCAGTGTAATAGACCTACAGCTTTTCCTGCATTTTGAATCCTGCTTGAGGAAGTCTAGATGTATAGCATATATGTAATTTTCTTTTTTACTTTGGCAATCCATGCAAACATGCCAAAATTAGAGGCATGTTTCTGGATGTAAACCAGAGCTCCATATCCACTTCACATGATAGTGCAAACAAGAAGCTAACAGCTCTTACGTTCTACAGATGCTAGAGTAAAATGCAAGGTCAATATTTTGCTGAGAAGGTCCAACAATTTACTGTTCTAAAGTCTGGATATGCTAAATAATTCACAGAGAGGCACACTTTGAGATGTGGATACCAGCTTTTCCTTGCTTAAACAAAACAATTCTGCTGCCCCCTCTCTATTTACAAAAGAAAATAGGTGCACAAAAGAACCACAGTGAACACATTCATTCCATTCACACTGCTGTGCTGTGTAAGGCGGGAATAATTAAACCTCAGATTGTGATGTAAGCTCCAATAGAGAGAGTAAATGCATTATGCATGAGAAAGGGCTTTTATTGCTGGATTCTTTTTTTTTTCCTCCTCTCATTTGGTGCCATTATGTACCACTTGGATCAATCCATGTCTTTTAGAAAAAAAGATCACAGTGGTTTGGGAATTTTCTCCATACTGAATGCATAGCATGCATATTGTCTACATATATTCTCAGCTGTTATCCCGCAGCTGAAAATGCTTTCCAATTTTTTGAAAGAACATTTATTTTGTGGCAGAGCTCCTATTTCTTCTACCCCTCCCCATCCAATTAGAAGCTTCTGGATTCACTGGATATAATTTTTAATGTTTCTGCTAGTGGTATAAAGTTTTAAGATTAGTACCTTTGGAAATTGAATCTGATTTTTAATGATTATAGTGTCACATTTCCAGCCCAAAATACTTTAAAAATGTCATTAGCAGGCATACTATTAATCATTCTGATATTTTTACCATTAAAATATCTTTCTTTTTTCATTAAAAAAATAATGAATTTGAAAACAGAGATAGAATCTATAACATATTAATGGCAGGGATGGAGAGCAGATTAATATGCTTAATTCTCTTTTGCTCATGACATTTCTGGTTATGTGTTGCTTCTGTATAAGAGAATGGAAGCATTTTTTAAAAGAAAACCTTCAATACTTGGGTAATTTTTTCTCCTTTACATAATATATTGCTTCTTCCATTTGCTCATGTACAATCATATGATTTTGGGAGGTTTATTTGGTTGAGTTTAAGCAAGGGATCAGCTTTGTATTCCCAAATACATTGCTCTTTTATAATAAGTAAATTCATTTTATATGCTCCATTTCCAACCAAAGAGTTACAACACATCAAAATTTATACTTTGCACTGGTTTGAATGAAATGATGATCTATCTCATATAGATATCAAGCATGAAAGTAATGCAATCAACTGTGGGAAAGGTACAACATGAGTCACATCTGAAAAGCTTACCCAATTAGCTAGCTCACATAGCTCTGTAGTTACCAATTGCCACAGAAAAAGAATACCATACACAACTTATTTTGTTCATATTGTGTATGGTAAGAGAGCCTAGTTTATATGTCTTTTACCCCAATTCAAAAGTGTGTTGGAACTCTTTTTAAGAATGGTGGAAACATGCTGCCAAAACTATGACTACTTGATCTGTGCTACTAAAAACTAGATCTCTATGGAGATTCTCAGTCATCCAGAACATGGTTGTCCCAAAGGAGCTTTTTCAACATGCAACTTTTGGTTTTCTGGTTTTTCTTTGAGGACATTTCGCTTCTCATCCAAGAAGCTTGACGGTTATAGGCCTAATCTGAGATCAAAACTCATATCCAGAGGTCAATTTTTGGCAGCACTACAAGAAAAAGAGAACACATGTGTGATTTGTCAAGGCCCTAGATCTTTCAAGTTCATCTCTGATGTCTCCAGTTCTATTTAACACTGCAAGAGCTATGGAACATTTAAGAAAAACTAGTTAACATACTGCACCAAGATGCACATACAGACACTGTCCTATGATATTAATCCATCCTCAAGAACCCAAAGAAAATTTCAGAAGATGTACTAGGTTTCATAATATAGTCCATAATGATATAGTTGAAAATTAATTTTATATAATATATCAAAATATAATCATACTTGTATGATAATGTTGAATCCCAATATTGATGCAATATTGATCCTTCCTCTATCTTTCTATATTGTGACTGTATATTTATTAGATTACCAAGCTCAATAGTTGTGAATAGTTGCTTACTACATTTGCTATTATACAGAAGAGACTTCTTAATTCACACTACTTAGAAATGCTGTTAAAACTATTAGCACATTTGAAGGAAGGAAGGAAGGAAGGAAGGAAGGAAGGAAGGAAGGAAGGAAGGAAGGAAGGAAGGAAGGAAGGAAGGAAGGAAGGAAACAGCAGATCAGTTGAAAGCAACTTTCAAAGATTCAAATAGGGGAAAGCTAATTAAATCAAACTTAAACCATTTCAACTGTTCAGTCAAAGTCTATCTATAGGAAGAGACCATGTGAATTTCTTAAACAATATTCCTAATTTGAAAATTACTTATTTTGTACTCCTACATATTATTTATTTATTTATTTTATCGGATTTATATACCGCCCTTCTCCCGAGGGACTCAGGGCGGTGTACAGCCAAATAAAACACAATATAAAATTACAAAAATTAAAAATAGATTAAATTCAAGGTGTTCTGCCAGTAGTCTCCCACCGACTGGTGTGCTCCCACAGGGAGGGTCTTCTTCAGGTCCCGATGGCATCCATGTGCCGCCTGGTGACCCCGAGGAATAGGGCCTTCTCAGTGGGGACACCCGCCCTCTGGAATGAGCTGCCTTCTGAATTACGGATAACCACTGACCTGAGGGCGTTTAGACATGCTCTGAAAACCTGACTCTTTGAGCAGGCCAACCTGGGCTGATTTAAACTGGGGTTTAAATTGGGTTTGAGAATCGGTTTTGTATTTTAATTATTGGGGTTTTAAGATATAATGTTAGTAGCAGCCTTGAATATTAGTCATAGCTTTGATCATCAGATATAGAGCCTTAGATCCACTCTTCAAAGGCCAAGAGCCATAGTGTATGTTTACAAGATTGAAACAATTATGAACTAAACCTGACTGAGACCTAAATTCATAAAAGACTCACAACCATCTTGTATAGTGCAATCTTCTAATTCACAAGATTCCATTCAACCCATGCTAATCCTCAGAAATGATTTTCTTGGATGAAACACCTATTATCTTGTTGGCCAGACTGAGCAGAATGGAGGAAAGCCAGATCAAACAAGGACAACATGCTTTCTTTCCTCCAGAGCCTTGCTTCTAGCTAACAACATAAAGGAAAGCACTCATTCTTGGCTTCCCGTGCATTCTTTTCTTAAAGATCTCCAATAAGGAATGTATCTAAGCAACATGCCACCTCTCCATGCTGCCACAACCCCAATAGAATGCTCCTAACTTTGTCCTGCCTTTGTTACCCTAGTAATATAATAATCTTATAATACTCCAAGCATCTCCTTCCATTGGCCTTGCCCATTTTGTGCCCTAGTGCTAGCATGTTTTTCCCTCATGTTTCTAATTTTTAAGGAAATAGGGAAAATAATCTATTTCTGGCATATTACTAGAGAAATGGAAGCATAGTGGCTCACACGGTTAGGACACTAAATTGGAGATTAGCAAGCCCAATTTTGAATGCTGCCATGGGATGGAGTGAGCTCCTGTCCTTCACTTTAGCTCCTACCAGAGATACCAACTGGACATTCCCCCAGGCAACAGTGATAATCTTTTCAATCTGGCATGAGTGTGATGTGACCAAAGGAATGATACTATTAAAACATGTTGAATGTTATGAAGGCTATGCCTTCCTCGGAAAAGACAAAATGGCATGAATTTGCTTTGCATCACTGTGTCAAGCTTTTAGGATACTCAGCTGTCTTTTTAAAGGAAACATTTTCCATTAAATTATGGCTTCAATTGGGCCCCTGCCAGGACACAGTAATCAGACATTGTGATCTGTTTGTATGCTAAACAAAGCTGGATTACAACTGTTCAAATAAAACCAAGGAAGTTAAAGTTTAATCTTTTTAATGAAGCAAAACATAGCATGGCACTAGGAATGGGGTGCCAAAGAAAAGTTTGATTCAAAGGTAGACTGCTGTGCAGAATAGAAGAAACTGTAGTAAAGGCCTCTAAAATATTAAAGCTTCATTTTTTGAAAAAGATTCATCTGAACTGGCAAGTTATGCATAAGGGAAGCGGGTTGTTATGAAACAAAATTAGTAAAAACGAATCACCCAGCATTCCTAGATACTTCAGAGCCAAAACTAATGTTGTTTAGAACAGCATGCAAATTAACTGAAAACAGCCAGTAAATGTTTCTGCTGATGGGAGAAGATATTTCTAAACCAATACTAGGCCAAATCACTGATTTGTCCTGGTTTTGTATGTGAATGTGTATTCGCATGTGTGTAAATTAATCTCTGGTATTTTGAGGATGGGATGAGGCTCAGATTGGGGAGGATGCATGTTTCCACATATTTGGAATATCTTTTTACCTTATTATCCTTCTTTTAAAAAGAAAATCTTGCCTGGGGCATCAGAAGCCTAGAGTAGTTCTGTCTGTTGCGCAGTTCATTAGATCCCCATCCAGCCATGCTAATGTCATACTCTTGACACATTATTCCCCATATTCTGCTTTTTGTAAATAGTAAAAAAAGTAGAAAAAAAATCAGGGGAACCAGAATTGCCATTACAACTGCAGTAAACCAAACAGATGATAACCATTGTTCCCATTCTCTCCCTCCATCTCAGAAATCATTTTGGCCCCTATGCCTAGAAATAACTGAAATAATCCCATATGTGCCACCTGGAAATGGAATTACAAGATTCTGTATTATGAGAAAATTGAATCATTTAGTATAATACAAGAGGTAAAAGAAAAATAGAGCTACAGCTGATAATCAGACCTACAAAAACAACTTTCTTTGTATGAAACTAAATTAATGTAGATTAAAGGATCAACACTGTGCAAAAGTACAACTTATTTTTGGAAAATGTAGTTCTCAGTTTAGATAATGTATTCCAACTATGGCAAGATCATGAAATTACAGCATTGAATTTAAAATGAATCATGTGGACTGTGGGATATAGAATTATTTATTTTTTTCTGCCATTTCTACCAGAGGTAGAAACTAGATTCCTGCCTCTTGTTTCTGAGGTAATTATCATAATGAAGAATATGATAACAGATTGCTTCTTTTGCCATCAGATTATGAGACTGATATAAAAAAAAATACAGATTATAGAAGGAACATTCCTGCCCCCCAAGCACCTGTGATGGATCAAGTATGAGAATAGTCCAATAGGTGAACAGCAGAAGAGACTTAAGTCCCTCTAGCCTTCTAGCCCAACCCTTTTCAGTCATGGATTTGGAAGTGGTACTTTAAACTCTGTCCAATTCCTTGCTTAGCACAGGAATCTACATTAACAGTTCTCCAACAGATGGCTATCACACACCACTGTCATTCTAAACAGTGATGTGAAATCAAGCTCATCACATCCCTTGATAATTGATTCTATTTAACTGATCCTATTGTTAGGACGTTTTCTTAATATTCAACTGGAATGTGTTTTCCTGTAATTTAAGAAAATTATTCTTTTTTTCCATACACTGGGGCACTACAGAACAAGTCATGGATATCTTTTGTGTGGCAACTTCTGATATATTTGAAGACTCCTATATTTTCATAATATAATTAGGATTGTTAAAAAATAGATTCATTTTTAAAATCAGAAATTCAATTTTTACAGGACTTGCAAAAAAACCCTCCATCTATCAAGTCATTGACTTTTGTCTGGATTGTGAATATCAAAGCAGTCAAAACTCAAACAAGCTCTCCTCATACAATGGTCCAGTTTCAAGAGGGAGATGAAAATTGTATTTAGGAATCAGGAATTCACACAGCATGTGCAACACCTGAAGACACACTGAATACACTTTCCTTCTGCAAAGGGGCCATCTTTTCCCCTTGTTAATTTCTGGCTCTGCACATTGTCATTGTGTGCTTTAAGGGCTAAGTTTCTTGCCTGCAATCCACTCTGCTATATCAAGGGTGGGGCCCTTTTATGACTTGATGGACTTCAAGTCCCAGAATTCTTAATTCAGCCATTCCTCATCTCTGCTCTATATCAATGTCAAGAGCAGCAGAGCTTGCCTCTGAAATTTTTCATTCATGATAGTTGGGTTTATTCACCCCACTATCTGGAGTTGCCAGGTTAATTGGCTTGCTATTTTTCTGAGGAAAATGTTGCATCCAAATTAACCTTGATATGTCCAGATTAACAGATTCCTCCTCAGCCTTCTCTTTTCCGAACTAAATTTGACCAATTCCTTCAACCCCTCCTGGTTAAGGCAAAGTAACCAATGGTCATAGCAATAGCAATAGCACTTAGACCTATATACCACTTTATAGTACTTTACAACCCTCTCTAAGTGGTTTACAGAGTCAGCATTTTCCCCCAACAATGTGGGTCCTCATTTTACACACCTCGGAAGGATGGAAGGCTGAGTTAACATTTGAGCCTTGTGAAATTTGAATTGCCAAATTGCAGGCAACCGGCAATCAGCAGAAGTAGCCTGCAATACTGCATTCTAACCACTGTGCCACTATGGTCGTATTTGTTTTTCTTCTCTAACTCTGTTCCGGAATCTCTGAATCTTTCTTACAATATGAAGCTTGATAGAATACTTAATTTTTGCAAAAAATAATGATACTATTGCTTCCTATGATTTGGATTTACATTTCTGTTGATAGAGCTTAAATTTGCCCTTTCTTTTTAGCAGCAGTTTCACACTATTGACTTTTATTCAGATCGGGCAACAACTACAGTTCTAAGATCATTTCCTACTGTATGCAACATCACCAAGTCAAATTTTCCTTGTCCCTTTCCAGCTTAGTAATAATTGCTTCATTTTATCCTCTTCTCCCCCTGCCCCACCAGGCTTCTTCCAGCAGTACAAGTAGATGGAGTAAGTTTCCATTCGGCTACCTCTAGTTATTGCAATTGCTGATTGATGCTGTGAGGCAGTGTGAAGTACATCTTTGGAACAAATGGTGCTGCCACTTCACCTCAACAAAGAGAATCAGGTTACTTTCTCGGTACACAGCTCTTCATTAAGATTCCAATTAGCTAGTCCAACCAATTTTAGATCACTCACAGATTTATAAGAATTCCCTTCACATCTTCATCCAAGTCATGCATGAATATGCTGAAGAGTTATAGGCCAGGACCAGCTCTTCAGAACTGCTCAGTTGACTGCACTTCTATTTCTTATGGAAGACTGAAAGACAAACAAAAAGGAGTCAAATCATCCTGCATTTTCTCTAGTATCTATTTCCTTTTGGCAACTTACTGAACAGCTGGCATATTTTTTTTTAACAGATCTGAAGAAGCCCTTAGCATTCTTTACCATCCTTACTCATTTGGAGTTTTAGTTTTCCTGACACCATTGTTAAAAATCTTTTGGCAAAATTTTTTTTTAACCTACTGCATGTGTTTGCTTGTTAATTTTTGGGTTTGTGCTTTTTTTGTACAGCCAAAAATGGCTTGTCCTGCTGGCTTGTTTTCCTTGCTGGAATTGTCTGTGGTTCTACTTTTAGAGCTTTGTTCTTTTGAGAACTGCCACCTATTAACTTCACCTGCCATGGATTTTTACTAATTACCATGGGCAGTAACTCAAGAGTTGACATTATAAAGAGAATCACACTACAGAGGTGACATGATTTTTCTCCACAAAGCAAAGAGACAAAAGGAATTGCTTTGATGGAGCACTTCGTGTTGTCTTTCCCACTCTACACTCAGGCATCCATGTCTCCTACTTGTCATTTACCTAAATAAAAAGGAGCTATTGAGGCAGTTGAGCAGAAGCTTCTCCTAGCTTTGGAAAGGGCACACTGACAAAGGCAAGTGATATCTCCTCCAGCAGAATTGGTTAAAGTTCTTGTGAAGCAGTGCCAGAATAGCTGAGCAAGATACCCATCTGCAGGATGCATAGAATGATTCCAGACAAGGCTAAACAGAGAGTTCTCCAGCAGTATCTCTAAACTTTGGTGAGCATTGCCAAAGAAACTAGAGCGTAGACAGACAATGAAACAGCCAAACAATATGGTCCCTTTGTTTCATTCTCAGAAACAGGGGACCACTTTGCTCACTGAAACATCTTCACGGGAGCATTTCTCTTGCATTTGTACTGAAATGATATCCTTTCAAATATCTGCACAATCCTATTAATAATTACTGTAGCTTTATTAAAATTCATTTTTGATGGTTGGTGTCTGTTCTCAGATCTAATTTCCTTTAATATCAAGAATTTTAGGATTACAGTCACTTTCTGGCAAAATGCCCACCCCTATTACCTTTTCTGTTAAGTCATAGCTAACCACTAATTCTGCTAACCATTAACACTAATCAGTATCAACTGAAAGATCACTGATTCGCCAGTGCTTTCCTTCATCCTCTAAAAGGGAGAGTTTTCAGCAAGAGAGATCACAAAGGACTAGACAGTTTATCTTCCTAGAGGATCATTAAACTCCCTATTACTTCCTGACTTTTTCAAAGTTATGCATTTATTTTTGGAAAATATAATCCATAGCTTCTCCTGATTGGATGCTTGTTCATGGAAACTCAAAAAAGTGCTGGTTTGGGCAGTGTATCCGGGTTTAGTGACCATAGTCCCAACAACAGATTTATTGAAATGATGAGAGCAACTATGGTGGGCATCTTCAGAGGCAAGGGGTTTGTTATTTGGACTATGAGAACTGAACAAGAACTGAGTGAACTCATATCTTTATAGCCAGGTGACCTGACTTTTTACTGATCTTTAGCTAGGTTGGTTTATGATTGGTGCAGATTGATGACGTTGCTTGTCTCTGATCGGTTCTCACCAACCTGTACTAAAGCAGCTTGACAATTGTGGAAGCAATATTTAGATGCTGTGATGTGCCCATAACACCTACAAAGAGAATGGTACACCAAAGTTCCCTGTGACACTTTATAAAAGTGAAGGTTGAACTTTGAAGAAGCAGGATAGGAAAAAAATTGATGCTTTTGAATGCTGGTTTTGGAGGAGATTCCAAAAAACACCAAAAACAGACAAAAAAACAATGGATCATTAAAAAAATCAACTCACTCAAGAAAACGAATGACCAGGCTTAAATTATCATATTTTGGATACATTATGCACAGACTTAGCTCTCTGGTAAAACCTCTAATACATGGGTGTCAAACTCACTGCATCATGTTGCCATCACAAGACATTTCAACAATGTTTTTGTCTGGGGTGGGTTTGGCCTAAACATGACACATCCGGCCTGTGGGCCACCAGTTTGACACCCCTGCTCTAATACTTGGAAAGATGGAAGAAAAGAGAAGGATGACCATAATTAAGTTGGAGGGAATTAATTGCAGTGTTATGGGTACAAGAATCTTCAAGATTCTTTGAATGCCTTTAAAAAAAAAGAAATTAGAATAATACTACTGCAAAAATTCAACATGATGCCTCCATTGTCTTTGGAGAACCATCTTCTGTTCTGAGATATAGCAAAAGCTTCAAGATACAGATTTGTTTCTTCAGGAGTTCCCAACATTAGGTCTACAAAGTACCAAATGACCCACCCACTTTCCTAAAGCAACTTTTTAAAGCAACTTTAGTAGGAATGAAGGGGAAAAATAACTTTCCCTCCCTCCTCCTATAAATGAAATTCTGGTCATGAAATTCTGGAGAATACTATCATAAATTTTAGAGGCCTCACAGAATAGTAAAAATGTACAAATAGAAAGAAAGCTTCGTCTTAGAAGTGGTTTTTTTTTTTTAAGATTTATGCAGTATATGCATTTGCAAAATCACAAGCCTCTGCTGTTGTTTTTATGAAAGAGCTGGCAGTTATTCTTTTTTTTTAATTAAAAAAGCTTCTGATTATATGGCCACATCACTGAATTTAAGCACATACCTGGTGGCATTTAATAGTTTATCAAGAAGATCATCAGATTAAAAACAGTGATTCAGCATTATCCATGTCAACTTAATGAAGGAATGTTATACAAGAAATGATTTGACAAGAAATTGTGGAAGCAATAACAATAAAATCTCCATGCTTCAAGGATTGAAAGATATTATCGCCGGGAGACTGTTCTCATATATTTTATTTTAAAGTTGAGCTAGGCTTCCAGATAACCTGGATGGATTGTTCCCAAAGATGCACTAAAGAATACATTTGTGGGGAAAGTGTAGGACCATTTGGGCAATTAAAAGGTAGGAAAAAAGACAGAGCTGTGATATGCAGATATCAAAGGAATGTGCGTATTAAATAGTTCCTGAAACCAAATGACGCTTACCTGTTAATGGTAAGGCAGTAGGAAGAATATGTTATTTGGTCAGACAATGTAAAGTTAAAACTGTGGTGGCACAGTATTGCAGGCTAACTCTACTGACTGCTAGCAGTTCAATCTTGATCAGCTCAAAGTTGACTCAGCCTTTCATCCTTCTGAATATCTTTCAGTAAAAAGAGAACCCAGATTGTTGGAGGCAATACACTGACTGTAAACTGCTTAGAGAGGAATGTAAAACGCTGTGAAGTGGTATATAAGTCTAAGTGCTTTTGCTATTAAAGGCATATAACTAAGTGAAGTTTTTCCCCAAATGCCATCGCTCTGCTAAACAAATAATTCCCTCAACACTGTCCAACTATTTACAAAATCTGCATTACTATTACTATTAATCTTCTCATCACTCCTTATCACCCATCCCCTCCCACTTGTGACTGTATGACTGTAACTTTATTGTTTGTATCCTTACGATCTATATTGACTGTTTCCTAATATGATTTGATTGCTTTTTGTACCCTATGACTATTATTAAGTGTTGTACTTTATGATTCTTGACTCTTGACAAATGTATCTTTTCTTTTTATGTACACTAAGACAAATTCCTTGTGTGTCCAATCACAGATATCCATAAAGAATTATATGTATTCTATGAATATCCTAAGTTAATCCTTAATAGCAAGAATTTGCTATTATTTGTCCATTCCTGAAATGCCCCATTGGGGAAAAAAAGAGTTAATTCTTCTCAATAAATACATTTCTTAATATACAGTATAATACGGTATAGGTTGGTAGATACTGACTTTAAAAATTGCTAGGAATCACATGCTTTAAAACAGCATCACGTCATTATTTCCTGTTTCTGAAATAAAATAGACTTGTTGGAAAAAGAATAGGATAGTAAAAACATGTCATCCAAAACCCACCCATTCAGAATCGTATTTACTCACAAATGGTGAGCTACTATAGATTACAATGTCCAGAATGAAATGTTTCTTCAAAGAAACCTGAGGATTTATCTTTCAAATTCAATTCTACAAGAAATAGATTATTTTAAAATGTGATGGTTTTTTAAATATATCCTGCATTTTCCACAACTATCTATCTCAATCTTAAAAGGGATATCAGGATTGGGAAATGGTCTGAACTTAAAAGAAGCAGAACAGAAATTACATTGCTTGAGAACCTTCTTTGATCCATCAGTGTTTGGGTTTGACCATTCTGTCTGGATTTAGAAGAAAGCCAAGCTGAAATTCCATATAGTAGAGAACTCAACTAAGATTTCTCTTTACATATTTGGAAAAAAAAATATATAAAATCTGCAAGAAGAATGTCCCCACCTCCCAATGAAGCTAGGTACTTTATAAAACATATTGTAGATGAAGGAAGGAACTTGTATGGGGTATTTTTTCAACAGGTGATGTTGAGATCTGGATTGTGCAAATATTATATGTAACATAGATATGTTCTATAGATTTCAAAATAAATTTCTTAAAATTTCTGTGAACTGACTGCCAAGCTGAAGCTAAGCCTTCCTGTACACTACAGAAGAATAGTAGAGTTTAGTGATTTCACGTGAAAAAAAAAAGTTTTATTTTTTGTCCTTCATAAAAACCCTGACAAACACCAATAATGGTTTTATTTCATATGTTGTTAAATATTGGTTTGGAATGAATTTCTTTTGAAGATCAAGTTTACTAATCACATTCTTAGTTAAAATAACAATAACAGGGATTAGCAAGCGGATCCCAAAATGCATGTCTTTATTTCTCAATATAATGTGCAAACAATAGACAAATTGCTAAAATTATATTTGCTTGCTTTTCTCAACTGTTCACTCTGAGGCTTATAAATAATTTTGAGTTATTTAAAAATAGTCAACAAGGTGAACACAAACCAATATGATTCTTTATGTTCTGAACCTGAAGAATATCTTATATATTTTCCAAGGAACTGAGCATTTGTTTGTTTTCCAGAAAGATTGTGTATGTTGCAGCTAAAAAAAATGACAAAAGGGATAGACTGGGGTGAAGGGGGAGAGAGAGAAAAACATAGAGAGCAACAAAAATACAACAGCAGGAAATATTTCAGGTTGCTTTGTATTATTTAGGGCAACCTGGGGTGCCATCATACTCCAGGGCATTGGCTTAACTATTAGGTATCTGTAAATACGGTAGCAGCTCTAGACAATGACAGAGTAATCACACTTCCTAAATCACTTTCATATGTAATGCACAGAACTAGCATCTACCAAAAACCTGACGAAGTAATTGATAGGTTAGGTTGCCTACAGAGAGCAAATCTTTTCCAGAAACAATACGTACTTTACAACAATTGGAGCTATGTCAAATTTGAAAATGATTTTTGAACAAATGGTGTTATTTATTATTGAGATGTGCTTAGCTTCAAGGCTGTCAAGCACATTTGATGGAAAGCCACAAATATATAATATACACAGATGCATAAATGCTTGCATACTGCACATACTTGCATCCCACAGAGTCCTAGAATCCATACATGGAAACTAAGGGATTGATAGACAGGTATATGCAACATTTGATGTTTGCTTTCTAAATGTAGAGGTTTAGGGTGTGGGTGTGAGAGTTTAATTGACATGTTTTGGGGTTAGTATAAAGGTTATTTAAACCAGTCTTCTCTTATGTTGGTTGAAATGAAAGGCAGAGTATAAACTGATGGTATAAACTGGTTCTGTTAGATTTCAATTCCCAGCAATATTACCTATTCTCTGATTGAGAATTTTAATACAACTAAATTCCAATATATCCGGAGGGTATCCAGTTGATGAAGTTTAAACTGTGCTTCTCATCTTGCCTATTCTCTTGTATTATATTCTACAACACTATCCTGATGTTTGGTTTGGTGACATGACTTAGATCATTAGAATAATTTTATTGAAAATACAGAATTTGAATTGAATGAAGAAAACCTAATTCAATAACATTTCCCTTTCAGATGAGATTAAAGATTATGTTGCAACTTTAATAGTTATTAATTCAGACACATTTATTTGCCATATCTCCATTATACATCATGGAAATTCTCCCAAACAAATGACATTGTTTCATTTATTTTTGTTAATGTCTGGGTGCTAGCATGATGATGATGATGATGATGATGATGATGATGATGATGATGATGATGGTGGTGGTGGTGGTGGTGGTGGTGGTGGTGATGATGATGATAAAATGTCTCTAAAATCTGAATATATGCACTTCAAGCATTAAAGTTAAGACTGTTCTTATCACAATTTGATGTAATTCAGTGTAATACTGAAATAATATATTACACCATTGGAGTACTTCTCCATATGTAAAATAGAAAAATGAGGCCTCCTCAGAATAAAATTTATAATCTCAATAATGAGATTATATTATGTTATAATCAGTCTGATTTTTGGCTTAAGTTAATGTGATTTATTGTGAATAGTTTACAGTGTCCCTTGATTTACAACCACAGTTGGGACCAGAATTTTGGTTGCAAAGTGATACTGTCATTAAGTGGGTTATCACATGATCAGTCCTAATTTTACTATCATTATTACTGTGGTCAGTAAATGAATCACATGGCCATTAAGTGAATAACATGGTCATTAAGTGAATCCAGCTTCCCCAATTGACTTTGTTTATCAGAAGATGGCTGGGAAGTTGCAATTCATGATCATAATGATTGCAAGATGCTGCAACTATCCTAAAGGCCAAGCACCCAAATTATGATCACATGATCCCAGAAATGGTCATAACTCTGAGGTAGGTTATAAGATACTTTTTCTTAGGTCATTTTAACTTTGAACTGCCATTAAATGAACATTAATAAGTTGAAAACTGCCTGTATTAATAAATTGTGTTTGGGCAAACCATGGTTTAGTGCAATGTCAGACAATGCAAGGTGAGATGTTGTTATCTACTTTCTTCAGCCCAGAATTATGACCACCATCTGATATGTAAACAGGCACATAAGTGGTCTTCTAATCAGTTAGAAGGTCTTGGCTCCTCTCATCTGGCATTGTCTATCCTAACTGGCAAGGAACTTCATTCTAGTGCATGAATAAAACTTCCTTCTTGCAGCTGCTGCCCCAGTGAGTCAGCACTGGATTTCATTCTCAGCATGTTAGCTGAAAGGTTGCTGATATGCCAGATGTCCCACAGGAGGCCACAGCAATTTGTTGTGCTGAAATCTATTGTCAAGCTGAGCTATTAAACTGCTGGGGACATTTTAACTATCCTGCTGTACAAGAGTTAAAGGAGGCTGAGGTGAGGGTGGGAGACAGAAAATAAGAAAAAGAGAAAAAAAACCTCTTGGATGCTTACATGCATTGGAGGCATCAGTTGGATGGGAACAGTTAATCTTGTGCTTCAACATATTTTAATATTTAGACCCTATCATAACTTGAGTCTGCAATACAGGAGCCATTTTCTATTTCTAACAATATAGATGTAGATATCATGATAGCATATAATTTATGTGATATATCTATATTGGATGATGGATGGATGGATGGATGGATGGATGGATGGATGGATGGATGGATGGATGGATAGATAGATAGATAGATAGATAGATAGATAGATAGATAGATAGATAGATAGATAGATAATGATGTTGATAGATGATGATGATTAAGAAGAAGTAGATAAATAGATGGATGGATGGATGGATGGATGGATGGATGGATGGATGGATGGATAGATAGATAGATAGATAGATAGATAGATAGATAGATAGATAGATAGATAGATAGATAGATAGATAGATAGATAGATAGATAGATAGATAGATAGATAATGATGTTGATAGATGATGATGATTAAGAAGAAGTAGATGGATGGATGGATGGATGGATGGATGGATGGATGGATGGATGGATAGATAGATAGATAGATAGATAGATAGATAGATAGACTTAATTTCCTCTCCCACCTGACTTAATTTCCTCTCCCACCTAGAGCGTCCCATGTGCACTCACCTCTCCATGAGGCTGTTTCTATCAGCCGATGGAAGCTTCACGAAGGCAGAGTTACCAGACGCTTCAGGGAAAGGCGTGGCTGCCCGTGTCCCCTCACCATGAGGCAGTTTCTTTCGGGCAATGGAAGCTCCCCAAGGGCAGTCACAGCTGCTTCGATTGACTAGATTGGTAGAAGCGGCCTCGGGGCAAGTGCCCATGCACACCTGACAGGCAGCCACGCCTCACCTTGCCCCGAAGCGGCTGGTGACTCTGCCTTCGGGGAGCTTTCATTGGCTGATAGAAACAGCCTCGTGGTGAGGGGAATGTGCATGGGCGCTTGCCCCGAGGCCGCTTCTACTGGCTGATCAAAGGGCTGGTGACTCTGCCTTCAGGGAGCTTCTATCGCCTGATGTTCTATGGTAGTAGACTACCTGCAGGGCTCTCCTAAAGGCAAGTTTTCTCCCCCCACTGCCCTTCCCCCCATTTCTTTTCACCTCATGTAGTTCTAACGAACGATGTGAGAAATGGGGGGAAACACATGGTTTAAATAGGCCTAAATTTTGGGGACGGGACTTAATTTCATCTCATGCCTAGAAATCATGCTGGGCCTTCCTATTGGTGGAGGCCGTATTGTTGGAGAAACACGGTAGATAGGTAGATAGATAGATGTAGATGATAGATGCAGATGATATACTGTAGATGACATAATATGGCTATAAGATGATATAAGTAATATACTGAAGATGAAAGTTAAAGATTAGAGATAGAGATTAAAGATTAGAGAGAGAGAGAGATTATAGATATAGAGACAGACAGACAGGTGGAAGGGAGGAATGTAAAAAGGAAAGTGTTATTTGGTTATTCAGAAGATTTAACTACCTCTATCAATTTTAAACCTCCTGTGAATGAATGAATGAATGAATGAATGAATGAATGAATGAATGAATGAATGAATGAACCTGCGAAGAATGTTGTACTATGGTTGACATACATAAGGTAAAAAATACACAAATATGAATACATTAGGTGAAAATGCATTAACTATATTTTCTGTTATAAAAATATTTGTAAGAAATGTAACCACTAGGAAGGTTACCCCCAAAGTAAACTCTAAAGAGGAAATTGTACAAAACTAATTATGAATAATGCTTCTGCCAAATTAGGATGTCATAATGCCAGCCAGAACTTTCATTTGGCAAAATATATAACTTGGAGGCAAAAGAGATTAAATTAGTTATCTCTATTATCTGTATGTGGGTGAAAGAAGTCTATTCTTAAAAATAAATTCTGAAGTCATCCCTGGAAGATGATGCTTCTTTTTATAGGGTCCATATTAGATCAAGGTACACAACCCTAATGGGTCCTGTTCCATCAATTTATGGGCAGTTAATTAATCAATAAAAGAGTTATTGAAAAATTACTAGCATATAATCATCTCAGCTAGGCCATATGTTGAAAATGATATCACTAGGCTGGGACATTTTAGTTTTATGAACTCAGAATAAAAATCTGCTGAAGCCTGGATCTGTGTCTCAGTATAATGCACTTTTTAAAAAATGCTAATTCATTTACTATGCAACAGAGGGAATATTTTGCATAATAAATTTTCAATATGCAGCTACAGATACCACACATTTTGCCCCATCTCTCAATGTCAGTAGTTATTCAGAAGTGATTTATTGATGGCTTATTCTGAAGGGAAAAAGGCAGAGGTAAATTGCATTAATATCATTAGCATATTATCTAGTGGACCCCAGGGCATTCACTATTAAAATAATAAAAGGGAAGTTTTTATAATCTTTTATTTGGCCTAAAGTATGCCTAGACTTTCTCTGGAACATGTCTGATGCTGTTTAAAGCAACAACAACAAAAAGTTTGTAAATGCCAGTGCAGTCTTATTGACCTCCAGGTGAAAAACACATAAATCCAATGGGGTAGAAAATGGATTGAAGGTTATTTGGTTTCTTTTTAAAACAATGTCCAAAAGATGTTATCTGGATCACAACTGAAGTGTAAAGAGAAGGGTTACTCACCCTTTCCACACATGCTTACCTATCCTAAATGAAATACACATCTCTGAATGAAATAACTTCCTGGAAGTTGTTCTTATCTCTGGTTTTTACCAGAGATGGGGGTGGGGTGGGAAACAGCAAAACAATTCTGCCTTTAAAACCTCACAATGTTCTTGCCCAAATTGTTCCTAACATTTTGGGAAAGAAACATTTTTTAAAAAGAAAGACGCAGTTCTTATTTTCTGAAATTTACTTCATTAAAATAAGAACAATCCCATATAATGCCTTCAAAATAAATAAAATGTCATATATTGTGAAGACTGCATTCTTATCCGAAAGAAGATCCTGGATAACCCATTGGATCTAATTTCTGCAAAGTTTACATTGTACAATTTTGTACAATAGGTAGTCAGAGCGGTGCTTTAGAAGCAATTTAGCAGAACAAATGTCAGATTTTCTGCTTGCTATTCATTATGATATTCACAAGACTTACCTTGTAAATAGGAAACCAAAATTCACCTTTTCCCCACAGATATGCTTCAGTGGGATAATCTACAGTGAAAACCATACCACAACTGGCCTTGATTTAATGAGTCTCCTGATGAAGAGGAAGGTAGAATAAGTGATATAATTCCACTTATCAATTATCTCTCCCCAGAGATGGAAATGCTTCCATCTGTGGAATGGAGAAGTGGAAACTTTCTTGTACCCTCCCTCACCCCCACAAAAGCCCACAAAAACTTCAGGGAGTTGGATAACTCTTCAGGATATATTTGTTGGAGTTGAGATGTACTGAGAAAAACAGAGTGGACAATGTCTATGAAATAAGTAGAAATCCATTTCTTCAAAGTCTGATTTCACCAAACTATAGGCAGAAAAGCTTTCATCTATCCTTCCACCCACCCATCCGCCATCAGAACTGATGAAGTTTCTTGAATGAGAAGCAAAATGTTTTCTTCTTCTTTCTCATCAAGGAAAAAAAAAGGTTCAGCTCACTTTTGAAGGAAAAAGAAAAGCACCTTTGGACAACTATGACCTGGATGACTAAGATTCTCCACCGACAAAGCTCTCATCAAGTTTAGATTTTCTGAATAAATAATTTAGAGTGATGTTTGTGTAAATGTTTTGATGTGCAAGTAGTAATTGCCAGAGGTGCTTTGGATTCCCCCCTCCTTTTTTCATTTACTGTCACACTTGGTTCTTCACACACACACACACACACACACACACACACACACATACACACACACACAATTTCTATTCTCATACGTAATCCCTTTGCAGAAGGAATGAAGATGATAATATTTTTATTATATTAAAACAATTAGTAAGACCGATTAGTAATTAATGCATAATAGTTATTGACATTCAAAGCACAATGGCCTAAAAATCTCATGTAAAGATAATTACATTCAAGGCAATATTTTTTTTATTATGTACTGCCTGGCTTGCTTTATTTTATTTTCACCTACCGACTTCACCAATGCTTTTCCTGAGCCTTAAACACAAACATGTACATGCACACAGAGTACAGAAGAGGGAAATAAAGAAATGGATCACAGATTACAACAAGCTTCTAATGTCGAATAGGCAGGCAGACAAACTAGATAGATGTCAGTTGGCACTAAATGACAGTAAGCAGCCTTATGGTGTTCCTGAATGATGGATGAGAAACCTTATTGTTATACAGATGCTTAACTCACTGATGTGCATTATAATTTTGAAGATGCCAGCTGATTTGCACAGATTAGTATGCTATATGGCTAGAAATAGAGTTAAGGGAATAGGGTAGTGAAATTGTTTTCATTCTCTTTCTCTCTTTTGCTTCTTGGGTCGTCCTCCCCTCCCCCCGCCCCGATAGTTTATCTATGAAGGCATAATTATGACACAATGAATTCAGAGAAAAAATCTAGGAAGATGATTTCCTTCCTTCCTTCCTTCCTTCCTTCCTTCCTTCCTTCCTTCCTTCCTTCCTTCCTCCCTTCCTCCCTCCCTCCCTCCCTTACTTACTCATTTCCTTCTTATAAAAAGGTGGGAAGATCTGACTTGTGTTTTACACATGGTAATTGTTACATTTAAATAGAAAACATGGGAATAAGTGTGATAGCTCAATGGCTTAATGATGCTGGAGATGGTCTCTGCTCCAGTGATTCAAGTCCTGGCACTGTGTGTCAGGGTGAGCTCTCATCCTTCAGCTTCTGTCTACCTAACGTGCAAGTAGATAATATAGGTATCAATCAGAGGTGGTATTCAGCAGATTCCGACCAGTTCTGGAAACCAGTAGTGGGAATTTTGAGTAGTTTGGAGAACCACCAAATATCCCCTCTGACTGGAGATTTTACAGTATCTTTCCCCTGCCACGCCCACCAAGCCACGCCCACAGAACCAGTGGTAAAAAAAAATTGAATTTCACTGGCATCAACCTACAAAATGACTTCAGCTGAAGCCATGCTTGCTTCTGCTTCATTTCTTAGTTGCCATTCGAGGAGGAGAGGGAGAGCATGAGGAAAACTCAGGAATGTGGTGCCTCATCTGGCTAGCCATAACATCTACCAGCTGGCATGAGAACCAAGGTCATGTCAATAGACACCTGTTGGCATTGAGTGGGAATCTACATCTGGACTGATTGTCCCATGTGACCTGAAAGTCATAGAGTGGGGAGGTCTCATTCTTTTAAATGTCCCTAACCACAGGAATAATTTAGAACTATCTTCATCTTTCTAAGTGCTGATATGATGTACTCAATAAAGGAAATCTTGAACTTGAACAAAGTGTCAGATTCCTGACTTCTCAGAGTTCATTACTTGAACAATGACAATAGGTACCACTTGGTGATGGGACGAGCTGGTGCTCTGTGCAGGATTCCTTCCCTCTGAACCTTCCTGGTTGTGGCACATATTGGTGAGGTAGCTCTGAGGAGAAAGAGGGCCTTGGTTGACACTGAAGACACTGTTATCTTTCCTTCTAGTGCAAAGCCAACATCCTCTCTTGTGGTGTGCCATGGGACATGCACAAGTATTTCCTACAACAGAGCTGGTCACTTGGCAGCCAAATTATTTCTCTGCAATAACTTTGTGATCTCCTGGCTAATGTATCAATGCAAAAAATAATAATATCCGATGATGCACAAATAGAGGAGAAACAACTAGAAAAAATAACAAAATATCATGATTTGCAAATTGAAGTTGAGCAATTATGGAGGAAGAAATCAATGGTACCAATAGTAATAGGAGCCCTCGGAGCATACCCAAGGGGCTGCCTAGATACATGGAAATTTTGAACTTATTAGACCTAAATATCCTGACTTTGCAAAAAAACAACAACAACGCACCCTACTCAGAACTGCTTATATACTCAGGCTCCACCTTAACAGCTCTTAGATCCTTGATTAGGACTTAAACTGTTACATTTTTACCAGTCCCAGATTGTGAATCGAATTGAAGATTAACCATAATAACAATAACAATAATAGAAGTGGTGATAGAGATAGGGACAGAGATTGGTAATGGAATCTTGATGCTGCTAAGATCAAAAGAAAGTGTGCCATATAATCCTTTGATGCCAGGATCTATTTCCACCTGACATAATGATATTGCAGCTTTAATGGAGCATAAGAGGTAGTTCTGGGCAAGGTGACATGAGAACAATTGTTCCCGCATGCCTTCCAAAATATGTGTACTGTATAGCTTTGTGTGTTCTGATATTCCCATGCACTGTGATTTGGGACTTATAAGCAGTCTGTAGTGGCAACAAATTCCCAAACAATGTGGGAAAGAACATCTGTTGAGGGGGGCATGCAATTTTCCAGTCAATTAGTTCTGTCAGGAAGATAAAGTATTTCATTCCTTTGAAGAGGCCAACAGTGTAGTTGAGGGGGTCGGAGCCCTAAGATGCTTGAAATGCAGTGTAAAAAAAGTGGTGTCTGAAGAACTATCACTCTCTTCATCTGTAAGGGAATGAGTGTATCTTATCAACCACTTCTTGTAGCCTGCACAATTCATTTCTGCATCTGCAGAAATGTGCATCTTGATTACACAGAAACTGAAAATGATGAGAGTGTGCTACATCATCTCCAGAGAAAAGCTCATTTTGATTAATTCAAAATTCATCTGTGGAAATATTTGCCCCAATATAGCGGTCATTGTTTTTGTGAAGATATTCTTTAAATGACCGATATGAAATAAATTGCACACTCTTTAGGCCAAAAGGCTGGGGTTTGTAACAGCCTACAAAATGTATGCCACAATATGGGGCACGCTTGTACTTTCATGTTTCTTTTTCTCACAGCAGATCGAGTGTGTCCATTAAATGAATACAGCGGAATAGCTTGTAATGTATTATAAGCTTTCAATCCAGCACACTTAAGGTCTCCCCAAATGCTGCAAAATGATTTACAAACTGCCCTGAAAGGTTCCTCTTGTGCTTGGCTGTTTCTTATCATTGGTCTCTTTCTTCATATTTCCTGTGGAGGAAATAGCTGTGTATCAAGGAGGAGAAATACTAAATAATAGCAAATGGGAAGGCTCTTTATGCCTTTTTAATGTTAGTTTATCATCCTTTATCAGGCTTACTAACTTTGTCTGTGTAATGATAAGAGGATCAGTTTTAAAATTGGATATTAAAAGCAAAGCAGATAATATAAACAACCATCTCATAAGATGTAGTTCATTTTACATGGGGGAAAAATTAATAAGGGGTATCTAATTTGGGTTTGAGTTCCCAAATATTTTAACCATCATGGGACTGGGTTCGATTAAGATGAATAGCTAATGGTTTCCTAAATCAAGTGGTTGAAAGGCTGGATTGTTAAAAGGTAGAACAGAATGGCCAATTTATAGCTGACAAGCTAGATTATAAAAAGAAAATATTAACTTTATGACTTCCGTTAAGCAGTTGTGATTCTTATAATAGACATGTTTAGAATTGTTTAGGAGACCAGAGCTGAAACTCTTAAATCTTTTAAACGTTGTTTTTTTTTTAGAGAAAAGACCCATGACCTTAGTAATAATAAAAATGATATAACTACCAATCCTCAAATGACGAGAAATAAAAATAAACAATGGTATACAGATCTGTGAAGCCTAAATATGGAAAACTAATGAGAATGAAATAGAATAAAAATATTATTTACTAGAAAAATAAGTAACCAGCTTCTTAAGTATACAAGGCATCTAAAAGCTAATTATTGATAGGTTACTGTTAATACTTCAGATACTATAACAAAATAGTGGGTGTGAACTTCATTTTGTAAAGAAAAAGGAGACAGGACTGACATATCTCTTGAGTGAGATCTATTTTGATAGAAATATTCCTACCATATTGGCCAGCTCAACCCAGGCCAGCTCAACAGCTCTGAGATGTTAACCAGCAGGAGACAAAATCTTGCCTTTCTCCAAAAGTTTTCTCTTACAACTTGGAGATAACTCTGGATTTCAAGTACAACAGTTCCCTTTAGGCTTGTCTTACATGAATTTATCCAACCCTCTTTAAAGTCATCCAAGTAAATGGCCATCACCACAATTTGCACTAAAGAATCCCATTAATTAGGTGCTTTCGTTTGTCGGTTGTAAAATCTCACTCCACTCAGTTTCTTTGGAAGAATTCTGAACCTTGCATGTTGAATGTAAAAAAAAAAAAAAGAATTCTCCCTATCAACTTTCTTCATATCCTGTTTTATATACCTCTGTAAAACAGAATTAGATCTAGGTTACACTTACAATGTGTTTCAGAAAAATGTCAGTCATTATTTGTTTCTTTATCCTTTATATATCCCTCATATAACCTGAAACTAACAGAGTCTACAAGAACTTAATTTAAATATATATGACCTCTTTAGATTTTTCATCACAAAAATGTAACTAAATATCCTTTCATAATTTCAGTATCAGATATTTTTGTCTTCTCTATGACCTTTGCCTGGCTTTGTTTATCATTTAGCTTGGACCCATTCTGTGACTTTTACTTGGCTTAATAGAGGTATTGCCCTAATATGAATGTCTATGTTTTATGTAGCGAAGCATCGGATAGCCCACAAATTTTAAAGCTATGGTACTTTTGCTGCTAATGAGCTGTAAGAGTCAATTAATATCATCTGTTTCATGAGTCCCTATAGTGAAATACAAGGTGACAAATTAGGACTTTTGTTTATAGTCATCACAAATCGTTGAAACTGCATAAGACTCAGCAGAAGTTACTGTATTTATTTAATCATAACTTTTAAAAATCCACTTTCTGTTACCTCATAAAATCTGTTGACTTTGCATATGGAATCTACATATCAGACAAGACTACGAAAAAAAGTAGATTTAGTACTACCCATGTATTCCCAAAAATAAGACCAGGTCTCATAATACATTTTGTTCCAAAAGATGCATTAGGGCTTATTTTCTGGTTAGGTCTTATTTTCAGGAAAATGTGGTACTAATGATGTGGTTGACTTAACTGGGGCTTATTTTGGGGGGTAGCGCTTTTATTATGAGCATCCTCAAAAATCATGCTAGCGCTTATTTTCTAGTTGGGTCTTGAGGGAATAGGGTATCTCATTTCACATGAAGGAGGGGAGGGTCACAAAAGATACCATATCCTGATATTATTGATATAAAACAGCAATGTCTTTCCCATCTTTTTGTTATAGTTTCCAATGGAATGAAAGAGAGGCATTCCTGACTTAATATGCTTTACAAAATGGACAACTGATGATACATTCAAGTATGTTTCTCATACAACAGGTGCCTGCGTAGCTATTATTAGAAATCTGATAACCATCACAATTCATTTTAAAAATAAAACTGAACATAGATGGGTCTGAAATACTTTTTCTCTTGAAACCTTGATTATCTTAAGGAAAATAATATGGTGAAAAAGCAGCACAATGACCTGATAGAAGGAAAGAGAACTAGCTAAAATCATTACTTCAGAAGTTTCATTAAAGATCCAAGTTTGTAATTCCCCAGATGTTGAGGTCTAACAAGTTCCCTTACCCATATGGTTGGAGAAAAGGGAATCCTACAGCTAGACAACAACTAAGAAATCAAATTTGGGAAAGAACAATAAGGCTTACACTGTTATTTTAGGTAACACTGCCCTGGTGGCAGAACAGTTAGAAATAATGCAGTATGCAGGCTACTCTGCCCACAAGCCTGGAATTTAATCCTGATGGGGCTCAAGGTTGACTCAGCCTTCTGAGGTTGATAAAATGAGGACCCTGATTGTTGGGGGCAATATGCTGACATTGTAAATGCTGTAAAGCACTATGGAGCGATATATAAGTCTAACTGCTATTGATATTGCCACTTTTCTGTTTGAACAGTACAAATTATTTTGATCAATAATTTGGTCAGAATGCTCAGTTTTCCCAACATACCTAAACTCCCATATGTATGGGAAAATAGATAGATAATAATTATAAATGGATGTTTGTGCTCATACCCTTTCCATCTTGCATAGCAGAGTCTAACAATTTAACTTAATCTAGTTTACCGCTTTATGGCATCAGTTTGTTGGTTTTACTATCCTTTCTCAAAGACTGTTCTCCAAAAATTAACTTGGAACCATTCAGAAAGTCACTAAACTCCTGTTCCCTTGAAAACACTACCAATTGAATCCTGTGTTCATTTCTAGAATGGCAGGAAATTCTGTCTAGGACAGTATTGTGAACTATTTAGCGACAGTTTAAATCTGAAATGTTGATATCCAGATACATCTTATCCTTTATTACTCTTGCTCTTTTCCCCATCTGCACTTATATTTCAGGTACTAAGAAGAATGAGTAATGTTTACAAACTCAAATCAACAGGCACTTTTCAAAACTATCTACTTTGGGGTAGGGAAAGGTCACAGCAAAACCAAAACATGCAATAAAATCCAAATGCCCACAGCTCAATTTCTGCCCTGACCTCCTGCTGGCTTTCAGCTCTTATTGTACCACTTTCATTTCCCAAACCAGATGTTGCCAATGGGCATTATGTAATATCAGTTCCAATGAAAACTTCTTGAGTGCTTAAGGAAAGACACAAGAGCTTGCAACCCCCCCCCCCCCAAAAAAAAACCACTACAATTTCAAGAACCCTTTAAATATTTAAACACTTATTTTTCCTACAGATGTTAGGCACCCTTCTATTCAGAAAGAAATTATTGAAACATTATCATATTCCCTCCTCAGATGTTCTTGCTAACAGAATGAAATTCCTTTAATTCTATTTCTTCCATCTTTCCCATACTTTGTAGGTTTCCCATACATTGTAGAAGGTAGAACTTGCCAGAGAAAAGCTTTACAAGAAGGCCAGAAGTTGTAGAAGAGGTGAAGTTTGTGAAAATAACTTCCTTCTTCATCAACAGGAAATAACAATACCCTTTCTTAGGTAAATTTCAAAATAGCCTAAATATTGTCACTTTTCCTTTATTTGCTGTGGTTGATTTAGAAAGAAGGCCACTGTCACTCCATTTGAAGATTCAACTGAAAAAAATGGTATAACTTCACATAAGTAAAAATGATGCATTCTTACAAAAAGTGCATTTTATTAAGTATGATAGCTGATTTCCTAAACCTAAAAAGTGAAACTCAAACAGATGAAACATTATTAAGATCTCATATAAGTAATGCATTTTTCTCTAATCTTGAAGTGATTTTATTAGAGATATTTTCTAACGAATGATCTATAACAGTGCAGATTTTTGGAAACAGATTTGGAGTAAAATCACTGCTGTTTCTCCTTGTCCTGTGGCCTCAATTCTCCCTATCCAATGATTCCTAGATGTGTAGTTACATAACACAATGTTTCCTGGTGTTCTTCATTTCAGGGACATCTCTCATTTTAATGGGGATTGTCTCTTATTTGGGAATATTATAACTCAGTAGGAAATGATGGATGCCTCTCATTTCAAAAGGCTATGTATAGCTCAAAACATTGACAGAGCAAACACAGATCCTTGGTTGTGTCCCATATTTTTTTAAAAAATATGTTTTGTTTTTTTGCCTCATTATGATGTTGATGTGGTTGGCAAGTGATGGTGGAGGTAGCATAACTGGAGCTGCATGCCAGCATCTCCTTCCACATTTGAAAATTAGTCATCATTAATGAGCTTTTTGCCACAGTGGATGACTAATCTGGGGAGTCATGACCAGTCTACTGAGAAATAAAGGAAGCAACTGTATGAATGTGTATCAATTAAACTCCCTGTTATAGTTCCTTTCTAAACAATATTTTGCCAATGTCTATAAGTGCTACAAATTACTAACAGTCACAAGGATCAAATACCAACTTTACCTAAAATGAGAGCTGAGGAAAGCAAATATTGTTTATCTTAATACCAGAGAAATAGAAGATACTGGACTATTATTTTCTATAAGACAACCCATGCTTCATTACATTTTGCTTTATTCAACTAGGATTTTTTTTTACATAATGCATCTATGAATAGACTTTCTTATAGAAATGAACACAAGGATGGAGCAAAAAACAATTCATTCATTCTCCTCCTTCACGTATACACTAAACACTAAAAGAATATTGAAAAAGGTTCATCCACCCCACTGATTAAATTCATAAATGTCAGAGCTATGAAGCTGTGATTTTAATGCTGAATGGAAGTTTTGACTGAGATATGGAATTTCAAATCAAATATGCCAAGATGTTGGAGATGAGGAATCGTTGAATGGTTTCCACTGAAATTCCAGCAAAAGAGATTGAACACAAGGCATGGAAGGCAAGTTCACTAGCATCCCTGTGGAAGAACAATTGAAAAGAACACATATTTAAACATCTCCAAGCCATGCACAATTTTTACTAATTTGTTTAGCAAATTTATTTGGCCATCCAGATAATTAATTTAATTATATTATATTTATATTATATAATTATATTATACTTATATTTAATTATATTATAATTAATTTAGCCAAGATG
Source organism: Bungarus multicinctus (assembly GCA_023653725.1). Classification (NCBI taxonomy): domain Eukaryota; kingdom Metazoa; phylum Chordata; class Lepidosauria; order Squamata; family Elapidae; genus Bungarus; species Bungarus multicinctus. Next base: position 108,370,731 of record CM042836.1, read on the forward strand.
GCGCCGATGATGGCTATCTCAGTAAAATGCTCTCTAATGGTTTCTTTATTCCTTATTATTATCTGCAATTCACTATGGATTTCATACTCACGAGACCATCTACTAAGAATTAGGCAATGGTTCCTTAAGAGCAGCTTTCTGATTCCCCACCCCCACCTGTCTTTGCAAATGCGGAGGAGATTCTAACCAATTCCCCGATGCTATGGATTATAACAAAGAAAGCAAAGAAGCAACCACGCCGGAAGAGGAGATGAGGTAAATGAGTGGGAATGTTAAATAGACTAAGGAATAGAAGGAAAAAACCTCCTCTCCCTTCAATCTTTCCGACTAATTTACGCTCACTGGCTAACAAGATGGATGAAATTCATTTCTTAAATAGATGGAATTCTGATTTTTATAGTTCAGCTGTTCTTTGTTTTACTGAAACCTGGCTTAATCCACAAATTCATGGGGACAACACCATATACATCCCAGGATTTCAGACATTTAGATCAGACAGAATTGAAGAGACATCAGGTAAAACAAAGGGTGGAGGATTATGTTTATATATCAACAACAGCTGGTCTCAGGATATACAGTAACTATAATATATAAGTTTTGTGATGAAAACTTAGAGTCTTTACACATCAACTGCAAGCCATTTTACTCTCCGCGTGAGTTCTCCTCATTCTCCTAATAGCTGTGTATGTTCCTCCACAAGCCTGTGTAAACAAAGCATTACGAACTCTTGCTGATCAAATTATGGAGACTGAAGCCAAACACCCAGGTTCCCTTCCCATCATTTTAGGAGATTTCAATCAAGCAAATTTAAGGAAAGAGCTTCTAAAATATTTCCAGCATATACATTGTCTCACCAGAGGCAAAAATACTTTAGACCACTGCTACACAACAGTAAAAGATACTTATAGGTGTTTACCATGAGCAGCTGTGGAACACTCTGACCACTGCATGATTCACCTTGTACCTGCCTACAGTCAAAGACTTAAAACCATTAAACCAACAATTAAATCAGTGAAGACTTGGTCAGTTGAGGCAAAGCTGAAACTCCAGGCCTGCCTTGATTGCACTGTTTGGAATGTTTTTGAAGATGCCTCTGCAGACCTAGATGAGCTCACAGATACTGTAAAATCATATGTTAGCTTCTGCGAAGACCTATGTGTACCAATAAGGAATTTGAAAATATATAACAACAATAAACCTTGGTTCACAGCTAAACTTAAGCAGCTATGTCATTCCAAAGAGGAAGCCTACAGAAAAGGTGACAGAAAGCTATATAACCAGGCCAGAAACATATTAACAAGAGATATCAGAGCAGCAAAAAGAAGCTATTCTGAAAAGTTAAAGAATCAGTTCTCAACAAATGAACCAGCAAACATGTGGAAAACACTTAAAAACATTACTGGCTTCAGCAAACCTCCTTCCCAGGCAGAAGGAAATCAACAACTAGCAGATGACCTGAATGTGATTTACTGCAGGTTTGAAAAGACACTACAGCCACCTATCTCCACAACCCACATCTCAAACACACCAACAACAGCCAAGCTTGCTACAACTAGCCCCAATCCATTGGGCTCACAACCTTTGGTGATCACAGAAAAAGAAGTGCAAGCTCTATTACACAGACAAAAGCCAGGAAAAGCACCAGGGCCAGACAAGATAACTCCTTCTTGCTTAAAAGTCTGTGCTGAGCAATTGGTCCCCATCTTCACCTGAATCTTCAATAGACCACTAGAGATGTGCTATGTTCCTTCCTGCTTCAAACGTTCTACCATCATCCCAGTGCCAAAGTAGCCCTCCATCAAGGAACTGAATGACTACAGACCAGTTGCTCTAACATCTATAGTTATGAAAATCGTTGAAAGGCTTGTGCTGTCCCACCTGAATCATGGATGCTCTGTTAGATCCCATGCAGTTTGCATACCAAGCAAATAGATCGACAGATGAAATTGTTAACATGGCTCTGCATTACATCCTACAACACCTGGAATCTCTAAATACCTACGCAAGGGTTCTCTTTGTAGACTTCAGTTCAGCATTCAATACCATCATTCCAGACACTCTTCTAAGTAAATTAAACCAACTAGCAGTACCTGAACACACTTGTAAGTGGATCATAAGCTTCCTAACAAACAGAAAGCAGCAGGTGTAGTTAGGTAGAATCACACCCGATACCTGTACAATCAGCATAGGGGCCCCCAAGGCTGTGTGCTATCTTCACTTCTCCCTATATACCAATGACTGCATCTCAAATGATCCATCTGTTAAAATACTGAAGTTTGCTGATGACACAACAATGATTGGTCTTATTCTAGACAATAATGGATCTGCATACAGACAGGAGGTTATACAACTTGCCTCGTGGTGTAACCGGAACAATCTGGAACTGAACACACTCAAAACCGTAGAAATCGTGGTAGACTTTAGAAGAAACCCTCCCACACTACCACCTCTTACAATACTAGACAACACAGTATCAACAGTAGAGAGCTTCAAATTTCTAGGTTCTACTATATCACATGACCTAAAATGGACACCTAACATCAAAAATGTCATAAAAGAACACAACAAAGAATGTTCTTTCTGTGCCAACTCAGAAAGTTCAAACTGCCCAAGGAGCTGCTGATACAGTTCTACAGAGGAATTATTGAGTCTATCATCTGCACCTCTATAATTGTCTGGTTTAGTTCTGCAACCCAACAGGGCAGACACAAACTTCAGAGGATAATTAGGACTGCAGAAAAAACAATTACTAATCACCTGCCTTCAATTGAGGACCTGTGTACTGCACAAGTCAAAAAGAGGGCTGTGAAAATATTTACAAACCCCTCACATCCCAGACAGAAAGTGTTTCAACTCCTTCCCTCAAAATGACGCTATAGAACACTGCACATCACAACAACTAGACACAAGAACAGTTTTTTCCCAAAAGCCATCACTCTGCTAAACAAATAATTCCCTCAACACTGTTCAACTATTACAAAGTCTGCACTACTATTACTGCTAATCTTCTCATCACTCCTTATCACCCATCCCCTCCCACTTGTGATTGTAGGACTGTAACTTTGTCCCTTGTATCCTTACGATATATATTGACTGTTTCCTAGTATGATTTGATTGTTGATTGTACCCTATGACTATCATTAAGTGTTGTACGTTATGATTCTTGATTCTTAACTAATGTATCTTTTCTTTATGTATACTGAGAGTATTTACACCAAGACAAATTCCTTGTGTGTCTAATCACACTTGGCCAATAAAGTATTCTATTCTATTTGGGTGGCTAACAAGAAATGAAAACAAAGGCATACATATAAAATCACTAAAAGGAAAAAAGAATAAAAGACAATGGGGCAAAATATTAAACCTACTGAACCCCTCAATTAATACAGAACAAACCATACAACCTATCATTCATACAACCTGGGAGAAGAGTCAGGTTTTTAAGGCTTCCAAAAGACCAATATTATCAGGGTCATCCAAATTCAGTTCCACAATGCAGATATTATAACAGAGAAGGCATACTTCCTGGGTCCTATAAGAAGATATTGCTTCATAGAAAGGACACATAGCTTCTCTTCTTTCCATTACAATGAGATGTATATGCTTAGTTTCTTCCTGCCCTCTTAAGCACAGCCCTTCATATGTTCAGCTAATAAAATCAAGTAGTTGATCTTTCACCTTGCCCAGCCATTCTAAATTAAAACATGAATTTGGAAGTAGGATATGATCCAGATATAGCACAACACCATCTTAGCACATTTTATTTAAAATATATTTGTCAGTGCTCAGCTCAGACCTATCAGGTTTTGCAAAGATTTTGTCATCTTTGAACATATCTTTGCATTTTCAAATATTTTTAGAAAGGCTATTTTTGTCCATTTTGTTTTAAAGCATTGAAAGTATGCCAACAACAAAGATTTACATCTTTCCCCACATCAAGCAGTGATAGCAAGACAGATGTAGTTGTCTAGGCCTATTTACAACCTAATTAATTAGGTCCTTGTTATCATTTTCTATTTTAAAGCTTACAGTTTAAAAACAATGATATTATAGCCACACATGATTGAATGATGAGTGACAATAAAACAGAATATTAAATAAGACAACTGAAAAAGTGTACAATGGTTATTCCCAATCATGAGCAATATTGCTTTCAATCTAAAAAGCTATGGTTAACTTCAGTGATATTGTCATGTAACAATTTGAATTTTAAATTAAGAAGAAAAAGTTTTTTTCAGTAAAAATTGTACAGAATGGCATCTGTTGCTAGCATGAAATAGCACAAAGCTACTTCAAAAAACAGAATATATATATGCCTAGCAATAGCACTTAAACTTGCATACCACTTTACAGTGCTTTACAGCCCTTTCTAAGTGGTTTACAGAATCAACATATTGCCTCCAACAATCTGGGTCCTCATTTTACCCACCTTGGAAGGATGGAAGGCTGAGTCAACCTTGAGCCAGGTGAGATTTGAACTGTCAAATTGCAGGCAACCTACAGTCAGCAGAAGTAGCCTGCAGTACTGCACTCTAACCATTGAGCCACCACGGCCCCAAAAATAAGCAACTTATTTTTAAAAAAATTATAGAATAAACTTTAAAATTTTAGTTCATTGTTTTTTAAAATTATAATTTTAAAATTATAAAAGTGAAGGACAAAGTTAGAATGAGTGAAGTAGCTTTCCCAACAGCAATTTATAATTCTTATCTCACCAAACTCTGACAAACAAATAGTGAGAATTCTCATATTCCTAATCAAGCAAGAGAGTCTAATACATAAAATAACAGAAAGATTGTGACTTTTTCATATTCCAAAGCTGTGTCTTACTACCTGATGTCAGTTGGGCTTTACTGTGCAGTTAAAATAGAATTCAGATTTTAACACCTTTGTATCATAAGAAATGCCTAATTATTCAGCCCATTTGTTTATTTTATTTATTTGTCAATTGCTTACAAGATAATAGGTATAAGTAAAAACATAGTTATGAATACATGGATACATATAAGAAAAATAATTCATATGTATGTATGTATGTATGTATGTATGTATGTATGTATGTATGTATGTATGTATATATATATATATATATACTTTGTTTTACAACACCCTGTTAAACCCCAATTAAGGGAGGAAGCATACTGCTTTCTTTTCTGTCTTTCGGCTCATCACCAAAGACCATACTGACAGAAAGCTATTTGTTTCGTTGTCTTTTGTTTACATGTGTGTTAGGTTTTGAGCTGATAAATAATTAAATAAGAGAGACTAGATCTATTTCGAGCTGGTTAGCTCTCTTCAGCTAGCCATACCCTTATTGGGATTCGAACCAGGGAAATATTACATGTGAGGCAACTGTCGTTATTCTTGGATTGATGTGAGTCTATTACTGAACTGTTTTTGATACTGGACTTTGTTATTGGATTATTCCTGGACTGAAAACTGACTGATATAACCGTGTGTGACTTGGTCTGTTGGACTTTGCTTAACCATTTACTGGAAGTAAAACCTACATTTTACTATACAGTGTATCTGTGTACTGTGTATGTGTTATTCAACTCATGACGTCTCATGACATCTCCCTGTGTGCACTCATTCTCCTAATGGGGAAACACCTCAACAAACTGTGTTAATATCAGATACGTAATGTGGGTTTAAGGCACTGCCCAAGAAATCAGGAAACTGTGAGTCCTAACCCTGTTTGAGGCATACAAAACTGATGAGTGAGTAAGTTTGGATCAGTCACTTGCTCTTAACCCAATTCACATTCAGGGCTGCTGTTACAGAGAAAATAAGACGAGGAAGGAATATTGTTATGTTTACTACTTTTAGCTATATATATAAAAAAAGGCTGAGATAAAAATCTAAAGAAAAAGAAGAAGAAGAAGAAGAAGAAGAAGAAGAAGAAGAAGAAGAAGAAGAAGAAGAAGAAGAAGAAGAAGAAGAAGAAGAAGAAGAAGAAGGAGAAGGAGAAGAAGGAGAAGAAGAAGAAGAAGAAGAAGAAGAAGAAGAAGAAGAAGAAGAAGAAGAAGAAGAAGAAGAAGAAGAAGAAGAAGAAGGAGAAGAAGAAGAAGAAGGAGAAGAAGAAGAAGGAGAAGAAGAAGAAGAAGAAGGAGAAGAAGAAGAAGAAGAAGAAGAAGAAGAAGAAGAAGAAGAAGAAGAAGAAGAAGAAGAAGAAGTCTTGATCACCAATATTTACACAGCTGTGTTGTGAAATGTCTCCTTAACTACAACAAGGGGAAAGAGCAGAGGTGGTATTCAGCAGATTCTGACTAGTTCTGGAGAACCAGTAGCGGAAATTTTGAGCAGTTCAGAAAACCAGCAAATACCACCTCTGACTGGAGATTTTACAGTATCCTTCCCCTGCCATGCCCACCAAGCCACACCCACAGAACCAATAGTAAAAAAAAATTGAATTTTTTTGAATTGAAAATTTGGAAAAGATAATTCATTCTTCTGAAAAGGTTCCATTTTATCAATATCTATCAACAGCATCTACTTTCCAATTATGTGTGTACAGGATTGCAGCTTTCTTTTACTTCATCCTAATAGTATTATGTGGTTTATTTAAAAACAGGCATGATTTAAATCCCAATGAGCATAGCAATACATGAACAGGACTGGACTGCTAAAATCAAGCTAAATACATAGATTACATTCCATGACTTTAAAAGACATAGCACATATAAACATAATCTATAAGTAACAATGTAATAATTGGTAGTCAATCGTATAATTTAGAGGTTTTATGAAGTACAATAATGTTGCTTATTCATTTAGGATAATATTCCATTTATTACGGACTGAGAAATTTAGGTCTTGCACAAATAATAGTTATGTATAGAGATTAAGATATATAAAAAAGGACAAATCTGAGATTCTTGGCCTTATCCTAATCTCTACATATTCCTGATGCATTTTTAAATAGGATGATATGGACAGCTTCAAAAACACATGGGAATAGTCTCCAACTTTCCCACCTTAGACTACTGATATACCATAATTAGAGGAATAATGAAATCAATATTAATGGGGTGGGGATTATGTTCTAAAACTGCTGAACTGCACAATATTCCCATGATTTTGGAAACCAGAGCCATTTAAAACCTTAGCAATAAGGAAAGAACAGTTCAATTAATGTAACACTTATTATACCAAAAGCTGAGCTGTGTTGTGATGTGCAAACCAAATCACCCCGTACAATAGAATAATGCCTGCTAGTGTCTCTGTGTGACGGCTCTTATAACAAGTGAAAAAGCCTCTTTTCTGCAGTCGACACTCCTTTCAGTGAGTTTATTGGCCATATCAAGTTAAATGTTAATTGCAGGCTACAAAGAGGTTACTTATCCCTTTGTAATCAAATCTCTCTTTCATTAACTACCTGTGCAACCGTATACCAGCTCCTCAACATTTGACTGAGCCTTTTGTGTTCAGAGCACAGGATAGCAAATGGGCAATAGCTGAGATGTCTTAAAAGCTGTGCTACAGTCCTTGGAGGATGGCAAGCCACAAAAAACTCATTTTAAGCTTTGAATACAACCAACTGAAAATGCCACAGAAGGGTAAAAGGCCAAGATATAAGAAAAATGTAAAACATTTTAGCTTTTTTGAAAGACTCTTGGAGCCAGAGAACTCACAGAAATGAAACAGACTCTGTTCCCTACAATTACTTTCTCATTACTTGTTGACCTCCAGGGTGACCTTGGTCAGTTCACTTTCTCCACCTAACCAAAGTATTCCAAGTGTGATCATTCAAATGAGCCATCTATTCTTTCCTTTTGAAGGCATCATAATGTGAATGTATCAGATCAGTAATTCATGAGGCTGACATTCCACCTGAATTGTATTTCCTCCCTTTTTTCTCCACTCTTCCCAGAATTGATTTGATTTGATTATGTGCCATCACAGTGCTGTTAATGATAGATCTTCTTCAGGATGATCTTGTTCCTTTAATTTTCAGTGGTGCACTTATTCCTGCTTTAATTGAATCCATCCACTGGTCATTTTCTTCTCTTTCCCACATCACAGTCTTCTGGAGAAAGTTAGATCTTCACATATTATGTCCAAAGTGTGATAACTTCAGCCTGGTCACTTGAGCCTACTGTGAGAACTTCAGGTTCATTTGTTTTAAGATCCATTTGTTTTTGTTTGCTTCTTGGCTATTGTCAATCTTTGAGATAAACCAAGACAGGAAGTACGGAAATCTACTTCATTGATAGAGGCTAAAACAAAACCTTTCTCTTTTCTCCTTTTTATTTCAAAGAGTATCAAAGTGGGCTCATCTTAAGTTTCTTCTTTACATGCTAATCTGATGCTATGGCTGCACATTCTTCAAAGCTGTCTCTATGTCTCTACAACTATCCATGAAACAGACTCCTGAAAATATCAAAATCTTTACTCTGCTTCTTCAAAATCAAAATTTTGCTTCAGAGAGTATCATAGGAAAAGTGTTTAGTTTAGTTTAGTTTATTGTCATTGCACCTCGTACAACAAATCAAGCACCATCTTCAGTGCACATCATGACCATGAAAATAAACACAAACACACATCCTTCACCCTTCACACATTGAACTGGAACACTACCCCCCCCCCACCGACACCACATCAATACTGCACTATACAGCAGAATTTAAAAGAGTTAATGCCCTGGGATAGAAGCTGTTTTTCAGCCTATTTGTCCTTGCTTTTGTTATTCTGTACTGTCTGCCAGATGGTAATAGTTCAAAAAAAAGGTTCCCAGGATGAGATGGATCTTTGAGAATGTTTTGAACTTTCTTAAGGCAGCGGAAGCTATGAAGCTCTTTCAAAGAGGGGAGAGGGCAACCAATGATCTTCTGGGCAATGATATTAACCCTATGGAGAGCTTTCCTATCTGCCACTGTGCAATTGGCAAACCATACAAAGGTGCAGTATGTTAAAATGCTCTCTATGGTGCAGTGGTAGAAGGTCACCAGCAGTTTCTCATTCAGTTGTTGTTTTCAAGTTGTTTGAATTCAGTTGTCTGTTCACTTTTAAAACAATTCTCATCTTTCTAGCCAACTTCCTTTCTATATATTTAACATGTAGGTTAAATAAATAAGACAAAGCCTTCTTTCACTCCTTTGACAACATAAAGCCAGTCTGTTTTGTGATGCTCCATCTTTACTGGGATTTTCTGGGTATAGATTTCACATCTTTTAGGATTCTTTTTTTCCTAAGGCCATTCCATGGTTTGACATAGTTGATCCAACCAAAAGTCTTTCCATAATCAGTAAATCACATATTGATATTTGTTTGGTGTTCTTCAGCTTTCTCAGTTATCCAATATGTATGTGTGTGTGTGTGTGTGTGTGTATTCTTGGATTTAGCTTCAACAGCTGGTAGTTTTCTTTCCATGTAGAAGTCCAATATGTGTTTGGTGATCTTTACCATTGTTTTCCTAGTCTTTGCTATTAATGTAATCCATATGGTAAAGGATGGACAGAAAGTAACTTATTCAAAGAAAATCAAAGATGGAAGGAATGTACTGAAATTCTGTACTGAAATACAGAACCAAGATATTTTAGATGCTATTCTCTATTTACAAAGGATCTGTAGTATTAAAATATGAAATCAGATAAGCACTACAATTATAACCAAGTTGGAAAATTATTTATGGAAAATCTACAGAAATATGACAAGCAACAGAAGAAGAAAAAACTGTAAAGGTTCTAAAGTAATGAATAGGCCAACACATTTGGAGAATGAGACAAGGACTAATAGATCAGAAAACCAAAGGAACAAAAGAGATTTTCTGTGTTTTCCCATGTCCCTGTTCTTCTTCAATGTCTTTACAAATGACATTGTAGCGTTGCTTTTTGTTTCTTTGAAGGGCATTCTGAAATTTGATACAAAATTTCCAAATATTCTGATAGGAAGCATTTTGCAAAAATAATTAAGCTCATTTGCCAGCTTCTAATTCCAGTTTCAAACATCCCATTGCACAATTTAATTCTCTTCTTATATTACTATGTATAGAAACTGGAAAAAACAGGAAATTTTCACGTTGCTTTCAAATGTTTCTTAGGCAATGAAAAGCCAGAGACTATAATACAGTATGATGGTTAAGTTGTTGTTAGTGTAGGAACACAAAGATCTATATTCTAGTCTCCTGTTAGCTGAGGACATTGGAGTAATATTCCTTAATCTTAGCCCAATCTACCTTCTCAGGATTGTTAAAAAAAAAATAAAAGGAAGAAACACTACATATACCCACTGTGAGCTGCTGAATGAAAAATGGGATAAAAATTAAATAATAATAAAGGGATTCTACTTTACAATTTAAATCAAGTAGAAGACCTCATTCCAATGTTTTATTTAGAGGATAATTCAATTGTTGAGAAAAACAAAAGTTCCTGAATGAAATGTAGGGTATAAATAAACTAATAGTATCTCCTTCTATTATTTCACCCATTCAATGCTCACTTAGCTCTTTTTAAATGTACACACAGCATAAAAAACATACAATGCACATATGCACATATATGCACACACACACACACACACAAACTTGATCTACTATACTACTGGCTTCTTTTTCCCCAAAAAATACTTTTGAATGTGTGTATTTTGTGTGTCTGTGTTTGTGCGTTATAATATGATGTTTTAAAAATGTTATATGGCATAAATCCACCCTTTTATACAAGTTTCTTGGTGATTCATCTCTTATCATTTCCTTTCCTCCATGGATGCCAGTATTAAAAGATTTGCTTTGAGCTGACCACAGAGTTAGTATACTTGAGAAGTGCAAAAATGGAAAGATGTTTGACACAGATTCACATAAATTAATCTAGGAGTCATGTTATAGCAGTAGTGATATCTAGTACATCTAGGTAGTACATCCAGGGGCCAATACCTGTTGTACTGTGGATTCTTTTGTTGAGATTTAGATGAGAAAGCCTTGAAATAATAACAAGAAATAATAACAAGAAAGTATGATTTGATTGTTGATTGTACCCTATGACTATCATTAAGTGTTGTACTTTATGATTCTTGATTCTTAACGAATGTATCTTTTCTTTATGTATACTGAGAGTATTTACACCAAGACAAATTCCTTGTGTGTCCAATCACACTTGTCCAATAAATTATTCTATTCTATTCTATTCTATTCTATTCTATTCAGAGTCACCACTGCAAGAGCTATATCCACCAGATATACACCAAAAATAAAGTCTTAGACCCATTTTCAAATGGACTGTTAAAATGTTCTGAAAATCACATACCATGATATCTTATTTGAAGACAGCTAGAGTTGAATGAACTAAAAGTGCTCCAGCCAATTTTATGTTATGTTTTACTCATGCATGACATCCTCTAAACTACTCATGCATGATATCCTTTAAACTCAAAATTAGAAAAACAACCATTTGGTTTTTTTCAGACCATCTGTTCCAGGATACATGACCCATACTGAAAGCTAAGCATTGTAAAATCCTATTGCCTTCCAAGATTCCTGAGACCACTTGTCTTCCACATTTTAAATCATTTTGCAATATGGATATAGGTACAGTAATCTAAATGTACCTGAGATTGAAACCTTTTAAAAGCTCAACGCCTGTGAAGGTACCTGCAAGCTGACAGGTGCTTTTTGTGGCTATAATTAATTTGATGAAGTAATTATAGTCATTTGACTGCTTTAAAGAACAGATATATAGGCAAATCAAATCACCCCCCATTTCTGGAATAAAGGATATAAAAATATATGCCTGTAAAGTGTAGAACTGGAACCTGATTACATGCACTTTAATACATCAGTCCACAAACTGTGAATCCACAAATCTTAGATTCTGTTACATGTTTTTCAGGTGAACAAAATCAAAGTAAGCTTTTTCAGTTGCCCATATTCTCTACCGCTTATGTCCCAAAGAAAACTGATAAACACATACCAGAAAAAGAAACTGAACAAAAACATATGGCAGTTGGTAATGACATCAACATGGTAATTGGTAATGATATTCAAGTACAACATAAAATCACTATTAATACCAAATCAAAGTGTTATATTGAAACTTAAGAGAAGCAACTAGAACTAAGGAGAAATGTCCTGACAGTTAGAACCAGAGGTGGTATTCAGCAGGTCTGACCAGTTCTGGAGAATCAATAGTGGATTTTTTTTTTAATTCAGAGAACCAGTAATGGAAATTTTGAGTAATTCGGAATACCACCTCTGATTGGCCCAGCCCCCATCTATTCTCTGCCTCCTGAATCCCAGCTGATTGGCTAGGTTTTCTTTTTTTTTTTAAATAAACTTTATTGAACTTTATTACAAAAAGAAAAGAGAAAAAAAAAGTTAAAAAAATATATAATTCAATAACAACTGTTTGTGGTGCATTATCATATAACAATCATTTGTGTGGTAGTGATAATTTATACATAACTATATTCTTATTCTATCTATGTTCTATATTTAATAATCATCTATCCTTAGTCTGTCTCCGATCTATCCAATTGTACCATTGTTCCCATACCTTATAAAATATTGAAGATTCCTTATCTTTTAAACTCAGTGTTAATTTATCCATTTCAGCACAATTCATAACTTTTTGTATAACCAATTCTTCTACAGGTGTAAATGACTGTTTCCAACACTGAGCAAAAGCAATTCTGGCCGCAGTCAATATATGTAATAATAAGTATTTTGTAGTCTTTACATATTTTTTTTGAAGATCCCCAGTAGGAAGAGCTCTGGTTGTAAATCTAATTGTTCATTGGTAATTTCTTGTAACCATTTTTGAATTTTTAGCCAGTATTTTCGAGCCTCTGGGCAAGACCACCACATATGGTAATATGTTCCCTCTTTTTTCCCACATTTCCAACATGTGGGATTCAGTTTAGGATACATTTTCGCTAATCTCGAAGGGGGTAAGTGCCATCTGTAAAACATTTTATATGCATTTTCTTTGTATGTTACTGATTTTGTTAATTTATGATTTCTGTTCCATATAGTCTCCCAATCTGCTAACTTTATATTATGTCCAATGTTTTGAGCCCAGGCAATCATACATCCTTTCACTACTTCTTCTTCCAGTTCTACTTCTAAAAGATACTTGTAAATTTTAGTAATATTTTTTTTATCTGGTCCTAATAAGATTTTATCTAGTTGTTATGGTTTCAAATATATTCCATAATCTTTTATATCCTTATTATATCGGCTTTGTATTTGAAAGTAGGCCCACCAGTCTATTAGCAGCCCTTGTTCTTGGAGCTCTTGTTTTGTTTTTAAATTTCCATTTGTATCCAGTAGATCTTTATATTTTAACATTTTATTCAGATCTAGGTTATTTGGGTGAATCATCGCTTCCATTGTAGATAGCCAAATTGGGATCTTTATATAATGTTTCTTTTTAACTTTGATCCAATTGTATATCAGCGAGTCTCTAATCAAATGTCTATAAAAATATTTTTGTTTTGTAGGTCCTATTTCCCAAAGGAATGCATGCCATCCCCGGCTAGGTTTTCTTTTATTGCCCTGCCCAGGAGAAGGAAGCTGGAAATCAGGTTAGTGGTGTGGGGTGGGGTGATCTATCTATCTACTGGTTGTCCACTTCTCTTTTCTTCGAACACTTTCCCAGTTTAATGAATTTCTCAAGACAGGCTGCAAATGGGAAATTTATGTATTTCTTCTTTTTCTAAGGTCAACAACTTTGGGAAACTTGCAGGAGGATTAAAATGATTTATTTTAATTTATTTATTAAGTCATTAAGAACAAGAATGTTTGTGGTCTTTGTTTGATACTTGAAGGGAAAATCTAGCATTCCATTTCCAAGAATATGAAGGAATATATTATTTCAGTTGCATTCCCAACATAGCAGTTCTATGTCTTGCATTTAAACCATCATCTATTATTTTAATTGTAAATCCTACTTGTGTAAAGGCTGCATGTGATTAATTAATTAACTTCAAGGAACTAGACATGGCTTCACTCCTCCATAGCTTCTTTCTGTTTTTCAATGTGTACATTAAAACACATTTGAATTAAACCCCAAACTGAATTAAACCCCAAATTCTTTTCATGTCTTTAGTTACCTGGATGAGGTATGCATTATGTTCTAATTGCACTGGATTTGACTTTTCATGAATTGCTGCTCCATGTTCAGGAGAGCAGCATGTGTTCCCATTAAAGAAATAAAAGATGTTCACAGGAAACTCTTAAGAAAGCGTAAGACACTGCATACAAGTTCTTATTTCAAAAAACCCCATAAAAGTTGACTAAAATTTCAAAACAATGTTTGTTCACTGGGACAGAGAAAGGGGATGAAGGTGAGAACTGTTAGAGAAGGTAGAATGGTGTGGAGTTTTCCCCCCCCCCAGTCATTTAATCAATGCACTCAAAGGAAAACTGATATGACTGCTATGAAAAGTCAAGGCCACGAGAGCCGTTAACCTACAGAGTTTCAATGCTCAGCAGAACCTTCTGATAGGTGAGGAGCCCCAATGCACAGCATGGGCATTAATGGTGGGAAGGGGGAGCTGCTTGTCATCAGTGTTTAAAGAGTAGCGTGACCTGAGAAGGTCAACCAGGTTTCTCAAATGCCTGAAAATGAATAATAACTCACACCTGGAATCTTAAGTGGCACTGCTTCGTGAATTAAAAGCAGCTATAAGAATCGCACCTGAAACTACTTTTAATAAGAATGTTTGGACTGTCCAAATATAGAGGCACTGTTCTTTGTTGCCATATCTGAAACCTTGAGAAGGGCATAGCACAATGGAACAGCTTACCACTTAATATTATTTCAGAGAATAATTACTTCACTGTTTTCTGAACCTGCAGAGAAAAAACAGAGTGGGATCAATTCACATTTGTTTTGGCTTTGTCCAGCCACCAATTTTTTAAAGCCTCTAATTCTGTCTTTCCTATGCATGAAGAAATGGGTGCATTGAGCTAAGGATTAAGTTTTACAATGCAATTTCATCTTTCTGAACCCTTCAAATTAAAAAGGGATGCCTATTTCAAACATGGAGAGATGCTACTGTTAGTACTGTAGCTAACTATCCTGTAGCTATGCTTGTGAGTTCTGATCATGGCAATCTCGCTTTAGCAGTAAAAACATGGTTAAATTCAAGCATTTAAAAATAATCTGCCTGGATGGACAAAGTTGTCAGTTTCTCATTCTACCATATTCTTTTTTAAATGGGGTGTGTGTGTGTGTGTGTGTCCATACTGCTTTGAGTATCTTCTGGTTAAGAGTTCCAGATCTGAGTCTCACAAACCTGGATCTCCATTAGATGGTAGCAGAAAGCATTTTCATTATCTTTCTGCTGCCATTTTATGTTTCTATAGAATTTGGCAAACTAATTTATCTCTATCATGAAGGCAAATTATAGGAACAATAAAGTTATATTTTCTTTTTATTTGGGGTGCGGGGGGGGGGGAGAAGAGGTTTGGACAAATATATTTTTTGCCCATTCCTATTTAATGAGAATGTATGTAGAAAACATTTGAACAAGTGACAATATTCACTGTAAAGCTTCATATAAAAGCAGTGTAAATCTGCAGACAAAAAAGCCCTGAAATAATTCATTGCTTGGGGAAAAAAATAGTAAAATTGACATTTTGTGCCTTGTTTGATAGCTAGTAATTTATTGAGTCAAGTTTTCCTTCAGAATTGTGACAAGGTGAGAAAATGGCTTTATCTTCTGAGTTTCCGTATGCCATTGAGTTCCTAAGGCATAAAATATTCAGATCACCAGATAAACAATGAAAAAGGTGACAAGAATGACCATAGATTTTTGCAGAAATGGCAGTTGTGCAAATGGATAATGAAATTCCAGGAAGAACTAGTTAATCAATTGACAGTTGGTATTACTGTAATTGTTCCTTTCTGGAACAATTCAAACATGGAGACAAGTCCTGACTTTTGTATTAATGACTTGAAACACTGATATCTTTAGATCAGATCTTAACATAGATTTGCTAAAGAGAGCACTGTTTCATATGCAATGCCATTAGCTTAGGTAAACTCATCAGTTTTCAAAGGAGAGAATTCTTTAGTGCTTTCAGAGATTTGAAGTACTCTTAGAAGTCAACTGGCAGGTGGATGAAAAGATTCTTATGATTTTGGACTTGAAAAAAGAAGGGGAAAACACATCTAACTTTCCTCTCCCTTCATACCTTACGCTTTATAAATCTCCAGAAAACTAGTTTAACATATAAATTATCATTATATTCAAATAAGACATCGAATTACTACTATAATGCTAAGGATAAATTTCTCTAGACAAATGAAATCGAACAACTGGAAGTTCTAATTAAAACATTGTCAAGCCATTCCGAAAAGCTCTCAAAATAAGTTTCTTTGGGAATTTAATGGTGGTGGAGGTGGGGGTGGAGGTGGTGGAGCAGGAGGGAATGTAACTCAATCCAATGTGGAATTTACCTTTACCTTTCTGTCGTTCATAGAAGGTATAAACCTACAGTAAATGAATTACAGATACTCTCCAAATTCTAGCCCCTAGATGAAAATCATACTGCTTAATTTGGGCCCTCAGAAACATACCCATAAAACATATCTTCAGGTCTATGACCTCCAGAAAGCCAACTGCTTTTATTCCATCCTTACGATCCTTCTTTCCCCTTGAACACCAAGGCAGAGTGTATCACCTCAAAGCAAAACATCTCAAAGCAAGGCACCTAAAGGTAACATCAGGATGAAGAAAAAATAGTTTTCTGTCTGCATACCTTGCACTTGAGGCTTTGTGGATGCTTCTGAGTTGTGAAAAGAGCTTCAGAAGTGATGAATGGAAGCACTGATAGATAAGTTGCTTTTTTTGCACTCAGCATCCTCATGGGCTTGTTTCTTTAACATAAGATGAACAAGAGTGCGTGGACTCTCTATCTATTTGTTACCATGCAAAGCTTTGATGGGTTGGTTCAAAAGTGATTCATTCATAATTCATAATTGATTCATTGAAACAGTACTGTAAGAGGAAGCTATCTTTTTACTTTTGAGAATGGACAACCATGTAGATTTATTTTGACTGGATCTCTGCTTCTTCAATAGCCTTTAGAATGTATGATATCTTTGTTCAAGCCGCTTGTTGTGAAACAAAGCAGTTGACTTTGAGATTTCAAGAGGCCAAATATGTTATTTCAGCATTTCATGTGAAGTGCTAAGGCGGATCATGTCACCTCCAGCACTTGAGATGTAATTTATGAGTGGCTATACATCTGATTTTACTATAGAAGTTAGGATGAAGTAAAGTGTGCTTCTTCTATGATTTCATTAAATATTCCTTGAGCACACCCCAATTGCATAAATATTGTCAAGAACAAATAATAAAAGTGGTTTTTTTTTTCAACATAGCTGTACTACTGTAGCTTTGATTTTACATATTTGGCTGATAGAACTTAATGTATATGCTATATGGTTTATTACAAATAATTTTATTTGTGAGAAGTGATCAGGGGTGGGATGCAAATATTTTAAATACCAGTTCTATGGGCATGCCTATGTGGGCATAGCTAGGTGGGCATGCCCAGGTGGTCATGTGACTGAGCGGACCTGGGTGGGTTTTTTTTTTGGTTTTTTTTTTTGCCTACTGGGCCTCAGGGAAGCCTCCTGGGAGCAAAAACGGGGCGGGGGTGCTGCGCAGCATCTGACTATTTCCTGCTTTCTATCTAATCTAAATTGTGTGGCACAGCTAATCTTCGGAAAACAACTGATCAGTTGGGGGGGGGGGAGGGAATACCTTGATCTTTAGAGCAAACGGTTCACTCCCAGCTGATCTTTGGAGCTCCTGGTTCACCCGAACCAGACCAAACTGGTAGAATCCCACCCCTGGAAGTGATATGAGCATTCTTTTGATAATTGGAAGGATGTATGGAAATAGGTAGACAGTCCAAATAGCTGGAATAATGGATAGATGGCTTTAAAAAGAATATAGGACAAGGCATGATAAAAAAGTCTACCAGAACTATTATCTCTGTTTGCCTCAGTAGCCATTCCTCACCATTCTTCTCTGGATATTGAGATTCAGCATCATTGAGCCTCATATAAGTTTCATATTTTTGTAATAATTTTATTAAAGATTATAATTATAACAATAAATGCTAATACAAGTTGAAAAAAGGATAAAATGGTAGAAGCCCATAAAAGAAAGGAAAAAGAGAAAGAAATAGAAATAGAAAAGAAAAATAAGTAAAAATAAAGTAAAGAAAATGAAAAGAAGTATTTAAACTTACCACCATTATTACAACAAATATATACTATTTAGTACCTTATTGCCTCCTCTTAAATAAAACAACTGATCTCTTCTTCCCATATCACATTTCTTATTTATAAACAACTCTATAAACCATTGTCATTTTTATCATTGTATCATAAAAACATCAGATATCACAACATATCTACTTTAACCTTGGTCAAATATAGCAACTTTATATTCCTTCCTTTTACTTCTAATAATCTTAATTCCATTCAAATTATGTCATAGGACTTGATTTTTCATTTTTTCTTTGTCTCTTCTCTCTAACAAGCCTCTTTTGTAAACAATAGGAAAATTATCCAGCTCACTTTCTTGGTTTATTATTTCTTTTGATACATTTCTTTTAATTATAGAGACATCAACTAATTTATTTTGTATGTGTACATACAAAATATGTCATTACTTATCATTCTTATTGCCTGTCATCTATAAATCCATTTTCAACTCAATTTCAATCTTATCAGGTAGATCTTGCATCTCTTGAAAATATTATATATTTTAAATATACCCTTTATAAAGAAAGGTTCTCTTTAATAGTGTTGACGTTATTAAAATTTATTTCTGCATCTTTTATTCAAAATATCCTTCTCTATATTCAATGTTAAAATGTTCTGTTCATTCTGTAGTTATAAATTGAGATTGAAATCCCCTAGTATCTAATATTTATCTTTTTTTAAAAAAATCCAAACAAAAGTTATTTTCCCAGAGAAAGGATTTTTTAAATAAATATTTCTATTTTTTTATTCAAATTTATCTGGACCCTTAATCAATTTGTAACTTTCCAAAATCAAAATTTTAATCAGCCTTTTAAATAGCCTTTTGCTATTTATTATGTATATGTATACACACACAAGTAATTAACATTTTCACTAAGAATTGAAGGAAACCTATCAAGTGCTGTCAAAGAGCAATTAACTAGCAATTTTCTAAAGTAATTAGAAAATGAAATTGCAAACCCAGTGTCTGTAAAAGGCAATAACCACAGTTTGCTGAAGATGGTATTCCTCATTTTCCAGAGACTTAAACCCACTAGAGGCAGCTTCCTCCTGAAGAGCATCTGTCTGGAGCATTTATGAATGATCTCAGGTTTTCAACTTATCCAGACAGGAATTATTGAAGAGCCGGTCTGTTTGCCTGCTGGTCTACTTGCCAGCTTGCCACATCTTTAGCTGCGTGCTTTTCACATAACCATCTTCAGTTCACCATTTTTTCTTCCAGAAGTATGACCATTGTAAAAGAATTCATAGATAAAAGAAAACCAATTAATCTAAATAGTTGTAAAACAGTACTGGAAGAAGACTATGACTGTCAAATTTCCTATTTTTTCTAGGAGTGTCAGGATGTCAAACTCAAGGCACGGGGGCTGGATCCTGCCCATGGGCTGCTTATAGATCTGGCATGTGTGGCTGCCCTGGACACAGCAAAGATCCAACCTATGGTGCCTCTCCCAGAAAAAATAGAGTTTGGGAGGGCCATGTGCAGCCCTTGTTAGCTCCGTTTTTGGCTGCAACAACCTCCTGCAGCCCTCTGTCAGCCAAAACAGAGTTTGGGGGGGAGATTTCCATTTATACTGGCAGAGAGCTGCAGGAGGCCAACCCAGTTGAAAATGGAGCTCAAGAGGGCCACGCATGCCCCTCCCCCAGCTCCATTTTTGCTGGCAGAGAGCTGCAGGAGGCCTTCTCAGCCAAAACCAGAACTCAGGAGTCCATTTTTGCTGCAGAGTGTTCGGGCCACAGGTGCCATCAACACGAGTGATATCAAACTTCCATGCCCACCCTGGCTACACCCACCCCAGCCCCCCAAGGTCAAACACAACCCTGATGCGACCCTCAATGAAATTGAGTTTGACACCCCTGATCTAGATGGACTATTTGCAGAAAAGGCATTGAATGAAGTAGATATACGATCAGATTCAGCAGGCCTACCCTTAGGCTGAACCCAATTGCACAAAAGTACTTTTGATTAACTATGATTACTCTGCCATCAAATCCATCCCATTCTTTTTTTCTCCCTACATGTTATATTTTAATATTCTTTGCTTTATGGTTACTTTTTTTCTTTCTTTCTTTTTTGTAACAAATGACTAAAACTCCAAAGCAGATGCAACTTTTAATCAATGTGTTTGTTTAAAGTATTTAGTCTGGTTTTTTTCCCCTTGTATTATTTCATCAGGGATATGGCTGTCATTTCATCATGTCTATTTGCTTTAGGCATGCCTCAACCACAGGCAATTTCAGCAATGTTCCTCGAGGCACATTCTTCAATCCCCAAGTCCCTTTCACTAAGTCTTAAAATGAACTGCACTGTGACGCATTTATACATATTAGTGAGATGATACCCTGGTTTGAATCTTGCCCTTAGGGTTAAGCTCTGTTTTGGAAGTGCCAAAATGGTTTTCTCGGTTCTCAGCTGACAGTGTGACACACGGTCACTCATTCATGAGCTGCAAATAAATTCATCAGAGTGACTTTGGTGCACCAAAAAGGACTGTCCAATGTTTCAACTCTGTAGTGCATGATGCTCAAAGTGGTGGAAAGCAATTGGAGCAGGGGGCTGACTGGGAGGAATGGAAAAAAAGTTTTAATTTTAACTGGATGCATTACTGAGTCATTTTTCTCATCTTGCTGAAGGTTATATATTAGCCAGATGCAGGAAATGAACATGTAACTAAAACTGTTTCTTCCAGCTCTCCTGCTTATTAAAGCATAAAGTAGAAATATGTTTTACTTATTTTCCAGAATCTTGGGTAGCGTTCAAAATAATATTCCAAGCATAGCTACCAGACTTACACTGGGACCTTTTAAAGAGTTCTTCCTGAAGCTGAGTCTTGATACTACTACTTTCACCAGAAGACTCCTGATATCAATAGAGTTCATGTTGGCATGGAGATTTGTGACACATTGTTTTGCTATCTAAGCAAGTATCCATTTCTCTGAAGCCATCCAGAAGATGGATGGATGGATGGATGGATGGATGGATGGATGGATGGATGGATGGATGGATGGATAGTGGAGAGAGAGAAAGGGAGAGAGAGAGAGATAAACAGAAAAAAACATTATCTATTAAAGGAATAACATGATTATTTGTGAAGGATTGTAGTATTAAAAACTGTTTCGGTATAGTGCTGCTTAAATTAGAATTCCCATTTCAAATTTAGGTTGGAATATGGGCATTAATAGAATGTCAATGACATCCAGCAAACTGATTTTGTTTCCTTTTCAAGAAAGGAACTAAAGTAGTTTTCTACAATATGTAAATCAGGTATGGTTTGCTGTCTTTCAATTAATATCAAACAATTGTGGGATAATAGAAAAGGAATCTGCCTTTGCAGTTTAGTCAAACCCCCTCCTGCTCAAGCAGGGGAATCCTATACCATTCCAGACAAGTAGCTGTCCAGTCTCTTCTTAAAAGACCATTTTGAGAGTCAAGATCATATCACTAAATGGTAATCTTCAAATGTACTTTTTATGCAATATATTTTAATCAGGTATTGTCATTTCCATGAATGAAGGATTGCAAAGAGGAAAAAAAAACAATGGAGTACAGTGTTAGAGAAACAGTAAGTGATGAATCTCACATATTTTTTAAGAAAGACTTCTGAGAATATTGCTAAATAGCAAGGTAGTTTCTTTCTCAGTGGCATCTTAGAGGAACAAAGGAATGTTATGACTGTGGAGTCTTAAAAAAATGAAATAACTAAATAAACATGTCTGGAATGATAAGCCATTTGCTCCATTTAAATGATTAAAATTCACCCCATACCCCCAAATTGTTCAATATTTTCCCCATTTTCACAGAGGATTAATGGTCCATGAAAACAAAGAGAAATAATTAGTACTTTAAAGCAACCCTCATACATACAAACTCTATTCCTTTCAGGGCAAGCAATGTTATAGTGAAACATAGTAAGTCAAAGAAACTGGAATCAGGAGATAAGGGGAGGAAAACAATATAACTACATCTATTTTTTTATTTTGGTTTGTCAATTGCTTACAAGATAATAGGTATAAGTAAAAACATAGTTATCAATACATGGATACATATAAGAAAAATAAAATAAAATAAATAAAAGAAACAATAGGACAGGGACGGTAGGCATGTTGGTGCGCTTATGCACACCCCCTACAGACCTCTTAGGAAAGGGGTGAGGTCAATAGTAGATAGTCTAAGGTTAAAGTTCTTGGGGTTTGGGGAAAAAACCACAGAGTCAGTTAGAGTATTCCAGACATTGACCACTCTGTTGCTGAAGTCGTATTTCCTGCAATCAAGTTTGGTGTGGTTAACCTTGAGTTTGTAACTATTGTTTGTTCTTGTATTGTTATGGTTGAAGCTGAAGTATTCATTTACAGGTAGAACATTGCAATGTATGATTTTATATACTATACTTAGATCGGACCGAAGGCGGAGTAGTTCTAGGGTTTTTAGGTCTAGAATTTCAAGTCTGGTGCATAAGGTATTCTGCAACAAGTATAGGAATGGAGAACTCTTCTTGTGAAATATTTCTGGACTTTCTCAACTGTGTTAATATCAGATACGTAATGTGGGTTCCAGACTGATGAGCTGTATTTGAGTATTGGTCTAGCAAATGTTTTGTATGCTCTAGTTATTAGTGTAATATTACCAGAGAAAAAGCTACATAAGATTAGGTTAACAACTCTTAATGCTTTTTTGGCTATGTAGTTACAGCGGGCTCTAGCACTTAGGTCATTTGAGATGAGTACTCCAAGATCCTTGACAGAGTTTGGATCATCAACAAGGTCTTGACTATTCAGCCTCTATTTTATTTTCTGATTTTTTTTGCCAATATGAAAGACAGAGCATTTATTTGTTGAGATTTGAAGTTGCCATTTGTTTGACCATTCTGATACATAGTCAAGGTCTTTATGAAGGCTAGCAGTATTGTCTGTGGTGTTGAATAGCTTTACATCATCAGCGAAGAGAACGCAGTTGCTCTTAATATGATCACAGAGGACATTTATGTAGAGTATGAAAAGAGTTGGTCCTAGAACACTGCCTTGGGGGACACCACTGTTGACAAGTACAGAATTTGATAGGATGCTCCCAATTTTGACCATTTGTTGTCTATTTGACAGGAATGCTTCTATTCAGTTATGCAGGTGTCCAGAGATACCATAAGATTTTAGTTTTAGGAGTAGTTTGTCGTGTACCACTGAATCAAAGGCTTTACAGAAGTCTATGTAGAGTCAGGGAGAGATGCGTTGAGCCATGTTTCACAGACAAATATAATGTCAAATTTAGCCATATTTAGTAAGAGGAGAAATTCAGGTATTTTATTTACAAGGCTTCTTGCATTAAATAGCTTGCATTTAAGGCCAGTTGTGGTTGGAATATAGGTAGTTAGGGACGTACGTGCCTAGTTTTGAGTGATGTTGGATTGGATGAGGTGGGGTTGGATGCAGAGTTGTGGGTTATGTGACTTTCTTTTGATGCAATCATCACAATAGTCAATGTATAGGTCCTTTTCTCCATTGTCTAGACAGTTTTTGAGTTCTGTGCGCTATGGATAAGTCTGGTCTTGAGTGAAGTTTTTTATGGGTGGGATTGGATTTTGCAATGGCGTTTATTATATGAATGAATATATGTTTGCTGGATTCATTTTTGCAAACAACTCTACAAAATCTTGGGGCCACAGAACCGTCACTGTATTTGTACCCAGGGCCATCTCTGGTTATTTCAATGATATCTTCAGGAGAGATGTTTGTTGTATTTGAGTTGCTTATGATATCGCGAACTTTGGTGATGTCGTCTGATTCGTTGGTGTCTTCGAGACTAAATAAGATGGCATTTGGACATTTCTGTTCACGTTCCATGATGTCTCTGATGAGTAAGGGGATATTATTTGTGGAATTATTTGATGGGATAGTAATTGTTTGTGGCTGTTATTTGGTGGTTATTTTTGGTTGTAGTTGAAATAGTGGTTGTGGTAGTTGTGGGATTTGATTTTGAGCTGATAGGTAATCACTTATCTGTGCTGTAGTTTACATTGACAACATTCACTACTCCTTTACACACACACACACACACACACACACACACACACACACACACATACACACACACAGAGATTATTATTACAAACTGCTCTAGTTGCTACTCCATCCATGTTCTGAATCATAAAAACTGTAATCAGTCCCAATATTCATGGTCTTTAGCTCCTTTTGAACCATTCACTTCTCCTTCTTATATTTGTTCTGCAAATCAGTCTTCCTCCAATCTCTCAATATGATCAAACCCCTCAACATATTTCTTTCAAGCCACTCACTCATTCATTTATCACCTTATGAAATATGACTCTGATTTGTGGATGAAAATATATGTTTGCTGCTAAGAGTTTAAGCAGCTTGCACTTGGCAGGAAGGATTACGTGCAGAAGGACAAATAAGAAAGCACTTTCCTTTTTAAAAAATAAAAATAAAAAATAAAGTTCTAAGAATGTTAGCTGACATAACTTTAGTCACTACTGAGCTGCCAGTTCCCATAGAAAAAAATATGTGTAATAGAGAAAAAGTAGTGTAACTCCATTCATACTAGATTACCAGCACACAAGGAAGTACAGGCAGCTTATTTTTCTTGTGCGTCCTGAAAGGTTGATTATGTTTCCAGAAATACCCTTTGCCATTATTCAAGGATACAACTTGCTATTGAATTTGGGCCCCTCACTGCCCTGTTACTAAGCCACCAGATCAGACTGAAAAAACATGTGTCAGCATCGGCCTATATTATTTTTGGACCTCGTGAGTGCCACATTCATATCACAACATTTATGTTTGAAAAATGCCATTCAAGGTTGCCACTTCTACACATCAGGATACCACTCCAAAAAAAATGGTTTACAGGAGGGACAGTGAAAAAGATGTAAAGATAATCATTTTGATGTATGTTTTCTTTGTGTGAGAGTATGCGTTTCTTATTATTTTACGCGGTAAGGTTTTGGAATGTTTATCCTAATCCAAATGTTTTTGTAACTTCATGAACGTGTCAAAGGTCCTCTGCGGGAATTCTGTGGGAAAATGTAGAATGACCTGCACATAAGAAACAAGGAAAGCATCTCAGCATGAGACACCATGGAAGTTAAAATGAAGCATCTTTAGATGCTAAAATGAAGCATCTGCATCTCTGCATATGGTCCTTTCAAGATTTTTAATGGGAGGTGCCTATTAAAAGGACAAACACTGTATTATGCTCTGATCTGGAATGAAAAATGGATTCCATTACAACCCCTACAGAGTTCTAATTACTGGTTAAAATGCTTATCCTTATTTTCTAAATAAAGAATACAGATTATTACTTTATTTAAGAAAAAAAATGTGATATACCCAGATGCACACTGTCACATAATAATATTTTTATGATGATAATTAGTATAAGACAACTAGGTAGATATAGTCTTATTTTAAGATGAATTCTATACTATAAGAAAATAAATATCACAAACCTTAAACAAAGACAAAATGGATTCACCTCATTTCATATATTAAATACCTTGGTAAGGATACACTTGTAATACTGCATCCAGTTTTGGTCACCACGATGTAAAAAAGATGTTGAGACTCTAGAAAGAATGCAGAGAAGAGCAACAAGATGATTAGGGGACTGGAGTCTAAAACATATAAAGAAGAGTTGCTGGAATTGTGTATGTCTAGTTTGATGAAAAGAAGGACTAGGGGTGACATGATAGCAGTGTTCCAATATCTCAGGGGCTGCCACAAAGAAGAGAGAGTCAAGCTATTCTCTAAAGCACCTGAAGTCAGGACAAGAAGCAATGGGTGGAATCCAATCAAGGAGAGAAGCAATCTAGAACTAAGGAGAAATTTCCTGACCATTAGAATAACTTACTTCTAGAAGTTGTAAATGCTCCAATGCTGGAAGTTTTTAAGAAGAGATTGGATAACCATTTGTCTGAAATCATATAGGGTTTCCTGCCTAAGCAGTGGGGTGGACTAGAAGACCTCCAAGGTCCCTTCCAACTCTGTTATTCTATTCTAAATAATAATGACAAACAGTGCTTAATGCCATAAGAAAAATACATACAGGCATTCTCTATGATCTTTTTAAAATTAGAACAAATGTTACTAGCCCAATCATGTCAAAGAAACTTCACTACTTTTTTTTTTAAGTTCTAGCTTCTGATATTTATCAGATGAATATATTAGTTTTCTTCTGTGAGAAAGAACACTTCATTTTATATTGCAAAAGTGATAATGGAAACCCATAAAATGATACACATGTTGGATCCAGATTAAGTTGGCTGAAAATAAATTCCACTGAAATCAATGAGGCTCTCCAGTCATTAGTTAACTGAAATGCTACTGATTGCAGCAATATCTAAAATGTCACTAATACTGCAGTAAATAGTGGGGCAGCCTTAGATTGCATCTCATCCTTGATTTCCAGTTGTGTAACAAATGTGTAAACCTTTTGTAGACATCAATTGCAAAAGCATAATAAAGTATTAATTGTTCCTATATAGTTAAAATATATATATCATATCAATACCATAAAATAACCAATATGCAGAAATGAAGTAGTCTCATAATAAATACAATACAATATTTTAATAAATAAAGTGTTTGATTTACACACATGATTGGACCATTATTGGAAAAACACAGGTTTTCTTGCATTTTGACTTTATTGGACATAAATTATATCAATAGAAATTGTCTTAATTAAAATAAATGAAAAATATGCATTATCATAGCCTTGCTGGAAACCATCAGAAAAGGGCTTATAGAAAACCTACTCATGAATATGCTCTGTACCATCCAGAACACTATTTTGGACTGGATGTGGGTAGTTTTCTTTTTCAAATCTGGGAGAGATTTCTCCATCTTCTGTAGAAGTCAGTTAGAGAATTGTCCCTCAGTGAGGCAGGATCATAGGTTTGCCCAGGGGTGGGATCTGACCAGTGTAACTACTGGTTCGATGATTTTACATTTTGTGCGTGCATGCGTGCTGCGCGCGAGTGTATATCATCATCAGCTAGCTGCCTGGACAGCTGAGCAGTGCTGCGCATGGGTGCGCAGTGGTAGAAAAGGAACTTTTTCCCTGCTTTTTCAACCGCAGCTGTGTCACGCAAAGCAGCTGTGGTTGAAAAAACAGGAAATAAAGGTCAGGTAAGAGCCCAGGCAGGTGGGTGAACCAAAAGAGCAGCAGACATAGAACCGTTCTATGTATGCTCTCTGTTTGATGCTCTTCAGAGCAACTGGTTCTACAGAGGTGGCCAGAACCAGTAGAATCCCACCCTTGAGTTTGCCCCGAGGTTTATGGGAGAAAATGACTCTTCTGAGCTTTCCAGATACATTTATTCCAAGGAAAATTTGCATTATTTCTCTTTTGGCCTCCAGAAGATTTACTGCTGACAAAGCATGTGTAGGATTTGTATTGTAGGGTTGAAAAACTCAATCTGATTGTTACACTCTGTATGCATGTGGCTGGATGCTTTGCTTTGTGAAAAATATGGAAGCAAATCAGATTTATGAATGAACATATGTAGAACGGTGATGGTTTGAAAAAGACTATCAACACATGTCAAGATTGCTAGATATAATATCAAAGTTCCAAGTTTCCTATAGCTTCGAAAATTTAATCTATAGCAAGGCAAGAGGTATCTAAGTTTCTCTTTCTCCCTCTCCCTCTCTCTCTCTCTCCCTCCCTCCCCCTCTCCCATTCCCACTCCTTCTCTCGCTTTCTCTTTCTTTCCCTCCCTCCCTCTCTCCCCCCTCTCTCTTTCTTTCCCTCCCTTCCTCCCTCCCTCTCTCCCCCTCTCTTTCTCTTTCTCTCCCACCCCACTATTGAGCCACAGATCAACTGAAAGTTATGAAGATAGAAAAAAGGCAAACCTTTCTGTCTTTCAGTCTTTCTTTCATCATCTATTATTCTGTACAACTTCAGCAGTCTGCATATGGGATATTTTTGTAGCCTGTGTCAGTGATAACAGGTTTCCAGGATGAAGCGTTCAGTCTTTGCCACAATTTTTTTTTTGACCTTCCGTTCCTCCCCATGAAGTCTCCCAAATGCAGCCAGCAGTTTGGAACAGATGACAACACTAGTCCTTTGTTCTGCTATCCTGTGGCTGGAGGCACACAGGGAGCTTCTCTGCACAGTTGGTCAGTATTATGTGCATTTTCTTTTCTTTCCTTTTCTTTCTGATATAGCAAACACTAAGGAAACACAATAACGCAACTTGGCACAAATGATATTTTAATAAGATAAATAGAGACATAAGCCCTTATAGATGTGCATATGGGGTGAGAAAAATAAGTCTATAAACAGAATAAGCATTTACATAAACTCTACAGAAAGATATAATCTAGCTCTCTTTTCTTGTACTACTATTCATCTCCATGCAACGAACTATTTATCACTAGGAAAGCAAACAAAAAAGGATAGTTCAATGGCCCAAGATATTTGCTGTCAATTTCAATGGAAAATATATATAATGTTATTCCAAGGACACACCTTAATCTTTGGTCTGAGTGTGTATACACATATACACACAAAACACAGGTCCCTTAATAGCTGAATATGTTGTCATTAATGTTTTCTTTACTATTATAAAACAAAAAATAATAATAATAATAAATATTTATTTATATACCGCTCCTCTCCCGAAGGACTCGGAGTGGTGCACAGCAGTAGAGTTAAAACAATAAATATGTGGAACAATAAAACTAAATTAAACCCAACCCTGGCTGTAAGCAAATTTAAAACCATACTCTAAAACCCTAAAATTTAATAAAAACAAAACACCCCAAAACTAAAATCAGCCCAAGCTGGCCTGGTCAAAAAGCCAGGTTTTCAAAGCACGCCTGAATGTCCCCAGGTCTGTGGCTGTCCGTAACTCCGGGGGCAACCCATTCCAGAGGGCAGACGCCCCCACAGAGAAGGCCCTATTCCTCGGGGTCACCAGCCAGCACACAGATGCCGACGGGACCCGCAGGAGACCCTCCCTGT
Organism: Bungarus multicinctus; assembly: GCA_023653725.1. Lineage (NCBI taxonomy): Eukaryota > Metazoa > Chordata > Lepidosauria > Squamata > Elapidae > Bungarus > Bungarus multicinctus. The sequence continues at coordinate 108,399,933 of CM042836.1, forward strand.
GGGAGCGCACCGGACGGTGGGAGGAAAATGGCAGAATGCGGTCTTGTAAATATCCTGGTCCGATGCCATGGAGCGCTTTAAAAGTTAACACCAAAATTTTAAAGCGCACCCGAGAGGCGACTGGCAACCAATGCAGCTCGCGCAGGAGGGGCGTCACATGCGTGAATCTTGATGCCCCCATAACCACCCGCGCGGCCGCATTCTGTACCAGTTGAAACCTCCGGATGCTCCCATTCGGGAGCCCCATGTAGAGGGCGTTACAATAGTCCAGTCGGGAGGTGACCAGGGCATGAGTGACTGTGCGTAAGGCATCCCGATCCAGAAAGGGCCACATCTGTCGAGTCAGGCGAACCTGATGAAAAGCCCCCCTGGAGACAGCCATAATATGGTCTTCCAAAGACAGCCGTACATCCAGGAGGACACCCAGATTGCGAGCCATTCTCTGCAGGGGGCAGAATCTCACCCCCAATAGCCAGCGATGGAACTATCTGGCTATATCGGGATGCCGGAAACCACAGCCACTCAGTCTTGGAAGGGTTGAGTCGGGGCCTGTTCCTGTCCATCCAGTTCCGCACGGCCTCCAGGCACCGGGACATGACCTCCACGGCATCGTTGAGGTGGCTTGGGGTGGAGATGTACAGCTGGGTATCATCAGCGTACAGATGACATCTCACCCCAAAGCCACAGATGATCTCCCCCAGCGGCTTCACATAAATGTTGAACAGGAGAGGAGAGAGGACCGACCTCTGAGGCACCCCACAATCGAGGGGCCTAGAGGTGGATCTCTCCCCCCCCGCCAACACAAATTGTAGACGGTCGGAGAGGAAGGAGGTGAACCACCGCAACACGGTGCCCCCAACCCCTAACCCCCCCAACCGCCGCAATAGGATACTATGGTCGATAGTATCGAAAGCCGCTGATAGGTCTAATAGGACCAGGACAGAGGAATAACCCCTGTCACGGGCCCTCCAGAGATCATCAACCAACACGACCAATGCCGTTTCGGTACTATGTCCAGGCCTGACGCCTGATTGGAAGGGATCCAGGTATGTATCTTCATCCAGGTACCGGGGAAGCTGACCTGCCATCACACTCTCTACAACCTTCACCACGAAGGGGAGGTTGGAGACAGGACGATAGTTGTTCAAAAGAGTTGGGTCCAGGGAGGGCTTCTTGAGGAGGGGTCGCACCACCGCCGTTTTCAAGGCGGTAGGTAGCGAGCCCTCCATCAAAGAAGCGTTAACAATTCCCTGGAGCCAACTCCGCGTCACATCTCTGGAGGTAGAGACCAACCAGGAGGGGCAAGGGTCCAACAAACATGTGGTGTCATTCAGCCACCCCAGCAACCTGTCCATACCCTCGGCGGTCACAGGGTCAAACTCATCCCAGATAACCATCTCAAGACTCGCCGCGGTCACTTCCCCCGGGATCTCCCAACTAGAGTCCAATCCGGCCCGAATCTGAGTGATTTTATCGTGCAGAAATCGTGAAAACTCCTCCGCTCTTCCCTGCAGGAGATCATCCCTCGCTCCTGGCCCAATCAAGGAGCGGGTCACTCTAAACAGGGCGGCGGGTCGATTATCTGCCGATGCAATAAGGGCGGAGAAGTGAGAATGCTTCGCCGCCTCTATCGCCATTAGGTAGGTCCTAATATAGGACCTAACCTGTGTTCGGTCAGACTCGGCACAACTGGCCTTCCAGACGCCCTCCAGACGTCTTTTCCGGCATTTCATCTGCCTCAGCTCCTCCGTAAAGGAGGAGCCGAGCGAGATCTCTGCCAGGTCAGAGGTCGCAAAGGCACAACTCGGTCCAGAGCCTCGGCAGCCAACCTGTCCCAGGCGGCTACCAAGTCTGTGGCCGAGTTATGAGCCAGAGTTTCAGGTAATGGCCCAAGCTCCGTCTGGAACCGTTCAGGGTCCATCAGGCATCTGGGGCGGAACCATCTCCTCGGCTCCACCTCCCTGCGGTGTGGAAGACAACAATATTTTAAGGAAATGTTAAATACTTGGGATATTTAGATACGTTTTCTCCAAAGTTTGATCTATGTATGTATGTATGTATGTATGTATGTATGTATGTATGTATCTACCTACCTACCTACCTACCTACCTACCTACCTATCATCTATCTATTGATCGATTCATCTATCATCTATCTATTGATCAATCAATCTATCAATCTATCTAATCATTTAACTGTTATTATTATTATTTGGTTCCTCAAATAGTCATCCAGATATTCAGATTAGATTTGAAATTTGTATCCACCTATCAAGTTCTTCCCATGGATCTGAGATAGGCAGATCTGGATGTGTTAAACGTATTGTCAAAGGATGTAAGCTGAAAGTAAAATAAAGCAAATAAAGCTGTCTTTTGCAATTGACTGATGGTGGTTTTATCAATATCAATGGTGTTTAAATGGTGCTTCACTTGCTTTGGGATTGTACTCAAGGAACTTATTTCTATTGGTACTACCTTTGCTTTCTTTTGCCACAGTCATTCTGTTTCTATTTGCAGATCTTTGTATGTTGTTTTTTCCAGTTCTTTCTCTTCTATTCTGCTGTGTTCGGGTACTCCCTTGTCCACTATCTAGTCTTTTTTTTATCTTTCTTATCCACAGTTGTTAAGTTTGGGGTATTATGTGGCAGATGTCTCTGTGTTTGAAAGCCCCAGAGCAGTTTAGCTTCCTCATCTTTTCATTATTTTCTTTATGGTTCACCAGTTCTTGCTTGCAGGAAAACAGTATGTCTTGCAGATCTTCCAATGCACTTTTGTTGTTACTTTTTCACATTGTTGCTATTATTATTATTTATTGATTTCTTTCATTAGATAAATGAATGATTTATTATATATGGATGATATAGATACATAGATGATATATACATCTATAGAGACAGAGATATATGCTTACTCAGCTCATCATAATCACTCTATATTAGTCACCCAAATAAAAACAACCAATACAAAAACTTAAAATGACCAGCAAGGTAAAAGGAAATCTAATAAATTTTAGCTCTACTGAATTCAGCTTATGTCCCAACCCTCCTGCCTGGAAACACATTCAAGACCATTTACAGCTTCTGAAAAGCTTGGAGGACCATTAGGGACTTCATAAAGTTGTTATCCATATCTAATTTCAACCTGAGAGACAGATTTTCAGGGTATAATTATATTTAATGTCAACTAAATTAAAATCTATTAAAATTAAATCAAATATAGAGCTGCTTAGTCTGAGTAGTGCCAGTGTAGTGCATGGGCCAAATAAAACTGCTATGAACCATAATCTTTCCAATTCACTAAATGACCTCCCCCCATGGCTTCATATCAGTATTAAGTAGCAGGAAGGAGGGAACCATCACCCCCTATGGAACCCCATACTGAAGCAGTCATCAAATTGATCTCTGTCATCACTGACTGGAATTGTCTACTGAAAAATGAATGAATTACTTGCAGAACAGTGATCCCAATCTTCTGCCCATTACAGCTCGAGGAGGATACAATACATGGTCAATGATACTAAAAGCCACTGAGAAATCCAACAAGGTCAGATGCATTATACATATCCAAGTCATGATAAAAATCATTCATTTGAGTGGCCAATGCCATCTCAGTCCCAAACCCAGGTCTGAGCTCAGAAAGATAGGAGCCCAGATATTCTATTTCCTCTAGATGTCTATGGAGATTCTCAGTCATCCTTGTCATGGTTGTCTCAAAGGTGCTTTTTTTTCCCCAAAAGGCAACTGAAATATTTTTTCCCCTTAGGAAGTAGAAGACATTTTATTTCTCATCCAAGAAGCTTAATCAGTGCACTTAGCTGAGTACATTGGAGAGAGAGCTCTGTCTATTGAAAATAACTGTCTGAAAAGAGTCCCATATAATAGAGACAAATAATATTCCAGTCACCTCATGTGGAATCCAAACCAGAGATAATTGGGTGCACTGAAAAATTTTGTATTAATTGATCATAGTGGTTGGCTGAAAACTCCATAGTCCAGCTCTTACACAAAAAGGAATTGGCCATTTGAAATAAAACTATCTGTTCACAACCCAACAACATAATAAGAGAAAAGAAGTGAGAATGCTTTGGCTTCTTGAAGACAAAAGAGGTAGGACATAAATATCAACTAATCATAACGACTGTACTGACCGTCCACTAATTTTTGCAGGTCCCCTACCAAGGTGGATTTTGACTTGAAAATTAGCTCCGTTCTGCTCAACAGATATTCTACACTAAATCTGAAGCAGAAACAGATATTTTGTGTGTGTGTGTGTGTGTGTATAATCATACACATTACAACAGCAATAATAACTACTAATGCAAACTAAAATAGAACAGAAAACAGCGGTTGGAGGGATTGAGAATTGGAGGTACCGTCTTGCGGTGATTCTCCTTTTCCTCTCTGATCGCTTGCAATTTGTGTTGATGGGGGGGAGAGGTCCACCCCTAGGCCCCTCATTTGTGGGGTGCCTCAGGGGTCGGTCCTCAGGGGTCGGTCCTCTCCCCTCTCTTGTTCAACATTTATGTGAAGCCTCTGGGGGAGATCATCCGTGGTTTTGGGGTAAAATGTCATCTTTATGCGACATTTTACACATTTTACACTCAGCTTTACATCTCTACCCCAAACTACCCCAACGATGCTGTGGAGGTTATGTCCCGGTGCCTGGAGGCCGTGCGGAATTGGATGGGCAGGAACAGGCTTCAACTCAACCCTTCCAAGACCAAGTGGCTGTGTGGGTCCCGATATAGTCAGCTGACTCCATCGCTGGCTATTGGGGGTGAGATCTTAGCCCCCACAGAGAGGGCTCGCAATCTAGGCATCCTCCTGGATGCACAGCTGTCATTGGAAGATCACATTACGGTCGTCTCCAGGGGGGCTTTTCATCAGGTTTGCCTGATGCACCAATTGTGGCCATTTCTTGATCGGGATGTCTTACGCACGGTCACTCATGCCCTGGTCACCTCCTGCCTGGATTACCGTAATGCCCTCTATATGGGGCTCCCTATGGGGAGCACCCGGAGGTTGCAACTGATACAGAATGCAGCTGCGCGGGTGGTTATGGGGGCGTCTAGAAGCTCTCATGTGACACCTCTCCTGCGCGAGCTGCATTGGTTGCTGGTGGCCTTCCGGGTGCACTTTAAGGTTTTGGTTTTGACCTTTAAAGCGCTCCATGGCATCAACCAGGTTATTTGCAAGACCGCATTCTGCCAATAGTCTTCCACCGTCTGGTGCGCTCCCATAGGGAGGGCCTCCTCCGGGTCCCAATGGCCTCCATGTGCCTCCTGGTGACCCCGAGGAATAGGGTCTTCTCTGTGGGGACACCTGCTCTCTGGAATGGGCTCCCCCCAGAGTTGAGAACGACCACCAACCTGAGGGTGTTCAGGTGTGATTTAAAGACCAGCCTTTGAGCAGGCCAGCCTGGGCTGATCTTAAATTGATTTTAAACTGGGTTTTAATCAGGATTTTAGTATTGGGGTTTTAGATCTAGAAGCAGCCCATATTTAAACTTGTTTTAACTTTTTTATATGTATTGTTTTAGTTGGCTGTGCACCACCCTGAGTCCTTCGGGAGAAGGGCGGTATATAAATTAAATAAATAAATAGATAGATAGAAATAACAATAACTAAAAGTGCAATTAGAAAAAGGTAAAAAAACATAAATCACAGCTTATTTTTTTTCAATTTCACACAAAAAGCCCATGAGGAGTTTCCAGTCACCAGTAAATGTAGATATTTTCCTTTCACACAGATTTTACTTTAATGAACTATGGATGCAATATTTTTGATAGATTTTCTTTTACATTTAATGGAGCTAAATGTGAACCAGTAAAATGTAAACATTTTTTTTTTATTTCAGTGATTGATTTCAGTTGACTAAATTTAACCTTACCCTTAATGAGAACAAGAAATGCTTACATTTGGCTGGCTTAAAAATGGTTATGTCACAGAGAAGCTTAGACATTGAAAATTGCTGAGGGAAAAGAAATGAGAAATCATATATGTATAGGATTCATCAAAACTACTTCAATGTTTCATTTTTGGATCTATTTGTACATGTGCAAGAAGCAAGGCAATCATGTAACACCATCACAGGCATTACTAATTTAATCGCACAATCCACAAATGGATTAAACTGCTGCAGCGCGAATTAGAATAACATGCATTAAAGTGTCATCTACTTTACTTACTTTGCATAATTTCTAAAAGAAAGTGAAAGATGACTGCAGATGTCCTCTTAATCCTCAGAGGTCTCATTTAAAACATTTAAAACATTGTCACATTCATTGCCCTCTAAAGAGGATATAAGACTGCAAGTTTCCTTTACCACACACTTCATGAGCTATTCATTCCCATTTGCTTCAATTGTCACTTTATATAGTTTGTACATTAAGAAAAAATGAGGCAGAGGAATCAAAACTCACTTCTCTAAACTCACTCTAATGGCAGACATTGAATTACAGACCTATTCCATCTGGGATATTGTGAAAAGAATACCAGTTGGCTGATATATATGCACAGCCAACTGATTATATATATTATATTAATATATATATATATATATATATATATATATATATATATATATATATATATATATATAAAACCTCAGAAAACATACACACACACACACACACACACACACACATATATGTTTTTGGAGGTTTTCGCGGGTATTTGTATGTGGATCTTTGGTTCTTTGGGTTTTCTCCCGCATAGAATTGGAAATATCTAGGCAACGTTTCAATGAAGTCTCATTCATCATCTTCAGGCTTGTGTCTTTGGCCTTGTGTTTCTCAGAGTACATTACTCTTCTGTGCTTCTCAGAGTACATTACTCTGAGAAGCACAAGACTGAAGACACAAGCCTGAAGATGATGAATGAGACTTCATCGAAACGTTGCCTAGATATTTCCAATTCTACGCGGAAGAAAACCCAAAGAACCAAAGATCCACATATATATATGTAAGGTTTTTGAGCTGATAATACAAAGTGTATATATATATATATATATATATATAATCTTATCCAGAAGGGTGGGTGGGTGTCTGTGTGTACACACACACACATACCCTTCTGGATATTGATAAGGTAAGCTTTTGAAGTTTTATATATAACAAATAGAGGAATAGGTTACAAATCAAAACAATATGGTATCCTGGGCTCTTCATAAAGACAGCTAAGATTTCAGAAGGAGTGTCTTTCAGTTCGGTCATAAACACAAAATCCTGTAATATATTCTTTCATGTTAGTTAGTATATTGGCATACTCAGATGCAAGAAGGGTAATAACCGCCAGGTTAAAAAAAAAGGCTCAAAGACATTAGAACGTATTGCAAAAAATATCAACACTAATAGAAAAACACTTTGTTTGAAATTCAGGAGGCATCATCTGGAACTTATATAAGCAAACTAGAAAGAATGGACTTTATCAGCCTGTGAAGAATATTTATCTGGATCATCTTGCCATGTGAGAAACAAATACAGCTGTGTGGTAGTATGGTCATTTTGATCTGGTCTAGGAAAAGATGATATAAGAGATGAGCTCATACTGAAGAGGAACTCATGTCCGAGACAGAATCTTCATTGCAAAAGAACCTTGAGACATTAGTAGGTTCAGTTACTGTGTGGCTTTCATTTTTTCAGAACACTGCATGCATTTCCTTCTGGTAATGGGTTAAATATCTCATTTTATCTGAATTGATTTCTGCATTTTCAAAGCATGTTGTGGAGGTGATATTTTGAACTCTTTATTGAAGGGAAATGCAGGATAAAACATTTGAAATGAGTTTACTTGATTGTACTGGGAGAATTCAATATTTTCTGATTAAAAAGTAAAACTTTCTAAATAAGATTATATTCAAAGAGCTCACAGCACCAAAAATGTATAAATGTTCTTGGATTCTGATGTTATGAGCCCATAAATCATAATCTTATCATATCTTTCCTATGTCTTCAACATGCCACATGAAGGAATACAATTCATGCTGCGAGGGACTACAAGGACTTTATGAGTGGCTCATTTATGTAGCAAGCCCCAGCCTTTCACCTTGTAGAGTGTAAACCCTTTAAAATGACCCAGATCCAGCCCCCAATAGTCTGTAGCAATAGCAATACCTATTATAGCAATAGCACTTAAACTTATATACTGTTTCACAGTGCTTCACAGTCTTCTCTAAGCGGTTTACAGATTCAGCATATACGCCCCCCCCCCCCAACACTCTGGGTCCTCATTTTATCAACCTCAGAAGGATGGAAGGCTTAGTCAACCATGAGCTGGTGAGAATCGAGCAGCTGGCAGTCAGCAGAGTTAGCCCGCAATACTGCATTCTAACCACTGCGCCACCACAACTTTTATAGATAACACAGTTCTCCTAAAAGCAGCCACCTTTATAATAGTAGTCTGAATTCAATGAGGTTTACTTTCAGGAAAGTATGTGTATATAGTTGTGGCTTTGCAGTATTATTCAAAAAGGGGATAGCAAAGGAGAAGGCAACAAATAAGCAAAATGGTCAAAGAGATAATAAATTAATTGACAACAGAGTTATTATTAAAAATTGGAGACCAAGTTGGGAAGCATTTGTCCAAGCAGTCATTAGCAGTTGGATCCAGCTTGGTACCATCTAAGTACACAGTTTTAAACCTCAATCTATTAAATAGGATTTATTCCGGTAAGCAGGTATAAGACTGCAACTTAAAGCACAGTTTCTAATTGCCTTCCTCTTTCTCATCATTCCTTTGTCTAGTTCTGACAAACTTATCTTTAAATGCACTTCTCTTTATGTCACATTCTGCTTTATTCTCTTCAGCATAAGCTCTTCTCCAGCTCTTCAATGCTAAGGGAGAAGGGAATGAAGAGAAAGCGTACTGATTATTTCTATCGCTGCTATTTCTAAGTATCACTTTTATTAAAAAAAAGCAAAATATATAAATATGAGAGGGTGTATTACTGTTCTGCCTGAAAATCAGTTGGTTCATGGGTCAATGGAACTGAAGGAAACAATCATTCCTAATCTCCATATTGAATCTGTGCATGAAAGAGAAAAGGACAAAGAACAGCTGGCACTCCAAGTATTAGCAAATAACAAATCCTAGCATCTTTCATCATGTACCATGCTGGCTAGGATGTCTGGGAGTTCTTGAACAACCTTTGGAAATTTTTCACTTCTTCTCAGATAGATGATTAAGTTAAGGAACTCAATTCTGTAGCACAAGGGTTGCTTGCTAACAATTACTTCATGGTGACTTCAGTTAAAATAATTTCACACTGTGAAAACATCTGCCAAGGATGTGGAAGGACTGTAGAGATGCAACCAGAAAATGAGGTGCTGTTGACTTGGTATCAGGCAGGTTCTTATTCTTATTGTTTGGCACAACAGCTCCTCTCATATAACTCCCTGTGGCCCCTGAGGATCTGCAGCCTGAATCTAATTCACAATGGGTTTATTAACTTTTCAAAATGTTACTTCATTTCTGAGAGTGCTGCTTTAAGAAGACACATTCATACCATTGCAGAAAGAGAATGACGTTTTTACTTGCTCAGGGAAAAAAAACCCAACTCTTTAATAACACAGTTGGGATCATGGCCTTTATGAATTATGGGCCTTTCACACTGTAGTTATAAATGATAATGCTCACTCACTCTTCATGGTGAATTGTATTAATAGTAGATTTGATTTAACATTATGGTCATTAAAATTCCCTGGAGATGTACAATAAATGTCACTGGTTGTTGTTAGAGAACTAAAGGTTTTGTTTCCTACTATCTATAATGACTATATATTTTTCATGTTAAGAAGACTTAAGGTGTGTGTATACACACTTAGATGCACACACACACACACACACACACACACACACCACACACAAACACTGAACTGCTGCTGCCTACTTCCAAATAAATAAACCTTGCCAAGCAATTTGTGTGCTTGGCAACCAGTGTGGATTTACAATGGTTGCAGCATCCTGCAGTCATGCAATTGCCATTTGTGACCTTCACAGTGATTACCAACAAACAAAGGTAATGGGGAAGCCAGCAGGAAGATGCAAGTCACGGTCACATGACAATATTGTGCTCAATGAACATGGTGATTTGCTTAACGATCAGCTAGATCTGACACTGTATGTTGGTCAGTGTCATGCAGTACTTCACTTTGCAATCAGTAAGTGAGAACTATCTGCATATAAAATAATCTAGCTGTTATAGGTGTTGGTTTCATAAGTTCAGCTTATTTACTTATCTTTGTACAATGATAAAACAAAACAAGACTTGCCGTTATTTAACTCTGTTGCTGGCTTTTCAAGACAGGGCAAATGCCAAACCAAATGTCCCATGATTATGATTAGGTCCAAGAAAGGAAGCTTCTTCCTGGGAAGCATCCTGGAGTAGTCACTAAACTGAGTCTTGCAAGTGACCAAAATGTTTAGGACAGAGAGTTTAACATGAGACCACAGATATGTCATTGCAAGGCAACAAAAAAAAAAAAAGCAAAGCTCCCTCTAAAAGCAAAGCTACAAATTGTCAAATGGTCCGTATGATTGAGTCTTCTGAAACATCATCATCATGGCATTTTTGTCTACCTATCGAGTGCTTACCAAGGACCTGGGATAGGCAAATCTGGATGTTTGACAGTGTAACAGATATCATTGCAGGATGGAAGCTGTTCCAAGTAAAGCTACCTTCTGCAATTGACTGATGGCACATTTGTCAATGCTTATGTTGTTCAAATGGTGCTCCAGTTGTTTTGGGATTGTCCCCAAGGAACCTATTACTATTGGTACTACCCTTGCTTGCCTTTGCCATAATAGTTCTATTTCTGTTTGTAGGTCTGTGTATGTTCTTATCTTCTCCAGTTCTTTCTCTTCTCTTCTGCTATCTCCAGGCACTGCCACATCCACTATCCAGACTTTTTTGTCTTTCTTATCGACATCTGTTAAGTCCAGGGTGTTATGTGACAGGTGCCTGTCTGTCTGAATTATGATGTCCCAGACAGTGCTTTTGTACATCTTTATATAGTTTCTACATTAAACAAGAATGAGGTAAAGGAACCTGAATGTACATCTGAAATGCCACATTATTATTATTATTATTATTGTTGTTGTTGTTGTTGTTGTTGTTGTTATTTCTTCTATGAATTCCTTCAAGAACTTTGGAGCAATGGCAGAAAAAGGAGGCATTATTGGATGTTTTCCTCAGGGGTATACTGAAGTTCCAGAAGTTTCTCAGACTGGAGTAGTTTTCCCAGTATGATTAGGACAGCTACAGTACACTAGGCAGGTTGATGTCAGTTGCCCAGCCAATTACCTCTTTTCAGGGGATAGCAAGGCTCTTAGTTTCTGAGAGTTGCCAGAGTTCCTTTCTGCAATCTTCTTTAAAAATCTGTCACTCCCCTTCTTCCTTGTCTTTTCCTAGATAAGGAAGGAGGATCTTCAGAATGATGATACTTTGGTATACTCTCTTTTGTTTCTCCCTCTGCCATTCAAAGGATTTTCATTCTCAAGTTAACACTTGTCTGGATAGCTGCACTAAAAGTTAAATGCTCAAGGGCACCAGATTGAGAATGGTTTTGCTACTGAAGGATTCTTTCCTTTCTGCCTGTCTTTTTGCCTTCCTCTTACACACAAGCAGCCTTCTTAATTTTGCTTTTGAGACATCTCTCAGCATTGTTTAAAACGTGTCTCCTTCTTTCCTTTGTTCCAGTAACTCTGTAGTAACATACAGCCAGGTTCTCTGTGACTGCCATAATGACTGTTGCTCGCATGAAATCTTTCATCATCATGGTTCACATTAGGTTTTACAACATAATAGAAGAATGGTGGATTAACAGTTGTCCTTTTATGGATTCAGATTTGTTTCCTTTTTTATTGTTGCAAATGGCCAGATAAATTCTACAGTATGTTCTGGAAGGTTAGGATTGGGAGATTAATATTTTTTCCCTTTTTTCTTGTGTGACATGTTTGCTTTCTGTGTTCCAGGACCTGCAAATGATAGAAAATGTCAGACAGACAGCTTCAAAATGGTAAAAGAGTGTCTGCTTGTTAAGTGTGGTACATTAAAAGTTATACTGCAATAGTTCTATTTCAAAAAGCGAGACTGCAAAAACTCTGAACATATAGGGAAAATAGTTTCCTATATTTGGGAACATTATAACAACAACATTAAAAAAAAAACCTGGTTTGTCTAAAACAGGAATCTGCAACCTGCGGTTCTGGAGCCACATGTGGCTCTTTTGGCCTTCTGCTGCGGCTCCCTGTGAGCTAATCTTACCACTGGCTGGCTTCACCCCTCCCCTCCCTGTCACTCCTCACCTGGCCTGAGAAGATAAGGGTGATGGCGGGAGATGGAGATTTGCTCCATATTGCAGAGCAGGAGGTGACTGGGTGGGACTGAGTGATGTTGAGTTGGCCACACTCACCCAGTCACACCGGTTGTTAAATTATTAGCTCCCAGTGTTTTCTTTTCTGTGGGAAATGGGTCCAAATGTCTCTTTGAGTGTTTTAGGTTGTAGACCCCTGGTCTAAAACAATCACAAAACAGAATATAATACTACATAAAATCCTGCAGCATTGATGTGGAATAGACTGGGAATGGGCCATATATCGCTTAGTGAAATAAATAATAAGTTTCATTCTGTTTTTATAAATTTGCAGAATTTATATGCAGAAGAAAGAGAAACATAGCCAATGGATATATATGAAAATTTTAGTCCTGCTTTCAGTTTTCCCAAGGAAGTGAAGAGTAAATGGTAAATTCAATTATATACATTTTTATGGGGAACAATTCACTATATCATAATCTAAATCCATTCTTTGTAGATGTACTAGTTACAGAATAACACAAATAGAAATAAGTAGCTACTAAAAGCAACTTCTCTTAAATAGCAATAGCACTTAGACTTATATACCACTTTAAAGTGCTTTATAGCCCTCTCTAAGCGGATTACAGAATCAGCATATTGCCCTCACAATCTGGGTCCTCATTTTACTCACCTCAGAAGTCTGAGTCAACCTTGAGCCTGGGGAGACTCGATCTGCCAAATTGCATGCTGCTGGCTATAAGCAGAAGTAGCCTGCAATTACTGTACTCTTTGGTGGCATTCTTTAAAGGTTTATCTCTTTGTGAGTGAAAACTCTCTTATGTGTGCTTTGAAGGAAGGAGGGTAAGAGGAAAGAAGAGACATATATCCAAAATTATGCAGTGCACTTCACTGGGAGATATGTATGTCCACATACAAAAGAGCTCCATGGTACACAAAATAAGTCTTAACATGGAAGGTCATCTGCATTTAGTATAGTATAATTCCCTTTTGAAGTAGGAAACCTCAGAACTGTTATTGATTATGTGCCATCAATTAATTTTCAGTCATATAGATGGACTTTCTCCATGAATGGTGTGGTGGCCTATAGGTGGAGCTCTCGCCTCACAATCAGGAGGCTGTGAGTTCAATCCTAGATAGAGGCAGATATTTCTCTCTCTGGGCATGATGAGAATATATCTGCATTGGCAATAGGAAAAGCATCTGGCCAGTAAACACTCAGCTCCATTCAATTGCCCACACTCCACCCCACAAGAGATTATAGGGTCATTAAAAGAAGAAGATAGATGGACTTTCTCCCTGATGAACTAACCTTAACCTGCTCTTTTATTTTTGTTGGTGTAATTGAGTCCATTCACCTTACTTCTGGTTACCCTCTCCTTCTCTTTTCCTCTATCTTTCCCAGTTGTTCCAAAAGTCTCTAATAGCTTTAAAAATGATTAATAGGCAATTTTTGAAAAATGATTAGAAAGTGAGCTTTACAAATGTAATTTCTTTTAGTTTAAAAGGTTCTGCCATGGTTGTCTAAGATGTCTCCTGGAGCAAAATTCTCAGAAAACTGATGTCCTGCAGTCTCCTCATAAGGAGCAGCTGTCTGGAGCACATGTGGGTGATCTTATATCCTCTCCTTATTCTGAGAGATACCAAGGAACATATCTACTCAGCATTTCCTTGGTCTTTGCCGCAGTCAGCTGGTCCGTCAGTTCTGTTGCTGAATAAAAGTGAGATACTCTTTCTGAAAGCAAGTCTCAAATAATTCCGTTGGTGGAGACACACAGAGAAGTGATTTGTTTTCCTACACTCTTGTTCTATTATTTAACTTGCAAATGTTATGAGAACATTCTTTACTATCATCAGGCTCATTCAGAGTTGTTGTGGCAGGTCAAGAAAAAAGATAACAAACTATATTATTGCTGTTTTTAATCAGAGTCACCAATAAAGTTATTGGGAACAGTGTATTATTATCCATTGCAAATGACACGTGATTATTCTTCAAAAAATTTTCAAGTATACTGCTTCGGAGCTGATTAAATACATCAAAGAGCAGGTCTTGCAGTGAATCTTTCTCCCATCTGTTCTGAAATATACCTTTGTGCTTTATTCAAATTTCTGAAATGGGACTCCTCAATTGATTTTCTTGTTGTTATTCTTCTTTGATGAAAACACAAACTTCACTGAAGTGTAGGGAGGTGAATTGCAATTTGTAAAAGGCTTTTGATCACATAGGGTTTTTTCAAATGTACTAACAGAAATATTTCAGATTATTGTAATAATCAAAAATTAAATGCACAATGTTGTGAAGTGCAAAAAGAAAAGGAAAGGAGTTAAACAAAATATGATACAATCATAAAGCTTTTTTGCCATTGCAAAGTAGCATTCATGCAATGTTACAGATTTAAGCAATATCATGAACATAGTTCTTACAAAAGAAAATCTATTGTAAAACATGGCCATGTTTTAACTGCAGCAGGGTGTTACCTGATGCTGTCATGGCAGCATCTGTCTTGTCCATGCTGAAAATAAATCAGTGCATAAGTGGAAAGTGCAATAAATGGCACAAAAGAGCACACACAGTCATTTATGTAAGTTGGGGAAGAATCTGGAGGGGTTCTAGAGATTAATGGCAGGGTAAACTTTCAATTTGTAAAACAGGTTATGCTAAATTAGCTGGCATAGTACAGCAGGGGAGACAAAGAGAAATTGCAGTCTCATCATTTCTTTCTTTAAAAAAAAAGATGTACAAAAGCACATTTGAGAAGTAAACCAAATCAGATCAAAAGTAGTTCAGACCAGCACCTACAATTTATATTAATGCATGAAGATATTGGTGAATTGTTATCACCAATATTTTTCATGCCTCAAAATAGCACATGGAAATCTTCCCACGCTCATCTCAGAATATGGAATATATGTTTATTATAAATGTATATGAATAATAGGGATTGATAGGTTCCATTCCTTAGACTTCTGGTAATTAGTTGCATAGATCTTGTAAAGTAGAACAATGAACATTCAGGCATCTGTTCTATGACTTATTTTTTCTTTCTACTGTTGTTACATTCTGGAAACAGGATGGCTAAAGAAAAATAAAATGAATCTTTTGTTGCATCTTAGATATCTGGTATATATAGTATCATTGCTTGGACTGATTTATTCATCAACCTGAATGAATCAACTAAATAAATAATAAATAATTAAATCCCCAAATATCTGGAGCATCACTTAAACACCATCGGCATTGACAAAACCACCATCAGTCAATTGCAAAAAGCTTACATCTTGCGATGATACTTTCAATATCCTTAAACAACAGGATCCCAGGTCCTTGGGAAAGGCTTGATAAATGGATAAAAATGCCAAATCTAAGAAAGCTCATCCTTTTTTTCCTTTTGTCAGGAAGAGAAGCTTAGCAAAAAAATTTATAGCGCAAGAATATGCTGAATGTAAACATATAATGGTGACTAATAATTGTGTGTGAGAAATACTAGGCAGAAAAACTGTAACAAGAGGGTGGGGAGATGTGGGAAGAGAAAGTGCTTGACTGAGCAAAAAGAAGATTTAAGTTCTGGATTAGCCTTATGCACCACTCAGTAAGTCTTGGCAATCAGTAAAATCCATAGGATCCTGCTCCTTTCCCCGAATCACTAAACTGTAATTGCAGCATAAATTTGGAGCATGAATGTTTGATTGTGATGCATTTTAAAAGGGGACAGATCTTGCGCTGCGATCATCAGTCTGATTCCTTTTCATCAAGATGATGTTGTTTGAAGTTACTCTCTTCTTAAAAAACAGGGTTTTTTTGTCCTTAATGATCCCGTAATCCCTTACATCGGAGTGGAGTCAGGGCAACTGAAAGGAGTTGAATGTTTACTGGCCAGATGCCCTTCCTGTCACCAATGCAGAGTTTGCAGCAGATAATTACTCACTGTGCCCAGAGAGAGAAATATCTGCCTCTGCCTAGGATCAAACTCACAGCCTCCTGATTGTGAGTCAAGAGCTCCACCTATAGGCCACCACACTACTTCCTTCTTGTAATACAGATGAAAACGTGAATATTAGCTCCTAGACAAGTGATTCAAACCTCTATGAACCTAGCTTGGTTTTTGCCTTGACATTGCTATTTGGCAGGTGCTGCCAAGAAGTACTGACCCAGTAGTACCAAAGGCAGATACTATCCTGAGGATAAAGATGAGTTTTAGTATAGAGGTAAAAGTTTTATAAACATAGATTTAGAACTTCACAATGGCATCTAGGTCAAAGCAGAAACCTGATTATCTAGGGGATGCTGAACTACAATTTCCACTATTGCTCCTGTTGGCTTAGATTTCTTTGAGTTGTAGATCAGTAGTATGTGGACCCCGATGCAAACTATCCACCCTGATTCACACCAGTTACTCCCAAGATAACTTTTATAAACATTATTTGTACATATCAACATATGTATATAAAAGTTATACATAACCAGATGCCATACCAAAAAATCTTGACAATATGTGCAATATAAATTCAATAATTTATTAAGTGAATGCAGCCCAACTCCACAGAAAAGAATCCAAAGTCATAGTACAGCTGATTATTTACAAAAATATTATCTTCATATTAGATCTTGATACAAAAACAAATACTTCTAGTTACCAGTCATTTACTAGTCAATATTTTTTCTTTTATTTATGATTAAGCATATCTTTTACTTTTAATACTTGGGGGTTGACCATGCTAAAACAAAATATTTTCTGCAAAACTTTATACTATTGCAGTATTGAAAGAATATAGCACCTGCACCTAGATATAATCAAAAGCAAGGAATTTGCAGAAGTTTCAGGGGTTCTAACAGGACAAAGTGCTTTGTTTCTGGACACATGGGATGTTTGGATTATACTTTTTAATGCAAACAAATCTGCCAGAGCCATCTTCCAGACAGGAAATACAAAGCTCTACTAGTATAGAGAAAAATGAAGATATCCTTGAGGATGTAATAATACAAAATAAACGTAAAAGTGTCCCTGTGGGTTTTACCTGGTAGTTGTGATCAACTTCAGGGGGCAGTGCTCATCTCCATTTCTTAAAGAGACAGCATTATCTGGAGACGTTTCCGCTGTCATATGGCCAGCATGACATCACATTGCAGCACACAGCATATGGTGAAACACGGAATGCTGTAATGCAAGAACAGCTACATAAATACCAGTTTAGAACTGAAAGAGATACACAGTAAGAATGAAACTCAAGATTACCCCTCCTTGATTCTCTAGGGGGTGAGAAGAGGGCAGAGAAAAATTACATCAGGTTTTCAAGATTCAGTTACTATAACCTCTGGCTATTTTATTGTTGCCTGATCCTTCTGGATCCAAGTGCTGATCTCTCTTTCCTACCTCAAAGGGCTAACAAACAAAAATAATATATAATCTACTTAGTTTCCCAAATTTGTTCCGGAATCAGGCTACTATAGAATCAGAGCTATTATTTTAGGAATAATGCTAGCAAGGCTCTCTAGCACTGAGATGCAGTATGTTTGATGAGTACTTGGTGACACAGAAATCTTTAGATTGGCTGCATTAATATTGTCAGGGCATATCTCCAGGTTGAATAAATAAGTTCCTAATGCAATAGAGCTGGCTCTAACATTGCTATGCGCTAAGTGGTACAACACACATTAAAACTATGGAATGTTTTGGTATCAATTTCAAAAGGGTGCTTCACAATATACTGGGATCCTGAGATCATATAGAATCTCAGTCAAAGAATAGAGGGAAACACTGCTTTAAGACTAGCAGACAAGTGTATGTTTATGCATCTGAACTCTTAGAAACATCTTTTTCAAATTGCTTTTGAAATTCTAATATACTGGGAAAGTCTATTTATTTAGTGCCTTAATTTTACATCAATTTTCTCCTTCCCCTTCTTTTTCTGTTGTAGCAATGACCTTGTTAATATCCTTATATGAGAATACATGTATATTTTTATGTCTGCTTTGCATATGCATGTGTGTTTCTACATATAGAAATACATATATAATACATACATATAGATGCATATGAAATACTGTATATGCATGTGTGTGTCTCACTCTATCTATCTATCTATCTATCTATCTATCTATCTATCTATCTATCTATCTATCTAATATGTTTCTAGATTCTTACATTAATATAAAGTGGCAATGTTCTTGCATAAACTCAGGCTGTCTTATTTTTTAAGTACTCATTTAGGGGCATATATATGGCTATTTATTTTATGTTATCATATGTATATAAATACCTGCACATACCAGCTAACCAGATTACCAGAAGCTGACTGTGACCTGATTGTCCTTAACAAGACAAAGATTCTGACAAATAGCACATTTCTGAATTGGAAACAAATCAACCAAATAAATAAATATCTTAGCAACATCACCTCTCCAAATAGCTTCAGAGACAAAATGTGAGATCTATATTTCCAAAGTGGAACAATCAAATTAACTTTTCCCCCCTCTCTTCCTGTTCTTTTGCTGTACCCATCTGTGTGTCATAATTGTATTACACATAATAGAACTGCAGTGTGCTTTGACTGTATAGCATTTCTGTTGGCTGCATATGAATATCTCAGATGCTAAAAGGTTCAAAGAAATATCCTTGGAAACTGGCTGCACTTATCAGCACGTTTTGTTAACAAATGTTATCCTTGTTAAAAGGAGAAAGGAGACAGCCTTCTAATCCTTTTGCCTTCCCTGCCAACCAACAATTGTTTCCACTGTCTGAAAAACGTCGCCTAAAACGTCTGGTGATTTTTTATCCCCAGGCATTTATATTCTAATATGCCCATCTTCCCACAAAGAACTAGTTGTCATTTCACACAGACTCTGCCTGTTGAGAACTGCATGGGAGTCTACCTGTTTGTTTAATAGACATATGAGTGAAAACTAAAAAAAAGTTGTACGCTGAAACTAGCTAAAGTCTTTTGCCATTTTCAATTCTTAAAGCCAAATATGAAAAAAAAAGCCTTTTTAATAGACACACCTAGCTACTCAAGAGCAGGCCATAATGGTGCTTTGATAGTCCTTGGGCACTGCCCTTCATCAATCAATCAAAATGTATTTATGATCCAAGTCCAAATACTATACAAGACCAGCATACAATACAATAGACATAAAAATACATGTTAAAGTTGCAAAAAATCCCAACGTAGTTAGGGGGTAACATTTGATAGCATGAAGGAGGAAACTGTCCATTATTATTTTGGCATAATCTGCAGTAGAAACTAGATACCTGGCTTCTGCAAAGGCCTCTGCTCTTTCTGAAGTCTTAGTCAGACTCCTTATAACCATAGGTTTATGCTTGTTTGAAAAAGCTGTAGTGCTGTGTTTAAAAACCAAAACTATCCCACTTCTAATTTTGAAGTAGCTTCCAGACCTTCCTAGGAACCATGCTCAAAAAGAGATGCTGAGAAACCACTTCTGACATCTAGGCCAAGGATCTATGGTCTTCTACAATGTCTAAATTGTCTCCTATTTTGTTTAGCATCTATGTGAAATAGCTGGTAGAAGTAATTTGGAGTTTTGGAGTAGGACACCATCAGTACATTGAGAATTATTTAGATATACAGCTTCTTCCAATTCTAAAAAAATAGTCTCAATCTTTGAATGTGCCCTTACCTTCACAAATGCTCTGACAAAGATTAAACCGGACAGAGGTACTGTTGGTAAGAATGAACTTAAACTCTGAGACTGAGGTAAAGACAGTTTTGAAACAGCATTTTTCCCCCATTTATGAGTGCTCCTTGATCCCCAGCTGCCACTGGATTTGCAAGTGACAGTTGCAATTAGGAACAGTTTTGCACAATTATAGCTAGTTGACCAACTCTGACCCTAGGATGTGGTGACAATTATTCATGGCTTGGTTGCAACCCATTGTGATTATTACAATCTACTTTACTTGGGGCAATTCTTAAAAAATGCCTCAAAACTGCAACTGAGACAAAATGTAAGCAGCCAGACAACTACTTGCACATAATATAGGGATCATATGATATATATAGTAAAAGACCTGATTGGATATCAAATGCCTACCAGGCACATTTAAGATGTTGGTGGTGACTATCAAAAGCCTAAATGAGGGGTTTCCAACCTTAAGACTTGTGGAGTTCAATTCTGAGAGTTTAAGTCCATAAGACTTAAAGTTACCAAAGTTGGGTGCCTCTGGTCTAAATAATCTAGAATCTAATTATATGTGTGATCACTCCTCCTATAATTCTGCCTGTTTATTAAGATCAGTAGTAAAAGCCCTTCTGAAGATGCCATACTGCTAGAAGCTCAACAATCAAGTAAATAGAAACGAGAGTCCTACCGTGCAGCTTGCCAGTTAAAGAAAACATTCTCTAAAGGAGTTCATTTGCTCCTGATCGTTCCAATATTTAGATTTGGTAAAAGTATACCATTTTTTCAAACATTTACCTGTTAATTATTAATATATGAAACATACAGATTCTATGGATATATGCATGTGTATATGGTTAAGTATATAAATTTTGTATGTTTTATTGCTGTAAACCCCTCTGGGTATTGTTTTCTCAGAAAGATAGGAAATGAATCCATCTATATATTATCTGATATATATCTGATATTAATACACTTGAGAAAGTCCAGAAATATTTCACAAGAAGAGTTCTCCACTCCTCTACTCATTGCAGAATACCTTATGCCACCAGACTTGAAATTCTAGACCTAGAAAGCCTAGAATTACGCCGCCTTAGGTCTGATCTAAGTATAGTACATAAAATTATATATTGCAATATCCTACCTGTCAATGAATACTTCAGCTTCAATCATAACAATACAAGAGCACACAATACATACAAACTCAAGGTAAACCACACCAAACTTGATTGCAAGAAATACGATTTCAACAACAGAGTGGTCAATGTCTGAAATATTCTACCTGATTCTGTGCTTTCTTCCCCAAAAACTTTAACCTTAGACTGTCTACTATTGATCTCATCCCTTTCCTAAGAGAAATAAGAGAAATAGACATAGGGGGCGTGCATAAGTGCATCAACGTGCCTACCGTCCCTGTTCCTTTTTATTTTTATTATATGTATCCATTTCATGTATTCATAACTATGTTTATACTTATACCTGTTATCTTATAATTACTTGACAAAATGAAATAAATAAATAAAATTATATATATATATATAAACGCAAAATGCCACTCACGTATCATCACAAAATCTCCAGAACCATAAAGCCTACAAATCTGGCATGTATGTTCCTCTTGGCTTCTAGGAGCTCACTAAGAAAAGACTTTTCAAAATGACAATTAGAGAATTAGTATTTTGTATATTATTATTAACATGATGCTAAGGAGTTCTATTCCTCCTTCCCACCTGAAAAGAAATATCTTCCAAATGCAAAACACAAGCAGAGTAGAGGAATTTCACTTTCAGTTTTAGTTTTAGTTTCACAGCACCAAGTAGCTTTACTACAGAACAGTTGAGCTAAGCAATGCCCAGGCACCTTGTTGTCTCCTTCTTACTCACACAGCAAACACTGTTTCAGTTTCCAGTTTCTGTTTCAGGATGCTAGCCAGATGAATGCCTATGGATGCTGGTAGGCACAGGCAGAACTTTTTCCCTTATTTTCCTCCCCAAAAACTAAGCCCGACCACATAGTTTCGTAGCGAAGCATGGTTATTGAGCTAGTGAAGAAATATGGTGACAAAACCTTTTTTTAAAATGTGGCTCCTATAAACACCAAGGCATTGAACTGTTTCAGCTTCCCAAATAGCATCCAGATAGGATTATTGAATTCATACATCCAACAACACTTTCATTTATCATGTAAAATATTAGTTAGAAAAGAAAATAATTTTAGTTTTACTTATTTAAAATATTATGCAATTACAATATCCTCAGATTGGACATGCAAGCTGGAGAAAGAGAATGAATTTGAGCTAACAAATGGAAAGCCACAGTTGTATGAGTTTCATTAAACGTATCAGTGGTGAACTCCTTCTGAGAACATTTTAAAGAAATGTTTTAATAATGAAAACAAGCAATCGAGCATTTAGGTCATACAGAAATACAGAAGCATTATTTTGACCACTGGAGGACTCTAATCTTTTTCAATTATTTGAGAAAAGAAGGAGCATGCTTCACATAAATAAATCAAAATAATCAGTATTTCTATAAAATGTACTTTCTGCTATGTAGATTTTTCCACAAAATAATTATTTCTTTGGAAACATAATGAGCAGTGGTGGGATTCAAATTTTTTTACTACCGGTCATAAGGGTGTGGCTTGGTGGGTGTGGCAGGGGAAGGATACTGTAAAATCTCCAGTCAGAGGTGGTATTTGCCGGTTCTCTGAACTACTCAAAATTTCCACTACCGGTTCTCCAGAACTGGTCAGAACCTGCTGAATACCATCTCTGATAATGAGATGTTCCAAATTTGTTGCATAAGCTGATAGGAAGGGCCATTTATTTTTCCAGCAATGTTTATAGGAGCAGGTTGTGGGAACTGGATTCACATAGTAAGAAGCTGGATAATGCTGGGTTCAAAATAATCAAGTCCTATGTTTTCTGAAGATGAGTTAGAGTGTCAATTACTTGACTCTTTTTGGGAATTCAAGTAAGATTAATATTCAAAAATAAATATAATAAATAAAACTATGATTAAATACATATAGAAAATATGAAACATTTAAAAGATTTATATTTAGATTCAAATAGAAGAAAAATTGGAAAAGTCCAAAAAGCGTTAGAGGAATAAAACATTTAAATTAAATTTTTAAACAACAAATCAGGGTAGGCAGAATTGAATTCCAAGAATTAGATCATTCCCTGATAGAAGATTTAAAGATGGAACTCAGGGCTATGTGAAAGGTAGGTATCTCAATTAGATATCAGCATCTGGAAAGCACCTAATATAGCTGCCTTTGGTTTTGCTGTTCTACTCTTTTTCTGTCTTTAATTTCTTTTAGGACAATCTGACTGCTGAGATCAAGATTTTGTCCCTAACAGCAACACCAAAAGGTCAAAACGAGATGTGGAAGACATTTACTGGGGGTATAAACTGATACAATTAACTCATTTTAAATTCTGGACCCTAACCCTAATTTTCTCTGGATGAGTGAAGATCCTATCAATGACATATATAGTAGCAGAGTAACTTCAGATGATCTCAGTGAGATCCCTTCTAATTGTAATCTGTGTTGCTTCGTTTACTTTAAAATATAAACAAGGCCTTCTGTACTTGGCTGAGGCCTCTGCGAATTTAGCTGTTCATAAACTCTAACCATGATGGCACTTCTGCTTGTATAGTGTTGTATTGTTAACTGGACATAGTCACCAATGAATTTGATTCTCAAGCCTCACTTTCAAGACATTTACGTATGCTGGCTTCCCTCCCAATGTGACAATGGGACTTT
Source organism: Bungarus multicinctus (assembly GCA_023653725.1). Classification (NCBI taxonomy): domain Eukaryota; kingdom Metazoa; phylum Chordata; class Lepidosauria; order Squamata; family Elapidae; genus Bungarus; species Bungarus multicinctus. The sequence continues at coordinate 108,423,651 of CM042836.1, forward strand.
GTATATTTTGCATGAATAATATTTTACTGTGTTCCATTCCTAAGTGCTAGAGTTGAAATTGTTTGAACAATATTCTGGAATATTTTAAGGTAAGAATTGTGCCCTTCTCTCAAAAGGAAGTGTTCAGATAGTATTGATATGTCTTATGTCTGATTGGTAACTCTTTAATAACTGGTTTTCACTTTGAATGGAGTCTGGTAGATAGAGATCATATCAGTTTGAATCAGGATTCAGCGACTGAAATCTACAAGACTGCCTATCAGTGCTAAGAAATTAAGACATTGGCCATTCGTATATTTTCTTACCTTTGAATTATGTAGAAATGACCCTGTCTTATTCTCTTCTTATTTACAATCATCTTATCCTATGCTTCCTTATCTGCTGCTTTAATTGGAATTAAGGCCATGGTGTAAATAGGAATCTGTGGGATGTCCTCCTAATATCCAGGTATGAAAAGTTTGGAGGATGTTTGAACGTTAAAACCACATGGTTTTACAACCCATCCTCTATCTAGCAATAACATTTTACTTAGACCAGTAAGGTTCTTTGTCACATACTTTTTCAACTTATTCTGTAAAGGTCAGGATATGCAAGCGGTTTAATTAGTCCAGGCTGTAAGTGTAAATCCAGAAGCTTAAAGCTTTGTGTGGTTCAGCATTCCAACTGAGTAACAAATGTCTCCCAGAACTCCTTATTACTTTAAAATTAAAGATTGTTATTGAAAGGAAAGCATGTTGGTTCCGGAAGGCAAGAAATACAATGTAAGAGTCTGCTTTTTATTGGATGAACTTTGATTGGTGGAAATTTAGTCATGGCATATCATGCTTAAGATACAGTGAAAAGCTGAAGGAATCAGTATTTTCAGATAGATTCAGAATTAATATTCTGTCTGGTTTCATTAAATAATTCAAATGTCTTTACTACTGGGAAGCTTTGCTTTTTTTAAAAAAATAATTAATTTCAGTTAGACTTGTGAAGCAAATCTTATCCCTGGATTCTATGTTGTTTATCAATTTTTAAGGCATTATTTATGCATCATGTTTTCTTCTGGAGCCCAAAGTTGGCAGAATCTGAAGTTGCTGATGCAAAAGAAGGCATGGTTAATGGTGCTTTGGGAAAATCCCTAAGAATCACCAATGATAATATCTGTCCAAACTGTACATCTAGATTGGTTTGTTTCCTGCTCCCCACCCCCCAAGTATTGTGTGTTGTGTAATTTGCTGAGCAGTCCAAGCACATTTTAAGAAATGAAGAAATTTGGAACAAACCCATTAAATTAAGCAGAACAAGAAACGACAAAGCTCCTTACTGAAATTTGACCAATTGATGGAAATTAATAGTGTAGTTCTTTGTCCTTTGAAATGACAAATGGATGTTAACTTAACACAGGATTTGCACTGAACCTCAGGGAAATCTACAACCCCACCCCTTCATAGTGGAAATTAAACAAAAAAATTCACTTGTGCACACATTCATCACATGACCATTTATAAATAAATAAATACCCATTTCACTTTGAAAGTTGTGGTCCTTTCCATCAAATCCTGGCTTGCGTGTGTGGTATGGTTTTTCATTCAACCCGGGTTTCGGGTTTTTCATTGACCGAGGGCCCAGGGGAGGGGGGAGGTTGTGCTGGTTATTAAGGAAGATCTGTGTCCTAGGGAATCCACTACTCCTCAGATGACCGGATGTGAATTCCTCTTTGTGAAGTGTGGTTCCGGGGTTCAGATGGGCCTGTTGATCACATACCTGGCTCCCTGCTATGTGACATCGGCCCTGCCTGAGATCCTTGAGGTGATAGCCGGCTTGGTGGTTGAGACTCCAGGCTTATGGTCATGGGGGATTTCAATCTACCCTCGGCTGGCGGGACCTCAGGGATTGCTCAGGAGTTCATGGCTTATATATATGGATATCCATATATATATGGATCTTTGGTTCTTCGGGTTTTCTCCCGCGTAGAATTGGAAGTATCTAGGTGACGTTTCGATGAAGTCTCATTCATCATCTTCAGGCTTGTGTCTTCGGCCTTGTGCTTCTCAGAGTAATGTGAGCTTGCAGCTGCTTCTTCCTTTTAACTGCTAGTGGGGGTGTGACTTGATTGGGTGGGGGCTTGGCTGTGTTCTGATTGGCTCGGGGTGTGTTCTCATTGGTTGGGGGGGTTGGCTGTGTTCTGATTGGCTGGGGGTGTGTTCTGTTCCAGTGAGGGTTTGGTTGTACTCAGGTTATTTTAGTTGCTGGGGGATTTGAGCTGGTGAGCTGTGATCCTGCTTTTTGGCTTCGCGTTCGTGGTCGTGCCACATCTTCATGGTGGGTGTCAGTTCGCTTCATGTATGGGTTGTGGGGGTTTGAAGCAAGTAGTGATGCAGCTGCGGTGTGGCTTCTGGTCCATGGTCGTGTCTCATCTTCTGTGTGAGTGTGAGTCTGCTTTCTACATAGAAGTGTGGTGGCAGCTTCTTGTGTGGTCCTCGTGGGTGTGGGTCTGGTGTCCTTCTTCATGTTAGGTACTCGTTTGTTAATGAGGGTGGGTTTCCAAATGGCTGGTAGGCGGGAGGTGTCATCTCGTTTATTCATGCTGTGTGGGCGTTTTTCTATCTCTATGGCTTCTCTGATTATTCTGTTGTTGAAGTGTTCGGTTTTGGCGATAGTTCTGGTATTTTTAAAGTCAATCTTATGTCCTGTGGCTTTTAGATGTTGGACCAGGGAAGAGGTCGGTTCTTCTTTTTTGATTGAGTTCTTGTGTTCTTCAATGCGTGCACTTATTCTTCTGTTAGTTTGTCTGATGTATGTGGTGGGGCAGGAGGGATTTCATACATACACACACACACACATACACACACACACACACACACATGCATACATGATACACACACACACACACACACACTTATTTAATTATAACAAAAATGTAAATGCTTATGATAACAAAATAAAACATTCCAGGCTGGAAGCCTTCCTCCACCTGGCACCTTTCAAAGAGACAGAAGAGCAGGAGGTGTGTGTGTGTGTGTGTGTGTGTGTGTGTGTGTGTGTGTGTCTGTGCTGAGGGGGCTCGGGGCAACTGCCGCTGGGATAAGCAGAGGCAGAAAGGGGGCTTTGCTCTCCTTGGGGGGCAGCGTCCCTTGGCTGCCACTACAGGGGCTTCTCAGCAGGCATCTGCCTCCAGAAGGACTGCTGCTCTTGGTGATTAATTGGGGGAGGGGAGGGGGAGAAAGTGGGAGCTCCTTTCAGATCCCGGGTGGAGGATTGAAAGGCTCAGATCTGCAGCCAAGGAAAAGCTGGGGGGCGGGAGGTGGCTTTTCCAGTATCACCTGGAGACAGGCAAGGAAAGGTGTCCCCGGGGGCACTTCACTCATTTTAACACTTCGCTGCCAAACCCAGCCACAGCCAGTGATTATTTGGGGGTAGGAGGGAGAGAGAAAGCATCTCTCACATTACCAGGGGAGGAAAGGAGATGAAACAAAGCTCACTCTTTCACTGAGATCTACAAAATGCCAATCTACTATGTTCCAGGAGTTCTTCGAAATCATCAAATGCTCCCACTTGCAGTTCCCATGCCTCCTGGCTCAGGTCCCTGAGATGCACACTCCCACACACGGTGGCAGCGGCAACAACAGTGCCCTCCCCCAGCGCCCACTGTCAGCTCTCCCCATTAGTTTTCTAGCTTTGAACTGATCCCGGCTCTCTCTCTTTCCTCCCCCCCGCCCACGTGCAGGCAGGAAAGGAAAGGGAGATGGAGCCGTGCACAGCTCTCCCTTTTTCCAGCCCTTGCTGCCTCTCCCAACATTGAAGCCTCAGAAATGCAGACAAAGCCGCCACAGCGGTAGCGCCTTGAGTTGCTTGCTTCTCCACTACTGCCTCCTCCTCCTCGAGCACCACTTCCTTCTCTGGGTAGGGCGATTCTTAACTAACCGAGCATGCTAAGGCAACTCAAGGTGCTACCGCTGCGGCGGCTTTGCCTGCATCTCCGAGGCTTCAATGTTGGGAGAGGTAGCAAGGGCTGGAAGAGTGGAGAGCTGTGCATGGCTCCTTCTCCCTTTCCTTTCCTGCCTGCACGTGGGCGGATGGAAAGAGAGAGAGCCGGGAGCAATTTAAAATTAGAGAACTAATGGGGAAGAGCTGACAGCGGACACTGGGGAAGGGGACTGCTGTTGCCACTGCCGCTGGCTATGGGAGCTGGTTGGTGCATGCATTTCAGGGGCTTGACTCCAGGGTCCCTTGGAGAGCTGGGAGGTGCAAGAACTGCGCAGCCCAGATTAATTGCTTTTGGGGGGCATTTCTTCTACGGCCCACCAAAATTTTTCCATGGCCCACCAGTGGACCGTGGCCCACCAGATGGTGACCGCTGTTCTGAATCATTTGGACTCATTTTTGGAGATTGGAGGAGAGAAAGTTGAGCAGACTAGAAGACTTTGCAACTGACTGCTAATTTCAGAATGACACTCAGATGAAACTTTCATTCTGTCTAGTGCAGGTTGAGCTCTAAAATTATTATGTGCAATACTGTGCACTAGTTTATTCTAATAATCAAAAATATGTACATTAGATGAACATACACATAGTGTATGCATATGTTTGGGGAAAGAGGATGCAAAAATATGTAATAGTAGAAATTTTAGTTGGAGAACTTGTATATTCAGTTATACATGAACAAGGTTGTTTGGAATAATAGACCTACGTATGAAATTTATGTGCAGATTGTGGGTTTGTGCAAATCTTTGAAGGTCTAAGCTGCTTTGCTAGCTAGTGAAACTTGTTATTTCTAAGTATAAGATGAAGTGACCACACTGTCATGGGTTGTTCTGCTTCTCAGCCCTTTCTTGTTCACACTCAAGAGTATTTCAAGATTGAGAGGAACCAATTTCTGCACCATTGGCTGAAGAATTTGCATAGTTCCCTATTCTTCCCTATTCTTTTGGAAGAACTGCTTGGGATCTCATGTGAGCATAACACTATTTATTAAAACAGGCATGTCTACCGTTTAGGATTTTGCACACACCTGAAAAATCCTATCATTTTAATTAATCAAATCATTAAATGAATGTGTTTTTGTTGCAACTCTTAATGGTGACTTATTTTTTTCCCTTATGGGAAAAGACGAGTCTGTTTTAATGAATAGCAAGGAGAAGCTGTTCTCATGTGAGTCTGAAGTACTTCTGAATAACTTATGAAATACGAACAATTCTACAAGCCAGTATACTGTGGTTGTTAAGATACTGCATTAAGATCAGGAAATCCACACTGAATAAATAACTTACTGAGTGATTTTCATCCATTCATTCTCATCTCAACTGCTGCAAAGAGTGTCACTTTTGTGCAGATAAACAAAGCAATTACCATTTCCACCAATGGAAGTACCAAGAAGGCAGTAAATAAATGTAATGAAATAAATACGGTTGATCATGGGGTTTTTATCCTGATGCATCAGTAGCAACTTTAAAAGAAGTAAAAAAAATTAAGATGACCAATGCCCAATTTATTGACACTGGTACATGTACAAAAAAGGATACAACTTCAATCACACAATCCCAATCAGCATCTTGACTGTTTTGACTTCTATGATGTCCCTGTACTGTATATTTTTAAAGCACTGCTTGAAATTGTGACTATTATATAAAAATCATCAAGTCTCCTATCCATTTTGATTCATGAACAAATATTTTCTGCAGTACCATGATCATACTTCACCAAATAACTACTGCAAACTTTGACTGAAACAGAGTGTTTTCCTTTGCACAGTATATTTATTACCTTATAGAGATGTGTATATTAAGGAAAATTAGATGAAAATGTATTTATAGTTCCATGATAACTTTGGTTGCTTTTGATACACTCATAAGGAGACAAGGAAAACAGTCAAGATGAAATGGGAAACTGAATGACACAGAAATTTACAAATTTGCCTATGCCAGAAAAAAGAAAAAGAGCCTTTTCGCCAGACATTTATATTAATGTTGTAAATTATTTCAACTCTTTCTCATCTGTTTTTGAGACACATTACTAAATTTACATTTTGATACCCACATGTTAAGGCATCATATAGCATTGGCAATAGTACATGTTGACAAATATATTTCAGTAACTTACATTTATAGTTTTTTTTAAGCAGAATATATTTATTGAACACAAACATGCAAAGAAGTGTCAAATGATTTGTTTGAAAGTTAGCTGACAAATTTTCAGAGGCAGCAGGACAGGGTTAACAAGCAAGCTCATTTGCATTTATAGAGAGGAACATTTCATTTCAAAAACATGACCAACAAACCTACAATTACATGCCTAATGCAGAATATATCAATCATATTTTTATTTTATTTATTTTACATATCAAATTTGGAGAGTTCCCATCTAACTTACAGAGCTAGCAATGTGTATGATTAAAGCTGGATAAGATTTGGAAATTCTGTTTGTGATTATCCAGGTCTGGCTACAGCTGGCAATATGTACTTATGCCTAAAAAGAATAGTTTTAAAGATGTTTGGGGTTCAGAAAGAACGAGAGAGAGAAAATGCAATAAGAGAAAGCAGATAAGGGAAATTTTTTAAATTATTTTCTGATGATCAATTTTGCTAAGGCTTCACAGAAATGCTATACAGATTAGAAAAGAATTATGGTATGCTCAAAGAGGGACCTAAAATTCTAGCACCAGGAATTTAAAAAAGAAAGAAAGATGTCAAACTAAAAAAAAAAGTCTGTGAGGACTTAATTCATTTCTTTCATGTATTTATTTCAACAGGAATGTATCCAAACTCACTAGAAAATATAGATTTCCAAGGGAAAGTCAATAAAAGCATAATCCCTGCTCTTACCCCAACCTTCCCCACCTCCATCCACCAGCATATAATTATAAATTCTGCTGTAACTGATTTCTAATTATTCATTTAATAATAAAGTATTTTCCATCATATAATATTGGTTGACTATCTAGTTGTCAGATTTTGTTTGTAAGCCTTCTGTGTGAATACCCTAGATCAGGAAATTGGATTAACCAAATAAACATCTGAAGGTATCTAATTCTAGATACATAAAGAGTGTAGGAGTTCTGCTATTACATCATCCAGATTCCAGTGTGCCACAAAAGCAGAAAGAATCTCTTATTAATGGCATCTCCATAGCAAAACTGTGCTTCTGCTCAGAATACACAATTTACCAATTTATCACTTATTATAAGCCAAGATCACCTACTCATCATGTCACTTATCTAATGCATAATGTTAAAAAAAGTAAAAAAAAAAAACCTTCCCAAATCCCCCCCCCCGCCATTATAAAATTGAGGTTCTGAATATTCTGAATATTTAATCATCAGTCCCAACCCTATATTCACCATCATTCTGTGATGACTCCAAATGACAGAATGCAATATCCTGTCTAATCATTTTTTTCCAAGTCCACATGCAGATGGATTTTAAACAACTGTCTTTTCCAAGGGACAAAATATGAAAAAAAAAATAGTCTGGAAATTTGTTCTTTGTCATTGTATTATGAGGCAACCATGCCAACTTACTCACAGCCTGCTTTCCAGTTTTCAGCCACAGATATTAAGAGCAACAGAGAGGAAAAAATAGGAATTAAAGTAAAACATGTAGATATCTACCAAGAAAATGCTGTTTCTAGGAGCTAAATTGTGCTATTATCCAGAGTATGATTGTCTACCTCCAATGATAAATTAATATCTCCAAGGATACTTAATATCATGGTATGAAAGTGAACAATCTTAATAGTCAATTATGTCCCTTAAGGGTAGCCTCTCACCATCCTCCTGGTTATGTCTATAAATGCCAGTGGCAATGACACTTGGATTGGTCTCATGAATATAGCCAATTTCAAACCATTACAATGGACCAGAATTAAAATAAAATAATATCTTTATATATTATTATTTGCATGAGCCTTGGTTAGAATGCTGTACTGTAAGCTACTTCTGCTGGCTGCTGGCTGCCTGCATTTTGGGAGATCAAATCTCATCAGGCTCAAGGTTGACTCAGCATTTCATCCTTCTGAGGTGGGTAAAATGAAGATATAGATTGCTGGTGGTAAGATGCTGACTCTGTAAATCACTTAGAGAGGGCTATAAAGAACTATAAAGTGGTATATAAGTCTAAGTGCTGTTGCTATTACTATTTCACTACACGATACACACGCATACGAACTACACTTAATATTAGCCAAAATGTTTTGTTTTATCCAGAACATTATCCATCCATTTCTCCATCTCTCCATCTTTTTATCTATCTTTCTAGTTAGCTATCATCTATCCTAATGCTAAAATCCAAGCTTTCCAGCTAAGTTTGCATGAAGGATTGCTCTGCATATTATCATCCATGGAGGGAAGCACCTTTCAATCATCACTGATTAATACTGAATCAATGCTGGCAGTATAGAGCTGTTTAAAATATCTGTAGAGAGACACACAACTCCTTGTAGATAGACTTTCAGTAGGATATAATGGGGCCATTTTGACCATTATAGTCATGACATTATTAAGCATTCAGAAAGTATGGACATTCCTTTCCCAAATCTAATTATTGTCACCCATAATATAACAACAGAGTGGCACTTGATATGCATTTCTCCTAGGCCATTTGTTGCAATGTGCCAGGAAGAAGCATGAAAGAGAATCTGAGACAGAGGTGGTATTCAGCAGGTTCTGACCAGTTCTGGAGAACCGGCAGCAGAAATTTTGAGTAGTTCGGAGAATCGGCAAATACCACCTCTGACTGGAGATTTTACAGCATCCTTCCCCTGCCACGCCCACCAAACCATGCCCACAGAACTGGTAGCAAGAAAATTTGAATCCCACCACTGAAATTTTGAGACATTCTGCTGCCTAATGTAGACAGTCCTAATAATATTTCTTATGATGGTAAAAATATAATAATAAATAATTTAGCTGTTTAGTATTTTTTCATGAACTACAAAAATTAAACCACATGGTAGGGCTGACCTTGATAATAATGAAGTATACAAAATAATGGAAGTTGATGACTTAAAGTCAGTTGCGTAGGCTTGTAAAGTTTCCTCTTAACCTCTACACATTCACTGTGCTATGTTCTGTATTCAGTTTTGCAGCAGATAAGCTAAATTCATTTCTTTTCTTTACAGAGAGTCATATTATTCCTTGAAATGCAAAAATGAATAAACGTCCATTTCAGTTTGGATCAGTTTCTCATTTTCTTCTGAACATAAATTCATGTCGGTTTCTTTCTATACCATTGTGTGCATTCAGAAAAATATGTTTGAAGATAGGTACATGTTTTGTTCACATTATCTTTTAATTTATTCAATTCTGCGTAGATTTGTTCTAATACGAGTGATTTTTACAAGCTATTTACCATTAATTTAACACATTTTGCATTTATATCACCTTAAATGCATTATTTTAAATACTGAACTAGATCCATAAATTCTGAAAAGTGCAGGTTTGTTTTCAGAATATGGGGGGAGAGAAATGATGTCTTTATGTATAGGGTGATTTTTAAAAAAAAAAATTCATGAGGGCTTTTTCCCTCCCCCTCCCAAGCGGTCATGAGGAAGAATTATTATTCATTACTTTTGATTATTAAATAGATACACAACATTTTATGGGTACATGTAGAAAGTAGACTTCACATTCATTAACATAATAGCAAAATAAAGCCCTTTATGGTAGTATATGATATGCAATAATCCTTCCTAAAAAGGCAGCTTTGGATTCACTGTACCACAGTCTCATTTATATGGTTATCGATGTCCTCCAGTTCCATCTGCCTTTGTTCTTCTGTCCCAGATTCCCCAGCAATTCTTACTAAGCCACATAATTTTCTCGCTTAAGTGTTGCTATAGAACCCAGATCAGTCACATAATATTAATCAGTGGAAGTCTTCTATGAATGCAATTTCATGAATGGCAAACCTTTGGAATCAATTGATCCCATATTGCATTTTACCAGTCCTTTTAAAGGAATACCATATCCTTTTTTTGAGTAATAGAAGCTAATAGAAAATGATTTGTGGACATTTAGCTGCAACAGATGATCCTTAAGCCCAGGATATCAAAAATTCTGTACAAAAAACTCTCTCTCAAATTTCTCAAGGGGCACAAATGGAACACATTAGCTCATCATTATAAAGAGCATTAGAGGGGATATGATTCTAACAGTCATTCTGATAGCTAATTGTATTTTAAGGTATTGCTCAGCAGCTCTGGAACTGGCACAGTTTGTGTTTGTTGTTCTGTTCCATTGTGCCTGGTCTATTTAGACATATCTGATTCATAATCTACTTTGATTCTATCATGCTTGATACAATGATTGCAAAAGCCATATTTTTAATTGCAAAAGGCATATTTTCATTCTTTATGTGGGTGGTACTTTTCCACAGGACAGTTGTCCTCTCCTGGAAGCTGGCCACTAAAAAGGAATGTATGAAAATCATTGCTCAAAGCCAATTTACCCTTATATAAAGAAGGATGCCTGAATATCTATATGAATCATGAATCAAATTCTTCCAGTCACCCACTGTATGGTCGAATTCGACCAGATGCCAAGCCAGAGAGTATCAGCCAATGAGTACTGTCACCCCCTCTACTTCAAACATGTCAACAGTCCAGTCCTCTATTGTGTGAGTTTATTTCTCTATTTTCACAAATGAAATGCAAATATGTGTTTGGCATAAGCACATGCAACCTGTGTATTTATTAATACATATCAGTGCACATTTGTCTGTTGGTTTGCAAAACACTTCTGCAAAATCATAAGTACAGTAAAAATCCTCCAAATCTTAATGTCTCCAGATTAGCTTTGTTGTTTCCCCAGCACATTTGGAGAGTGTTGCTTTGGTGGAGACTCACATGCCTACATGAAGAGCTTGTCTAGAACAAGGCTAGGTAAAGTACAAGGTGGGAGAGACATAGAAGGCAATTTCTCCAATGGAAAAACAAATTCTCTAAACCTTTGAATACTTCCATTGGGCTGGGAGTTTCATCCATTTCCCAAGCTTGCTTTCAAAGAATTATTAGAAAGTAGAATTGTTAGAAATGTGTAGCCTATCACCATTGGTTTGCAGAAAACATCAAACAATCAACAGGGATGCCCAAGAGCATAAAAAGAAGTGTGTGTGTGTGTGGGGGGGGGAAGTCCTGTATAGAAGAATTCAGAAATATCAGCAGGGTCAAATGTTTGTCTGATCTTCCATGGTTAGCATATACAAGAAAGATTACAAGACAGAGAGATGGAGGTGTGGGAAAAACTGTAATAGAACCACAAGCAAAAGACAAAAGAAGTCTACAAATCCCAATTTAAATGAATAAAGAGCTGCCTCAAAAAATTCAAACTCTTTTGAAGAGTTGGAATAATAAACAGTATTATAAATTATACATATTAATGAAATGGGATTTACTCATAATAAAGCTTCTTGTTTATTTTACTCATACCTATTTTTATGCTCATGAAATATTGGTTAGGAGAAGTGTAATGTTGATAGCAATGCGACATCATTGTTATTCTTCCACTTTCAGAAAATAATTGTACTGTGTTTATAAAACCCCATCCATTTATAAAAGCAAAACCACAACTTGACGGCCTGAAAATATGCATTATGAAAACACTATTTTGTTTGTTTATTTTAGACCAATGAACTGGATCTTGAGATAATGAAAAAGGGGCCATTGGATCTCATGGAACAAAGAGCTTGCAATAATTTGTTTAGCTACCTCTTAGCTAAATTAATCACTTTTTTTAAAAAAAACTTAGAGCTTATACAAATGGGACTTAATACCATCACATAGAAAACCCAATCCAGTGAATGTTTGATCCATGCACATAAATGTATTTATACCTCTGAATTCTTCTACATTAAAAGAGGTCTAGTGAATAGAAAGAAACTGTCACAAAGAGATTCATGTATGATATAAATGCACATTGAACATCTTCAACTATATCCATTCTATCTACGCTGGTCACCTCTTTAATAATTCATCTTTTAACAACAGGTGATCAGTGATCAGCCATATGCATCTAACTAATACCAATCATAGTGTAGTATATATATAATGTGATAAAGAAATAATAATAAATTATAATGGCCTAATAAGATGATATAATTTTATCTCACTATCCAATCGAACCTGAATGGCACTCAGTTGGGGGACAATATATTTATCATCTTTACTCCAAATATTTGAAAATGCATTGTAGATGTTTGGTTGATTAATATAAGGAAACATGCCATTATATGCTTTTGAACATTTTAATACAGAGTAACACCTGTGCTCTTGGTTGAGCTCATCCATTCATGCCCCATCATGGTATAGATAATCAGAATTGAGGGGAATGTCCAGAGGCAGAATGTGACGAAACTTTCAATCAGTTCTTGCAATTCTTTTTCCCAATTGTTAGAGAAAAGTTGGATCTACTGTCACTTTCCATTGCTCTTTTATAAACAATAATAGGATGCTAAAAGGTGTCTGCTCAGTGAGAAAATGGAGAACATGGTTTGCAGAGCAATGAATAAATGTTACTTTACACCATATTATTAGAGCATGTATATTCATAGTGGGCCAGAATAAAGTCGGTCCAAACAATAGGATATGCAACTATAGACCAACGTAATGAAGGTGTTATAAAATGCCTTAGGAATGGTTGCTACATCTGAAAGGTAACATATGTTTTTATAAACAAACCAATAAAGATGACCTGTTAGTTTTGTATGAGCTTGGACTCCTGTAGAATTGTCTTAGGTAAATCCAACAGGTGTATAAAAACTGTGCTTTTTTGTTGTTGTTGTTGTTGTTGGATAATTTGGAAGATTTTTGTTTTTACCATAATAGATCATTGAAAAGAGAATATTCAAGCTCTATTCAAGAAAATAAGGAAATATTATACAAGTATGCTACATTGATTTTCCCATCCTAACTAAGCTTGCTAGGGTCCGCAAAAGAGATTCCTGAAAAAGACTTAGGAAAAGACTGAAACAAGTCAAGGAAATTAAGAAAAAGTCATTCATATTGTTTTTGCCCAATTTTCTTCAACTCAAGATAATTTGCCAAGCCTGCTTATGTAGCTCTGGATTCAATCTACCCTCCTTAAATTGATGCATAGGCATATTTTTTTCCCAATATAAGATCTGCAATGATATATCACTCCCAAACATTATTTCTTAAAACTCAGGGGTGGGATACTCTTGGTTTGGACTGGTTCAGGTGAACCCCTTGTTCCAACTATCAGCTGGCTCAGAACTGATTCATTTTGACGAGAATGTGGGCCTGCCCACCTGCCTCTGCTCTTTCCTGTCCTTTATGTCTTTCTGTTAGAGCACAGTTGATTTGTGTGTCAGAGCAGTTTGCTAGGCCTCAGCTGTTTTCTTCAGCTGCAGTTGAAGGTAAGTATTACCTTTTTAAAATGCGGAGCAGGTGCGCGAAGTACTCGCTCACCGAACCAGTTGTTATACCGGTTGAATCACACCCCTGTTAAAACTATACTATAACAGGGAATATGCTCATGAACACTTTGGATGTGTTAGGTTAACTTATCCTGGATCCCTCTACATACACACACAAAGATGGGTGCCTCTAAGCCTAGATGGTAATGTTGCCACCAGCCACTTTTCTCCAAAGAAATCCTCTCTAGCACTGAATTATTCTGAAAAAGATAAAATGACAATCTCTTTTCATGCTTTCCTTCTGTAGTTTAACCAAGCAGTGAAATTATACTAAAGCTTAGGTTTATTTCAAAGTGACAACCACGGAATCAGAAAGAATTCCATCTTCATTATGTATGCCAAGGCTAAGGAAGTAGAGGGGGAAAGGGAGAGAAGGGGAAAATATATGTGAAAATAACTTCATGTTCCTAGGATCTATTAGACATTCCATCACCACAATGTCAGAAAGGATGATCTCAGTCTCTGCTCCCTCAGTTGGGACTACATGGGAACAGACACAAACATACTGCACAGGTGGAACAAATGTTCTATAGTGCAGATCATTTTCTACAAATAAAAATTCACTTCTAACCCAGATGGATTTTGCTATTTTCTGGATCTCCAACCAACTGCTAAATTGGGACTTCTCCTTTCCTGACCTTGAGTTATCCTTAGGAAGAGATGCCCCTACATTTTTGGTGATAAATAAACATGAATCTATCTGCCTCTTCTTTTTAAAAATTTCTGTACAAAGGAAACTTTCCACTCCTGATTGGTTGCTCCTGAATTTCTGGAGCTTTGATCATTTCTCTGATAACTACCTGAACTGACAGATCAGATTAGATTTATTAAACCTTGTATGACTGATCAGCTTTCTTGATGCAGTGAATGAAGAGAAATCTCATCTATAGAGAGTTAAAAGAAAAGATCCTAAAAGGAAAAATTCAGATTTTCTTTTCACTCTTTATGGTCAGATTTTGGAGGATGAGATTTTGTCTCATTCACTGCATCAAGAAAACAAAAATCTAGCTTGTTTGGGTGAATGAAAAGAAACAATATGAAAAAACTGTATTAATTGAAACAGAGAGATTAGAGATGGAAAAAGAGGAAAGGGTGGTACAGGAATAGATTATCTTTCTTTCTATTGCGCTATAAAACATTTTTTTAAAAAACTAAAGTGAACTTTGAATCAAGTCCCAATTCCAGGTGACTTGGACACATCCCTTTAGGTTTTTTTTTTTATATATATATAATAATATCAAGGTAATTTGTTACTGACTACTTCTGGGGTTTTTTTTTCCATGTCCTAATCTAGCCTATAGTTCCTGACATTTCCTGTTGGTCTCCCATTCAGTTACTAAGCTGGTGGGCACTGCTTAGGTCTCTGAGAACTGTAAGTAGCTTGAATCTGTGTGGGAAACTGGATAGTGCTGCCACCTTCCAGAACACATAGACGTACTGAGCAGCTACTTATAGATCATTTTTGGAGATCTGAAAAGAATGGGAAAGAGCTTGTATATGTGAGCAATGCATGCATTTTAGAAAAGCAAGATAGAAATGAGAAATTTTAAAAAACAGTTCTACATTTATACTGTTTGTCTCATTGTCACCTTCAATTAGCCAGTTTTTACAGACTTTAAAATGGAGTTCATTGCTTTATACCTACAATTGCACCATTGTGTTTCATGACAAAAAAGGATTTTTTTGGCTTGTTTTGCCTGAAAAATGATAGGCTGTTGAAAAATCTTCAAGCTTCTATACATTTTGTAGAGAAGCTAAAATAAGAAATCCTTATTATTACAGCCATAATTCATATGAAACAAACAGGTCAGTGTGCTGACATTTGAGAAAAAAAAATATTGCTGCAAAATCACTACAAGCAAATGGATATTAAATATGCACAGAAGAAATATGATTAAAGTTATTAACATCCTAGAGGACATGAGTAATAGCCACTGGAAAGGCATGCGACCAAGATAACACTGTTGGTTAGAGTTTCAGATTATTTACTTTTAGCCTTGTTCTAAATCCAACTTTTCCACATAAAGTAGGTATGCAATGGTTGCATACTAGACAAAATAACATATTGTGACATTACTGTTATTCCAATATATGTAGAAAATATTTATTTTATTTATTCCAATATATGTAGAAAAATTTTCTGAGCAGCATGGCAACCTAGTGGAGAAGACACTTTTCAATCCTAAGTAGTGGCAGATGTTTCTCTCCTAGGTAGCAAGTAAACAATATCTGCTATGAACTCTACATAGGTGTCAGGAAGGGCATCCAGACAATAAATGCTCAGTTCCATCCAGTTGTTCCAACTCTACCCTGAATAGGCACTACGGGGTCATAAAAAGGGAGGGTCTGTGTAGACAAACCCACCCACATACAATAAACATTATTGCATTTTTAGTATTCTTTGACATAGAGGTATTGAGTCATGACGACAATAAAAGCTGCATGGATATATGAAATAAATTCCCACAGGAAGGGCACCAGTCTGAGGAAGATTGGTTTAATATAAACACCCATAACTGGGCTATTTTATCTCCTTGATTCTTACATGCTTACTTTATTTATTTTAGTCAGCTGAAACTGACAAAATAACTCCTTTTCAACAAGGATATGATTTCAGCCACACTTTCCCCCAACTGTCAGCTCAGCAGCTCACTCCAAAGTACAGTTCCTGAAGCTACTTGCAGACCAGACCATTGCTGTATGGAGGATGTTGTGGGGTGATTCTAAGCTCTTCCTAGCTCAGGAAAGTCATAAAAATGGAGGTAAAATGGTTTCTCTGTTAGTAGTTGAAGAAACTTCTATCTGGAGAAAATTCCCTCTAGACTGGTCAGTTGGCCATGTTCATCGGATGTTCCCCCCATGTGTGTTTGCATAGTGACCTATCTGTTGTATTGATGCTGTGATTCTCTTAATGGGTCATTTCCATGGCGTCTTGCAAACTCACAAATAGAATAGAATAGACTACTTTATTGGCCAAGTGTGATTGGACACACAAGGAATTTGTCTTGGTGTAAATATGCTCAGTATACATAAAAGAAAAGAGACATTCGTTAAGAATCAAGAATCATAACATACAAAAATTAATGATAGTCATAGGGTACAATCAGAAATCAAATCATACTAGGAAAAAGTCAATATAAATCATAAGGATACAAGTGACAAAGTTACAGTCCTACAATCACAAATGGGAGTGGATGGGTGATAAGGAGTGATGAAAAGGTTAATATGTTTTCAGTTGAAATATCAGACTCCAATTACATTCTTTATTGCTTGAAATCCATTTTATTCTGCCATTTATATAACAAGAAATTATGGGAAGTAATAAACAAATATGAAAGAAGGTCTGCAGTTTGTCAACTAGAAATAGAATATGGGGATCATGCCATATTAACTTATATTTTTTAAAAAAAATTGGAAAGTTCCATGGCTCAAATTACAGGTCCCAGGTTCAGTCAAGAAAGCAGTGCTCAGAAATTCCACAGTCTGAGATAACGAACAGTGACTATCTGTTTCAATTCAGAATTCTAAGCTGGGAGGAAAAATAGTATAGTATAAATAGAGATGTGCTGAATTTAATAATCATGGAAAAGAGAGAGAGTTCTGGATAGTTATGTGAATTATTTTACTGATTTCAGGCAAGCCCACCACCCGGTCTCTAAGTATAAAATATTTCTTTATTTAAAAATCAAAAGAAGAAAAAGATAATGCTTATAAATTTTCATCCCAACTCATTTTGACCCAATGAACTTTCCCATGAAGTTTTGTCCCAATAGTGCTATTATACATTACACATTATATTACCACTAAATTAAATGTCCAAATTTAGAGGCAGCATGTAAAAAACTCAGGGAATAATCAACACTCTGATGTTATATTTACAAACTTCCAAGTTTCATTGGAAGAGAACCTTTAGGGATAATCCTCATGTTCTTATGGTAACTGGAGAATTTTATCATTACTCAAACAAAATGTCCTTCCAAGCAATAGAAAATCTATTAGGCAATGAATTCTTTCCATAAGACCATTTCTATCTATTTAGGAGAAGGATAACCTTGGCAAATGAAACATTTTAAAGCCTCACAAAAAAAAAAAAAAAAGAATTGTCTAGGCTATAAAACCATGTTGGGCCTGGGATTCAAGTGGTCCAAATCTGATTGGCTTCAGGTTGTCCATTGACCAATAATCAATAGGGCTGAAATCCTTGGCATCCACAGAGTCAGCAAGTAGCCTTCTGCTCACGTTCTACTCTGTGGCTCTTGATCTGGCAAACAATAAAGCTAGTAATGATGTGAAAGATTTCAAAGACTCTCTCTTGATTTGTCCTCTATCTGACTTGATTGCTTTGGGGGCAGTGTAATCTTCTTTAACAGTGCAGTTCCCACAGGACAATGAGCAGCTAGTCATTGGGCTGTGAACAACAAGGTAAGAATGATGTCAAGGATCAAGGATCACCCACTTAATAGCTATACATTTGGAGTCTGCTAACATTTTCTCAACCATAGAACAAATTGCAAATCTTAGTGGACAGGGTTGTTATTGTCTTTGTGATGGATTCATTGGCATTTTATCTACATACGGCTATCTCCAACTCTACGATCATTAGGATTTCAAATTAAGCAATTATAAGAAAGATAAAACACATTAGATAGGCTTTTTAAGAAGGGGGGAAATCATGTAAGAAAGCAATTATATGTTGAGAAATATTCTGAGAAGTGAAACCACAATTTAAGTGGCTCAGAAGATAGATTTATTTCAAAAAGTAATGAAATCCAGAATGCAAAACTTTAGCTTTCCAGTTTTAAAAGAAGAAAGCTGAGATATCACAACAATTTGTCCCTATTACATGTCATTTGAGGTTTTACAAACAGTTTATTTTCCCTGGAAAATTCTGTCCCACAGTCCAAATAATTGTACGGCTCTCCTGCTTTTGTGGCAGAGCTTCTGTTTTACTGTTGTTTTTCTTTTGAAAAGAGCCCATTTATACCACAAGACAAGCTGCTTTCACAAAGGCCTATCTACCATTAGCTGTGTGTGATTTTTATTTCTGGAAGAAGCCTAGGTTCACTCTGAAAGGAAAAAATAACTGCTCATTAAAAAAATGAAGAGAAGGGCCATGTTTATATCTCTTTTTTTTAATGCTCCACAACTGTTCAATTCTGGGATAAATCTCATTCCTGTTATAGTAGGAGAGAGAGAAATCTATCTTCCTGCTTTCTTGCTAACAACACTTCTCTTTTTATGGCTGCACTTTATGTAAGGAAAACCACCACTGTAGCAGTGGTGGTATTCAGCCGGTTCGCATTGGATTGAGCAAACTGGTAGCAAGGATTTGGCGTGGGTCGCCGAACTGGTAGTAAGTTCTGGATGGCCACGCCCCTGATCTGGTCGCCCTCCCACCCAATGCTCATTTCACCCCACCCTCCTGACATTCACCTAAGATATTTCTTTCTTTTCCCCCCCTCTCAACAATCAGCTGTACATACGATCAGCTATGCCGGGATACCCCTTGCTGAGGCACAGGAAGGCAAAAAATGAAGGGAGGGGCTCAGCCCCTCCAATTTTGCCTTCCCGAGCCTCACAGGAACCTTGTGGGAGTAAAAACGCCCCGCCCCCCCGAGACTCTTCTGAGGGGGGGAGGTGGCTGTAAAAAAACAAAACCAAAAGCCATTCCACCCAGTCACATGGCCACGCCCACCAAGCCACACCCACGAACCAGTACTAAAATTTTTTGAATCCCACCACTGCGCTGTATAATATAATGTGACATAGTTCAGGTAGTACTCGACTTACCACCACAATTGAACCCCAACATTTCCATTGATAAATAAGACTGTGGTTAAATGAGTTTTGCCCCATTTTATGATCGTTCTTGCCACCGCTGTTAAGTGAATCACTGCAGTTAAGTTGGCAACATGGTGGTTAAGGGAATTTGCCTTTCCCATTGACTTTGCTTGTCAGAAGGTCACAAAAGTTGATCCCATGACCCTGATACACTGGAACTATCATACATAAGAACCAGTTGCCAAGTATCTGAATTTTGATCATGTGACCATGGGAATGCTGAAATGGTCACAAGTATGAAGAAGGGTCATAAGTCATTTTTCTCTCTGCTGGTGTAACTTCAAACAATCACTGAATGAACAGTTGCAATGTGAGGACTACCTGGAGTTACAGATTTGGACTAGGATGATCCTTAACAATGGAGACTTATTGGGTGACTTTCTGAGCCCTATAGAAGAGAAAAACTTAACTATACCAGGTTGAGTTTCTGGAAGAGAGCCAGGAGATAAATCAAAGAAAGAAATAAAGAAGTCTGAGAAAATGGCATAGTGAGAAGCTAATCCATTTTTTTTTACCACTTTTCCCAATAAAGATGAAAATATTCCCATACTTGGCTTCTTTATGATGATAAACACAGATCTAGTCACAAATCTCTTATATCTGATTCCTCTCTGATTGCACAGCATTTGAAAAAGAAGTTGACTCGCTAAGAATAAAATGAAGAGGTTAGACAAGTGAGTCTTAAAAATATACTGTACCAAATAGAATATTTAACTATGGAACATCTAATAATCTGACAACAGATAGGCCCAAACACTGCACTGTCTGAAGACTCTGAAAATGAAGCTGTTTCCACCAGCATGAAAGTCATGAAGTTAATGATATTTGGCTGGTTTGATATTGTATTTTCTTAAATTCTTGGGTGTTGTTTCTTTTAGGGATTGTCCATATCAGGGGTCTCCAAACTTGGCAACTTTAAGACTTGTGGACTTCAACTCCCAGAATTTTCCAGCCAGCATAGCTTGATAAATAAACATAGCTGGCTGGAGAATTCTGGGAGTTGAAGTGCACAAGTCTTAAAGTTGCCAAGTTTGGGGACCTCTGGTCTATATGATGTGCTGACATTTATTTATATGGTATGGTTGTTCCTTTTTTTTAATAAACTTTGTTTATTACCCAGTGGGTACATTCTAGGTCTCCTTCCTTAAATGTTAACCTTTGATGAGCAACATTTGATGATTATCCAATGGGACATTGGTGGTTGGGGCAACCTTCTTGGTGATCAGTCCAGCCCTTTGGGTGAGCTTTCCACTTGAGATTTGAGGAACCCCTACCCTTTTAGCCTCTTTCATTGGCTAGGATGAGACTTTTTGGTCTGGTGCCTGGTGGGAAATTTAGTTTGTTTTTAGTTCTGTTTTTATTAATTGCTGCAAGCTGACTATTACATGAGGTAGCTGACCATATAGACTCTTCAAATACATAAATAACATAAATACTATTCATCTTAAAATTTGAAGGACTCATTCATATATGGTGGGATTCATCAGCCACAGACTTGCAAACAAACATTACCTCAAAGAAGTGATAGAGATGCTTCAAACTGGTTTTTAATTGTATTAAAAGAATCAATGTCTGAAAATGTCTATGGAGATTCTCAGTCATCCAGGTCATGGTTGACATCCAGGTCAAGGTTGAAGAAGCTTCTTGGATAAGAAGCAAAACATCTTCAAAGAAAAACCAGAAAGTTCACTTGCCTCTTGGAAAAGCACTTTTGGAAAGTGTCTAAAAAACCCCACTCATTTTGGAGACATGGCACCATTAACAGTACAAATGCAATTTTCATCCTTCCAGAGTGTCTTTGTAGTTTCTGTGAAATAGACACTTTCACGGCAAATAAATAATTTTGTATAATTAAAAACAAGGCTAATCACATAAAGGGCAAAAGTCCTTCCTAAAGACTAATTCCTCTTTGGATAGGATGTAGAAGTCATCACATCAATATTCTGGCCTAAGACCATAGCACACCTGCTTTGGAAAAACAAAACAAAAAATAAAATAAAATGGGTGTTGTAAAACACCTTTCCTTTTCCAGAGGCATCATTTGAAAGAATGAAAAAAAAAAAAAGGCTTCTTATATAAGATTTGTTATACTAACCTGCTTGTCCCAAAAATAGCAATATCCTTACTTCATTTTCATGAGAGATCTTGCAAAAGTGAGAGGGGACACCTTATTTTACCTAAAATGCTTCCATTCAGACATTATTCTGACAATTCATGAATCCATTATTTAATTTATCACAATTTTGTATGTTAACCTTTCGTGATTAATCCTACTCCCTCCCTAACCTAGACAGAATTTGGTATTTGCCTTTCAGCAGTCCCTTTTAACCTGCCTTTTTAAATGTGTCAGTATATATTAAAGTTAATACATTTTATTGCAAAATTTACTAACTACTAATGCTCTCAAAGCAATCATTTTGGGAAGGTCATCCAGTATACGAAATCATTTACATCCAATGATTTACTACTTGGATGATGGGAAATAAGCCTAAAAATAAACATTTGTGATATTGTAGGGGGAAAAGGGAATCCTCAAAGCAATCCTACTCATGTAAATGACTTGTGACTTGTGTTCCCCTATTGGGAAGCCATTTCATGTAGAGCATTTAGAGACAACAGCTTAAAGAAATAGCCCTGGAGACCAGCTATGGCTTAAAGAGATCCTTACTAGGGAAGCATGATATGCATTTAACATTTCATTTGTGCAAATCCCTGTAATGGGCAATGGTCTAATTGCATGCTTACAGGAAGGAGCAAAATTTTGAGTTTTTTTTTTTTTAATGTGTATGGAATACTACTATAGTTCTCAAACACCCTGTTTTGAAAGAGGTTATGGTCAATACAAATACAATATATGGAAGCTAAAAGGTAATATAACAGCAAATTTCCTCAAAGAGCTCACTAAGGTGACATGTAAAGCAATAATGGTCCATTAGGCTATCTTATAAGTGCAATTAAAGCCCTCCATGAAATACATGACTCACCTTGTCTGGCTTTCCTACATCACATAGAGGTGTTTTTAATATTTCTGCTAAAGTAATTTGATGGTTATTGGGAGTCATGTAGTTTTGTACCACAAGCATAAATATTTAAGACATTTTTCAAATATGTTGATACAATCATACTTCACAAACACCTTAGAAACACATTAATTCCATATTCTGATAGGGACTTGATGTAAATTGTCATTTGCAATGGAAAAAAAAATCCTGAAATGAGAATCAGGAAAAATTGAAAATCTTCAATACTCTCCTTGAACTAGTCTTTTGTATGACAATCTTCATGGTGGGTTTAGAGCAGGGACCTCCAACCTGGCGAACTTTACAACTTGTAGACTTCAGCTCCAAGAATTCCTCAGCCAGCATGTATGGCTTTGATGCTGTTTCTACTGTTCAATTTTGTCTTTAGCAATTTTCTCTCTCTCTAAAAAAAAGAAGGACTAGAGGTGACATGATAGCAGTATTCCTGTATTTGAGGGGCTGCCACAAAGAAGAAGGTGTCGGCTCATTTTCCAAAGCACCAGAAGGCAAGACAAGAAATAATAGATGGAAACAAATCAAGGAGAGAAGCAACCTGGAATTAAGGAGAAACTTCATAACAGTGAGGACAATTAACAGCTTGTCTTCAGAAGTTGGGGTGATTCATCACTGAATTTTTTTAAAGAAGAGATGGGATGGTCACCTGTCTGAAATGGCTTGAGTGTCCTGCTTGAGCAAGGGTTGGATTAGAAGACCTCCAAGGTCCCTTCCAGCTCTATTCTGATTGAAATTAAATCTTTCCTTTGATGTACGCACAGAAATGGAAAAATAAAGATACTCCAAATGAATTTGAAATACTTAGGAAAATTATGATGTGTGCAGAAATGGATAAACTAACAAAAGAATTAAAAAATAAGGAGGATTTGGATTTTTTTAAAACATCGTACAAATTTTATGGCTGCCTAGAGAAGAGGAAGATTCAACAGAATAAGGAATTATTATATGTATATTTAATGTATATGGAATGAAATTGTGTATTATTATTATTATTGGACTTAGCAAAGATCGATGTTAGGAAGACTGTACCATGTTCAACATTTTAAATGTATTTTTTGTTTATGTTTGTGTCTGTTTGTTTGTTTAATAAAGAAAAACCTTTTATAAAAGAAATAAAAAAATAAATCTTTCCTAATCACATTTTAATTTGTCTATGCTTAATATTATCCCAGTGTAAAAATGTCAGATATTGGTTTGACAATTTAACATTTCAATTCCATGATTTTATCCTGATGTATTGATACTGTAGCACACTTCTCTAGGAAATTCTATTTTACAATTCGTCAAAATAAAAATATCAAATATCCATAAAAGTCAAATTAAAATAATAAGCAAAAAAGCAGTTCAAGAGGCATGATTTGACTCCTGAAGTTGAGATTTAGTGACTTTCATAACCTTTTTAGAGCTCAACGGTGATGTAACTATTCAGACCTGAGCAAATAGCTGGTTCCATAACAGTAGAAAACCCCCAAAGTCCTATCTTCTGATTCCCATTTCCACTTCTTCACAAGGAAAGAGTATACAACATTTCCTCCAATTACAGTGAGTGGGATAAATAGATTCAGTTTTGACAAGATATTCCTGAAGATAAATGGGAAATCATATTAAAGTTATTGGTTAACTTCAGCACTTTGATCTATACTCAGAAATTTTCTTGCAGCCAATATTACACTTTCAAAGCAAGTTATCACACTGTTGGCTCTTTCAAACCATCAAGAAGGCAGCTATCTTCCATTAACTGCAGTTTCTGGGGAAATTTCAAAAGACAACTTCAAGTACCAAATATTGCAATTTTTTAACCTTAAAAGTAATGAGGAGATGAGTTATTGTTGCTAGTGTTTTATACTTCAGAAAGGATACAAAGGTGGACTTGCTATAACTTAGTCAAAGATCTTGATCAATAGATGTAGGCTACAGCCTAAATGTATTGATCAAGCAGGAACCATGAGTCTAGAAGACTTCATGGTTATGACCCCATCCAAAACCAACATAACTGGCAGAATAAAAGCTGGTGGTTTCTTAACAAAGAGTAACATATTTGGGGTTCATTTTCAGTTTGTTTTGTTCCATTCTATTTCCAAACACTGGATAAACTTTACTGCATCTCAGATGAGTCCAGGATAAAGATGTATAATGGGATATGGATTAAGCCAATTGGTGTCAGAGACCTTTGCTATGGAGTACTGCATCCACTTTCTCAGACCCTACAAGCAAAAATGTCACAAGTGAATTCATAAGACGTTGTGCCCATAATCTAACTAGTCTGCCTAATTACCACTTGAATAGACCAGTAGGATATTTCTGAGGCCTCTAGGTTAGAGGTTAGAGTAATATTGGAGGGGAATAACATTCTGAAAAAAAGCAATGATAAATAACTTCCATTCCTGTTTGAAAAGTTATATAGATATGTCCATCTAATTATCCAGACGAACTCAAGTCCAAGACATCTTTAAGTCTTTCATTATAAATCTTAATATGAAGTCATATATAGAAAGTCACCCATACACCCCATACACATTCTATTAAAAAAGATGCCTAAGGCAATAGCAAAACAAAAAACATTTCAGTAATTAAAAAAATGAACAACACAGATCTCATTGGATTGAGTTTTATTATCAGTGAAATATAATGAGATAATTATCTGTGTTGCTGTAAGATATGTAGTTTTTATTTGGGCACTATACATGTATGAAGGATAGTGAATGCTCTGATCTAAGAATCAGGTGAAACAATGATGAAAATAATATTCAAATTTTTACAGCTGAGTTTTGTTGCCAGAAAATCTGGACATAGTTGTTTTTTTTCTTTCTTATTTGTACTGTTGTCATCCTTCAAATGATGGAATCTGATGAGTTTGGGACAGCTCTAGGAAACCAAAGAACAAGGGTCAGAAAATAGAGTCAAATGTCAGAGACAACAGGAAACATTTTGTGCAGTCTACATTTCTCACTGTGCAAATAAAATAAGTAAATAAGAATATCCTCCTCACCCATACTAATGATCTAGTCAAGCGGCTAACACAAACTCTGTTTTCTACCCATATTCAGCCCTTGCCTTAAAATCACCTGTGGGCTTGAATAAAGAAAGATTAGAAGGAGAATGCTCTCAGAGATAAAGCTGTTTGAAGAGAGATGATAATCAATTAGTGACATGCAACCCACACTGTCCCATAGATGTCTCCAAAACCCAAGCGTTCTTAGAATACTCAGTGGCAAGTTGTTATAAACAATGGTTTCCTGGTGAGGCTCTCAAGTCTCAAAGTCAAAAGGGGAAGTACCATCAAAATTTTGTACTTCCTCAAAACTTCATTGGAACATTTTATGTAGATTACGGCTCTGTTATTCATTTACATATATAGGTAGTTCTCGACTTACAACCACATTTGAGCCCAGACATTTCTGTTGCTAAGCAAAACATTTAAGTGCGTTTTGTTCATTTTACTACTTTTCTTGCCACAGTTGTTAAGTGATTAAATGAATCACTTCAGTTATTAAATGAATCTGGTTTCCCTATTGACTTTGTTTGCAAAAGGATCACAGAAGGGTTAGGGGACAATGAAACCATTATAAATATGAGTCAGTTGCCAAGCATCTGAACTTTGATCACATGACCATGGGGAAGATACAATGGTTGTGTGAAAAACAGTCACTTTTTTCAGTGCCACTGTAATTTCAAACAATCACTAAATGAATTATTGGAAGCCAAGGGTTACCTGTATAAGGAAAGAAATTGTGATGATCCAGGATTAGGCATGAAAACGACACAGCCAGAATGAAGGCTTAGCTCCCCTTTATTGTTCCAACTTTCCCCCCAAAAGTCCCACCATTCACTGCAAGTCTAGAAGCCAACCTCTAATCAATAGGTCCTGATTGCTATTAATCCAGAGGAGCAGCACAGTTCTGAGAGCAGACATACCTCAAAGAATTTGGTTTCAGAGAGTCCTTGTCACAGGAAAAGTTTCCTGGGACTACAGCACCACCGAGACTACAACTGTCTCACTATGACCTCACACGTAGCCAGGCCAGGCCAGACAAGCAAGGCAAGCACAGCAAAGTATCCAGACATTGGTAACAGCAAGTGAGACTAGAAAAAGCAATGTCTGTTCCTGACAAATGCTCCTCCCAACAGCATCTCTTTAAATCTCATTCCCCAAGTGAGCCTTGTGAAGAGAGATGGGGCACCCTCCTCCTGAGTTGTCGGGTTGCCCTGTGCTGATCCTGCCTCCTCTCCATTCTCCAGGATCGGGATTGGGGGGAGGTAATTGCTCATTGTCAGAGCTCCATTGCTCCTATGCTCTGCTGCCTGCCTGTCCTCCCCACTTGCCTGGTCCTTTTGCTCCCCATCTCCCTCACTGGTGACTCTTCCCAGGCCCAAGGGACCCAGGACTGCATCATCCTGCTCCTCCAGTCATTCCTCTGTTGATCCTAGCTCCATCTTGTCCTCCTTCTCGGACTCAGGCTCCAATGGGGCCATGGAAAAAATATTCAGCTCTGAAAAATATAATAACATGCCGAATTTCATGTGAGCAATTTTTTTGTAAAAAAACCAAACAAATATTTATGAGACATTCTTATTTGAGTAGTATCTTTGGTTCTTATTTGGGTAGCATCTTTGGTCCTTTTCCATTCTCAGATTGCAATGATACTATGACTGCCTATTATGGATCCATGGTATTAAAAGAGTCACCAGTTTACATGAAGAGGCATTTTCACAGAACATTCAATGACAGAGGAAGGAAGCGTGTGGTTTCAGTGGCTTTGATGACATGCTGGTCTCTATCAGTGAAAAACTGTCCTGGTGTCACAAGGGCCAGGCAGGTAAGCTCTGATTGCCATTAGACTCACTGTGCTCATTGCAGAAAAAGAAAGAGTCGGGAGAAGGAGCAGTGGTAACTGTGGAAACCTGAGGGGGGAAATCAAGGTAAAGTAAGAAACATAGAATATACCAAAAGGATGTTAGAACTGGCCTAGAATACTAAGAAGTAATGGAAAGTTCAAAAGAAGGAATCCAAAAGGAAAGACCTATTTTTCTGCTTTTTTGGGTGGTGGTGATGAAGAATGTATCAAGAGGACAAATAAGGAGTGTTGAAAGACATTTTAAGTTGTGACTATTTTTAAATGCTTTAAGGAAAACACAGTATCACAAAACAAAACCAAAGGAATAATATTTTCAGTTGTGCTAGAGGACAGGAAATAAAAAGTTGTTGGTTACTCTGCTAATTTATTCTGCATATGATTTACAACATAACTGACGAAGTTCAAAGTCTGCCTCAGTAGAGGTAATTCAATAAGCATACTACAAGTGTGACATTACCAAATGGCAGTTCAGTTGGTATGCAACCCCTGCAAAATATTTGAGGTGTACCTATTAAATTACAGGTGTCCATCAGTAAAGCAAAATGATTCTCAAAGTGATACTCATAGAATGACTCACACATACACTCACACATATATATATACTGTACATACATATATGCATATTCTCACCCACACACTACATTTGGTTATGAATTAGTACCAGAACTGAGTTTCCATGGCAAGAGGCTTATCAAAGTTCTCCCGCCTATGAAATGGCTAAATTTAATAAAATGCCTCTTCTAGACAAAACAGCCTCCATTTTTGTTCAGTTAAAATCCATTTATCTTCTTTAGAATCTACACCCCACTCTTTATCTCACTAGAGATTGACTATAATCAATGACATTTTGCCAACCTTGCACCCATTATTTCAGTGTGAGCAATCAAAGGATTCAAAGAGTCAAGATATAAATGAAATAATACACATCTATATTTTTTTGGAAGAAGATTCCATGCAAGGGAATAGCAGCCTCTTAGAAGGAGAGCAGAATATAGAAGTATATTCTTGAAAAATAATTAGCCTGCCAATGGAGAAAAAAAGGATACAGAATACTTGAAACTGAATGCCACCCTAATAGCTAAATTCATCTGTTTATCCATGAATATATATATATGTGGTCTGGGCCAAGCTAGGTATCCAAATCAGCAATTACCCCACCATTTCTTCCTAGATTCAATAGACTCTGATTCAGGACAACTTTCTTTCAACATCCAGGAAATTATAACATTGTTTGATTATGTCAAGAGCTTGCTAGACTTGATGGAGCTCCTTGAGACTAATCTGTTGCAGGAAGTGGATTTGATCAGGGCCAACTGTTTCAGATAGCTGAGAGATTGCTGAATGTTGGGTACAGCCTGGCCTCAATTAAGATGGCTACAACAATGTTATGTCTTATTATACATAAAAGTCAGTCTGGGTTGACTAATGATTTCTCTTCTATGTTTTTGATGTTCTCCTTCTGAAGGTTCTTCATGTAGGTAACCTGGACTGAATTTTAGGCCTGTGCATTGCTTTGAATTCAAAAGCAGAAAACTGCTTTGAAACATGCATTTAACTCTAGTCTGCAACTCCTTAAGCCAAGATTATCTTGGAAAGGTGTATCTACTTTAAGGGTGAAGATGAATAACATATTTCTATATCCATGCTCTCCAAGATCAATTTCTGTCTTTGAATATGAAGTGCTGAAGAGGCTTACTAAAGTATGGCTTCAATATAAACTTGAGAGATTTAATCTATATCAGAATTGCCACTTGTGAGCCCAGAATAATACACAATATTTTTCAGGGGTTCAAGGCAGCATGCAAGGAACTCTATTTTTCAACTATTTCCTCTATATGTTTGGTTTCATTGAGACACCATGGCCAACACAAAGTTATTGCATGTTAACTTGAACCCAAGACTTTTCTTAATCCAGAATTCTAACCAATACATTATTCTGCCTAAGAACACATAGTTTATAGTGGTAAATGAAGGACACTCACATAATTCAAATGAAAATTGTCAAATTTGAGAATATTTGAATTACAAGACATATTGCTAAAAAGCCAAGACAAATGAGGAAAGAAACATTCTCTGTTTTTTAAAATGAAAACATAGTCTTCTTTCTTGCTCATTGTTCAGCAGCTCTACTACAATGTACCACTACACTAATTTTGTGAAAATATTTGCCTAACTACTAATGCCATGGCTTCCATACCCATACTGCAAAAAATTAGATGCCATTAGGTGACATTAAACTATTTCTGAATGCCACTATTTAATGCCAGTCTGGATTTTTACAGTCGACCTCCAATTGTTCTGCTGAAATGCTGTTTTCTTCTGTTCTGTTACAATTTGATTATTAGTCTGGCGGTTCTTTTCAGACTAACTATCATTAATAGTTCTGATTTTTTGCCACCGCAGACAAATCCAGTTCTCCTCCTACAGTGTCTACTCTTTTGGAAAATCTAACTGAGAAAATCAGCTCCTGACCTCTTCATAAATGATTTTGATGGCATTTTTATTCTAATGGTGTGGTGGGTCAGTCAGTAATAACTGCCTTATTCATATCTGAGTCCTACCAGCTGAGTTTGTGGCCTTTCAGTTTCACAAATCCAGCCCCAGCAACCAAATTGAATCATATGACTCACCTAGCTGAAGCTCTTGATTAAATGAAGTTGGGCATGAATCTGTCATGGTCAAATGAAGCAACAAATAATGAAACGAATGCGAGCGCCTAAAATCCCATTGACACCTCCTGCTTCTGAACTATTAGAGAGGGCCCTCAGCATGACAGCCCAAATCCATGCTGGCAGGCTAATCACGCTGAGAGAGTTTACCTCAGCTCAGCTTCACTCTTCGACTCAATTGGAAGATTGACAGCTATATTGAAATTTCATTTTTTCCCTTTTTGCCTAAGAGCCAGCTGTGAATTGTTCTATCACATCATGCCTTTTTTTCTCTGTTCAAACTTTTTTTTCCCTTCTCTGGCCATTTTTTCACCCTTTAAATGTGAATATCTATAGAACTACAGCAGATCCAGCCACACATCTGAGAGAAGGCAGAAGGGTGAGAGAGAAAGTGGGGTGCTTCGGATTTGAACAGCTATTGATATGGCTCAACTATAGGTTATAGCAACCTGAATTGAAAGGAAACCTCCGAACTTAAGGGAGGCTCCCCAGCATGAGCCTCTGCCAAGTAGGCCTGTGAACAGTGTCCATAATGTTTGCAGAGCACAGGCCTTCTTCTAAAAATAGCAGGTGGCATTTCCTTTTGCATATGCATTTCTCCACAGGATAGAGTACACCTTGAATAAAGAAGAAAAGAAAGCAAGACCCTCAAGTGTATATACAGTACAGCCTTACATAAATCCAACGGCAGCTGTAATTATTATCTCACATGCCGAGAAGGAAATAACTTGCTTCTGTCAAGAACAGAGGAAGAAGAAGGAGGGGAGAAAGCTCCAAAACTTTTCAAACTGATTCTTCCTGACAGTATGTCATTTGCAAACCTAGGGCATGCTGGCAATGATAGGATTTCATTAATTCTGTATCGTTGTTGATTCAGAATTCTAATTCTATGGTCCTCCAGGTGCTTTGTAGCCTTCTCTTTCCTCCAGTCTTTGTGATAGTCAAACAACTAAACTTATGTCACTGAAACAGCCATGAAGTTTCTTTCTGCCTTGTTCTATTGTGACATTAGAACAGCTCTTTCTTCTTTTCACCACTTTCTTTTCCATTCTTTGATGAATTCCAGCTTCTGAAATACTGACTTTCTTTGTCTCAGTACCTGAGAGGAAAAATGGCTACAGAACTTCATCCCTGTGGAATAAAACTCAACAGGCAATCCTTTGCTTGCACCATATTTTTGTAGCTTTGCTGTACTACAATTTGCATCTTCTCATTTTAGTTTTCTTCTTACTTGCAGGCTTTTTAGTTTGAACATATGAGCCAGGATGATGGCACTTGTAGTTTCATCTCAATATTTTAAACTGGAAAATATTTAATCATTTTTCATCAAATGTCTATGCTGCCTGGGAGGGGGGGTCAATTCCTACTTTTGCTCTTGTCAATGGGCATGCTGCCAAGACCATATAAAGACCATACAATAATGCAAATGCATACTTGATCGTGTAAGGATTTGTTTCTATGATGTGTAAAGAGATACATACCCAGAATAGTAAACCATTTCACAATATTCAAATGATGCAATTAAATGAACTTACCTGTATCTTTAGATGATCCACAAAGTAGATGGATGGCCCTTTCAGGTTTATAAGTGGCAAAAGTGTCCTTCACCTTGTCAATTGTCATTTGATGTCACATTGAAAAATATGAACAAATATACAAAAAACAAAATCATTTAAGAAAAGAGTAGCCAGCACCTGGAAGCAGCAAATCAAAAAAGACCTTTCACCCTATTCCCCAATTTAAAAGGGCCGAAGCACCCAATAAAGAAATGCCTTGGTGGACAGCCAGGTTTATAAGTCTTAAAGACATGGGGATGTGGCTGAGTATTTATTCTAGAGGGCAAGTACAGCAATATAAAGGCTCATTTCCTGAGTCTCTTAAATAACACTGCTAAATTAAATCAGAACAAGCTGACTCTGTTGCATCATATGGGACAGGTAAACATTACATAAGTCAAATGGCCCCTTAGATAATTGAAACATATAACAAAAAGGACCCTACAAAAACCTTAACAGCACCTTGAAATGTACCCAGATGCTTACTGCTAACCAGTGTAACTCATGGGTTAGAAATGTTTTATGGCTATGGCAACACTTACCCATCACTCTCATGCTGCTCTATTCCAGACCAAACTCCACAAATCTTCAGGGACAAAACTTTGACAGCATAATTTGTCTGGCCAGGGGTCAAATATATAAATGAGTATCATTATAAATATTAAATATTAATATTAAACAAAATGGGTGAGTCTCACAAAGTAAAGGTTTCAAACTTCATCTGTCACATTAACCAAAGTCAACAGGAACTAATTGTATAGAGAACAGAGAATCATGATAGAATCTTGCCTCTCATAACTATTCCCCACAGATGGCCCAAAATAATATAATGAACATCTATTGAGAAACTAAAGTCAGTCAAGACAAATCTACCATTCCCATTATAGATCACTGATGAGCACGTTTAATCCTGTTTCAGTATCATATCCTAAACAAACTCCAGACTAAAAAGGATTCAGATAATCCAGTTTCCTCCATGGTTTTCAGTAACTGCAGCCTAACCATGAGTAGAATTCAATTCTTCTTCATCATCATCTTTTAATGACCCCATAATCCCTTGTGGGGTGCAGTCTAGGCAACTGAATGGAGCTGAGTGATTACTGGTGGGATGCTCTTCCTAATGCCAATGTGGAATTATATTCAGCAGATATATTCTCGTCGTGCCCAGAGAGAGAAATGTCTGCCTCTACAGCCTCCTGAGAGCTCCACCTATAGGCCACCACACCATAGATTTAATTCTTAATGTTTCCCCCCAAAAGGAGAGATTGGAGAATGGATGAAAAGCACTGTTATACATACTTTATAACCAAGAGAGAGATGTCAGGATTTTCCTTATTTCAATCAGTCTGAGTAGTTTCAAACAGCAAAAAAAGAATGAAGTATGTTAGAAGGAATAAAAATAATAGGCCATTTCACAGAAAGTTTTTATGAGACTATTGTTTATTTTAAAATTTAAAGCTCTTTATCTGGAAATTACATTTATATAGAAAGTCTAAATCCCTGATCTAACTATATTCTAAGTTCAGTAGTTTGCTGAAACACATGAAGAATGGCATGATATCTACTCTACTAAGAGGATAGAGAAAAATGATGCTTGAATAAACAAGAACCTGAAGTGATGACTGCCCTGAGAATATCAGTCTAACCTGTTTGAAGCTTGCAAAGTAGTTTCAAAGTGGAAATATAAAGAAATCATACAGGGGATTTCATATAGAGTGACTACATCCATTGCCCCTAATTGCCAATAGGTTGAGACAGCGCCACAAGGCAATGCATACGAAAGTGGCAATTTCTATCCCTCTTTTCATAAGGTTGTACATCAATTCATGACCCTCTTCACTTCATTTAGGTTCTCAGTAATGGCTTGGTGAGAATAGCTGTTACTGTTTCTTCTGTCGGCAGAATTTCAGCTCATCACAGGCTTTATCTCTTATGTAGTAGTATTTAATATCAACATGTTTTGTGCGCAGTGACTGGGAAAGCAAAATACAGCTATTATTATCTCGATGCATTGTAGCTGGCTTTGGTTCATCAAGCCCAAAATCCAATAGCCCTTTCTTATAACCAGCTCTGCTCTTTACAAGTTGAGTTGCAGCTATGCATTCTGCTTTAGTAAAGGAGAGAACTGAAATTTTCTGGTTTTTACTAGTCTGATAAATACTCCAATGTATTACAATAAATTGCCATAATTTGGTCTTCTCTATGTTTGGCCTATGTTGCCTGTCTGTGTGTCTATCTATTGTCATGTAGCATACTAACATAAGGTTTCTGTTTGTAGGCTACATCATTTCACATTTGCAGTTCCTTTCTATCAGTTTGATTGTAGTTCAAGCATTGAGGATGCATTGAGGTTTCTGCGCACCCTTCCTACTGCTGCTACTGTATCTGGTCTTTTTACAGTTGCTATGTACAAGAGAATTCCAATTGCTTTTCTGTACGTAGTGTTGTCTTATAGTGGTTTACTAGTGCCATTATCTGTAAGAAATTAGTTTTAGTTGGAGTGTCCATGTCATTAACTCTGTCAGTCTGAGGTTCTATATCAGAGCCATTATCTTCAGCTCTTGGTTAAGGAAGACACTTTCATACTCTTCTCTTTCAGTTTGTATTCTAAAGTCATAAGAAAACTCTTCCAGCTGCTTCACCTCTCTTTCTTTGCTTAGGTGCTTTAAATTTCTTCCCTATCTTTTTCAATGTTAGAATGCAAAATCAGATAATCAGCCTAAGATATATATTGGGTACACTTGCCTTTCAAATACAAGTTGGTGTTATTTTTTAACTTGTGTAAATCTCCCTCTGGGAA
Source organism: Bungarus multicinctus (assembly GCA_023653725.1). Taxonomy (NCBI): domain Eukaryota; kingdom Metazoa; phylum Chordata; class Lepidosauria; order Squamata; family Elapidae; genus Bungarus; species Bungarus multicinctus. The sequence goes on from CM042836.1 coordinate 108,457,820, forward strand.
GACTTTGGTTAACCATTTCACTCTAAGCTCTAGTAGCTTGGTTCTGGTCATAAAAGTACTTTGACAGCTTGCATATGAACCCTGTTTTTCCAGACTTTTCAATCCCAGATGGTTGCTATATGCTTATGTCTCCTTTAATGTCCTTCTATAGGAAAGTTGTCTACATTAACAGATGTTGAATATTCATTTTCCCCCTGCAAGATTACTTTCTGTAATTCTTGGTGGAAGCATACTTCCCACTGATAGGTATATTACCTTTACTAAATCATCTCCATTTTGGGGGGTATCTACGGCTCCGAAGTTTTGAATATATGCTTCTGCTTCTTCTTTAATGGTAAAGGGCCATCTAATAGTTTTTCCCCAATTATTTCCCTGAAGTTTGGGAATTCTGTAAGGATCAGTGTTTATTCTTGTGAAAGGATTTAGTATCTTATTTTGTAGCTTGCAACCATTTTAAAGCATCTGGCATGCCATCAGTGTCCCACTGAGGCTTGTATTTTCTCATCCTTTTTATCCAAAAGAGATAGTCAATTGAGTGATAATCCTTTGCTGGGTCTTCTTCAAATTCTATATGTTCTTCTCACTCAGGATCCCATTAAAGCTTATAGTATCTTCTTGCTGTTGTATGATCACAATCACTTCTTGTTCAGTTTGATGCACTGTTTCTTCCTCTATTGGAATACCTAAATACATTGCTGGTACTTCATTAGTATTCAGTTCATGTCCAAATTTAAAGTTCACCACTGTAAGTAACTTAAACATTCCTCTGGTAGAATCAGGGATGCTATATCATTGCCAGCCAGCTCATAGCCAATACATACAGTGTGCCTTCATCACTTCTGCAATATAGTTTCCCCCTCTTTATTTGTAAACATAAATATGCTTAACATTTGGTTTAGTTCCATTCAGCAGTTCAATGACAAGACTCCTTGGCCTTTATTGGGCAACTGTTGGGCAAATAAATAAATGACTACTTCTCCATAGTATTTGACAGACCAGCACCAAGAAGCACAGTTCTTGTCAATTTTAGTGGCACTCTATTATTTCTTTCTGCTACACCATGTTGTTCTGAGGTAAATGAAATTGTTTTCCTCATGCTTAAATGCTTTGCTCCTGTAAGTAACTATTTTCCAGGATATATATCACCATTATCAGTACTCAAAATCTCAATTTTCTCTTTCAAAAGTATTGCTCGCTCTGGTCACGCTGAACTTTTGTGACCTTTTACCTTTCTCTTTAAGAAGTCCACTGCAAACACATTTAAAAGAAATCATCTGTACATTTCTGAGGGTAAAAATCTCTGAAGGCAGGTGAAAATTATTCTCTTCCAGAACACCTTTGAGTATTAATACTACCCTGCTAAATGTCAAATTACAGATTAGCTATTATTTGAATTGTACATTAGATTAGGAATTTTGATATAAATTAATTTTAATACTGTTTTTGTATTGACTTTCTTATCGTAAACTTGGTAAGCTGCTTAGAATCCAACAGGCTTATGTTGGTAGATAAATCAAATAAATAAATAAATAAATGGAAGCTTTATTACTACTTATAATTATGTCGAGAAAAGATTTTGTTATTAAAGAAAGATGATGAGACCCTTATTATCTGTATACCGGTAGTTGGAGCTAATGTTTGGACTGTTACAACAGTTTCTTTTGCAATATTTAATTATAGTTTACTGGAGTCATTCATTAGGAATAAATCCTTTCCTTGGGACTTCCTTTTGTTTTAAGACACTATGACTGCTACAGGACTCATTCCTGTGAAATTTGTTTTTAAGGGTGCTTCTTTGGTGAAGATTTTTCCTTCTCTCTGTGTTTCTCTTTGTGTCTTTCACAGTCTCTCCCTCCTTCCATTTATTTTTGAGATGCAAATTACTTCCAAAGGGAAAAAACAATCCCTGCTTGCTAATCTGTGAGCATATAGACCTGATTGTGAAATCCTTTCTTTTTTAAAATTTTCTTTCTTAGATTAAACTACTACATATATTCTAGGACATTGATTGGTACAGAGTGTGTATCATTATATTCCATTTAACTCCAAGCTAGAGGAATGTACTGAATGGTGCGTTGGCTTGCAAGGTAACTGCTAGATTACAGAACCTTCTTTTTATAAAATAGTTTGAGATGCTTGGAGAAACTGGCAATTAGCTGCATAAAATGCTTTCTACCTGAAGAATTGTCCAATCTAAATCTATTTAAAAATCAAAAAGAGAAAAGAAACAATTATGAGAATTTGGGTCTTAAAATTGCTTTCCAGCTATCGACAACACATTCAGTAGATTGCATAGATTAGTTAATCATTATCTTCTGCATTATGGTTTATTTGTACCTACCATATAAATGATCATATGTATAGTTTATGCATGAAGATTGTATCTGCATCTAATAATTAGATTTTCTACAAAATGAAAGTTAGTAAGAATGAATGCAGTATATATTTCTATCTTACTCTCTGTCTACCATCTATCTATCTATCTATCTATCTATCTATCTATCTATCTATCTATCTATCTATCTATCTATCTATCTATCTATCTATCAGAATTAGTCTGCGGTGTTTGTGTGTGTCCTGTCCAAGCCATGTATATAGAACATACAGAAAGCTGGTTGCACAATTTACTATTGTTTGTGAAATAAATAAACAAGTACCAAAGGAAATGTTCAGTGCAAACACATATGCTCACACAATAGAAAAACCAAGTTTTCCAAAGTCCAACAAGCTTCCATTAACAGAGTTCCAACCCAAAACAGAAGGCACACAAATGGTCAAACAGAATCCAAGGCTCGAAACATTCTAGAAATTTAATCAACTGGTCTGTATCCAGAGTCAAACTCAAGAACTTTCAAAGTGAGAATCAAGTCACACAGAGTCTGGATAAACAAATAGGGTTTTTTTTGCCAACCAAGAAGCTTTAACTTGCTGCTGTTTTTAAATAAAGGCATTGTAATGTTGCTCATTTGGAAGAGCAAGGCTTCTTTCTTGCAGAGGGCCTTTGCTCTGCTGTCTTTCTCACATACTGAGCCCTTGTAAAGGGAGAGGGGCAGCTCAGACTTCTCTTCAGAGACCACCAGCAGCTGCGTTATTAGACATCCCATCTCCTTGGCCTGCAACTCCTCAAGCACATTCATTCAGAAGGTCTGGAACTGGCAGTTCATTGATGGTCTACTCATCAGAGTTTGAACTTGCCGTGATACTATGCCTGGGAAGAAACTGATGGAATCCTGATCAAATGAGAAAGAGAGGTGATAAGGAGCAAAATTTGGGAAATAAAGTGTGGCAGGAGGTGTGCATACATACCAAGGTACAGGTAATCCTTGACTTACCACCATTTCTTTAATGAACAATCAAGATTACAATGGTATTAAGTGAATTATGACTGGTTCTCCTCCTTACAATCATTACAGCATCCCTATGGTCTCATGATAATAATTAAAGTGCATGGCAACTGACCTATATTTACAACAATCACAGCATCCTGGCATCATGTGATCACTATTTGCAGCCTTCCCAGACAGCTTCTGACCAACAAAGTCAAAAGGGAAAGCTGGATTTGTTTAATGACCATAGCAATAAGGTCATAACATTGAGTGTGATTTACTTAACAACTGCTTCACTTAGCAATGGAAATTTTGAACCTAATCAAAGTCATAAGTCAAAAGCTATCTGTAGTGGTCTTTATCAGGTCATTGAAAAGTGTGCAATGTGAGGAACATATATAGGCTCTGTTGTGAGGAAATAATGCCTGTGAATGAAGTAAATGGAGCACCCGGATGTTGCAACTGGTACAAAATGCGGTCGCGCGGGTAGTTATGGGAGCGTCTAAAAGCTCTCATGTGACGCCTCTCCTGCGCGAGCTGCATTGGTTGCCGGTGGCCTTCCGGGTGCGCTTTAAGGTTCTGGTTTTGACCTTTAAAGCGCTCCATGGCATCGGACCAGGCTATCTGCAAGACCGCGTTCTGCCAGTAGTCTCCCATTGACCTGTGCGCTCCCACAGTGAGGGCCTCCTTCGAGTCCCGACGGCCTCTATGTGCCGCCTGGAGACCCCGAGGAACAGGGCCTTCTCTGTGGGGGCACCCACTCTCTGGAATGGGCTCCCCCCTGAGTTGAGAACGACCACCGATCTGAGGGTGTTCAGGCGTGATTTGAAGACCTGGCTCTTTGAGCAGGCCGGCCTGGGCTGATCCTAAATTAATTTTAATGGGGTTTAAGCATGGAATTTTAAGGTTGGGATTTTAAATTCGGTTACAACCCTTATTTAATTCTATTTTAACTTTTATATATATGTGGTTTTAGTAGGCTGTGCACCGCCCTGAGACCTTCGGGAGAAGGGCGGTATATAAATTTTAATAATAAATAAATAATAATAAATAAAAACAGTGATAGAAAAAAAATGGAGAAATTGAGAATTCCCACTTATTCATTCCCCCTTTGCTATATGGAAATGAGAACTGAACATATCTGGAAGTTAACTTAATTGCAGGCTAACTCTGCCCGCCTTGATCCTAACTGGCTCAAGGTTGACTCAGTCTTCTTTCCTTCTGAGGTCAGAAAAATGAAGACCCAGATTGTTGGAGGCAATATGCCGACATTGTAAACTACCCAGAGAGCGTTGTAAAGCATAATGGGGCAGTATATAAATCTAAGTGCTATTGCTATTGCCATATCATATTATACTATTTATACTATATTAATGTGCTACTTTTTGAAAAAAAACAATTCCTGGCATTTAAGATTTGTGTGTGATAAACAAGAGAGAATCAATAATAAAGGAATGTTGATTGAATACAAAAAGGAACTACAATAAGGGGGAAATGCATTGCAGATCTGATGATACAGAGAGAATAAATAAAGACCAAATTTCACCAAATTTGAATGCAGCTAATAAAATCCTAAAACAGAGAGAGGTGATCAGGTTAAAATAAATAAATAATATATGATATATGAAGTGATGTATAGATGTCATAAAAGCTAGAATGGCTTGTAAGGACAAGAAAGTATACAGCAGTACAGTAAATGATGTTGGTTAGTCAATTATTATTTTACCTATATTTCCTTTATTTTCCTTTAATGTATGTAATTTCTCAGGGACACTGCTTCTTACTCCTCTTTTTTCTACTATACATGAAAAAGAGAACAGCTTGGTGGCAATGGATGGATAGCTGGATGGATGACTTTAACTTGAAGAAAATGAATAATTACTTTGTTTTCCTCAGGCAGACTAGAAGACCAATTTTAACTTTCCTCAGGCAAAACATTTTGTTACACAAGTTCTCGTGATACTTCTAAAAAAGAACTTAGAATTGTATAAGCCAATTACCATATACAACTAGAAAAAGGGAACCATCTTATTTCCTGCATCCCGTTTTTTCTGTTTCTCTCCAAATTAATCCAATCTCAAATCTTCTATGACATGGATCAGCCCCAGAATATTCAATATTATATTTACTCAAAAGGACTATAATGTGAAATTCATCACTCAGCTGAACCAGCTTTTTTCTCTGAATTGTAAGAAGACATCTGTTTTAACTCTGTCTCTTGCTGTACGTCTAGCAACATCCCCCTACCCTCCCCCCAAAAAAATCATCTCCTTTTTGTTCTTTATAATTTATCCTCAGCCTATAATCAAATGAATATAGCTATATGCAACAGAACATGCATGCAGAAAGAAATGAACATAAAAGAGAGTGTCATGTTCCTGTCAGAATCTGATTCAGAGAGGGAGGCTGAACATCTGCCAGGGAGTGGGAGTGTGGCTCTGTTGGCTGTGGAAGAAACTGGGGAAGGGCACAGTCCAGCTGGGCAGAGCAGGGAAGAAGTAGAGCAAGGGAGAGGGAATTCAGAGAAAGACCCAGGCCCACCCCCTCTTCATCCTAGGGCATTCAGGGAGGAACAGACAAGGGAGCAATGTGAGTTGCGTGGCTTACAGGGGAGGAAAGAGCCTTGATTCCCTTCATTAGCTGCAGCTGGGAACACAGTGTTTAAAAAGAGAAGATGTATGCAGTAAGTTGTTGGGAGCAAATTGTGAATTTATCTGCTATTGCTTATCTGTGTTCCTGGCATCTTCCCAAATGCATAAATGTTGCTGTGCTTTCAAGTCTGAAAGTCTTTCTCCTACCCTGTCAAGTTAATTACTGCAGCTTTGTTTGTTTGGATTTTTAATTACATTCTGTCTGTACCTTGTTCTGGTTACAGTTAAAGACTGTTCCTAAGAGAGTTTTTCTGCAGCCAAAGGTAATCTGGACATTGGGGGCAAAGTTGGGATAATAAAGGGACTCTTCTTGCTTATTTGACTGTGTTGCCTTTGTGTCATGCCCCAGGTCATCACAAAAAGCAACTGACAAAAACATTTTGGAAACTAATATCTATATTTAAAAATTAAAGAAAAAGATCTTTAGAATCTAATAAAATATTATTAAAAAATTGTGAGACTTCTAGCAAACTGATGTCCCAGAATAGATTACACAAGATTCTCGTAAAAATGGCACCTGAATGCTGGATCTGGGCTGCTGAAATCTCTCTGTACAAAAGAGAAATATTAAGTTTATTCACATGTATTCTGGACACTGGTTTTTGAGTGTGTGTGTGTGAGAGAGAGACAGCAGACAGTAGGAATTTTTGGGAGCAGACAGTAGAAATTTTTGCAATCAGCTTGCAATCACCTAGGAGTTGAGGATTTAACTCCATTTATAGTTGCTAATATAGCCTATCCAATTCTGGGTTCAAGAAAGACTCACTTCTTAATTTCTGTAGATTTATTTATTTATCTGTCTGTCTGTTTGCTGTGTCTTAAAGATTGAGAACTTTCAGATCAGCAGTTCTTAATGAAATCACTTGATAAGTTTTCTTCAATCTTTACAAAAGAAGTTTTAACTATAATATGTGTGTGTGTGTTAGGTTTTGAGCTGATAAATAATTAAATAAGGGAGACTAGGATAGATCTATTTTGAGCTTGTTAGCTCTCTTCAGCTAGCCATACCCTTACTGGGATTTGAACCAGGGAAGTATTGCATGTGAGGCAGTTGTAATTGCCATTAGACCACTGGTTCTATCCTGTTCAGCTGAGGCAGGGGAATGAGTATATACTTTGTGTTACAACACCTTGCTAAGCCTCAATTAATATTTATTAATTATTATATTAAATTAATATTTATCAGCTCAAAATCTAACATACATGTAAACAAAAGACAACGAAACAAATAGCTTTCTGTTGGTATGGTCTCTGGTGATGAGCCGAAAGACAGAAAAGAAAGCAGTATGCTTTCTCCCTTAATTGGGGCTTAGCAGGGTGTTGTAACACAAAGTATATACTCATTCCCCTGCCTCAGCTGAACAGGATAGAACCAGTGGTCTAATGGCAATTATAACTGCCTCATGTGCAATACTTCCCTGGTTCGAATCCCAGTAAGGGTATGGCTAGCTGAAGAGAGCTAACAAGCTCGAAATAGATCTATCCTTGTCTTCCTTATTTAATTATTTATCAGCTCAAAACCTAACACACATGTAAACAAAAGACAACGAAACAAATAGCTTTTTGTCGGTAAGGTCTCTGGTGATGAGCTGAAAGACAGAAAAGAAAGCAGTATGCTTTCTCCCTTAATTGGGGCTTAGCAGGGTGTTGTAACACAAAGTATATATATATATATATATATATTTGTTTTCGGAGATTTTCGCGGGTATTTGTATGTGGATCTTTGGTTCTTCGGGTTTTCTCCCGCGTAGAGTTGGAAATATTTAGGCGACGTTTCGATGAAGTCTCATTCATCATCTTCAGGCTTCTGTCTTCAGCCTTGTGCTTCTCAGAGTGATGTGAGCTTGCAGCTGCTTCTTCCTTTTAACTACTAGTGGGGGTGTGACTTGATTGGGTGGGGGCTTGGCTGTGTTCTGATTGGGTGGGGGTGTGTTCTCATTGGTTGGGGGTTTGGCTGTGTTCTGATTGGTTGGGGGGTTGGCTGTGTTCTGATTGGCTGGGGGTGTGTTCTGTTCTGGTGGGGGTATATACACACACACACATACATACATACATATATATATTCATAGATTTTCATGGGTACAGGTATGCAGGTCTTGGTGTGTTCGGGTCTTTTCCTGTGTAAGATTGAGACTATCTGGGCAACGTTTCAACAAGCTCTCACTCACCATCTTCAGGCTGGTGCTTTCGGCTTTGTGCTTGTGCAAGCAAAGCGTGATCTGAGCTGCTGTCTCCCTATATATAGTGGTGGGGAGGTTGGCTGTCTTGTCATTTCTTGATTGGTTGATGGAGTTGATGTTTGCAGATTGGCTGGCTTTTTCTTAAGAACATGTGTGGCTGAGGTATTGGCTGTGTGTCTATCAGCCTCTGTGTTGTAACGACTTGGGTAACGGGCTGTGTGATGACCTTCTGAGTTCTATTGTTTTGACATCCTGGGTCTTGTGCTGTAATCTCCTGGGTTGTGATGACCTGGGTAATGGGTCCATTAGATTAAGGACAGCAGTATGCTTCCTCCCTCGATTGGGGCTTACCAGGGTGTTGTAACACAAGTATATATTCATTCCCCTGTCTCCACTGATCTGGATGAGAACCAGGGGCCTAATGGCAATTACAACTGCCTCACATGTAATACTTCCCTGGTTCGAATCCCAGTAAGGGCATGGCTAGCTGACGAGAGCTAAGTAGCTCAAAATAGATCTATCCTAGTCTCCCTTGTTTAATTATTTATCAGCTCAAAAACCTCACACACACACACACACATATACATACATACTTACTTATATACATACATACATACATACATACATACATACATACATGCAGTAAAAGGATGGTAGTGTGGCTTTAAAAAGTTTAAATGGATTGAGGGCTCAGATGGACTTGATTTAAGACTTTGAAATTAATTGAAAGAATCTTTCCTTTCAGAAAATGTCTGTGTTTATATTTAGAAAGATGACTTTGAACATTAGATACTAAAGGGCCCTAGAAGGAGATAGATGCATCAAGAGAGATCTACAATGAATAGGCTTAGAACGTTATAAAATTACTTACTATTACAGAAAATTAAATGTACAAAAAAGGAACAAACTGCACTGAATAAAGCTGAAATAGATTTGAATGCAGATTGAAATATGATAGCTTATAAGGGCATGGACAATTTCTTTACATTAGATTTCCAAAGAACTTTGTTTGAGCTATCAAAGGTTTTCCAAGAAGAGACAGTGAAAGTGTTGAGAAAGCTTCCAAGGTTATGATACTTTTACCATAATTAAAGGTAAAATTTTCCTTTGTCCAGTCATGTCTCATTCTAGGGTGTGGTGCTAATTTCCATTTCTTGGCCGAGGGAGTCTGCATGGCTTGAAGAAAGTTCCATAGTCATGTGGCTGGCTTGGTTCCATGCCAAGGCACATGGAAGGTTGTTACTTTCCCACCAAATTGATTCCTATTTATCTACTTGCATTTGCATGCTTTCAAACTACTAGGTTGGCAGGAGCTGGGGCAAGAACAGGAGCTCACCCTGTTACATGGTACTTGGGTCAACTAGTCAACATGGTACTTGTCAACCTTCTGGTCAACTAGCCCAGTGTCTTAATTCACTAGCCCCCTGCACCCGCTTAGCAATGTTGCTAATGTTAATTAACTGGTGATAAAGGAGGGATTTCCTTCTTTTTCCTTCTTTTTCTTTTTCTTCATTTTTTTAAAACAAAGGCAAACAAGATTATGGGGAGAAATAAGGGCAAATAAACACTGGACAAATGAACTAGAGTGATCTAAATATGGGCCCAAACAATATAAATTTGGTTCTAGCTTGAACAATAAGTTAGTAGAGAGTCCTGCAGTGCAATGAATATAGCATGGATAGTCCAAATATCATTGGTTGGATAAAAATTAGGCAATGGAATCAGGAACACCCAAGCATCTAACATCCCCAGACTTATGAATATTTACTAAATGAAAATTAAGTCCCTTCAATGTACAATCAATAAATGGGCACACAGGCAACTGATCATCAATCAAGACTCTGAGAGGAAACTGGGACAACCTGAGAATATAAGAGATAAATGAGGAAAAACATTAGAAAATTGGAAGGACAGTCAGGCGGAAACACAAAAATCTATGCCTTAATCATATTCAATGAGATGCAAGGAAAGGATATCCAGGAATGCAACACTAATAAGGCATTTCATACCTTGTTATCAAAGACCCCAGAACACCTATAGAACTGAGCATCATTCATAGAGTAATATTAGTCTTACTTATAAATTGGGGAACAAAGAAAAGAGTATAACAGATAAACAATGGGACACACATGTTGAGGGAATAAGAGAAAATTTCTGGGATCGTAATCTGTAATGCAATTCCACAGAAAATAGGTAGATAACAATATCTCAAACAGAAAAGTGCAAAGTCAATAATGCCTAGGGTTTGTAGCTTATATAATGTAGGTAGTCAAGTGTATCAAATGTTGATGTCAAAACCAATAGGGGCCACATTGTTCAAACCTGATCACCAGACTATCATTCAGAACTTGAGATACTCCAGTCTTGGTTGAATGACTTGTCGAAATCCTGACTCATATGAACTGAGAAGGCCATCAGAAGACAAATGAAAAATCAGTTGTGAGAGGGCAAGTCTTTTGAGAAAATTAAAGGAAGCAAAGCACAACTTGAGCTCAGAGAAGGATTCAGAGAAAGTGTCTGCAAAAAGGATGGTGTTTGCTGCAGAAAAACTCACTTAAAAGATTCAGATAAACTGTCCATGATTAAAGAACATTTCACTAGGCAGTTGATTCAGGACTAAAAAAAGACACAAGATAAAAAAAGGAGCAAAAAGGATCAGTCAAGGAGGTAGTATGAGGAGAAGCATCCAGAATTCTCTGACTTGGATATGCAAAGTCAGAAACAAAAGATGACAGAGGGGAATTAATGAAAGGAAAGGAGCAAAGTGTATTTGCTATTTTCGAATTCTCATAATTCTCCCAACCCATTAACAAAAAGAGAAGGGACAGGAGATAATATATGTCTCCTGATACATGGAGTCAGCAGAGAAGGAAAGGTAGAGAAAAATTGAAGAAAAATCCTACCTTGAAATGGAATAATCACCCAAACCAAGGTTGGCTTTACCTCTACGAGATGAGAAAAATGGTAATCCAAAGGCATTCTGTGTATATCAAAAGGAGAGTCCTCAGATGCCTTTCAGATTTTTATGCGATTGTAAATAAATTCCATCCTCTGTAAGAAAATAATAAGAAAAGAAAATGTGAAGTGGATATTTGACATTACTTTGCACCTTGGAAGCTGTAATTTACTTCACTGAGGCCCTTCATATTTCCTTGAGGCCTCAACAAACTTCTCTGTTAGCTGCCTTTGCCTGCTTATTCCACTGAAGCATCTTACAGGTTTTCCAATCGCCAGCTAGAAACACTCAAAGGAACTTCTAGTCAAGCTTTTTCAGTTATTAGGTGACTTGGAAGAGGCATTATAAGTGAGGCAAACCAAACCAAATTAGATACTTTGCTTTGCCTTCAGAGGCATGAAGTAGCTGTGGGAGGAAGGGGCACTTCCCAGAAATTTATGCACAGATCTAATACAAATTAATACCATATTCCCAAAGGGATCTTTTATATTATTGTTCTTCAGCAGCCTCAGATTTAATATTAACATTATCCATCTATCCAATTCATCTTAATTTCTTTTACATTTATGTCCACCCAAAATAATATTCATTACTCTGTGCTGTCAGTTTCTAGGAAGATCTTTCAGGTCACTTGGGATAGAAGAACCACCTCAATTCTGGATTAAAAGTGAGGTGGGGTTGTCAAGGAAAGTAGAAGAAAGAAGAAGAAAAACATGATAATTTATTTATTTATTTTAGCCAGTGCCCCAAAATTGTTAAAGTTGTTTTCTTAATATTGGTCAGTAGTATTGCTGAGGTTCATAATATAAAGTGAAAACAGTCTCAGCTTTGAATATAATGCTATCAAAATGTTATTGAGTTTCAGAAATGAGGGAAGAAGAGGCAACAGGAATCATAACTGATTTAGAAGAAATCTTAATTAGAAATTCAGCACTCTAAAGACTAATATTGCTTTCTGTTCCCATTCTGTTCTTTCTGTTTGTAATACGGAATAATGACATGCCAATTGTATATAATTATGGAAAGCTATTTAGGGAACTGAATTTTGTCTCTCTGTTTAATTATGCTTTCTGTACTAGGTTGGCACTTGATTGCTACTGTGGTGCATATGCTATTTTTGTTTTCTCTTTTTCATTTTTTGTTAAACTTCTGATTCAGAATTGCTTTGTCCATGATTTTCTCCATGACTGTTCCTTGCCCATCAATGTCTCCAACATCTGATGCCCCAACAGGTCCTAACTGAGATTTTAGGAAATTAAACATGGCAGTTGTATGACCTGCCAGTCTATCAAATATTTTTTCTTCTTCTGAGATGAAGAACCTACTGTAGCAATGATTTTTCCCAGGGTAAGATAAAGTCATGCAATTTTTTTGGCAACACCATGGAAGTGGTTTGAATCTACAATATAAGCAGATGCATCTCCCACTTAAAGTTCCATTTCCATCTTTTTTTTTTCCTGCTGGGCAGAATGGTCATCCACAATTGTGCAAGGCAATGGGATAGAGCCTCATTCATCATCTTCCTTTAAAGGGGCTTGCACGTGAAACATATATATCTTCTTTTATAAAAATTATAACCAACCAACTATGAGGGCAAGAACATATTTAACAATTTCTACCCCTCCACTCCTTTTCTCTTCAGATTCAAAGGGAAGAGGTTGTTTCCATCTTTTAAACATCCTGCCTAATTACTCTTGCTAGATTTTTTTCAGTGAACTGCTTTAAGGAAATAAGGATGTCTTATTACAAGTCAAATCCATCAAGAACAGAATATATGAAAAGAATGTACCAGTTCTGGAAAGAATATTCAGAATTAGGAATAACAGGCTAGCCGATCAACAGTAACTTACAATATGAAATAAAGTATTCACAGAGTATACAGAATTCTGTGAATAAAGTATGCACAGAATTAGAAGAACTACAAAGTAATTCCACTGCTTCTTATCCTGCCCTTGTGTGTTTAACCAATCTAGACATACTCAATTCCCGCAACTTCATATGTTTTAGCCTCCAGTCCTCTATATGCCCAGTACATAAAAAGTTATTAGACAAAGATAACAACAAGACATTGGGATGGCTAAAATGACATTTAAAGATAAACTGAGGGACTGATTCTAGCTGCACAGGACCAAACCTTAAGAACAAATGCATACGCCAGAATTGAGAAGATTGTAACAGATGTCACTTTTGCAAAGAAACTGAAGAAATAGTGACCCACTTAATTAGCTGCTACAAGAAAATCTTGCCGATTGATTACAAACAAGCAACAACATGACAAATTAGCAACAATGGCACACTGGACTTGCTGGAACAAATATCATTTATCTGCAAGGAACAACTGGTGGGTAATAAAAAATGAAGAAGCTAAAGTGCTCTGGGAATTCTAGAATTTAATTCAAGACAACCAGGTTCCACATAATACCACAGACTTAACAATTGTAGATGAGAAAGACAAAAAAGTCTGAATAGTGAATGTTGCAGTATCTGTAGACAGCAGACTAGAAGAGAAAGAACTGGAGAAAATTACATAATATAAAGACCTACAAGTAGAAGTAGAACAACTATGGCAAAAGAAAACAAAGGCAGTACAATTCTAGCAATAATAGGTTCCTTGGGTGCAATTCCAAAACATCTGGAACATCAGTTGGACACCACCCTGAAGTGAACCTGGGTGGGGCCATATTGGAGGCTTGAAGGTTGCCACTCAGCAGAAGGGGGAGGAAATAGTTAGATGGGATTTTGTAACCAAAAAATAAAGTTTTCCTGTGGGAACCAAGGACATTCTCACAGATGGCTGGCCAGAGGAGGGGGAAGTAATCAAGTAACGAGCCAGCAACTGGATTGGACAGCATGACCAGTGACCGAGGGTGGGGGGGGAGAAAGGGAAGATGTTTACTTTTAATTAGGTGAAAGACATGGGAACTTTTAGAGTCAGTTTTCACCAGTTGTGCCAATATGATATATCCAATAAAACTGTTCTTTGAGGAATTTGCCTGCCTCGCAGTTCTGATTTCTATAGGTGCATTACTTGGAATGCTGACACCAGCACTGCCAAAATCACCATCAGTCAATTGCAAAAGGCAGCTTTATTTAGAACAGCTTACATCCTGCAATGATACCTTTAAAACCATCAAACAACATTTGGCTATTTCAGGTCCTTGGGAAAGACTTAATAGGGGGATAAAAAAATGCAGTTGGAAAATCTGTCTGATTGTATGATCAATCACTATAATAATACTTGGAACAACTTATGTCCAGTGACAACATCTTTAGCATCTTTAAACAATTACCTAGGGAAGGATAGATAGGTGGTCAAAAAAGCCAAACCCAATATAAATCTTTAGGTAACCAATCATAAGTTATTACATTTATATGCTTCGATTTACTAATTGAACCATCACCACGACCTGTAGTAAAAATTGTTATATGTGAAAAAGTCAATTAATCTAAAGACCCAAAACACTTTAATCAAAATACATACTAAGAGAACAATTCATACTAAAATAGGAATCATGCCATGACTAGTGAAAAAAAAAAAAACCCTAACCATTATACTTTAGTGGCATAGCAAATTATATGGACATTGAGAAATCTCACATTCATTTGATGCTGTCTGCTTTTGTCTATATTGAAATTGAAATGGTTTCATTTTATTTATGATTCTGGATGTGTGAATGTTTCTTACGAGAAGACATACAACTCTGCATTGAGATTTTATGTATGAAACTGTATGTTAATTCATTTGATACACTTGATGGAATAGTTGCCTCTACACATTCAAGGCTTTTATGGTGATGAACCTCTATGTATTTCACTGCTTTATTCTACCTGATTATTTCTGTTTCTTACCATAACAGTTACACAACACTGATGATTTCCTTGCTTTCTGCAGAGTTATTCTTTGCAGTGAACTGATTTTTTTAGGTTAACTGTACATTTCCCTTTCATATTCAACCATTTTAGTAATATAGATACAGAGCTATAACTGTGTATATCATTCAAAATATTCCTTAACAATAATAAATTGCATTCAGAAAAAAAGCGAGGGAGGAGGTAAGACTGAGATGACATCTTTTTCATACAAAAGATATTTAATTATTCAAAATTAAAACCTCAAAATCTCACCCAATTTCAGACCAGAATTAAGGCTTTCTCATATTAGTTCAAAAGTCAATTAAAGTTTATTCTTCTGTAGTTTGTTTATTGTGGTGGAATCTCCAGCTAGACTGGAAAGGGGTATTAAGAGGTGCCTGAATTTGGAAGGCAAGGGCAGTTGTAGGCCAGACCTTCCCCAGAATCATAGCGTGTCATTCCTACAGGAATTCAGTCAGTCTGACAAGATTCTTGTAAAGTAGTTGACCAGCAATAATCTACTGTTGAGATTCTTCATGAGTGATTCTGGTTGCTTTCATCTGGCATTTACACTCCAGATATATGGAGAAAACTGAGCTGTAATCCAAATGTAGATAGATTGGATTAGTCTTCCTTAATAATTTGTTTGTTAGTACTTGTTAAAAAGTTGTTACTTGTTACTTGTTAAAGAATTGTGAACAAACATAGTAACAATAAAAAACCTATTTGCATATTAGCATTAATGATAGTTTTCAACCATGTTTTAAGTGAGCTGCTTCACATATTCAAATCATATTACTAGAATTCTCTTGGTAGAATTTTAAAGAATGTATCTACTATCCTTAAAAACAATATTATGGTATTAAATTCAGGTAGAAAATTAACTTTCTCAACTTTAAGCTGTAGCACACTAAAGCAATTATTTCAATCATTTATCCTGTTTCCTTTTTTCTTACTGCTGTTTCATTTGTTGTCTATTAATATTTTTGTCCATTATTTTAATAATGCTTCAACAGCTAGAGATATTTCAGGCAACCAATTTGATGAACCACTGGGGAAAGTCATTCAAGGAAGCCAGAATTGCTATGATCATAAATTGCATCAAAAAATATAACAGAAGCCGATAACGACAATCTATGAATGCCTCATTCTGCCAAGGGAAGTGGTACTGTGAAATGGAGAACAAGAGGTTGAAAGCTTCGGAAAATTAGGAAATTTAAACTCTAATCAACAAAATGAGAGAGAAAAATAAATGTCTGAAATGTATTTATCAAATTTAAGTATGTTTATACAATGAAAACACTATTTTTTCATACTACACTGTAAAAATAAGGACAGGATGAAACCACTGCTTTAAAGAAATGCCCACTTTTGGCTCCAGAGCAAGATCTGAATGTAGGAATCCCTCAGTTTTATAATGGCTTTGGGATACTAGAATAACCATGAATGGCAATTGCCTTCTTTTTTTTTCTTCAGAGGAGAATAAACGGGGGGGGGGGGGGGGGGGGGGAGAAGAAACCACTTGTATCTGACAGTGCTTTTCTTGGCAACAAGGAAAAAACAGAGTTTTTGGAGATACTGACTGTATCTACCACATTCCATCCTTCAGATTTAGCATGGCTTCCTTACAAAAAATTTCTATTTAGGCTGACCAACCTTCAGCTATCAAGAACAACTAGTTTTACCATAGGTATATGAAACAGTGCACAGAGAGAGAGAGAGAGAGAGAGTATAATTTGAACAATGATCTCCTTTTTTCTAAACCATTTCATATTCTTAATTCTATAATATTTATAGAACTAGAGGAGGAGATATTGTGACAAGCTGAAATAATAGGACTGCTGCTTTTCCTTTGTTCCTAACAATACCTTAACACCAAGACACTGAACAGATTTTTACGGAATAAGGAATGGCAATGAAAAGCAGGCAAAACTTCACCAGCTTCATTTTGCATAGCTGTGCACTTGAGAAGCAGGAGAAAAGCAGTTAAAAAGAGAAGTAGCTAGCTGCTAACTCAGAAGTGTGTTATGATTACCAAAAATGATTATATATACATGACACTATATTGTCTATCGTGTATTTTAAATGGATGCCCATTGCACTGAAACATGTTTTTCCCATTTAAGCCTTTGACAGAAGACATAAAGAGCATGTCAACTTTCAAACAAGTTATCCTTCTAGTGGCAGAAATGAACTGTAACTAAAAGTAATGTTGGCAATACATGCTGTTCTGTAAAATAGGAAAGAGGATTTTCAGATGTCACTGTTTCTATGCACACCTGCAATCTCTTTTCAGTCTCCAAGAATGTAATCTGACTGCCCTTAAGATGATTCTGGTGGTGGTGGTGGTAGAGGAAGAGGAGGAGGAGGAGAAGGAGGAGGAATAGGAGTATTTTCCTACATGAGTTTTGACTGCTGGTTGGGAAGGATTTCTGTTTGGCCCATTTTGTTTCCCAAGGCATACCATTTGAACCACACATCCTGTATGTCTTAATCAAGCTGTCATCCACTTAGTCCACTGACATTACACCTCCCCACAATTTGAGAGGCAGAAAATGCACATCTGCTAAAGCAGGAGGCATCACACTGCCACTTCTTTTTGTTTGCTCCTTTGGAGTGAAGCACTTTATTTGAAGAATGCTACCGTCTGTCCTTCATCTGGAAGCTTAGAAATAATTCATAAGCTTTGCTACTTTAACTAATGGAGTCTCTAGTTCTTCTATGAATTTGATGAAGTCATTGTTATTGTTTTTTTATTTGAAGGTTCTCTAGATCAGCGGTCGCCAACTGGTGGTCCGTGAGAAAATTTTGGCGGTCCACAGAGAAATGTCACCCCCAGAGCATACCCCCCCAAAGCAATTAATCCAGGCTGTGCAGGTACACAAGGCCTGCGGGAACCCTTCCCGCCCACTCACTCCTTACCTGGCAAACTTGCCTGTTAAATTGGATGGATAGATAGATAGATAGATAGATAGATAGATAGATAGATAGATAGAGAGAGAGAGAGAGAGAGAGAGATTTGAAAAAATTCTATTTGACACTCTCAGACACTCTCAGACACTTAAAGTTTTTATATTCCGGTGCATGATACATACATAGTGGAGATGTGAAATATGAACAAAGATCTTTGCAGTATGGCCAAAATAATTAGAAATGTAAGTCCTATGTATTGCACTCAGCCATTTTAATATCTATTGCAGAAGGGGTATTATCAATGCATATAAAGAAGATAAATCATATCATTGTATTCCTCACTTAATTTTCCTGATATGCAACATAACATTTGTGCAATTCAATTTACTTGCATAAAGGATACCTAACCATAAATGCTAAGTTTAATCATGTGTGCTACCAGTTACCAGTGCTACCAGTGGTGAAACAAAATTGTTTTCATCCAGAGAGTTCTATTGGGAATCATTCAACTAAAGTGGCATCTTTTTATTATTATAATCTTCATCTTCTGAATTCTGCCAATCATAGCATTCAGTTAATGCTCAGTAGAGAGCAATGACCTCTATATAAAGGTATATGATATGATGAAACATACACTGGAATGCTGTTTTGTGAAGTTGTCACAAGAGGAACAGAACAAATTTTGTATTCTCAATTGGGCTTTGTGAGTTCAACTGCAAATAGAAACAGTGTGGCATTCATTCATTCACTCACTCAAACAAGCAAACAAACAAACAAACCTATATGCAGCCCATCTTGCCAAAGACAATTCTTTTCTTCTGGTTGATGAAACCTTGTTATGATATGTAAAGAATAACCCTTGAGTAACAAGGATATGCACATGGAAATATTTATGAGAGTAGTTATGAATAATTATTCAGCCACACACAGCTACACTAAATTGAGTTAAAGTTTACTTTAAGAAATAGCACAGTCCAATAAACAGTCCAGGTCATATATGTTTAACAGTCCAAATAATATCCAATTACAAAATCTTCTTACCGGTTGCCTTTGTCATTTACAGTAAACAAAGATATCAAAGTATAAGCAGAACAGAGAACCTTAGATAGCAACAGAAGTCAGAGAGACAGAATGTCAGAGAGACAGAATGTCAGAAAGAGCAAGCCATGATCTCTAGCTCCCTCTTATGGCAATTCACAATACAATCAACCAATTGGAACATAGTACAAATCAATACAGTAACTTTGTCTTAAAGCTACAAACATACATTATTGGTTTATATATTGCCAACCCAACTAATTGGTGGACAGATTCCTAACATTCTCCCCTTTGGGTTGGTCAATATATAATACATTACATCTTTAAACCATAATTCTCACAACACTCTTTATGCTTAATTGCAACTTGAGCTTTCATGAAATGATCTGCAATATTATGTTCAGTCATGCAGTATTCTAACTGAATTAATTTATTTTGAACACACTGTATAACATTCAAATATCTCAAATCAGTATGTTTAGACCTTGTTTTAACAGCTAAATTAGTAGCCATATTAATTGCAGATTGATTGTCTTCATAAACAATAAATGGATCACGTACAGTAATTCCAATATCCTTCAACAATTGTTTATAAAATATCAATTCTGTACACATTAAAACATGAGAATTCCGCTTCCATAGTGGGTAAACTAATATGTTGTTGATTAATAGACTTCCATCCTATTAAAACATTACCCAATGTTACCACTATATCTGATGTTGATTTACGAGTCATTATATCAGTAGCAAAACTTGCATCAGCATATGCAGTTAACACTAATTCATTACTTGGTTCTAAATATAATGAATAATTGATTGTGTGTTTTAAATACATAATTATTCACTTAGCTGCTTGCCAATGCCTTTCATTTGGTTCAGCGTTATACCTAGACAATTGATTTACACTGTAAGATATATCTGGTCTAGACCAATTACTCAGATATGATAGACTACCGATTAAGGATTGATATATTTCCTTATCAAACATAGGACTTTTGATATCACTATGTGTAAATTCCTTACTCATTGGTGTCTTAGCAGATTTACAATGCTCCATGTTATAGCGTTTAAATAATCGGCTAATCTTCTTGGCTTGCAAAATTTTAAAACCTTTATTCTTTTTCACTATACCAAGATCCAAATAATGCTTAATTTCCCCTAAATTTCTAATCCTGAACTTTTTCTGTAATCAATAAACAATATCATTTGCTTCTTATTTAGCTTTAGTTATAATTGCTATGCCATCCGTAAATAACAGTAATAGAGAAATTAAAGCATCTTTTTCTCTTCGGAACAAACAAGGATCAGCTATACCAGCTTCAAAACCTATTGAAACTAATTCCTTTACAATACATTTATTCCATTCCTAACCGGATCGCTTTAGACCATAAAGACTTTTCTTTAATTTCCAATAATCAGTTTTTCCATCATCCTTTAAACCTAATGGCTTTTTCATATAGATGGTATGTTGTAAAGGTGCATATAGATATGCAGTTTCAACATCTACATGGTTTATTTTACATTTATTCTTAGCTGTCCAAACTAATGCTGCTCTCAATATATTTGATCTCAGACTAGGTGCAAACACTTCATCATAGTCCTTATGTGACTAAGCAAATCCTTGAGCAACTAATCTTGCTTTATAGGTAATAGTCCCATCCACACCAGTCTTTATCTTATACACCCATTTGCAACCTATTGCACGCTCACTTGGTGGTAATTTTACATTCTCATACACCTCTAAATCCTTTAACTATTTTAATTCCCTATTCATAGCTTCCTGCCAAGCTACCTGATCCTTTGTAGGATACATTTTGATTTCATTGAAGTTAGAAGGGTCTGTTTTAACCTAACATACAATGCTTGCTTGAAATCTGTCAGGTAGATGTCTCTCCCTAGTTGACCTCCTAGGCAACTCAGTACATGTTGTTGGCATATCCTCTTCCTTTACCTCTCCTATAAAATCCTCATCTTCTACAGTCATAGAGGGTTCTTCTATTGATGATTCCTCCATTGAGGATTTCTCCACTATCTTATCATCAATATTATTATCATTAGGATTATCAGTGAACAATGGAGTCTCAACAATAACACTATCCTGTACCTTATTGTATTCCTAACAAACTTTTGATTTTTGCAAATGGCATAGAGGTCAAAATGATAGACAAGTACTGTGGAAAACCAGATTCACCATACATTTTAGAAGATCATGCAGTGAGTTTCTGCATTGTCAACACATCCTTCCTGATAGGGTAATTGTTGTGGGAGTATAAAAGGAAGATCATAGAATCATAGAGTTGGAGTGTATTCAAAAGGTTATCTAGCTAATCCTCTTGCCAACAGGTTTGATAATTTACATCTAGTCTCAGCTAGAAGACATATAGAAGAAGAGAACTCAGACTTCATGTGGCAGCCTGTTCCACAGCTTGTTTTCAGTTACAAATTTCTTCCTAACATCTAGCTGGAACTTCTTTCCTTATAATTTTAACCCATTGACAGATGGGAGTAATAGGTACAACACTTTGAAAGAAAGGCAGGATATAATTATAGCAGACAAACAAAATAAGACAACCCAGAACTATTGAAATTCATATATAGTATCCACAATGTCTGTATCACCCAAAGACATCCAAACATGTCAAACTATTATGGCATCTCCAGCTTTATAATTTGTAAACCTCCCTTTTATTCTTTATATGAGATATATTTCATATGTGTTAGCATTGATGATGTTATCTAGTTTGCAGGGGTGAGATGCTACCGGTTCTGCCTGGCTCTATAGAACTGGTAGCTCTGAAGAGCAGCAAACACTGAACCATTTCTGTGTTTGCTGCTGTTTGGCCCACCCACCTGCCCGGGCTCTTATCTATCCTTTATTTCCTGCTATTTCAACCCCGGCTGCTTTATGCGGTACAGCTGAGGTTGAAAAAGCAGGGGAAAAGAGGCTTTTTGAATGCTGCACACCTGCAAGCAGCACTTTTCAGCTGTCCGGATGGCACAGTTTAGGGATTTGTACACACGTGCACAAAACGTAGTCACCAACCAGTAGTAATACCGGTTGAATCCCACCCCTGCTAGTTTGCTAATGAAAGATCTGCAAGAAAACCATCAAGTCCAGAGAGCACCAAGGACCTCACAGTTGAACCATGAACTACAAATATTCTTTTTTATCAAGATACATCACGTTGTCCGTCATTGCAGTGTTGATTTTATATTGTATATTTTAATATTTGGTGTATCTCTTTGAAATCCTTTTGGAGACCTAGAAAATCTGGGAAGCCACATTCTAGGCGGCCACAAACATACTGGATTTTTTTTTTTTACAATCCTTTCTTTGTTTCCATCTAGTGGTCACCTGGAGGATTGCAGTTTGAAAAAGAGCTTGACTAATGAATATGGGACATTTTGGAGCATCACTGTGGAGGACAAATAAATGAGTAGAGAAAGGGACTGAGTAAATATACAATGCATGCAATTAATTACATATTGTTTTAACCAATTAGTGTAGCATAACTTAATAAACTGAAACAAATTTAAATTTGTAGGACACATATTGAAAGGCATGCTAATTTTAGTTCTGAAGTCTTATAGAGGTAAAAATAAACTTGAACCTAAACTCTTTTAGGGAAAAGAAGAAGAACTGACAAGGAGCTTATTGTGATAAAATACTTCAGTTTGTTATTAATAAGTTTTGGGGGAAGTTTTATGCTTTGAACTTTTGAGAATAGACATTTTTAATTTTTTTATTTAATTAATAGTATAGTTTGATCCATGTCTACTCAGACTTATGCCTGCTTGTGTTTACCAGGTCTTGGTTCTCTAGAGAAATGCAGTCTAATTGGCCAAGAAAAAAGAAAGACTCAATTAATCATAACAAAATCTCCAATTGTCTGTCAACTGTAGTAATAAATCAGACAGTTCGTCAATATTATAGAAATAGGATTTTAAAGAATGGCCTTATTGCAGAACCATGTAAGTAAATGCTTTGTTCTGTCCCAAGGAAAAAAAAATCAAGCAACCATAGAATTGGCTTAAGAAAGAGAAGAAAAGCTAGATGGAGGAATAAAATAAGATAATGAGCAATATTAAAAGCACCAGAGATTTCCCTGTTAAAACATTTCTGCATTTTTTCATCATGGCTCATTCTTCCTTCTTTCTCTTCCATTATAAGGCAACCCCAGAATGATATGTCCATTCCCTTTCCCCGAATTCAAGCCCTCTCTGGATTATCTCACTGTCTGTGTGCTGTTCATGGTCAAAGTCGCAAAACAACAGAAATCCTGTCATCTCCTGGCCAGCCTAACTCAACTGGGACCCAGCCTTTCATAGTTGCCTGAGGATCTGCTGGTTGCACATCAATAAATCTACAGCAGTTTTAGTTGAGCCAAAAAGCAAACTCACATGTGAGTATTTCTGCAATTATAGCCTGGAGGCTCTGAAAAGATCAATTAATTAGGATGATTAGTTGTATCTTCATTAGAAGCTTATAAATAAATCATGAACTGCAACATGTCACTACTATTACCACTGTACCAGAGGAATCAAACAAAACAAAACAAGAAATATTTTTCTCTAGGGTGGGGTGTGGAGGAGTTGAATCAATTCCTCATGGGATTTGCAGCATACTTCCTCTTCACATACTGTATCCATGTTCCCATGCAGACGTTCAAATACTTTCTTTTCTACAGAAACACTATTTGTGCCAATTTGATTATCATATGATGACTTCTTACAGGAGGGGGAAACAGGGGCTACAGACATTGGCATGACCACAGAGGTGGACAAAGTTATTAGAAAGAGAGACTGGGAAAGAAAAAAAAAACTGGAATGGCAGGAATAGCCACAAGTAAAGTGGATTTAGGCAGCTAGGAATTTGAGATAGAAAAAATGGACTTAAGCCAGAATAATGTTGAATGATGATCCTGTGTTAGATCAGACAGTGTTTAGACTGTTGAACTCTTAATTCCGGAGTGATCCAAAGTCCATAAAACAGGGCAAAGTGCCTCCCAGAAGAAAAATGCTAAAAATATGGAATTGACATGGAAGAAAGTCTACCCAAAGAAGGTGACCTTCAGTAATGCTCCAACTAATGAAAAAAAAAAGCCTTCATCAAGTAGAAGAAAAGAAGCCGGCTGCCAACCCTACCGAGTGAGAGCTAAAATTCTACTAACCCATGTAAGCCCTTCCCTAGCTCTAAAATTAGGAAGTTGGAAGTGCAGAAATAGAATAGTCCATACATAAAATAAGATCACATCATAATGCAAATATGTATGCTTAGAGTTGCTCTAGGCTAAAAACTTGAGAACAGGAGGGGAAATTCTCCAGCCTAGAATTTTATATAGTCTTATCACTAACATTTTTGAACGGAGGAAGGAGTTATTCCCAATGGAATTCAATGCCATTAGTTTTTAATGTGCTTTTTAACATAAGGGAGGGAGAGGAATATGAAATACTCTTTGTGCTGAATTTCTATCAATTCTTCAGAACTTGGGCATATACATACATACCTTAGAAGCTTCTAATGGCATGTTCTGCATGTCTCTATATTGGGCCCTGTTTATTAATTAGCAATATGCCACAAAACATAAGTTTATTTTAAAAAAATAATAATTTTACAATATATTCATTAAAAAAAATCAGCAATTTATTCCCAAATTATTTTCACTGACATTATTTTAATGCAACCCTAATATGCAAGCTTTACAAATAATAATAAAACATTACTGAGAAAAAATATGTATCTGGCCAGTGAAACCTAGCTAAGGTTCTCTTCAAAATTTGAGCAATGGGGTAATCCGATGCACCCCACTGAAAGAAAAAAGGCTATGCAGTTCACCTTCACAACATGATTTTGGTGATTTCAACCCATTTCAAAATGTGCTACAGTAGAAGGTTCATCTCAGCCTGATGATGTTATCTAGTTTGGTAATGAAATGTCTGTCAGAAAAGCAACAAATTCAGAGAGTCCCAAGGACCCCACGGTTGAACCCTGAGTTACAAATATTCTCTTTTATTAATATATTTTACATAGTCTGTCATTGCAGTGTTGATTTTATATTGTCTATTGTATTGTATTGTATCGCTTTCATCTTTCTTGGTGACTTCAATCTACCTCATATTAACTGGACCCTAAACAACTGTACAACTGAACCCACACATGCAATCTTCTACAATGCAGTAACAAATCTGGGACTAGAACAACTAGTAACCAACAACACTAGACTTAACAACAGCCTCGATCTCATCTTCTGCAATAGTTTGAATTCAATTTACGGAATACAAATTAAAGAACCCTTTTCCAACAGTGACCACAACATGATTGACTTTTGTCTCAACATATGTCCACACAAAAATCATCAAAACGACGGAATCCCCAATTATAACTTCAAAAAAGGCAACTATGATCTTATAAACAATGATCTCTCATCCCTTGATTGGCAATTTCTATTCTCTGGATGCAATACTATAGAAGACCATTACAACATATTTTTACTTGAAGTCAAAAGAGTCATCAAACTACATATACCATTAACAACTCCCAAAACCAGAAAAAACAAATTACCCAAAACAATAAGGAAGCTTCAATCCAAAAAGAAATCACTTTGGCGGAAAAACAAATCTGGTCATGCTGCCAACTTCAAAAGCCGATACAAAAATTTATGCCACCAGATAAAAACTGAATGCACCAATTATCACATTAAACAAGAAGAAAACCTTCTACGCACCAATTCCACCCGTGCTTTCTACAATTTTATAAACAACAAACTAAAAGACTCAAGGTCCATCCCACCGCTGAAAGGACCTAATGGTAAAGACTGCAATTACGACACTATTAAAGCCAATCTCTTTAACACATTCTTTGGTTCAGTATTTGTAAACAGCAATGGATCATGCCCAGTATTTCCTAGCTGAACCACAGACACCTACAATGATCTAATACATATCGATTTTACAGAAGACAATGTTGAAAAAGCGCTACGCAATCTAAAACCATCTCTATCTATTGGACCGGATGGAATATGTGCCTACTTCTTAAAAAAGCTATCCACTGCCATAGCAGGACCTCTAAGCATAATATTTGAAACATCTTTCAGGATCAGCTCCTTGCCAAAACTATGGTCACAAGCCACGGTCATCCCCATCTTCAAAAAGGGAGACCCCAGCCTAGTTGAAAATTACAGACCAATCTCTTTATGCTGCGTCACCTGTAAAGTCATGGAGTCAATTATCAACCAATCCATCATGCTCCACTTAGAAACAAACAACCTACTCAATAATAAACAATTTGGTTTTAGGAAAAAACTATCATGTAATCTGCAACTCTTACATTGCAAAAACATATGGACTACACAACTCGATCAGGGCAAAGCAATAGACGCAATCTACATAGACTTCTGCAAAGCCTTTGATTCAGTGGTACATGACAAACTACTCCTAAAACTAAAATCTTATGGTATGTCTGGACACCTGCATAACTGGATAGAAGCATTCCTGTCAAACAGACAACAAATGGTCAAAATTGGGAGAGTCCTATCTAATTCTATACCTGTCACCAGTGGTGTCCCCCAAGGCAGTGTTCTAGGACCAACTCTTTTCATATTCCACATAAATGACTTCTGTGATCATATCAAGAGCAACTGCATTCTCTTCGCTGATGATGTACAGCTATTCAACACCACAGAAAATACCGCTACCCTTCAAAAAGATCTTGACTACATATCAGAATGGTCAAACAAATGGCAACTTCAGATCTCAACAAATAAATGCTCTGTCTTACATATTGGCAAAAAAAAAATCAACTCTGTAAAGGATCTTGGAGTACTCATCTCAAATGACCTAACTGCCAGAGCCCACTGTAACTACATAGCCAAAAAGGCGCTAAGAGTTGTTAACCTAATCTTACATAGCTTTTTCTCTGGTAATATTACACTAATAACTAGAACATACAAAACATTTGCTAGACCAATACTCGAATACAGCTCATCAGTCTGGAACCCACATTACGTATCTGATATTAACACAGTTGAGAAAGTCCAGAAATATTTTACAAGAAGAGTTCTTCATCCTCTACTTGTTGCAGAATACCTTATGCCACCAAACTCTGAGGGACATTCTACTTGAAGGCTATTCTATTCGAAGCTACTTAGAACTAAGAAAGACCCAGAAATGTCAGTTGATACAAAATACAGCAGTTAAAGTATTGATGAGAAGGGAGTTTAAACATAATATTCTACTAGTATAATATCATTTTCCCTGACTGCCAGTTTGCTTCTAGAAACAGTAAACAGATAACAGATAATCAGAATTGGAAGGGACCTTGTAGGTCATCTAGTCCAACCCTCTGCCCAAGCGGGAGACCCTATACCATTTCTGACAAATGGCAGTCCAATCTCTTCTTGAAAGTCTCAAGTGATGGCACTCCCACAACTTCCGAGGGCAAGCTGTTCTATTGGTTGATTGTTCTCACTGTCAGAAAGTTTCTCCTTATTTCCAGATTAAATCTCTCCTTGTTCAGTTTCCATCCATTATTCCTTGTCTGTCCTACAGGTGCTTTAGAAAATAGCTTGATCCCTTCCTCCCTGTGGCAGCCCCTCAAATATTGGAAGACCACTATCATGTTTCCCCTGGTCCTTCCCTTTACTAGCCTAGACAAGCCCAGTTCCTGCAACCGTTCATTGTATGTTTTAGCCTCCAGTCCCCTAATCCAGTGTTTTTCAACCTTGGTGGTTTGAAGATCTGTGGACTTCAACTCCCAGAATTCAGAGCTGGCTGAGGAATTCTGGGAGTTGAAGTCCACACATCTTCAAAGTACCAAGGTTGAAAAACACTGCCCTAATCATCCTGGTTGCTCTTCTCTGTACTTTTTCTAGAGTCTCAACATCTTTTTTATAATGTGGTGAACAAAACTGGATGCAGTACTCTAGGTGTGGTCTTACTAAGGCTTTATAGAGTGGTATTAGTACTTCCCTTGATCTTGATTGTATCCCTCTGTTAATATAACTTAGGATTTCATTAGCTTTTTTTGGCTGCTGCTGCACACTGCTGGCTCATATTTAGTTGGTTGTCCACTAAAACTCCAAGATCCTCTCACGGTTACTGCTATTGAGCCTGGTTTCACCGAGTCTATATGTGTACTTTTGGTTTTTCTTGCCTAAGTGTAGGACTTTACTTTTCTCTACATTGAATTTTATTTTGTTAGATACGGCCCAGTGTTCTAGTCTGTCAAGATCCATCTGGATCTTGAGCCTATCTTCTTGGGTGTTAGCTATTCCTGCCAGCTTAATATCATCTGCAAATTTGGTAAGTTCCCTTTCTATTCTATCATCTAAGTCATAAATGAAGGAATTAAAGAGTACTGGGCCTAAGAAGCTAATGCTCCAGACCACAGGATATGAAGAAGCTTTTGTGCAGTTCTATCCAAGCTGAGAATGTCATAAGAGGATGTAGTCAAAATATCTTTGCATATTGCAGTGTGGCAAGTGTCTACATGATTTTTTTTTAGCATTGGCTCTCTAGATTCAGAATAACTTATCCAGGAAGTTCTGCCTGGCAACTAATTTATTTACTTTTCAGTATAGGAATAGATTTATTCTTTTCAGCTTTTCATCTTCTTATAGTATATTTCTATGCTCCTGTAGCAGCTTTAAACAGTATTTCCCCATGTGGGTGTCTTCCATTTGTTTGGGATTTAACTTTCCTAATTTTCATCAATGATCTTCTGAAGGATAATCAAGTTGGGGAAAAAATTCTACCTGGTCTTTGATAATGTAAACAAATCTAAAAGCACAGTAAACAATTAACTGAGGGTTGTTTGTTTGTTTGTTTTTTTGATGCTCTGTGAATTCCATTCCCCAAACTAAACATCATCAGTGCTGGTAAGGATTAGGGTTTGTTCTCATTTTATATTCTAGTGGCTTGCCCTGTTATTGTTGGTGGGTGTGGTCTTGGTGGTTCTATGGCTGGGCTGTTTATCATTAGCTTTATTAGGGCATTGCATGCTTCTTGATTGTTGGTCTAATATTAATCTTAGTGGGTTTTTTTAAACAAATTTTATTATTTTTTAAACAAACATACACAAACACGTCATAAAAACATCAAGCCATCTTCCACTTACTTACATACAATGTGTCAGTTGGTTTACAAATTTTTTTGTACATTCACTTCATAGTCATCACTTACAATTACTTGTATGTATTCTCATATTATCTATCAAATATTCCTAAATACATTAATATCCTTATTAATCTATCGTTTGACTACACTGTTATTTATTCACGTTATGCAAAATAATCCATATTTTAATTGATTTATTTTATGGCAATTCATATTATCATCGCAGATCTATGCCATAGTTATATTATAATATATTATATTATAATATTTCATTGCCATATTTTATTGTCTAACCATTGATAAAATAAATCCCAAATCTTATAAAATTGTTTATCTTCTTGTTCTCTGATTTCAAATGTCAATCTACTTATTTCAGCACAATATTAATCTTAGTGTTAACCTCTGTTCATCTGGTATTGATTGCTGGTGATGAGGTGTTCTGGTCTTTTTGTTTCTTTTTTGGCTTATTCTTGAATGGAATATGGATGTTGTTTATGTCTATGTGCCTGTTGATGGCTGATTTGTCAGAGTGCCAGGCTTCTAGGAATTCTCTTGTGTAGGACTGTGAAACTCCTGGCCCATGAGCTGGATGCATCACGTACTGGCCATGCCTATGCCTGGTTTAGTGAAGTGGGGGAAAGCCCTGATACCTCACGTGATGATGCCGTGAAAACATGAGTTTGACACCCCTGCTATATTGAATTCTCAAATCACCCTAACCCTGACCATGTGACATGCACTTTTATTTGGTGTGTGTCTGTGCATGTACTTTATTTCAGACATTTTGACTTGGCTAGGTTT
The DNA here is from genome assembly GCA_023653725.1 of Bungarus multicinctus. Classification (NCBI taxonomy): domain Eukaryota; kingdom Metazoa; phylum Chordata; class Lepidosauria; order Squamata; family Elapidae; genus Bungarus; species Bungarus multicinctus. The sequence goes on from CM042836.1 coordinate 108,487,650, forward strand.
TTGAGATTAGAGCAGAAGTAGTGTTTCTAATTCAAGGACCTAACAATGATTATTTGCAGTGTAAAGTTACTTGCTGAAAATTTACTGAAAATTTGCATTTGTACCTGTAGCTTTCATACAATTATGTATAGTATTCACATAGTATATGAATCCTGTCTTAAGTTGTTTCAACATCATTAACCAATCTTTCCTGAGAAGATTTCTGTGAATGTCTTACTACCAGTTCATCTATGTTTACAAACAACAAGAATATTTCCTGTAAAACATCAGGTAATGACAGGTTCTATGGTGTCCCTTGATTTCATTAGATTCTTATCGGCCATCTTTAACCCAGATTGGGCCAAATATACTGAAGTATGTATACACTGAAGTATTTAGAACAAAAACTGATCAGTTAATGATCTTATCTTTAACTGGCATAATAGTTCTGTTGCTGGCCAGTGCATATCAGCATTATACTTACTGTCCAATGAACACATATTGGCTTTATATGAAAGAATTTGACCACGTTACAAAATGACAATCCTCAAATTAGCACAAGACACTTCATAAAATACCTAAAGCACTATTGCAGGATATAATAATACAGAAGATCCAATGCAATGCTTCCCACCTCCCTCCATTCAATCGTGTCTAATTCTTGGAGCCTGCTTGGACAATACTCTAAAGTTTTCTTGGCAAGATTTTTGGAATCTGTTTGACATTGCCTCCTTCACAGTACTAAGAGAAAGTGACTGGTCCAAGGTCACCCAGCTGGTTTTGTGGCTAAGGTGGGACTAGAATTCATGGTTTCTAACCTGATGCTGTACCAAAGTGGCTCATGTAGCATGTATAATATTTCCTAAATATAAGAATGCATTTATCTTACTACTCTAAGCCAGAGGTATCAAACTTGATTTCATTGAGGGCAACATCAGGGTGGTGTTTGACCTAGGGGGTCCTGGATGGGCATGGTCAATGTGGGTGTGGCCTGCTCAACATCACTCATGTTTGGGGCACTTGTAGTGGCCTGAACACTCCATTTTCAGCTGTGATGGTCTCCTGCAACAATCTGTCAGCAAAAACGGAGTTCGGAAGGACTACATGCAGCCTTCTGGAGCTCTGTTTTCACTGGCAGATGCACCACAAGCTGGTTGTTCGCTGTTTCCAGTGCAACTCTATAGGCCAGATCTAGGCACCCCGTGGACTGAATTTGGCCCATGGGCCTTGAGTTTGACACCCCGCTCTAAGAATTCAATATTGTATTCACCCAAAATATGTTATACTAGAGATATACATGCTGTCAACTCATAAAACATGTCCACTCCTAATACATTCTTTGAAGTTTTTGAAGCTTGGCTCAAAGCTCATGATTTAATTAGGACAACTGCTGGAATCCTGACACATGCATTAAAAGATATGTTATATTGGACATACAGTCAATCTTCCAGAATGCCTTTTGGTTCAAAAACACTTTGAACACTACATAATGAGATCTAAGAGAATACAATTCAGACATCAGGAATGGCATTTCCAAAGCTGTATCACATGATTGATACACATGAGCTATGCAATCAGTGAATTGTTTACAACCATTGCAGTATCTTGAAGTCATGTAATAAACATGACCTTTTATGGCTGCTTTCTGAGAAGCAAAGGCAATGGAGAGATGAGAACTAAAAACTCAAGTCATAGTCACATGGGATCTTCATAACATGGCAAAAGTGAGGTTGTAAGTCCAACATGATCACATGATGTCATGCTTAATGACTATGTTGCTTAATTATAGTTGCTGATCCCACTTGTGGTCTTTAAAAAAAGATAACTGTATTCTAGATCTTTATTATTATCATCTTTAAGTTAGCTTTTCCTGTCTGGGCCATTTATTTCATTCCTTTGTTTTAATTTAGTATAAATAAAGCATACTCAAGCATGTTCTGTTCTGACCCAAGAGTTTACTTCAAGCGGAGAAACTTCCAAATGCCTAGAGCTTTCCCACACAGCTTTTTAAATACAAAGAAGGCATGCCGAATTGAGTTCCATATGAATGAAGAAAGTATGTTTTATGAAGAAAAAAGCCTGTAGTTCTTAAACAGAAAGCCCTTATGTTCATTTGGGGAAAAGGGCTGTTGCTCTATAATATATTTAAATCTATTGAGTATATCCAAGATAAGGAAATGAAGATTTCTATAATCCAAACAATCTGAAGATTAGTATTTCCTAATCTTACAAATTGACCCAGTGTAAACTTGCTGAATTATATCAGAGACTGATTGTGCATTGTACATATTTCACAATTGTGTAGAACCCTTTAATCTGAAACCAGCCTCTTATTGTCTGTATGTTTAGAGGTCATCTTTGTTCTTTTCATATTCAAGCATAGATCTATATTGTAAACTCTGAAAGCTGAGACCAAGATTTTATCTATCTTAAGTTGAGGTGTTATGAAGTTGGACCTCCTTTCCCAATTAAATTGGCAGCCTATAAAAAACAGGAAGGAAAAAAAATCCTAAAGCTAAGTGGGTCTTATTTCACAAATCCTTTCCAGTTAGCTTAACATCTTGCTCAACAAGCTAATAGAAGATGCAGTGTAACCTAAGAACATCTGTTGACAAATCAGTTGTTTTACATCTGCTGGTTTTAGTCCCAAAAACTAGCAACAGTTTAATTGGCTATCATATTGCAGAGCAACAGAATGAATCACATACTGTTTTCTGCAAAAGAAAAAAAAGTGTTTTTATTTGTATATGGATGTATGCAGTCCAAAACAAAGCATATACAAGAATCTTTTCATATTAAAAATATTATTCTCAGATTCTGATATGCTATAAAGCAAATTATAGAGAATAAAGACAATAGATTCCAAAATGCTTTTATGGTGAGGTTTGTTTTTGTAATTTATTGTCATAAATAATAAACCATTCTGGAGGCAATATCAGATTAGAGGCTGAGATAAGATTTAAAAAAACTTAAATATTTTCTGTCCCTGATAATGAAGAATATAAGAATAGCTTTACAGAATCTGACCAAAGAATCTAACTTAGAAAACATGGGAGCAAAGCAGTGGTTGCAAAGGCAGAGATTTATTGAAATAGTAATTGCAATTGACTTAAGTCAAAAGACAATGTAGGTAGGCACCTTTACTGCATGAAAGTGAGTTAGTTCAGACATTGTTGGCTTTTGCTTGAAATTTTTTCTGAAAAAATATTCGAAATCAAATTTTATTATTTTAATAATTTTAGGCACTTACTAATTAACACCTTATTAATCAATTTACAGAGATAATTAACACATTATTAATCAGTTTACAGGGGAAAATCCTCGGCTATGTAGACTATATCAAACAATCTTATGTTCTATTTTTATTTGTTTCTATAGATGCATGGAATTATTACCAATATCTACTTCTTATTCTGGCCCATTTTTTTTTAAAGTACAGTCCCTCTAGTTACATTCAAAATCTCTTTAATCTTGTTTAGAAAAGGTTGCATATCCCATGTGCATATAATTGATAAGAACTATGAAAATTAAGCAGGGTATAAGAATAAAACCTGGCTCCCAAATTTTAGATGGCTTCACTTGGCTGCCAGGGTAGGTTTCCAAGGTACTCAACACTAACAACATTTATTGTAAATTAGAATGAAGTCACATTTTGCCCTTTATCATCTTGTAATGGAAAGGTTTTCCATCTATATCTATGCCAATTTAAAGTGCTTGCTTTTTTTCCACTTTTCCCACATTTCAGTGGATTCTTTACACTACATGTCATGGTCTCCTTGAAGCTGAAGGTATAACTGACATATCTCCCACATAGTTGCTGGTTCTTGGCATTTTCTTTCATGGTTTTGTCAACATTTGTGCCCAACATTTGTGAAAATCTCTCTATAGAATGAAACAAACATCAATGTACCCATTTTAATCTATTTATTTATTTACAGGAATCCTGTGGAACATGAGTTTTGTATTCCCTCTACTTTCTCCTCCCCAATACTAAATATTCTTTTTCCTCAAAATCTCTTCTTTTATGAAGGATATGAAGCAGGGGGTGGGCTTCAAAAATTTCAGCAACCAGTTTGCTGCCCATTTGCTGGGCAGGTGTGGCCATGATTGGTGTGGCCTACTTGGTCTATGCACCATGGTGCGGGGGAGGGTTTCACCCTTCCCAGGCTCCGGAGGCTTTCCTCAAGCTGCAGGAAGGTGAAAACAGCCTCCCCGAGCTCTGGAGCCCTTTCAGAGGCTGGAAATGGCCCTATTTCTAGCCTTCTGGAAATTTCAGGAGACTCAGGAGGCATTTCTCAAGCCTCTGGGAGGGCAAAAAAAGCTTCCCTGGGCTCCAGAGGCCTTCCGGAGGCTGAAAACAGGGCGATTTCTGGCCTTCTGGAACTTCCGGGAGGCCTGTTTTTTGCCCTCTCCAGGCTCCGTTTTCTCGAGCCTCCAGGAGGGCAAAAACAGCCTCCTTGGGCTCCAGAGGCCCTTTTGCCTTCTTCGACCTTCCAGAGCCTTTGGGCGACCTGTCTTTCACCCTCCCTGAGCCTCCGGGTGGGCCCTGTACTTACCTGGCATCCCAAATGGGCTGCATGGGGACTCCTGGGAGAGCATGAGCAAGGTGGGCAGGGCCAGCCAGGGGTAGGATTTACCGGTTCACCAAACTGGTAATTAAAAATGATAAAATTAGTTAGTGGTATGCCCGAACCGGGATGAACTGGTAGCAGCCCACCCCTGATATCAAGGAATCATTTTCAGCTGCAGATTTTGAGCACCAATGTTGTTTTCTGATAATGATGAACATAATCATGAACTATTTGTGACAGGAATAGTTTCACCCTTGCTAATCTATCTTTTAAAAAATAGAAAGAAAAGTAATTAAGCTCTTCAATGACTACATGGTGTGTTTTTTCCCATTTTCTAAACAGTGCTTAAATGGTCGTACTTTTATTTAATGTGAAAGTCGTCTTATTTAATTAAATAGAATGCTAATAAATTAAATCTTCAATGATAGTATAAAGCTTATGTAATCTGAGGGAAGGGCATATAGGGAAGAACATATCCCAAAAGGAATAAGTTCCCAAATATGAAATTTCTAGTTTTTGGTATATTTTAATTATTATTTTTAATTAGTACAATGAAAGCTTTAGCAGAAAGTCTAAGTATAAATCTAGTAAATAAAGATACTCAACCTCAGCAAATTAAAGACCATTTCAAATATATATATATATTATATATATATCATATATTTTTTTTAATATATAATTTATTTATTTATTTATTTATTTATTTATTTATTTATTTATTTATTTATTTTATCATATTTTTATACCGCTCCCTCTCCCAACAAGAAGGGACTCGGGGCGGTATAAAAATATGATAAAATAAATAAATAAAAACACATAAATACATTATAATATAAATACATTATATAATATTTATGTGAAGAAAACTTGAGTTTTCATTAGCAGAACTTCCCAAAAAGAGGTCCTTCACATGGATTATCCTTCATTTCTTATCATTCTAGCCAGACTAACTGAGACTCATGGTGAATGGCATTTTGCCTAGGTATATAATACAAGTATGGCATTCAGTATTAATATGGACCTCATGCCCTGTTTATGGAGATTCTCAATTGTCAAGATCATGGCTGTCGCAAAGGTGCTTTTTTCAAGAGGCAACTGGACTTTCTTGTTTTTCTTTGAAGACATTCCGCTTCTCATCCAAGAAGCTTCTTCAGCTCTGACTGGATGATGGGGAATGGAAGGATTTATACTCCTTGCAGACAGCTGGTCATTTGCATTCTTTTAGAGAGTCCACTTGGAGACAATTGGAGGTTTATCTGTGTCCTTAGGGTAACCTGAGTAGTGCAAATGGGTATGGAGCTTTCTTGGAACACAGTCCTTGGAACACAGGAATCATTCCCTACTATTCAGTCAGAGCTGAAAAAGCTTCTTGGATGAGAAGCAAAATGTATTCAAAGAAAAACAAAAAGTCCAGTAGGTTCTTGAAAAAAAAACACCTTTGGGACTTCATGCACTGTGAGTAATTCCACAGACTATTAAATACTGACACATTTGCTGAATATTATATGTCTTTTGTAAGATGTACTACTGAAAACTATTCAGCATTAAAAATAATTGTGGCTACAATTCAACTAAATCTGAACCTTTAATGAAATATTAAGTTAAATGGACTGGAAGTGTGAATGTATGGAAGTATGGAGCCAATTAAATAGCTGCATTGCATGTAAATTTAGAATGCACAATCTCTATCCCTTATTATTATAGTTTTTTTAATTGTTATAAGTATATTTTAATAGTTGTAATTATGTTGATAATTTGGCTTTATATTTGTGCATGCCGTCCAAAGTCACAAGCATGAGATATGTGTCTATATAAGACAAATAGATAAGATTGATAGAACTTGCAAGGAAGGCTGAATGAAGAACCAATGGATGACTGAAATAATATTGACTTTCCCTTCAATGTTACGTCACAGATATTTCCATGCATTTGTAGCACCCAGTAAGATGACTATGCTTTTCATCAGAGATGAATTTTCAGCTTTCCAATCTAGTTTATCCTGGGATACTTGATCTCTCATCCAAATACTTTCCATGTTTGATCCTGCTTAACTTTTTGAGAATGTTGACTGACATCTAGCCAGATTATGAGTTGATAAGTGTTTTATACAGTGTATCATAGGAAAGTCAAAAAGATCATAAAAAAAAGCACAACAAAGAATGTTCTTTCTGCACCAACTCAGAAAACTTAAACGGCCCATGGAGCTGCTGATACAGTTCTACAGAGGAATTATTGGGTCTGTTATCTGCACCTCTATAAATGTCTGGTTTGGTTCTGCAATCCAACAGGACAGACACAGACTTCAGAAGATAATAAGGACTGCAGAAAAAACAATTACTACCAACCTGTCTTCAATCAAGAACCTGTATACTGCACGAGTCAAAAAGAGGGCTGTGAAAATATTTACAGACCCCTCACATCCTGGACATAAACTGTCTCAACTCCTTCCCTCAAAATGACGCTATAGAGCACTGCATACCAGAACAACTAGACACAAGAACAGTTTTTTCCTGAACGCCATCACTCTGCTAAACAAATAATTCCCTCAACACTGTCCAACTATTTACAAAGTCTGCATTACTATTACTATTAATCTCATCACTCCTTATCACCCATCCTCTTCCACTTGTGACTGTATGACTGTAACTTTGTCGCTTGTATCCTAACAATTTTATTGACTGTTTCCTAGTATGATTTGATTGCTTATTGTACCCTATGACTATTACTAAGTGTTGTACCTTATGATTCTTGACTCTTGACAAATGTATCTTTTCTTTTATGTACAATGAGAGCATTTGCACCAAGACAAATTCCTTGTTGCCCGATCACACTTGGCCAATAAAGAATTCTATTCTATCTATCTATTATAACTAGTGCAGTGCAGTTCAGACATCACAGGGTTAAATCCACACAGGAATTGTTAGGAACACACCTAGCACACGAAACAGCCAGGTCAAAAAAGAAGGAAAAAATTAAATTCTCTGATACAACATCTCTCCCTATTGCTTCTATATGGTTTATGTCTTATTTACAGGGACCAGCTGTATTATATTTTTTTTAAATGAAAATATAGCATGATGCATTTGGAAAGGCAAGAAACAAAAATAAAAAAATGCAGATGTATGCTTTTGAAAACCATACAAAATACAGTATCAGATAGATGGTCCTCTTGCCTATTTTCTTTCTTTTAAATTAAAAACAGACAGTAATCAGGGTGCAAAAAAATGGAGAAGCTGAAATAGTAGTAGTTATTCTTGTACAAATATTAACATAGTGTGCAGATGCATTTTTTCCTTGAAGTTTTTCCAGCTAAACACTGAACAGGGACAGTTTTGTTTTGCTTATGAAATCTGACATGATCACAGCCCTGGGCAATTTAGCAATTTTTTTGTTGTTATGTTTGTTGAAGTTCTAAGAATTCAAATTAACAGAAACAAAAATCCAACATGAATCTTTGGTGTAACATAGAATAACACAATGAATAAGTCACAATGCTGTGCACTATATTGTGATTAAAAAACAAAATGGAGATTGAAATGTATTAAAAAGCTACCTGTGGGTATGTGCATATTAGTGCCATAGATTACTATTTATAGTTAAATTTCTTCTGTGGGGGTGTCTAGTTCTGCACCCCTTAAAAGGCTTCTTAGAAACTATTTTATTTATGTGCATATAATATTTGCTGACTGTCCCAGTTAACCAAGATTTTGGGCAGTGGACAATATAATTAAAACAAGAAAACAGCTACAACAAAGTAACACAACAATGCATACCCAAGATAGATAATCCAAAATAGATAATGGGATGGACTTCTTGATTTAGTCTTCTTAGTAGGGCTGACAATGGATAAATAGATGTTACACTACCTGAAGATCATAGAAATTGGGTTTCTATATAAATCAAAATAATAAATAAATGCACCTTGGATAAGTAATAACTGAATGGCACCATTTAGGATCATTTGCCAGCAGCATTTGTCACATAGGAGGAAGTAAGAATTCTGCTTTAAAAAAAATCAACCCCAAAAAACCCCATTTGCTTTCCTTCAAAAACTCATAGTGACACTTCCTTCTACAGTTATCCACATAACAACTGTGTGGCAGTAAATTGGACTTTGAGACAGTGACTGGTTCAGAATCACTCAGTAAGTGTTTGAGGCTGAAAGAGCACTTGAAGGAGTTCAAGTTGGTCTGGCATGATTTGTTAATCATAAAACCATAATAGTTCCTGTTAATTGATGGATTCATATATTACTGATTACAGATATGATGTTTATTAATAAACTGCTTTGAGAGGCTGATAAAGGACATTAATGTGTCCAGCCTCCCTGCAGCATTTGACTCGCTTCAGTTTGCTTACGTCCAAATCGCTCTATAGAGGAAGTTATTTCTTCCATTCTCCATCTGAGCTTGGCGCACTTAGAGGAAAAACACTCATGTGCGAATACTGTTTGTTGACTTCAGTTCAGCATTTAATACAATTATCCCTCAGATTCTAATAGCCAAACTGGCTACTAGTAGCCTTTTAGGCTTTAATACTCCTTTGTGCAAGTGGATTCTTGATGTTAAGATAACTGACATTATCATAATAATATTGATATTGATATTAAGATAACTGTCTTAACATTCCATTTTATTCATATCTATTTCATGTATTAATAATTATGCTTGTACTTATATATATTATCAAATGCATGCTTGACAAAATAAATAAATAAAGTAAAATAAATATTCTTGTTGATAAGCTCTAATATGTGCGAGTTGCGACTATTATTTAACACCTCTTTCTTGAGAACAGGTTCTCCTCAGGACTGTGTCCTAAGTCCACTGTTGTTCACCTTGTTGTGCTGAATGTTGTGCTAGGTTTACCACCAACCATATTATGAAGTATGTGGATGATACAATAGTAATGGGCCTTATTCAAGATGACAACAAGGGTGCTTACCAGAAAGAGGTTTAGCGAACTGGTGTAACAAAAGCAGCCTCATATTAAATGTAGGAAAAACTAAAGAGCTCATTGTCAATTTTAGAAAAGGCAGGCACAGCCACCTACATCTATGCATTAATGATTTACCTGTAGAGGTGATTAGCAGCATCAAGTTTCTGGGTGTGCAGCTAATGGTGTTAGCTTGGTCACTCAACAGAGAGACATTGGTGAAGCGGGCACAGCAGCACCTGCATTTTCTGCATCACATGAGAGGAATTCATCTTCCTTCCCCTGTCCTTACCTCTTTCTATAGATGGACAATCAAGAGTACCCTGTCATATTGCATTAATGTCTGGTTTGGAAGTATTACTGCTTCAGACAGGAAGGGGTGCAGAGAGTGGTGAGGAGGGCAGAAAAGATAATTAGTAGTTCACTTCCTTCTATCCAGGACATAGCACATAAGTGATGCTTGAGCAAAGTCCGCAGCATTTTCAGGTTTCCCTGACTGAATTGTATAACTCTGACATAGGCCTAAGTATTGCAGGGACTTGGATCAATTGTATATTCTACATTTGGTTAGATAACTTCCCATATGCAGTTTGCAATTTCATTCCTTATATATGGCTAAATTTCAAAAAAGGACATGGTGGCTGTAATAGTAACAACAGCTGCTTCTCTTCCTTCTCCTCCTTCATTAAAGAGCAGCTTATCATCCCACACATTAATTCATCACATGGGAACAATAAAAACCCTGTATAGAATTAAATGCAAGACTTTATTACCTTCTCATTTTACACATAAATTAAACACATCACCTGTTAAATCTATCGGATTTCCTTTATCACAGGTTTCGGCCAAAACAATTCTACATTTATGTAAAAGATAACTTTACAGACTTGACTTTTCCTGATACTATCCTGTCTTCCACCAGCCATGCTGGATCAAATCATCACTTTGCACTTAATTCAGCTGCAATTCATTTGTCATTCAACCCTTTAAAAAGATCCTCCTGCAGCTATTTACAATCAGTTTGATCGTTTTGTATTATTTGGAAACTTGGCCACCCTTATGAACAATTTTAAAATGCGTGGTCCAGCATAAATTCCTGAGAATCTTACTTCTCTCCATTGAGAGAAAACTGTTTAATTCATCTGTTTTTCTTCACTTTCTGTTTTGTTTTGTGTTGTTTAAGTTAACACAGTATGAAAGGACAAGTCCGGGGCTACTAAATTTTACTCAAAAGTCTGGATGAGAAACTTTGACAGATTTTTTAAAAAAATTATGTGTACAGTATCAACAAGGCCACTTCTATCCAGATTCTTGTGACACTCTAAAAAACTCAGAAAGATTGCCAAGCATATATCTTGTAATATTTTTCCCCTTTATGCATCTATTTTCCTCTCTCTCCCTACCAATCTGACTTAATATATATTAAGCTCACTAGACTAATTTTTCAGGATCTCCACAAGTACCTTTTCAAAAGTTGGTGTTACCCTGGCTACCTTCCAAAGCTCTCATACTAAGCCTGATTTGAATGCTAAGTTACATATTTCTGAAAGAGGTCAACAGTTTCATATCTGAGTTCTTCAAGAATTCTTCTATGGATGTCATTAGGAGCACAACATTTTTTGCAGTTGAATCTTTTCAGACATCCTAAAATCTCTTGTTATCTCAATTTGATTTAGTAGTTGAAATTTCCACCCTGATATATTAATACAAGCTCAGGTCTGGATCTTTTATAGTAAAGATGATGGAAAGAATTCATTTAATTTCTTAGTATTCTTCTTGAGAAGTATTTGTAATGTTTATAAACATTTTGATATCACCACAAATTGAGTATGATGGAGGGAATTTAAAATTCAATGATGTTTTTACTGATTTTTTTCCCTTTTGCTATACAAGATCATATGCATTTATTTTGACATAATGTTAAATAGTAGTAAAATCACTGTAAATATTAATAGTCAGATTTTTGTAGTGATTTTTTATTATTCCTTAAGATGATGTAACAAATGTAATTTCTATATTTAGCTAATCAATGAAATAGTGAATTTTATATTCAATGACAATTGTAAATTCTCTTGCTTATTTACTGATTTTAAATTTCCTATCCATTATTTGCTTTTTATGTCCTTCTGTTTTCTTTGATATAGTCATATTTTTTGTTCTTAAAAAAAAAATTTTTTTTTAAATTGCTTATAACAAAAGGGAATCTTGTTCTCTCCTTTGTAGTCTAATGGCCCAGGCATTTCTCTGATTAGCTTTCTGCTTTTTTTCAGAAAAAAATCATTCCTTATATATCACCTTGTACTTTTTCTTGCCTTTTTAATTTTTATAGCTTCTTGGACATGAGCAGAAAGCTATCTGGTCTTTTCCTGGATTTCGTTGATCCTTTCTTAACTTTTTTTAGAATTTATTTGATTTGTCAATCGCTTACAAGATAATAGGTATAAGTATATATATAGTTATGAATACATGAAATGGGTACATATAAGAAAAATAAAAGAAATAATTGGACAGGGATGGTAGGCACATTGGCGCGCTTGTGCACGCCCCCTACAAACCTCTTAGGAAAGGGTGAGGTCAATAATAGACAGTCTAAGGTTAAAGTTTTTGGGGTTTGGGGAAGAAACCACAGAGTCAGGTAGAGTATTCCAGACATTTACCACTCTGTTGCTGAAGTCGTATTTCCTGCAATCAAGTTTGGTGCGGTTAACCTTGAGTTTGTATCTATTGTGTGCTCTTGTGTTGTTCTGGTTCAAGCTGAAGTATTCATTGACAGGTAAGTCATTGCAATGTATGATTTTATATACCATACTTAGATCAGACCGAAAACGGTGTAATTCAAGGTTTTCTAGGTCTAGAATTTCAAGTCTGGTGGCATAAAGTATTCTACAACGAGTAGAGGAGTGGAGAACTCTTCTTGTGAAATATTTCTGGACTTTCTCAATTGTGCTAATATCAGATATGTAATGTGGGTTCCAGACTGATGAGCTGTATTAGAGTATTGGTCTAGCAAATGTTTTGTATGCTCTAGTTAGCAGTGTGATATTACCAGAGAAAAAGCTACGTAAGATTAGGTTAACAACTCTTAATGCCTTTTTGGCTATGTAGTTACAGTGGGCTCTAGTACTCATTAGAGATGAGTATTCCAAGGTCCTTTACAGAGCTTGGATCATCAACAAGATCTTGACTATTCAGCTTGTATTTGATTTTCTGATTTTGTTTGCCAATATGTAAGACAGAGTATTTAGTTGCTGAGATTTGAAGTTGCCATTTGTTTGACCGTTCTGATACAGTCAAGATCTTTTTGAAGGGTAGCAGTATTGTCTGTGGTATTGAACAGCTTTACATTATCAGCGAAGAGAACACAGAGGTCATTTATGTAGAGTATGAAGAGGGTTGGTCCTAGAACACTGGTCCTAGAACACTGCCTTGGGGGACACCACTATTGACAGGTACAGAAATTGATAGGACATTCACAATTTTGACCATTTGTTGTCTGTTTGACAGGAATGCTTCTATCCAGTTATGCAGTTGTCCAGAGATACCATAAGATTTTAGTTTTAGGAGTAGTTTTTCGTGTACCACTGAATCAAAGTCTTTACAGAAGTCTATTTAGATTGCATCTATTGTTTTGTCCTGATCGAGTTGTGTAGTCCATATGTTTCTGCAGTGTAAGAGTTGCAGATTACAGGATAGTTTTTTTCTGAAACCAAATTGTTTATTAGAGAGTAGGTTGGTTGTCTCTAAGTGGAGGATAATGGATTGGTTAATAATTGATTCCATGACTTTACAGGTGACGCAGCATAAGGAGATTGGTCTGTAATTTTCAACTAGTCTGGGGTCTCCCTTTTTGAAGATGGGGATGACCGTGGCTTGTGACCATAGGTTAGGCAAGGAGCTGGTCCTGAAAATTTTTTCAAATATTATGCTTAGAGGTTCAGCTATGGCAGTGGATAGCTTTTTTAAGAAGTAGGCACATATTCCGTCCGGTCCAATAAATAGAGATGGTTTTAGATTGCGTAGTGCTTTTTCAACATTGTCTTCTGTAAAATCGATATGTATTAGATCACTGTAGTTGTCTGTGGTTCAGCTAGGAAATACTGGGCATGATCCATTGCTGTTTACAAATACTGAACCAAAGAATGTGTTAAAGAGATTAGCTTTAATAGTGTCGTCATTGCAGTCTTTACCATTAGATCCTTTCAGCGGTGGGATGGACCTTGAGTCTTTTAGTTTGTTGTTTATAAAATTGTAGAAAGCACGGGTGGAATTGGTGCGTAGAAGGTTTTCTTCTTGTTTAATGTGATAATTGGTGCATTCAGTTTTTATCTGGTGGCATAAATTTTTGTATTGGCTTTTGAAGTTGGCAACATGACCAGATTTGTTTTTCCGCCCAAGTGATTTCTTTTTGGATTGAAGCTTCCTTATTGTTTTGGGTAATTTGTTTTTTCTGGTTTTGGGAGTTGTTAATGGTATATATAGTTTGATGACTCTTTTGACTTCAAGTAAAAATATGTTGTAATGGTCTTCTACAGTATTGCATCCAGAGAATAGAAATTGCCAATCAAGGGATGAGAGATCATTGTCTATAAAGTCATAGTTGCCTTTTTTGAAGTTATAATTGGGGATTACGTCATTATGATGATTTTTGTGTGGGCATATGTTGACACAAAAGTCACTCATATTGTGGTCACTATTGGAAAAGGGTTCTTTTGTTTGTATTCCATAAATTAAATTCAAACTATTCCAGAAGATAAGATTGAGGCAGTTGTTAAATCTAATATTGTTGGTTACTAATTGTTCCAGTCCCATATTTGTAACAGCATTGTAGAAGGTTGCATGTATGGGTTCAGTTGTACATTTGTTTAGGGTCCAGTTAATATGAGGTAGATTGAAGTCCCCAAGAAAGATAAAAGCGTGTGGGCAGGATGTTGCCCATGTTAGTAGGGAATTTAGCTTGTTTATATGTTTGATGTCATAATCAGGTGCTCTGTAACATAGTAAGAATCGAAATGTGATATTTAAGGATAGTTCACAGATGATGGTCTCAGGAAGAGCAAGCTCCTGGGTAACTTGGATGTTTTTTAGATGTAAGGACTTTTTATAGAAGATAGCTATACCATCTCCTCTACGAATTTCATGATCTGATCAGTAAACATGATAGTCTCTTACTGTGGTAATGGAATCAGGGAGAGATGCGTTGAGCCATGTTTCACAGACAAATATGATGTCGAATTTAGCCATATTTAGTAAGAGAAGAAATTCAGGTATTTTGTTCACAAAGCTTCTTGCATTGAGTAGCTTGCATTTAAGGCCAGTTGTAGTTGGAATTGAGGTAGTTAGGGGCGTGCATGCCTAGTCTTAAGTGATGGTGAATTGGTTGAAGTAGGGTTGCGGTTGAAGGTTAAAGCTGAGTTGGGGTTGTGTGACTTACTTTTGATACAGTCAGCACAGTAGTCAATGTACAGGTCCTTCTCTCTATTGTCTAGATGTTTTTTGAGTTCTGAGCAGAGTACACGGGCACGTTGCTGTATGGTTAGGTCAGGGTGAGAATGGAGGTTCTTATGGTTGGTGTTGCTTTTGGCAAGTGAATTTATAGTATAAATGAACGTACGTTTGCTTGATTCATTTTTGCAAACGACCCTGCAGAAACGTGGGGCCACAGATCCGTCTCTGTTTTTGAACTCTGGGCAGGAAACCCCGATGTGGGAAATGTCAAGTATTTCATCAGGGGAGATGGTTGATGCTTGATAATCACTGATGATGTTGCAGACAGTTGTGATATCATCATTGTTATTGATGTCCTCTGGACCAAATAAATGGCGTTTGGACGTTTCCATTTGCGCTCAACAGCTTCTCTGATGAGGATTGGGATATCATTATTTGTCTGATTTATGTTATATTTATATTATATACTTGTAAACTATATTCTAGGTGAGCCTAAATTATTGTTGTTTTAAATCATTTAAATCATTGTGGAGAAATTTAGTTCATTAGACTTTTTCTTATGAGTCATTTCTCCATTTGCTAAATGTTTCTTATTTACATATAGCCCCTTTAATATGACTCTGTTGGGCCTTTTTGGTAGTTTCCCCTTTGAACATATTCTGCATCATGGTCACTATCTCCTATTAATTCCCAACAATTATATCTCATATTAACTATGGTTACTATTTAAAGTTAGGCTAATTTAAGTATCTCTCCCTGGCTGGTTTCAAGAGTAATTTTGTTCTAAATTATAGTATCTAGTATATATGAATCCTAACTTACATGAATCTTATTAAAATTTTCCTTTGCATTTGTCTTTTATTATACCATATTTAGATTGTCCCCAGGCAGATGTGAAATAACATATTTCTAGATCTATATTTATAGCCAGAAATTTTATGGAAGAACTTAGTCTTCCAATATTTTCTAATATGGTAGATTTTATACAATTCACCTTTTTAAATATAGTTCTAAAACCAACCAACCAACCTATCTATACATCCATCTCTATCTTATATATTATATGGCTGTCTATTTTAACCAAATAATTCTGAAGTTAATAAAAACCTAAATAAAATACAATAAGAAAACAGAGATGTCTAATTTTAAAAGGAAAAGTAAAGAGTTCTTACAGTTTGTTTGACATCTTAAAAGCAAAACACCTAGTTTCCATGGGAATCCTGGGACCACCACCTGTGGGAAAGACCAGCTTTTCAAGGCCTTATGGAAGTCCAGCAAGGTCAAGGCCATCTGAATCTTGGGGAGAAGCTATTACAGAATCAGGGGTGCCACAGAGAAAGCACACTTTGTGGGTCCCAATAAGTGACATTCAGTGGTGTGACTCAATCTATGGGCATGGCTTGGGAAGGCGTAGCTTGGGAGCGTGGCCATGTGACTGGGTGGGTGTGGTTTTTTGCAGAAGCACCCCCATTTTTAGGGCCTTCTAGGCCTCAGGCAAGCCTACTGGGAGGCATTTTTGCTCCCATGAAGCTTCCCTGGTGCTCAGGAAGGGAAAAAAATGGAGCCTGGAGGTGGGGTGCTGTGCCTCAGGGAAGCCTTCTGTGCCTCAGGGAAGCCTCCTGGGGTGGTATTTTTGTTCCCAGAATGGAAGAAGGAGGCACTTCATTTTTTGCCTTCCTGGGCCTCAGGGAAGCCTCCTGGGCAAAGCAGTAAGTAAGCAAGGGGAATCCTGGCACAGCTGATCATAGGAACAGCTGATTGTCATGAGGGAATAAATATCTTAATGAGTGACTGGGTGGGGCAAGAATCAGGTGGGTGGGGTGAGTGAACATTGGACAGGTGGGGCAAGCGAGGGACTAGTGACTAGGTCAAGGGCGTGGCCAACCCAAAGTCACTACCAGCAACCCATGCCAAATCTTTGCTACTGATTCGCCTGAACCAGTGTGAACTGTCTGAATACCAATGTGTTGGGCTTCAGCGATTCACCACCCAGTGTGAAGCCCAACACATGGTTGATGAGTGGCAGCACGTGACAGACTCCAGCTGGGCAGAGGCTTGTTTTGTCACACACTCGGTGGAAGCTGTTCAGGTGGCTGTTTGGAGGATCACTGGTTGACAAGTGGCAGCGCGTGACAGACTCCAGCTGGGTGGAGGCTTGCTTCTCACATGCTTGGTGGAAGCTGTTTGAAAGCTGTTGGAGGGTGGCTGCTGTTGGAGGGTGATTGATCTCCAGATAGAGCAAAGGCTGTTTGAGAGATCACTGTTTAAATGCTGTGGAGGGTGGCTACCAAATCGGGGAGGAGTGCTGTGGGTAGTGGTGTTGGATTGCATGCATAGGGAATGGAGTGGGAGGAGTTGTGATTAGGCCTGCAGGGAGGAGACATGGGGAATTATCCTGGGGGGGCAGATGTTAGGTTAATTGGGAAGGATGGGGTAGATAGATAAAAGGTGCTGAGAGGCAGTTGCTCTCAGCACTGGCTTTATGCAGATCTTTTTCTTGTTGTTGCCTATCTGGATGGGATGCATTTGCAATAAATCGTTATCTTACCTGCTGATAGTGAGTAACGTGGTTTGTTAAGAAAATTCCTAATTGCCCAGGAGCGCTGACACAATGGTGACATTATTTCACAGAAGGTACCCAGAGCATACTATCATGCCAAATCTGATGGAACATGCAGAAACCACTGTAGAAAGGCAAGTAACCTGGCTCTGCATGCTTCAAGACTTTAAAAATGACAACCAGCACTTTGACAAGATGTTGCCCCTTTGTTTCCTGATTAACGGAACTATACATTAACTTTACTTCCATTATTAGTACTGTCTCTTATAATACTTCAAAACTGGATGTTGCCTAGTACCTGAAGTTGAAAAGTTTTTCTGCCAGATACAGTACATCATTATCCTGGTTCCATCACAGGTCAAGTGCAATTTCTCTCTCTTATGGGGGTTCAGTCTGTCCCCAAGTCTAGTGCCTAAAAAATCTGCATCCCTCTACCTGATAGAACTGACCCATGTGCCCCTTGGTACCCAGACATTTTTTTTCTTTTTATGACCATATAATCTTTTTTTTTTTTTGGGAGTGGAGTCAGGGCAACTGAACAGAGCTGAGAGTTTACTGGCCAGATCCCTTCCTGGGATTGCAGAGTTTGCAGCAATATTTTCTCTTTGTGCCCTGATAGAGAAGCATCTATTGATGCCTAAGATTGAACTGCCAACCTTCCAAACTGAAGGCAAGCATCTTCACTTCTAGGCTACTATGCCACTCAATGCTATCCAGACTTTATCTAGATAAAGCTAAATTTGTTTTCAGGATTGATTGGCTGTATTTCCCAGTGTCCCATTATCTTTGATGCCGAAACAGAACACAACCCCTGCCTTCTTCTCAGTTCTGTCTAAGAAATTATATAGATAATGCATGGCATCTACAAACTTTGCACCAGGCAGACAAGTTACCATGCAATTCACACACATCACAAACCCATGTTCCAGTGATATCTTTATCATGGCTTCCATTTCTGCTCAATGCACTAAAAAAATTACTTTAAAGCTGTCAAGTAACACCTTATAAATTCCTACTATAGCTCTCCAAAAGTTCTATAGTAAATCATAGGTTTACTTTTTTTCAAAACCTCCAGCTTTCTTGTTCTTAAAGTATTTGTTTATCATTCTAATGTTTCAACAGAAAATCCAGTTGCATTTTTCAACATCCAGGTTGTTCTCTTGTAACAAGTCACTCATTGTCAATAGTTCTATGACCAAATTTGGTGTGAATATAAATCAAGGGCAATCTGGAAACATTCAGAAACATCTGTGAACATTACAAAAAGAATGTGAGATGGCATAGCTCACTCTTGGAGGTTAGTACACTATTGATCTCAAACTATTCCCAATAGATGCAGTATGAGAATCTAAAGATGTGTTTGAATTATATTTCTGATTTATTAGATCTCTTCCATCTCCCAATGGTTTTCACTGAGATGAGAGTGCAATTCAACATCTTGCAAGATTCTGAAATTTTCCCCCCTTTGTATTTTATTTTAGACCATGATTAATTGAACAGACTTTTTTTTTTTTTGCTTATTGGACCTTTGTCAGATGTTAATGTGATATAGTATTTCATATGATTGTTTTTTCATCCTGCTGTTCTGAAATCAGTCTGCTCATTTTCGATCTTGTACATTTTTTAATGTAGCTATATTCCAAATTCAGGATTGATACCACTTCAGAGAGCATGAAGTGGCTGAGTATGTTATTTGTGTACAGTAAGAAGAATGTGTTCAAATCTTCCTGGACCAGAGATCTGCTAGGTAACCTTGCTAAATCCAAAATATATATTTTAGTCTCTAGGACAAAAGTCACGCTGGTCATTCACCTTAAACTATTATTTAAAATAATAACATTATCAACATAACTGTTTCAATAATGGAAATAGTTTTGAATGCTAAGCATTCTTATCCTGGACAAATGCAGATAAAAAATGATTTGGCCCATGTTGCTAACAATATATATTGCAGTACTTGCTTCTAAATGTTGGGACATGGGACTTTCCCCAAATTCAGAATTATATATGTAAAGAATTTGCAAACAACCTCTTTAAGGTAGTCCTCTGAAGACAGGGCTTGTGATTGCATGATGAATGTCTCCAAATAAAGCTCAGCAGAAAATGGAACATTCACTACGCTGTCATTTTACTGAGTTCTAATTCAATTCTCCTTTGACAACTCCAAGGTCACATAATAAACAAGAACTGTTCACTGTGCTGACGAGGGTTTACTTTCTCAAAAGTGAGGTTGATCTCGATCCTAACTGGTAACTACATTGTACTGTGTAGTACCTCGATTTACCTAATTCAAATTGTGGGTTGGTCTCTATAGTTCTGTGGCTGACAATGCTGTTTTTGGAGATGAACTGCAGGACATTAGCCTAGGGCTGGGGAATATAAGCAATTTACATACTTTACTTACTGGTTTTTTTTAAAGAAAAGTTCTTGTTTAACAAGGAGAAATTGTATGACTGAAGTGAACTGAGAGAACTATGTGTATGCAAGTGTTCCTGGGAAAGCTTAGTGATGACATAGCTATCGGCTTTCCAGAAAATAGGCTGCTTGGAAGGACTACAGTTCAAGGCAGGGTTAGGACTGAGCCATCTAAAACATTGGAAAGCTACCATTACCAGACTGTCTGAGTTTGGTGTAAGACAGTATTCATGAACAATTTGATTTATAGGTATTGAGATAGATGATAGGTATAGATAATAGATGATGGGTTGGTAAGTATGAGGTAAGAATAGAACAGAGCAGAGCAGAACAGAACAGAATAGAATACAATTCTTTATTGGCCAAGTGTGATTGGATTGGAAGTATATGTTATTTTGGTTTTGGTTTTATGATTTATTTATGGGAAGGAGGAGGAGGGTTAGGGTTAGGGTAGTTGGGTAGGGGTAGTAAAAGCTAGCTTCTGTTGTTTAAGGGGTTTGTTTTGATTATACCTCTCTTAGAATATTTTGGATGTGCTGTGAAAGTTGTATGCTGTGTAAGAATAATGGAGCTAGAAGAGGTACCAAAAAATCTACAACATGCCAAGTGCAAAAATTTCCCAAAGGAAAAACAAGTCAGAAAAAACAGAACGATGTTGCTGACCACACATAACTTACTTGCCAAGTGTGGATATTTGAAGGATGCTAGTTTGGGTTCTCTCTGACTTTAACCTTATTGGCCAGCAAGGAAAACTATCTGATATTACTGACTCTTCCCTGCTGCTAGTTATCGAGTTGTCTCAGCCTATTATTTCACATCACTGCTGTTGCTTACAAGATGTTCTCTGTGTGACAGAGCATATAGATGACATGCCCCAAGGGCTTCCAAATACTACCTAAAAACTGAATGTCATATATCATGCATTTACTAGGTCTGTTTTCTCTTCCTTGCAGACTGGCCAAAGAGAAAGGAAGAAAAAGAAGTCACTGGATTTATACATAGATCAAATGATAAATTTGATATTGAGGCAGGAGCTTTAATTTTGCTTTTTTCCCTACCTGATGATTTAGGAAATTCAATGATCGTGTCCTTTTGAACTTTTGCTAGTATCCTGAAGCACATTTCATTGGAAGAACATTGTGACGGAATGATGTGTTAGAAAACAGTACTGAATGCTCTGTAGGGCAGAGTTTCTCAACCTTGGCAACTTTAAGATGTGTGAATTTCAATTTCCATAATTCTGGTTATTGAAGTCCACACATCTTAAAGTTGCCAAGGTTAAGAAAGGTCTAGAACAACTCACCATTAGGCAATGCTCCACAGGACAATTCAACACTATATTGTTTCACTCAGTGACCATGTTATTATCAAAATTATTGAAACTATTGTGTTTCTGGATTTTATTTATTATCATTGGCCATAGTTCCATTGAAATTAATTTAGCCTTTGTATTTGTTGAATTGTCCTGCAATGACTTGTCTCGCAGCAAGATGACCCTGGTGAATTATCCTGCAGTGTATTGACTGTGGAGATTTGCTCTCGATGAGTTGGCTGTTGCAAGTTGCAACAATGGGCAGTGAGTTGCCCATAGTGAGTTGTCACATTCCAGATTGAGAAACACTGCTGTAGAGCAGGGATCTCCAACCTTGGCAACTTTAAGACTTGTGGACTTCAACCCCCCAGAATTCCTCAGCCAGCTTTGCTGGCTGAGGAATTCTGGGAGTTAAAGTCCACAAGTCTTAAAGTTGCTAAGTTTGGAGACCTCTGATGCTTTCTGCTGAAGGCAGAGAATAGAGGATACATCTGACTCATATGCCACAGGCACCAGATGGACCCAATAGGGTGTTGGAATTAAGTAGGGTTCCACCTAAAGTTCTGAGGCAAGGTTCAATTGAGGTTTTAGTTTCTGCTAGGAGAGAGAGAGCAGATTGTACTTATGCAGACTTTCCCTGTCTGTGCATCTTGGAGATTTCCCCAGTTTTCATAGAAACTGAGTTGAAACAGCAGAAGAAATGCTTATAGTGCCTCTAGAGAAAAGGGAAGTGTGAACTGAACCAGCCACAGGTTGCAGCCTTATTAAGGATTACATATTGTGGCAATAAGAGCAGCAAAATGTTATTACTTTTCTATTTTCATTGGACCTGCAGATAACTGTCTGATGGTCTTGTTCAAGTGATCTGCCATCTGCAGAGCCACTGTGAGAACTATTAGGGGCATTTTTTCAGATCAGGTTGCTCAGATCTAGTCTGAATTGGACTTTGTGCAGATTCTTTTGTAAAGGAATGTAGAAATGTCATTGAGAAAGGAATAAATAAACTATTAAGTGAGGTAAAACAGTAACTTTTTCTGGAAAAGAAGAAAGCATTAGAAAGGAAAATAATCCCACTTTGATTTCGTTTGGTGGGCAGGGAGAAGGTTATTATTATATGACAAAGAGGCCTTCTTTGAATTTTTGCAGAATCTATTTCCTTAACTGCTTTACCTTGAAGAGCCTGAGATCAGTTGAATTGACTGAGGCACATGAGTTGGGATGTTTGGAAGGAGTTCAAGCCTGCTGATTTTATGGAACTTGAGAAGAACCTTCCAGATGTAAGTCTATGGAGATTTTCAGTTATTTGGGTTATGGTTGTGCCAAATGCATTTTTTTTAAAGGCAACTGGACTTTATTTTTCCTTGTTTCACTTCTTATCTGAGAAGTTTCTTCAGTGAACTGAAGAATTGAAGAAGCTTCTTGGGTGAGAAGCCAAATGTCTTCAAAGAAAAACAAACTCCAGTTGCCTTTTGAAAAAAGTATATTTGGGACTTCAAGCTGTAATTGTATCCACCTGTGCTTAGATCTATATCCCTTATGGTTGGTCAAAACCTCCCATGAGATTATATATAGTTGGATAAAGGCAATGGTGAATGTATCCTAGAAGAAAGTGGTAATCCTGCCAGGTCTTAAAGATGTGGTAATTTGTTCCTGTCTCAAGGAACTATTTATGGATCCAAAAGTGCTGAGTAATTTTTGTCCTTAGGAAAGATTGTTGGGAAGGTGATTGGGCTGAAGCTTCAGAGATCTGGACTGGTGTTTTATTTATAGGACTTCAGACCAAGACAGTTTTCATTTAGTTACTGCCTCAGAAGGTTACCATACTGTAAATATGACAGTAATAAATAATGGTAATATAAAACAGATTTTCCAACCAATCTGTGCATTCAAGACAATGAAAGCCTTCAGTATAAAACTAAGGTCTGGTCAGTTTCAGGCAACAGCTACAAGCCTCCAGGAGGGATCTAATCAACTAGTTAAGGTTACAAAGCTGAGCTTGTTAAGTTGTGGTTAGCACTTTTTAGGGACATGCTGTGTTGTGGAGAAAAGCAGCTCAGGAAGAAGCTTGTTTAAACAATTTCTCAGACCCACCAGGGGCAAAAAAGTGGAATGGAGGAAGGGTCAGGCATAGGACAAAGTACGAAAGAATTTTAAATGAAATCTTTGCAGTCTTTCTCTCTGTGTCATGTGATATGCTCAGCAATTGTGGCACTTTGTGACTTTTACTGGAACCAATTGCACTCATTAAATGAGTATCTTTTAAAGAAATGTTGATTATCTCTGGCAGGGTTGGAAAAAGACCAATGCATTTGTCTTGACTTCCTTGATCTCTCTCAAAAGTTTTCAATACAGTTTTCAGATCATGGTATCTTTCTGAACTGATTTTAGGAAGTGGAGGGGCATAGTGTTATAGGAATAGTCACAAAATAAGCACAGAAAATGACCTTGAAGGAATAAAGACAAATTCAATGAAGATGTGAAACATTTCTTGCCTGGATCCAATGTGCAGTGCTTGTTGTCTTGAAGCAGGGGTATCAAATTATCAGCCTGCAGGCCAGTTGCATCACGCATAGGCCACAATCTTCCCAGCTCTGCAAAGGGGGGGAAATGTCATGAAACATCAAGTTATGGCAATGTGACACCATGAGTTTGACATCTGTGTCTTAAAGCCTTTTAGAGTTTAGTGGCCAGGTATTTATTGGGCTTTCTCTCCTGGTAAGATCTGGCTTATCTCAGGCATCCCATGGGAAGGATTTATGGAGGACCTCATCTCCCACAGAATGGAAGCCTTAGAATGTGCCTTATCTATGGTTGGAATACCTTGTTGACATTCCTCACTTTTCAGAAATCACTTAAAATTAGTGGGAATCAGGCAGGGCCTAATAGTGTGTGGACTGTCTATTAGATAGCCCTTGGAATGCAATACTCCAGATGTTGTTATATGCATTTTCTATTTTTGCAAGCCAACCTTGAGTCTGATGGAGAAGTGTGGTGTATATATAATTTTGTAATAAATAAGCTGCTTTATCTACCTTCAGCAATGGCAAACTAGCATTCAAACTAAGCAGATGAATTCATGTGTGAGTATATATGCTATTTTGCTACTTTTTAATGTGGTTTGTTTTTCTCCATTTCATGAGACATTCAGTCCAAATAATTCTTCCCTAAACACAAATGCTTAGTGGGGAAATGACAAGTGAGCTGTTCCTTGGTCTCAACGCTCACATTTCATCAAGTAAATGCAGTAAGAAATCATTGAGAGGACATACAAACCATTCAAAACAGTGAAGGCCTTACAGGAAGGGCTGCATGTAAGAATAAAGATAGAGAAGCATGCAAAATAATCATGAGCAATTACTGACAAATAAAATAGTACTTTAAACCTGCAGCTGTTGCCAGGGGAATAGATGAGAAAAACTCAATTCCCTTCAGCCTAGACCAAAGTCACTTAGGCAATTAAGCAGATTTCTACTTTGGGATTTAAAATATTTTTGAGGTACTTAGGACCATGAAAGGATATGCTAAGCAGCCCACAAGATTTTTGAAGCCCTTTATGTGTCAATTGCTGGGGTTTTCAGAAAACACATCATTCCTGGTGATAATCAAAACATTTCTCTCCTCTTAGATGAAGGACATATGTCAATTAATCCAATTTATAAAGGGATTTCATCACCACTACCCTCACCATCCCCCCCCAAAAATACACAAGAAGAATCACTCCTAGCTGTGTTGTGGTGGCTGTTTTGATTGCCATAATGTAAAAAAAAGATGTTGACACTCTAGAACAGGGGTGTTAAACTCACATCATCATGGAGGCATCATGTGATGTCTCAGGACTTTTTCCCACTTCTCTAAACCAGACATGAGCATGGCTAGCATGTGATGCAGCTGGCCCATGGGCCAGGAGTTTGGCAGCCCTGTTATAGAAACAGTGCAGAGAACAGCACAAAGATGATTAGGGGACTGGGACTAACAGTTGCTGGAATTGGGTATGTCTTGTTTAATGAAAAGAAGGTCTAACAGTATTCCAATATTTGAAGTGTTGTCACAAAGAAGAGGGAGTCAAGCTATTCTTCAAAGTACCTGAGGCAGGACAAGAAGCAATGGATGGAAACCAATGATGGGATTCAACTTTTTCACTGGTTCTGTGGGCGTGGCTTGGTGGGCATGCTTTGTGCATTTCCTCTGTGCCGCACGAAGCATCTGAGCTTCAAAACCAGGAAATAAAGGTCAGTTTAGAGCGGGGGCTGGTCGTTGGAATGAACTGGTTCTCTCACAAATGATCCTTGGAGATACCGGTTTGGTCAAACCAGGCCGAACCGGTAGAATACCTGATGGAAACTAATCAAGGACAGAAACAACCTAGACCTAAGGAGAAATTTCCTAACAGTTAGAACAATTAATCAGTGGAACAACTTGCCTCCAGAAGTTGTGGATGTTGGAGGTTTTTAAGAAGAGATTGGACCATTATTTGTCTGAAATGGTATAGGATTTCTTTCCTGAATAGGGAGTTGGACTAGACAATCTCCAAGGTCTATTCCAACTCTTATTCTGTTTTTTATCTAGGAGAAAAGGAAGTAAATGAGAATGTCTACATAGCTCTTCTGCCTCCCCTTGTTCCTCCTCCAGATACCTGGCTTATCTATACTTCAAAAGAAAATGTGGTAGATAGAGGGACAGGATAATCTGCACTTGGATCCCACCACATTCAAACCTAATATCCTAGGGCTGATTGTGCCTCCTAAGCTCATTTTTGTACTTCTTTGTATGTGATTGCCCAAGTATAATCATTTCCTGCCCTTTGAACATAATAAAGAAAAACCAATAAATATTAAAAAGCAAAACAAAACTCTCAAAGTGCTGCCCACATGAATGATGTTTATGAATGAAGTATGTGTTTCTTTTTCTGCTTTCCAGGATTAGTAAGGATTCAGGTAGTGCAATGCTTGGTCATTAGGATAATGCTGAGATTTGCTTGATCGTGGCAGGGTATTAAATAAATAAAATATTTGTCTGAACCCCAGAATCCAGAAGCTTATCCAATTGATGGGGCAAGAGGAAAAGAGTTAGTCATCTTAATCACTGTAGGCCTCTTTCAAAGAACATTAGAACTAACTCCAAATCATCCCAATTATATTTTAGGAATATGCTTATACAAAATATTCAAGAACCTCTGTACAAACTACTATCTTTCTTCCTATTTAAAGAAAATCCAGGAAATGAAGGTAGAGGGGAGGAGAAATGTAGTATGTGATTTCTATTCATATGGAATTGTTTTACCATCACAGGACTGTCCCATCACAGGATTCAGGAAAGGAATACTAAAGTAGTATATTCAAAACAATGTCTAAAAATAAATCTTGTTGGTGCACAACCTGTTCATCAAACTAGGAGTAAGCAATATGACCTCAATTCCCCATTGTGATCCCTCTCCTTTTCTAATTTTCTCTCATGCCTAAACTATTTGATGTATTATATTTCTCAGTAAAACTCTTTAGCCAGTTTATAAAATATAGTTTCAGCTATGAACATAATAACACAGCAAAACATCATTTTAAAATGGCCAAGGGGATCAGATAGACCATCAGCTAGGCAAAAGAGGACACTTCATCAAGGAGGTTTTTCATATCTCCCCCGACCTGTGTATTTTTACAAAAAGCCACTCCGTTTTATATTAACTTTCTTCATGTCATTTGTCTCAACATGGGAGCAAGACTCTTCAGATTAGTGGGAGTTAATTCTGAGAAGACATCCATAAACTTACACTCTGCTTTAAAAAAAAAATAGCAGCTTTCTGATTCAGACATGGGAAACCATGGCTTAATAAACTAAAAGAGGGGGGAAGGGAAATACACAAGCTTTCTGCTTAATCCTTGTTTTATCAGTTATCCAATTTGGGCCTCTAAAATAAGCCCACATACTTCTTTATAAACTCTGGGAATCAAACATGTAGAAAGGGAACATTAAATCTGTTTTGAATTCCAATATTCAGCCTTGAAGCTAGTGAAACAATAACAAGCCTGAATTTACAGGCTGGCAGCAACAGACTTGGCTTCCATGTTGAGGAGCAACTTCAGCCACTAGAGATCTAATTGGAAAAATTATCCCATTGTCTGCTCATGATCATTGCAAACCCAGCCAGAGCCCAATTTAATATCAGATTCTTCAGTATACACTGCTGTTATACTTCTCAGTAAACTGGAGAACTAGCCTTCAACTTAGACACACATACACATACACAAACACACAGGGATGAGATTTGCAGAAAGTCATATTCTCCTGCTTCCCTGCTGCGTTCTTACACATAAGTCTTTTGATGCTTTCTTCCTTTCTCTGTACGTTACTGTTGAGCTAAAAAGTGGTCTCTAGAAATGTAACAGCTTTCTTTGGTTATACTAAATACTTGGGGGGGAAATACTGACACGTTTTGTACCTGACAAAAAAGTTAGCCCTGTAGATAGATGTCTATACAATATTGGATTAATTCCTATTATTATGCATTGTTAGGATTTAAGGCTTTCCTTAAATTAACACTTTCTGGTACTACATGAGTCCAGATAGAAAAAGTAAAAACAAACAATGGAAGTTCTAAAATCAGGCTCCTTTTCATCTTTCCCTCCCTTTCAACTTAAGGATATTTAATACAATTTGAACACTGCCTGCTGTTTGGGGATTCTTCAGCTTTGTCCATATGGAATTTTTTTTTAAACAAAAGACTAAACAAAGTAGGTTTAATAATATCACAAATCAATTCAGGTAATAGAACCAAAGTGATCAACATTCTCTGAAAAGCAGCTACATCTTTGGCATTTGCTTTCCTTGGTGAATTGCCCTTTGGTGGATTTGTGCACTGACCAGGAAAGAAATACAACTGAAAATGGTCTTTTCATGTTCTTTTAAAATGATAAAAAAAAGAAAATCTACAGGTGGTCTTTTTTCATAAATCTCTTTTAAGCTCTGGGCCTACCCCGCATGGTGCTCTGACAGGCTGACAATAAAAAAGGACTTATGATGGTCCTGGGGGCGGAGTTGTTCTAAAGCTTCCCCAGTGGTTCAGCAGTAAATCAGGGACTGTCAGGATTGCTTCCCTGCCACCTCCTACCAGGGTGACATTAAATTGACACTGTATACTCTAATCTCTTTCTAACCAGAGGAATCAAGAGTACAAGGGGGGATCGGATTGAGATATCTGAATACCAAGGTTTGGGAAGAGGGTGGAATAGAAAAATCTTTTCCACACTGTTGCAATAAAAACATAAGGGGAAAAATAAGTAAAACAGCTTCCTTTAGGAGTTCTTGGATGTCTTTATCACCTTCTCACTTTAAAAAAAGAAAAGCAATTGTAATCCAAAGACCTGCTGTGGTGGCAGTATGAAGAGTATAAGTCTCTTGATACTAGCCCACCAATAGTGCTACTAGAAAAAGATGAAAATGATTTTTAAGGCAAGAGTATTATGCATGGTGTATCAGCCCAACAATTAGAGTTCTCACTTGAGACCCTAATGACCAGGCTCAAATTATCATAGTTTACACATATTATACAAAGGCCTGGCTCTCTTGAGAAATCCATAATGCTGAGAAAAGAGGGAAGGAAAAAGACGGAAAGGATGACCAGTAACAAAGTGGGTGGATTCAATTACAGTGATTGGTGCACTGTTGTAAATTCTAAAGATCTAGGTTGGGAAAAGATCATCCCAGAGAAAGTCGACCTCTGTGGTTGCTAAATGTTGACTCTAACACACCAGCACAAAATCGATAAATCCAATAAACAAATATTTTAGATACTTAGGTGAGGTGAAAGGAATTTCACATGTTACCTAGATATGGCTTTCTCAGCATATATTCCTTCCATGGAGGTTATCTATGATCAGAACAGGAATAGAACCAAAATATTAACAAGCTAACAATCCTAAAAGATCCATTTTTTTTCTACTGGGATGAAGTAAACCAAGATGAACCTTTAGAGAATTATGCACTATAATCATCCAGAGTACAGGAAGTTCTAATTCAATGTATCAGTGCTCAGTTTAGCTAAATGGATTAGTTTTCTTTCCCCTTTGTCTTCTTATGGTCTAGGAAGAGAAAAGTTGAGTATGAGCCTCATTCCTTGTGAGCCTCTACTTCATGTAATAAGAAATCAGGTGGCAACATAGTGACCTAGGACTATGAGATACCATCACAACCTCTCTCTATTTGACGTGTTATTGGAAGAAAAAATGCAAAGAGATTTGGAAAGCAATCCTAAAAATGTTATAAATGTGAGATGCCATAGGATGTGCTCTGATCGTTATGTCATGATATATACTTGCATCAACCTTTTACCTTTTAAGATAGTAAGGCCTATCAGCATTCACTTGGACAAGAATAAAGTTGGGTACATAACTGAGTATTCTGCTTTCTCGTGTCAATAGGCATCTTGTTTCAGACCCCTGTGATCTGCATAAGCAACAGATTTTGCCCATCTAGCATATTTCAGTAGGTTGCTTGACCAAAGAAAATAAAGAAATGACAGCTGTCTCCCTGTGTTGTTGGAAAGTATGCAGACACTGGCCTCTTGGAACTCAGAAATGAGCAAAAGCAAATCAGTTGGCAAAGAGAAACGACATAGTAATGGTGAGTGACTGTTTTCATTTAAAAAATCTATTTATTGTTCTAAGGCCAGTGTTTAGAAACATGAAAGCATGTTTCTTAAGAGGATCAATTCAGATGGATTTCAGCAATTGCTTGGAATCAGAATGAGGAATGGACTTTGCCTTCCATGGTTTGCTTGGCAAGCAAAGGCCCCCAAGCTGCTTTTTCATAAACAGGAAGAATCTTAACACTTCTCTTGGGTTCTGTCCAAATCAAGGATTTACTATGAAAGAGAAGAAAGCAGAGATGGGTTACATTTCTGAGTGATCTTGTTCAAAGCCCCTGTAATCTTTTTGTTTTTGTTAAGTGAAGGGAGGGGGGTTATCATCAAGTATCATTTTGATTGAATCTAAAGAAGGCACTGGCAGGAATATTGAAACACTGCAAGGTTAATGTTGTTCCAGGATACAAAGACATTTCATTAGGCTTGCCACAATTGTCTTCCCAAAGCAAATTCCATAATCATAGTAGTGGATTTAAGGAGCACTTTTCCAATCTCTTGTTTCTGAAGAAGGATTTTGTAGATACACATATGTTCTCAGATCAGTTCCTGCATATTCCTACCATGTAGGGTTTTGTTCTTTCTCAACATCCTTTTGTGAAGACATGACTTGTATGTTCAATTGCAGCTGCTAATGTAGATGGATAAGCCAATATTTGAAGTTTGTCTGTCTTTAATAGCTCCATAAAGGTATTGAAAAAACTTGCTTTTCTTGTTGGGTTTTATTATCAAGTTTCTGAATAACAAAAAAAAAAAGTGTGGTACTGTACAGGCATACATTTTTTTAAAGTAAAAATGATCAAATGACTAAATCAACAAAGCTATTTTATTTTGTTTTATTCTGTTCTATTCTATTCTCATTGTATCACAGATATACACCATTAATTGAATATTATACATATTGTTACCAGAAGTAAAGAAAATATCAAAACAGTAATAGATCTAGCTGAAAACAGGAGAAAGATTTAAAGATCAAAAGGCAATGTGTAACTCATAGAACAAGAATGATTTGCAAGAATAGAAAGATGGTATAAGAAAGTATAAGAAATGGTCTCAGTGTGAGGTGGATCGTGATTATGCTTTTGTTTCTCTTATCTCCTCTTTTTAATTAACATTGAACTGGAACAGTGTGATGGATGCATGCAAATGGTTAATATAAATTAACAATAAATTAAAGGGGAAAAAATTCTGTAGATTATACAGAACGTAAAAGGACTTGAACCCACATACTAGCTTTACATTCATTTCCTTCTCAATAAGCAATCACTGTTATGAAAACAGGACAAAGTGACATAAGGCAAAATGTTGATGTAGACTAGTGAAATCTGGCCAATAAAGTAGGTCTTATGTTTACTGAGATTTTCACTTCATTTATAATTGTTACATGAACTTACTGTATATTGAGATCCTTTTGGTTGCTGCTGCAATCACTAAATTAAGCAAACATGTTTATTTCAAACCAACCAGAATTATTGACTAGTGTTCTACTAATTTATCATTTAATTTGATTTATGTTGTCAGTTTGTTTTGTAACATTTTGACATGCTTGTTATTTTTTTCCACAGACATTTTGACTGAGGAATGAGACAGGATTTGATTGAAAACACGGTAGTACATACAAGTGGCTGGATGATGTTGTAGAAGCAACTTTTGTTGAAATGAATGAAATTAATTCCATGGAATACAATTAACAATAAGAAGGTGCTAGGCTGGACATACAGCTTTGTTATTATATAAGTATGATTGCAGACTGACACCTGGGTGCTAATTTTAGGCATCAATGACTGTAAGGAATTATTAATGCTGTTTACATTTAAGAAATTATTAGTGTCATTATACAACCAGGTCTGGGCTTCTATGATCGTACTTTTCAGAGTTTCCCAAGATTCTTGGGTTGTTTTCCCCTTTAGGATTTTCATCCATGGAATCTTTCCCAAGTTCTTCCTGAGTTTATTAAAATCAGTTCTTTTAAAATCCAAGACTCTGATCTTGGATCAGAGTCATTGATCTAGTCACTGATTGCAAACTCTAAACAGATATAAAATGAATGGCTAAGCAATGTGGTAGCAAAGCACTCTCTCTCTCTCCCCCCCCCCTCTTTCCCTCTCTCCCCCCCACCCCCTGTGTGTATCTGTAGATTGTATGTATGTGCTAGGATGGCAAATAAAAATTTGCAGCCCAGCTGGAAGTACAATCAATAAAACCTCAGACATGCTTCTTAATTCACTGCAACTCCAGCAGGAATTATTTTGGATGCATGGGGCAAGTTGAAAGAGAAAAAAATGCCCTAAAAATCTTACATATATCTCAATTATCCTCAGTATTGTCTTCTATTTGAATATGCTTCCAACAAATTATAATTAGTTAATAAATAAGACAATTATAAACTGACTATGAAATATCTCTCTCTGCTGCTTGCAGTCATTTTTTAAACTCTGCCCACATATCTAAAACCCTGAAGACAAACACAGAGGTTGTCGAATCTGCAGAATCCTCCTTGAATGTCTAACAACAAGGGCCTTTCTTCACTGCTGAGCTGAAGTGTTCTCCATCCATCCTGGAGATGATTGAAAACTAAAAGGGCATGAAATTTGCTTTTCCTTTTGCCAGTCTGCATCCTGCCTTTATGGTGTCTGATCCTGGCCATTGCCAATCATCCCAGTTTTCTCCAAGGTAACGGATGATGAAGCCAAATAAATTGTATTTAGTCTTTAATAGGCTGGATACTATCAGTTTAAGTGGGAAAGCACTGTATTTTAATATTGGTACCCTTAAGGATTATTTAAGCTGGTCCCACTTAAGAGCTGGGAATGAGATGGAGGGAACATGATGGGAGAAAAGAAAGTTGGCAGGACAACTACGGTTAGGTGCAAGGGGGGAAAGAAACAGACAACACAAATTGTGTAACTAACCAATCTGCCATGCTACTGTGATGAGATTGTATTTATTAAATATGATTGGGATGCTTGTTTGCAGTTCTACTTCAAATCATATGTTTGTTCACATATATAGAAAAATTAAGATGTTAACTTTTCTATATAGCTAATCCTTAAGTCCTTAACTTCACCCTAAGCAATTGCTTGCAATGTATGTGGTTATGCCTTCACTTGTGCATGCCTAGCTACCTTCACATCCAACTGCAAGTTTATTTTTGCTCATTCCCACAGGATCTGGAGAAGCTCATCTGCATCTGAAAGGAAGATTTTTGAACAATATATTATAAGATGGGGGAATCTGCAAGCTCCGTGCATCACCTGATATGTGCTCTCCAGATGAACCCATGGCATAACTTAACTTGGTTCTAAATTGATTAATTTCCTGAGCTAATCAGCCCATTTTATGAATGGCATAAGGTAAGGTATGAAAAACCAACCAAGTGAGCTAGGGTTGTCTATCATGCTGAGCCAAAACAATCAAAAAGATTAAAACTAGCCAAGCTTAGCATGTTGTTTGAATCAATTACTAACCAAGTTTAGCATACTGTGCAATCTCAACCTGTGGAAAAGAGTTTCCCAAACTATTAAAAGAGCTGAAGCAATCATTCTTATTGTCTCTTGATGTCCCCAGCAGTGCCAGATATCTCATCCATTTGGAGCTACTGTTGTTGTTATTGTGTCATCAATTTCTAGAATTTTTTAAATCTGATTCCTGGGAAACATCAGTGCTCCTATGCTGCAAATCCCACCTTTGACACCCGAGGGAGCAATCCAAGAGGAACAGAATGACAACAGTAGTGTATCACTGTCATTCTTTGGGCTCCACCCCTTTTGCAAATGCATCATGTCTCAGCCATATCCCAAAACAGTGGAGTTTGCAGTACAAAAACATGAGACTGCTTGTGTCATTTAATGAAAGTAGTCGAAGCCTGAAGATGCCTAAGGATCCCATTATAGCAAAGAGAGCTTACTCTTTAATATGTATTCAGCTTGAAATACTGTTTGTATTTCCACCAGGTTTAAACAGTAATGGTGGTTTCCGGTCAGATTTGAACAACTGACATATGGGTGACCATGCACATATCCACTGTTCAGCATAATCAGAACTAAAATACAAATCCACAGTCCTAAAAGAACAGCATGTATCTGCTGGAAAGCCAGAATAGCCACTGTTTATGAGAAAATCTGAACAGAACGATGATTTATTTATTCCTGATCTAAACATGCAACTTTTGTTCTTTATTTGTGCCTTTCTGTTTTCATCTAATTTTACCCTGAACCAAAACAGTTATAGCTATTTCTTGATATTCAGCTGGAAGATATCTTAAGAAGAACCAAGGCAAAGCTCCATTTTATTTTTATTTATTTATTTATTTATTTATTTATTTATTTGATTTGTCAATCGCTTACAAGATAATAGATATAAGTATAAACATAAATAAGAATACAGGAAATAGGTACAAATAAATGGAGACAATAGGACAGGGACAGTAGGCACGATGGTACACTTATGCACACCCCTGGTGCACTTATGCTTGCCCCTTTTTCTGAGGACAAGAAGCAGGCAGAGGTTTGCCCTGGCTTGGGGCAAGTCTTATCTAAAACAGTCGAATATTCGTTTCCCTGTCTAAAAAAATGTAGGGAGCAGAGGTGGTATTCAGTAGGTTCAAACCAGTTCTAGAGAACCGGTAATGGAAATTTTGAGTAGTTCAGAGAACCGGTGGCAACCTTCCCTCAGGAGTGGGGAGGGAATGGATATTTTGCAGGATCCTTCCCCTGCTCTGAGCACCAAGCCATGCCACGCCCACCAAGCCACGCCCACAGAACCAGTAGTAAAAAAAATGGAATCCCATCACAGGTAGGGAGAGTAGATGGATCTATGATGTTTCCCCTGCCCTCAGTAGCCTATTTTTTTCTCAAACATCAGAAGATCAAGCACAAGATCAGTTAATTTATATAAGGTGGACCCTCCCTTATGGCTTATTATTTCTTGCCAAGAGCAAATATTCATGCTAAATGCTCTTATTTCCATCTCTAAGGATTGAAAAAAAAAGGTCCAGGGAATAAGCCTTCATGGTTTGTGCTCCCTCACTGATTAGGCCCTTTCCTCAAACTCTAGAGCTGTTCAACCAAAGCTCCTACATACTTCTCTAGTTCCATCAAATCAGGATGTCAGATATGTGAGGGAATAACTGCGACTGGGTTTTAAATATATGGTTTAATATATTTCTTGTCAGTGTGAAATCTATGGGTGGGTATAGGATCCATAATACGAGAATGGCTCTTCAAGGAACTGCTATGCATGATAATTCTTTTGGTGGAAAAACAATAGAAACATGCTTGTTTGTCCAACAAATAAATAAACAATGGTTGTTATGTTCAAAGACCATTTTCAGCCAACTTCATTGCGGTCAGCTTTGAGTGAAGCCAGAAGTTTGTTAGTTCAGCTCCATGTGTCATTCCTAACAGGATAATGACTTCACAAGCATGGCAAAGGCCAGACTCATTTTCTCTCCCCTGCTGGTGAGCTGTAAAGAGACATTTGAAACAGAAACTTGTCAGAGAATTCTAATTTCTGAAATCCCACAATCAGTTCCATCATTTTAGGAGACTAATCTCCAGATACAAACATTTGGAATGGGTTTTGTAATAGGGTTAGGATTATGTGCAATACGATATACAAATTTTGCTCCTACAGAGGACACAGGATAATGCCTAACCAGTGTTAATGATTATGGGACTAGAAAAGTATATTGGGCAAAGATTTTACATGAAAATAATGCCAGGACTTTGTCAATTCATTGACATTAATGGATTATGTTTTGCACTTGGATGGAAAATCAGGCAAAATAGTTCTACTCAAACTTTACTTAATGAAAAGCATGTTGTCTTTATGTATCTGCCACCTTGGAAGACCACATTATTCATGATAGGAATGGGGAAAGCATCTCTGTATATGTTGGCAGCTACTTTATAGCTACTGAGCTATTCACATGCATGACTGTATGAAGGATTCAGTTTTCAGCACCAATCAGCAAACATATAAGCAAAGGGTAGTACTGCAAACACTAGTGTTTACACAGAGCTATCAGTACAGTGATACACTGGCCAAAAAAACAACAACCCTTGGTTGTTGTTATTATTATTATTTTTATTATCTACCATGACTTTGCTAACATCCATGATTATTTGATTAGTTTTCACTCCAAAAAAAAAATAAGCATAGAGAGGTTCTTGTTCTTCTCAGAGCATGGTTGTTTTCTTGCAGATTTTTCATCATACAGACTAGGTAATATCATCAGTGCTAGCATTTCAACCCTGAGCTACAAATATTCTCCTTTATTACTGTAATAATTGACCCAAAGGCATCAGAATTATATCTACCATGTTTCTTCCCAATCCACTCCTTAGTTTTCTCAGATGTGGGGAAGAATTTTTTATTGGTTAATGCCAATCCCAACAACAACATTTGTGCATAGCCATTGGACCCTGTCTTTTGAGTTTCTGAAGTTCTCCCTACCACAAATACGTTCAGAGTCATAGGAATGGAAGAAGCAACAAAACTTGTTAAAGTATTAATGATAAAGTGTCTGCCAACTTCTGCCTGGTATACTTGATGTGAGACTACTTGAGAGATTGTAAAATCTCTTGTAGGTACTTGTATGGATACATCTGAAAGTCAAGATCCAACAAACATTTGACAATCATAGGATTTCGGATTTAGAAAGGATCTAGTTGTTTCCCATTATTTCTTTGGCCATACCAGTACAGATAATTGTGATGGAATATTGCTGTAAGAACTGGTTTGCTTAGTTAGACAAAAGTCTGTTTAGACACATATTGACAACTTCAGTCTCACAGATGGTCTTCTACTCATCCTCAATGGCAGAATTATATTTTGAATTGCTTAAGTTCCCCTTTGGTGGACTTTGGGAAATGTGGATTTGAAAATGAAAGATGACACAATATATTCTGCCTATGGGCAAGAGGTGGAAAAATACAAAATTGTGACTGTTCCCAAATCCTTCACTTTTCAGAAGTATCAGAATAAGCACAACTCAAATAAAATGCCAGAGGGTATGTTGTCAATTACAACTAATTTGGGAAGATGTATCACACTTGTCCTTTGTTTATTTTTCTTCCTTTCTTGGATATTTTTTTCTAATTGACAGCTATTTTACCTAATCCAGGATCTATTATCAGAAACTTCAGCCTCTCATATCTATGCTGTGAAATTTCCAAAGGTTATTAGAACAGGCCCAGTAAATTATGATACTGCCAAATGGTATCACTTGCAGAAATAACACAAGTTATAATCTTGAACAAATGATGCAAGCATGTTTGTCATGCCATTGTTTAAGTGACATGGCATACATACTTATGAAGAACATAACTTGTGTTATTCTTATTAATCATATGTGCAATATCGCTTGCTACCTGCAGTTGTCACTAAATGCTATGTATTATTTATAACAAAATTCTTCATTTTTGAAACTACAATCAATTCCCCTAGTGGTCTCCTTTGTCATATAGGTTAGATATGGTTCATAAATATTCAGAAGAATGAGAGCCTCTGACACTGTTGAAAAGAAAATATTTTTGTTTTTAAACTACAGGAAAAGCTAACATATTTTTTATAAATAGATCATAGCTCTTCCACTATGTGTAGTATATCTGCTAAATATTACTGAATAATTTCTATCATCCTAGGCTGTGATTTTTGCTAACATATGATGTTTTTTTTAAACACTGCATAGAAAACCAGATATTTGTAATAATCATCTATTGACAGAGAATTTTTGTTTTCAAGTGCATTCTATCATATACAAGTCAGGACATCATATATCACTTACTTATTGCTTCATTCATCAACCATTCAAAGTTACAAAGGTCCTGAAAAAATAACGTTATGATCAAAGCCTGCCTTTATGATCTTTGTGGTATCTCTCAGTCACATGAGCAACATTACAGTCAGTATGCATCATCCTGTGCCTGACCTGTTATTTTTCTTATTTTTTCTCCGGGCAGACAGATTGGTGAGGAAAAGATTACAAGCAAGTAAGCTGGCACACAATGGGGAACATTAAGAAAAGCAATGCATTGGTATTAGCAATCATAAATGTGCTACACAAATAGATTTATTCTCCATAGTATTCCCACTTACTCTCTCATAATCCCTTCTTCTCCAATATCTTTGCTCTGTGAAAGTGGAAGAAACAAGCAGTTTCTCTAGGTAATCTCTCCTGTGCCCAACCTGTTTTTCCCCTGCTCCAGACTGGAGAGATTGAAAGGAAAGAATTACAATACAGTAAGCAAGCACACAGTGGGAAATACACTAGGCTGTTTGAGTAATACACTCACAGCTGCTAGCACTAGCACATTACTTTTGAAGTATATTTTTTATTGTGTGCTTCTTATTCTCTTGTAATTCTTTCCTCTCCAGTGAAGGTAAATACAAATATTAATTTACTTTTTGTAAATTATCCAGCCTCTGGGTGAGCATTCCAAAGGGCAGGATTAGGAGGCAAACAAAAACAGAAAGTGTGAAATTGATTAGTCTTGTCAGTTTCAAGCTGACAAGCGCAATTGGCCACAATGGTCACGTGATTTTTGACTTAGTGATGCTTAGTGCCAGAGTTTCTGGTCCAACCTGTGGTTGCTCAATTAGGACTACCTATAGACTGCTGTAGAGAAATTCAGTTTATTACATAATTGAAGTTAGGCTAAAATGACGGTGTATGCTTTAGAAATGCTTTAGATGTCGTAGACCTGCCACAGTGAAGATGAAGTCATACTAAATCTTTTATCAAATATACAAAAAGCAACAGTAATGATATTTGATAGCATGCTGATGTTTGACAAAGGGCTTTATAACACCTGCCAATCATAAATCCATTTTTAGAAAAAATATTTGAACAAGCACAATTGAAATTCATACTCTGGTTTAAATAATAATAGCAGGTTCACAAAATCCAAGTGAAACAAAATCTGACCAGATTTCAGTAGTGCTGCATAATTAAACTTAATTCTAAATTTAATAATCTCTCCTCTTCTCTCTCCTCCCCTTCCATTTCTTTTCCAAAAAATTGGCATTCTGAGCCAACAGTGCTCTTAAGCCCTTAGAAATTGTACAGCCTCAGGTTGAGAAACACCTTTCTAATTTATAAGCTGAGTATCCTTTTTTCTCTCTGAACAAAATTGCTGGTTAACTTCTCCTGCATTGTGGTTTTGCCTTTTAAGACTATTTCATAGCTCTGCCCCAGCCTACATCTTTGGCATTTTATCTCACAACACATCACTTCCATATAATCTATCAAAAAATATCAGTCACAAAGCTCCATCTGTCTCTTTCTCCCACGTACATGCCTTTTCCCCCTTCTTGCACAAAAGATACTCTATTCATTCCTGTCTATTGCAAGAAATTCCTACAGAAAGATTAAAAGGTGATTTCACTGAGCAAATGGCAGATTCGACTTACACATTTTCTAAATGCCTCAGTAGCTTTTTCCTGTGTTTGCTCCATTCCTAAATACTGTACAGAGAAGAAATCTGGTTGAACTAATAATGTGGCAACTTATATAAAGAAGCTGGTTGAGAAAAAATGCCTTGCGATATAAAGGAACAACATGACCCACAGCAATATCACAATTATCTTGACCCACAATTTTTCTGCACCGTTACTCAGATTTTCAGATTGAAAAAAATATCTCTCTCATACTTGATAGGAAGAAAAAAGAAATTGGACTATTGCCAAAGTGAAACAAACTCTAATAGAATATATGCAGCACTGGGTTGGACAGTGAAATCCTTGGACTCCAGTGAAACAAACTCTAGTTGTTTTATGAGTTTTTAAAACACTGATTTTTCCCCTCTGCCTGTACTAAGTTATCTATAGGTGAATGCAACTACACCAATGAGCTTAATTCTTTTTATGAATACATGTAATATGTTGTATACCTATGTGTTTATGAGTTGACAGATGACCACTTCACAACTGCGTCATTTTGGCTCTCCAAATATATACTTGTGGACATTCATGTTGAGGAAAGAGATGGCTAGTTAGAAACCTGAACAATTCAAGCTTTTTTTAAAAAAAATAAAATAAACATGTTTGAAGAGGTGTGAATGTAGACGATATTCCTTTACTTTTAATTAGATCGTTTCTTTTTTTTCCCTCCCTAAAAATCTGAGGGTTTTTTTTTTCTCTCATGGACTTTCATGTTTTTATTCTTTGTAATACACATGCTTCAATTGCATTACTTAACAAAAGTGTAAGATTTAACATAGATACAATCACATTATATAGATTATGGCTTCCTTTACTAGACATTAATCCAAATCTTTATTTCAATAAAATGCTACCTATTATATGATGGAGTGTTTAATCAGGAGTACTTGACATACAAGGAAGTACTATGGAAGTTGAGGAGAAACTAGTAGTTTACTGTTACATACATGTAAGATTCCATAGATGGACAAATAGCTAGCTTACCAAGTACTTGAGGGCAGACTATGACAAGCTGGCATCAAGCTGCTTAAGAAAATTGCTGCACTTGAAAATAAAGACTTCTCTCTTCTTGCCTATTAGTCACTGCCCATTGCTCCAAAAACAACTAGACAGAGTTTATGGAGTGGCTTCCATTCTTTTATCAGCCAAATAAACAACCTTTGTTGAATGACAAATTAATTAAGAACCCAATTAATGACCCTACTCTTGTGCTTTAATTCACACTAAGGCTTTCAGGCTCTGTGGAGAGTCCAAATAAAGCAAAAAATATGGGACCGTCATATCAGAATCTCTCCAAATGTGCTCCATGTTTACCACAGATGCAGATTTGTAAAGTCATCTTTTCCTCTGCTTCCTCTTTCTCTGCTGTTTCTGTAATCCCAGACATATCCTAAGGATTTCCCACAGAGCCATGATGCAAAGAAGGCCAGTGCTGAAAGCTTATAATGATCCCAATGCTAAAGCTTCAGGCTTTGCATGGATAGATGAGAGAGAAAGGCTGAGAAGGAGGGTGAGCATGTGTAGGGGTGAAATCATAAAGTCAAATAAAGGTTAGGGACCATGAGTGAAACACTTCTGTGGCTAATCAGCAGGCAATGAAAAAATTGAAGCTAGCCCCATAGAGTCCATCAACTAGAAGAAGACAAAATGATCAGCTGTGGATCTAATGGTTGGCTGCCCAGTTAGACACAAGACACTGATCTCAGCAGCTTTGGGTACAGTCAGTGTTTAACACCCTTCAGCTGTAGAAACAGTAAAACAATCCCACTTGGTCATTGTAAGAAGGAGAAACATTCTGTTGTTCCTCTCTAAGTCCATGGATAGATAGAAATAACAAAATGAAGGTTATTTATGGAAGCTACATTAGCTGACCCGCATGCTGAAATCAGGCTGTTTGTGCTCTTTCTCCTCCTTTTCATTTTTTTGGAAAAAGTACCCTTAAAAAGTCAAAGTCCTAAAAAATATTACATAGTTGCATCATGGTAATTGCAGGAAGTCCTTGAAGAGGATAGATTAGACTTTATTTTAAATTGTCATGTTCTTTTGCAAGTTTGAATCAATTCCAGACATAATTCCCATATACCTTCCGCATTCATCTGCATTCAGTAACTATAGTTACAGAATTCCTAAAAATGGAGAAATGGTGAAGCTGACTATTTTTATATATATAAATGACCAAATGAAGTGCCTGTCTGCCACTGGAAAGCAGGTAGAAATAATAGTTCAGCACCACGGGCATGATTGATAATACACAAATTATAACAGAGTTTCAAGAGCTAAGACTCAGAAATCCTCATCTGGATAGACTAATCGGCATTTACATTTTCTTCATGGCACCTTTTTTTTCTGGGGGAAAAATGAACATTTTTGAAAATAAAAGCTATGATTTTAAAGTTTCTATTAAAAATAATAATTGTGCAAAATAATAACCACTTTAGCTGGCTCTCTTACTAAATACATTACTGAATAACCCTAGGCTCTAGGCTGGAAGCTGAGAGGAAGGCAATAATAACCCCTTCTATACTTTGCCAAGAAAAAGATCTTGACTGTATATATCCATGAAGTTATTAGGGGCTGAAATTAACTGGAAGGCATCTTTACCTGCATCTTTAATTAGCTAAGAAAATATTCTTCTTTGTTAATTTGGAATAATTTATTTCCATTGTGAGACCCTAAAAAAAATTCAGTTGAACAGATATTTCCTTAGCACCAGAAGGGGAAAAAATGAAAATCTAGGGGGCACAGAAAACCCAAGAGGGAGAGAGAGAGGGACAGGGAGGGAGGGAGGGAGGGGGAGAGAGAGAGAGAATGAATCATAAAGATATAAATTATACAGAACATATATATTCATGGCACCAAACAAAATTCATCTCCTGTCAAATATATATTGAAGTATATGTCAAATATTTAAATAAACGTGATTAAAGTTTTCTTATAAACTTATGCTTATATTGGTGATGAAATAAGCAGAAAAAGCTCTCAATGTGATGCCCAGGCTCTACCATTATTTAAATCCTTCATTGGAGAGAATCTAAGGACAAGTAAATAAGTATGTCCACTCGTTTAGTGGATTTAATGACAATAATTTATTCTGGTCTTCTTGATTTGTCTCAATTAAATACATTCCTTATTCCTTGTCCTCTTTTGCTCCCTGCATGTATGGAGCTTTTTTTTTAAGGGGATGATAGGGCCTCTAGTTCTTTGATCTTCCCATATTGATTTTCCAAGGCAAACTCATTGCATGTGTTACTTGCATGCCAAAAGACTTCCTGCCTTTGCATTTCATTTATTGAGAGTTTGGGAAAATGAATTGTATGAATAATTTGAGCCAGTAGAAGTAGAGTTCTGCACATCTATCACTAGATAATGCTTATACTTAGGGAGAGGCTCCTTTGGTCACTCAAGTGAAGGTCCCTCAGCCCTACCCTCCCAATAGCTTTCACTTTCTGGCAATCTTGTTGTGATGACCTGGGGCGTGGCACAAAGCAACACAGTCAAATAAGCAAGAAGTATCCCTTTAGTACCTCCAACTTTGCCTCCGATGTCCAGGTTACCTTCGGCTGGAGAAAAAACTCTTCCAAGAACAGTTTTTAAGTGGAGGAAATTCTGTCTGAAAACAAAATACATACAAACTGTAAATAAAAATCCACATAAACCATGCTGCAGTAATTAACTTGACAGGGCAGGAGAAGGAATTGAAAGCTCAGGAAAACACGCACAGTTGGGAAGACACCAGGAACCCAGATAAGCCTCAGTGATACCAGATAATTCACGATTTGCTCCCAACAACTTTGCTGTGCGCAGTTTCCCTTTTTAAACACTGTATTCCCATCTGCAGCTAATGAAGGAAAACAGGGCCCTCTCCTCTCCCATAACCCATGCAACTCAGGTTGCTCCCTTCTCTGCTCTTCCCTGCGTGCCCTAGGATGAAGAGGGGATGGGCCTGTTTCTTCCTCCGAATTTCCTCTCCCTTGCTCTATCTTTTCCCTGCACTGCCCAGCCACCCTTTGCCCTTCCCCAGTTTTTTCAACAGCCAACAGAGCCACACTCCCACTCCCTGTCAGCTGCTCAGTCTCCCCCTCCGAATCAGATTCTCACAGGGGCATGACACTTGTGGGAAGTTCAGTTATTTCTAGGTAAAGGTGAAGGTTCCCTTTGCACATATGTACTAGTCATTTCCAGCTCTAATGGGCGGTGCTCATCTCTGTTACAAAGCCGAAGAGCCAGCACTGTCTGAAGACTTCTTCATGGTCATGTAGTCAGCATGACTAAATGCTGAAGGCACACGGAATGCTGTTACCTTCCCATCAAAATGGTCCTATTTTTCTACTTGCATTTTACATGCTTTCAAACTGCTAGGACAAGTAGTGAGAGCTCATTCTGTTATGCGGCGCTAGGGATTCAAACCATTGAACTGCCAAACTTTCTGATCGACAAGCTCAGCGTCTTAGCCGCTGAGCCACTGCGTCCCCTTCTACCACCACTCTTTCCAGAGATAATACTTCTCTTTCTTGCTTATGTTAAAACAAGTGGGAAAACTCTTTCTTCTTGGCTTTCTTGGACTAGCAGGGTGACTAGCAAGTATGGGGGATCAATTCTCTGCTAAGATGAAACTACACATTTCAGAAGATATAAATTGTTTACTATCTAGATTAA
Source organism: Bungarus multicinctus (assembly GCA_023653725.1). Taxonomy (NCBI): domain Eukaryota; kingdom Metazoa; phylum Chordata; class Lepidosauria; order Squamata; family Elapidae; genus Bungarus; species Bungarus multicinctus. The sequence goes on from CM042836.1 coordinate 108,531,599, forward strand.
TGTTAAGGACTTCAGAATTGAAGGGAATGGGATAAATGGGAAGGAAAAATGTTACAAATCCCACAGCTTTTAATCTGTAACTAACTGTCCTGGCAGGAATACACATTCAGATGCATATACAACACAGAAACAAAATAGAACTCAGAATCTAAAATAACAGCTCGTATCAATGTATAATATAAATTTTTGGGAAAAAATAATCCTAGTCCATATCTAACTCCATTTCCCTAGATCAGAGGTGTAAAACTCGCACTGTCATAGTGTCATCATGTGATGTATTGTGACTTTTCCCCCCTTCGCTAAACTGGGCGTGGGCATGGCACATGGCTATGAGTTTGATACCCCTGTCCTAGATAGACTTGAAAGACAATGGTCATTGATCATAAGGAAGGTAGTGTTCTTGCCGCAGCACATGGCAGTGGTGTAGGTGCTTGCCTACTGTGTAAAAAAACACAGGGTTTTCAAACTTGGCAAATTTAAGACTTGTGGACTTCAATTCCCAGAATTCCTAAGCTAACATGACTGGAGAAGGAATTCTGGGAGTTGAAGTCCACAAGTCTTAAAGCTGTCAAGTTTGAAGACCCCTGCAATACAATATACAAACCACACACAAGACAATAGTATTTTCAATGTATAGTTAAAGGATGACATATATGTGACAGTGTGAACTGGAAGCATATTTCTTTGCAGCTATGGTAGTGGATACCAAAACATGTGATGGTGAAGCCTTTTATGCTTTTACTATACACAGTAATTTACACCAGTTATTGATAATAGAGCTAAACAATATAGTCCTGGTATTAGTTTTACTCCCTGATTTCCTTCCCAGAAACTTTATCTCTCCTGCTTGCTCCCCATTTATTTCCATTTCCTCCCCCTGTTTCTGGGCATCACAAGAGAGACAGCGTGAAAAGAAAAGAAAAGAAAAGAAAAAAAGAAAAGGTTGGGTTTAGTGTGCTCATCTTGCCTAAATTTCCAGCTCCACCAAAGCACCTAACTGCTTCTCCATTGAAGGATAAACCTCTCTCAGCATCTTCTGCTCAGGTTTTTTTCCTTGTAAATCAGGGCTTCTCTATTGGCAATTGTTTTCCTCCATCCTTCCATGATCTTAGGTGAATCCACTGCCTATAGCCAGCTAGATATCCCCAGGGGTAGGATTCTACCAGTCCACACCTATTCACTAGAACCAGTTGTTAACATTCTAAGCAGTTTGGAGAACCGGTTGTTAGAAGAAATTACTGGCCTAATCCTGTAAGGAAGGAAGGAAAGAAACATTCTGGTGTTGCTTATAGAAACTGCCTCTCCGTTAACCCTTATTACATTCTTAGCAGGACTAGACTTCCTATCTAAGGAAAGTCTCTGGAGTTTTTTTTTCCCCTCCTTTGCTGATACTTTGCTTGTGTGAAGTGACCTTTCAAAGTTACAATGGCACTGAAAAAAGTGACTTATGACCATTTTTCACACTTACGACTGTTGCAGCATCCCCACAGTCATGAGAGGCCAGGCAAGGAGATGTGTGCCTCAATGTGAGTGATATTGAGCTGGCCACGCCCAACAAGCCACATCCACCCAGTCACATGACCACCAAATCACGCCCACCAACTAAGCCACGCCCACAGAAATGGTTGTAAAAATATTTGAATCCCACCCTTGAATATCCCCTTCTCCTTCTTGGGCCTTGAGGTAGAACTCTCATCCCCATGGATCATCCCTCCCTGCTGGATTGTTCTGCACATTTATCTTCTCTCTCAGAGTTCTCTCCAGCCTTTATCCCTAGCTACCCCATTCACTCTAACTACAGTCTTTTACTCTACTCTCCTTCTCTCTATTCTTCTCCAGTTTCTGGTTAAACTGGCAGCATGTCCCACAGCAGCTGAAGAGGTGCTAGGGAACATGAAGAGAGTGTCCCCCATCACCAGGGCTCGAGGCCAGAAGTGGTATTTAGCAGGTTCTGACCAGTTCTGGAGAACCGGTAGCAGAAATTTTGAGTAGTTCAGAGAGCCAACAATTACCACCTCTGACTGACCCCATCCACATCTATTCTCTGCCTCCCAAGTCTCAGCTGATTGGCAGGGTCTTCTTTTGTTTCCCTGCACAGGAGAATGGAGCTAGAAAGCAGGTTAGTGGGGTGGGAAGGGAATGGGATTTTGCAGTAACCCTCCCCCAGGAGTGGGGAGGGAATGGAGATTTTGCAGTATCCTTCCCATGCCATACCCACCAAGCCACACCACACCAACCAATGCACACCCACAGAACGGTAGTAAAAAAAAATTGAATCCCACCACTGCTCTAGGGCCCATGACCTATATATCTCACTGCACAATGGGATTGCTGACTCAAAATCTCCTCATACCAATCCTGCCTAACAGGCAGGTCAGGCCTTGTGATGAAGCAGCTGTCCTTCAAAGCCAGAAATGAGCTGCTTTTCCATTTTTCTTCACCCTAATGGCTGACTCACATCATCAGAACAGTAGCCAGGTTGGGCTACTGAAATCCATTTTATCCACAGTAAGATTGAACATGTAGATACTCTCCCCACCCCACTTTTTCAGTTCATCAGTTTGATGAAGAACAGAGCCTTTGTGTTTTTCTTTACTTTTCTAATTGGCTTAATTGAGTCTTTGACATTTAGTTTCCAATCATTCCAAACTATCTTACCTGTAGCTATCTGGAACTTTTGCACCAGAATTGTATCAATTTGAAGCACAAAGTTATTTTTGTCTATTTATGGTTTTATTTTCAGTAATGAAAGGTGCACACATTAAAAAACAGATTTAATAGGCTCACAATAACACACTTGTACACAGGAGGTATAAACTATGATAGTATTTAAAAAACTGGCAAAAACCACGCTCTCTAATTAGGTTAGCAATAGATTGGTTATAGATTATATAATTTTCAGCATCCATCTGGCAACAGGAAGTAAGAACATGATTAAATGTTTCTCTCCCTACTCTCTAATAAATTAGACCCTTAAAATAATTCAGATAAGGAGGTCTATCCATTTTTATTGTCAAAAGAGTAAAAATTCCCTCCAGTTCACATACTCTTTAAGCTTTCTCAGCAAGATTGCAGGACTTCTTTGACTTCTTTTGATTTCCCAGTCTAGCCTGCAGCTCAGGGTTTTCTAGGGTGTGTGTGTATGTATGTGTGTGTGTGTGTGTGTCCTAAATAAATCCTACCCTAGTTAGCTTGTTGAGATCAACCAGGTCAGCCAGATGCTGCCATCTACTGTGACTATTGTTCAAATAGGAGAAAAGTGATCAACTTAATGAGCACAGAAATATACGTCAACCACATCCTACCCATGATGTAAAGGGTGATTTATCAAAGGGCAAATTATGTTAACTATTTGGAATGGCATCAAAAATATATTGTCAAATTATTTACAGTTTGCAACTCAGGAAGGAACTTCTGATTGGGCACATCATGGGTTCCTCAGACCCATTCAACAGGCTGCATAGAGTTGGATTTTGAAAGACTGTTTAAAGCTCAGTTATAAGTTTCTTTTTCTTCTTTGATAAATTAGATAGTAGAACACTGTGTCTTACTTTTTATTCTAGAAACTATGAACAATCAGCCAGAAAGATTCTGAGTGCATTTAAAAGTACAGAAAACCCCAGTGTTAAGTGGCATAAGTAATTGGGTAGACTGCTGTTTATTTTCATGAATTTTGAATTATGCTCCCCAAGTGAGTAAAATAACTGATGATTGGAATGGATTTTAGATTTTGTTGCTCTAGATATAAAACATAGATATATTGATTTTTAAAAGAACCTTCTCTTTTCTCTTAAATTATTATTAATTATGCCATGTTCAGTGTTAATATTCTGTCCACTCTTCAGTTCATCGTGAAATGATATGCCATATATATTACTTGAACTAATATGTTGGAACATGCTGCTGAAGGACTTATTACCAACTTTCAATATCTATTAAAGAAATAAAATGCTTAAAAAGGCCACAAATTACAGTATAAATTTTAGCTGCTGCACTACATCAAAAGCTAGAGCAATCCCTGAATTTGCAAGCATACAATTTACAATCCACCACATCTATTACAGATTTAATGTGAAGAGTTTCTCCATATCAGATCAAAATGAAACTGTTTGCATGCCCTAGACTTCTCAGAGTTCATCAAGAGCATTTTCTAAAGCCTAAAGTACTTTAATACACATAGTTTAAACTTGATTTGGTGTAAGATTTGACTGAACCATGAGACATTTTCCTTTTTTCCATTTGTTATGGATTTTCACAATTTCTAATAGCAAATTTAGGTAGTGAGTGCATTTGAACAGAACTACTAAAAACCCTAAAGAATGATGCCAGGATTCTTGTGATTAAGGACATCTTTTGCAAAAAAAACACATGGACAAAACCAATCTTGAAAAAAGAACAACAGTCCAACAGGAATTATTCACTAGCCACAGAATGCTTAATGTCAATTGGAAAAGTCAAAGGAACAGCAGGAAGAACCTTCCACAACCTGAAGAAGTGGCTGACTGGAATCCTAAGCAGAAATATTTCTGCTGGAAAATCAGGAAGCATTCAGCACATTATTGAAAGTTTCATTGATTAGGCAAATATCCAAAGTTTAGATAGAAAAAACTGGGGAGACGCCTAGAGGTATAAATATGCACAAGCATGATACATAAGAGAGATACCCTCAGAACTAAGAGTTGGATGACACAATTTTGCTTTCAATATACATTATTTCAAAGTACTTATATTAAAAAAACCCTGAATGAAATGGTTCCTTTCTATATGTTACTGGAAAGGGGTTAAAGTTGAAAATCAAGCCTCCTCCTCCTCCTCTAATGTACTCTCTTCATGGATTATATTTGGGGGGGGATTTACAAATCCCATGCTCAATGAATACTCATTGGACATGACCTTCAGTACTAATGTTTTCTTAGCTTTTAATGGTTGTAAGCTGGCCAGAGTCACCTCTAGGAAAATTAGGTGACAAACAAATCAAATAGGTAGGTAGGTAGGTAGGTAGGTAGATAGATAGATAGATAGATAGATAGATAGATAGATAGATAGATAGATAGATAGATAGATAGATAGATAAACATCTATGTACATATGGTCAATATTCTCAATTTGAGGCATATTTATTATGTGTATACAACATGTCAAGCAGTGGTTCTCGATCTGTGGTCCATTGGACCTCTGGGGGAAGTTGTGATGTTGTCACAGGGAGGTCCATGAATATTTGATGCAGTCGAGTGCTTTAAACCTTGAGTTCAGTCTTTATGGTCCATGGCCATGGTGCATGGCCTCAAAGGTATTTAAAGGGGGGTCCATGATGAAGAAAAGGTTGAGAATCACTGATGTAAAGGATTATGTTCATAGTGATATCAATAGTGTTACACTGTACAATGGTGCTCATGCTAATACTTTAATGTTTCTTTTCTAAGTAAATTATGAGGTTTGTCATAATTCCACATTTTCAGTAAATGTATTACATGTTCTTTGTATACTACATTACTGTCTCTCTATGTGTTTATTTGGTGTGTGTCTGCGTGTGTAACTTTCTCTCTGTGTGTGAGAGATAGTGGCAGAGCGGGAGAGGGAGAGAGGGGGAGAGGGAGAGAGAGAAATTTTATTCAGGATTTTTTTTCTAATTTAGTCCTTTACATCTTCCAGTGTAAGTGTGGTGTACCCAATGCTACTATAATTGAATTCATCCACCTTGGGATTGGTTATCCTCTTCTTCTTTTTCCTTCCACTTTTCCCAGATCAATAACAATAGCATACTTATTAGACTTATATACCGCTTCACAGTGCTTTACAGACCTCTCTAAGTGGTTTACAGAATCAGCATATTACCCCCCAAAATTTGGGTCCTCATTTTATCAACCTCAGAAGGATGAAGGACTGAGTTAATCTTGAACTGATGAGATTCAAACTGCCAAACTGCTGGCAGCCGGCAGTCAGCAGAAGTAATCTGAAGTACTGCATGCTAACCACTGCACCACCATGGCTCAGTGTTTCTGCAAAAAGTGTCTGAAATAAGATCATCTGAGTCTTATGTTGATTTGTTTGGTGATCAATGTGTTTGTTTTCCTGATTATTTGTAGTGTCTCAGGGGTCTTCCACAATACCAATGTTCAGAAGTGTCAATCCTGTAAGAAATATTTTCTAAAGTATCTTGCATGTTGACATCTTTATTGCACATAAATTCAGTATATTATTTCCCCTTTTGATCTTTTTTGAAGCAGTTGCTATCTATCTCTTGGTATCTTTTAGCATACCAATTCAAAGTTGGAGACCACTTTTGAGCTCATAGATTTTTTGTTAGTCTTGCCTTGTTTTTCCAGATCTGTTTCCTCTTTGATGTTTTGATAGATGTTGCTACCATGCTACTTTCTGTGTTTTCTAACATCCCTTTGAAATTCTTAATTCATTTCTGAGATTTTTTGCCTTTTGTGTCTTTGGCTTCTCTTGTTTGTAATTTCTACTGTTTGTTCTGATATCCAGTTTGCTTTCTTCTTTCTTGACCATTGTATGATCATCTTTAACAACTTCTTTAAGTTCATTCCATAATTCCTCTAGTTTACCTCTACTATGAATGAAACTCAAGCTTAAAATGATTCCTGTTGTTGTCTTTGGAAATGGTGGAATAATGTTGTGGAAACTGGTTGGCTTTCTCCTTCCATTTTACTTAACTCAGAACAAGCACATGAACAATTTGTGATCTGTTTCGCAGTAATCCCCTGGCCACATTACTGCTGTTATAACTGAGCTTATCCACCTTGTCATGCTGATAGGATTGTCAATTTGATTTCTATCCACTTTATCTGATGATGTCCTTGTACGTAGGATTGTTCTGGTTGTTTGAAGTTTCTGTTAGCAATGATACATCATTCCCCTGCTTTATTTAAATTTCCTAGGCCAAACTGCTCAACGACTTTTTCCTCCATAATATTTCCAAATTTGATGTCCCAATCAGACGTTGTACATCTTGCTTGAATGATTTATTTCAAAGTCACAGCAAGACATATGGTTTTGTGTAACCACACACATACACACACATACATAGACGTATATTTGACTTGCATAAAAAATCTGGCACCATGCAGAGTTTGTGAATATGCATGTTGTTCAAGTTCACAATATCTTAAAGATAGTGTGTTTGTAGAGAGTAGAGAGGATGACCTTGATGGAGAAAGGGAAGATCTGTTACTAAGGCAACAAGGTGATAGACATTATAGAAGCCCAAATGAATGATGAAGGATACAAAAACAGCTTAGGTACCACCCTAATTTGCCGAATAGATTAAAAAAGAAGGGGAAACAAATCCTGACTTCCAAGATTCTCCTAATGTTGCCAATTCTAATAGAAGTAGTTTTAGGCCCACAAAGCATCTATTTCTTATACTGGTCTACCTAGTAGATCTGACAGTATTCCTGTCCAGCAAAGATAAGTAGTTTGGAGCAGTATTCCTTATCACAGAATTCAAGAATCAACAATATATCTCCTTTCTTATTTTAAAATAATGCATGCCGATAGGTTAGCAATTGTCAAAAATTCTAGGTCTATTTATGCAGATCACAATAACATAATCACTCTTGTAAATACTTCATTATGCTGACAATAACCACCAGATTTTCCTGAAACAACCTCCATTTTCTCCGACAAATGGTTAGTGTTTCAACATTAGAAATATTACCATTCATGAAATACTCAGTCTACAGATGGCCTTTTTCCCACCCCTGCTTTCCATGCTGCCATTTGGCTTTTAACTATGATGTTCAACCAGGAGAACAATTTGGAAGCAGGTTATTAATTGAGTGTGGCTTTTACAAATGGAAAAACTGCAATGTATATTCCATCAGTCAAAGCCACAGCTAAGGGTGGCAACAACAAGGAACAGAACCCTTCTGGCAAATTACTTGGCCTTCAGGCTGGAGAAATAAGATGTTTTCCAAATGTTGTTTTAGCTTCTGAGGCTGAAATGTTTAAATAAAGAAAGGAGGACTGTGTGGATATTATATTTTACAAACGTCTGATTTGTTAAATAGTCAGTGATTGTAACAATGGCAAAGCTATGAGCCAGGCAAAGTTAAATACATCTGAGGCTTGCCAATTTTAACAAAAAGAGGTAAGGAAATGCCTACATTTTGGCTAGACTGTGCCCTTCTGTTGTTGTTTTTTTAAAAAGAATGTGTTTAAAAGTTTCAAGCAAATGTTCAGGTTTTTAGTGGAGCATGGAGATGATTATAGAAGTAATGTAGAGCCCAGGCTAAACTTTTATTAGAAAAGAAGTAAAATTTTACCACATTATATTTATATTGCAAACCGACTAACAAGAACATACATTCACAACTGCTGCTTCTCTTTGAAATTGCTTCCACAATTTTCAGTATATATGTTTAGCAAATAACACAATGGATCCAGGGAACTAATTCTTTCTATATATGAAAAAAAAAAACCCAATGGAAAATATCTTACAAGCTGGGATGGATTGGTAAGTATTGATTAATAGGAATACGTGGATTGGATCAATCTGATTGGTATCATTGATTCAACTGGAATTGTAGATCCAATCTGACAATTCAAATCAATTCAGAAGATTGAGTCATTTCAGACTGGTATGGTATTTTTCCTAATTGGCTTAGAAAACTAACCACAGGTTTAACAATTTCATCTGATATGTTGTTGATATAATTGGGAAACTTGAGTCACCTTTGAGGTTGATTGGTTCACCTTTGAATCAAATTAATGCATCAAATTATTTTGATGGAAATCGGGGCAAGATGATGTGCTTATCTGCAGTTTGCCTCTCTCTCTCTCTCTCTCCCCCTCCCTCCCTCCCTCCTTGAGATACTGAAAATAATACTGTGCATTATTTAAAAACAAGTGCTAAGTGAAATTACTTCTTGAATTATTCTTATCTGTCTCTCAGTCTCTTGGAAGAGAAAACATAAGTCTTTTGCCCCTCCTGTTATTCAGCCTGGTTCTCCTGTGGAAGCAGTTGAGCTGGAAAAGAAAAAGATTACAAGTTGTCTACAAATGATAGTTTTTGTCGAAGCTCCATAAAGTTATCAGCTGGGAGAAATTAAAAAAGTGATTTGACGTCTAAATTCTACATGTTTATATTCTATATTTTGATACTGTTGTTACTAATGTAACAAATTGTGAATTCTTAGTTATCCTGTAATAGAAAGCTAGCAGAATATGCTACAAACAAGAGCGTTTGGGGGGAAAGTGTGGCTATCCAAAGAAAAGTAAAACAGCAGAATCAAGAGTTTGGAGGAACAAGACTTTGTAAACAAAATTATTAAGTGATAGTTTAAAATGATAAATTTGGTTTGACCAACAACAACAAAAAGGGTTGTTTTTTAAAATAAATAGTGAATACATTAATGTGAAGACTGTCTGGAATAGATTCAAAGCTTTTTATACACCGTGAGAAATAATTTGTGCCTCTTGGCAAAAAAAAAAAGTGAAGGAATTATATCATAGAAAATTTTAAAAGGATTTAAAAGAAGCTTTGGATGTTTATGCTAGAAATTATACATTTGAACTGTATCATGCATTTAGACTTGTGAAACTGGAGCTTGACCAATTATATGCTTTGCATAATGAATATTTATTAAAATGTATTAAGCTGATCTGTTGGGAACAAGAAGAAAAGACTCGTAAACTATGGGCTTCAATTATGAAACAATTGAAACAAAACAGAGTAATTATTATCATAAGAACTTCCATAGGATAGATATAAATTATCAGTTTATAGGATTTTTTCAAATGAAGTATATATTGTGTCAACATAGAGATACCTGCACTACTGAGCTGCTGAATGCTTTTTTTTTACATAGGTTTTTTTTTTCCAAGGTTTTTTTTCAAGGAATTTACTGTATCTTTAATTCTGAAAAAAAAAAAAAAAACCTATACAGTTGAACAATGCCATAACGATAACCCATCATATTAAATCTAATCCTTTCGAGTGGTATAAAAAAGTGAAAGGAGTATGTAGTTTCTATTTTGTTAAAATATATGCTAAATCTTTTGATAATGAGTTTTTATCTTCATCATTCTATGAGCCTTATATAATGTCTTTCTATGGTTAAAATAGGAAAGGATTCTGTAAACTGCAAGCTATTGACTGATATACTTGTTCCACAGAAATGCAGTGATGATGGTTTCTTTTGGATAAAGGCATAAAGATATTAACTCTAATCTGGCATAATCTAGTGCTATGAAAAGACATTATCCCTCTAATAAAGACTTTGGTAGACATTCTAGCCTTGTATTCTGACAATAAGCAAACATCCCAAAGGATGTTTTTGAAAAAGCTTGGTTACCATCCTTTTTTCTGTGGAATTGTAATAAATGTGAAAACAGTGTAGCATGATATCATTTAGCTATACATTAATAATAAAACAGACCAGGTTTTTGGGAGGAAGTTAAATGATTAAAAAAGTTAATACTTGGCTACACTATATGTTCTAAACTTGGCATTTATCTACTTTTGAGGAGCTTATATACTGTGCCACCCACAACCAAAAGGGGAAAAGATGTAATCTTGGAAGGATGTCAGGGTGACAGATTCTAAAATTTGACAATTTTCTGCTTATATGATAGCTTTATATTAATTTAATTTAACTCGTTTGAATGTTATCCAAATAAGTAACTACCCCATATTTTTGTCCCTCAACATATAACTTTGGATGAACTATTTTGATTGTATTTAAAAGTTTTGCACTTCTTTTTTTGTTTTTCCTTACCCATACCTAACAAAGATTATCTGTTTAGGTGCCTGACAGGAAGTTTCTCTTCCTAAAATAGTCAGACCCTACTGTACTGGTGTTTTGCAAGGCCATGAACAGCTGACTCTTCCCCAAGCTTTGGGGTGGAGGAATATTAGTTGGGAACTTCAGAATGGGTACATGCCTCTAATGTGGTTTTGTTGGTTTTGTTTTAATGTAATGAGGTTGTATTGTTGTTGTTATTACTATATTTTCATTGTTCATTCACCACCCAGAATCTCTTAATTGATGGATGGCCCTACAAATTGGATAAATAAGTAATAAAAATTATTTAAAAAAAAATCAGAGCATTCCACAGCCCTAATAATTATAAATGAGATGTTAAATTGTTCATCAAATGTTACATTGATCCTCCTACATTGCACAATTCTTTTACACTAGATGTATACATTTCAGGTAAAGCAGCAAATGTGTGTAAATTGTCAAGTAATTCCACATTGTGAGTCTCTACCAGAACTATATTGTAAAAATTCAAATGGCCATTCTGTTTGCTACTATCTAGCATATTCTCCCATTGGTATTTATTTTAGTTAGCTTTTCTTTTGCAGAGCATTGAACAGGAAAAATGTTAGGTGAATAGAAGATTAAGAACTGCATCTCAGCCATGATGACATCCTTTGTCAAGCTAAATAACCTAAGGCTGGAGACTTTATCTCTGTGTCTTAGTTCCACCAGTTTCATGTTAGGTATATGCTGCATTGAGATATACAGCTGAAAACTAACACTGTATTACAGACACTTATTGTGGCCTCAGAGCTATCTTCTTTGCAGTAAAGGAGATCTTTGTTGTTTATTGATTGAATGAAGAGTCAGTTTGTTCTTGCTATAACTTTCAAGCCTAGTGAACAAGCAGATTGATTTTTTTATTGTTGTTTGATTTTAGGTTTCCTGGCAGAGGGACTCCCTTACCTATGTACATTCACTTCAAATTGCAAGTAGAACTTTTCTTTATTCCCCTCCATTATTCATTATTCTCTAATGGTTTAAGGCTAAGGTGTGGGAAAAGCATAAAAATGTTTCGTTCATAAAACCTTCTACTTTTCTTTGTGTGACAATGTCATTTTTGGAATCATTGTATGGAATCAATAACACAATATGAATTGTTGAGTTAGTCTATGCCAGTGGTTCCCAAAGTGGGCATGGGATGCCTTAGGGGGGGGGCGCTAAGGGGCAAGGGGGCCGGCAGGGGGGAGGTAAGAGGCAGCAGGGGGCGTTTGAGGTGCCAGCCCTGCAGGCTCACCTATTGACTGTTGCACTGCTCTGGAGCTGGTGCCTCAAATGCCCTCCTGCCATCTCTTAGTGCCCCTCTGCCAGCCCCCTTGGGGACGCTAAGAGGCGGCAGAGGGGCGTTCGAGGCGCCGGCCCTGAGGCTCACCCATTGATTGTTGCACCGCTCCCCTGCCATCTCTTAGCAACCCCAAAGGCCCAGCAGAGGGATGCTAAGAGGTCAACCCAAATTTATCATTTTATCTTAGCATCCCCAAGAGGGCCAGCAGAGGGGCGCTAAGAGGCAGCAGGGGGGTGTTCAAGGCGCCAGCCCTGCAGGCTCACCATTGACTGTTGCACCGCTCCGGAGCCAGTGCCTTGAATGCCCCCTGCTGCCTCTTAGCATCCCCAGGGGAGCCGGCAGAAGGGTGCTAAGAGGCAGCAGGGGGCGTTCAATGCGCCGGTTGTTGCACTGCTCCAGAGCCGGCATCTTGAAAGCAGCTGCGGTTTCCGTTACATGCCACTGCAGCCACATGTGACGTGTCACTCCCCTGACACCTCTTAGCATCCCTGAGGGCCCGGCAGAGGGGTGCTAAGGGGTGGCAGAGGGACGTTTGAGGCACCGGCTCTAGAGTGGTGCAACAGTCAATGGGTGAGCCTGCAGAGCTGGTGAGCCTGCAGAGCAGGCACCTCAAATATCCCCCTGCCACCTCTTAGCACCCCTCTGCCGGGACCTCAGGAATGCTAAGAGGTGGCAGGGGAGTGGCGCATTTAATGCGACCACGGCAGCACGTAATGTGCCACTGTTGCCACATTCGAGACGCTGGCTCTGGAGCAGTGCAACAGCAGGCACCTCAAACGCCCCCCTGCTGCCTCTTAGCACCCTTCTGTTGGCCCCCTTGGGGATGCTAAGAGGCAGCAGGGGGGTGTTTGAGGCTCTGGCTCCAGAGCGGTGCAACAGTCAATGGGTGAGCCTGCAGAGCTGGTGCCTTGAATGCCCCCCTGCTGCCTCTTAGCGTCCCCAAGTGGGCCAGAAGAGGGTTGCTAAGAAGCGGCAGGGGGTGTTTGAGGCACCAGCCCTGCAGGTCCATTGATTGTTGTACCGCACCGGAACCGGCGCCTCGAATGCGGCAACACGTTGGGAAAAACTGCCACCACCACTTTCCCAAAGTGCTGCCACTGTCGCATTCTGTCTGTCCATTCATCCATCCATCCATCCATCCATCCACCCATCCATCCATCCATCCAAAAGGTCTCTCTGTCTGTCTATCTTCCTGCCTACCTACCTACCTACCTGCCTGTCTGTCTTTCTGTCTACCTTCCTACCTACCTACTTACCTACCTATCCATACATCCATTCAAAAGATCTGTCTTTCTGCCTGCTTGCCTGCTTGCTTGCCTGCCTGCCTACCTATTTATCTACCAATATCTCTCTCTCTCTCCCTTTCTCTCTCTCTCTGTCTATCTATCTATCTATCTATCCATCCATCCATCCACCCACCCACCCATCCATCCATCCATCCATCTATCCATCCATTCATGTTTGAAGCGCCGGCCCCACAGGCACATCGGGAAAATGGAGCAAAGCCAGTCTGGGAGGGAGAGAGGGAGGGAGGGAAAGAGAGACAGACAGACAGACAGACAGACAGACAGACAGACAGACAGACAGACAGACAGACCTGATGCATCAGATTGAAATGAGGTCTAGTTTAGACTGAGGCCCTTTTCCACATTGAAACATTTTTGGCTTCTATTAAAGGTTTTTTGGATGAAACATGGTCAAGACTATCAGGAAGCTCTCACATTTTGTTGAGGCTTTAAACAGGATCCATTGGACCAGATCTCCACACTAAAAAATTATTTTTCTCCAATATATTACAGTGCCAATTCTGAAGAAGGCAAAACCAAAATGTACTGGTAAATTACAAGGAAAACACACAGACACACACACACACACACACACACACACACACACACTCCCTTCTAACCCTGCTGGAACAGGTGATTGGACTAAAATAGCTATCTCATTATCTTTCTCCTCCCTTCCTCTCTCCTTCTTGATTGATTTTTCTTTCTGTCCCTTCCTTCCATCTCCTCCTTTTTTGCTGCAAAGAATCACAAAAGCACAAAAGGGACACACATGTCAATGCAATTCAGCAACATAAAATAAATACAAATAAAAATCAACAAGAATCGGCAAAGCATCTCTGATTAGATTCTATTCACTACTAGAATCTAATCAGAGATGCTTTGCCGATTCTAGTCCAATAACCTGCTTCAGCAGGGTTGGAAGGGAGTGTGTGTGTATGTGTGTGCATGGCTGTCAAAACTCCAAAAACAGGTCAAGTAGCTCTGGGGAGGTCAGTCATAAATTAGAACACTTGCTAAGCAACCGGCCATTAAGTGAGGACCACTTGTGTTTGGTTTGCCAGTCACCTGGCCATGCCCACCCAGTCACATGATCACCAAATCACACCTACCCAGTAATGTGACTAGCAAGCCATGCCCACCCAGTCACATGACTAGCAAGTCACGCCCACCCAGTCACATGACAGCAAGCCACACCCTCAAATTAGACCACACCCACAGAAATTTGAATCCCAACCCTGGGTCGGGGGCACTGAGGATGATTTTGTAGCACCAAGGGGGAGGTGGACTGAAAAAGTTTGGGAACCACTGGTCTATGCCATATACCAAGTTGGGAAAATGTATGTCACTCCAAATGTTACTGAACTAGAAATCCCAGAGTCCTCATCTTTGGCCATGCCAATATTTGTAACTCAGATTTTGATAACCTCCCTCAATTTTAGAAAACCTGGGTATGTAACCCTAATGCCAGAATCATTCCAATATATTTTTTGATGATTAAAGCAAGGGACAAAATGGAGCTTCTTCTCTGTTTCATGAACAGTAGTCTGTTGACATAATGAAAACAGATGAAGAGGTTCTACTTAATGTAAGAAGAAAAGAAGTAGCCCAGGAATATTGTAATTATTTTTTAAAAAACCAATCCTCTACCCCCAAGTTGCTACCGTATAAAATAACACTTTCTGTCCTGTTATGACTTATTTTCTGTACAATTTGGTATATGTTATGTTTACCTTTCCTTAAAGGACCTTGGAGTACTCATTTCTAATGATCTAAGTGCTAGAGCCCACTGTAACTACATAGCCAAAAAGGCATAAAGAGTTGTTAAATCTAATCCTGTGTAGCTTTTTCTCTGGTAATATCACACTACTAACTAGAGCATACAAAACATTTGCTAGGCCAATACTTGAATACAGCTCATCAGTCTGGAACCCGCATTACGTATCTGATATTAATACAGTTGAGAAAGTCCAGAAATGTTTCACAAAAAGAATTCTCCACTCCTCTACTCATTGCAGAATACCTTATGCCGCCAGACTTGAAATTCTAGACCTAGAAAACCTAGAACTACGTCACCTTTGGTCCAATCTAATTATAGTATATAAAATTATATATTGCAATGTCCTACCTGTCAACGAATACTTCAGCTTCAACCATAACAATTCAAGAGCACACAATAGATACAAACTCAAGCTAAACTGTGCCAAACTTGATTGCAGGAAATACGACTTCAGCAACAGAGTAGTCAATGTCTGGAATACTCTACCTAACTCTGTGATTTCTTCCCCAAACCCCCAAAAACTTTAACCTTAGACTGTCTAAGATTCACCCCTTTCCTAAGAGGTCTGTAGGGGGCGTGCATAAGTGCACCAACGTGCCTACTGTCCCTGTCCTATTGTTTCTTTTATATTTTTCTTATATGTATCCATTTCATGTATTCATAGCTATGTTTATACTTATACCTGTTATCTTATAATTGCTTGACAAAATTAAATAAATAAATAAAATAAAATAAAATAAAATAAAATAAAATAAAATAAAATAAAATAAAATAAAATAAAATAAAATAAAATAAAATAAAAGTAAAGTAAAGTAAAGTAAAGTAAAGTAAAATAAAATAAAATAAAATAAAATAAAATAAAATAAAATAAATGCTCAGATCCCAGTTTACACAAAGTATGTTCTTGGGCTGTATTTTTTTTTTTTAAGGTGGGGGGAAACCCACCTTTTATTAAAGATAAGTAAATTTCACACTCACCATATAGTATATAGTATAGTATGTTCCATCATCGCTAAATGCTAAAATATATATATATATATATAGTTGGGTGAAGTATTTCAACTCATCATGACACTGGGATATTGTGGCACTGTCTCAAAAGTTTCTTCTATAGAAAAACTAGTTGAAAATGCAGTGGAATTGAGAAATGATGGTTTCATTCAGGAAGCTGATCCCTTCTCAACCCAAGGTGTCTAACATGAATTGAAGTACTATGGATTTGTGAGGTTGGCCATACCAGACTCACATCTAACAGTACTGAATATTCTCTGCTAATATCTAGTCTTTCTCTAAATAAAATTACATATCAGAAAACATCTGCTTGTAAAAAGATGCATTCAGGAAGAAGTATGCTTCTGAAAGTTGCAAACAAAAAGGGATAATTATATTAAAAAGCTCTTTAACATTGGGGGAAAAAATGTGCCAAAAAAACTAGCATTGGGAAAGTTTATATAACAAAGAATATTAGAAAAAATTTGTGGAAAAACGGGGTTTTAAAGAAATTATATTTAAAAAAAAGAAAGTTACTTTCAATAGCTCCATCTGTGAAGAAAATTGTGAACAAAACTTCTCTACTGACATAAAGTGAAACAAAGTTATACTGTGAAGCATACCCAGATCCTCAGCAGTTTTAAGCTGTTTTCCCTTTATAATTCTAATCCAAGTTCCCTGAGAAATGTGGTTTCATATCACAGATTGTATGGATTAGGGCAGGTCTTCCGGCTTCATTTCCCCATGCATAAAATGGGGCATTTTTCAATTGTCCAAAAACTGGCCTAGTGTGATTTCTGGATCATTTTAAAATGTGGTGTAACTTTTGCACTGCATACATAGGTGCTGCAAGGTAATGAATAATTAAATATGGCATAAACAAAATCTAATGGAAAAGGAGGATTGATTAATATCCTTCCACTTTCCCCACCCCCATTTTGCATGTTCCGTCAACCTAACCTTGTCAGAGGAGCACAGTTTTTCTAAGCAGAACATTATCTTAATGCATTAATATTTGGAATTATAGTTAGCACATTTTCAATTAATAACACATTTGGCAATTAATATTTTGTTAATCATCCAGGTCCTAATTTTATGATACCTTTAAACGAATTATCTTACCCTCCACCTAGGTAAAATGACAGTTTATTGTCAGTGGATATAAAGTTAGACTTGAAATTTTGCATGCAGATTTGTTCAGAGCAGCTTCTGATATTCATGTTAGCCATTAAGAGTTAAAGCATTTCCTTTTCTTTTTTCTTTTCATCTCTTTATTGCAACTCAACATTGATTACCGGTAAATAAAGATTTCCCTTTTCACAAGTACTCCTTTTATTTACAGTTGTGGGTTATTAGAGTAGACTTTTGGGGAAATTTGGCTGCTTTCTGTTAATATTTATCATAGTGGGTTTTTTCATGTTTTATTGTTGATTTAAATTTATTGATGGTCACCCCGGGTCCTAGAAATGAATGGATGAATATATACATCATATGGATATATGCATGCATACATGAAGAAAGGAAAGGAAGTCAGGAAGGAAGGAAGGAAGGAAGGAAGGAAGGAAGGAAGGAAGGAAGGAAGGAAGGAAGAAAGAAAGAAAGAAAGAAAGAAAGAAAGAAAGAAAGAAAGAAAGAAAGAAAGAAAGAAAGAAAGAAAGAAAGAAAGAAAGAAAGAAAGAAAGAAAGAGGGAAGAGAGGAGAGTTCCTACTGCTGATCCTGTTAATTTAATTATTCTACATATTTTACTCATTTGCTTTACCTTGTATATTTAGTACTAAGAGCTCTGGTAGCACAGTAGTTAGAATGCAGTACTGCAGGCTAACTCTGTCCACAGCCTGGAGTTTGTTCCTGAAGGGCTCAAGATTGACTCAGACTTTTATTCTTTCGAGGTTGGTAAAATGAGGACCCAGATTCTTGTGGGCAATATGGTGACATTGTAAACTTTCCAGAAAGTCCTGTAAAGCAGGGGTCTCCAACCTCCAGTCCATGGACTGACATGGATCCACAGCATGCCAAAAACCATGCAATGCAAACAAATGAAGCCCCAACATACAAAACCATACCCTCTCCAGTCCATGGAAAATCCTATTTCCATGGAATCGGTCCCTGGTGCCCAAAAAGTTGGGGAGCACTGCCGTAAAGCACTACGGAGCACTATATATGTCTAAGTGCTATTGCTATTTATATTTTGATTTAATATTTTTAATTACACATTACTAGGGGATATTGGTAATCAATAGGATATCACATTACATAAATACATCCATAAAATTAAATTGGCACAAAAGTATACAGAAAATCTGCAGAAGAAACACCATTTCAAACCTAAGCAATGAATAGAATACATGCAGCCTTGAAATCCTCTCTGGATTTCAGTTTCTTATCCGTGAAAGAGATCTATGAGTAGATGTGCTTGTGAGTGTAACAGAATATACTGACAATATGTAATTAAATAATTAAAATAAAAGAATGTTAAAATAACTATGGGCCTTCTGGGAGATTCAGCTTTTGGCATGCTTTTTGAAAAGCTGGCCAAAAAATACAAGGCTAGGAGAGTTCCCAACAGATAGAGATTTATAAAAATGTAAAGATCAAGGCTTTGCTTTGGACCTCAGCCAGATGTATTATTTGATGGAAAACATGAGACTGTAGGGGAGTGAGAGAGTTCACATAGGGAGATGCCATCATATCCAAAACGTGCTGTGCTTCAGCCATTTGGGTTTTTTTTTTTTTTAAAAAAATCATAATCAGTTATGTTGTTTTATGTATTGCAGCTCCTTGCTTGTGCTAAATGATTTTGGGCTTGTTGTCAATGAAGTCTCCATTACTGGAAGAGAACAAAAAAGTCAGTTGCAATGAAATTATCTGAGAACTTTTTTTATTCTGATCCAGAGAACAATTGACATGCAGCTGCCTTTCCTTTAGGAAAATTTCAACATTCATTCTTTTCCAGCAAAACTGTCATCTGGATGCTTTCTACAAACATAGAACCATGTTGCACAGTGTTAGAACTCAGGTCAAATCTGGGAGTTGTAAGAACTTAAGCATTAACCAGATCATTTAATATTTATTTAACTGTTGCATTCTTAAACAAACAGACATCAAAAAAGTAGCTACTTAAGAGCATGTGTATGTTTCTGAATTTTGTGGGTTTTTCAAGACCATAGTTATTTTAATGGCAGCTCAAATAGCATTTCTGATTTTTTTTTCTCCTGATTAACACCTAAAGTAGATTATGTGATTATCTGTCCATTTACTCAGATAATCATTTCTAGAAACAAATGGCAAGACAGTGGAGAATTCCGTTCTGCTCAAGTGAGGATGAATATGGGATTTTTAGACTTCGTTAAAAAGTTACTCAAGAGAGAGTTAAAGATTAGAAAGAGACCCTTTTGACAGCTAGATAATCATTTCTGCCCTTCCCTCAAGAATTCAAGGGGGTGGGAAATATTCATTTTAATTCTTCCCTTTGGGCACACATACCAACACCTTCATGGAAAAAGTTAATAGGAGGAGACAGCTGTGTTAGCCTACCAGAAGGCTTTAGGTAGCACCTTTTAAATTAAATAATGTACTTTTTTAAAAATGTCATTTTAAAAAGATACTATTAGGCTTCTGGGTTTTGGCTTCATAAAAGACTAACCAAAAATTTATCAGGGGGTTAAAATCAATGTTAGTGGTAACTTCTGAATGAGGGAACAGTGAACTAAGATGTCTCTGAAGTAGTGGAGATGATGGTGTGCCAAGACTGACAGACCAATGACTAGTTCAGTCCAATGGATACAGAAAGATATTCAAACCAGCCTTCACTTTAGAAACAAGGATGCTTGACTAAAATCAGTCTAAATATTGGCTGTGTTTGCTCAACATGTATAAGCAGCTTATTTTCTAGACTGCCGTAGAAGATTGTGCAAAGGCAGCTGCTAGATCGATATGTTATGCAAACTTAGCCATGATATTAATTGCATGATGTACAGACATTTCTCCACATTTCAACTTAAAGTTCTAATCTGAATAGGATAAATTATACATGGGAAAAATACATGCCACTTTGTTCTCTTTAGCAAGAAAAACAAAAGATTTTGCGGAACCTGATGAAACTTGCTTCCATCCCATTCTCTTTAATACGGGCAACTTTAACATGGCAACTGAAAAAATAAAGACTGAGACTTCCCTTCTTTTCCACAGTAATCTCAGTCAAGTTACGTATAAGCTATATTTTACCGTATGTCAGATAAATAAATAAATAGTGGGGGAAGATTGTGCCCTTCATAAATAAGCTAAAATGGAACTTCTTCTAATTTAAGCCACACTGTATCAATTTTGTTAAATTTTCTGAATGAATTAATATACCTCTCACTCTCAATGTATAAATTAATCTAAAAGACATTGACAGGAATTCAG
Source organism: Bungarus multicinctus (assembly GCA_023653725.1). Taxonomy (NCBI): domain Eukaryota; kingdom Metazoa; phylum Chordata; class Lepidosauria; order Squamata; family Elapidae; genus Bungarus; species Bungarus multicinctus. The sequence continues at coordinate 108,552,129 of CM042836.1, forward strand.
ATAAAATTCGGTGGGATAGGAATGTAATAAATTAATAAATGTCGGTTATTTTTGGGGGGGGAAGGATGGAATCAGATACCAAGGATCTCCCTTTTAAAGCAAAAGCTTGCAAGTGAAAAATCAGGCTTTAATTTTCCTGACTTTAAATTATGCAGTTGGACATTTTGTAAAGTGTGTTAAGAATGAAAATTACACTGAATATGTACCATTGTGGACCACATTGAAGAGTTATTATTTGGCACCCCTGGAAACTTGGCAAGTGCTTGGTTCCAAGTATACAAGGAATTTTGTAATATTTCTGACACTGAAGCCAATAGAAACCAGGCAAGAAATTAAAATTTAACCTTAGTTGTCATGAAAGATTGACTCCTTGGAATAATTCTTATTTGAAAATGTCTGAAAGGTAAATGGTGAAAATGAGATAGTTACTCTTAATCACTTGATTATTAAAGATACCTTTAAGATGGTTGAAACATTACAAAAGGAATTTATCTAGCCAGCTTAGTGACAATACGTGCAGTTACAGCACCTACAAAATTGAATAGTCTTACCTGTCTTTGAAACACAGTTAACATTGTATTAGAGAAGATAGCAGCTAATTTTATAGAGGCTAAATTATCTAAACTAATTCAGTTATACTAACAACTTTAAAATTTTGCAAATACAAATAATCATATATAAAAATGTAGTAGAACTATCTTTTATTGGAAAATCAATACTCTTTGGCTTTAAAAAATATTAAATATGTTTTATATTATTTTTTAAAAATTAATTCTTTACCACCACTCTGTTTTAAAAACAATCTGTTGGACTTGCCAGCAAATGTGTAGAAATATCGTTATAGTCATAGAGCTGGACATGTCAATTGGTATTTATTTTTGGGTAGAACAGTGTTATTATGATACGTTTAAGTTTGGAAGATCTTAACATACTGCTAAACTATATCTTCAACATTTAGGATGTTCTGTTATGAAGAGTTTATGATATGTTGTGCCTGGATTGTCCTAAAAAGAGGAATTACATATTCCTGGAAAGATGCCTGTATACTGGATTCTAAAATGTGATTGAGCAAAATTTGTTAACCTCCTTATTAGGGTTTCATGAAGCAATCTGGTTTGGAAGGAGAAATAAATACATCTGATTTAAGGAGAAGTTTGATAGTGCACTTTGAATCACATTTTCCTTTTTGAATCCAGATTGCAGTTCAGTTTTATTCTATATATATAAACCTTAAATGCTCATTTAAGTTTTAAGTTGAATTTCTATTTCCATATGAAACAGAACTACAAGTAAATTGAAATTTATCACTAGGGGTGTGCATGAGGAAGGTACTGTATATTATATTCACTACTTTCTCTTAAAGTTATTTTTATGGAAGGATTTGTAAAATATTTACTGTGCAGCAAGTGAATATATATGGAACTGATTTTGCCTGCTAATTTGAGATTATTATTTTTATTCCACACTGGATTGTCTATTAGTGAAGGAAGCTATAGATATCCTGTATATCAGGATAATAGAAATAAATTGTCACTACTAATACAGGATATGAATGTGCTTGTTTTATGTATGAGCAACTATGTTGAAACAAAAGGAGCAAAGCTTATATAATGAAAAAAATCAGATTATTTAAAGTATTAATTAGATATGAAATAGAAAAAAGAGAAATATTTTAAGTCACTTTTCAATTAAAAGGTTATATATATTATTAGGAAGTTTAGTCTTATATTTTACCTATAGTAGAGATAATACTTATTTCTGAATTTGAACTCTGTAAAATATACTTTTCCATTGTTTTAATTGAAGGAACTTGTTATGAGCAAAAATCTACGCAACATGTGAGGAAAAAAATGCTTTCACAGAGATAATCACCCTTTATATATAAAACAATTTTAATCCCTAGCATATATAAACAATTTATATTAGGATTTCAGGAAGCAATAAAAGTTAAATTTAAGAATAAATCAATGTTGGTGTTCTATGCACAAGTAGAAGTCTATCAGATCAGAGATGCAAAAGTTAGGTGACACACCAACCATCTCTACGTTGTCCTTCTGGTCCCTCAGATTTTCACACCTCAGATATTATGGGGAATACATGAGTATTTTCTGGAGTTCTTATGACCTCTGAATCCAAAACCATTCATCCTGTACAAGAAAGTAAGTTATTTTTAGTGTGGAAAAGGAAATTATTCAAGCTGTCACACATGAAGGCAAATGCTCCTTGTGCTAAGCTTTAACCAAACTAAATCCAGATTTCTGTTCTGATTGATGGGGTTTTCAATTGAGTGGAAGGCAAGAAATTATATAGGTATATGGAGATGACCAAGGAAGCTATTTCAGAAAATTTCCAATGAAGAGTCAACTTTATTTTAACATGTTTTTACAAAGTGTATGTAAATTTATTGTTTTTATTAAAACAAGTACAGTAAACTTAGATGGAATGGACCTGCTTAAGGTTCCATGTTTTTGTCATTAAAAAGTTACCCAACTACTTTTTAAGATGTTGTATATACCTTTTTCATAATAGAATCAATAATTCAAAATAATTCAATCCATGAAAAATGTAAAGTAATAATTAGAACAAAGCTGCTAATCAGTTGTTTTAAAAAAACTCTTTGCATATGACTTTGAATAGATCCACTCTTTTATAATGTTGGATAATTCCTTTGACAAGGGCAATTAAAGCCCCATTCACTTTTGTCCTATTTTTGTGCCTATTTGCAGACAACAGCAATAGGTGCCGCATTCATTCACTTATTCATATTTAGACAAAAGATAGAGGTAGTTGATTCTAAGGGAATTGTATTTGCATGGGATCAACATGGTTTTACAAACTGAGATAGTTGAGGGAGTGAAGAAGGAAAGAAGTATCAGGTTCTTGCTTAGCTGGAAATATTGATATATGATATTAAATAACAACATAAATGAGCTATCCTCTTGAATTCCATGTTCATAATAAGTAAGAAATGGTCTGTTCTAAGGGTCCATACCAGAGGTGGTATTCAGCAGGTTCTGACCAGTTCTGGAGAACTAGAGCAGATATCTTGAGCAGTTTGGAGAACTGGCAAATACCACCTCTGATTGAAGATTTTGCAGTATCCTTCCCCTGCCATGCCCACCAAGCCACGCCCACAGAACCGATAGTAAAAAAAAAAAACGGATCCCATCACTGGTCCACACTTGGCTTTCTATTTTTCAACACATTTAGAAATTATTTGGTCATGGAATTAGAAAATATAATTATCAAATTGGTAGACAATACAAATTTAAGAGGATATATCAAACACCTTAGAGGACAGTATCAAGACTTAGGAAAATCTTGGCAGGTACAAAGTGAATTTCAAAACATGTAACTAGAGGAGGAAAAACAAAACAAAAAATCATGAATTTCGTGTCTCAGAAGGAACTGAGAAGCTAAGAAAGTGCTCTCTGTGATTTGTTGCTGTGAGCCCTTATAATAGGAAAGAGTTGGATTGCTTAAACGTGTACATTTTGAAACGTGCTGCACTTTTAAGTAAACTGCTCAGTCTGTTCTGTCAGAGAAATGGTGCTATGTCTGAAGAAGTCACTGCAGAACACTGAAACACCTAGTGAGTTCAATAGTGTTGTTTCAATTGTTATTGCTGCTGCTGCTGTTGTTGAATTTTGTTAAGATGCACACATATCTGAAGGCTGTTTTCTAAATATAAAAGCAAAGTTGTAAAAAGTTCACTGTTGGAGTATTTTTTTTTTCAATGGATGATCTAGGATGGAAGGAACCATGCCTTTACTGTTCTCTCTTCTCAAAAGATTTGTCACCAGACATGGCTGAAGTGAACGAGATAGGAGCTGAAAGGATCTTGCTGGGAGTACCTCAGCATTCCAAATCAGGACTGGTAATTAGGGGTTATGTGGCTTCCACATAAAAATAAAGGTGTGTGTGTATGTGTGTGTGTGTGTTGTGGCATTCAATAGATAGCTAGGCTATCTACCAGATATTTTGAATTTCAAAACCATTCTCACAGCCATTTAGCCAACAGTAACAATGAACTATGGGGCATGTAGTCCAAAACATGTGAAGCACATTAACTTACTAATGCCAGATATATGGCAGCATTTTTATTAAGGAGGCAAAGATTGGATCCAGGCAACACTTTTTTCTCCCAAGCTTTGGAGGGTGGCATAACTTCCAAGAACATAACAATGGCTACCTATGTTTATTCTAGCAGGCTGCAATAACAGTACACTTCCTTTGATACTATGGAGGCTAATTTGCTGATTCTTTTGATACTGTTAATAATCACAATGTACAATAGGTTTTCCTGCATGTTCACTTCAATAAACTCTGTATAAACATAAATCTCTCCCAATCTTAAATTTTGAAGCTGAAAAATGTTATTATAACTCTTCTGAAACCATAGGCTTGTGAATGAGATTGTGTGCTGAATGTTACTTTCACTTATTCTTTGACAATGTTGTGTGTGCTAACTGTACCTATCAAAGTCTTGAAAATATTCTTTTTACTCACCTTCCTCTTTCTTCTGACAGTAGGACAAATCCTTTGTCCTCATGAATTCTCTGGAGAGGAACAGCTATGAGAAGGTAATTATTATGAATGTGGTAATGTGCCTTATCTGAGCTATGATTTTACTAACATATGCTACAGTTTATGAACATAAGCTGCTGGACCAGTAATGTCCTTGAAAGGGTCGTGTTTATGTGGTGAAAACAGTAGAACTGGTTCTTTTATTATTAAAATATTAAGTGTGCCATATTTCTCATATGACATGGCAAATACAAAGAAGGCTTTAGGAGAATACACAAGAGCAGAGTCTTGGCTTTATGCCATCCAAAGCTAAAGGAGTGTTGAATCCAGAGAAATTATGACAGCAAGAGCTGAGATTTCCTGTGCAACAAAAATGAAATATAGTTTCAAGCAGTCCTGACTGTTTGTTCACTTAAAGGCAGCATTTGCATATGGAATTCTGGACCAGCCATATCCAGAAACCATGGGAAGGAGTAAAAATATCCTTTCTATTGACTGAAAAAACCTAGAGATTTGCAGTTTGGACTTAAGCAAGTTTATTCAGCAATACGCCCCAGAAAATGTAATGGGACTAAATCCATGGTATGTATGCTTAGGATTGCACGCCGGTGTTAATTTTACAATATGCCTAAGGTAAATTTCTCTGTTTCTTGTTTCATGACTCGGATATTCATATCTAAGCAGTGTACAATAAAATGTTAAAATAGAAAACATATTTATATGCTGAAAATTTTAACAGGAGGCAAGAGATCCAAAGGGAGGACTTTCAGGGGACTTTTAGATTAACAGAGTTGAAAGGGACCTTGTAGTCATCTAATTCAACCCTCTGCCCAAGCAGGAGACGCTACACCATTTCTGAAGTCCAATCTCTTCTTGAAAGCCTTCAATGTTTTTGAGTGCATTTATCTGGATGGATAATACAGAAATGATTTCTGAAAGCATAGTCTTTCAGAGTCTAAATATATAAATATAGTCTAAGTAGCATCATGGCTATGTGCCCCTCTGGGCTCTCAACATGAGGTTGCATAGTCATGTTTTAACTCCTTTTCAGATGGCCAGGAGATTAGGGGCCTGTTTTACCTCCAAAAGAAGATATTCCACAGGGAGGGGCAATGGCAGAGAAGGTTCTCTTCCTAGAACTCCCCCAGTTGGAATTATTTAATTGATGGGGGTCTGTTACCTACCTTCGCTGCTGGACCAGGTGGGACAGGCTGATGTAGGATGAAATTGTTGCTATCAATTTTACTTCACAACCATTTCTTCCTTTTTATTCATTTACACTTTTGGAAATATATAGAAGAATCATCCTGACATAATAATTTGTTTTTACTTACCTCAGGATGCATAAAATGTGTTGCTCAAGATGGGAAATATCTGTCTCCCAAAGTATTTATATAAAATATGTCTTTCTTTTCTTTCAGCTGCAATAATTCAGAAGATTAAAAAAGAACCATTGGCAGTCACTGAAATGCAGTATAATGAAAACAAGCAATTAAACATATTAGCTAAGCAGATGAAACCAAAGGCAGGAAAGGTATTAAAGTCTAAAAAAGTGACCAGACCAAATGTCAGCTGAGATATTTAGACAATTAGAAATAGCAAAACTTGGAGACTGCAAGTACCAGATTTCTGCTAAATGTAGCTACAGGGCCACAGACAGAGACAAAGTGGATACCAGATGAAGCCATTTTGAGGAACATGTTGAATATCTCAACTTTCTTCTTCATGCTCATCAAGCAGTAAATCTAAATATATAAAAGTAAAATACCACTCATGCTCTGATGCTAAGGAGTTCTACTCCCCCTCCCCACCTAAAAAGAAATCTGTTCCAAATGCAAAACACAAACAGAGGAGTCTCAGTTTTAGTTTTACTTTCAAAGCAGCAAGCAGCTTTAGTACAGAACAGTTGAGCTAAGCCACACCCAAGCTCCTTACTGTCTCCTTCTTGCTCACACAGCAAATACTCTTTCAGTTTCCAAACAGCCCTCAACTCTTTCACATACTGACAGGACGCTGGCCAGATGAATACCGATGGATGCTGGTAGGCAGAGGCACAATTTTTTTCTCCTTATTTTCCTCCCCAAAAACTAAACCCGAACACATAGTTTCGTAGCAAAGCACAGATATCAAGCTAGTGTTTGATAATGGCAGTATTTACAACCTGGAAGTTCTAGACATGATGAAGGCGTTCATCATATAGCCAGCATTTGTCTGCAGATCGGCTATCCTATTGTTGCTTCTGTGCCCCACTCCATCATCAATGGATACAAGTGAGTCTTGACTTGGGCTATGGAGGCAAAGTGTTTTTTCTCATTAACTGAAAAGGTGAAGGCCTTGCTGGCTGATCTGTCAGCTTTTGCAGCTGCTACCCAGCAGTGATTGAAACAGCTGCTCCTGCTGAGCAGTTCCAGCCAAAGAAGAAGTCAAAGAACAAATCTGATGAAGACATGGGCTTTGGGCTCTTGAGTAACCACCTGTTGTAGGCCGAGTACAGTGGAATTCAAAAGAAATAAATAAAAGTATATTTCTTTACAAAAGAAAAATCTTCAGGGCCTCACAATACAGAATATCAGTTTTCTGATGTTGCAAATGAGTTTATTATACATATTAAGAAATAATAATAATTATATATTAATTATATTAAGAAAGGTGATTCTGATTACTTATTTTGTCAGTATTCTCTCTCTTTCTCTCTCTCTTTATAGATAGATAGATAGACAGACAGACAGACACACACACACACACATACACATTTGTTTTTGTAGATTTTCACGGGTACAGGTATGCAGGTCTTGGTGTGTTCCCATGTAAGATTGAGACTATGTGGGCAACGTTTCGGCCATATCTCACTCGCCATCTTCAGGTTGGTGCTTATATACACACAAAATACTGACAAAATACTGCATAATTGTGTGTATCTTTAAAAATGTTTTAAAAACTATGTTTAACAAGGTGTACTAACTTATCCTATAATCTATGAAAAAGATCAAGCCAGCCAAAGCAATCAGTAAATACACTCATTTGAAAATAATTTATATGTTTTACTTCAAATATTTTGCTATTAAATCATTAAAAGTTTGTATAAGTTTTCAGATTTCTTCTTTTTGTGGGATGCAAGGTCCTGTTTTGGTGCATCCCTCAGTGAGACCTTCTGATTTAATTTTTTAACAAGAGGCCTCCAAGATTTATATAGCTTAGAGCCTCACTAAATCTAAATCCTGCACTGGATGATGCATCTTAGCCCTAGTTGAGCTTTGTTGAGGATGTCACCCTAGAATGGACATACCACCACCAGAAAGTCTTCCTTACTAATAGTACACAATATATCTTTGGTAAGATAATGTTTGAATGCTCTTCTTATCTAACAGTTTTCTACACTATTCAGAAGATCTTCCCCAAGCAACATGGTATACTATTCTGGTGAATTCAGTTATGCAATAAAGAATGAACATTTTGGAGATAAATCCTTTCCTAGCTTAAATGCTTAAATCCGACAATCAAGACATGACAATTTGGGGACATCAGATTTAAAAATACTCAGGATGCCTTGTAGAACCATTTTTAATTATCCATTCTCCCAGTGAGTTTGGATCTCTGGAGTGGATCTAGTGATGTACTTACATTATAGAGAATTTAAAAAGCATCCTGTTGGTTTTACCTGTCAACTATGTTTCCATATAGTAGATAGATGTCAGACTAAGTGGGTTGGACAAACAGTATTGTAGAAATTCATAAATGGTGTGACCACTTTGCAAAAGTGGAGGACTTATTATCTTTGAAATATATTTGTCAGTATTCAACCAGGAGAGACAATTTATGTATATTTCTGTCTTTTCTTTTCTTTTTATGCACTTTTTTTGGTAATCTTGTCTAGCTTATTTTTGTATTTTTTTCTTTTTCATTTTTTTTTTAGTTTGTATTTAAGGCTTTGAATAAAATAAAAAATTGATAGAAAAGCATCCTGGAATAAACCAGTTTTGCATCAAGCCAAGAAAGCTGCATGGAGAACAGATTGCTCCCTTTTCTACTAGAATGCCTCCCCTACATTCAAATTCTTTTTTGGGGCAATGGGTAGGTCCTCTAAGTCAACCAGTGTGCAAAAGTCATTGCATAGCCTTTTACTACTTATCTTACTTGTATCAACATAATCCTAAGGGTTGTAACAGGCACCTAGGATCTCAGTCATAATGGGCAACATTTTGGTGGCTGATAAAGTGATTTAAATTTTTTTAAAAAAATACTTTGATATTTCCCCCTAGATTTTAAAAGGGGAATTTGGGAGGTCTTCCTTGATAGTGTTTTAAATAAGACTCAGCCACTTCAAAGCTAAAGTTAATGCTTCCATTTTAGGTGGTTTCTACCTCCAAGTGGAGGGAAAGAGTAGGGCCACTATTGGGAAATTGTCAGTCCTGGAAGCCATATTTCATGCTGCCACATAGCCTGAGAAAGTGGGAGGGGTGATTTCAGTTGAGTAGTTCTAAGTAGACAGAATAAAGTAATTTTGTTAGTTCAAGGTTCTTAAGTGTGGCACAGGATAGAAAAAGGATCTTACTCTTGGATGGATCATGATTGGTCCATGTGATGTGATGATGGCAAAAAGGGGATGGATTGTAGTTTGGGACATTGTGGGAAGTCCAGAAAACTTTTAGTTTTGAGATTCCACAGATGTGCCAGGTGCTATTCTAATAAAAGTACTTTTAAGATTATGCTTGTCTCGGAGTTACTGATTGAAATGGAGGTTTGCTGGAATTCTGACAGAAATAGTCAGAGATTCATTTGCAGTCCTGGACTGTAAATGGAGTACCATATCCAAATAAATATGATTGTCAGTTCATACCAATGCTAAACAGTATGTTATGGTATGTTATGCTATGCTAATTATAAATTACTATGATTTTTTTAAAAAAACAAAGCATAGCCTATTATGGATAAAACCATAATGGATGAATTCATACATAAAGGTAAGTCAAAATCAAAACAACCCAGCATTGTTTATCATCACGTGTAAATGTAAACCTCTAATCCACCAATCTGTTATGTTACACGACACTATCAGCAGTCTTCAAGAAATTATGAAGACATGCATAGACTTCAATAATAAATTGCCATTTACCATTTTGCCTTATCACTTTTCAGCCAGAATATTTGTGTGCATCTATCTTAGGTGAAATATATGTACATTGAAGGTTGAACTGTAATTTTCCACTGGGAAAAAAAAAGGGAAACATTTCCAGGCATCTTCAGTAAAGAATTCCCAGTTTAGCAATTCCCTCTTGGCCATAGCTGGTGTTTATACATATGTTTCATCATCTGGATGTCTAAATTCCAATAGTGAAACCATTCTAAACTCAATGCACAGTAGCAACAAGCAAATGAACCATTAAGGACTGGGCCATTCTCTGAGAATAGATTAATGTAAATGTGCAAATGTTGATGTACATGCATGGACACATACACAAAGAAAAATGTTGATTCCTTAATTTGGAATGCATGAGCAAGATTGAATTTTTTTCAATAATTAGAAGCCTAAAAGATACACAGAAAATATCTAAGAAGTGAATATAGGTTTACAGTATATGTTTGAATGCATCCTGACAAAATACTTCTAAAATTCTCGACTCTTGAGGAAAAAAAATATTCATTGCTGATCCATCTCTATCACTATCTCTAATCTACATCGCTATCTAATTTCTATCTCTAGCTCGTTTACAGTATATCTATATCTAATATATATTTAAATATCTATGTCTATATCATCTATAACTATATATCAAGACTGTATTAGTTGGAAACATGCAAAAGAGGCCTTCATCTTGCAGTGACTAGACAATGGCTAAAATGATGATCTATATCCATAACTATAACTTAATCTGTACCTATATCTAATCTATATATCTACATTTATATCTACATATCATCTAATTATATTTGAACACATTTTTCCAGTCTGTAACCATTCCCTAGAGGATTGTATGGTGTTTAATAGAAGAAGGAATGGATAAAATATTGTGCTGCTCATGCCTCTTCTTCTTCTTCTTCTTCTTCTTCTTCTTCTTCTTCTTCTTCTTCTTCTTCTTCTTCTTCTTCTTCTTCTTCTTCTTCTTCTTCTTCTTCTTCTTCTTCTTCTTCTTCTTCTTCTTCTTCTTCTTCTTCTTCTTCTTCTTCTTCTTCTTCTTCTTCTTCTTCTTCTTCTTCTTCTTCTTCTTCTTCTTCTTCTTCTTCTTCTTCTTCTTCTTCTTCTTCTTCTTCTTCTTCTTCTTCTTCTTCTTCTTCTCCTCCTCCTCCTCCTCCTCCTCCTCCTCCTCCTCCTCCTCCTCCTCCTCCTCCTCCTCCTCCTTCTTCTTTCATCATCATCAATAATCCAGTTTCTTTTCAAGCCTATCAAAGCCAAATTACAGCAAGCTTCTATTAAATGCACATAGGATACAATATATAGAAAAAGTCTTTCATATTGACCTTGTTGGCATTATGCCTCATATGGTATAAATAATTAGGTAAAAATTACTATGTATTTTCAGGGTTGAAAAGATTGATTGACATTTGTTTAACTTCAGCAATTTCAATTACTGTAGTTCTTTGTTAACTAAAACATTACCCGAAACTTTAACCTATGCATTTATAGGTAAGGAATGATATGATATGGAAAGTCAGGGCCATGTAGATTTATTTATTTATTTATTTATTTATTTGTTTGTTTGTTTATTATACTGTACTTCTAAATAGCCCAACTCCTTAAAGAGGGGCTCTAGGCAATGTACAATGTAGTATAATTGATAAGTAAAACAACATACAAAAGATGATATGAACATTAAAGTGGATTTTTTTTTTTAACGTTATAGACTAACATAAAACATCAAAAGAGTAAAAAATATTCTAAAATCCCCATTGGTTAGTACAAGGTAGAGAAGCTCATCTGGCTAGTCCCATGGTTGAGTGGTCCTCTTTGCCCCCCCCCATGAAATGCTGTAAGATCAAAATTTGACCCCTTTGTGGAAGGCTGAGAGATTGAGGGATTTCCTCACCTCTGGGGGAAGGATATTTCACAATTCAGGGACAGCAGCAGAGAAAGCCATTTCTTAGGCCCTGCCACTCAAAATTATTTGATGGGGTCTGCAGCACACCTTCCCTGCCTGATTGAGTGAGATGGGCTAATGAGATGGGACAAAGTCAGTTCTACAGGTAATCTGGCCCTTATGCCATTTAGGGTTTTATAGGTGATGCAATTTGCAAAGGGTATTACGTGTGATAAATGTGACCATTTTTCAGGCATTCAGTATAGTTTGTGCAGCTGCACTGTGCACCAACTGAACTTTCCAACTATTTTTCAGAAGTAGCCCCTTGTAGATCATGTTGCAGTGGTCCAACTGGCATGAGTGACCAAGCATAGAACCTCCCTGTCCAGGAAAGGGCATAGTTCTTGCACAATGTGGAGTTGGGAAAAGACCCTGCTGACTTCAGCCATTGAGCAGGAGCCATGACTTCAAAAGGACCCTCAAATTATACACTGGGTCTGTCTGGGGTGGTGCAACCTCACTCAAGACCAAAGTTGATTAACTGCTGGGTACAGATGGACCCAATCACAGCCACTCCATTTTACTGAAATTAATTTAATCTAATTTAGCATATTCCTTCCCCTTGTAGAGGAATTGCTCATTCTGATTTTCTCCAGATGTGATGGATGTCACTTCCCAACATGTTGTTCCCTTGCAAAGCATTAAATACAAGGCACTGCCTTTCAAAATGATCCTGCACCTAGATAGGAATTTTGAGACTTCTGAGAATTCAAAGTATCTGGAGGTCACCAGATTGGGAAATGCTGTCTGATGAGTTTCATAATTGATTCTAATTCAGATGAATATACAGCTATAATACTTGGAGTATCTGCTGTGTGTGTGTGTGTGTGTGTGCTCGTGCAATGGTTTGAGAGGCTACATATCATCTGAAAGGCAATGAGTAATGTAGCTTTTGTTGATTTAAATGAGAAGTGAAGGTGCTCACTATCTCAAGTGTGGTTCTTGGTAACTAACAATATCAGCAGTTCCACTGTTCCTGAAGGTTGACTTTTCTTGACATTGATCTGGAAACCCTCTTGTTTCAAAACGGAACATTCTCTTAGGGTTTAATTTCAATCCAGTCTGCAGCCACAAAACTGTGTTATATTATATTTCTCACCTCCAACTAGACAGCAACTTGGCTGCAGTAAATACCAGCAGTGTGTGTTTTTTTCAATGTTGCCATTCGGCATAGGTACCTATTAAAATTATTCACAGTGCTGTTTTATTAAAGTAAGCACAGTGCTGGCAGAAAGCCATGCTACATAAATATCCCTTGGTTAAGATCTTATAAAGTAGAACATCCTGACTAATGTTAAAAATACCATATAACAAGATGTGCATGTCAGATTACATAAAAGTGAAAGTTAAAAGCAGATTAATGGCAAATTATGGCACCCTAAACCAACATAGATATGCACATAGAAAGACATGCTATTGATTCCATGTGTACTTTACATAGTTCCCTGTCAGTGGAAAGCTTTCATAAATTAATCTGTTGGAGTTCTTGATAAGAAAAAAAGTCTGTCTGTGTTTGTGTGTGTGTGTGTGTACCACAACCATTTGGGGCATAGTCCACATTGTCAGATGTTACAAAGTCCTTTAAAGAAGAAATATGACAATACTAATTTAGGACATCACTCCATGCTGTTCCTGCTAGTATTTGCAAGCAGGGCCTACTTTAAGCTAAAGCACTAACATGAGGTACCAAACCTTAGGGAACACCAACACCACCCTCCCTTTTGAATAATTCTAACAATGCACTTCTTTGCATCAGCAGAAGGTGATGCATCCAGCAATGCAGCTGAAGGGTATCTTACACCCTTGAACTGGTACTGTTTGCATCCTGGCACTGTACTGGCCAAACAGTGAGTGACATTTGTGTTTCTTTGTGTGCATATACCTTATTATGCTGTGCGAAGTGTTCAAAAAGGCAGCTTTGCAAAACATGTTGGGGCTAACAAAACAGCCTTTGCAAAACACTGAAGTTCTATGTTCCATGAAAAGCTCGTGCAATGCTCTGAAGATTCACATATGGACAGAATTGCTTTGCCTTGAGGACAGTCCCAGAAGGTTTGTTGTCATATGCAGACAACTAGTAAAAGTTTTCAAAGCAGCTGCATCAAGTGTTCTTTTGATGCTTCAAGGAAGAGAGCTTTGCTCAAACCAAATGAACTGTGTCAAGCATCCCTTTCATACGCTTTGCACAATCCCCTCTGTTCTTCACACACATATACAGAAAAGGCAAAATGGAAAAAAAAGGTCATTTTTTTCCCCCGTGGTTCTTATCACATCCTTGTTCCTCTACAACAAGCAGGTTCTTTGGATTACATATACTTATTTATTTGGGCTTTCTTGGTGCAGAAAACAAGCCAATAATTCTTTTCTGTACCTGATCGTTTTAAAGGGGAATCTTCTCAGCATATCTCAAAAAAGAAGCTCAAATTGGCAGAGTGGAGTTCATCTTCAAACTTTTCACTGAACTGTCCCAATGAAATAGTGGCATGTCAGCTCTTAATGTGACAGCTGAGGGTTGTCATGTAAAAAGAGTGAAACCAATTGCCAAATAATTTGTGACAAGTCTAAAGATATAAAAGAAGTCCTGTCACTAAAGAAAAGACCCCACCTCCATCGAATCAAATAATTTCCAGCAGAATTTAACTAGCTAGCTACCCAGGTGCCAAACAATGCCTGCTTCAAGAAATCAGCTATTAGGTTTTTAATGAATAATATTACTGCTGTACAAAGCTAGTGAGTGGCCAATGGTGTCAGTACGAAACATGTCTCGTTTATTATGCTGCTTTGAAGGCAACAGTGAGGAGGAAAGCAGTATACAGTAGCCTATTTACCATATTCAATATGATTGTCATTATGAAATCAATCTCAAGTAACCTTTATTTAAAATGCAAAAGCAAAAAAAAAAAAAGCTTTAAGCTGCTAAACAGATAGTTGGAATTTTTGGTAAATGGATGGAAAGGAATGTTGTGAGGAACAGTAAAATGCATCCTTATACTAGGAACAAAAATAATGGTACTAATATATTCAAACTAAGATTTATTTGTGCTAGGGCCATCTATATTCAGATCAGAACCACGAGCTGACATGGACATCATTCAGCATAATACATCATTTTGTAAGGGTAATATGAGAGCTAGCAATTTCTTTTAAAGGCATATTGTGTAGAAATAGCTGCAACCACCATAAACAAGAAACAAGCAAAAATACTGCAGTGCTTTGCCAATATCTACTTTTGAGGTGGTTTTGGACTTTCCAGACCAGAATACAGATCTAATATTCTTTGGGTGTGTGTGTCTCTCTTCCAATTATTAATGAGACCTGGCTTCCAAATCCAGCCAAGGTGCTAAAATACAGTGACAAAAAGTGACTACAGAAAAAGAGCATGAGGGAGAGAGGAAAGGGGTGTTATCTCACAGTAAGTCTGTTGGCTCAGTAAGCCTCTATGTATACTATAAAGTAATGAACTCAGTGACCAAGTACATAATTTGGCGATGGAATCTTAGATTGATTCTCTGGCATCACCAATGAAACTGATGGGAAAAGACAGGCAGCCATTGCCCGCACTGTTAACTATGACAAATCCTAAAAAAGCAAGCAAATTTCAGAAGCATTCCAGAATAGATATGTTCAAAAGTCTATTAAGAGCTATTTCATTACTACTTTCTGTTATGCAAGGAGAGAAGAGAAAGGGGGAAGGGGCCCATAGATCAATGTTTCCCTACAGTAGGCATTTTAAGGTGTGTGAACCTCAATTCAAGTTGAAGTCAACACATCTTAAAATGCCTAAGGTTGGGAAATGCTGCTATAGATGAAAGGACTAATATTCCCCTTTATTTTTGCCTCTGATCCACTGTTTGCATTTGCCCCAGCTGCTTCTCTAAGCAATGGAAGATTTTGCTTAAACTTTGTATAGATATTATTCAGTTACATGGACTAAATGGTCTGATTTTCTATAGAACTTCTTCCCTTTCTTTTATTGGGTTATTAACCTTCATAATTTTGAGCAGAAATTGTTATTTCTCTGGCCTAGTTCTTAGGATCCTGATGGGAGTGTTTTGAGAGCAGCAGTGCACTTTGGAAATCATTTGTAATAAATGAATTTCAACCTGAACAGCTGTTACTGAACATTAGCCACCTGAAATCTCCAAAGCCCAGAAACTGGGTATGATTATGTTTATTTATGATTTTAGTATACACTCATATTAAAATAATTAATCCATAAGCCAAGGGTCACTATTCAATAATAATAGCCATGCTATTTAGAATACCAAATTCTATATTACTTAGTCCTGTAGTTAAACATCTACTTATTTATGTAGCATTCTCTAAACTTAGATATAGGAATTAGATGGATACTCTAGCCATATGATAGGCAAATCAACATTCAGTAGCATTTTTTTTTGCAGAATTTAGTGGTTAACAATGCCTCTGAAAATAGATGAAAACTTAAATTAGAAGTTAAACGTGTTTAACTTCCAAACATCTGAATAGCATTCTTTACTCAACTGAAAGCAGCAAGAATTTTAAAAAGTGCCTAATTCTTGCAGATGATATCCTAATAGGCTGTGTCTTGATACAAAACATTAAGCTTCAGTTAATAAGGTAACTGATAGATATAGTTAGTAATAACAAAACACATGGGATTCTAATCAATCTATTGTAAAAATCAGTGCCTTTAAGAAGAATTACCCCTGTATTGTCATGGGATATAATGCTGGATGAGCATTCAATCTGCATCACATTATTGCAAGGAATGACAGGCCTATGATTGCTTCATGGTCTAGCTATTTCTTCTGTGCAATGAAAGACAAAGATATTGGAGCTGTACATAGATCGTACACACACATACAGATACACCAGAAGTGGTATTCAGCAGGTTCTGACCAGTTCTGGAGAATCGGTAGCGGAAATTTTGAGTAGTTCAGAGAACCGGCAAATACCACCTCTGACTGGCTCTGCTCCCATCTATTTTCTGCTTCCTGACTCCCAGCTGATTGGCTGGGTCTTCTTTTCTTCTTCTGCCCTGCATAGAAGAACGGAGTTGGAAAGCAGGTTAGCAGGGTTGGGAGGGAATGGGAGTTTTGCAATAATCTTCCCCAGCCACACCCATCAAGCCACGCCCACCAAGCCATGCCACGCCCACATAACCAGTAGTAAAAAATTTTGAATCCCACCACTGATATACACCCACGAACAGACAACTACTCTTTGATATTATCATTGGGCTGGAACATAGTATACAAGTAGGTGTATGTATGTTGAAACAAAAAAAAAAAACAGAACTTCAATATGCTGTAAGGCAAGGATGCAAGAAATGTGATCCAGAGACCATATAAGAATGTACAATATAGGCCCTCCCCTTCTCCCTCCTCCTCCTCCCTTCTTCAGATCAGAAGGTGGGCTTAAATCTTACACTGGTTTAAAAACTGATTTCATTCTTTGAAAGCCTGAAGCCCTTTCCAAGTGGATGTCTCAAAGGTGCTTTTTTCAAAAGGCAATTGGACTAGGTTCCCACCCCCCCACAAGATGTTTCACTTCTCATCCAAGAAGATTCTTTAGTTCTGTCTGGATGATGGGGCAGGGAAGGGATGGAAGGATTAGTTCTGATGAAGCTTCTTGGATAAGAAGCTAAATGTCTTCCTCTTCCTTAAAGGAAAAAACTGCCTTTTGAAAAAGCATTTTTGAGACAACCATGACCTGGTTGACTGAGAATCTCTATAGGCATTTCTCCAAGTGGATCTTAGCCTCAACTATGTTAGAGATATAAATGTCTTGCCATGTAAAACTTTATGCAATCTTTGAACCAGCAGAAGTTGTAAACTCTCCTTTCTGACCCCATTGCATTTTTTAAAAGACCACCGTTATTATTTTTATAAATAACTCAAAGTGGTGATCATATCTATTATTCCTTTCTCCTATTTTCTATATAACAACCCTGTGAGCCTAAGAGAGACTGACTGGCCCAAGGTCACCCAGCTAGCTTTCATGCCAAAGAAGAGACTAGAAGTCAGTATCCTGGTTTCTAGCCTGGTGCCTTAACCACACTAGACCATTTTTGTCTCTCAATCAAGACTTCCTGGCATACATAGATTGTTCCATATAGAGTAGGTCTATGACTAACTGACAGAAGAGAATATTTATAGCTCAGGGTTGAACTGTGGGAACTGTGGTGCTCTTTGAGCTTGGTTATTTTCTTGCAAACATTTCATTACCAAACTTGGTAACATCATCAATGCTAATCATTAATCTGTGACTAATTCACACCACAGTTACTGTTTTGTATTTGAAATAGTCACCTCCTATTGCTTACCGTTCCGGCGGGAGATCGAACCCTGCCATTGGCTGGCGAGGTGCGGGCAGCCTTTAAAAGAGAGGCTGCCGCGGCTCCTGGCATTCTGAACTCTGAAATAAACAAGAAGAGCTGAATCACTTTCCAGTGTGTGCCTCGTCTCTCCGCCGCCTAAACACTGGCGACGAAGGTGGGATCGAGACAGCACTAAATTAAGCGAGTGCATAGCGGCGGAGATCGAGCGGCAACATGTCCGGGAACAATACACCATCCAAACAATTTAACCCGGCGAAAGAAGAATGGCAGTCCTACGTGGACCGTTTCCTCATGTTCCTGGAGAGCAGCGACCTGAACGGCGTATCAGAACATCGGAAAAGAGCGGTTTTCCTGACCCATTGCGGTCCGACAGTCTTCCGTATGGCGAAAGCACTAGCGGTGCCAACCGATGTCAAGACTTTAATCTGGCCCGAACTGGAAAAAATCCTGCGAGCACATTACGCGCCAACGGTCTCCTGTCTGATTAAGCGCCACAAATTTTATCTGAGGAATCAGAAAGAAGACGAAAGTATCGCCGATTTCGTGGCAGCCTTAAGGGACATCGGCGGTGAGTGCGAGTTCCTAAACTTCGACGAAGCCCTGAGGGACCATATAGTTCTTGGGTTAAAAGATCCCATACTGCAGAGCCGATTGTTAAATCGGCCCAAGATAACAGTGAAAGAAGCCATGGAAGAAGCCATAGCAGCCGAAGCCACCCAAAAATCAGCTGCAAAAATGAAGAAAATTAACAGATCGGCGGGCTATAACACCAGAGAATCACCCAGACCAGAGGGGGACAGAAAAAAGACTACAACACATCACGAAGACGTTGAAACAGAGACCAGTAGCGAGGAGGACAACGTGTGCCACCTGAAGGCAGGAAGAGATAAAAAAGAGCGGGCAAACAGAAGGTTCGAGTTTGAATGCAACCGTTGCGGAGGAAATCACCCCCGGTCAGAATGCCGTTTCATTGACGCCATCTGCCGGAAATGTGAGAAGAAAGGGCACATCGCAAGGGTATGCATATCCAGGTCGAACTATAGCCCGAGGAGAAAAGGAAGCCCACCCCCAAGGGAAAGAGAAAGAGAAAGAGAGAAAGGCGAGCAGCCGTTGGAGTCTGGAAGGAAGGCAAAGGCGGAACAAAGAGTCAAATTACAGAAAAGAGGAAACACACCAAACGGTCATAATCAGCCACTCCAATACAAGAAACGTGAGGAAGGTCCACATTCAAGTAAGAATTGAGGAACAAGACTGTGAAATGGAGGTGGACTCAGGATCATTCCTCTCCATGGTCTCATGGGCCACTATTAAAAAATTAATTCCAGATATCCAACGAAGCGAACTGGAAACTCAGAATTTAACACTAAAAGACTACCAAGGTAACAGAATACCTGTTGTTGGCGTCGGACATTTCCAAGTAACTTTCAAAAACCACACTGAAATTTTACCACTGACCATAGTTGACCGGAACAGACCCAGCCTTCTGGGACTGGAATGGTTCGAGCCGCTTGGAATCGGAATGACCGGCGTCAATCACATCTCAGACACAGACTGGGAGGCGGACCTCGTCAAAGAATTCCAGGACCTGTTCAGCGGCAACTTAGGCAAGTACCGGGGTAACCCTATTTCGTTTAACCTAGACCCTAAGGTAGCCCCAATTTGACTGAAAGCAAGGCGTGTGCCCTTCGCCTTAAAACCAAAAATCGAGGAACAATTAGATAAATTAATTAAGCAAGGGGTCCTCGAACCAGTTGACCACGCCAAATGGGAGACCCGTATAGTCACCCCTATTAAAGCGGATGGGTCAATTCGTATCTGTGGGGACTACAAGGCGACCCTTAACCATGCGCTACAGCAAAGCGCATATCCCGTACCGGTCGTTCAACATTTACTGCACTCCATAAAAGGTGGGAAAATCTTCCCTAAACTTGATTTGGCCCAGGCATACCAACAACTTCTGGTAGACTCGCAAACAGCTGAAGCCCAAACAATCGTCACGCACCGGGGAGCTTTTAAATGTAACCGGCTCCAATTTGGCGTTAGCGTGGCACCAGGCATATTTCAATGCTTAATGGAACATCTCCTCCACGGAATACCGGGAGTCATTCCATACTTTGATGATGTCCTGATCGCTGCTAAAAATAAAGTGCAACTGCGAGACCGCCTAAGACAAGTTCTGACCAAATTCACTGAAGCCGGCCTCAAAGTTAAAAAAGACAAATGCACACTGATCACAGATAGAATCGAATTCCTGGGATACCTAATTGATGGCGACGGCATTCACCCTACGGAAGGAAAGATCCGCGCAATCAAAGATGCCCCCACCCCGACTAACAAGGGAGAACTACAAGCCTTTTTAGGGTTAATAAACTTTTATCATGTTTTTCTACCGCAGAAAGCCACGGTTGCGGAACCTTTACATAGACTCCTGGACAAAGACAATGTTTGGAAGTGGGGCAATCGGGAGGAAACAGCTTTTAAAAAAATAAAGGACCTCATTACTTCAACAAAGGTACTGATACAATATAACGAGACTTTACCATTAACATTGACTTGCGATGCGTCACCTTTTGGGGTCGGAGCTGTTCTGAGCCACCTCTTACCAGATGGTAGAGAGGCTCCAATTGCATTCTATTCTAAGACATTGTCCAAAAGCCAACGGAATTATAGTCAACTGGACAAGGAAGCATTGGCCATCATATCGGGTATTAAACGTTTCCACGAGTACCTCTATGGTCGCCTATTCTCTGTTATAACCGACCATAAACCTTTATTGGGAATCCTGGCTGGTAACAAAGCTACCCCTAACATATTGTCACCCAGAATGACTAGATGGTCGGAATTTCTTGCTGCTTATAATTATACTTTGTCTTACCGACCCGGTCAGGCTATCACGCACGCCGATGCATTAAGCCGCTGCCCATTGCCGGACGCTGACCCCGACCCGCACCCCAGCATATCCACATTACAGATTGAAGCTTTACCCAACCTTCCAATGACAGCAGCAGATATCGCTCGCGAAACCTCCAAAGACCACCTACTGCACAGAGTGGCTTCCTGGATTGTTAAGGGGTGGCCAGTCTCTGACTTACAAGACTTGTGGAAACCCTTTAAACAGAGACAAACGGAACTTTCCTTACTTAAAGGTTGCATACTTTGGGGGGATCGGGTGGTTAT
Source organism: Bungarus multicinctus (assembly GCA_023653725.1). NCBI lineage: Eukaryota > Metazoa > Chordata > Lepidosauria > Squamata > Elapidae > Bungarus > Bungarus multicinctus. The sequence goes on from CM042836.1 coordinate 108,573,228, forward strand.
TCCACCAAAACTGAGAGATCCCATTTTGGGATTACTGCATGAGGGACACCCCGGAGTAGTCAAAATGAAGAGTTTAGCCAGCTCTCCGCCGCCTAAACAGTTACACTAAAATCTTCTGGCATATAGGCAAGTCCAGAAGCAATCTAAATCCAAGAGATCTCTTAATTCTCTGCTTGTAACAGATCTTCTGGGGAACCCAATTGTTAAGATGTGATCATAAGACATCAGCAGTCTATGATAGCTACAACTGCAACTCTTTAATTTCATTTTTTTTTCATTTTCTTGAAATCTACTATTGTTGGAGACAAAATGCTGACTCTGTAAACCACTTAGAGAGGCTGTAAAGCACTAGGAAGCAGTATAAAGTTTAAGTGCTATTGCTATTTCATCATCTCCTTTCATCTCTGCTGCAAGTGAAAAGATCTTCACCTGTCTCCCTAATATATACTTAACCTGCATGCTTCAGACTGAATTTGCTATAAACAGAAAAAAAAATTAAGACTATAAGAAAAATATCACAGAATGGATGAAATAATGTCTCAATAGCCTGGTCCCAGATGTACATTCTCATGAAGTCAGAGTAGTAAAACAAAGTGTTAAACACAGCTGGCCTTTGATTGCAAAATAATCAAAAGAACTATGTGGCTAACCTGAGCTTTCCACCTAAGAAAAACATCTCTACATTCATTCATATGTTAAATAGTGTTGCAGAGTTCTGCCAACTTCTTTGTTTAGTTAATTACTGCAAGTGCCCTTGCTTGCTTATGAGAGAGAAGAGAAACAAGCAGGAAACTCATAAAAACACATGTTCCTGAAGACAGCAATCACTCATGCCTTAGACAGACATTTAAATCATGCTTGCTTGAATCTCTTTCAAGAAAGTGCAATTTAAATCTACAGAAAGCCTTCTCAGTTGACCCTTTGTCTGGCTGAGTTTCTGCTAAAGGAGAAAGAGAGTCAGGCCCTAGAGACAGCAAAGCCATTTTCATTTGGCTAAGGATCTGAAACTTAGCTTGAATCACATTCAATTCAACCAGGCACAATCGCATTCCCAAAGGCCTTGCTATTACTAAGGGCAATGATACTTACATTACAGCCTAAGCTGCTTCTCTGCCACAATGTTTCTAGTCCAGGGATATTAAACTCCTGGCCCGTGGGCCAGATATGATATGTGCTGGCCACGCCTATGCCTGCTTTAGCCAAGGGGGAAAATGTCCCAAAACATCATGAGATGCTGCCGTGATGACATGATTTTGACACCCGTGTTCTAGCCGTTTGTTCAGAAGTTCAGCCATCTTGCATACATGACTCTATATAGTTTTATAATAAAATAGAAATAAATATATAATATAAAAACGTTGTGATGCTGAGCATCACAAAACACCACCACAAAGCCAAGAGATGGGCTCTACTGCACTCCCTGAGGCCCAAAACCAGGCAGACAACCAAATTTCCAGGGCCTTCCATAAGGTCATCAGGTTTCAGATTACCCTAATTTCAGAGGGGTGGTGTTGCACAATGCGGACTCCATATCAGAAAAGGCTGTCATCCTGGACCCTGGCAGTTGATTTTCTTTAGCTAGCAATATACGGAGCATCCCCCTCCTTCCTGGGCCCAATGGACTAAATAGAAACATTTAGGGGGAGATGGTACTGTAACTAACTTGATCCCAAGATTATTCTAGCAAGTGACATTGTTTCTCACAAGTCTGCATGCCTTTCCTGTGCTTTCTGAGATATTTGCAATTATAGATGTCTTCACCCACCCACACCTTCCCATTTTAGCTCCTTTGATACTAAAACAGTCCCTTTCTATTTGTTCCCCTCAGTTTTGCTCCCTATGGTAGCTCTGATGCTACCTTACTCAAAGATAAAGAGTCCCGATTGCTCTTTTGATCTTACAGTACATTTCTCTATGGTTAATGGAAATTTTATAGTCAACTGATACAAAGAGGAACCCATAGCTCAGCTTTGTACGAAATACTTGAAAAAAATAAGGAAAGAAGGCTTTGCAGTATTGTGGACAGGTGGCAGGAAAGAAAGAGAAGCAGGCTTATCCCAGCTTAGGAAGAAACTGAAAAGGTGCCCAACTAGAAAATAAAACAACTGAATGGAACATGCATTTCTAGGTTTGAGGACAACCGACAGCAAAATTAACCAATGAACAAAAAACCCAAAACAACAACTGCCAACCAGAAAAGAACATGGCTCAGGATGAGGTGGCTTCTCAAACCAGTGACCAGATGCTAGAAGGGATGGACCATGCCAGCCAGTGTAGTCAGTTGTAGTTGCGTTTGTGACTATATTGGAACAAAATTCTGGAAAAGGGCTCCTTTTGAACTGAAGCTGGAAAACATGGTTGGGATTACATTGTGTAATGGCATCTTGGGAGACGAAACAATGAGATACAACCAAAGGGATAGTTAGTAAAATGCAGTTTACCTGACAGCAGGAATGTGAGAGGGACAAGTGACCCAGAAGAGGTCCTCCTGGTTTAGGGGCTGTAAAGGGAATGGGGAAAAGTTTATAAAGCTTTATTTCCTCCCATACATTGTTGATTTTAATTTGTACCTTGTTTCTTTTATAAAGATTAAAGGTATGATTTTTTTTTCTTATACTCCCCATACAGAATATTTTAAAAACTGCAGAAAATAACAATTCTGATCATTCTTTTTTTGTATTGTTATCCCTTGATGCCTAAAGCCACATTCATTGAACTTAAAGTTCCTGAAATCAACAAATATTTTGTTCTATGATGAAGATATAACATTTAAAAATATAAATATAAAAAAGCAATTTAAAATGCTTTAATGACTTTAGTAGAATGAGCCACAACAAAAAGTTCAAGTTAAGCCTCAGAATATGTAACTTATAGGATAATCAATATTAGGTTTTGCAGATGAAGTATAATACTAAGAAAGCTAATAGAGTGCAGTTCTTAATATATTACATTTTAAAGCTAGTTCCAATAGAGTCCAATGGATATTTCTGCCCTATATTTCCCAAATGCACATATAATCCCTCTTCATCTGCATGCTCCCATTGAATTCACAAGGATTAAGCATATGATTTGATGTGGCCCACTCTGACATTTGAAAAGCATTTAGTATGGTACTACATGATATTTTCATTGTGATTTAGTGAGTTAATACAAAATACAAATAGCACTAGGCCTAGCAGCTGAGGGAAAATTATGTAGTAAAAAAGAAGGATTTCCAGGTGGGGGTTGCTTGGTTTGCCTGAGTGAATCAAGATTATTTTTCACTTCTTTTTCCATCAGCCCTTCAACACATTTTGCAGTAAGGATTTCTAGAGCCTGAAGAAATCATTCTCATTCTCATCTATTTTATTATGCAATATTATCCAAATTGCTTAGATATCTATATTGGGAAGCGCCAGATTGCATATGACTTTATTAACCTCTCAGTAATGTTCATCACCAAGGACTGCATTGCCTCTTTGTGGTTCACCTGGGAGACATAGAAATGTGAGAGTCATTCTATGTCATTTCCGATCCATTCTTTAGGGTTGCTTCAAAGGCAACCTGGCCATTCAGCCATGGCAGCTCACAGGGATTGTTTTTCTGCCCACATTGTTCAACTTTGATAGACAATTGCTGAAATGATTGCCAGAGAATTTTGGGATACTTTGTTCTCGGTATATGCATGGTACAGAGCTTTATTTCTCAAATATCAAGTAAGCTTATAATGTTTGGATAGGTTTTTTTTTAGCCAATTAAATAGCTATTGTTTAATGTATACTTAAATGTGTCTGCTTTTCTTGTATTTTTCTTGTATATTTTGATGCATTTTAAAATGCACTGTTTTTCACAAGTCTGAGATTTTAAACTGTAGTACTGAGATAAGTAAGCTTTGAATGGTGAAATTTAACAAGGATAGGAGCTTCTTGGTCCATGTTTTAGTTTCTCAGCTATTACTTTCCCAGAACCATTTCTGCAGCAAGTATTACCTATAATACTCTAAAGTAAATCTTCCTACATTCAGAAGGATTTGTTCACAAGCATTTGGCCTTGGGAGTCATTTAATTTTGCTGGATTCTATCACGACTATAATGTGTTAACCAACAGTACAAATTAGTGTTAAGATGATCACAATTCAGGTTGTTTTGCAGTGTTAAACATTGTCTGAATTTCATCACAGGTTATAAACATTGGAAATCCAAGAGATTGTTCAGTGGATAACTCTAAATGACACCTGTGTTTCTCCCACAGATAATAGAAAATTGTAAATGCAATGATAAAAAACTTCCAATAAATTTACACAGCACAAATTATTCTCGCTCTCTCTACTTGCTAATGACTCATTGTCATTCCTGTCAGCAGGAACGATTAAGTGCGAAGGGCTACGCTGATGTTCATGTGATTCAGTATTTTCAGTAACACATTAAGGTGGCTGGAGTGGAGAATATGCTAATCATATGTGTTGTTTACACAATGATGAAAAGAAGCAAAAATATCTCAGTAATCAGGGTAAGATAGAAAGATAGAGAGACAGTGCTTAAGCCTCATCTTATTTCCATGTGGCTCAGGATAATTTTCGTAGGCTCTCATGCAGCCTTTTTCAGTTAGGTGACCTCCACATGACTTGGGGTTACAGTTCCATGAATTCCAGCAAAATGGCTGTTCAGTTCAGTTAGATTTGTAGCCCAAACACATATTATGCTATATTAGGATAAACTTTTCTACTAGGACTTCTGAGGTAGGTATAGCAAAATGAAAACAGTTCTGGCCCATATGTGTCCTGGAAGGCTGCTTCTCATCAGGAGACTTCAGAACAACAGTTTTCCGCAGGTTTGAATGCTGAGAGATAATGGGATTAGAGACACTTTGTTGAAATGTGTTAGAATAGAGTAGAACAGAATAGGAATTAATATAAAATAATAAATAAAATAATAACAAAAAAATAAAAAAAAACAAATCTTGCTTGCAACCACAGGAGATACTTTTATAGGATTCTAGGTTCTCAAGCCTCACTTTCTAATCACTTTCAGAAATTGCTCATTTACTACTTTTAAGCAGTTGGGGACCCTTAGAATGGTAAATTTTAAATTGCTGGGTGAGTTGGCCTTTAATCCTAACCTCCCCCCCCCACCCAATGTAAAAGATATGGATGGTTGAAAGTCACCTAAGGAGCTTTCCCTCTGCTTTTGTGTATGCTTGGAAAATAAACAAACTTGTTTCCTATAAACAGACATTTACAAATGTCACATACATTTAAACTGCACAGATGTTATAAGCTGTTATTAAGTTGAATAGGTTATCTTGATAATAATTGGCATAATCCAACTGTAATGAGGCAAAATACTTGACCTGGCTAAATTCCATCATTCTTCTTCCATTCTTATTCCAGCACTATTTATTCAAGAAAACAGAGGCCCCTTAAAAGTTATTTTTGCTTTTTTCCTGAAAATGCATTTTATTTCCCCTCACCTCTGCATATATTTTATATAAAATTCTAAAAGGGGTAAGAGATTCCATATCAGGATAATTCAGACATTTGCCTTATTGGGATCATTATCTGAAATAAAATTTAAAAAAATAAAAAATAAAATAGTCAATGTCAGATTGGACTAAACTAGGGTTGAAGATCCAGACAGAAGCTATCTTTATTTATTTTAAAAGCAACAGGTATGTGTTGGAAGGGAAAAGGAAAAGAGAATTAATTTAGGATCTTGATATTGAGATAACTTTTCTTATTCTTCAGAAGTGAAGCATTTAATTTGGTATTTTTTCATGGAAGAGATTGCAGTAAAAACCAAAACTCTTGTTTCAGATTCTATACTCTTTTTGCTTTTTTCCCCATTTTTTAAAAAAACTTTCATCATACAGTTTTTATTCTCTCTTGCTCGCTCTCTTTCTCCCACACAAGCACACATACACACACAAAACATACAAACAAACAATGCGTACTAGGTTACTTTCCTTTCTTTTCCTTTCTTTCCTTTTTTTATCCTATCCTATCCTACTGCCACTAGCCCTTAGTGACTTCTTGCATAAAAGAGGGGGAAAAATGAACTAGGGATTTATGATTTTGGTGATATGACAGGAGCGAATTATTCTATTACCATAGAATAAGAGGTAAAGATATAACTGTATTTATAAGTGATATAAAGAGATCAGAAGCTAGTTCTTTGTATTTTTTCTTTCTCTTGAAATTTTTTCCTTTTCCTTTTTTGCACTTTTAGTTCTCCCTTTGATTTCTTTTTTCTTTTATATTAGTTTTTATTGGTTTTTATTTCCTTTTCAAAAATCTTTAATAAAGTATTTAAAAAAAACAAATTTATATAGCTATCCATTTCATAAACATGTCTCTGGGTGGTATAGTGTAAGTAAATCAAACAGTTAAAAGCAAGGCCAAATAACCATTAGAAAAAATTAAGCATAAATATAAATAAGACTGGAGGAGAATGGACCAACATTCTATATATAATGTAATACTGTCTTTTTATAACATTATAAGAATTACTATAAGATTTATAAGATTAAATAGAATAACTATTTAATCTATGCATTACTAAAATAAAGAAAAAGATAAAGAAATGTTATAACATTTAAAACACCTAACATTTAATATTGTAAAATGCATTAAATTCAATATGTAATGCATACAATTTCATATATACAGTAATCTAATATTTTTTAAAAATAATGTTTTAGAAATACACGAATTGAATCCTTATTTTTGTGTAATAATAATTATGGATAATTTTCCCAATGGGGTTAAGCTATAGGTTCAAAGGGAATAATAAGCTTACTTGACTATTGTGGGTCATGAAAATATTTGCACTGTTTTAACAATATTTCAAAACACAGACATTTAACATAACACAGAATCTATCATCCAAACAACAGTAACAAAAATCTGTAACAGATGGCGAGAAGGGATTTGTTCCCATTCCAGCTGAGTAGTTTATTCCATGACTTTTTTTCTGCAGCTAACTGGGAACACATTCTGAAATTCAGTGGTACTGAAGTTGCTTCTCACGTGGAAGGATTATCTCCATACACCATATTTAACCATTCTTCTACCTTATTTATTTGTTACAGGCTTATTCAGTGGGGAAACTCAATTTAAAAAGATCTATTCTGAGACAGACTACAGAATAGATAGGGGAAACTGAATTCTCCAAGGCGTTGCTGAACTACAAACCTCAACTTCTTTTCCCATTTGTCATATTTCTGAACTGGACTGCCAGGATTATAGTTCAGCAACATCTACAGGACCACTGATTTCTTTCTCTAACAATTTAAGTTGTGGTACCAGACCACATTTTGCAGCACAGACTTTCCCAGGGCCCAGGACTCCATCCTGCTTAGGTGTTTCATTTATATTATTTGAATAAACATGGGTTGATGCATAAGATTTTCTTTTCTTATTCTTGAGTTTATTTAAGAATTTATTTAAATTCTGGAATGTAAGGAAAATAGAAAAAGAGCCAGAGACAGATGCCAAGTCAAGACAAAGAACAGTATGGGAAAAAAAATACCAAACAGTCTAGATCAGGGATGTCAAACTCGATTTCATTGAGAGCCACATCAGGGTTGTGTTTGACCTTTGGAGGGGCGGGGGATGTGGCCAGGGAGGCCTAGCCAGCTCAACATCGCTCGTGTTAGCTGTATGGGCCGAATGGTCTGCCAGGGAAAATAAGCTCCATTTTCGGCTGTAACTGCCTCCTGCAATCCTTTGCCTCCTGCAACCCTCTGGTACCATGGGCAGGTTCTTCACTATTTCCAGGGTGGCCCTGCAGGCCAGATCTAAGTTACCCCATGGACCAGATCCAGCCCAAGGTCTTGAGCTTGACATCCCTGGTCTAGATCTATAGGTTATGTGATACAGGTAGTCCTCACTTGCTGAATGGTTCTTCAGCAACCATTTTAGATTATGATGACAAAGACTATTTATGACTGAGCCATCAAGTTCTGGCCATCCCACCACCTCCATATGATCATATAGTTATGATCTGAGTGCTTGGCACGGATTCCCCATTTGCCACCTTCCCTGCTGGCTTCCCACAAGAAAAGTCAGTGGATATGGAAGGTCACAAGTTGCTCTGTTGTGTTGTTCCTGTTCCTACCAACATTCCTGACTTATTGCACTCATACCACAGCACCCCTTCCCTATAGAGTCCTGTACTCTATAGGATTCATCTGTCAATCAGCCTACTTGCAATCTGCCTAAGAAAAAGCTTGTTGTGATCAGGATTTGCAACTTTCTACCAGCTTCCCCATTGACTTCGTTCATGGGAAGCTCGCAGAAAATCACAAACCCGATCATGTGAGGTTTTCACTCACATGATCCTCAGTCAACAGTAGAAACAAGGGCTGCTGACGTTGCTATCACTAAACAATTATGTCACATAAAATCACACTTATGGACCACAACCCATAGCAACAGAAATTCTGGTTGCAACTATCATTGTTAAGTGAGGACGACTTCTGGGTGGAAAAACATATTAATTCCTATAAATTGTTGAAAATTTTCTCTGAGGAGTCATTAAGCAATCTCTAAACAAAATGTTAATGAGATAACAGAATAAAGATAGGTTAGAAAGCACCAAACTTCAGGGATGTCGGTAAATCAATAGCAATCACATTTCATTATAAGGGCTCTTTGGTTTTTCATTTTCTTTTTCTACATTTCATTTTTATTTGGGTCACTCTTGGATTTTGGTGGTGTTTTTAAATGATTATTTTGGGGGTTTGTGCCTAAATTTTGTTTTCATCTTCTCTGAAGACAGAAGAGATTTTATTACTTGAACTGCATCTCTGCTGCAATTTTTTTGGCCAGCCTTGTGCTGTGTTTTTGAGTTAGTCTTTGAGGGTTTGAAGCTTAACCTCTCAGTGCCTTGGAAATCACTGAGCTCTTTTTAAGCTCTTCTGAACTTGTCTCTTATTTGCATCAAGATTTTTTTTTCTGTTCTATTTTGAGCGGCTCCCTCCTGAATGAACTCTTCAGTCTGAAATCTCTCACAGAATGTCAAAACTGTCCTGTTGCAAGAGACATACAAATCCATAGGAACCTGTCCTATAGATTAGATAATTCTAAGGGACTTATTTTTTTAAAAAAATCATTTAATTATATTGTAGCTATTCATCCTTACTCTTCATATTCATAATTTCCTTTCAAGATAACATTATGAACAGTGCAGGCAAGATATAAGGAATAGTGGCTCAAAAAATTAAAGGCACAAGATTTTTTAAAAAGAGCAAGGAGTCATAGCTAAATGTTGTCATCACCAACACCATTCACAATATTGTGTGTTTTTGTGGGTTAGGGTAAGGGCTAGTGTTAGGGTTAGGGTCTGATCATCACAAAAATGATCACAGGCCTGATCCACAAAAACACACTAAGACACAATAGAGACCTAGAAGGTGAACAAACCTATGGAACAGCTGTCCTGCCCTACATAAGAAATACAAAAGACAAAATCAGTAAGATACTACACAGGCATTACATCAAGATTGCCTTCAAAACAGGCAGAAAAATAGCAGCCATCTTAAGAAACTCCAAAGATAAAATTGACCTGGAAAACCAAGGCATATAAGAAGTCCCCTGCGCATCATGCCCTGCCACATACATCGAACAAACCAATAGAAGAATAAGTACCCGCCTCAACGAACACAAGAATGCAGTAAAAAAGCTGGAACACACTTCCTCACTGTCCAACACGTGAAAGCCACAGATTATAGCATCGTCTTCAATGGCACCAAAACCCTAGTCACTATAGAAAACCCCAGCTTCAGAATTATCAGAGAAGCCATAGAGATTGAAAAATGACCTGAAAGCATGAATAGAAGAGATGACTCCACCAGACTGTCAATTATCTGGAAGCTTGCACTCACAAACAAAAAAAAAAACTCCACAAGCCTAGCAAACACTTGGGCACAAACAGACCCCCCCCCCGATACCTCCAGCCCAAACACACCCCAGCCAGTCACCCAGATGAAACCTAACTTCCTAATAAATGATAGCCAGCCATTCACCCGAAGCCAAACCACGCTGAAAGCCCCCAATACACAAAACACAATGTTGCCAGCTAATCAAGACAAAAAAATGCTACAAAACAGACAGAAGATATTAGAAACACCAATCAAGCAGAACACAGCCAATTCCAAGACCAATAAACAAGACTCCCAACCAATCAGGATGAAGAAAAAACCATTCAAACAAAAGCATGAGGCTAGCACCAAATTTAAAACAGAAACGGCTGCGAAAGCCTGACACACACGATGAAGATGAACCCAATACAGGAGCCTGATGATGGCAGATGAGATTCTGCCAAAACATTGCTACAACTTTAAAAGGACAACTATAAAGACGTGAGAAAATACCCAAACAAAGCTGAATACCATATATATATTCAGCACCAGTCTGAAGATGGTGAGTGGGACCTCGTCGAAATGTTGCCAAGATACTCTCAATCTTACACGGGAAAAGAGCCAAACATGCCAAGACCTGCATACACACGCACACACACACACACACACAATGTATGCCATATATGTGCTGTTCTATATATTTACACACACTGTGAAATTAAAGTTTTGTTGTTGACTGTACAGATTGAAGTATCATTATTCAGATAGTCTTCAATTGTCCTTATATACCAGATACCAGTTCCTCTTATAGGGTTTTTAATACCATCTGAAGCAAACAATGCTTCTCCCTTTCATGATAAGGAGCCAGTTAAGACTGTTTAAAAACAAATGAAAACTTTTGTTAGAATGAGGGAAATAAACAGACCTCTTTGGGATCTAAAGCAAATCCTTTAAATTGGGCCTTTGATTCCTCCAGTTAAAGATGCAATGACTGGTTTCATGAGAGTAGAAAATTCCACATAATTATTACTTTTGAGAGGGATGGAAATATTAAAGGTTCAGAGTGGTCTAATGGAGTGGAAGGACATCCCCAATTTGTATCAGTAGTAGGGCAACCATATCTTAGCTGCAAATATCCCTAGGACCAGTAGTCCCAAAGGTGCTTTTTCAGGAGGCAACTGGACTTTCTTGTTTTCCTTTGAAGACGTTTCGCTTCTCATCCAAGAAGTTTCTTCAGCTCTGACAGGATAGTGGGAAATTGAATGATTTATATTCCTTGCAGACAACTGCTAATTTGCATTCTTTTAGAGGGTCATTGAAGCCTTGGAGGTTTATCTGTGTTTTCAGGGTCACCTGAGTAGTGCAAATGGTTCCTGTAATCTGCAATTTTTCTGGAAATCCATTCATACTCCCACACCATTCAAAGCATGTTCATCCCAAATTGTATAGCTAAAAGTCTGCATAGATTCTCAGTCATCCGGGCCAGTAGTGGGATTCAATTTTTTTTTACTACCGGTTCTGTGGGCATGGCTTATTTGGTGGGTGTGGCCTGGTGGTCATGTGATTGGGTGGTCATATGATTGGTGGTCATGTGACTGGGTGGTTGTGCTTGGTGATCATGTGACTGAGTGAGTGTGGCTTGGTGGTCGTGTGACTGGATGGTCATGGCCAACTTGATGTCACTCACTGCCTTGCCTGGCCTCAAAGAGATACAATTTCCTCTCTATTTATTTACTATTACTGAACATCCAAAATACACTATTTAATCCTATGTATATATGCCATATGCATACATACATATTACATAGTATAAAGTGTGTAAAAGCACACAAAATGATACATTATCCATTATATATATTGTATGTGTATGAACACACACACACACAGAGCTCTTCTAAAACTATAGATATTCAATCTCACTGAGTTTGGAAAAACACACCCAGTCCACTTTCTGCCACACATGTAACTATAACTTCTGTACATTAGAACATTGCTCACACCTTCAGATTTACTTCCGTAGTCTCCACATGACCGTTAGACCAGGAGATATCATGGCTTCAGTAAAATGTGGTGAAACTCACTTAACAGCTTAGCAACCAAATTTTTGGTTTGGTTTAATTTGCTTAGCAACCAAATTTTTGGGCTCAATTGTGATCATAAGTGAAGGAATACCTCTGCCTTGCCTTTGTAAACTCCTCTACCAATTTTCCTCTCTGTTAGAGACACCAAAATAATCCAGATTCCAGATGATATAAGGTCTCCTGCTGGAGAAGGGGGTTGGATTAGAACAGGGGTCTTCAAACTTGACAGCTTTAAGACTTGTGGACTTCAACTTCCAGAATTCCTTCTCCAGTCATGTTAGCTCAGGAATTCTGGGAGTTGAAGTCCACAAGTTTTAAACTTGCCAAGTTTGAAGATCCTTGGACTAGAAGATGACCTCCGAGATCCTTTCCAGCCTTAGATTGCTGTGCTGTTTCAAAGAGTCTTCTGAAGCCAGGATTTGTGTCCTTTCTTCCTCTCATTTTCTCTCTGTCTCCTCCCTCCTTCCATGTAACTATCTATCTATTCATCCATATATCTTATTCACTTTCTCCTCCCTCTTTCTCTCCCTTCCTTCCTTCCATCCCATCTTTCTTTGTCTATCCCTTTTCTTCCATTTTCTTTTACTTTCCCTTTTCTTTCTTTTCTTTCTTCTCTCTTCTCCCTCTTTCTCCCTCTCTTTCTCTCTCTTTCCCCCTCTCTCTTTCTGTTTCCCTCTGTCTCTTTCCCTTTCTCTCTTTCTTTCTATCTATCCCTTCCCTTCCTCCTTCCCTCTCCTTCTAAAGCTAGGAGACCCACCTGAAACACACACACAGACACAGACACACACACATACACACACACACAGTTCCAAGCACCTGGCTGTGTTGCTCATTACAAGGGTTCTTCTGGGCCAGTCTCTGGTCCCGCGTTGCCCAAAAAAGCTGGCAGGCAAGGCTTCCAGGTCCAACAAAGGAGTCGCAGGTGGGACTTCCTCCCCTCCCGCTTTGGAGGCTTGGAAATTCAAGCAAGGTGTGTGCTGCAGCCTTGCCGCCCCCCATTGGCAGCTCTGGGCTAGGCAGCTTTCCCGACTGCCTGAAACCTTACCTTCCTTCCTCCCACACCAAAAAAAAACATGTGGTGGCTGTAGGCTTCTTGCAGCGGCTTTGCTCAAGTTCTCCAATGTGCCATTGCAGCCGCGTTCTAGGAGCCGACCATACAGGTCCACCCCATTGAGCCCGCTGCACTGGAGGGATGTGCTCAAGCAAGTCCACTGCATCGGAGGGACTTGCCCAAGCAAGTCCAAGTGGAGTAGTGCAGCACTCCAAAAGAGGCGGCTGGAGACCAAAAAAGAATTGCCTCCAGCTGCCCCTTTTTCAGTACAACTGGCTGACTGCTCCCCTCCTTCTCTGCCTGTTTGTTCTGTATAGCCAAGGAGGACAGTGGTCAGCTGGTTGGGGGAGGCTTCTTGCGCTGCAAAAGAGGCGGCTGGGAGTGGCTCTTTTTTGGTCTCCAGCCACCCCTTTTTCAGTGCAACTGGCCGGCTGCTCCCCTTCTCCTCTGCCTGTTTGTTCTGTATAGCCAAGGAGGAGGAGAGTAGTCAGCTGGTTGGGGGAGGCTTCTTGCGCTGCAAAAGAGGCGGCTGGAGGTGACTCTTTTTCGGTCTCCAGCCACCATTTTCGCAGCACAGGAAGCCTGTCCCAACCAGCTGACTATTCTCCTCCTCCTCTGCCATGCAAAACAAACAGGCAGAGAAGGAGGGCAGCCGTCCAGTTGGGGGAGGCTTCTTGCACTGAAAAAGGGGAGGCTGGACATGTGGCCACCTGCTGGCTGGCCGGGCTGGGCTGGAAGAGGTACATCTTCTGGGAGAAGGAAGAAAGCATGCTCAGGGAAGGCAGGCAGGTGGGCGGATATCCGGGGCCACTGCACATGTGCACTGCATGTGTAACAGTTGCACACACAGTGTGCATTTGCAGCAGCATGGGACATCTGCCCGAGCTGCGCCGTAACTCCCATGTGGTAGGGAAAGCTAGGAGAGTGACCAGGGTAAGTGAGCAACCGGATCGGGGGCATGGCCAGCCAGGGGTTGCCACCAATTCGGCCAAATCAACCCTACCACTTCGCCCGAACTGGTGAGAACCAGTTGAATACCACCTCTGAACCAGGCCATGGTTGTCTCAAAGATGCTTTTTCAGGAGGCAACTGGATTTTCTTGTTTTTTCTTTGAAGTCATTTTGCTTCTCATCTAAGAAGCTTCTTCAGCTCTGACAGGATAGTGGAGAATGGAAGGATTTATATTCCTTGCAGACAGCTGGTAATTTGCATTCTTTTAGAGTGTTGTTGGGGGACCAGTAGAGGTCAGCCAAGAATTTGTTTTTCCTATCTTTGCCACCTTCTTCTGGACACGCTAGTCAGTATGTCCTCAGCCTCTCTTCCTGTGCTCACTCTCCACCTGGCAGCCTGCTTTTACCTGTTCCCATCCAATGTGCAATTCCATAGGTTAGTTCTCTAGCGTATCCATGATCAAATTTGGTTTCTTTAAAGCCTCCCTTATTTTGCCTATATTTGCTTCATTGATTAGGATCTGGCCAGAAGAAAGAAGAAGGCAAAAGTGCCCTTGTTTTCATCATGGTTACTTTACAGGGCAAAACACTTTAAAGATAGATGAGAGAGAAAAAAGATTAGAAGATTAATAAGAATCTCTGCAGCCTGGTCTTTATGAATGGTCAACTTCTCTTTCTTAAGCTGTATTTACTGAGCATGTGACTCTGATGCTGAGAAATATGAAAAGGTCTACTCTAAAACTACTTAAGGTCAATCATTTTATCTAAAAATATTTTCTTGCCCAAAGTAAAAGAAAGTGCTACTTAATAGAAAAATAAAGTGCCAAAGAGAAACAACAACTGCAACATAAAAACAATACCTAAGTGGGAAACTTTATGGGCTGCATTTAATTTCCCACCCTTGTGTAAGTTTTGAGTATTCCTTTTTTATTCACCTAAATAAAGTAACATAAGGTGCCTAATCATCTTATCACATTGATCTTTTATTACACAATATGTCAAAGCCATACGACTGTTAATAAAACTCTAATGTTTTTATAATCTACAGGGTTTAAATGGAATTTTATGACTCTTAACTTCATTCTACTGCAATCACTCAGGAAGTCAGTTTGGTTTTTTTAATATTAAAAAACTTTGCACATATTACGTAGTAATAAAAAACATTCTTGCACTTAAAATAATGGTGTCTAGATAGCAATAAACTTCATTTGCAATGGATTGCAGTAGAGATACGGCCAATCTGTTGCTCATAGTATGTTTCCAAGGGAAGCTGAGCTCTGTTCTTTCCACCTAAAAATGGATGGAATCTGTCAGGCTGCTTTTGCATTAATTATATAAAAAGTGCACATCCTGAATAGCATGTTTAAAGGTCTTTCTAATTGCTGATGCCTAGGTAGAAGTCCCCTTATTCAGAAGATTTTTGTGTGCGAAGGAACATTTGGCTGCTTCTCATCAAATGTTGCACTGCAGTAGCCTAGGTACACTGCAATTATTTTGGTACCTCAGGTAATAATAAAGTCCATACATAGCTCTCCCGGTTCCTTGCAGCAAAAATCTAATAGTGATAAATTAAGTATCCATGATTTTACTGCTTTTTCAGGATATCCAGAAACAGCCACCTACTGTAGGATGGTTATTTTACTCTGCTAATATTAGGACTGGCCCTATCTCTCCTTGGCCAGTATTTCATTTAAAAAAGACAACAACAACAACAACAACAATAGCAACAACAAAACATCTGGAGTAGCACTTGAACATAATTGGTTGTTATTATTGACAAAATCAACACCAGTCAATTGCAAAAGACAGGTTTAGTTGGACTACAAGAAATAGAGACAGAGAGAGAGAGACCGAGAAAGACAGAGAGACAGAGACAGAGAGAGGTGAACAACACACCCGAGGCCGGGTGTGGCAAGAGGTGGCTGAGGAGAGGGGTGAGGTGGGGCTGGATGTGGCAAATAATTTAACAACTGGTTCTCTGCCCTAATCACTGGCTCGGTAGGTCATGGCTGGCAGGTCATGTGATTGGGTAATAGTGATATCAAGTTGGCCATGCCCACCCAGTCATACTGGTTGCTAAATTATTGGCTTCCAGTGTTTTCTTTTCTGTAGGAAACGGGTCCAAATGGATAGGCCCCTGTACTATACTATATTATATATACAGTGCATACATACACACATGTATCTAATGTATCTAATGTTTTACGATGAATGTATTTTTACAACGATTATGATAATGATGTATCACTATTGTTATATTAACACTGAGAACTTATGCACCGGAGATAAATTTCTTGTGTGTCTAATCACACTTGGGCAATAAAGAATTCTAATTCTAATAAAAGCCCTCCATATTATATTGTATATGGAAATTCAAGGAGTGGGGCCTTTAGGAATTGCCAGGTGAAAATTTTGTCAATACACAGATTTTGTAAATCATTATTTTTATGGTTAATAAAATGGCTGAGGGATTATTTAGGATTACCTACAGATGGAGGGGACTGCTCTAAGCTCTCTTGCAGGGTGTATCCAAATAGTAATAGTAATTTCACATTACCATATTCTGCTATTATTTATTCCTTTGTTTTTTATTAATAGTTATTTATCTACTCGCATTTGCATGCTTCCAAACTGCTAGTTTGGTGAGGAAAAGAGTGTCACTTGGTGCTTGGATATCAAATCCTGGACTGCCAGCTTTCCAACTGACAAGCTTAGCATTTTAATTGCTCTGCCAGGACTCCCTTACCTTTTGCCTTTATTAATAGTTATTAATGATAAATAAATAAACCTAGGATGGATTATTTAATCAATAAACCTATGGACGCCAGTCTGCCAATTGCAGCTCTCTTGGTGTTGTCTCCCATCTCTCATCCCTCCTCTGCCTTAATTTTTTTAAAAAATAAAAATAAATAGAAGTATGGATTAGAAAACGAACACAATTATATCATCAAGAGAGTAAAAGAATTAAAATGGAAATGGGTGGGTCACATAGTAAGAAAAACTGATGGAAGGCAGTCATAGAATGAATCCCATTTGATCAGGGGTGGGATCCGACCGGTATAATTACCGGTTCAGTGATTTTATATTTTGCTGATCCCAAAAGTTTCAAAACTTGCATATTATTCAGAACTATTTTTTCACATACTTCTGGCCAGAAAGTGAAATGGTTGTAAAGTTCATTGAGAAACAAGTGTGTGGAGGATAGAAGGAAAACTGGGGCCCTTTGACCTCTCCAAAATTTAACAAGTCTCTGCTTAAGGCAAGAATCTAAGAGCTCCAAAAAAGATGGGATTTGGCACTGACACACTATCCATAAATGTATAATCAATAACTTCACACACTTCCTATATATGAATATACTTGCTGTAGGAGAAATTATCTTCTACTGAGAATACAGCTCCAGCTGGTGTCAGGAATACAAACCTATCTTGCAGTTGACAGGAATACAAACCTCTGTGAAAAAAGTATACCACAAGAAAATTATAATTCAGTGTACATCATGTGAGAACATGTTAGATAATGTGTTTCCATCACATAGAGATAACATTTATAACCAAGATTTATCCTGCCATCAATACTTAGTTATAGCTTGGATTTCCTGGAGTATAGAAAACTTGGAATGAGAGATCATATATTTAATATAGAGTTGATTTCTAATTTCCTCAAATGTATAACTTTGGACTCCCAATTAATAAGGCCATCAGTAGTAAGATCCTTACAATATGTTTATAATGATTTGTTAATTCTATAAGTTTCCCAATTCCCAGAAAATCTGGGGAGTTTACAAATTGTTAAAAACATTTGAAAATGAGAACGCAACATAAAAAGGGAATAAGATGGCAGAGATAACCTAGATTCTTGTAGTACATTACACAAAATAGAGCAGCATGGATCAGGCATTGTAAAGCATACTTGTGCCCTTACTACTTATATCTATTTCATTAAGCTTCATCTACATGCAGGCAAATTCATATCTTCCTTCATTAGAGTATTCAAATAGAGACACAGTTATACCATTCTAACATCTCTATGATTAGAACAGTAATAAAGCTCAGAACCTCTTTCTCCAACTATATATTGGAGATTGCAACTATATATTGCTAAAAGCTTTTATGCAGACACTTGTCTTTCACTGCAAATGTTTCAGCTTGCTCTTGTTTCTAGTGCTAGCAATATTAGTAAACTGATCACAGTCCATTTCTTTTCATGGTAAAATTTCAAGTTAATCACTCCATAACATTTACCATCTGGAACAAGCAATGAAATGTACCTTTGAGTAAAACTATGTATTGTAGCACATTTTTAAAAAAGCTATTCCACCAAAGAAAATCAGAAGCTGCTATAATTGGACCATGAAGTTTTCATGATAAATAGGAACAGATAGAAAGAGCTCTGGAGTAACCATTAACAAAAAGAAGCACATGATTAGGGCATCCCACCCACTCAATATCATGCCCTTAACACTTTCACTGCCACATTCAATTTTAATTGGATTTTATTGTTCAACTTCAATCTGCATTATTAATAAGAAACGAAGCAAATAAACAAAAAACAAGACAAGTGACTTAAATTTTAAAAGTTTGGTTTGAATATGCTGTCACGTATCATGTTTGTTTGTGTCTCGTGGTGTGAGAGTTTTTCTTCCATTGTGATCACCGTGGTCAGTCTGTGCTTAAGGCATCAGTTAGTATTAACCCAGCTCTGGGTAGAATTTCTAAATTTATTTGTAAAGCATATACCTTTTCCAGTTAAACTACAAGGGCTCGCACATTTGTTGAGAAGGGGGTCAGGAAAAAATGAAAAATATCTAAAGAATTACGATTCTTTGTTCTCAGCATTTGTTATGTACCTTCTGCTGAAAAAGCTGGTTGGGCTGGCCTATTACAGGTAGTCCTCAACTTACAACAGTTCATTGCTACTGGAAAAAGTGGCTTATGACCGTTCTTCATACTTACAACCGTTGCAGCATCCCTATGGTCATGTGATCAAAATTCAGATGCTTGGCAACTAGTTCATATTTATGACTGTTGCAGTGTCCTAGAGTCATGCGATCAACTTTTGTGACCTTCTGATAAGCAAAGTCCAATGGGGAAGTCAGATTCACTTAACAACCAGGTTACTAATTTAACAACCATGGGAAGAAAATTGGGGCAAAATTCTCACTTAGCAACATAAATTTTGGACTCAAAATTAGATAAAGACTACCTCTTTATCTAATATAAAGAGGAACTTCCCAATGATCTACACAACAGTGTGTTCCTTATCTCTGAATATTTTTAAGGAGAAGCTGAAGAGCTACTCTTAAATGTGTTTAACTGCTTTTCTTGCCTAATGCTGTGACTTAGATGATTCATGTGATCTGTTGATATGCTATGATGATATCACTGGAAATTTTACTTTGTCATACACACATATACAAACACCCATATTCCCACATACATTAGATAGATAGATAGATAGATAGACAGACAGATAGAGATAGATAGATAGATGAGAGATAATTAAAGGAAAACAATATTTTAACCGATAACAAGAGAAGGTTCTTTTCAAAAAGTGAATTTCTGGGTTTAACTTACATGTTCTTCTCTTCATATTTCATTTTTCTGTGCTTCATACATTTCAGTTGTTATAAGAAAGTTTACTGGGCCTATGTGTATGTTTGTGTGTGTATGCTTGTGCTTAAATACCTATATTTCAATAAACAAGCATTTTTTTAAAATCCAGAATCTAAATAAATAAATAGAAGGCCTGAGCTAAGTAAAGCCTAGGAACACAAGACTCCAACTGCTACTAATCATTTAATCACTTCTAAGGCCAACAAATTAACAGTAACACCACTGGATGTGCAAAGGACATAAAACCAATTAACACACAGCAGTGCAAGTAAATTATACAGAAGGGAAAATCTAATCTTTCTTTAAAATGGTTTCAAGAAGCTCAGTATAACAGACAGAAAATTTCAGTATCTTATTGATAAGTCTGATTAGCCAACATTGGAACATACTTCTAAAATAAGCAAAACATGTTTAGTGGGATTTACTTCTAGAAAAGTATTTAAATATTTGAATTTACTGATACAGGTATTTCTATTGGATGTTGGAGGAGACAATGGTACAACATTCCCCAAGAAGCCATTGTTGGACTCAATGGTTCTGGTTAATGTTTTTCTGTCCATTGTTAGGTAAAGTTGTTGGAGTAGTTACCGGTAGGCTACATCTTCCAAGGTCCCTTGTAATGGTATGTGAAAATGGCTTTGGGAAATCAGGGGAAAAATTGCTGTCCAGGAAATGATATAAGAGAGGACTATGTCGGTAGCTGTATAATGGATGTGGAAAGAGGTTTAGAATGGACTCCCTCAAATTCTAAGGGCACAAAGGAAATGACAACAGATCTATACTTTCCGACATGCAAGATTCTTTCAACGTAACCTTACAATAAATTAGAATTAGTTCATCTGGGTGTATTTCCTGTCTGATGTACCTGGGAAGGCTTATAATACTGGAAGAAATGGATTGTCTGGACCTGTTGTAATTAAGTTTCAGATCAGACTTATCACATTTTATGATTCTTTGTTTTAAGCATTTGTTAGATCCAGACTAAAATGTGGCCATAGAATCAGTCGTGTAACATCCAAAAATACATTGATGATCTGAAATCCTCAGTGTTAACTGTAATGAACAGATACTGCTTTTATGATGGCATTAGCTTACCTTAATAGAAGCAAATTTGCTTGCAAAGATGAGCCTGAAATATAATGGGATAATGATAAAATGAATATTGATAAAGTTCCATATTAATTATTAAGGAAATATTTACTCTCCTTATTTTATCACATTCATCTGTCCCATAGAGAAGAATTGCATACAGAAGCCTCAAATTTGTCCTCACTTTGTGAAAAAGTGAATTCCAAGGGAAAATATACAATTACTTTCTAAATAAATCTGTTAAGAACTGATTAAAGCAAAAAATAGTTTATTTTTTTGTTTTTGTTTCTTTTTATTAGTGATGTGGGTTGTTTATTAATCAGTGTTTAACAATGTAATTACAGCTGTTTTTAGTCACACTAGACAACACAGATGAATAAATGATCTGCAAGTACTGGTGTGTGGAAAAAAGGTAATGAATTCTTTTCAGAAGCCCATTAATTTACTAGTAATACATACAGAGTATGATGAATTAGAAAATATTGTATACTTCCTGAATATTGCAACAAAAGTTGCAAAGCATTTAATCATTCTGTTTCCCTTCATTTATTTCTCTTCCTGTGACATCGTATGTTGAGATAAAAAATTTTTTCCCTCAAATAAGGCAATCCACTGGAAGTTTTGCAGCCTATAGAGTGCTTTTAAAATGAGCATTGCTGCATATCATTTTCTCTGGCAGCAGCTGTGATAAATTTTGATGCAAATTAATTAATTCTTTCCATTAGGGCAACAAACAGCCTTAGTGCCACTTGGCCAAGGCCTAGAAAATTAGGCTTATCTCTTTCCACTGCCCTTAACTACCCTTGATGCAACTTGAAAAGGAAACAATGTTTAAGTACAAAGAAGTCACTTGAAGATCAGCCTTATCTAGTGTGAACTATCTTAGTTTATCAAGCAAAAGTTATCATACCTCATCGTAATTATACTGATGTAGTGCTTTATGGCTGGTAGTTCTTGGGCAATATTAGGCTTTAGGTTTAATGATAGTGGTCTAGACCAGTGCTCCCTAATCTGTCCTGCTCCATGGACCAGCAGCGATAGGTAGCATTGGGCAGAAGAGAACAATAGCAGTAGGGGGTAAGGGATAGTTTTCCAAGAGCAACCTAATCCTATGCATGCAGGCTGCTTGCCCGCTGTTTGCACGGCAGTCCACGGATCAGGGGTTGAGGACCCTTAATTTAGACCACAGATTTCCTGACATTTTTCCAGCAACTACCTAAGGGTGATGGGTGGCTAAGACTTCTGAAACATAAACTGGGGCTGGCATGCTCAGAGGCAACTGAGTAGGCACTGAGCTCCTGTCTTTATGGTAGATTACCCTGCCTCTGAAGATGCCAACTAGTTGCCAGCAAAATATCAGCTATTCTGTGGTCTAAACCAGGGGTCGCCAACGTTTTGGACCTCAGGGACCACCAAACTCATAATTTTTGATCCCAGGGACAACTTAACCAAAGCTTCCTAGACCATTATTCATTTCACTCTGTAGGGCTGCATTACTATCATAATGCATCCTGGCTCTTACCCTGCAAATGAGTTCTGTTCATGATTTGTGGTATTTTGTAAACATTTATCTCAAAGAAAACTTACACTATAGCCTCTCCTCCCCTCTCCTCTCCAAATAAAATCCCATTTTTTGGATTTTGCTCATTAAGAATGATCTGCTAGGAAATTAGGCTCTGCTCTCTTCCATTGTTGTGTCTACATCTACAATCATCTACTACAGATTGGTCCAATAAAGCTTAGGTAAGGCACAAGAACACAAATATTCATTCCAAGTTACTTTAGACTGATTATAAAGAAATGACAGGTATAATCTCTCTTTTCCTTGAAGTTCCAGTGCTTCTGGTTTTGGCTGAAATGCAACTACAGTTTCCCTTAGCTTACTGCCTTCACTTGTCTCTTTTCCTCCTCTCTGAAAAAGATTTCAGCAATTTCATCTTCTGTATTTCCCCCACAGTGGAAAGACATTTTAAGACATTCTATTTTTCAGCTCTTCATCCCATGGACTTGGTGAATCCAGATAAGACCTGCAACGCATATCTTGTAGACTGATCAATATATTTGATCTTTGGTTCTTATGATGAGTCCAAAGTCTAGACCAAACAGCACAACCAGATAAAAACTAAACAGGAGATTCAGGAAAGATTCAATTCTTACTGTTTTTTTCTTCTTTATCTTTGACCTGGAGTGGACAACAAAAGTTCAAGATGAAAACATAATAGAAGTTTTGTTGACAGAATGGTACTTCTCTTTGAATCTCCACTGTTTCCATGTTTTGGAACTCGGAAGAACTACAATCTTGCTCACTATTTATGCTGTTATAATCCTTGTTTTGCAGATGGAATTCAGTACGAAATTAATTATCTGCTCTTCTTCATACCAACCCACTGCTTGGATTATTCATTTTTCCATGGCCATGGAGCCTATAAACCTCCGCCCTTCTAAAAATTCTACAACTGCCCCCCAAAATATATGGATTTTGTCCTCCTTCTCACATTTTAAGATATACCTTTTCAAATTTTTCTAAATAAATAGCAGATGCTGACATTCTGTATTACTTTTGCTGACCAAATCCTTTCTCACAGAGATTTACACATTGTGATTTCTACTGAGCTACATATTTCTATTTCATGTTTTTATTCTTGGATGTTTTCTGAATGTCTAGATGCATTCTATAATCTTACCTAAAGTCCAGTTGCCAGAATTGATCAATTTTAACATGTGATTTTGTATTTTTAGTTGTTTCCTGCGTAGTACTGCTATGTATATTTGATAGATGATTGTTTTTGTCTAACAATAGCCTGAAATGAAGACATGCATATGATATCATATTTCAGCTAATGATCTTACCTTAGCAAATTGCAAAACTTGTATACACATTTTCATCTCACATTTCCTTGATGCTTTATGAATGATCCTCCTTGGCATGTAACACTCTGATTTATTCTTAATTGGGTAATGGTAATGTAAACTGCTGATAGCTGAAAATGCAAATGATCTGCAAGCTCTAGTAATGAAAATCAAGAAGCACAGTAAAAACGTGAGACTAAGATTAGGTATAAAGAAGTCTAAAATCATGACAACAGGTGTGGCAACCCGCTTAAGAATTGACAATGAAGATATCAATGTGGTTGAGCCTTTTAGAATCAATTATCAGCAGTAAAGAAACAAGTAGGGAAGAAAAACGCCACATATCAGCATCAGGAAATTAGGTGGCCTTTGAAAAGATATTCAAATGCCCCGAAGTGTCCCTATCTACAAAGATCAGATTTGTGCAGGCAATGGTTTTACTTGTGATACACAATCAAAGTAAAAATTGTACTTTGAAGAAGCAGGATAGAAAGACTATTGAAGCTTTTGAATCTTGATTTTTTTTTCCCTTTAAAAAATTATCGGACAGGAAGTTCACTATTCCTCAATCAGAAGCAGTTTTTGTGTTAGGTTTGCTTATTATTATATTAGAAGTCCTTTATTCATTTGTGTTGAAAGGAATGGATGGATGGAAATAAATAAATAAATAGTCTCCCTTAAATCAACCTCAGCTGGTGATAATATGTCCATATTGTTTTCCTCATGACAGTCCCAAAATGGTTTGCCAGTTTTTTTTTCTTAATCTCTCTGGTTTACAACCATGGAATTTTCTAGTGGTGTCCCATCCAAACATTACTCATCTCCAATCTGATTAGTCTTTGCAAGAACATAGTGCTGCCACCTGCTGTCAGAGAAGTAAATAAGGGAAATAAGTAAATAAAAACTGGAAGTACATGATAATTTCTCCCAGACATTAGGGACAGTTGAGTGGGAATCCCCTTTAAGGCTAGTTTTGTTCCTGCTATTTTAGTTGACATTTTCCATTTTAGCTTTTATATTTATGTATATAAATTAAAAAATGTTGTTTGATGACGAACATCAAAGTATGTGTGTGTTTTATGTTATACACTGTCTACAGTCATAATATCTGAGTTGGGTGAGCCTTACAAATGTTGAAATTAATAAACAAAATAAACTGTTCTTAAAAAAAAGCTATTTATATGTGGAAGAACTAATAGACATATTAATGTGCAATTTTAATCTACAGTACCTCTACCTCTACAAAAATGGTTTTATGGAGGATGATAAAGATCATTGCAAGATCTTTGTGGGAGTGATTTGAAGAAAAAGATTGAAGGGGTATTCTAATAGGATGATTTGCTTGAGGAAGCTCTTTCAGGACTCTTTATGAAGAAAAGAAGGCAAAGAGGATTTGCTTTAGCATGAAGCAGAAAAAGAACAGAAGAAGCAGGAATTGTTCAGGTAAAGTGTGATAAGCCAATAGAGAAGGATCACTCATTTAAGAGAAGCAAAGCTAGGCAACTTATGCAGTTATAAATGGATAAATAGTGGCCAAACAATTATAGCCAAGTACAGTGCAAACAGAAAAAAGTAAAATGACAAAATAAGAGGGTTAGGGAAGAAGGCATTCTGACTATCTATTGTTAATATAGATATTTTATCCATTTAATATTTTCTGAAAAGTTTTAAAGGGAAAAAATATTGCCTATAAATATTAATTATTGGCCTGTCTGTATGCACATTTATTTTGGCATTTAAAGTTTTCATTTCCATTTTGCTTCAGTTGAATTCAGCAAGATTTTATTTTACTTTTAAAACTATGCTTTGATTTCTAAGCATTATATTAAACTCTACATGCAATAACTTCCAGTATGCAGATTTCATCCTTGAAGACTGAGCCCAGTTTCTCTATGGCCTTCGCTATCTTTTTAAAGGTACACAGCATAGTTATCCATCTCCTGAATATCTTCTCCCTCTTTTTTTAAACAATCAATTGTGCCTTAGCTTTATATTTAAACAGCAGTTGGGCATTGCCTTTTAAATATTTATAATATTTGCTTAAAAATATCAAATCTTTCTCTGGAAGGAGAAAAGAAGAGCTCACAAAACCACTAAAGTTAACTAGTCAGCTGCAAGCACAGTTACTTAGAATCAAAAGGTTGTGATCTCTTTCTCTTCAGTTGAAGATTGTATACACATGACAATACAATGACCATGTTTACATGGCAACTGACCTAATATAAACTGCTTCTTCATCATTTAAGGCATGTAGGCAACATGCCTGCAATTTACTCTTGTAGAATTTGAGAGCCCTACAGCTGGAATAAATAAAGTTAAGTATCTATAACTTCTGCTGGAAAGATGCATTTTTCTAAGTCATAAATGATAACAGTCAATGTCACTGATTATTCATCTGCCATCAGCATGTTCAGATAATGGGTTATGATAACTACTCCAATATCCATTGACACTATGTAGGAAACAGCCCATTTGTTGAAAGCCAGATTTTCTGAGAATCACTCAGTGTTATATACATTTTTTTCCTCAAAGTCCCCTATGAATTTATAAGTTTTGTCTTTAGATAAATATTAATCATCACTTTTTTGGTTCTATTTGGATCCCAACAGGTAAATATACACATTAAATCTTAAAGTAAAGCACCACATTCAGTATTGTGTTACTTTTAAAATATATTAGCCAAACCCATAATGAAAACAACCTTCCCTTCCAGATTAATTGAAAAAACACTTCATAGATCAGGGCTATCAAACTTGCTGCCCACGGCTGGATGTGTCACATGCTGGCCACACCCACGCCTGGTTTAGCGAAGGGGGAAAAAGTCACATTATGTCACATGACGACGCCATGACGATGAGTTTGACACCTGTCAGTGTCTGTGAATTCTGGGGGTGAGCTCCTGTATTGCATCAAGACAGAGTGGCTTTGGCTTAAGCCACTCAATTGTGATTTACTTAACAAACCATAGTTAAACAAACCTCAACTTAGGGTAAATGTTGAAACAAACAGGGATCCCAACACATGTGGATGGTAACAGGTTGGAGCAAAGTGATTATAGCTAAAATATCCTCAAACCAATATCCCTTTCATATTTAACCATTTGTTCAGCAATATTCAGACTATCCTTCACAATTCATTGTCAGATTCAAAAACAAGAGTTGAATGTAATTGAGGGCTACTCTATCACAGGCCTTATCTAGTCAAGTCATGCCATGTAATACTTCCATGCAAAAGCCCAGCAACTAGGAAATCCTACTCTAGCAAGTTTGGATTAGCTATTGATCTAAAGATTGATTAAAACATACTCTCCTTAATATGGTGATTTGGATAACAGTTGTTGTTAAATTCTATATGTGAGCTATTTCCATACAGAATTGATTAGTACTTCATTAGACCACCATGAAATCTTGGAATAGTTGAAACAACACCCCAGAAGGCTACTTTGGTATTGTTCCCAGAAAACAATGTGTTCCTTAAAGCATCAGGAATCAAGTTTAGCTGTAGGGTAACTTATCTGTATTGTACATATATGCAGAATACTGTGCCATATTTTGGACATACAGTCCATTGTTTTCTGTGGAAAGGCTTAGGATAAAATCACAACTACATTCTGCAAAAAGCGAATTAAAATATGCAAGTGTCTTGATAACGAGCCATCATGAGAATCATCCAGGACAGGAATAATGTTGTTTCTAAGGTTGGGACAGAAGTCTCTGTGAGAGCTGCAGAACTAGAAATTGCTTTCATGTGTTCGGTGCCAAGTGTCTTGCCTTATTTTAGATATAGTGTATTGACCTTCAATTTCATAAGAAACTATTTTTCTGAATCAGGCCTTCTACCAGCAATTGAAAGGTAAATAAAGTACATTACCAGTTTCCTTTCTGTCAATTGTTATGCCATTAGTAACTGGCAAGGTTATCTGTCTAGAAATCATGGAAGAAATCTGTACAACAAAAGTATGTTCTTTTTTAAGTACAAACTCCTTGATTTTCTATTTTTGTTGTCCTTATACTACAGCTAGAGAACAAATTTTGCATTTTGATCTATAACTCTGAAAATAATACAACTTTACATAATCTTATTTATATACTATTTTTTACTTCTAGGTACATGCAGGTACTTATGCAGGATATATGTAATATAGTATACATATGTGTGCATGCAGTTTGTAGGCTCCTGTAAACTGGAAATTCAGTTCCCTTTAATTCTTAATCAGTTCCAATTCTTAATCAGTTTTTAATCATAAAGCAGTGATCAAGTGCTCTATTTTCAGGTTTTCAGTATCCTTACAAAGCCTAACTTACTATTTATCTTCAGGGAAGAAAAAATTGAAACATGGTTTGCAAAAAATCCCCTCAAAAATAAAAACACATTAATTAAAAAATAAATATTACTAAAGTTTGCATTGTTAAAATCATTTTCACATCCAGGAATTCAAATGTTTGCTTTACAGTAAGAAACTGGGTTCTTTAACAAAACAACTCTGTCTTGCTGTTGTTGATGGGGGTGGGGGGGAGGAATTGTTCTATAAATTGTTCTATAAATTGTTCAATTTATACAAAGGCATTACTAAGATGCCTAAAACAACAGTAAGATGTTGTTCACCTTTATGTTGCTGAGAAAGCATGCTTTGCATCATTGGGCTGAACTTTAAAAAACTGACAACTTTCTTTACAAAAGAAAGCAATAAAATTCTTGTCTGATTAGAAGTTGCCTCTACTTGAATCTTCCAGGAGGAAAAAATGCTGAATAGCAACTAGCTTTATGTCATCATTAAACTGATTTCTTCACAAATATTGCAGTGCTGAAGACAGTAGAAAGCAGTACCCCAAAAATATTGCTAGTGAAAATAATTTTACTTTGAAAAAAAATTCAAGGAAAAATATAAGTTAAGTTTTAAATTAAAAACAATTCAAAAGTTTACAATAGTTGTTTCAGAAACAGAAAAATGTTTTACTGCATATACTTGTAACTGGCAGATCAAACATGACAGTTTTTAATTTTTTTTTAAAAAATATTTTTTAAAAAAATTCTTGGTATTTTGAATATTAAAGATAATGCAGTTTAAAACCTATTTGGGTGTTACAGATTGTACTCAAATACCTATGCACACTTATTCGAACTTTAGAATGATCTACATACAAAAATATAACCTCATTTGAGCAGTGTAATAGTATTAACCAGCTGTGGACAGGGATGTTAGAAGCTTGGAAAATAACTCCCGCTACATCTAATACAATTTTTGAGAAAAATCATGCATAAAAGCAAAAAGAGGATCTGAGGTCAGGAAATAATAATGACACTGATGTATGTGATTTGAGAGGTAATAACATCATAGGGATCTGTATTTTGCTGACTACTCTGCTATTGTGTAGTGTAACTCATA
This sequence comes from Bungarus multicinctus, assembly GCA_023653725.1. Taxonomy (NCBI): domain Eukaryota; kingdom Metazoa; phylum Chordata; class Lepidosauria; order Squamata; family Elapidae; genus Bungarus; species Bungarus multicinctus. Next base: position 108,602,087 of record CM042836.1, read on the forward strand.
AAATGCAGCCACAGAATCAACTTGGGCATTATGCCTATATAGGAACAGACACATAAAGGCTTTATGAATCCAATATTTTCAAGAGAAACACAAACATCTGACTGCAGCCCTGTCCCCAAAAGTGATCCGCTCCAATTCCAACCGTGGCGAGCTTTACAACAGAAAAAGTCGAACTTTGCGTGTGTCTTCAGTCCCCCGCGGGTTTGCGCGCGCTTCATTTTCTGGATCGCTGCAAACACTTTCCGTGATTTTAAAAGCCAGCTTTGCTTTTACTAGGGAAAGGAGGAAAACCGTTCGCGATGAGCAGTACTCGTCCGCACAAGAACGTAAACAGCCAACTCTCTCTCTCTTGTTCCACTGCAGCGTCTGGAAAAACGCGCGGGCGGGGATAGCACCCCCGGGGCCTTTTGAGGGAAAAAAAAAACAACACCGCCGTTTCGTAGATTCGCTGGCGGGTGCCTTATAAAGAAAGCGGGCCAGGGTCTGCTCTCCGGATGGATCTCCCTTTCTTAAGCAATTAAAGAGTATTGCTACTGTCTTGAAGACCTCCCTCCCTGGATCCCACCCCTTTTTTTCCTGGCTGACTCTATTGTAGACGGCCAAGCAGAGCTCCAAGAGGGATGAGGGCCCAACTTGAGCATAATTTTAGAATAAGCGGGTGCAGCCCAGAGACCATGCAGCCTCCCCTCCAGCCCAAAAGCCTCTCTTTGGCGGGGAGGGCAGCAAAGGAAGACGGCGCTTTTGATCGAGGGAATCCCCTCCGCTTGTCCCCCCCTCCCCCCTTTTCATTCGTCGGGGAAGAAGGATGAAGCTACTTGGGCCGGACGGTCTTCCCGCAAAGGAAGGGAGGACGGACGGACGGAAAGTTATATAGGCTTTTCTTCTCCCTGATGGAAGCACCACTCCCGGAGCACCGCTTTCTTTCCTTCCTTTCTCGCTCGTCCCGCAGGAATATGAGGAAAAGATAGGAGGCAGCTGCTTGGCACTTCGCGCTTCTCCTTCGTCTCAGGAGATTCTGGGCTGGGTAGCTGGAGGCGTTGCCTTTCGACTCCTCGTGGAGCGAAGATTTGGCCAGCCCAGCTGCTGATTGGTAGCTTCACCCCCCGCCCCCCCCTTCCAAAGAAACATGTCAGAGCTTTCTTTCCCTGCTACAAACTCGTAATTGCGCCTGCTGGAAACAGGCACTCCAAGAGAAATTACAAGAGAACCTGAGACCGGCCGCAACCTGACGCTTCCTCCCCGTTTATTGGACGAGTCCTTTAGCTCCGCCTCTCAAGATGGAGCGATTCGTTGTCCGGCAGCCGTGATTCCGCTTTCTCTTAGGTTGGTGCGGCCTGCCAGTCATTTTGAAGGACGGGCTGTTCTTTCTCCATTGGTCCTGCCCCTTTTCTTGCCTCCTCCTCCTCCTCCCACCCCCCCGCGCCTATTGATATTATTGGAGTGTGGAGAGAACGGTTTGGTCTGCAGTCGGAGACTCGCAGGCAGCAAATACGGAGAGCGAAAAAGCGAGCCGGGAAAAGCGAGAAGGGCAGCCGCGAAGAGCTTGCGTGAAGAGCACTGCACATTAAAACACATCGCAGCCGGGAGCCCTTAGATACGCACCGAGCAGCAGCAGCAGGAGCCAGCCGCGGGAGCAAGCAGAAGCAAACGCCAAGCGCAGTCTCTTTCTCTCTTTCTCTGAATGTATATGCATAATAGCCTTAGCTTGATTTAAACATTTCCAGCTCACGCATCATGGTTTTTCAAACTAGGCTCCCTTCTTGGATTATTTTGTGTAACATCTGGCTGCTTCAGTTTGCACACACGGGGGAAGCACAGGCTGCAAAAGAAGGTAAGATGATGCTGGTCACAAAGTTTATCGCTGCTTTTTCTTTCTTTTCTTTTTGTCTTTTTTTTCCTCCCCTCACGTTGCGGGGACATTTTCGGGACTGTTCTCGAGAATGCGACTTTGCATGCCGCTTCCCTTGGCTCCCGGGGCCATCCAGACTAAGGAGAGCGTCGGGCACCTTTCGCCCCGTGACGAGCGTCTCTCGCTCATGTCCTCCCTTCACGAAGTGAAACCCCCCTCCCTCCTGGCATTGATCAAGAAGGAGAGATCGGGATCGCGCCCCGATTGCGTTTTTACATCCTAGACCGCGGCGCATTTTCTGAACTGGGTTAGAGGCGCGAGGGGCCGCACGTGATGAAAAAGGTCTGGGAAGGCTTGGAATCTCCATATATGCCAGTTAACGAGAAGGATGGGGGAGGAGGGATAGATCTGTGCTGGGATATTCGGATAGGTTCCTCATATCAGGGTTCATTTTATAGATTGATAGATGAACCCTCTCACCTCTCGAAACGCACCTGGCTACGAGGCGATTACTACCCGGCTTCCTACACCGCCAGACTTCGGGATGAGGAGGATGTGGCGGGTGTGTGTGTGTGTGGGGGGGGGGGGGGGGGGGGGGGCGGGCTGGCTGGTATGAAGCGAGCGACTTGTTCCAGGACTGCAGAGGAGTTTCGGCCCCTATGAATGTGTCGTCTAAGGATTAGGGAGGGTGGAAAAGTAAACTGCCTTTCCTTTGATTGCCACCCGTGTCACCTGTAATGGCCAATAATAAAGGCCATCTGTTCCTTTTGTGCTGGTGGCGTGATCACATCTCGCAAGGCACGGTTTTTAGCAAACGAGGAGCGCCCGCGAGTAGAAATATTTGCATCACGTACGTAGATAACGCCGCGTATCTCTGTATAATGCCGCGTTCTTATGGACGCTGAATGGGCATTACAGCCTTCCCACCCTCAATCGGTCGCTCTGTACATAATATGCTTCTGGGTATAGACCGATCCATCAACACATTTATTTTATTTTATTTTATTTTTTGCAAGAGCGTCGGAGCTCCGAAAAACCCCATTAATGCCAAATCTGTTTTAAAAGGGACAAGAGCTTTTGAAGGCAGTGTTTCTAGCAATAGGCAAAAGTCGTATGTTTTCTTACTTGAGGAAAATCGAAACGGCGTTAAAGACCGATAAAAAGAATAGGGGGAGGGGGTTGAGACAGCCACCTCTCCGCATCCGGAGAGTTATTTTTTATCCTTTTTTGAGCTGTGGGGAGTATCGAACAAGCACGCTTTCCACTATCAATTGGAAATGGGAAAGAGAGGCTCTCGGTGATGAAATAAAATGGTTATACTTAAAATGGAAGTCCATATGCATGCGTATGCTGGGGAATGGGAATCAAGCCGTCTTGCAAACTTTATCTCAAAGTGAAATCTCTTACCTCGAGAAAGGAGAGGAGGAGGGCAAGAGGCGGCTGAGAACAAAACTCTGGAGTAGGGGGCGAGATGTGTGGTGGAAAGCAAGCGGCACCTTCCCTCTGGAGTCCTGGAGTGTCCGTGGGAAGTAATTGAAGTGATTTCACATTAGCTGTAGTGCTACTTTGAAATCGCCTGCTAATTTAGGAACTAGCTCTCATTTGGACCGAGCACAGAAAAGGAGTTTGTATAGGAACGAGCTCTGATCTCTTGAGAATTGTCGCGTTTACCTGTGCAAGGCAGACTCGCAAAACTTTCCAACTTTCGGAGTTGTTCACGGGCTCTGAATACCTAAGAAGGATCGATCGTCAGTTGCTCGCATCTGCTTTCTTCCTCCTTAGGAAGGAAAAAAAAGTGCCCGTGACAGATCGAAGTTCAGGTGTTTTTTTTTTTTTTTTAAAGAAGGGTTAAGAAGCCCTCGTGAGTGTGTGGTGAAGACACACGGTTTTCACCGTGTGTGGTAATTCCACACTGGGAATCAGAGTTGAGCCAAGAGCGCTCCCGCTGAATAGGGCAAAGAAGAGCGAGATAGGCAAAAAGCGAGGCTCATTGAAGTTACTCCGGCGGCGCTTTTTCCCTAGGGACCGGTATTCGAAGGGACCTGTAGGCGAAGCCCCCGGCATGTCTCAGGTGCTGCGTCGGGAAAAGTGGAGTCAGTGGCGGTGGAGGTGTGTGTGTGAGAGATGCTCTTTTAGCAGCTTAGTAGGGGAAGCGCGGGAACTGGCCGCTTCTTGCAACAACTCAGCCCAGGAAAAAAAAGGGGGAGGGCTGAGAAACTCCTCCGCGCTTCGCTCAGCGGGAAGAGGAAGCGCGGCGTGGGTGGAAAAAAATGGCTTTCAGACACTTGGAGGTGAGATGATGCTCTCCCTTTTAACGGGAGGAGTAGCCAGGTGAAACTAGGACTCACTCCCTCTCCTCCTCCCCCAGGGAGGCCCGTACTTTCTTGTCTGCTTTCTTTTTCAGAACCTAAGGTCTCCTATGGCTATGTTTATGGACTGGGTATCTCTTCTTTATATAGGCAGACTTCATTCTTCTTTTAGAAGTTCTGTTAACTGACATTGGCACCGAGGCCTAAGTGGGGGAAATTAGTAAGGAAGGGTTTCAGGCCACATGCAATGTGACATTCGCTTACTCCCCAAGGAATTCTGAAAGGCATTGCTGCTGTTCTTTAAGCAAATAGTCAAGAGGTGGACTGTGGCACTTTAGGTCTGAGGGAATCTGAGATTTCTTCCTGTCCAGACCACTAGCCACCATCTGCCCCTGCGTAAGATAAAGGCATGCATGACCCAAAACTGATCATATGGTTTCCCCTCAGTGTTCAGTCACTGAAACTGAACTGGGGGAGGGGGGGGCACTATGCTTTCCTGAGAAAATTAAGCATCTAACATGTTGGGTTATCCTGTCACACTGTCTTTTCTGTGTGGTTTTGTCAGAGGAGAAAAAAACCCCTATCTTCCCTTTTTAGGAAATCAACATAATAAAAGAATACATTGCTTTGTCCTAGTGGCATTTTGAGATCCTGCCATCTGATTTTTGAAGTAAGTTTGGTATTGGTGCAAGTGTGTGGTGCAGATTTGATAGGATTTATCTTCCACCCACCCCCATTTTCTGATAATGACTTGGTTTGACTCGATTGGTTCAAAGGTGTCCCTTTTAAAAAGAAAAAATTCTGCTTAGAGCCCTTAGCAGAAACTTTAGGGAACTCCACTGTCAAGAATAAATAAAAGAATTCTTCAGTACTTGCAAAAGACTTCAAGAGAAAGTTGCTGTTCATCTTTCAGTGTCTTAGAAGAGTTCTCCTAACTTTTTCTCAGCACACATTGATATTATTAAAATTATAGTTTTGCGTGTTTAGGAAGATTTTAAAAAAGTTCTTACTTTTCACTTTCAAGTTTTGGAATTGGTTTAATTTGATACTAGATGTGTAAACTATTTAAAAATTACAATTGCTCTTTAGTCTGTTTCAAGGGCATGGAGTGGATAAATATGTAGAATGCCTTTTCTTTAGCTGAACTTATTAGCCTGGTTTTTCATAAGCAACCCAATACATAACCCTTTTATCAATTTTTTTAGAAACTATTAACATCGTAGAAGGGATCCCTTAGATATCTGGATTAATTAGTGATATAATTATGTAGAAATGATGCTTTTTGTATGAAGCCTAACTTCCTTCACTGAGAAAGCGTAAAATTATATCAAAGGTACACATGAGATTTTCTCAGTATGTTTTCACAGTATGTAAGATTGCAACCCTTTATGCCTACATTTGCAAATACTATTGAAATCACTGTAATTCTTAACTTTCATATGCACATGTGATCAGGCTATGCACATAACCCTTTTAAACTATATTATTATTGCTGTTATTAGAGTACTATAAAGTTAATGCTTAAGAAATCCAATCTTGAATATTCCGATTATTATCAAGATTTGTTTTATACAGAGTAAGTCAAATATTACAAAAATATTTTAAATTTAAAACTGAGAACATCTATATATTTGTTAATAGAATGTATTACTATCGAGTGTAATGCATGCATATGTTTTATATTAATATTACTTGAAATATTTTTCTTAGAATAGTAGGTGATAAAATGTACCTAGTTATGATGACAGATCAGTGAATAAATATCAGATTAATATAAATGGCTCACAAAATGATACTGTTGAAATAATATTTTAATTATTAATCTGATTGTTAGCAGTTTTAGCACCAACTGACAGTTTGGGATGTCTTACAAAATAACACAAGTAATGTGTCAACAAAATTGTACAGCTTTGTTTAGATGCATTCTTTGTAGAATAAGTATGAAAATTGAATACTTACTGATTTACTAACCTTTTTATGTTTATGTTGTAAATTGGAGTGAAATGTCAGAAAGTACTGTTACTTTAAATATTACATTTCATTTAAAACAGTACATAAGTTGGTTTACTACTGTAATTTTTGTCATAAAATCAAGGTTGAATAGATTTCATATTAAAAAATTACTGTTATAAAGACATTACAGAGATCCCTGCCACTTCCTTTACATTTCCTTTGGTTTATATTACCTAGTAAAGTATCCTTGTGAAATCAAGTCACTTTTCACTATGTTCAGCCATCTGCTTAGATACTAATTTCTTCTTGAATAAAAACATGGGAGGCAAAGTAGATTAATGCCCTTAGTTTACACACAAGTCAGTATGAGTGTACAATTCTTAAAATACTTTAACACATAGATATTTTTTCTTTCAGTAATATTGCTGGATTCTAAAGCACAACAGACAGAGTTGGAATGGATTTCTTCTCCTCCCAATGGGGTAAGCATACCATTGAAATCAAAATCCCAAATCAAAATGAGTAGTTTAAATGAACTTGTTCAAAATTCCATGAAGAAAACTTATGATGAAAAAAATTCTGCTGTGAAAAGCATTGGGGTTCAGATATAAACTAATGTATATATTTTCTTAGCTGTTAAAAGCCTTGACCTGCGGCATATCTCAAAGAACTTTTTTAACCTTGAATAATATTATTTCAATTTTCATTGTTAAAACAACTTTACTGTTTATAATGTTGAACATTATTTGTATCATTCTATGTAATTAATGTATAATTACATTCTATTAATACATTATTAATATTTCAGGTTCTTAAATATTATTGTAAAGTTTCTAAATTCAAAGCCAATTTTGTTGGTTTTAAGGCAGAAATTTGTATGTTTAATTCACATTTTTTCAAAGCAAGGTTATTTTGCTGATTTCTGAAAATATCATAAATAATTGTTTCATTATTGATTTAAATAATTAACTTTCAGACTTGGAACTCATTTATTTTTAGGCTTCAGTTCTTAATATTAAAAAAATTGTACGACCCTTGTAATGAAAGGACAATATAATTTTGAATAATATATAATTATTTCAAAGATTATTTAAGTAGCTATGACATGACTGAATGCATTAGTTTTAGAAACTGCAGTCAAATATATATATTATTTTCTAAATTATCTCTGAAGCTTGATTATTTTAACTGATTTCTATTACCTATCATTTAGAGTAGTTCATATTAATACAAGTTTTACATAAAAGTTTATACAATAAAGCCTTTAATCTGGCACTTATAAGGAAATGTAGAACCAAAAGTGAATTCTGAGTGGGGATATAGAAGTGTGACAAATCCTGTAAATAAAAAGAAGGAAAACTTGAAAGTCTGTTAACTAAAAAAGAAAGATCATAAAATCAATCCAGGCACTGGGTGAAAACAAGTCTAATGGTTTTTGGAATGTATAAAATGTTAGCTGAATGCTCAAGATGAGAATTAACTTAAAGTATTAGCTCTTCAAACGGAAGGAAGTCTTTTAAAAAGAGATTTAGAACAATTTAAGAATAAATGGTAATAGTCCAGCTTTGAAACAATACAAGCTTATACGTGGTTCAAAGAGTAGGAGGTAAAAAAGTTGAAAAGTAATCCAAATATAAATCAGGGATTGGTAGTGCCTGATAATTGACAATTGTTATATACTCTATTATATATATATTATATATAAAAGTATAATATATATTTTAGGTGACCAAAATGATGCAATGAAGGAGATAGTTAAACCACTGGGAGTTTTTTTCAGATTTTTTGTTATAATTTAGTAAGAGTTTATTGATTTTTTAAAAAAATATTATTTTAAAATATTAAAGTTATTATAATACTTTCCCCATAGTTTGGTAACATTTGGTTGTGGGAGCTGCAGAAGATTTGGAAGATTTCCATTCATCCAGGGCATATGCTATATAGGCAACAGTTCCTTATTGTTTATATTACACTTACCAATATGTCCTATTAAAAACCAATGATCTGATTAATGGTTTGTTTTAATAGGCTTTCCATGGATAATACACCTCAGTAAAGAAAGAGTCGCTATACCTTTAGCATGTAAAATCTATATATTGTGCTTAGGCAGGCTTTCCTTTAATAGTTGCATTCTTTGATTTATTAATAGTTAAGTGACAAGAATGAGCATAATTTTACTGCCTATCATAGTTTATTATTTATTAAGAAATCAGGATTAATGTCTAAAACACTTAGCTCCTTCCCTATCCTGGTACTGATGTTGCCTTTGTTTTCTTTTCCACCATCAATTACAACTGTATTTGATCAATAATGATTAATCAGCAGTAGTTAAAGTTGGGATTATGAAAGTATTTCATATAAATTGGTGAAGAGATAACCTGGAAAATAGCCATCATTATCAATGCTTATGTTAATGTTGCAATGGCAGTAATGGCATTAAGTAAGCTTTCCTTATTGCTTAAATTACAGGTTCAGAGTCCTAAATAATCAACTGAACTTGCAAGACATGTAATGTTTAGGACATAATGTAAAATTTACCAAACATTTTTTTTATTATTATGCTGCACAATTTTCAGTGGTATATCAGGTAACAACTATTAAACTAATACCAGCAAAACGTTTGTAAATATAATTCAATTGAACTCTTAGATTCATATAGCTATTTTGAAAACTAACCTTAAAAATAGTTAAATATTTGCCATTTTTAGTAATATAACTTCAGTTCGTTTATATTAGAATGACATCTATTGAAGATTTGAGATTTATTCGGGTAAATTTGAAGTATAAAACTGATTTTAATGTCAGTTAAAATTATTACATTTTATTTGAAAATAGATTATTTCAGTTTAAAAAGTTTAATCATGTTACATATAAATCATCCGGAATGTTATGATTGTGCTGTGGCTCATCCAATATGGCATTTCATAATTTCGGGCTGTTTCAGGAAAAAAATAGTTACAAAAGTGAATTATAGGAACCTTTTCTCATGTGAATTTACTAAAAAATTGCCAAGGTTCAATTAGCTATTTTTTCATATTTTGGACAAATTACTTTTACTAAGAACAAGAGTAATTTTGCTTATGAATTAACAATCTCATTACTGTTTATTTATTTCTTCAGGGAAAAAAATAGCTGGGCTATATTCAGTTGTTTCTTTAATGATAGAGAATTCTATAGTGGGCACCAGTTGGGTTGTGAGCGGCAGTTTGGCGGAATATGACAGAGAGCAAAGGAAAGTTTTGTTCCATGAACTCCATTTATGTAAAGTTAAACATGAGTCCATTTAAGTGGAAATAATATGGACCAGGAAGCTGAATGGGTCAATTGAAAGACTAAAAATCTCCCATGAATCAATAATTTAGATATTGGCTAGTAAATAAAATGGATAAATAGAGAATAAAACAATTAAATCAGAAATGCTTGTCTTTGTGGTTAAGAGTTTATGTGAAAATTTACTATTTAGATGGTTTTTTTTCCCTAAGGGGGAAAAACAAAATTACAATTTTTTAAAAAGAAACTTGATAACTGATTTTACATCAATGTTAAATTTCTGACATTACAGGTAGAATATCACATTTCTTGCATGGAAGAGAACATTTTGAGGGTTCATTATTTTCATATATCCCAAATTGATGCAATAGAAAACATTCATTGATAGAATTTTATGTATGTATGTACAGATGTTAATCAAAGGCTCCAATAAAATTTACCATGCCATACAATCAATTGGAAACCTATTGTTTTTGGAGCTGGCCAGTAGAGTTCCATGTGGTTTTTTTCGCTACCGAATGGGTTTAAATTTTAGTCCTTATAAAATACAGTTAAGATACTATAGAACAATTGGAATGGGTTTGAATACTCAGCTGAGTTTTTAAACAACCCTTCTTAAGAAGCAGGTGGAAAATGAAATAAATTTTCTTATGTTAAGCCACTTATTTTAAACCTGGGCCTATGCAGCAATAATAGATTGCCTCAATGTTAGAATGCAACCCACTGTTTAGAGAATTGCTAATGCAACATTTTGGAAGTTCTTCCACATTGACCATACTGCTGTCTATGCAGTATGCTAATTTCATATTTTAACATTTTATTTTATTTACAGTCTTTTTGTAGGGTGGATAGATACTGTGATCACCATATTGGTTGTTCACACTAGAATTAACATTTCAAATTAGGGATGCTTAATACTTGCCACAGTTACATCTGCTCTCTGCCTATAAATTTATTCTATTAGGCATTGGATCATATCATTCCCTTCCATTTTTAAATAGTTTCTCATGCCATGCTAAAAAAATGTAAGCTGTTAAAACATATGCTCTGGTCACCAGTAGTCAGAAAAAGAAGCCTTGATGGCACATAATTTTGTACTTGTATATTTATTGTCTAATTTTTCTTTATTAGAAAAGTTTATCTTCATATGGATAACTAATGCCTTTATGTTCCAGTGGGAAGAAATTAGTGGACTGGATGAAAACTACACACCTATACGAACATACCAGGTATGCCAAGTCATGGAACCCAACCAAAATAATTGGCTGCGGACTAACTGGATCACGAAAGGCAATGCACAAAGGATTTTTGTAGAACTAAAATTCACTCTGAGGGATTGTAATAGCCTTCCTGGAGTCCTGGGGACATGTAAAGAAACGTTCAACTTGCATTATTATGAAACAGACTATGACACTGGAAGGAGTATCAGAGAAAGCCAATATGTAAAAATAGACACTATTGCGGCTGATGAAAGCTTTACCCAAGGTGACCTTGGGGAGAGAAAAATGAAACTTAATACAGAAGTGAGAGAGATTGGACCTCTGTCCAAGAAAGGATTCTATCTTGCATTTCAGGATGTAGGGGCTTGCATTGCTCTGGTTTCTGTCAAAGTATACTATAAGAAGTGCTGGTCCATTATTGAGAACTTAGCAATTTTTCCAGACACAGTAACTGGGTCAGAGTTCTCCTCCTTAGTTGAGGTCCGAGGAACCTGTGTCAGTAGTGCGGAAGAAGAAGCAGAAAACTCTCCTAGAATGCATTGTAGTGCAGAAGGAGAATGGTTAGTGCCAATTGGGAAGTGTATCTGCAAAGCTGGCTTCCAGCAAAAAGGAGACACGTGCGAACGTAAGTAGAAAACATATTTACATAGTTACTTTTTTTTGTTACTGTTTTTAACAAATGCCTCTTTAATGGAAGTGTTGCTTTACTTAATTCATAGAAGCCAGAAATTAGAGTGTCTGACACTAAAGAAACAAATTCTGTTCGGGAATGGAAATCAATAATTGGATGTTGCATTTAGAAAAGCCATTAAAGTAACTGTCAAACTAAACAGTAGTTTACCTTTCCTAATGCTATTACATACAAGCAGTCACATAACATTTTATAAGAGATAGGCCAAAAAAGCTATTTAGTACTTAATGATTCTTTAAAATAACATTTGAGAAAAATGTGTCTTGCAGAGAGGGTATCATTAATAATCCAAGGATTACTTGCAGTATATTCAGTAGCTAATTTGGGAAACTGTGGGGAAACTTTTAAAAATATAATGTGTTTCTGAAAACCAGCTCAGAATGTAGTATTGATAGGAAAGTTAAGAATATGTAGATTTTTTTAAAAAAAGAAAAGTAAAAGGAGCACAATAAATAGTTTCTTTAAACACTCATATCTGAAATCTTGGAATATAACTCAGGGCTGAAAACAGGCAGCAGTAGAATAGTATAGAAAACAGGCAGGTTTTCCCCTTTTATTTTTTGCAGCCTTGACATGCTGTAAAAGTTTAGATGATTTCCTGAGGATTTTGAATTAAGACTTAGGAATTGCAAAATATAGAAAGACATTTCTTTTCATCTGCAAAACCACTTCTATCAGTGGAACCAAATTATTATGGGATCCTATTCTTTGTCTGGAAGAAGGAGATAGAATTTGATCTGAAAGACCATTTTCAGAAATTACAAGTTCATAAGTTGTGTATAGATACTATTTGTCAAAGACCAACAAAATGTTGACTTTGTGTATGCAAGGGGCGCAGATACACCCTTTAAAATAAACATTCAGTTTTATTAGATAGGCTGGGGGCTGCTTTCCAGGAAATACCAGACTAAATTGAATATATAATAATGGGTTTGATTAGTGTTGCCATGTATGATTTTTTCTTTCTGTAAAGAGAAATTTAATTTACATTAAAACATCAATTTGATAACTTCTGAAAGTCATAGACAGCCGAGGTCTTGGCTTTTGAACTTCTGTCAAAGGTTATGGTAAACTACAGTGAAAAGTAGATGTTTCATTAGCTATTTACCATTTGGTCTAACTGGTGATGGAGGAGACAAGTAGGACATTTTCAGGGAAGTTATCTGTCATGAAACTTATTTTCTGTGACATATGGGTAGTCCTCTTTTAGCAACCACAATTAAGATCGGAAACTTGGTAAGTGGAATTGTAACACTGCTTATGACCTTATTTCAGCTTTTCTTTTTTTATAGACCAGCAAGGTCATAAAATGCAAGGATTGATAATAAAATTTACTTTTTCATCACTACTATAACTGCAAATGGTGACTAAACAAAGCAGTTGCTAAATGAGGACTTCCTGTACTGCTGCTGGCTTTCTTCATTTTTGCTTTTCAAACTCAAACACTCAGACAAATTTGTTAGCATTGGGTAACAGCTAAATATTAAAAAGGATATTTCAAATATTGAAAAGCTACCCATGCAAATTAGTTCTATGTCTACATCTTGATTCTGCTTAAAACATTTGCATAATGCTGTGTGTTCATCAGATTTCATGATGAGAGTTAGGCTTTCCCATTCAATCTTTAATCTTTTTTAAAAAATGATTTTGCAGTCATCAAAATAATGTATAATGGCACTTTAAACATTATTGTTTAGGAAAAAAACTTCTTAGAATTAAAAGTTAAAGCAGAAGATTGATGGAGATAGAGCTGTTATGATTAGAATTCAAGTAAATTGTTTATTAAATAAGGTTCTTAATTTTAAACTTCAGTGATGTTAACTGAAGCATTAAATGATAACTTGCAGTTGAGTGTCTCTCTTGTGTTCATTTTGTAAGAATACTTCTCATGCCGGCTTGCTGCCAGAGAAACTGCTAAAAGAATATATTCTGTTAGAAGTGTTCCAGAATCGAGGGGGGAGGGGTTGCTATCATTTCTGTTCTTTCAAAATGGTAAAAGTTTCAAAATGAAGTTTTATTTTACATTTGTTGTGAGAAATACATGATTAGTAACTACTACCTATATTAAAAATGTAAGCTGACAAAAATTTGAGGCACATATCTTTCATTAATTCTTTGGCTCTGATACTTAAGACTTTCTCAGTTGATAGCATTAATGTTTAAACAGGTGGTGACAAATGGATACTGTATAATGATAGCATTCATGGTGAAACTGGTAGTTTGAGACAATCATAGGATCAAATTTGTTATTACTATTAATTCAGTGGAATATTTTGTTTTTGTAAAACTTTGTAGAACACATCCAAAAATCAAATTGTTGTGTGATTTTTTTTAGTCTTTAATTGATTTGTAAGCTTTGCATTTTATATATAATATTTTCACTCTCATATAAAATATTTATGGATCATGTAAAAATGAATGTTTGCACTGTAGTTCAGACTCTGACATTTTAATTTCCATATACATTTACCCAGATCTACATATATTTTCAAAGCAGATTTTTGAATTTGCAAAATTAATAATATATTCTGAGAAAAAAACACACACACCCAAAGAGCCTGATTTAACCTTCTCCTCCTCCCAAAAAGAGTAATTAATATCTTAACTTTTGATGTTGCGAAATATAATGTTATCCCTGATCCTAGATGGATTACAAAAGAAAATCTTTTATTTGTAATTTCTTTTTATGAATTAGCTAATAAGTAAAATGAGTCTAAAACTCAAGTACATTTCAATAAATGATATATATATTTGTGTGTGTGTGTGCGCGTTTAGGATAGTTGTTCAGAGAATTAGTTTTGTGATACTCTTATTTAAATATTTATAAATTGCAGATTACCAAATATTCTAAGGTAGTTTCTAAACTATATGAATAATATCAAACTAAAATATAAAATATATTTGAAAATCCTGGTTAAAAAGCATATTTTCAAAATTTATTTGAAAGCTTTGTTACAGGCTTAGAACAGCATTAATTGTTATGTTTTCTAAAGGAAATGTGATCTTTCAGCAAAAAAGGAACAGCTAAAATTAATTACATGATTCCAACCTGTCTCCATATAAAGTCACCAGCAACCAAGCAAAGGTGTGTGGAATATTAATAAATAATAAATATTGAACAAATGTTAATGTACTCAGGTAGCTCAGATGTAACATTTGTTTTATTCCCACGGTTTTGTATGTCATTAGAATCAAATCAACAGATGTTAATGTTGCTACAGTATATTTTTCTAGGATGCTGTTGTGTTATATAAATCATTGCTGGGTAAAATGTGTTATAGTATGCAGATCTAGAGAGCATTAGCTTGTGTACCACAGCATTTACACAAATTTAACCATTTTGCATATAAAAACATTGTGAGATGAAACTTAAATTTCACATTCACTGAAAGTATTGAAGGGAGTAGATATTCAGAAAAGAGAATTTTTCTGTCTTTGATTTATCTATGAAATTGCAGCTTCTGATATATATTCTATCATATTAATTGTGCTGTTTTGTCTCTTGTACTTAAACCTTTAAGGGTTTTAATGGCCAAATATGTATAAGCTATACATGGGATAATTGTAGAAAAAATTTTGCCGATTTTTTTTTCAAATGCAAATTAGAACTTTTTGTTTAGTATTGCTAAATACTAAATAATAAGATATGCACTCTAATTTCTTGGACTTTTGCTGTCCGAAGATGTCTCCGTGGTCATGTGACCAGCATGTCTAAATGCCGAAGGCGCATGGAACGCTGTAACCTTCCCACCAAAGTGGTCCCTATTTTTCTACTTACATTTTTTTACATGCTTTCGAACTGCTAGGTTGGCAGAAGCTGGGACAAGGAATGGGAGCTCACTCCATTAGGCGGTGCTAGGGATTTGAATCGCCAAACTGCTGATCTTTGTGATCGACAAGCTCAGCGTCTTAGCCATTGAGCCACCACGTCCCTTATATATAATCAATAGAAAATTCATAAAAATTGTTTTAAAAAAAGAAATGATACATACAGTATCTTTCCCTTCCTCTTTCTCTCTCTTTCCCTCTCTCTTTTTTAGTGAAAGGGTAGGAAAGAAATGGCACCATTAAATTAGAAGGAGCTTACCTAATATGAATAGATTAATGTAAGATAGACATATTTCTCTTATTGATAATAGTAGTGTTTCTAGAAGACATTTCTGCAAATGTAATTGTCAAATAAATTGAAATTTGGGGAAATACTGTGCCCTAAGAATACTTTCTCGCTGGTAGAACTCTCATTGTACTATATTCTATAATACATAATTAACATAAAGAATATAACATTAAAATTAATGAATTGTTTTTCTTGAATAAAAAACCCGATACTCTATTCTTTTGTTATTTAAAAATGAAAATAATATTAAGTTTCTCATACACAGTTACAAAATACTAGGCTATTCATGACCCATTGGGTCATTATTTTAGTTGTGTCATCATTTCACAGATAATTACTTACCTACACAGATCAACAGAATGACCATGGTTGGGCAAAAACGCAATAGAAGAGAGAGCAATTTCCATATTTCTTCTGGTTTCCCTACTGACTTTTCTTGTGGAAAGCTTGTAGGGAAAGTGTCAATGGCAGGGAAAATAGCAACATGCTGGATAAATCTCCACACCCAGGCACCGTCTCTCCAATCTCTCTGTGCACCATATTGGGCACTTGCATATCCTTGTGCACCTTCCCCAACCCATATAACAACTTGGTTGCACCCTCCCTCACCTGTGCTGCATTCTTGTGCACTTTCCCAGACTTACACCCTTGTGATCTTGCCCAACTGCTCTACACTTGCACACCGTTGCTGGCCATTGCCATATCTCTCAGACACCCTCTTACCTCCCCACCCAACAACATCCACTTAGATGCCTGCTGGCTTGGACTGCAACCCTATTTTTTAAACAGGCTGGCCTGGCCCAGTAACTGTGTTTCGGTTTTTAATTCAATTTTAATTGGGGTTTTATTAGTTTTAATTTTTAATTGAATCCCTTGGATGGACACAGCCGGACCAAATTGTTTAATGTATTTTTAATTGTATTTATTGTATATTTATTGTGTGTTTTTAGTAGGCTGTACACCGCCCCGAGTCCCTTTTTGGGAGAGGGAGCGGTATAAAAGTTTAATTAATAAATAATAAATAAACTTCCCACCAGCTTCCCCACTGACTTTGTACTTCGCTTGGGGGAAACAGGAAGTTTTGAAAATGATTATCAAGTGACCACAGCAGTACATTGATGTTGGTGGCTAGAACTTTTTCAAATTTCAATCCCATGGGAGTAATGGGTCCTGGATTTGGGGCACATTCTGTAAGTTTGAAAATTTGTGGCACTTTGGTTTGACAATAGCCACCCTGTAATGTATTGGTTCATCCAGTTGAAGGTTACAAACAGACAGACAAAAATGTTTTAGTAATATAGAGATTTCATATATTTAAAAAAAAAATTCAATGTGCATGAAATTAACTTGGGCATTTCTGTTTTACTTCTTTTAATTTAAGCTCTTTGCTCCTTGTCTTGTCTGAACAATTTTCAACAATTCTGCTCCCTCTTGCATGTGAGAGCTCTTAAGATTTTTTAGAATATTTTAGTTAATAAAGAATTTTATTCCTATAGCTAATTAGTTAGCAGAATGGATGTACCTTCTGTGTCTGAACTGGGGAGGTACAGTTCTGCTCTTTAATGCCAACCAGAAAAAAGAAAAAGAAATGTGTATTCTGAAACAGGATGCTTGAAAGAATCAACTTGGACCATGCAAATTGCAATATACAGTATATGAAATTAGATTTTGGGATACCTCCTTAAAATGTGTAGTTGTCAAGGGACATTTTACAGACTTAGAAATTTGGTTTTTACATGGAACTAACAGATCTACATCTATACAAAGAACCTGCATGCACATATAAATGGCATATAATTTGTCTTTATGATGTTCTTGTGCTATAATAATACTGTCTTATGTTATTCCATGTTCAGACAGTATAGGAATATTAACTAT
The DNA here is from genome assembly GCA_023653725.1 of Bungarus multicinctus. Taxonomy (NCBI): domain Eukaryota; kingdom Metazoa; phylum Chordata; class Lepidosauria; order Squamata; family Elapidae; genus Bungarus; species Bungarus multicinctus. The sequence goes on from CM042836.1 coordinate 108,619,374, forward strand.
TCCTCCTCTTATTTCTCTCTGTTTAGTATTGCTTATTTTCCTTTTAATCAACGGAATGTTACATTCAGTAGTTCTTTACAGTTCCAAGTTCATAATTGCAACATAACTTATCAAAACATTCATTTTTCTCTAAAAGAGTCAGTGCATCAATTTTCCTTTAAATACAAATTGTGTTAAATATTTTACTCATTTTATATTATATTAAATAGAAATCCTCATATTTGTAATACTATGACTATTATTTTATAGAAAATTGTTTTAAATTTAAAATAATTTCAAAAAGGTTTGCTATAAATATAGGTACATATACTTTTAAATAAGTGTATTGTATCTGTGTGTTTGTGTGTGTGGATTATGATGCATTGAACTAAGTGGCAGAGAGCCAGTACCGTATGGTTATGTTACATTTCTTACTAGAAACCAGGAGATCATGAATTGGATGATCTCACTCTCAGCAGTAGGAAGAAGGTAGTGACAAACCATTGAAATTATTTCCAAAAAAACCTGATGGATTTATCCAGGCTGTTTCCATGAGTCAAGACTGACTTGAATGCATTTTTAACATGTTTGTTTGCTACCTATCTTTCCACAAGGTGACCCTGGATGGCATACAAGGTTATATATAAATTATGCCTAAAATTATGGCAAAAATATGGAGAGGGAGGATTCAGAGTGTGCAGGAGGCGAGATGGGATCTGCTATTGGTCAATCAACCACCTCCAGCCTGATGCTCCTCCCAAGCCAAATATATGATCTTTGTGTTTTGCTTTTATTGTGTCCCCCCTGAAATAGAATGATAAATGCAATAAAATGTTTGTTGAATATGGACATATTTGGTATTAAATCTGAAATGTTACGAATTGATCTATTTTCATATTGATGTGCTGCAAGTGATAAAGTGTCATTTCTATAAGTTAGTTACTTACTGAATGACTTTAGTGGCTTTTGAGAAGTCAATATTTCCAAGTTTTCCAGCATAACATGAATAGATGTAAAGCCTTCACTAGTTATTGTAAAAGTCCAGAGGAAGCATTTGGGAGTTTTATAAGGGAACGTCCAACTTTTATTTTGAGGAGAAAGCCCTTCTTGACTTCCTCTCATCTCACAGTAAATAGGAAGAGACACACAACGGCTGCTATATGCTCTAGTAAAAGAGAGACATTATTCTGACTTGACAGTCAATAGGTAAGAATAGCCATTACTATGAACACATTATGGAAAATAATGTGAGATATGCTTGGTAGAAAAGGATTTGGGAAGGAGACAGTAATGATTTTCAATTGTTTGTTCTTTTTCCTATTAAACACAATTATTTTGTCACTTTATTATTTTTCAGATCCATATTTCTTGCTGCAATTTGCTGTATTATTATAGTATATATAGTAAATCACTCAGTCTTCTCCAATGCTATGTGGAAAAGTGAATGTTCACCATATAGTTTTTAAGTATACACCAGTGGTTCCCAAACTTTTTCAGTCCACCGAAAGCTCTACTTTCCGACATGCCTGCGGGGGGTGGCGTCTCCAGCGGCGGTGGCAACATGTTGAGAAGCTCTACTTTTGCTTCCTCAACCCTGCCCTGTACCGGCTCCAGGAAAGAGGGAACAGCACTGCCCTCTACGATGTGAGTGCCCTGGTGTGGGGTGGGGAACAGCTTGGGAGCCTGATCCGTGGCGGGAAGGCAGCCTGTGAACTTGCTGTCAAGTACGGCAACTACAAAGAGGGACGGGCTTGGCTGAGCGGGATCCTAGATATTGTGCATGTGGTCAAAGCCCCCCTTTCTCTGCCTCCCTCTAGGTGATCCACGGATGCCATTGACTATTGCAACAGAGTGGTGCAAGGGGCTCAATGGGGTGAGCCTGTGGAACTGGCACCTCAAATGCCCCCCTGCCACCTCTTTTTTTTTTTTTAATTAGATTTATATGCCGCCCTTCTCCGGAGACTCAGGGCGGCTTACAGTCTATGGAGCACCATGCTAGGTGCTCGGCAATAGCCTTCATTCCATTGTATATGCCTGCTTATTACTAGGGCTTTTTGGTCCCCCCAAGCGGCATTTTTACAAAGTCAGCTTATTGCCCCCAACAATCTTGGGTCCTCAATTTACCTACCCCGAGAGGATGGAAGGCTGAGTCAACTTTGAGCCTGGTGGGATTCGAACCTGCACTAATTGCAGGCAGCTTGCACTAAGTGCTAGATGATTAACAGCCTGCACCACCAAGGCCCTAAGCGCCCCTAAGACATCCCACTGTCCCCCAGGAGGCAGTACCACCCACTTTGGGAACCACTGGTATACACCCTATGCATTTCCATGCTATTCTGTTATATAGTGTTAATTAGGCTAAATAAAGTTAAAACAGAAGAATGGAATAAAACATAGTGTGTCCAATTTCAAGGAATTTGGAATCATCTGTTATTGATTATATCAACAGTTGTGATACTCAATTTTTAATTACTTTCACAGAACAAAATAACCAAAATATACTGTAGTTCATGATATTCCTTTGTGATTCCCCCCCACACACTTTTGACATTAAGGAACATCTTTTCTATTTATGTCTTTATGTGATATTTTAATTTTTCAATGCTGTGTTCTTTCATTGTATTTCTGAACTGTCTGTTCTGAACTGATGGAAAAACCTTAGTAAAAAAATTATCAGTGAACAACTGGATTATGTGAAGTAAAATGAGCAAATGTAGATGAGAATTTTGTATACTAATTTTCTTCCTTTTTAAATGAAGGAACTTCACAAAATTAAAAAAAAATGTTCCAAATCAGATCATTTCACAGTAAGAAGTGAATTCAATGAACAGAACCCTACTTACTGCAACAAGTACAATGGGACATTAATACTCATTGTTAATTGGTTCTGGGAGGCTATAAGTACCAAAAATGATGAGGACTGGACTATTTTTTCACATAAGTAATCACGGGGATGTAGTGAGTTACAAGGCAGCTGACACCAACAAATTCTAACTTGTGCATTGAGTATCAAACAATGAGTACTGGGACAAAATGTTTGCAAGAATGCAAATATCAAATTTGATGAGTTTCAAAGCAGTTAAGTATCAAGGTACCATTGTATGGTTGCAAGGATTTTTATTTCCTGAAAACTACTGTTACATGTAATCTAATTGTGGATCATTAAAATGTCAAATGCTTCATTAGTGTTACACAGAATGGACTTTGGGCTGAACCTCTAGTGTAGCAGTTTCCCAAGGTTTCCCAAGGCTTTTGTTCCAGATTTTCTTCTGTTGCTGATATATGGCAAAACAACAAACAATATCAGTAGTATCTCTGGAACTCTTAAGAACTCCAGAAATATTTGCTCATAGGAATTGCTTAGAAAACAAAATGGTCAGGGCAGATAAACTGAAATGATACAGAACATTGATATATACAGGACTACTAAGGATAGTAGAGAAGAACCTTATTAATTTGCTCTAGAGTGAATGAGTTTCAAGATTGTCGCACTTTGTAACCACGCAGCCAATATGATGCTCTCCACAAGTTGGAACACAGAGCCTGACCAATTTGAGTGGAGCGCTGGGGTAGGGAACTGGTAAAAGAAAGAATGAATTTGAAAAGGGGCTACATTTTTAACAGAAAAAAAATCAGATATTTTCTGCCAATATACCGCAATGGTAAGAGAAGAGCCAATATGTATGACAGTGCATTCAGATTTAGTAAAATCTGAATGCACTATTACACATTTTCATCATAATATTGACTCTTCTCTTACCATTGGGGTGGCATATTTTGGATCCATTCATGGTGACTATATACAGTGGAATCTTATCAAATATCTTTGGCAGTGGGACACAAAATATAAATATGTTTGTCAAGTTTTAAGTTTTTTTAGGAATTTAAATTATGTATAACTTTTTCATATTATTGTTCAATTATTATTGTTCATATTATTTGCTAATACAGTATAATACAGTTTTTTGTAGTTCTGAATTATGTAGATGTTACATTGAACAGAGTACTTCTTCCTAAGATTGCATGTTTCATATATTGTTTTTTCTTTGTTTAAAAAATTGCACATTTAAACAAGGCCTATTATATCTTTAAAAAACTGATCTCCCCTACCGTTTGTTTAGAACATTAGAACATGCCAATATTCCAGGAGGTTAAATAATAATACTACTGACTTGTCTTATGTATGTGGCCTTTCCTCTTCAAAATAAAAGTACTCATATTTTTTACAAATGGTGTGTAATATAAAGTTTTGTCCTAAGTTGTCTATGTAGATTGTTTAAAGTAATTAAGGTAGCATAATTATACTTAGGGTAGGAGTCATAGTTACCTTGGAATTTGGAATATAAATTTTCATGTCAGATGTGTTCAATAGCAAGATTGTATTTCCTATATTGGAAAACTAAATACAATTGCATACAGAATGTCTATGGAGATTCTCAGTCATCCAGCTCATGGTTGACCCAAAGATGCTTTTTGAAGAAGCAACTGGACTATCTGGTTTTTCTTTGAAGATGTTTCATTTCTCATCCAAGCTTCTTGGATGAGAAGTGAAATGTCTTTTTTGAAAACAAGAAAGTCCAGTTTCCTCTTGAAAAAGCATCTTTGGAACAGTTGCATACAGAGAAACTTGCTGTATCCTTAACATATACAATAACATTCAATTTTCCTTTCCTATGATATTCCTTTTATCATCTCTGTACTGCATAAAAGAAAATACAGGTCTTTGTTTTTAATGTTAGATTTTGGAGCTATATACTTGAATGTTTATATTTAATTTTAGAAGATACATCACATTCATTATTAACTAGCTCTGAACCAATAACATACATCAGATGCTTGTCAAAAACTGGAGGTTAGGAAAATATTGACATTGATTGATGGATATGCCATGTCACTACATACATCATTTGGGCATGAATATACTGACATCGTTTGGGCATTGTTTGGGAGTGAATCTATTGGGTATGAATATGGGTATTTATTTGAGCATGAATCCAATGCAACATGGCTCCAGAGATTTGACAATAGTTTTTTGCCTGAGTTATCCAAGTATAAATAAAATTTGCCTGAAACTAGAAGAACATACATCATTTATAAAACCATTGTCCTCTGTTAAGAAAAATGTATATTTTACTTGGCAAATGAAACCAAACATGGAAAAATGAGAATCCAGGGTAGAAATTTAATATCTGTGAAACAGAGTAATATAGATGTGCAGAGAATATATTTGATTCTGTGTTTCAATTTTACTTTTTAAATGAAGCAAATAGGATTACCTACCAGGAATATTTTTTTTTGGCACGGACTTTGGAAAAAATGCAGTCCACAGGTACTGTGTTGTCATCATGGAACTTTCCTTCCTTATAATATAGTATTATAGTTGGCATTGGACATTTTAACCTATCAATTAAGGATCTCTCTGGATCAATTAATTATAACTTGAAAGAACTTGCACCTCTTGAGACAGCCTCTTACTGCTGTGCTTTGGGGCTAATCACTCTGTGAACATCCATAGAAATCATGCAGTGACAGTCTGCAGCTGGCCATTCACTTGCATAATTATCAGATGCTTTCAGTTCCCTGAGTCTGGTCCTCAGAACATCTTTTGAAGTCCTTAGGGACTGATTTTCCTCAGTGCCACAGGTTTCTAATTTAGGAGAATTTGCATGTTAGGCCAAGGACTATTATTACAAACATGTTAAGGAATCATAATCTTGTATTTTAGACTTTCTATTCCCATGTGAATAAGTGATCTGCAAACTATCTAAATGGCCTAGATCAACGGTCGCAACAGGCCGTGAGAAAATTTTGGTGGGCCGCAGAGAAATCTCATCCCCAGAGCACCCCACAAAGCAATTAATCCACTCCTTATCTGGTAAACCTGCCTGCTAAATTGCTATTTTTTCTTTTTCTGACCATCATCTGTTCTGCTGTACCAAGAGATTTATATTACCTAGGAAGCAGGAAATGATTGGATTTTTTGCTTTCTAGCTAGTTTTTAGATCTTCGACTCAGCACAGCCGAACCTCCCTTAAGGACTGAAGGTTTGCTTGCAAGCAAATTCAGTGCAGACTCAAAGCAAGCAAATTTGAGAGACTGAGCTAACCGATGGCAGATAGATAGATCACAGAATGATTCTGTGAGCAACTCAATCTGCCTGCTTTGCCTGATTTTGGGTAAAAGTTGCTTTTTATTAAAAAAATCAATATTTACATGCATGGTGTGTTGTGAGTTAATTTTGTGAGTTTGCTTGCTAGCAAATTTTATGAGTTTGCTTGCAAGCAAATTTTATGTGACAGACGGAGCTAGCCAATGGCAGATAGTTAGATCTTTGAATGAATCTGATTCTGTGAGCAACTGCTTTGCCTGATTTTGGATAAAAATTGCTCTTTTTTAAATAAAAATTTCAATATTTATATAAATATTTATAATATTTACATACAAGCCATGGGCAGCCAGCCACATGACCACCAAGCCACACCCACAAATTAGGCCACACCCACAGAACCGGTTAGTGGTCCCTGGGATCTAAAATTATCAGTTTGGTGGTCCCTGAGGTCCAAGGGGTTGGCGACCCCTTGCCTAGATATCTTTTCCCTTTCCAGTTAGATGACTCCGTTATACTAAGCAATGTAAATTGAACAAGGTGCCAGTGTTTTATTAATTTGATTTTCTTGCTGTATTAGCGGAATATATTAGGACTTTTTCCTTCTGTCCTCAAATTATGTAAATGATTTTACCAAGCAGGCAAACCATTTTTTTCTTTCTGTATTCTAAAAATTTTGGAATGTACTAGTAAGCTTTCATTTGCCACTTCATAATTGTTTTAATGCTTAAGAAGGTATGTAACGGTAGTCCTATAATGTTCCTGAGTGTCCCTATTGCTCTGCTAAAGGGCAAGAAAACAAAATAATGAAACTTCAAAATAACAAAATAGCAACTTCAAGGCAAATACAACTTCATTCCTAAGAGTCTCAGCTTACCTACTGCTTGTTTATTTACCTATGGTCTTGGATTAAATAGTACAGTAGTCTTGGGTAAGCAATTTGAATGTTGGAGACCAATCGATATAAAATGATATATAACAGTTTCTCTCTTCTCTTCACCCATCTACTTGCCAGTTCCAAAACTAGATTGACAAGGCCCATGGAAAATTGTTGTTGAAAGAGTCATGATCTGTTTGTGAAGAAATGAGGAAATTGAGGCCAAAGCTAATGATATGGACAAGATGGGATTGGATTCTCTGGAGACAAAATGAATTGTTACTTATGTTTTTTACCAATGGCAATGACATGACTTATGAGGATGTAATTCAAATTGTGCCAGTGAAAAGTTACTCTTCATCATGTGACATACATTGTTTCTTTTAGCTAATTCCAGTTCTCTAGTTATGCAGAAATATTTGTCAACAGAACTACATTGCTATCACATATTTAAATGGTGATGCGATGATTAGGGATATTTGCTAAATAGAACAGCTGAGGACGAATATATACGTTTAAATGTTACAGTGAAAATGCTTATTGTCAATATATGTGTATGGCAATAAAGGATTGCACATTATTTAGCCATGGAAGTGATTTAAGTTATTCATTATGACAACAAGTAATATGTATTTTCCTTCCTTTATTACTTTGTTTTGTTCTAGTTTACTCCAGGGAGTCGTCTGTCTTCATTGTTTCTGTGATTATGAGTGAAAAGATAGTTTTTGTTGCGCTAACTTTCACACCATATCTTTTCTACAAGGTAGAAGCTTTTTTTGTATCATTTGGCAAGTGAGGTGTGGTAGCAATAACAATAATAATAAAAATCTGCTTTATCTTTTAATTTGTTTCATATAGGACTATTTAGTGTCATCAGCATCCCAAATGTATTCCTAATATGAAACAGGAAGAAAATCCTGCTGCTTCCTGAACTAGTCAAGCCTTCAAATCTCCCTGGAATTTAGCAGAAGAAATCTGGGTTAGCTTTTGGAAAATTGTCAATAAATAAATAAATAAATTAGAAATACAGCATCAACCCAATAACTACAAAATAAAGTTTTATTAGTTTGAAAACTTCATTTTATTTCATCATATTCACGTGGTTATTCAGCATATGAGTGTTTGATTCCTGCTTACAATTTCCAATTTATTATATTTATGGTCTTTTATTCAATTAAAAATTATGTCAGAGTGTGTGCTATGACTGTTTTAGAATTGCTCCTTTTTATAAGAAATACTTTAACTTAAAACTTACTTCTCTTACTTCTTATTGGGCTCTGAGGTGAATTTGGTGACATTAATTTTTAAAAACATGGGCAGGGGAGGTTGGTTTTCCTTTTGTAATTTACAAATATAGAAGAATTTTTTGTGGAGTTTCTGAGAACAAAGCTTACTTGTAGGAAATTCAGATTAAGAGCACTTAAGAAGCAGATGATCTACATATGGGTTAAATTCTGCAGTCATACCACGTATCAGTTTCTTCCAGATGCCATTGGGAAACTGAGATAAATACTGAGCATTTTCTGTGTTGACATGGTGTTCGCCTGTCTGACTGCATCTTCCCAACAGACAGCACTGAAGCAATTACTAAATAAAAAGACATCTGTGCCAAGGCTTGGCTAGTCAAAGAAGGACAAACTCTTGTGTTTAAGGGTATAGAATCCAATCAATGAAAATGTCTGGACCTGTTAGTACCTAAGAATCTGAAGGCCACTGGGAAACTCCGGAGAGGGTCTTTTGTTGTACAGATAGAAAAGAGGCCCAAACAGTGACACTTCGAAGGAAAGGGGTCAGCCAGTAGGATCATCCATCTTCCTCAATGGCAGCTTTCTGTCAGCTTCTAACCCCACTCAGCAGAGGATCTAAACCTCTATTGTTGACACCAGCCAATTCTCAGCCAAGTGTAAATGAAGTTAATATTCACTGACCTTATGCATACCCGATGAAGGCCCTCAGTGTCATCTTGGAAATAATGTTATCTGACACTTCAAAAGCAAGTGCTGCCAGTTTGTGTATTTTTGTGTGTGTGCTGTGCAAGTAAGCAGAACTGTGTTGTTTAGCTATCAAATTGTTTCTCCCTTGATATATATTATCACTAAGAAAATATTTTTTACTCTGTATCAACCTAAATATAATGTAGGGTTTTGTTAGTTAGTTGGCAAGTTGCTGTTGTAGTGCTCTACAAGTATACAAGTATGCTGTACTGGTATATAATAAATGATTGTCACGGATGAAATTCTTAATAAAGAGTATGTGCTAATTCTATTAACTACATATAGCAGTTGTAAAGCTTAAATATCTGTTTAAGTACAAGCTACATTTGAACATTTTTCTCTCTGAAAGGAAGCATGCTGAAAACAACTAATGATTGTTGCTCTTATTTCTATTCATTTTTCTTCTGATTATGTAGAACCTTATTTTCAAATAAGAATGAACATAAATTAGTTTAAGAACTGAGAAACCTTTGAATAAAAACAAACTATCAAAAGTGATTTTATTAAAATTCCACTTCTTTTTTCCAAATAGAAACTTTGTAACTAATTCCTCTTATGTTCAGGATAAAATAAAAATGTAGGATATGTTGATCAGGATGGCCTTTTCTGGGTTTTTTGGGTTCAGTGAGAATGAATGAAATGTATAGGATGTTGCTGGACTTATTAATCAATTTTGAAATTGTTTCCTTAAAGTGGTTTAGAGTTAACTTGGAATGGTTCAAGTATTTCTTGCATGCCTTTTATATTCTTTGTTTAACTTTGTGCTAACTTTGCCTTTCCTTATTTGTTCTTTTTCTGGAAAAATAAATATTATTAGCCATCTGGATGATTGCTATTTACATTTTAAAAACTTCCAAATAATGGAAACATCCAATCCGTTGATTTTATTGCGAAAGCATGATGGCATTTATGTGATTTAAATTGCAAGATGCTCTCAGAATCCTAAATAAAGTAGAATTACATTATTATTTTAATCTACTGCTTAAAAGGATATTGAATTAAGCCACTGACACAGAGATTAAAACTGCATCACATCTTTCATTTTTCATAAATATTTATTATTGGCAACATTCCTGTGTCAGAGTAATTTTATGATCAGCTGTAAATCACTGTGTATAGAACTACACATTTCATTCTCATTTACCTGAGTGGTCACAATTAATTGATTAAAGATTGCCAGAAAATTTCCATGTTGCCACCTTGAGTTCCTTGGTGAAAAAAAAGCTTATAATACAATAAATAGGAAAAAAAAACATTTTAAGTGCTACTTAAGAAATTTCAACACATTAAATTATAGAGAAGCAATTAGAAGTCTGGTGTAATAGAGGATTGTTTATGTAGTAGAAACTGGTTTATTTTCAAGTCTTTGTCCCAATTTTTTTTCTGATTTTTGTCACTTATTAATTGTAAATCCATGAACAGTGTTTTTCTTCCTATGGGTTTGTTTGATCAAAGGCAGGTAGCTAAAGTAATTGCTAGTTGTAAAGTAACCTCAATAGCAGAATTTTCTTTAATTATCAGCAAAAGCTTTGCAGCATGGCAAAATCTCACAAATGTATTGTGACATAAATTTCTATGGCCTGCTCTATATTAGTGAGTTAATTTGATACATATTTTTGAGTTAAGGGGTTCACTTTGAACAATAAATTAATTCCATTCTATGTATTAGCCTATGAACTACATATAAAGTTAGTTCATTAAAAATGTGGACTCAAAACAAAATAAACCTCCTACATTCCTATTACAATTATTTTTGCAAATTACATGTCAGATTAAAGTCTTAAAGGCATTTATTCTTTCCTTTGTGAATTGTTCTGTGTATTAGTGATACTACATAATATTTTAAAAACATAATATGGACTCACTTTAGGCTTAACTAAATATTTCCAATAAAATTTAGATAGACAGAAATAATGTCATTATTTTATTCTGCTTACAGTAAGTCTCACATGGAATACTGCGCTAAATTTTTGATACCACATTTTAAAAGAGGATTGATCATCAGGAGAACAAAACAACTTCTGAAAAACATTAAGATATTATTTAATAACAATATTGGTGTTTTGTTATGGAATGGTTTTAAGGTTTATTACTTTTTATTATTTATTTGTATGCTACCAGAGTCAAATTTGAGAGATGCACGGCTAGATGAATGGGATGGATGGATGGATGAAAAAGTTGGATATCTTTAGATTACAGAATAAGTAGTAGATGATATAATTGCTGTATTCAAACATTTGCAAAACCTTATTAAAGCTGGAACAATTCTAGTACATTGTTTACTAATCTAGAAAGGAGGGAAGATAAAATAAATTTTTGCAATGGAGCTTCCTGGTAAACAGAACAGAATTGGAAGATTTGGCATGCTAAATTTTCCAAATGTTTAATGTACTGTTTTCATATTGTAGTACAAGGGTAAATATAGAGAACAGTTTCAGGCCCGGGCACAGCACGGAGACGGCGTTGGTTGCGTTGGTAGATGATCTCTGGAAGGCCTGAGACAGGGGTTGTTCCTCTGTCTTGGTCCTGTTAGATCTCTCAGTGGCTTTTGATACTGTCGACCACAGTATCTTATTGCAGCGGTTGGGGGGGTTAGGAGTGGGAGGCACCATGTTACGGTGGTTCTCCTCCTTCCTCTCCGACCGCTCGCAATTTGTGTTGATGGGGGCAGAGGTCAACCCCGAAATCCCTATTTTGCGGGGTGCCCCAGGGGTCTGTGCTCTCACCCCTGCTGTTCAACATTTATGTGAAGCCGCTAGGTGAGATCCATGGGTTCGGGGTAGAGTTCCATCAGTACGCTGATGATACTCAGCTGTACATCTCTATCCCGGGCCACCCCAACAAAGCCGTTGAAGTGATGACCCAGTGCCTGGAGGCCGTGCGGAGTTGGATGGGTCTTAACAGGCTTTGTCTCAACCCGACCAAAACCGAGTGGCTGTGGTTTCCTGCACCCAGATACAGCCAGCTTATTCCGTCGCTGGCCATGGGGGGAGAAGTTTTGCCCCCCATGGAAAGGGCTCGCAATCTGGGTGTCATCTTGGATGTACGGCTGTCTTTAGAAGATCACATTACGCCATAGCCAGGGGGGTCTTCTGTCAGATTTGTTTGATCTACCAGTTGCAGCCCTTTCTGGATCTGGGCGTACTTTGCACTGGTCACTTCCGCCCTCGTCATCTCCCGCTTGGATTACTGCAATGCTCTCTACATGGGGCTCCCCTTGAAGAGTATCTGGAGACTACAGTTGGTCCAGAATGCGGCCATGCGGGTGATCTTGGGAGCTCCTCGGAGCTCCCATATTACACCGCTCCTGTGCGAGCTGCATTGGCTCCCTGTGGCCTTCCAGATCCGATTCAAGGTGGTAGTGATCATCTTTAAAGCGCTTCATGGCTCGGGACCTGGGTACTTATGGGACCACCTGCTGCCACCAAGTGGCCTCCCACCACCCAGTGTGCTCCCACAGGGTCAGCCTCCTCGGGGTTCTGCCTGGCTGGGCAATGCCGGTTGGTAGCCCCAAGGGTGCGGGCCTTCTCTGCGGGGGCTCCCTCCCTTTGGAACAACTTGCCCCTGGAGATACGTGCCATCACTGACATTCAGACCTTCTGGCGCACGGTAAAGACCCACTTTTTTTAACAGGCTGGTCGGGCCCAGTAATAATTATGGGGTTTTAAATTTGGCATTTTAAATTTTTACCTGTTTTTATACATTTTGATAATTTTATAACTTGGCCATTAATTTAATCATTTTAAATTGCTATTAATTGTACAATTTTATATCTTGTTTCTATTTTTATCTGGCTGTACACCGCCCCGAGTCCCTTTTTTGGGAGAGGGGGCAGTATAAAAATCTAATAAATAAATAAATAAATAACACAATTTTATAGTCAAAGAATGAGTTATTTTTTAATTTTTTTTATTTTTGAAAAACAAGCTATCATATAATTTTTTTGTTTTCAATATTGAATAGGTATTTTGCTTTTTTGATCTAGTTTTCAAAATCTTCATAGGCCAGAAATCAAACAAGTGATCCTCAAATAATGCAAATGGAAAGTGTTGGTTAAAGGAACACTTCTGTTTGTTTTTCTTGTAAAAAAAAGAAGTAAAGATTCTTTGTACTAAATGTCAGCAAAAGATTCATTACAACAATAGTGACATCTCTAGCTGTGAATTGTGAATTTTTGAGGAAGTGGCAGGGTTTTTCTTCCCTTTGGAGCTGTCTAAGGGAAAGATAAACTAGTATTACCAACAATTGTTTCAATATTGCCTCTCTTGCCAGCTTTAATTTGCCACTCTGTCCAGTACTTTCTACCAAGAGATTTAAGCAAAATTTCATGTAGGGAATGCAAAGATAACATTTCCTGAAGAGTTAGAATTATTTTTATCCTGATTAATCTCACTGGCAGTGGGGCAAGATTCTAAAAGGCAAACTTTGACCCATTTCTGTAATTCAGAATAATAGGTAATTTTCACCTTTTCTTTCTCTGGGTCTCTGTAGGAAAGGTCTTTATGGATTGGAGTTCAACATGTATTGCATTGTCAGCACAGCTGTGATTTCTCTGACAGTTACATCAGTAGAAAAAGGGAAAGGGGAAAAATGGAATTAAAGCATGAAAAATTGCTTTGTTCTCTAGAGTTCTAGGAAATGGGTTTTTGGAGCTCCATGCAACCTTTAGCACCTCTGAAGATAATTATATTCACGAAGAATAAACATCAAAATTGCATTTGAAAAATTTAATATTGTAGAAGAAAAGACAAAATAATTTGCAAGTGTAGGTAGAATATTTTATAATGAGAGTCTGCATTATTCAATTAAAAAGTTTAATTGTCTAATTAAATATAAACTTGAAACAGGCAATTAAGTATATCCTAATATATTAAAACAAAAGTTTATGTGGATCAATTGATCAGATATTTTAGAGTTGAGGTTTCACAAGGAATATATTGTCCACCACATAGCAAATATTTTCTTCATTTCCCTCAGTTTTTTATTTTTAAAACCTACAACAATAATATGTTCTAGAATATTCATTTTTGAGAATAGATGCTTATTATGCTAGATTATTCTGGTAAGAATACACAAATTTATTATATACAGATTATGAGAAACTTGTAAACAGAGTTTTGTTTGTTGTACTTGTAAGATGTTTTATTAGTTCAAAAGTACCATCAAATTGACATACCATTGCAGCTTTATTTAAAGAAAATTGGTTAGGCAATTTGAGTCAGTGACACCTACATGAAAACAATTATATACCCTTACTTCTATCAAGATCAAAGGTTGCTATTGTCATAACTATCTCCAACAATTTAACAATGATTGATGAGAAAGGCAAAAAAGTCTGGATGGTGGTGGAGAGTACCTGCAGATAGCAGACTAGAAGAGAGAGAATTTGAAAAAAATCATAAAACATGAAGATCTGCAAATAGGAATAGAATGACTCTGGCAGAAGAAATCACCAATAGTAATAGATGCCTTGGATGCAATCCAAAAGTATCTAGAATACCATTTGAATACCATCAACATTGATCAAATCACTATTGGTAAATTAGCAGCTTTACTTTGCAACAATAGCATAACACCTTCAAACAGACCCTATCCCAGGTCCCTGAGAAGGACTCTGTAAGTGGATAAAATGCCAATCCAACCTAAACATCTACCTGATTGTATAGTCATAATAAATGTGTAAGGGAAAAAAGGACTTTAATACATATATAACCCATGGATCAATCCATGACAAAAAGAAGAAAAATGTAGAAATGCAGAGCCACATTTTAACTAAAGAGAGAGCACAGAAACAGGAGGTATTAAGCTATTAAGAGAAAGAGGAGTTTTTAGCACATTTTTTTATGTTCCTGCATGCCAAGTCAAAGTACTAGTTACAAAGTGCAAGATTAATGAAACTAAATCAAGAGTAGTTTATTGGCAGAACATTCAGGAGAAGTTTATGCAATTTGGGGATAGACAGCATTCTTTATTTGTTTTCTTTATCTGTAACCAAAAAGAAGACATTGAATATATGAAGGTCCTCTACCACTAAAAGAAGAGTAGACAAAATATATAAACAAAAGTTCTGGCCAGGACTCAACTTCCCACTAATTCTGGAGTTGTCTCCTTCCTTTGTGCATGTGCATAGTAATTATGGATTTTCATTGTGCTGTAGAAGAAAAGTGTAGCTATTTTAATGAGTTGCAAAGAAATATTGTGTGTGCACTTTTAAGCACCTTTTGCCTGTGAATCCAAAATGCTGAACCATCTTCCATACATTATTTTCTCTTATATATAAAAACCCTATCAACCCACAACATACAATTTCACATGCATATGCTACCCCTCTTTATTTTTGACATAAATAGCAGCTGAAAAGGGAGAAAAGCTCAGGAAGGAGACAAGGAAACAAGAAGGGTTATAGGAAACACTGGTAGGAAAGAGAAAAGAAAAAGAACTGGATGGAGATGAGAAGAGGAGAAGAGATTTTTGGAGAGGAAAAAAATACCTTCTTAGGCTTGTTAGTAGGTGGTAGTGTAGTAGAGGTAGTAGTGGTATCAACAGTCATGGGTATCTCTTGCTCAGTAACACCTTTCGGTCTTACAGAGTGATCTGCTCACCTTACAGTTTATGTCCTTGTCTTCTATATGGTTAAACCAGTGGTGGGATTCAATTTTTTTTGCTACCAGTTCTGTGGGTATGGCTTGGTGGGCATGGTGTGGCTTGGTGGGTGTGGCTTGGTGGGCAAGATAGGGGAAGGATACTGTAAAATTCCATTCTCTCCCCACCCCACTAACATGCTTTCCAGCTCCTTTCTCCTGTGCAGGGCAACAAAAGAAGATACAGCCAATCAGCTGAGACTCGGGAGGCAGAAAATAGATGGGGGCGGGGCCATTCAGAGGTGGTATTCCAAACTACTCAAAATTTCTGCTACTGGTTCTCCGAACTACTCAAAATTTCCGTTACCAGTTCTCCAGAACTGGTCAGAAGCTGCTGACTACCACCTCTGGGTTAAACAGATTCTAGTTTCTCATGCTTCCTAACCAAAAATGAGGCCTAGAAGCAATATTTTTTATTGCTAGCATTAAAAAGAACATACAAAATTTCTAATGTGCACTGTATGTCTGAAAGTTAGGAACATTCCTGATGCTGCAGAAAAGTAACCCATTTTAAACTCATTAAAAACACAGTTGTATGTTTATTCTCACTACGATGTGTTAATAACACTTTGAGCTATTAGTGAGTATCTGTTGTGCCTTTGCAATAAGCTATATTGCTAGGTCAGCATACATGTTACTATCTTGTGATAAATGAGTGGTATTAACATACTAGGGCATAAATAGATTAAAAATAGCTTAGGATATCAGCTTTTTATTGTATATTTCAGCTATTTCTTCCTTTTGCTAAAATTATGAGTCAAGTGTTAAATAATTTATGACTTCACATTTACAAATAGGATTACATTGTATTGATCTCATTGCAGTGTGGACTATTAATATGGAGATATAGTATTCATCATCACTTTAAGTTTGCTGCTTATATGGGTATAAAATAGTGACATAGCGGAAAGTCAGATTTCCTATCTGTTACATAGATTTGACACAGGCAGTGGAAGGATCCAAGCCTGTGTAGAATGGTTGAAAATATATGGGGGGAAAAAAATGTCAGCCATAAATTTCACACTAACTTACTTTCTTTCACATCTATTTTCAAACATTTTTTTACACAGTCATTCAGATAAAGTACAAAAATATTATGTTACTTAATGGAATACTTGTTAAAGTTTATAAATGAACTACTGAGCAAGTAGTACTGTTGGGAAAAAATTGCAAAAATATTTTTTTAATTGATAACTGAATACAAAACATTTTCCTACATTTTCAGATTATAGTAAATAGTCTTCCAAGTATATTGTGTCTTTAGCATGGTGAAAAATCCTTACTACATTAAGATATTTGGAGGAAGGTTCAGATTCTTGTAACTTCCAAATTAAATGGATATTTATCCAACAAACAGGATAAATGTTTATAATACATGTACCAAAAAAGGGGAATGAGGCAGAGGAGAGTATAAGGAAGTATACAAGCAATGCTCATTCCGATTTCAAGTATCTGAAATTTAGAAAAAAAGATCCCAAATTATTATCCCACATTTATTACATTTATACTTAAGTTTAATAAAAATGAGTTTTAATTATACGGTTTTCTTTTCAAAGGTATATTACTAGTAAGAAACACAAGATATATAAGAAAATTAGTTTTTTATCTTGATGAAATACCTAGCTTCACTAATATAGATAAAATGTGTACATTGTTACCAGAGGTGGTATTCAGCAGGTTTTCGTTCCATAAATAAAGTTCCATAAATAAATTTGTTCCATAAATAAAGTTCCAATAATGAGCTCACCTAAGTTGTTAAATCTTTATTTCATTTCATGGTGATTTATATTCTTCTTTTTGTTTCAACAGGGGGACTAAATAAAACTGCTAAAATTAAATGATGCTTATTTTCACACAGGCTGATGTAATATCAGGTGTCTCTAGCATAAAGTTAATGTGTCAGAGTTCCTCATTTATACAATTGGAATGGAATATTGGTATACTGTTCAAAAATATCTCAGGATACCTTGCTGGTCCTTTTTAATCTCTAAATAAAATTCAGTTTCCTTGAAAAGGTAGTGGTGAGTTAGGGCAAAATAAATATGGTAAATGCAATCAAGCATAATTGAAATGCAAATTAAATAATCTGGCAACAGGTAAATTCTTGCATTTTCTCAATGTTATTAATTTCTTTCCGGCTTTTAAAATACTGATCCATAGCAGTAGATATTGCTTTTTAATTTAATTTAAATTCATTTATATTCTACAAAAAGGGTATTAGTAGTTTTTTGTTTGTATCAGCAGTAAAATAATTTAAGTTAAAACATTTAAACAAAATCACTTTCTACTATAGTACAATGGTATCTCATCCAAGATGTTTAAAAAGTTATATTAAAATTTTGTTGGCATGTTTATTACCTGTTAATAAAGTCTACATGTTTTAGAATTGAGGGAACTATGTTTAAATATGCTTTTTTTTAAAGAGTTTTTTGTTTCTATGATGTTTTAGTTTTAGTTGTGGAGAAAATAGAGGAGGCAAGAGTATTATCTATGCTTAGTATTTTGAGATGCGTACACACAACTGTGTGTGTATCCCTTGTTCTATGTATTCTTTGATTCTATCCATTTATCCTTCCATTCTTCCATCCATCGAAGAAAAAAGAAATGGTGTATCTCTTTTACTTTTAGTTGGTGTATTTAATTTATAAATTCATTAAATTGTGATGCCAGAAGAAGATTGTGACAAGGTAAAAATTAAAAGCAGTGAATAAACTTTATTCCTCATCTTTTTATGTATGTTTGAAAATGGAGAAAAAGTTCAGAGAGAATTTTGTGTGGGAGGAATGTCAAAGCCAGCAACTTTTTTAAAACAAAAAAGTCAAGATTTTATATTTCTGTCATTAGCAAACTATTTAAATTGTTAAAGAAATCATTATATGCATTGCCTAATTTTCCATGTCAAGTTTTCAAGACATGAACAATGCATAGTGATTTTAGTAGCACATTAATAAGCTAATCTTTTTTTATAGCTGAAGTGTTTTTCTAAAGAATTAGAAGTAAATGAACTCCAAAAGCGTCGTAACTTTTGTTTTTATGCTGCAGAAATTGGATAATTTTTGAATAAAACAGTTACTTCACCATCACATGTAATGGCTGAGCTTGTTGCTAGTTAGAATAATATGTCAGTATTTGGGCAGCGGCGGGAGGGGGGAATTTAAAAGAACTTCATCTTCAATTTAACTTAACTTTAATCCTAACTCTAAATTTGATGCTGGATTTGTTAAGTTTTGCAATACAGGTACTCCTCAAATAACAACATTTTATTTAGTGATCATTAAATGTTAAAAAGGTACTGAAAAAAGTGGGTGATGACTGTTTTTCACACCATGGCAGTATCCCTATGATCATGCGAGCAAAATTGAGATGCTTGGCAACTGATTTACAGTTATGATTGTTGTAGTGTGATCCTTTTGCGACCGTCTGACAAGCAAAATGGAACAGCTTGCCCTCAGAAATGGAACAGCTTGCTCTTGGAAGTTGTGGGAGCGTCATCACTTGAGACTTTCAAGAAGAGATTGGACTGCCATTTGTCAGAATGGGTCTCCCACTTGGGCGGGGGGGTTGGACTAGATAACCTACAAGGTCTCTTCCAACTCTGATTATCTATTAAACATCTAAATCAATGAAACCACTTAATAACCGTCTTAGTAACTTAACTTCAGTGATTCAGTGAACAACTGTGGCAAGAAAGGTCATAAAATGGAGCAAAATTCATCTAACAACTCAGTGCTTAGCAACATAAATTTTTGGGCTCAGTTGTGGTCGTAAGTCAAGATATTTGTATCTGTTTAGTCTTAGTAGTTGTGATTTCAGTCTATCACTTATTTTGGCTGAAGTGTAAATCCTATTGCATAAAAATATTTATGAAAAGTGATCCTAGGAAATGCTATTTAACTATTAACATAAGATGCTTTCAAATCTTTATCAAACCTCATGTTTTTATGAATCACAATATATAACATTTAGAGAAATAATTCTATTTACTTATGATGGGTGCTTTACTAAATGAGCGGGAAAGATATTTCTTTTCCACAGTTTCTGATTGGAATTTTATTTTATTTCAGACATTAAACGAATTTTAGTTCTGAATATAATACTATTATGTTATTTATATTAACATGTTATTTATGTAAACATAATATTAGGCTTTTTTAAGGAAAGACCAAAACTTAACAACAATGCAAATGGCCAGCATTCAAATAACATGGAACAACATCTCTGAATAACTTTGAAATATTTAAAAGTTTTCATTGAACAAAGAGGAAAATGCTGGTTTGTGAAGAAACCCTTTTTTATTTCACATATCAAGATTTATAGGTATAATAAAAAAAACCTGAAGCAGAACGATTCTTGTGATAATTAGGGCTTGCTGAGATTCTGTTTTTCATGCTTTCAGTTGACGCTGAGACTGTGAAATCTGCAGCTTTATATATTGCTACGTGAGTATGGTCTAGAAAAGAATTTGTACTGATTATTTCAGTTTTCTTTATATAACTTTATATAAAGTTTTAAGGATTTTAGAATCTGAACGGATACTTTTTTTTCTTACAAGTATTAACTAAAAGCAGTAAGGTTGGCTTTCCCTCCAAATTTTATACAAGATTTTTCTGTAATAATTTGAATATTTCTGTCTGTGTTTACATATGTAGGGAGAGAAAGAGAGAGATGTTTATCATGTTTATTTTTGTTAAGCATAAATATATATTATTTTCAGGCAGCAAAGAATTGAATATAATCTCATAATTTTGGCTGCCTATCTACAATCTACATTATAGATTATTTAATAGATTAATTTTACTTTTACAAATTTAGTAAATTAGTCAAATTTACAAATTTATAATTTTTCTTGGATCACTGTCTTTCCTCCATCCATACACATTATTCATTATTAAGAATATTTATGAAATATACCAGAAACTGTGATCAAGCAATAGTGCCCATAAGCATCTGATAATTTGCAATGCTCTTTGTAAGAGAACCTGGATGATAAAAAAAACCTGAATATCAGAAGTGCAGTATATGAAATTTGGTCAATAATTAACAAAATATTGCAGAATTTAAAAAAAAAATCAATGATGGAACAAAAAGCTAGACAATTTAATTTTCTAAAAAATTAAAATTAAATCAGAAACTTAAAATTTTATGATGGTAATTTATCAGAGATCTTGCTGGTCATTCTAGCCTGTGTTGGTGATCTCAGTGTATACCAGTGTGTCTATGTAGCAAAATTTTGCCACAGAATAACAGATACAATATGTGAACTATAAGTTATATTGCATTTCTTAGGGAAGAAATCTCCAAACTTAGCAACTTTAAGACTTGTGGACTTCAACTCCCAGAATTCTCCAGCCAGAGCTATGTTGGCTGGAGAATTCTGGGAGTTGAAGTCCACAAGTCTTAAAAGTTGCCAAGTTTGGGGACCCTTGTCTTAGGGTAACCAGGGAACTTATTTAATAATGATTGGAGTAGCCATCCTTTCAGAGCAAAAAACACAAATATGTTCCACCTGATCTACATTTGTCACTGCATCTTGAGTGCTGAATTTCTTTTGAGCCTGATAGAAAGGAGAGTGTTAAATCAAGCATTTGTTAAAAAAAAAGGCCTTCTATAATTGCAATAAGTACGAGAATACAAATATTTTGGAGGTGGTGAGCCTCTATTACCCTCAGTGACCAGGGAATCTTTGTAATAGGGCTCAGCTCATATTGCAACTCTTTGTCTCCAATCTGTCAGCAAATTAATTCATTGGCCTTAGCCAAACCCTAATTTAGCAGAAACTCAGGAGACAGACCAATTAAGTTCATTGTACTCATCACATGCATCCACTTTCTAGATTTACATTTATCCCTTTTAATTAGGAAAATCAAGCCATTTAGAGAGGCTGATTTTTAATAGTATAAGTAGAATTAATTGCCAATTCCTTGCCTCCATCTTGGTGAGTCTTGACCAGCTTGTATGCTGTACAGGGCACACACCTGGGTGTCATAAATGAAAATTTTCAGAAACCCAGACTGCAATTTATCAAAACTAAAATCAGATCCCAGCTATGTTAATGTTGTATAACATAGCTAGGCAGCAGATTTTGTATTGAAGAATTTAATAGCAGCTAGTATAAAGCATCTTTATTGGCTTCAGTGCTGTATTAAAATGGCAGCTACATTGTTAAAGGACATATTGGAAACATACATTAAAATAGGTTAATAGACTTAAAGCCTTTTAGTAACTTTTTGAAGTTACAATGAGACTAAAAAAAGTATTTATAACCATCCTCAAAATTATGACCATCATAGTATATCAAGTGATTAGAATTTGGGTGCTTTGTAATCAGCATGCATTTATCATGATTCAGTGCCTTGGGTTTTGCAACCAGCATCTGAGAAACCAAATCAATGGAGGGAGCTAGATTTGCTTAATGATTTCATGATACACTTAACCACTGTTGAAAAAAGGTCATTAATTTGGACATGACTCACTCAACCATTGTTTTGTTTAGCAGCAAAAATTCTGGTCTCAGTTGTAATTGTAATAACTACCTGTATTTAAGAATAACCTGTGAGGATAAAATGGACCACACAATTGAATATATCTTCCCTATCCATCAAACAGGTGGTTGTTTTTTTTTCAGTTTACAAAATGCAGGAATGATCACCTGGTATCCTCCTTTTCTATTCTACGGCTGTTGTATAACATAAAATAACTGTTTCCAATTGAACTTCTCTGTGAAGTTGTTTGATAAACAACTTTAGATAAGTTAGATTGTTATTAAAACCTCTTTCCTTTTTTATCTTTTGTCCGTCCTTCATCTCTCTCTGTACCCCATTTCATCCCCAATTTTGCTTGCCTTTTGTCTCATGTCACCAGTTAACTGTTTTACATGTTTTGGTCAAACTTTTTGCTAACTAACCTAAGTGGCTTGTGTGTTTTCTCTGATCTCAGGAGATAACAACTTGCAAATACCCTCTCTTTCAATGTAAATATCCTTTCTATTTTTTGTTAATAATGTAAGGAAACCTTTTCTCTCCCTGGTCACATTATTACCTTCTGATTCACATTGGATATGGCATGCAGTTTGATAGGCAAAAAGTACAGGTAGTCCTTGACTTAAAACAGTTCACTTAGTGATTGTTCAAAGTTATAACAGCACTGAAAAAAGTTACTTACGACCATTTTCACACTTATAAACATTTCCGCATCCCCATTCAAAATTTGGCCGCTTGGCAACTGAGTCATATTTATGATGGTTGTAGTGTCCCGGGGTCATGAGGAGCCCAGAATCACTTAACAAGTTAGTTATTAATGGATGTGGCGAGAAAGATCATAAAATGGGACCAAAATTCAAATGTCTCACTCAGCAACAGCAATTTAGTGCTCGACTGAGGTCATAAGTTAAGGACTCCCTGTACCCCCTGTTACCAAATACATACTTTAGTGATATAAATATAGAAATATCAGTCTCATGATCTCATCTCCTGGCTCCAGATGGGAACCAGATGGTGGGAACCCAGGACCCACCTGGGTGCTAAACAACTTCCTCTCTTATCACTGACTGAATGGAACAAAAGTTCCTCTGTGTGAGTATGTGGCTTCTATTACCTAATAAACGTTGTATTTTCTTATAATCCTAGCATCCGTCGTTCATTACATCTCCAGGATCTTCCCATGACAGATATTCCCATTCATAGTCATAGTTTGTTCTTCCTCACCAACAAGTCAGCAATCTGATTTTGAGTATAGTCTGGTATGGTTAGAATATCACACAGCAAGTCTTTGGGCTGTTCTATCAAGACATTTGAAATACACAAAAAGCAACATAATATATACATTTTATACAGAATGTAAATAAATTACAAGCCATTTTTTTTCATTTTTTAGATTAGATATGCCTACTTTTCAAACTAAATGTTGGATGCAATTGATAAGATAAAATATCCTAACTTAAAAGAAAAAAGGAGAAATTGTGAAAAGAATGGTCCAGGGTAGACTGCATATATCGGGTTTCAAACTTGCGTCGTCACAGCATCATCACATGACATATCATGACTTTTTCCCCTTCCACTAAACCAGGCATGAGTGTGACCAGCATGTAATATCTAGCCAGGGGACTGCGAATTTGACAGCGCTGGCATGTGTGTGTGTGTGTGTATTGGGCAATATAATAATATACAGTAGTATAAGGAGATTGATAAGTAGCTGAAGTTTCTGAAAAATTCTATCTTTTCCTTAATTTTTAAGTGGGTTAGTGTCAGTGGTAGGATTCAAATTGGTTTACCACCGGTTCAATGGGCATGGCTTGGTGGGTGTGCTTTGCGTGCACATTGGTGCTTTGTGCATGTGCAGAGGCTTTCCTACTGATTTTGTCCTGCACTCCTGCACTCTCCCTGTGTCTTCAACAGCTGATGTGCGGCAATCTGCTGTACCGTGTGATACAGCTGAGCTTCAAACGCAAGAACTAAAGGTCACTATGGAGCTGGGGCAGGCAGGTGGGCCCAGCAGCTGATCATCAGAGTGACCCCATTCACTCACAGATTATCTTTGGAGTTACCTGTTTGGCCGAATCAGGCCAAACCAGTAGAATCCAACCCCTGGTAGGTATGTTCAAGTTACTTACCAAAATTCAACTGGAAGCAGATTTAGTAGAGAAGATACTCACTAGAAATAATTGACATCTTCCCGTATGTGCTTTGCAAGCACAATCTAAACTACACTTCCCATCCGTTTAATTAATCTACCTCTAATTATTCTATTGTAACTAATTTCTGATTGTTACAATATTTTTAAAAAAGATATGCTCTTATTATTTATTGGTTAATAAAACTATAAACTTCCTTCTGGAATGGTGATCCAGAACATATGTGAGCCCTTTTTTTCCCTGTTCAAGCAGCCAAGTTGTTTCTAGGATTATAGAACTGCTTCAAAAGCTGCTCTGAAAAATCTCTATGAAACCACCTTCACTTTTTAAAATTATTATTTAAATAAAGTGGTTTTGTTCATGTACATGCTGACAGAGACAATCGGGACCAGTTTCTAAGGCTGCTAATCTAGTCTTGCAAATTACACAGTTAATGAAAAATGCTGCTTCCTTTCTGAATTTGCATAGCCTATTACCTAATATGGGGAAATCTAAATATCCAATAGTGATTATAATTTTATTTTTATAAAAAATGAATATAGAACCCTGTAATATTAGAACCCTGTGAGCATTTTAGTGGTTGTCAAGTACCTCAATTATATGCTTAAGTGTTTTATTAATACATTGTAAGGTTTTTGAGCTTCATTGTTGTTAAAAACAACAATGTTGTTTTTTGTTATTTATACAGGGGTCTTTTTTCAACATAGTTGAAAAAACTTCAAAAAGTTTTGTGTTTTCACACAGGTCACCAGTACATTTTCTTTCTGGATGTTCTACATGCTAGGTAGGCCCTGTTCAACTATGAAAGTAAACCAAAGGTAAACATTGTTCCACCTGGACTTCATCTGCAATTCTCTTGTCTTCACAATGTATCATATGTTTTTCCTCTGTGAGTGCTTTTTCATTTCAGATGGGTGCTTTTGCTATGTCACCCTCCCCCAAAGTTATACTTAGTGGTAAGTGACATTGCCAAATTCTCAAGTTCCGTCAGGCAGATTTGACAAACTATCAGCTGAGCATTACACTGATGATCAGGGTATGCAATTAATAGAGACAGCTTCGTTTCACAGTGCTGTAACTTTTGCTTTACTACTTGGAACCACAAAGTTATGGATTTCTGTTAGTAGCCCCTCCAAGAAAAAAATTCCAGCAAATAAACATGTCACACACAAATCAAAATTTTGTTTAACTCAACCATAAAGAATCCCTTTTCAGGTTTGATTTAACCTCTGTCCTGTGGTACTATATATTTATTTCATCCCAGAATGTCTTTAAACAGAAATTAAAATCTCTCTCTCTCTCTCTCCCTCCCTCCCTCCCTCCACCCACACCTATATTCACTCTAGTATTATTTAAAAAAAATACATGAATTTTTTTCATAGTTTTACATTTATACTCAGTTCACTTTATTTTTTTTTAAAGGAATAATATAGGTTATTTTTTCCTTAGGTAATAACCTTTGGTAGTTTAGACACGCTGCCGCAGTTGCCATTCGAAGCAATTACCCATTACTAGCCAGACCTACTCAAACATATTGCAACAAAGTCTTTTAAAATACCATTTTACAACTTAGCTCTATTATTTTATTGTTTAATTTTTTAGGAATCAAAATAAACTTTTGAGTTTATTTATTCATTTTATGTACCGTGAAATACTTCTATTTCAAGTGTAAGTGTGTGTGTGTGTGTGTGTGTGTGTGACGGACAGGGGAAGTTCCATCTTGACCAGTTGATTTCAAGTAAAGAATGAAGCTATGATTGACCAAATTCCAAAACAAATGTATTTTATATGTAATATTTCACTGTCCCACTTTATGGAACTAATAGCATCTATCATTAGAGCCTTCACTTGTTTGCAGGAACAGGAGGCTGTATCCATACTATTTACACATATATTGAATTTAAATGGACTCTCATCTGCACTGCATGTGCCTGGAAAGTTGACAATACTTAAAAAACAGATTAAAAACAATGTAACAAAATTATAAATAAATTAAATAGCAATCAGGAAAAATAACCAAGTAACAAATAATAATGATTTGAAAAAGTAATAGAACCAAGACACATACACTACCACAATATTTTTAATGATCAGCCCATCAATTTCTCTAAAAAGGTGGCAAAATATCTGCTATTGTCAATGGCTCTTAGAAGCCATCTACTAGCTCAATTGTATCATAGGCTATTTTTAGTGCATATTTCCAGCATGTATAAACAACTGTTTCCCATTGGTCTATAAAAATGACAATGTTAAGAACTGAGTTTGATGACCCAGTCTTAAGTGATCAAACGAATTCCTGATCTAACTGAATTTATACTAAACTCAGCTGTTTCAGAATAGACATGATTTAAATTAGTAAACAGTATTTTTTTTCAATTTTGTTTCTGAGCTCCTTTTAGATTAAAACTGCAGAAAACTGTTAAGGTCTTTTCTTCCTAGCCTAAGATTTTGATGGTTTTGTGAGTGGCAGCTGGTATGAGATATAATCTGATTCCTCATTTATCCTCCCCTTCTGCTCTTTTCATTCCTTGACTGGCATATTTTGAACAATAGATCATTTTGCAGACAAAGTTCTGGTGTCCTAAGTGCTTTCCCTTAGTAGGTATGACTTAACTTTCATTTTCATTTTAAGCTTTTTAGTCATCAAGTCTTTAAATTAAAATTGTGTTGTTAATCTGCTTACTTAGAAGTAAGAACCAGTGAATGTAATAGACCTTTTGAATTGACATCTATAGGATTGTGCTGCCAATTTAATTTAGTTACGCCATAGACTTTTGTGAGCTGTTTGCCATGGTGGAGATTTGCATATATATTAACTTTGTCATCACTTGATGATTTGAATGTACCTATGATGATTTGATGTGTTTGCGCAAAAAGGTAATAGTCAGTAAAATTGACTGGATATGGGAAAAGGTGCGTATATATACACACACACACATACACACACACTGAAAGAATTGGTGTATTAAATATGATATTTACGAGTCATCATTTTAAAATGTAAAACTAAAGTAAGAGCTTTTTCAGACAGAGACATTTCTCTATTGGGTAAACAATAGTGAACGAGTCAATTTTGATAGACATTATGAATATATATGACAGTTTCAGTATTATTCTCCAGAAAGAGAGAAACATATCTGAGAAATACTTGACAGGTGATAACAAACGTTTTGCTGGTGGGCAGCCAGAAGATAGTTTTATTTGAAAATTTCATTCACACTATTGCTGAAGAACCATTAAAAGTCCTATACATACTTTTGCATCTAGTGTAATTTTTTGATGAAAGCATACATAGCTTTTAAACACTATTATCATTTCAAATAAGTATATGAAAGTTTGTTTAGTTGAAATTATTAGTGTGACTAATTCTTCTATTCAGACTTAATTCTCTTCTACCCTCTTAAGTCATTTATTGTAGATTTCTGGATCTTTTTTCTTTGAGGAGTCCAGTAAATATGTCTTCCATATCGATTTAGCTTGGATTAGCTCTAGATTGTTATACTAATTTCTTAATGTTGGTTCTATTTTTTTATTATTGTGCCTCAGCTTGTGCCTCAGCTTCTGAATGTGTATGTTGTTTTTATAGTTGTTTGTTTTAATTATTTTTTTTACTGTGGTTAGCTGTCCAGAGTAATGAATTTGAGATAGGTGGATGTATAAAGTGAATGAACAAATGTATGAACAAATGAACAGATGAATGAATGAATGAATGAATGAATGAATGAATGAATGAATGAAAGAAAAAGAAATATTTTATGGAGAGGTGGTTATTATTGTATAGTAGCTAGTCATATTTCCTGAAGCTTGGGACACATCCCACATACAGACCTACAAACACATAATTCAATATTAAATGCCATAGAAAGTATACTGTTATCTTTGTACAGTTGTACAAAGTGATAGTGACTAAAGTTGTAGTGGTAGTTACTACTACAAGAAATTAAAGACTGGCCTGGCCAATGCATTTTTCTTGCTCTTATTTTCTTGAATATACTTTTGAATATTAATATTCAATAATTTGAAAATAATTGTTTTGTTGATGGTCTGTCTTAATAGCTTAAGCATGAATCCATTATTTTGATAACTTAGTTGGCAATTAACACTGTTATGAGGTACATATATTTATAATAATACATGGTTGTTGTTTTCTCTGTGAACAAAGAGCTGCCCTGAACTCTCTACCTGGAGTGTTGCTTAAGTAACAGTCCTGGTGGATTTGTCTTTTGTTCATGCATATACATGCTCAGAATACTGGGAAAGATTCTTCCAAGCAGCTAGGCTGAGTCTTCAAAAGACTGTTCACTTGCAGCTTGTCCCTCCAAATATTTTTCACAACACAGCTGTTTATTATTGTTGATTTCTTTTAGCCAACTGCAGGTGATTATAACATGAATATTTCTTTTACTTTGGGAGAAGAGAGGACACTCGTATCTCAGAAGATAAGATCATTACTAACAAAAACATAATATGTAAAGAATGGTTACAGGAATACAATCTTTTTTGAAAGGTATTTCCATGCTTATGGAATTGTGAGGGTCATATGATAGCAACAAAGACTTGATATTAAAATTTATGTCATCTCAGATTGGATGTACGCTGAAAAATTTCATATCCTACTTTTGAAAATTGCATAAGGTCTTGGAAATGTTCACAACAAATGTGTGAAATAACCAGAATTAATAATCTATATTATATGGAAACAGGTTTTTGATGAAAGAAAAAAAAATACTGTTTTCCCAGAGCCGTGGGACTGCATATAAATTTATTAAATAAAATACATTTATTTAATTTAACAAGTTCATTTATAAACCGGCTTTAGAACAAGTAGACCTAGAAATCTGGGCTGCAAAAGTCTGAATGAACACTGGATGAGAGGAAAGTGATATAGAAGGTCCTACCATTTTAAGGCCATCTTTTGTAATCCAGATTTTTGTAGTCTGGTAGCTCTAAAATAATAGAATTCCAGTTTCAGACAAAAATGTAAAAGTTTTGAATGTCTTTATTAAGAGACATATCGTATGTTTTCTCTATACCCAATACTGAGGTTTGTTTAAAAGAAGATATATTTAAAATAATACTTGTTTTGTTTCCTTCTTTCTTAGCCTGCGGACGTGGATTCTATAAGTCATCTTCACAAGATTTGCAGTGTTCCCGATGCCCAATGCACAGTTTTTCAGACAGGGAAGGATCTTCGCGATGTGATTGTGAAGACAGCTATTATAGAGCACCTACTGACCCACCGTATGTTGCATGCACAAGTGAGTTATTCTTGAGTTGTTTCCTATTGCTTAGATAATCACAATCATTGATTTCCCCTTCTCCCATTTAGTTCTGTATAGGACACAAATCAACAGTAGAAGCATTTTTAAATGCATTTTGCAAAATAGCAAAAGGGGAAAGTTAGAAAGAAACAGTGTAGAATCCAATAAATTTAATGGTTGTATTTTTCAGTATAAAAGAAGCAGACGCTAAATAAACACATAACTGAAGGAAGTAGAAAATGATTCTTATAGATATTTTCAACATGATATATGTAAGGTGGCACAGCATCAAATTAAGAATTTCTGAGAAGAAAATTAAGCCATTGTTGACTCATTTAATGAATATTTGCAGGCCTTTCAAAAACAAAACTGTACCCCATGTTTTTGCAAATCACATTACAGAAGATTTTAAAAAAACTTACATTTATTTCAACTTAAGCATTTCAAAAGGAGCAAAAATGAATTTTGAGGAATTATTTGTGAGTCAGCTTCAGAGTCACATTAACTTATCCTTTAATTTCAGACAAGAAAAGCTGGAAAAGGTCTGCAGTAAATACATAGAAAGTGCCTTTGTTTCCTTCGTGGAAAATAAATATGGCTTCTTCTCAATTGAATTCAAGTAGGGTTTTTCGGTAGTGTGTGGTAGATAAAATGAAAAGTTTAAAGCCTGGCAAACTTTAGCTTGAAGTAATTAAAACATGAGCTAAAATTTCCCTGCTGATTTTTCTTTCAATCTCTACCCCCCCGCCCCTGTTTTGTGTTTGTATTTAACAAAGGACCGCCATCTGCACCACAGAACCTTATTTTCAATATTAACCAAACTACTGTGAGTTTGGAGTGGAGCCCTCCTGCTGATAATGGAGGAAGAAATGACGTGACTTACAGGGTATTATGCAAAAGGTGCAGCTGGGAACAGGGTGAATGTGTTCCCTGTGGGAGCAATGTTGGATATATGCCCCAGCAAACTGGATTAGCAGACAACTATGTTACCGTCATGGACCTGTTAGCTCATGCTAACTATACTTTTGAAGTTGAAGCTTTAAATGGTGTCTCTGACTTAAGCCGTTCCCAGAGGCTTTTTGCAGCTGTTACCGTTACCACTGGTCAAGCTGGTAAGTCATCGTATTTTAGACTACATATAACAAGAGACCTATATTGTTAACAACTGAAAGAAGGTTTAACTCGCTGCACACAAATGCATCCATCTCTACATTGCTAGTAGCATGTTATTGATGTGATACTGATTGCATAGATAGCTTTATGTCAGAGCATTTGGGTTTCTGATGGCCTGAAATTTTCAAATTCTGAATGGTTGCCAGCCTGAATTTTGATGCAGATAGACTGGCTTACTAGTTAGGCTAACTTACTAGTTAGCAAAAAGACAACAACTAGGCTTGCCTAAGGCATCACCATTTTGGTCAATGACTTTAAATCAAAACAGATAAATAAAACATCTCTTTCTTTCTGCTGTGTGGAATAAATAGAACTGTTAGCCTCATATAAACAATGTAATAGCTGAGTATTTTGCAGCTCCATTAATTGAAATAGATAAGTTATAGATTTGCTTACATTTGCTTTAGTGGGGCTTCGAGGTGCTCAATGTTGGTTGAATTGTCCCTTATGAGTTTACATTATTTTTGCATGTGTTCTTAATTTATTAAGGAATGTCTAAAACAGAGACACAGCATGATATATTAATGCGTTCACTATTCAATCAAGAAACCATGTGCCTTTTTTATAGTACCGCCATCTAGTATATTCAGAGTTATATTTAATTTTGAAACAATTTGAAGCCTTCAGTAAATATCTTATTTACTTAGTGTATTCAGTATTCATAGTCTTCTTCCAAGATTATGCTTCCAGTTTATTTTGTAGCTTCAGTTATTTTATGATGAAATTCAGTGAGACTACAATCATTATTATTTGTGGCTTATATTTATGATAATCTGACAGGTGAAATGTCAGGCAAAATCACATCAAACTAGAATGTCCCCAAAGGAGAAAATGTGTTTTAGTGATTTTGCATATTGAAATAGAAAACTTCCTATTCAGATATGTGAAATAATAAATTGCTTGTTGATAAAATGGTGATCTGAGAATGCTGAGCTATTCGTGCCTTTTTATTGTTGGTGGAAAGGAGATTGGTAACTGTAGTTGCTTTTTGAGATTTCAGTAAAATTTCTATATGAAGTTTTTTTTTCCAAGGTTCAAATGAATAACTTTGGACTAGAGAGCTATTTTGGGAATATTGGATATTAGGTTATGCTTATAGTAGGCAAACTATATTCAGAGAATAAGACAGGATATGTATAAGAGATTATATGCATTCTTTTTCTTTTGTTTCATTGTTTCTTTTTGTTTTCCCATCAATCCCCAACCAGACATTTATGCAACCACCATCTTTCCAAATGTAACTGGCAAGGAACACGACATATGCAATTCTCATGTAATCCACTCTTTCAGTGTGCTTGTTTTCACGTCGTGCTGTAATTCTTGGAATAATTTTAATGCAGAGGCTTATTTTATTAAGGAAAAATATTCATGCATATGACCCGTCAGTAAATAGTTAATAATTAATTAATCATATAGGTCAATTAATCACATGTATTTGCTTGTGATAGAGTCTCCTTGCTCCAGTGTAAGAAATAATCAGAATAAATAAGGAAAATATACATCATCAGGCTAAGATAAGTTTTGAAATAAGGGCTTTTCCATCTGTTGAGTTAGAGTACAGTAATTGGTGTAAATTTTGCCAGTTCATATCATGTTTTATTGCCTCTATTTCAAGTCACCGCAGTCACTTGATTTTCCTTCAAGAAAATATGCAAAGAAAGCTGCCCTTAAACAGAACATAGAATTGGGACTGGAAGAGACCTTGGAAGTTTCTAGTCCAACCCTCTGCTCAAGGCAGGACACCTTATGCCCCCCCAGTCAAATGGTTGTCCAGTCTATTTTTGAAAACCTCCAGTGATAGCAGAAGGCCAATAAGGGAATAGCATAAAGGTTGGGGAAGGGGACTTGTTTTATTCATGCACTGGAGATAAAATAAAGATAAGATTATGAGAACACAGAAATAATAGATATTTGGAGAAATAATGTGATTTTCAACTGTTATCCTTTTTAATACTGTTGCTTAGTTTCTATTTTTTGGGAAATGGGAATAGCAACACTGTGCAACGTTGTGATTGTAATGAAGAAGATCATATTTCCTTCATTAGAGAGTTTCACAATTTGGATTCTACCACACAGAAGATCCTGAATATTTTTGTCTTAAAGTTGGCTGGGAAAATTTTATGGGACCTGAAATCTACATATCTTAAAGCTGTTAAATTTGAGAAACAATGTGTTAGGCTCTTCATCAGTTTGGTTGTTCTTTTCTACAACTTAGCTTTGTTGCCTTCAGCTACGTATGCCTATCTGGGGATATTTCAGTAGAGTTTCTGAGGCATATGCTCCTCTGTTATTCCATTTATTTTATTTTATTTATTTGTTTGTTTGTCAATTGCTTACAAGTTAATAGGTATAAGTAAAAAACATAGTTATGAATACATGGATACATATAAGAAAAAAAAATGTAAAAGAAACAATAGGACAGGGACGGTAGGCACGTTGGTGCGCTTATGCACACTCCCTGCAGACCTCTTAGGAAAGGGGTGAGGTCAATAGTAGACAGTCTAAGGTTAAAGTTTTTGGGGTTTGGGGAAGAAACCACACAGTCAGGTAAAGTATTCTAGACATTGACCATTCTGTTGCTGAAGTCGTATTTCCTGCAATCAAGTTTGGTGCGATTAACCTTCAGTTTGTATCTATTGTTTGCTCTTGTGTTGTTATGGTTGAAGCTGAAGTATTCATTGACAGGTAGGACATTGCAATGTATGATTTTATATACTATACTTATATTGGACTGAAGGCGGCGTAGTTCTAGATTTTCTACGTCTAGAATTTCGAGTCTGGTGGCATAAGGCCCTTTCTGGATCGGGATGCGCTTCGCACGGTCACTTCCGCCCTGGTGATCTCCCGCCTAGACTATGCCAATGCTCTCTACATGGGGCTGCCCTTGAAGAGCATCCGGAGGCTCCAGTTGGTGCAGAATGCAGCCGCGAGGGTGGTAATGGGGGCACCTAGGGGCTCCCATGTTATGCCACTTCTACGCGGGCTGCATTGGCTCCCGGTGGCCCTCCGGGTGCGCTTCAAGGTCTTGGTCACTATCTTTAAAGCGCTCCATGGCTCGGGACCAGGTTACTTGCGAGACCGCCTCCTGCCACCATCGGCTTCCCACCGACCGGTACGCTCCCATAGGGTGGGCCTCCTCGGGGTGCCGCCGGCTGGACGGCTGGCGACCCCGAGGGTGCGGGCCTTCTCATTGGGAGCACCCCCTCTCTGGAACGAATTACCCCCGGAGATAAGGGCCGCCCCCGATCTCATGGCCTTCCGTCGGTTGCTCAAAACGCATTTATTTCGGCAGGCCGGACTGGCCTAGGGGTTTTTAAATTTTAATTGGGTTTTAATCTTTTAATACTGTTTATATTTTATTAGAGCCATATTGGATTTCAGTTTTTAAATTTTAATATCATGTTGTCTCATACTTTGTACATTGTATATGTGTTTTTATTGGCTGTTCACCGCCCCGAGTCCCTTCGGGGAGAGGGGGCGGTATATAAATCAAATAAATAAATAAATAAATAAATAAATAAGGTATTCTGCAACGAGTAGAGGAGTGGAGAATATTTCTTGTGAAATATTTCTGGACTTTCTCAACTGTGTTAATATCAGATACGTAATGTGGGTTCCAGACTGATGAGCTGTATTAGAGTATTGGTCTAGCAAATGTTTTGTATGCTCTAGTTATTAGTGTAATATTACCAGAGAAAATGTTACGTAAGATTAGGTTAGCAACTCTTAACACCTTTTTGGCTATGTAGTTACAGTGGGCTCTAGCACTTAGATCATTTGAGATGAGTACTCCAAGATCCTTGACAGAGTTTGAATCACCAACAAGGTCTTGACTATTCAGCCTGTATTTTATTTTCTGATTTTTTTTTTTTGCCAATATGTAGGATAGAGCATTTATTTTTGAGACTTGAAGTTGCCATTTGTTTGACCATTCTGATACATAATCAAGGTCTTTTTGAAGGGTAGCAGTATTGTCTGTGGTGTTGAATAGTTTTACATCATCAGCGAAGAGAACACAGTTGCTCTTGATATGATCACAGAGGTCATTTATGTAGAGTATGGAAAGAGTTGGTCCTAGAACACTGCCTTGGGGGACACCACTGTTGACAGGTACAGAATTTGATAGGATGCTCTCAATTTTGACCATTTGTTATCTGTTTGACAGGAATGCTTCTAACTAGTAATGCAGGTGTCCAGAGATACCATAAGATTTTAGTTTTAGGAGTAGTTTGTCATGTACCACTGAATCAAAGGCTTTACAGAAGTCTATGTAGATTGCGTCTATTGCTCTGTCCTGATCAAGTTGTGTAGTTCATATGTTTTTGCAGTGTAAGAGTTGCAGATTACAGGATAATTTTTTTCTGAAACCAAATTGTTTATTAGAGAGTGGGTTGTTTGTCTCTAAATGGAGGATGATGGATTGGTTAATAATTGATTCCATGACTTTACAGGTGACGCAGCCTAAAGAGATTGGTCTGTAATTTTCAACTAGGCTGGGGTCTCCCTTTTTGAAGATGGGGATGATCATAGATGGTGGCTTGTGACCATAGTTTTGGCAAGGAGCTGGTCCTGAAAGATTTTTCAAAGATTATGCTTAGAGGTTCGGCTATGGCAGTGGATAGCTTTTTTAAGAAGTTGGCACATATTCCGTCCGGTCCAATAGATAGAGATGGTTTTAGATTGCGTAGTGCTTTTTCAACATTGTCTTTTGTAAAATCGATATGTATTAGATCATTGTAGTTGTCTGTGGTTTGACTAGGAAATACTGGGCACGATCCATTTACAGTGGCTCTCAGGTAACTCTCAACTACCCTTAACTACCCTACCCTGAAAAAAATTCTGGGCAGAGAGCACAACTTCCAATTCTTCAGTTGGACAAGAACTAAAGTATGCTCTCTCAGTTTGCCCATTCTTTGCCTCTGTTTGTTCTATTCACCTTAAATTTGTAGCTGAGTATTTTGACTTTTACCTGTGCACTTGTATTATATGTTATTCTGCTTTATCATTATTGTACTCCTTGTCTTGTGTTTCTACATTTTTATTCCTTGCTACATAATTTATATTTACTTAATATGGACTGTAATATAGATTGATGGATCTATCCATTTTCATTTTCTAGGATTTCTTTTCTGGACCTATGCCTGTAATAAATTATATGATTTGATTTTATATCAGCAGCTGTGGAAAATTCAGGAGAATAAATCAAAGTTTGCATAAATCATTGTATTCATATAGTTTTACCCAAACATAAAGTTGCGTAGGTCTTTATATATAACTTTGTATACTTAAAAAATAATGACCTGAGGATATAGATATTTTAATTGAAAGGAATATAGAGATGGGCTGGAGCTATGATTTTGAGCAGTTATGCATAACACAACTCTTTCAGTCACTTACGTCCTTCTAGATAGGAAGACAGTCTGACAATAAATATTAAAATAATTTCAATCAGTCCAGTATTAATTTACTTTATTTTTAAAAGTATTAAATATTCTCTTCAATTTAAAAGGTAAGGTTTGTTTTAAAATATTTCTTAAAGCAACCTTTTACTGGATTCATGAAAATTAATTAATTGATTATGTTATTTAGGCCCGAACCTAACATTACAGACAGTTAGGACCATACTGTCTGTATCAGCTGCAGCATTTAAAGCTTCATTTGTGGATTTACCATTTTCCCCCCTGGCTGGTTATGAAAAAGGAATAAGAAAAATGAACTACAATGTGCAGAAGTATAAAACAACAAAATAGGCACCAAATCAAAGGAAGCCATTAACATAACAGATTGGGGGGAGGGGGGAGGAAACAGTGTTATCTGATGATATGATAACTTGCTGAATTTAAATATCCATATGTATTTTGTCCCTAGTTTTGTTGTATTGATTATCAGGTTTTCCGAGTGTCTGTTGATGTTGATTTCAATACATAAAGATCCTGAATCTCAGCATCAAGAGGAACTAAGGGCTTTCACACAGTAAGCATTGTACACTATGTTCAAAACAAAAAAAATCTACTTTTATACATGAACCATTCTCTGTTCTGTGTATGGAACAACTCATGCAAAAAATCTTTTGTACATCCTTACTTAGCATCAATCAATCATGAACAGAGAAAACTTTTTACTCATTTGTATATCAGTTTAATTTTGCTTATACTAAACTTTGTATATTATGGCAATCTCTTTTCTTTCTATTTTATATCTATTGTTATATTTTTATTGCTTTGACCCCCTCAATAATTTAAACAGCAAAATGATCCTTGATTCTGGATCATGTAAGTACAAATTTATTTATTTTTTATATAATTTTATTCATAAACATTTTTGAATACAGCATTTTATCAGAGTATACTATTTACAAGAAACAAACACCATAAATATTATAACAAGTAACCCATTCAGTAATAATATTAATAATATAAGCACACATAAATTACTAGCTCTAATGATACTATGATAGCTCCAATATAATATAAATATCACCATACATTTTGAATAGATTTCTTTTTATGCTTAACATTCATATTTTTAGTACTTATAGTGGTTATAGTTATAAACCATATATGTTTTAATATATATATTCATTATTTTTCTTCCTTTAATATGTACAAACCATTGTCCAGAGCTGTTTGTTTATATTTCTTTCATGTTTGCTCATGCTTCAAGACTTTATGGGTCAACTAGACAATCCAATAGGAGAAGTAGTAAACACTATCTTACATAAAGCTGTTTTACTAGATGGATCCTCGACTTACAACCACAACTGAGTCCAAAATTTATCTTGCTAAGTGAAACATTTGTTAAGTGAATTTTGCCCCATTTTATGACCTTTCTTGTCACATTTGTTAAGCGAATTACTGCAGTTGTTAAGTTAGTAACATGGTTGTTAAGTGAATATGGCTTCTTTACTGACTTGATTGTCAGAAGGTCATAGAAGGTGATCACATGACCCCAGAACACTGCAACCGTCACTAAACAAACTGTTGCAAGTCAAGGATTACCTGTATTAGAAACGTATCGCTGAAAGACTCTTATTGGGCACTTTGTGGGTGTTATTCATCTGGTGGTAACTTTTCTTTTACATCTTTCTTATAAATACAAATAAAGTTATCCCACTAGAGCAGGTGTCAAGTTGGCGGACTGCAGGCCACGCCCACCCCAGCTCTGCAAATGGTGGAAATGTTGCAAAACATATGATGACAATGTGATGTTGCAAGGTTGACACCTGTGTAGTTAGCCCTTACACACATAGCTCTATTACTTATGAAAAGTGGGAGTTGGGAAGAAAATTTAGGGGGGAATTTTACTTTACCCATTTTGACTCATTGATTTTATGCAAATGAAGACAAACATATGTTTCCCAGGATAATATTGCAGGATCCAATCTGAGCTGGTCACCAGGACCAAAAGTTTATACTTCTAAGCTTTCAGGGATGTGCTGTTGGAGCCCATCATCAGGGAACTTCTCTCTCCCCACAATATGTGCACTGTGCTATTCAGCATGTTATATTTATATGGTATTTATATCATTGTTTTTAATGTTTGTATTTAGGAAGAAAATCCCATATATTTCGGATGAGATGTAAGGTTATATATGATAGTTTCATTTCAGAGAAGAATAGGCAGGGTTCTTGATTCCAACGTAAAGCAAAATGA
Organism: Bungarus multicinctus; assembly: GCA_023653725.1. Taxonomy (NCBI): domain Eukaryota; kingdom Metazoa; phylum Chordata; class Lepidosauria; order Squamata; family Elapidae; genus Bungarus; species Bungarus multicinctus. The sequence goes on from CM042836.1 coordinate 108,657,687, forward strand.
CAGACATATCCTGCTAGAGAGTCAGAGAAGATGTTAATTACTTCATAAAATGCCTTGTCCCAGAAAAAAAAAAGAGTACAGTAATCTTAGAAGTGTTGCCACTGCTTGGCTCAGCTTTGCAACTTTCTTCTCTTCAGTGCAGGAGGGACCATAAGAAAATCAAGCAATAATGCTGCTATGACTATGTATACATTGTTCACATTTTTTTCTTCTGTGAGTGGCATGAAATGCATGCTTTTTCAATTAGTCTATTGTATATGAAAACTTTTCTTCATAAACAGAGTACATAAATATTAAGCATTCTCACATTTCTCAATTTTTTAAATATTTCCTTAGAATGCTACTTGCCTGGAAAAAGGGAGGTTTCTGCTTATTTGATTTATAAATAGGTTTTGCACCTTTGTTTAAAACAAGATATTTTATTTAAAGATTATTAAGACCCAAAGAATAAAACATATTTATTTTACTTTATTGTTCTGAGTGCAAATCAGTTTGCTATATAAATTGTGACCTCCACAGTTAAGGGGCGAGAAAATATTTTAGAATGACTGATGACTATAATTATATCTAAGAAAGCTTGGAATTCAGTGGAGAGACTTGCTTCTGTTCATGTGTGTGCAGTTACACATAACAAATATACATTTATTATAGAGAAAAGAAAAAAAATAGCCTGATTTATAGCTGTGTTAACTAGAATTCATACGATTCTTATTTATGTCTCTGATTGGTTGCACTGTATGAAGCAGTAGTTACTTTGTGTAGTCAGACTTGCTTTATAAGAGTAAACCTGTACCCTATAACATTGCTATTATGCAATTAAATTAGGTGGTTATATTCATAACTATAACCCATTATGTTATGTTGTTTGAGTTTATTTACTCTTCAAGGTTTTATTCACAAAACACAAATCATTGCCTAAGGATAATATCAATTTATTTAGAGAATTGGGAAAATGACATAAAGTATATACAATTCATTATTTCTTTTTTGTCCTGTCTATGCAACATTGAATTTTAATGAAAGAAAGTAACTATGCCATAAAAAGGGGAAATTAATGGGTGACTAAATGTGCAGATTATTACAATCAAATACTTCATCATTTGGAATAATACGGAGGTATTTACATGACAGATTTCAAGAAACAGTTGAGGTTATGTTGGGCAGAACTATTTTATGTATATAATATATACATAAAATAATATAATTAAAGTGAAATTATAATGCAGTTTTATAAATTGCAGTGGAAGATTGCAACAATATTTGTTTAGATCTATCTATTCTCTGTCTGTCTGTCTGTCTGTCTGTCTATCTATCTATCTATCTGTATAACAACTTTTATTGAAAATAAATTAGAAATTATTTTTTAAATTTAAATTTAAACATTCTTCCTCCCCAGCTACTTATTCAAAAGCATAACTTCCCTAATGCCTGTTTTTAATTAAAAGACTGCCCCATATACTATTTTGAATTTTATTTTTTAAAATATTCTCTTTTTCTGATGTAACATTTCCAAACATATGTTTTAAGGGATTGTTTTTAATAGGACAAGGAATGGGCCATTCATTGGAATCTGAATGAAATGGCAAATAATTTGAAGCAAAGAAATAAATATTTTTTTATTTATAATAGCTAATTGTGTTTATGTTTCATCATGGTGATCTAGTTATAAAGGTAGTTGTCTTTTAGAAGCCATAATTGGACCTGCAACTTAGTTATTAAGAAATAGTCACTGTGTGAAACTGTAACTGTGCTTATTACCATTTTTCCTTCGCTTTACGAACCTGCAAAGGTTGTAAATGCGAGCCTTGATTACAAAGTTACTTTTTCATCACCATTGTAAGATGTTATTAAATGAATACTACCTGTAGATTGGAGCGGGATATGCCTTATGCTCCAAATTTACAATAAAATTATACAATTGCAATTTTCATATGTTTTTCTACACTATTACATGGCTAATATTTTTTTTAAAATCTACATGATATTATTTCTTTACATTTTAAACTTATGTTTCAGTATATCAACAGTAAAGTAGAATGATGCATGCTTTATGAAGTGTATTCCATACCATTTTATAGAAAAGATCCTTTGACTGCTTTACGCTGCCTTAACCAAAATAATGTTTATTACTCCCTGAGTTAACTTAATGTCAGGTATTTAGTGATAGGATTTAGTAGCTTATTTTATGTTCGAATTAAGTGAAAAGTCAGTAGATGTCTATGAAAAACAAGCTTCATATGAAAATAAGTCCTGCCATTCCAATAATAATGGAGACTATCATTTTAATATGAAATAAGCTAGATTTCTGTATTTTTTTTTAAATGATATCAAATTGTAAACAAATAATGTTTTCTGCTTTAAATTCAGTTAAATTTGTACTAGCATAGCATAGCATAGCATAGCATAGCATAGCATATAGCTGGAAGGTCTTCTTCTCCAGCCCCCCCTGCACACATAGCCTGAAGAACTAGAATAAAATAAGGTTCTTTTTGTTTATTTTGGAGGTTAAGGAAAATCAGTGCTGGCATATATCTTACTAAGATAGTACAAAACTCTAAATCAAAACAATACAAAAACATCTACATATGTTTAAAGACAATGTGCAATGACCACTTTAAAAACAGTAGTTGAAAAAAATAATTGTTTAAACAAAAAAAAAAGCTTTATGTCAGGGTCATATACTTAGGAAGCAGAAGATTTTAACTGACGGATGGATGGATTTTTGTTTGTTTGATTGATTGTATGCCATCGTCAGTTTTCTTCTCTGTCCTCCTACTGTCCACAGCATCAGAACTTTTCCAGAGAACTAGGCCTCTATATAATGTCTATCTGAAGAAGGATAATTTGAGACTAGTCTTTTTTGTGAGAACTCTGGGTTCTTTTGTTCAATGATTAATTTGTCTGGTTTCTTGGCTGTTTGTGGTATTCTCACGAGTCTTTTCTAACATCAGAGTTCAAAAGCATAAATATTCTTCCCACTCAGTTTCTCCAAAGTCCAACTTTTGCTTCTATAAAGTGCCACAAGGAATATCATTTCCTGCACTTTTTGATCTTTATACTGTAGGTATAGAAATTTCATGGCATCTGAATATCTTTTCTAATGTCTTTATGTGTGCCAGTAACAATTTGCAGCATAGTTCTTGATGGTTTGTTTCTTTACTGTTGATGGTTTATCATTAAAGACAGAAGCTAAACATTACTTCAGTCACTTCTAAAGCTCATTGTTCTACCTGCTACCCTAAGTTTGATCTTCTTACTATTTCATTGACTTTCAGTAATAGGAGTTGCAGGTCCTTTGCACTTTCTGTCTATCAAGATCCTGTCATCTGCATAGTACAGGTAATTTATGTTTCCATCTCCAATTTTAAACCATGATCATCTTCCAATTCAGTTTCCCTTTATTCAGCATAGCCATAAAAAGGGAGAGTGTGCAGCCTTGTTGCATTCTATATCATAGCATGTGAAAAGTAGATGGCCAAATATCTGATCTTTTTTCTTCACTGTTTTAATAGAAGATTGAGCAAAAATGAGCAATTCTTGTCTAGACAAAGTGTTTCCCAGTATTCATGAATGCGATTGGCTTCCCTTCCTGAAGGCCTCATGCCATTCCCCCTTTTCAAAAATTATTTAAAACAAGAAAAGAGGTAAAAACCTGCACAGAACGTGCTTCGTAGCAGTGATGGGATTTAAAAACTTTTACTAACGGTTCTGTGGGCATGGCTTGGTGGGTGTGGCCATGTGACTGGCTGGGCGTGACTTTTTTTGCAGCCCCCATACATTTTTGGGAGCTTCCTAGGCACAGAGGAGCCTCAGGGGGGTCGTTTTTGCTCCCCTAAAGGTCCTCTGGGGCTCTGGAAGAAAAGGAACAGAGCATGGGAGGGATATGCAGCAACCTTCTAAGCTCTGTTTTGGGAGCTTCCTAGCCTCAGAGAAGCCTCTGGGGCGGGGGGGCATTTTTGCTCCCTTTAGGCTCCTCTGGGGCTCTGGAAGACAAAAAATGGAGGGGGGGCTGAGCTTCTCCCTCCATTTTTTTGCCTTCCTGGGCTTCAGCAAGGGGAATCCCGGCTCAGCTGATCTTATCTACAGTTGATTATTGGGAGGAGAACAAAAGAAAGAAATACCTTAGGCGAATGTCAGGCAGGCAGTGAGCATTGGGTGGGAGAGCGACCGGGTGGAGGGCATGGCCAGCCAGAACTTACTACTGGTTCAGCGACCCATGCCAAATTCTTGCTACCGGTTCGCCCAATCTTGAGCGAACCGGCTGAATACCACCACATATGAAATGAACCCTGGAAGTCTGTGAAGATCATTTTGAAGAGAATATACCACAAATCCGCTCATTTTGTGTTTGAAGGTGCCAGGGGCAAGCCTTGCCAAAATATCAGATCCAAAATAAAACTAGACCATTCCCATTCAGCACAAAAGCTCACCAATGCTTCATTTTGAGGGGAGCTCACAAACCCTTAAGACAAGTAGCAGTCTTACGTAGATTTGTTGTGACTTTCCCCAATAACAAAACATACTCTTTCGGACTATTGCTCAAACAAATTGACAGTATATTTTACTGCCAGTTCCAATGTAAGTGTGTTCTGCACATGGTGAACTTCGGTAGAACTCAGTAGTCTAGTATCCTTGGCTTATGACCACAATTAGGACAAGAATTTATGCTAAACAAGGCAGTTGTTAAGTGGGTCATTCCCAATTTTATGAACTTTTTTTCTACAGTTGTTAAGCAAATCATTGTAGAATCATGTCATTAAGCGAATTTGACTTTCCCATTGACTTTGCTTGTTGGAAGGCTCATCTGAGAAGGTTGCAAATGGCAATCACATGAATATGGGATGCTGCAACTGTTTTAATTATATGCCAGTTGCCAAGCACTTGAATTTTGATCATGGGGATGCTGCAGTGGCTGTAAGTGTGAGGACTGATCATAAGTTACTTCCTTCAGTGCTGTTGTAGCTTTGAACAGTCACTGAATGAATGGTTGTAAGCCTGGGACTACTTGTACATCATATTAATCATCAGTGGATGAAATAATTATATCAAAATTGTGTTTTAGAAAAGACAGCTTTTTAACTCTGCAAAAGTAAGTACACATTATTTCGTATGGTTAAGGAGATTTATTCTACACAGAATAGTCTTCAGAACCTAATTGCTACTTTCTTTGGTTTTGTCCCAATGTGCTTATCCATGGTGCACAATGGTGAATGAACTAGCTTGCACAATCTGGCTAGCGGTGTTCAGGTTGGTGACATTTTTCAGGACCTCTTCTTCCTATCTCACCTCATGTCCAGGCAGATCCAGCGCTGGCTCTTGTTCTCCACACACAACTAGCCTTTCCACTGGAGAGATACCCATTTATCTATTTACAATGATGCTTTCAAACTGCTGTGTGGGCAAAGAGGAGTTAGATATGAGTAAGAGTGATGAGAGCTCACCCTATAACATGGTGCTCAAACTGTCGGAGTGTGAACCATTTCTGATTGGCAGAGCCAATGTCCTTAAGCCACTATGCCAATACGCTTTGTAGCACACATAATTATGTTGATAATTTGCTAAGATAGCAGTAAATTTCTAGTATTATTTGATATTCTTTTCCTACTTTTAATACTAATATCATAAATGTTGATTTTTTAAAATATTTCTTTCATTAATGATGAATGAGAGCAAGACTGAAAAGACAAATACTCTGGTGGACTTATTTACAAGTCTACCAATGTAGTGAATTATAGCTACAAGCAAAATACATTGATCCAAGAGGATCATTAACAGCTTTAGTCAATTAAACCAAGTACCAGAAAAAGGAAGGGAAATAATCATGATATAAACCTTTAAAAATTGTTGATTTTTAATCTGTTAATGATTGTCCTTCTTTTATATTCTTATATTAAATTACTATATAATCTTTATTGTAAGAAGTAATAAAGTAAACAATACAATCTATAGGGAAAAAAATACAGCCATAATCCATCACACTTAAGAGAAAGTCAGTCATATAGGGATAAATAATTATTGTGAAGCAGGAAAATTAATTTAGTATGACTAAGAAAGAAAGAAATACGTCATATAATATATAGCTGAAGGTATACATACAAATCCATATTTCCTCCTTTTGGAGAGGATACAAGAACAAGAAAAGGAGATGGGTGAAAGACAATTAATATGGATTTTGAGTGAGCAGTTCTTAATTATCCATAGCATGTCGACATGAGATAATTACTGTTTCAATTTTAACAATATTTGTGATTTACAGCAGTACTGTAGAACATGGAAGAACCAAGAGGAAATAATGTGCTAAGAGTTACAGAATAGGATTTGTACGTTAACATGAATTAGCAACCTTACTTCAGTTAATATCTTATTGATTGACTGGGGTTTTTTTGGCCAAGTTAATAATATTTTTCTTTGTAATATATAGTACTTAGGCTCTTGTAAATGTTGCATAAAGTAAATACCCAAATATAAATATATATTGCATATATGCACACATTGTGAAATGCATATGGTGTTACAGGGGGATAGGAATTATGCTTCATGAAATTCTAGAAATATACCCCAATCTTTCAGTATATATATAGGGGCCTCTTTTCATTAGAGTAAGGCCCAATATAAATATAACTTGTGGGTTTCTGGACAGTGTAATCATTAAGATTAAAGATACTGTGAGGCAGGCAAAATACTTTTTAGTGCTTTTAAATCACAATATACCAACTGCACTATTCATATTAAACGAATTCTTGAAATACATCTTTGATTATTCCTTTTCTGTGAAAACCTAGGAGATTTTCTGAAACTTTTAGACACATTTTATGTATAAATATTTGTTCAGCAATCCAATTATGTAAGAAACATCATCTATTGCTATAAATAGTCTTGAATTCTACAATATAATATAAAAATAAAGGCCAGTTGATTAGCGTTTGCTTACAAAGTTTCCAGTGTTATTGGTGGTGTAAAAACCTTTGATATGTATCAGAGTTGTAGTGCTAAGGTTTTTGAAATGTTATTGGCTCTTCTATGTACCTGAAACAGTAAATATAATTGCATACCACTAGCTATATGGCAATACAGCTAAACACATTGATACAAAATTCAGGAACATACTTGAATTTATACATAAATGTTGTTTGTCCCATTTCTTCAAACGTGCTGTGTATGTTTGCAAAGGTTACTGATAACCTTTCTAACATACAATAAATAGCATACAAGCATGTGCTCTCTCTGTTCACAAGACCAGCATTATCCTGGTTTATTTTCAAGATAGATTGTAATTTTAGTCTGTAAAATTATCCAGAGAAGGCAAAACAAGGCTGATGTCTCTGTTAATTTAAGAAACTGAAGATGTAGTATAAAAAGTATAAATTAGCCATAATCTCCTATTTCTTAATAAAATCATTTTTTATTCTTAAATATAACCATGGTTTATGCTAATACAGGTGTTGGCAATTCCTGTTTCCTGACATTCCTGACAGAATGTGTGTGAAATACCATTCACACATCATCACAAAATCTCCAGAAGTGTAAAGCCTACAAACTTGAAATTTGGCACTTATGTTCCTCTTGGCTTTTAGGTAGTCACTAAGAAAGGATTTTTCAAAATGACCATCAGAGCATTAATATTTCATGTATTATTTTTAACATGCTCTGATGCTAAGGAGTTCTACTCCCCCACCCCACCTGAAATGAAATCTGTTCCAAATGCAAAACACAAGCAGAGGAGAGGAGTTTCAGTTTTAGTTTCACAGCACCAAGCAGCTTTAGTACAGAACAGTTGTCCTAAGCCACGCCCAGGCTCCTTGCTGTGTCCTTCTTGCTCACACAGCAAATACTGCTTCAGTTTACAAACAGCCCTGAACTCTCACACACTGACAGGACACTAGCCAGATGAATACCAATGGATGCTGATAGGCAGAGGCAGAATTTCCCCCCTTTATTTTCCTCCCAAAAAACTAAGCCCGATCACATAGTTTCGTAGCGAAGCACGGGTATAGAGCTAGTCTTTCATAATTGAAAGAAACTGTAGAATGTCTAAGAACAGCATGATTTCTTCTTCTCCTCTTCCCCTTCCCCCTCCTCTTCTGTTTGTGTGTATGTGTGTGTATATGTAGAAGAGAAACTCAGAATAATGCAATAGCTAATAAATAATATTTCTAACTCTGTCTTTCTCCTGCATTTTGTGTCAATTGTTTGGAGGGAGGAGATATGTTGTGGTTGCTTATTGAGTGGAATTGCTATGGAAAATGGCTCCTACTCTCTCTGTTATAATACAGTGTGCTAATAAGTTGTAAAAATGTGCTATTGGAAATATGTTCAGGCCCGTCTGACTTGAACTGCTGCTAGCCACACCTGTATCTCAATTCGGAAAGCTGTTTGGCATAATGAGTAATGCTTAGGAGTTTCTGGCTCACAGTCTCTTCTTTGAATATATTGACATTTGGAACTGGATGAATCCAAATTTAAACGTGGAATGAGAGGTTGAGAAGAGTCCTTGACATCTATTTATTTTGTTTATTCAAATTACTGTTCTCCTGCTTAATGTTTGACAGACACCTTGCTGATATGAAATTACTTAAAAATGCCTTGTGGGGTTTTTTTCACCTGCTTTTAAGCATACCTGAATATTACATAGCTGAACAGTATGCTGTTGTTATTACTGTGACAGTTTTATTTCTATGCAAAATGATTTGCATTAACAGGTAGAAACAAGACTGCCAACAAGTGAACCATAGCCAAAAATAACTCATTGTCTAAGTTTTTTCATTAATTTGTGTTATATTATATGGTAGAAGGAGATTGTTGTATCCATATTTTCTTATAATCATTAGTCAGAAAAGTGATTTTATGCTATGATTCTTTTGTTAAGGTTAAATCTTGCACCTCTTTAGGTATTAATGGTATGTTAGCCCCTTACTAAGTCTTTGGCATCATACCTCCCTATAGGATAGTATTAATCATATTTTAGAGGGATATTTTGTCCTCAAAGCATAGAGGTAAAAGAGGTAATCCATTTGAACCCGGTTCTTTTCCCAGTTTAATCTCTTTGATACCTTCAGAAAGTTCCCTTATTATTACAAAACGTTTTTTCATATTCTGTCTTTGGTTCTCTGTAAAATTTTGTAAACCATTTTTTTTTAAAAAAACCATTCTTTTTTCCAAGGGGATATCATGACCTTTGTACGAGTAATACTATTGATTTTTTTTCCCCTAAACCATTGTTCATCTATACAGCACCTCCTTTGAAGTTTTAAAAACTTGTTTCTTTTTGTTTTCTTAATTTATACGCTAGTGGTTTCCTTTGTTTACCAAATTTTCTTGTGCGTTATCACTATTACATTTGGAAACTTAAGTAAATAGGTGTTACTGATGCAGAATAGATCATTTACTTGAGTTTCATATTTTTTCTTCTTTGCCACCTTTTTTAAAATAAAAAACATCCTAATTTTTCATGTCAATATATAAACAATACACATAATCCAGTATCTGCAATCTGCTTCTTTTCTAGCACTGTGCAAAAGTTCCGAAGCAGTTGTACGATTTGCCCTTACCAAAATAGAATTAAATACTAACTTGTTATTGTAACTTCAATTCTTGAAAGAGACACTTTTGTTACCAACAAAAGATAATAGTTGCTATTTCTAATGTTGTTAGATGATACAGTGCTATTCTGAAACCCCACCCACTTTCTTTATCATTTCATACATTTATTACTTTATGCACTATTAAATGGCATTTTTTCTGTAAAATCGATGTTATATTATCATAGCAAAGTTTAGTTGATAGAATAATTTCATATTTGCACTTGCACTGATTATTTATTTACTTATTTACTTTTTCTTTATTGAATTGGTTTGCCACACATCTCACCATGAGGTGACATTAGCTTTATACCCTGCCTTTTGTCTAGTAGCTCAAAGCAGTATTGAGTACTACTATTCTGCCTTTCCAGTTTTTACCTTCTCAAAAACCTCTGTAATTTGGACTGGACAGATAGAAAATAAATATTCTGAAATCACTGAGTATTTTTTTCATAGCTGACTGAGTACATGGTATTTATGACCCTACTCTAGCACCTTAAATGCTGTTAACCCATATATTTTTTACTATTCCATAGTTTGGATTTTGGACTTTAGGTAGTGTTAGCAGTTGTTCTTTTACTTGGGAATCAAACATTTCTGAAAAGCTTAGAAACAAGGTATGGGAACAGTCATCTTTACTAGTTGCTTGTCCCAGAAGCAAGTATTTAGGAATACAAGGACTGACTGAAAAGAAATGCCACCATTTTCATATCTTTAATTTAAATAAGAAAATTTTAAGTAAATAAAACGGGAAAATAATCCTTGAAATGGGCCCTGTATTTAATAATCATGCAAACAACACCATATAGTATACAATCATGCTAACAATGGACTAGCTTTTTAAAATTATTACAAAATAACTCTACCCTTGATATCTTCAACCAGTTGTGGATAGCCTATTATATCTTTTCATTTGAGTCAAACATAAGTTCACAAAGATATTCCTTCAAATTTTTGGGGAAAAATGAAAGTCTTATGGTGCCAACTCTGGACTGTGTGGGATGGATTAAAATGAATAAGAGCCAATGTCACAATTGCTATTTGAATGGTTCCTGAGATGTGTGGCCTATATGGTATGGCAGCTCCTTCTGCTTTTGAACTCTGCTTGTTACAAAGTTTCCAGCATTGCATTGTAGTGCTCTAAGTTAATAATGGTGAAAGGCTCATCTCTGGCCTTGTGGCCTTAATAAACGATTTGAGTTTATTTTTACTTAATTAAATTGATCTGCTGACCATCTCCAATAGAATTGAAAAAGTTCATGAAATCCACGTGAATTAAACTATTTGAATTCCCCTGAAACCACCGAAGCGTAAGGTTTGATTCTCTCCCTCCCCCATGAAGTTTTATAATTACATTCCATGGACTGATGCTGCATTTCTAGGTTATTATGATAAGCCCATGTTTCATTGGCTCAGTGCTAGGAGGAAATTCACTACCTTCCTTCTTGTTGAGTGACAGCAATTGCTGACAAATGTCAATTCTCAGCTTTCATCTCTGCTCACAGCATGCAAGGAACACATCATGCTCAAACCTTCCAATATAGAAGAACATCCATAATGCAATGTTCCACACGTAACTGTGAAATTCCAAGCTTGACAGTTATTTCCCTTTTGAGTGATCTGTCAATTGCTCTTAATCAGTTTATCACCTTTTCTCATGTGAACTTGCTCAGTTGCTGTCACAGATTGTCTACTTCATTCTTGATAACATACATCAACTTTTCTTGGTTCACCATCTGGTTGTTTCTTGCCCTAGCAATGAGGCAGTACTTATACCAACACAGTTATTATCATTTTCTGTGAATTTCAATTGGAGAGACTCCTTTGGCAATCAAAGAAACAGTCACATGTTGCTTAAAACGCAGTTATGAGTGCTCTCACTGCAGGCTTCTATTTCATGAACAATAACCACACCTTTTTCTCAAAGCAGTTTCCCTCCAACAGAAGTTAAGTAATGAATTAACTAATACAGCATAGCTTCTAAAACATCAGACCTCTCATCTGCTGCTGACATAAAAGTCTGGAAGGATTAGTTTTCATTCAAAATGTATGCTTATTTCTATTAATAGAAAACATTTACATGGACTCACCCAAAAGGTAGCTGGTAGTATGAACCTTCAGTGCCAACTATTGAAACTGTAACAATAACAGAATCTTCATAATTAATATGGATGTGGCATGCATAACAATTTATGATAAATCCATGAAAGGTCATTTTGTGAGGATATAAGCTTTTTTATTATTATAGCCTTAAATGCATAGGAATGTCATTCATGACACTAGATAGTTTATTAATGTACCAATAGGCTTTTTATGGCATATCCATATTTTTTTTAAAAAATAAAACAGTGTAATTGCTGTTCCAGCTTTGTATTTTATAATCTTTTTGTTGGAAATCAAATATAATCTCACACGGTGAAGAAAAATAAAATAAAAAATGTACGAAGTAACTATAGTTACTATAAACTAAAAAGGCAAGGGTGTGCCTGAAGTTAACCTGTACTTTTTAATTTTTTTTTTAAGTCTTTTGATTTATCTGTCACCTGATCTATCAGCAATGAATAATTTTCATGGAAGGTGCACTTTAATTACATTCCCATTTGACTTGCATTATCATGCTCTATCTAGGTAATTAATCTCACCAAGTATCCAATTTCGCCCTTTATTGCTGGCAGGCAAGCCTCTTGAATTACATGTGCTTAAGTGTGTATTTGGCCTGTTTTAAGATAGCCATATCATGAGACTGTTTCAGGGATTCTACTTACCAACTGCTAAAATGCGACCTGAACTTTGGAGTGATCTGGTTGATTCATTTATTTTGCTTCATTAGCCACTTTTTAGAAAGCTTGATAAAAAGCTTCAGTTCACAGAAACAAAAAAAAATCATTAAAGTAGGCAGGATTTTGGCTACGTGTTGATGAAGTAGTTAGAAAAAAGATAATGCTGAGGTTTACTGAGTTATGCTGCTTTGTTATTCCTTTTTGGTGAAACTCCTGTGGCTAATTTATCGTACCAGGTGAAAAGGGATCAATGAAGGGAAAAAAATGGCTCCTGGATTAAAGGTGAGAAAATTATTTACCCATTGTTCCTGGTTCATTTTATATTACAAACGGATCATAGAAAAAGTAAGATGCTTTAATTTTTTAACTACACTAATTGCCGAAGGAGAGGAGCAAGAAGAGTGCTATGTGGACTAAATCAGTGATTAAGAAAGTACTATTTTTTGATTCAGAAATGAAGTAAACAGTATGTCCAAAGAAATATACTCCTGCCACGCCCCACCCCAAGTTGAACAGTTGCATTTTTTTACCAGAGTATATTTTTACTATGAATCAAGTTCTATTATCCTTCCTGATGTGAGGATAAATTTAAATAGTGGCATGCTGGGCAGCAAATGAAATGATAGACGATAGATAGATAGATAGATAGATAGATAGATAGATAGATAGATAGATAGAGCAAATAAATTAAATTTATAATTCCATTTTTTTCTGAAAATGGAAAGCACTTAAAATACTTAAGTTGGACCTACATATTAACATCCATAGTCTGTTAGAGAAAATTATTCTTAATTCTTATTTATATAATACTTTAATAGGATTCTAGCTAAGATCTGCTGTAAATAAGTTTATTAAATTATCCAAGCCATGGAAAATAAAAAATAAATAAACTGTATAAAATAAATTAAAATAGAAGCAGGAATATAATTCAACTTTTTATATACTTTAAGGTTTTATATATAAAACAAAATGCTTTCACCTTTCTGAAAGTGATTGCTTTTGGGAAATAATGTAGGTAAGAGTATTCCGAACTTAATTTGAGCTAGCTTCTTAATTCCCAAAAATTTGGCTTTAGTTTATGTATCTGATGCTATATGATTCTGCACAAATTTTAATGTGCTTAATATTATGATACTTGTCTATATGTTATATTATTTTAGATACCTGGATGAAGAATTACGGTTTCAGTTTATCATCCAAACAAATTTCAGACATTCCTTTTTTATTTGCATAACTTTTATAACACTTTATTTTAGATTTGCATTTAATTATCTGAATTCTTTTCACACATAATATAAATAACTTAAGAACTACTCCCCAGGATCTAATATTTCAATATTTAGTCCACTATTCTGTTTGCAACATCAACGAAGTGAGAATATTTTTTTAAAAAAAATGTTCACTTTTTTTTGGCACAAATATCTGTTGCTAAGGGGTTTATTATGTGTGAACATGGAGAATCAGTTTAGTAGTTCTGATAAACTAAATTTATGTAGCGTAATATGTTGCTGTGAGAATTATTCTGAGTTATCTGTGGAATTTTTAATTCTTTTAAAGCATAACATAAGCAAATTGGTACTTTCATAAGTAGTAGCCATGAATTACATGAATTACTAACTAATGTTTTAGGTGAAATATTATTTATCCTAAGGCTATTAGTTTGGACTTCCAAAAATCCAGATGACCATTAGATGCTGATAAAGAGATGCATAAGACTTTGAGACTATCAAGAGATCCTTGATTTTTGCATCTTAGGTTGGTAGCCCTAGTTTCTTCTTGCATTGTTGCTGAACTAATCAATTTGGTAACATGTAAATGTATAATTGTTTATTCTTATAATAATTATATGGATAAAAAAATATATTATTATTTATTTATCGTATGATGACAATATTACAGAAGAGAAGCAAGGTTATACATACAGTCCACATAATTATACACAACTTCTACATAGTACAGAGGTGGCCCCATAACTGGATGTCCAATTCAGCTATAAAGACAGGTGTAGGGTCTCCCACTTGGGCGGGGGGTTGGACTAGATGACCTACAAGATCCCTTCCAACTCTGATTATCTGTTATCTTTTATCTCTGGTGTTGCTTTGTGCAGGTCTTCTAGGGAACCAGAGAATTGCAACAAAGGAAATCTTTCCATCCCCACTGATCCAGAGGCAGAGGCACTTCTGTATCACACCTAATTCTGTTCAATTGTGTCCAGATAGAATGAGGCAGGTCAAAACCAGGTGATTTGGTGGAGGGATAGTCAGGTCACAAAAAAATATCTTAAACCATTCCTCTTTCCAGGCATTCTGGAGGTTAAACTGGATAGAAGTTAAGTGAATAGCTGTTTTTCAAGTTGGCCTGAGGGATTTCAATCTTGTGATGGACTGTGTAATGTCCTGGTGAATAGGGAAGGCCTTGTGGTTCATTGTCCTTGACCATAGCTGAACAAGAGCTTGTTATCTTCTAATGTGGGATGGGATAATTTGCTAAGTACTGGTAATAAATGCACAGGAGTGGGATGCAATGTGCCGGAAATGATACAATGACAGGGTTCGAGAATACTTTCACTATTGGGAAGGTCCTATAAACTTAGGACCCAGCTTCTTACAGGGCAGCCTTAACTTTAAGTACTTTGTGGACAAGTAAACCTTGCTGCCAACCCAGGATGGTGGCTGGGAGGGAGCAGCATTTATCAGCTTGAGCTTTGTGGCTTTTTGCAGCTTCTCGCAGGACCCGCTTAGTGTTTTCCCAGGCTTCTTTTTGTGACTCCATCCATTCATTTAATGACATGTATGAGGGGGGTTCCCTGGACAGTTCAGGCATGGGGACGAACTGACCTGGAAAGGTTAGGATTAGGGTTGACATATACATTGTCTGGCAGAGTTGGACATTGATCATTTGGGCATGTACACTGTTAAGCCATATGCTGGTCCAGTATTCAGCTGTGGAATAAGCTAAAGCCTGGGTTGTTGTTTGTAGGTGTTAGAAGCAGCACCCCAGGATGTTCAACCTGTTCAGTAAATTGTTGAAACATTTCAATTTTGTAGCTTTTTTTGTCTATAAATTCAATTTATTTTTTCAACAACAGCCATTGTTTCATAACTTCTTTTCATTCTTCTCTCTTAAGCTTTCTTTTTAGTTTAACATCACAAAACCCTTTAGTCTTTCCTCAAAGAAAATTTGCTTCAGAAGTCACTGAAGAACTGGTTGTTCCCTCAGGCCTATGGGTGATAAGTGACCCTTATTGGTTAGTTAGTTTGTAATTTGTTGTTTCTTATTGATTGTAAAATGGAATGATCTATTTGGACCACAACACTTAATATGTAGATAGATTGCTATTGATTATAAAATTGAATGATTTGTTTAGATCTCTAATATATAATATGCAGACTGTTCTTGCAAATACTTTTTAATTAATTTAAATTTTAATAGATTTTAATTAACTTAAATTATTAGCTTTTTTTGGGGGGGGAATTTTAATTTGTTGCTGCTTATCCAGAAGACAATAGTGTTTGTGACACACACAAACAAACATATATATACCCATATGCATACATCCTCAATTGGAAGCAGGTCTGACAGTATTATAGAATCTTCTTAAAGTAGGTTTATATGACACCAATGGCTTTGCGTTTTACATATGATCAGTCCTATCTTGTTTATTTCATAATTTAACATATGCATATGTTTTGGAAAGCAAGGTGTGACCATTAAATTTCTTACAGAGATATTTCAAGAGTCCTACCTAAAAGTATCTCAAAGTATCTTATAAATTCTAATATTTAAGCATATGTTTCATATTTGGGCAGTCTAATTAAGATGTAGTGGTTCACTTTAATGTGAGCTAATCATCCATTATTTAATTTAACAGTTTGTGATCAGTGTGGGTTTTTCTGGAAAATTATAGTGCATCTTTAAGGCTTTGGTATTTGCTTTAGAACAGTCAGTTATTTTGTATGAATATTTTTATTAAAAGAAGATTTTACAAAAAATTTTTTTAAAAAACTGCAGAAACATAAAAAAAAGAGATTGCAAAAGGATAAAAAGGTAAGCAATTTTAAAAAAACCAAGAAAAAAGAAAGTTATCTAAAGAGCAGTCAGCTTTATAAACTTTATGGTCTGTAGCCCTAATACCATAGTAGTCAGCATTTTCATTCCTATATTCAGTGCCCTTGTGTGCATATTTATGTATGTATTTGTATACCCACACACATAATAGAAGAGAGGTGGGAGATGAAGAAAATAATGTGTTCAATACTTTCATCATTACACTTTATTTTTAGAACTAAAACTTCACTATGGAATCCAAAACGATTTCTGTGCTAATGGAACTTTTCCCTTCACTTTCTAATAGTACAGTATATTTCCTTTTATTACACATATAAGCACCAGTGGTTTATAATATAGCATAGAATCTGTCTCATTACATTTAGGGTGAAACTGAATATTCATATAGAACCTTGGATTGTGCTATGGGATACTGGTCATTAGCTAGTGTCATTAGAAAGACACACTGACTGATAAGGTAATGGAAAAGTGATGTGCCCTATGCTCTCCAACCTCTATACGATGACCCACCACTATTTTGTGCCTTTCTTCTGCATGTAATGTAAGGTTAAGAAGTGACAAACTTTTTAGCCCTAATATAGCGATGTATGATCTTCACTAGAGCTTCAGAGCTTTTGTTCAATAACGCCATGATTCTGGAGAAGATCAGTTGTTGCTTCAGTGAAATGAAGCAGATTTGAAAACCACATCTTTATAGCTTCATAGGTGTTGTTTTTTTAATCATATGCCAATATATAAAATTGTCATTAAAAAAATTGCAAAATTTTATTTCAATTCGGTGAGCATTTTCGTACAGTTGGAGGCACCATCAAAGACCACTGCAATGCCAATAACATATGCTAGGAAGAATCAAGACTAATATATATTTGAATAGCAGTGGGGTTCAAACAATGTTTGCGGTTTGCTCAGCAATTCAGTGAAACATGTGTTAATATAGCAGCCCTAAACATAATGATGTGGAAAGCAGCAGCAAGTATTACTAGAACTTCACAGCATACCATCTGTTGTTATAGGCTTGCTAGATAGTAGAGAGCCAGATAAAAGTAGAAATTCAGCTAACTTGGGGAATAAACCACATCTGAACAATATGGAGTATGGTCTGCTAACAAATGTGATGCTTTGCTTCTGCTAGTTGATTATAAGGAAAAAGATAAGTTGCAAAGCAGCAGTTTCCATATTTATCATTTCAAAATATTTCCATAAAATTTACTGTATGGTGCAGATTGGAAACTTATGAAAGAAACACCTCCACACTTAATGATAATAGATACTTACTTCCACAATTTAATATTTTTTTGAAAACACAAGACATATAGAAACAACATTAAAAAAAACGTTTTTACAAATACAGTTGTAGCATGCATATGCAGGTCTTGGTGTGTTCGGGTCTTTTCCCGTGTAAGATTGAAAGTATCTTAGCAACATTTTGACGAGATCTCACTTGCCATTTTCAGGCTGGTGCTTCGGCTTTGTGCTTGTGCGAGCAAAGCGTGAGCTGAGCTGCTGTCTTCCTATATATACTGGTGGGGAGGTTGGCTGTGTTGTCATTTCTTGATTGGTTGATGGAGTTGATGTTTGCAGATTGGCTGGCTTTTTCTTAAGAACATGTGTGGCTGAGGTATTGGCTGTGTGTCTATCAGCCTTCTGTGTTGTAACGACTTGGGTAATGGGCTGTGATGACCTTCTGAGGAGGTCACAACAATAGAACTCAGAAGGTCATCACACAGCCCATTACCCAGGTCATTACGTCCCAGGAGATTACAGCACAAGAAAGTATTGGCTGTGTGTCTATCAGCCTTCTGTGTTGTAACGACTTGAGTAATGGGCTGTGTGATGACCTTCTGAGGAAGTCACAACATTAGAACTCAGAATGTCATCACACAGCCCATTACCCAAGTCGTTACAACATAGGAGGCTGATAGACACACAGCCAATACCTCAGCCACACATGTTCTTAAGAAAAAGCCAGTCAGTCTGCAAACATCAACTCCATCAACCAATCAAGAAATGACTGCACAGCCAACCTCCCCACCAGTATATATAGGGAGACAGCAGCTCAGATCACGCTTTGCTTGCACAAGCACGAAGCTGAAAGCACCAGCCTGAAGATGGCGAATGAGATCTTGTCAAACTGTTGCCAAGATAGTCTCAATCTTACATGGGAAAAGATCTGAACATGCCAAGACCTGCACACACACACACACACACACACACACACACACACTAATTTTTTAAAAAACTAGTTTGAACTCTGAAATTCTTTGAACACTTTCTTGAAGAACAACAATGCTTGGCTGTTTCAGGTTCATTACCTTCATCATTGTATTCATATTTATTTACTTTGTACAATTAGGAAACAATTATTGTTCCATTAAATTAAGTACATTATCACAGCATTCAGCTTATCTTGTCATATTTTGTTTAGATGGTTCTCAGCCATTTATAATATTCTCCTACCTAACAGCTAATGTTTTCTTTGTATGACTATAATATTAATATCATTTTGTGGCTAGAAATAAAATCCAAAGATGTTTACATTGCTAAATGCACAATTCAGTTATTACATTGTTATAAGTGTAATTTCACAATTCCCCACAAAACAGCCACTATAATTTTTTTTCCACTGCATTAACCATAATGATTTAAGACATGTGAACTGTTACATAAAACATTTATATCAATTCTTTCTTACATCAGGAATAAAAACTTGCTTACATCAGGAATAAAAACTTGCTTTATTGTATCTTACATAGTACAATAATAATTCAAAGTATATCACACTATGAAGCATTGTTAATAGTTTTAATAACTTCAGATCATTTATTATGAATTTTGTGAGTGATAGTAATATTGGTACAAATACATTGTACCAATAGAGTGATTACTAATAAAAGTACTAAGTAGGAATATTTGGCAACATAGAAAACTTCAGTAGTAAGCAATAATCTATTCACTTTGAACAAAAATTGATAATTTAACAGCACATTCAGAAAAAAATGCACTTGAGTGTGTTTGTGTATGTGCTTATGGAAGGGACAGAGAATTCTAACATACCAGATGTATTAGAAATTAGTGTATTTATCTGCAATCAAATGTGATGAGTATAAAAAAGTATAGTATAATTAATTATTGCTGAAATGTATTTAATAATTGTAGGGATATACATTATTTTAAAAATATTTTAATCTTTGTTTAAATTATCAAATATGTAAACAAAGTTTGTTACATCACATTCATACAATAACACATTATTATTATAGTACAAAATACTTTTATATCTGTGGAGGAGTTCGAAAGCATGAATTAAACTTTAATAGATTTCTGCCTCAACCATTAGGAAAAAAAGTTTTCTAGTAACTTATTATGTATTTAATTAAATTCCTAATTGTTTTTTAATAATATACGAACTCATAGTTTTCCATCTGTTCTGAAAGTTTAACAATCAAGTTTGTCTAAAATGTAATACAATTTCTATAATTAGACACTCTCTCTCTCCCTCCCTCCCTCTCTCTCTCTGTATTGAGAATATATAATGTATATTTTCAAGTTTTTGGTCTGCTACAGTTTTGTGTGCTCTACAATTTTATAGTCCAGCTGTTAACCAATTACTACTTTTAGCTTGAGTTGAATCTGCTGAGCCATGGATCAGCAAGATTGCCAAGGGTACTATTTGCTTCTACTGCACAACCAAATCCCTACTTACAGTATTCTTCTGTTTTGAGTTCTTGGCTGTGTTATGGAGAAGTACTTAAAAATGTATCTTTTTGGTTCAATAGTTATGATGTATGTGTAGTTTAAAAGTAGCTATGTGTAGTTTAAAAGTGCTGTTTGAAAGACTAGTTGCATTAAAACAGATTTTAGACATTTGACAGATTTGATTGAAGACTTTCTGAAATATATATATATTATAAAATATATATATTATAAATATATATATCTTAAATTATATATTTTAAATATTGTAAGACATCCATACTTCTGCAGGTTCACAAATCCAATAAGTTAATTTAGTTAAATTAAAGGCAATAAAAGGTAATTCATAATCAAAATCAGTTATATATTCAGATATTATACAGGAAAAAAGAAATAATAACTTGATTTGCATCTTTAAATTATTTATATATTCCTTATTTCACATTTGGTTTTTTTTCTCTCTGTTCAAAATGTGATACAAATATTAATATATGATACAACTATCTCACTATGCCTAAATAAAGGCAAAAAGGAAAATATTGTTTTACTATAATGTAAATGTTTTGTAAACATTTTTGCTTAACATTGCAAAAAATGCAAGAGCATGGAGAACAAATTAATTACAGTTACCCTATTTTTAACATTTCATAATTCTTTTCATTTATATTATTTTTCAAAACCCTATAGTTATTTATACATGTGTTTATGTTAGTTTAGTCTGTTCATAATAAAAATTGCTTGATTTCCCTAAAGCAGTGTTATTTTAAAATTGGTCAGGTTTGAAAAACACTGTGTTAAAGTCTGACAATAAAATATTTAAACGAGTTATAGGAGAGTTGGGTAAGATGACATATGTACTTTCTATCTTATCTCCTTTGAATCACTATTTTTGTCCAGTATTTATTTCTATTGTAATTCACATATTTTTTAGGACATCCCTCCTAAAGGTACATATTACTGTTCTTCCATTCTTTTTAT
Source organism: Bungarus multicinctus (assembly GCA_023653725.1). Taxonomy (NCBI): domain Eukaryota; kingdom Metazoa; phylum Chordata; class Lepidosauria; order Squamata; family Elapidae; genus Bungarus; species Bungarus multicinctus. Next base: position 108,678,784 of record CM042836.1, read on the forward strand.
TCTGTTTTATACACTAAAACTGCAACTGAAAGCAAGTATGTTTATTTTATTTATAATTGCAACTTATATTTATTATAATTATGGTTGGTGGCCAGATGTTTAGACTACTGATAGAAGAGTGTGTGTATCTTAGGGAGGAAATGTGAGGTTCTTGATGTTTTCTGAGCTTGTTTTTTCTTGAAGACATTTCATTACCAAACTAGGTAACATCTTCAGTGCTAGTAGGGAGTGAGATTAGTTCTCATTTTATATACTGATGGGTTTCTCTGTCAGTATTGATGGGAAGTATTCTTAGTGATTTCTCGATTAGGCTGTTATTCACTGGTATTTGTTCGTTAAAATTGCTAGTTCCTTGATTGTTTGTTGATTGTTGTTTTAACATAGATCTTGATGTTAATCTCTGCTCAGCTGGGTATTGATTACTGATGAGGAGGTGTTTGGGTCTTTTTGTTTCCTTTTGGCTTTTGATTTTCAATTTTGAATTGTATGTCAGTATTGTTTATCTCTATGTGCCTATTGATGGCTGACTTGTCTAGGTGCCAGGCTTCTAGGAATTCTATAGCAGTTTTTTTATTTGACTTGGTCTAGGATGCTCACAGCATTTCAGTTGACTCAATGATTAAGTCTGTCCATATATTGTGAAATAAAGGAGTTTTCATCATGTCTTCTGATCACTAATTGGTGTACATATCTGTCTTTCATACTGGCTGTTGCAGTTCTTATACTGTATATTGTAGACGGCTCCTGTTTTTTTCTTCTGGGATTGCTTGGTCTTTTGGTTTACTTACAATGTTTTGGAGAGCTTTAATTGGTTTGTGTGCTAACAGTGAAGCCATCTGGTTGTAATAGTCTGTTGGTGGTTTCTGTGATGTTTTTGATGTACAGCAGTATTATCCTTTTCACAGCTTGTGTTGGTTGTGTTACATTGTGTTGAGTGGCCAGACACTTTTTGATAAAGTTGCATGGACGTCAATTTCATTAGAAGATGGAAAGATGATTTGTTTCCTTTTTCTGATGTTCAGGTTTGCTGCGGCATGTTTGTGCTCATCTAAATAGTCTTCTTATACAGCTTCTCTTGTGTAAGGTTGGGTTGTTATTTTGGTAGTGGAGCACTTGGTTACTGTGGGTAGTTGTATAATAGACTTGTGTTTCTAATTTGCCATCACTGCTTCTGCTGATGAGGATATCCAGGAAGGTGTTATTGTTTTCTTCTTTACTAGTATACTTTATTCTTTTGAAGATGTTGTTGATGGTTTTATGTATGTTTTGTCAATATCAGGAGTGTTCCAGATATTTAGCATGGAGAAACTAAAGCAGTAGAATATCCATGCACATACTACTACGCAATCACACAAAAAACTTTGGATTAAATAGATTTAATATCCACATTATCTATTTCCCTTTCCTTTAAATTTTGCAATATAGTGAAGTGAGTTCTTTCTAGGTAAAAAGTATGCCATCTTGCCAGACTTTTTTTTGAAGTATTTAGCATTTGTGTTGGTTGTCCTCAGAAGTCTAAACATGTTTTGCATTCTGAAATTAGGTAGTGGCATTTCTTAAAAGGATCAACTCTACTATATTAATATAGTAATAAAGATATGGCAAGTTAAACTATATAATTAACCATAATGCTGTATCAAAATAATTGTTTATATGAACTGGATATGTAATTATTTGTCTCATATTCTGTGCTACACACATTGTGTAAAGGCAGGGCTCCTACCAATTCCATTATTTTTATTTTTATTTTTTGTTTTTAGCAGTCTCATACATTATTCCTGAGACTGAAATTGTTCAAATACTATGTCTTATAATCTCCTAGCAAATGCTGCAATTATGACAGAAAATTTTCTCCATCCTATAGACATGCTTTGTGCCTTTGTGACTCATCTTTTTCAACGAGCCGGTCTGGCCTATTAGTATAGGTGATACTATTAGTATAGGTGATACTATTAGTATTGCAGGATTTTAAATTTGTCATTTTAGAGACCCCTGTTTTTATTATTTTATTATTTTAATTTCAGCCATCGATTTAATCTGTTTTAATCTGTTTTTAAATTTTACATTTTCTTGCATTGTTTTTAATTGGCTGTACACCGCCCCGAGTCCCATGGGAGAGGGAGCAGTATATAAATTAAATAAACCTAAACCTAAAACCTTATGGTTGTCTCTTTTTCTCAATGTAAAGATTTTATAAAATAACTTCACTACAAGCATTCCTCCTGGTTTTGCATTTGTAATTTGTTTCTGTCATCATAAATTCTAATCATCTTCTTACCATTGATGGCTTTCCATCCTTACTTTTCTTGAGGTAGTTTATTATTCTGGAGTCTTCATGGTCTCTAGGTTTAAACTCATGGTGTCTCTTGTCCCTTGGATTTTTGGCTTGATTATTGGATCTCTGTTCTTGACCTGAGTCAAGCCTTTGACTGCATTAGTTTCCATCTTTAGAGATAGGAAAAAGGACTCCTTTCTTATAAAAGTTCTGCCTTAGCTTGCATATCAGTGGACTATATAAGTATTCAGCTTATTATCTTGTTGACTGGCACAGAACAAAATGGAAAATAGACTGATTTGATTCATCTTCCAGTTTGAAAATTAACAGAATAGCGGAGTTGGAAGAGACCTTGAAAGTCTTCTAGTCCCACACCATGCTCAAGCAGGAAACCCTATAAGAGTTCAGACAAATTGTTGTTCCCTGTTTTCTCTGCTTAATCCCAGAGTCCCATGCCAAGATTGTATTCTACCAGCAAGAAATGGTTGTGTCAGTGGCTTTCCCAGCCAGCATAAAAGAATAAGACCACACAACTGAAATTTGAATAATTCTAATCCATATGTTTTCCTTGCTCAGCTAAAGCTATCTTCAATCTTGGCGAACCATAACAATTATACAGGATTTTTTTAAAAATAGCTAATTCATGAAATTTATTTATTTATTTATTTATTTATTTATTTTATTTGCATTTATATGCTGCCCTTCTCCGGAGACTCAGGGCGGCTTACAGTCTATGGAGCACCATGCTAGGTGCTTGGCAATACCCTTCATTCCATTGTATATGCCTGCTTATTATTACTAGGGCTTTTTGCCCCCCCCCCAAGCGGCATTTTTACAAAGTCAGCTTATTGCCCCCAACAATCTTGGGTCACTGTTATTTTCAAATGATCCCCAAAGTCATCCAAATTATGGCTTGACTCTGAATGTATTTTAAAAAAAGTACTTCCCAAAAGTCAATGCTTATAAAGCCAATGTGAACCCAGGATACACACAGGATCTTTCTAAGTAGAAAAGTTAATAGAAACAATTACTTTAGCATAAGAAATGGTGTTGTGAAATAAGACACCTGGTGACATTTTTATCCAAACCAAACTAACAACTCAGCCCAATTCTGGTGCATATTCATGGATCATCCTAGCATTGCCATGGCATATTTGGATAGCAGCTTCCCATCAGAAGTCTTGGAAAGGTATTTCATAGTACTGAAGAAGCTACTGTATACATCAACAGTTTCCTTTGCATGATGCTAGAGTATCTGCTGATCTGATCCATCTAAGAGGTCAGATAACTGATTTCTCACTTTACCTTTGAAGCTTCCGGTCATGATTTAATTCTTACTAAGCTGCTCAAAGCAATTCCTCATGGCCTCAGTATTTACATGCATGTTTCTTACTGCCTTGTTGATGAAAACATACACTGGTTGATGTAACAAATGGGGCACTTGAATAAATCTACAAATGATCAGAGTTTAAGGTAGTTCAAACACACCATTATGAATATTCTTTAGAAGTAAACATACAAATTGGTAGAAAGATCCAACTCTAATGTAAAATCATAGATAAACTAATGTCATGTTCCCAGACAAAATAGTATACTTTAAACGGAGGAGAAACAAAAAAATAGTTGAACAGGCTGAAAGATTACCCCAGCCTTTTAATATTTGGAAAATATAAATGATTTCAGATGGCATTGAATTTCTTCCTATATATATATATATATATATATATATATATATATATATAGGAAGAAATTCAATGCCATCTGAAATCATTTATATTGATTATATATATTATATATATATCATTTATATATAGGAAGAAATTATATATATAAAGTTTTAGAAAAGGATTTCTCCATATTTATCCTGTATTAGTTTTTATTTATAAGCAACAAAGATGATTAGAGCAACAAAGATGGAAGCTAAAACATATTAAGAAATTAGTATGGGATAGGGTATGTCTAGTCTAGTGAAAAGCAGTAGAGGTGACATGCTAGCAGTGTTCCAATATTTGAGAGGCTGCCACAAAGAAGGTCAAGCTGTTGTCCAAAGCTCCTGAAGGCAGGACAAGAAGCAATGGATGTAAATTAATCGAGAGAACCAACCTGGAACTAAGCAGAAATTTCCTGACAGAACACTTTAACCAGTGGAACAACTTGCCTTCAGAACTTGTGTGCTCCAACACTAGAGGTTATTTAAGACAAAAAGGGAGAATCATTAGTCTGAAATGTTATAAGTTTTCCTGCTTGAGCAGCGAGTTGGACTAGAACACTTCCAATTCTATTATTTTTTGTTGTTGTTATTGCTGGTCTTAAAGCAAGCATTGTTTCTTGAACTATGTATATGCTTTGGTTTTAAGGAAGCAACTGGAAATCTGTTGTTATTTTGAAAAGTGGCACTTAAATAACATAATTTTCTTTCTCAGATAATTTAAAATAATAGTTTGCCTTTTCCTCTTTCATTTGTTGTTATTCTTCCTTAGCAAAGGCATGAAAAAAATCAAAGAGTACGTTGTTAAAAAAAACTATCACTGTAGTCAAAGCAACAATTTTCCCTTATCAGAATAACAAAAGAATATTTTTTATTCTGATATTCCACTTGTTTCCAGCTGGAATTTAGGCTAAACTATCAGAAGGTTTTATTATGTTTTCTAAATTTAAGAGAGACATGATTGTACAATTTCTTTGTTTGTGGGATAATTTTGAAAAATAAATCACTCCATTGCTGTCAATTATATATAATTCAAGCCAAGCAGTTTGCAAACTTAGAAATAAATGCTTACTGCTTAAATATATTTCCTTTTACAATATTGTTTGCAATTATCTGCAGTTATGATCAGTTTGCCATTGATTTCCTAAAGCAGACATTTTTAAAGTACTATCTTGCTTTCTATTTTTGAAAAGCAAATACTTAAAAGTTTTACAAAATATCATATTTGTGTTGTGGTTCTGTTTATATTCTGTTAAAATTAATTAATTAAAATTAACGCAGTGCATTAATGAAAAGAATACAGTAATCATCCATGACAGACTCAAAATGCCAAAAATTTGTTGCCCAAGTAGTATGCAGTTGCTTCACAAAATACTGTAGATATCTTTGTGGCACAGTAATGTAGCATGGAAAAGAAGTTAAAGCAAAAGCTCTGGTCATTTTTGCATGTTCAGTTTTGTATGAACACTTGTTGAAAGTATTTCATCATGTTTCTAGCTTCATAAGGGGGTATGAAGTCAATTGAAAAATTATTGTGGATTCAAGTATATTGCATACATAAATAATGACACAGATTAAACAACAAACATTAGATATGAAACTTTCCATTTCAATGTAGACTGTAACTTCCTTAGAAAGTAATTAACCATTGTTCTAAAACTGGTTCTTTAAAAGACAATAATTACATAAATCAAACTCAAAGAATCAGTATCCTTCAAAATATTGCTAGAGATGCTGAAGAAATCTAATTCTGTCCCTAATCCTTTAAAAATAAGTATGACATTTTTAATTAGCAATTTTGAAGGTACTTTGCAGTTTTCTAAATAGTTTAGGAAAAAAATAAAATAAGTAATGAGTTTAGCTAATTCATCTATTACCTCATTATTAAAATCTATATTGTTTAATAAGATGACAGCTATAATGTTAATATTGTTAACAATCAATTGATTATTTATTTATGAGATGTGTTTATCCTTTGAAACCATAAAGACTGTGTGTGTATGTGTGTGTTGTCTACTCAAATAAATACACATGTTTATTTTAAGTGTAAGTAACAGTATTAACCTTTAACTATGTGAGCAAAGAACAACAGTGCACATATATTTTCAGTATTAATTTTCTTTTATGTTTTTAACTAACTTTTTAAAGCTGATTGCTTACAACTCTTGCAACATATTGAATTTTCAATTATGAAAGGGCTTTTTTTTTCAGCTTGTATTTTTCTTAATATATTCTCATGGACCTTTGTGCCATTTGATCTGTGCACTAGTTCATGTTGCAATTATGTGTCTCCCTGCTAGCTTGTGTGAGTTGAGTGTAAGTGGTGAAAAATATGTAATGTATTCTAATCTCTATGTAGGCAGCTACAAAGTATGAATTGCCCATGGTCCACTATGACAATTTACCATTCAAGTTTTACAAATCAGGGAAAAATATGTAGCAGACTATATTACTAAAATTATATCATAACCATAAATACAGAGTGGAAGATATCTTCACTCTAATGGCAGATCAGATGTTTATTTTATAAAATCTAGTGAAATCTATATTCACTCAACATGTTGTTTTTCCAATCATATTGGCTATTTAACTCTACAGACCAGTTTTCAGCATTACCAGATTTCCCACATTTTATTTTATATTGCCTAAAATGAATTGGTTTCAAGTCACATTTTCTAGCTTCTGTAACTTGCATCTTAACAAGCCTTTAATGGTTTGAATAGTTCATTAGAGTCAATAACATATCATCTCTCTGATTATGTAGCCCATAAAATATACTAGGATGGTTGGAATTTGAAGTAATAAGTATTTGAATATAGATAGAACATTAATTTTGGTGTCATTTTAGAAAATCACTTCTATTCAGAAAGCACAGAAGTATTTGCTTAACATGAAGTGTTTTCCTTCTCCATAGGGAATAGATTAAGTGCAGGCAAAGTGATTTGCTGAACTGGCACATTTAAATGCAGGCTTGCAGTTCACTATTAGGTCATAGAAATCAGTGGGGTGACAAATGGACAGGTGCAAAGACATAACGGATAATCAGTGTGGTAATTAAATATATCTTGTTTCTTCCCCCCCCCCCCATGCCTTTATGGAATATTACATTCATATTTTCACAGTACTGTAAATGCTGGAAAACAACCAACTTAATTTATCAGTTTTGATCAGACCAACATTTTAAAATACAAAAACAACATCCTAAATATTTTCTAGTGAAGAATCAGTGGTGGTATTCAGCAGGTTCTGACCAGTTCTGGACAACCGGTAGCAGAAATTTTGAGTAGTTCAGAGAACCAGCAAATATCACTTTTGACTGGCCCTGCCCCCATCTATTCTGTGCCTCCCACGTTTCAGCTGATTGGCTGGGTCTTCTTTTGTTGTCCTGCACAGGAGAACAGAGCTGGAAAGCAGGGTAGTGGGGTGGGGTGGGGAGGGAATGGGATTTTGTAGGAGGAAATGGAGAATGCAGTATCCTTTCCCTGCCATGCCCACCAAGCCACACCCACCATGCCCACAGAACCGGTAGGAAAAAAATTGAATCCCACCACTGGTGAAGAATCATCATGTGTGTGGAATCCATTTTCTCGCTAAATCATGGTACAAATAGATGTCAGTTCCTTTTCTCCAGAACCATCCTGGTTTGCCTCTCTGATCCTCATTTGTTTTTTGCAGGCTATTTTTAATGGTTTTAACTTTATCTATTAAAATGATTTAACAAAAAGAAAAGAAGACATCATGGACCCCCTTCCAATAGCTGAGGAGCCATCTGGAACTTAGGTGATGGTTCTTTCCAACTGGAAGAATAAGTCCTCAATCCCTACTATTGGTGCAGCCAGGTGTCCTGTGATTCCTGGAGCACCCATTCAAAGGAATTTGACTGCTACCTTCACCGGGAACCCTTCCATTTTATTTCTTTCTTAATGTGATTAATTCTGTTGATGTAATTACAGATTTAGAGAATCTTCAATTCTCTGAAGATTATGCAATCACTGAAAGTTTCAAGCCTTCAAACTCACAGTGCTGTTTTTTTTAATCCAGACCTTTTCTAGGGCCAATTGCTTGTTAAAATTCTATAAGCAAACTGAACCAGTTATCAGGCCCAGATTTTCCCTTTACGACTCAGTTTGCTTCATTCTTTTTGGTGAATGTTTATTCTTTTCCTGCTAACTGACAATCATTGCATCCATTTTTCCTCATTGTTTCTGTGGAACATTGCAAGATCTGACCAAATGCCTAAGATTCTTTCTTTGTCAAATGTTTATCCAAACATTGAATATTATGTTTATTCAAGAAACTTGCCAAATTGATATTGATGATTCAATTCTCACTGCCCAAGTCTGTTCCATGTGAAAGGAAAGTTACAGCCAAAGAGATTTTGCCACCTAAATTTCTACATATTATGAGTAAACATTATCCCCCTTTCCCCCTTCTTCTTAAATTACAAATGAACCAGATTAAAAGGGTTTTGGTCAATACCTATTCAGCCCTACCTCACTCAAGAAGATTATACATTTCTGGGAGTAATTTGAAAATAATAGGTCTATGGACCTTCATTTCCAAGATCTAAGTTGGGAGCAGTTTTAATGCACAAGTGGGTCCAGATGACCACATTACTAAGACTATCCTGAAGTGGTCAATGAGGATTACCTCTCTCCATGCTCCTTGATCAAGATACAGTCAATAATTTTGCAAGTTGTTGCCTGAACACATTCTAGTAGCCAAGAAATTTCACTTGCACATCTTGAATGATAGAATTTTGGGAGGTCAACCTGATAATGACTCTGAATGTCAGAAGTTGACTACTAAAATATTTTCTGGGATTTATTTGAGAACTTCAATGAATTGATAGCAGTGATCCTCTTTCATTAATCCTCACTCTTAAACTAATCACATTTTTGTTATGCAAAATTCAGAATGCTATTCAATTGGAAATTGTGGCAGTTTCTGTATCTAGTGAATGGAAATAAATTCAAACTCTTAAAACTGCTAAAGTGTTTTAAGAGATTGATGGGAATTCAAAAAGAAACTGTAGCTGTTAAGTTGAATCATTTGATCTTTACCTATTATGTGTCTCTTGTCCGAAGTCTACAACAGGGCTGTCAAACTCGTGGCCTTTGGGTCGGATGCATCATGCTCTGGCCATACCCATGCTGTATAAGCAAAGGGGGGAAAATCATAATATATCATGTGACACCACAAGTATGACACCCCTGGTCTACAAGAACAGATTGGACAAACTAGACATTTTCACTATATTAATATAAGGTCCAAAGGTTGCTTTTATCAGGATTGTACTATAGTTGTCCATTAATTTTTGGCATATTTTGATTTATATCAAAAAGACCTCCTGATTTGTCCCTTACTAAATTAGTGGAATAGAAGAAATAATATATGGTCCTTGTGAGATCTATGAAGAGGGATGTTGTGCATCCTGGCAGCAATTAATTCTGGCGGCCAAGGGTAAGAGTTCCTCCACAGTCTTTTGGTGAATCATAGCAGGCTATCAGAGAAATGATTTACCCTCTCCAATTAGCAAAGTACTCATGGGGACTTGGGAAACATGCTTTATGGTTTCTGTTGCAATTTTAGCATCCATGCATAAAATGAATTTCTTGTTTATTTATTAAGATCTTTAACTACTATGTCACCCATAGATCTTACAGCGGGCTACCATGAATAAAACAAATTGTATTAAAATAAGTAAAAGCTGCTCTTTGAGAAATAATCTGGCTGTAATGGATTCTGAAAAGTAGGGGGAGGGTTTGACAGTGCTTCTAATTATATTTGTTTTCTGAAATTACCCAAATCACAAATGTAAGTCAATGTATTTCTGACATGAAATCAATATTTAAATACTGTATTTGTTTCTACCTTATCTACCAAAACTTGATGCCAACCATAAAAAATCCATTGGTAATTAATCCTTTAGGAAGTCAATCTTTAATTAATCAATTAATCCAAAATATACTTTTCCTGTGTAAAATGCTACCTAATTAATTCTCAAGCTCGCATCTGTGAACTATAAACTCAGTGTATTTTTATTCCTATTTTAACTATTAATGCATTTTAAAGCAGGTAACAAAACTTGATTTAAATTCTAAAATGTTAATGATGGACTTTAAATAATATTTTTAAAAGAATGAACAGGTAAAAAATTGAGATCCTTATGAAGTAGTCAGGCTTTATACTTTAGAGTATTTAGATTTATAGATTTATCTTCTTTCATACTGTTTAGAAACATATTTAAGAATATTATTTAAGGATAATATATACCTGTAAAACTCTCTTGTCAGATGAATTAGGTAATAAGTCCTCCTCCTCCTTCCTGCAAGTGACATTTCCTTTTGTACATCTGAAAATATTCAGAAGGCAGAGATAACCAAGAAATATGTGACTGAAAAGTTATTTAAAAGGAAGCATTTTGTATTCTGATAGATCTTTTTTTACAGATTTCAGCAGTGCTAAACCTTAATATAGAAAATTAACAGCACTCTTTTTCTGTGGGTACATATAGGAAGAAAGTAATTGTCTTCTTATAGGTATTGACTTGGTAGAGATCAGGGTTGTTTCACAATAATTTTCATGCTTGGCAATTCTTGTAATTCTTTATGTGATTAAAGTATTCTCTATTTCCACATTTGAAGTAAAATTGTTATGTTTTATGCAGAAAATGTTTTGAAAAACAGGTATAGGAAAAACTACCTCTCCCCCCCCCCCCCCCCCATTTAAACTTTTTCTTATATATCTATTAAAATAAAGCTGCTTTATTCGCTGTAATTCCAGAAGGAAAGGAGGGAAAATGCGCTGTCAAATGTTAATCTTGTGAAAGGAAAGCTGAGTTTTAAAGCTATGTTCAAACTGATGACATTGATGGGTTTGGAGCGGATCACATTCTTATAATATTGTGGATTAGCCTTGATTAATCCTTACTGTATTCTATTCTCTGTAAGCTTTGTGATGTTCTTTTTTCTTAAAGGAAGATTAGTTTTGATTTAGTTTGGATCAGGATGGAAGTCACATTTTCCCTCCTAAAGTTCACTATTAATAAATGGCACTCCTTTGACAGGTCTTTTGCTGGGTTCATTATAGTTGCTTGCACTTCTCAGAGCAGGTGATAGAGCACTTTTGAAAACCCAATTCTGAAAGTACCTAATTCTGAAAGTCTTTGAGATGGTGCTTTTTTACTGCAATAAACACTTGGTTGGAAGAAAACCCAAAGTAAAACTTCACATTATCAGATGGCACATCACTCCATCATGATTAGCCTTAAGTATTTCAACATTGTCACACAATAAAAAAAAATACTCTGTACAGACTCCTCCGACTTCATGTTTTGAGTTATATACTTGTTTTCTATTCAGACTACTAAAAGATTCTTACAATTAAGATTCTAATTTTTTCCAAATTACACATTAAAATAGGAAGCCAAAAGTGTATAAGATTTACAAATATAGCATCCACATTGTATATTTAAAAAAAAAAACACATGTAATGATATGTGAGAATGACTTTGAGAGAAGAATGGAAGAGCCTTAGGAAGTGATCAGATAAAAGCGTGGTAGGGAAACCCACAGTGCTGTAACGATTAGAGAAAAACACTTAGGAAGGACATACCCTAATTGATCAGGCAATTAAAAGTGCAAGTGGACGATTTGTACCTTCTACTTACAAGATTATGTGAGTATATTATAATAAAGTAAAATTAGCTCATCTAGTTGTGTTTCCTGTCTGGTGTCAGCCTTGGAAGCCATTTTCTTGGAAGCTTCAAGGTGCCACATTTAGTGCCTGGGAAATTGGGAGGGGGGATTGCATAGTGGGGTAGAAGATTAGACATAACATTCTTTCTCAGAAAGTCAAAAACAATATGTCCTGCACCTGGAGGGGAGTGACTGGGAGGAAGTCTTCCATTGGAATGAGGAATTGATTAGACCATGTGATGGACTGATGGATGCTGGGGGATGGATCTTTGGTTTCTCTTTTGGGAAGGGAAAACCCAGAACTCTCAGGGTTTTCTCAGATGTGCCAATATGACTTCTCTAGATAAATTCTTACTTGGATGAACTTGGTCTCTGAGTGTTGAATGGAGATGGAAAGTTTGGTTGGAACACTGACATCTGGTTTATTTGGGAGAGCTGACACATTGATTAATGTAGATAGATAGATAGATAGATAGATAGATAGATAGATAGATAGATAGATAGATAGATAGATAGATAGGTAGGTAGATAACAAAATATTTCATTTATACATTAGTCATTAAGACTTTTTTTAATGATGCAATTTACTCTTTCAGTTTATGAATTTAAATTAATCATTCAGTTAATGCCTTGTCCCAAATTATTTTTGCAACTGTTCTTGAAAGGAAAAAATATGCTGTGCAAAATTGAAAGCTAGTTATAATTTGAGACTCCAAACTGAACTTTTGTTCCAAATGGTAAAAATAAACATAAAAAAGATATATTTGAAATAGTTATGAATTCATAAGCGATCTTACTACTTGGTTATTTATGCATATTTTTTCTATTATTGCTTCTATTACTGCATCATTTAACAGACTGAAATATTCCCTCTAATGGAACATTTAGCAATTTTTTTTTTCAAAGAGGTTTAAGAAAGTAGTTCCAACATATGTTATTTCAGATAATGATATCAAATATTCTAGCAATGAATTAGCAGAACTATATGGGCTGGATTGAAAATTAGAACTTGGGAAAATAATGATCCAAGTGCCTAGCCTTTATTAGGTTCAGTCCTTTCCAAACTTATAAATCTTGATAAAGTCCCTGAAGGAGTCTATCAAATTTGCATAATAATAGTTCATCTGTCTTAACCATAAGATGAAATTCTATGCTATTCCTATACAGTAATATTAATGATAATAAGTACTGATGTAATGTCTCATAAATAGCTAATAAAGAGGATATCATCTCAGCAAAAGGCATGAAATAGGCAAGCAATATTTTTATGTTAGGTAACATTGGAAGAAATTATTATTCGACTCAACCCTTCCAAGACTGAGTGGCTGTGGTTTCCGGCGGCCTGATATAGTCAGCTGACTCCGTCGCTGGCTATTGGGGATGAGATCTTGACCCCCACAGAAGGGGCTCGCAATCTTGGTGTCCTCCTGGATGTACGGCTGTCTTTGGAAGATCATATCACGGCCGTCTCCAGGAGGGCTTTTTATCAGGTTCGCCTGATACGCCAGATGCGACCCTTTCTCGATCGGGACGCCTTACGCACAGTCACCCATGCCCTGGTCACCTCCCATCTGGACTATTGTAATGCCCTCTACATGGGGCTCCCTGCGGGGAGCACCCGGAGGCTTCAACTGGTACAATATGCGGCCGCGCGGGTAGTTATGGGGGCGTCGAGATACTCTCACATGACGCCCCTCCTGCACGAGCTGCATTGGTTGCCGGTGACCTTCCGGGTTCGCTTTAAAGTATTGTTTTGGTCTTTAAAGCGCTCCATGGCATCGGACCAGGATACTTACAAGACCGCATTCTGCCAGTAGTCTCCCACCGACCGGTGCGCTCCCACAGAGACCCGGGTCTACTCTGGGTCCCGACGCCTTCTATGTGCCGCCTGGTGACTCCGAGGAATAGGGCCTTCTCTGTGGGGGCACCCGCCCTTTGGAACGGGATGCCCGAACGACCACTGACCTGAGGGTGTTCAGATGTGACCTGAAGACCTGGCTCTTTGAGCAGGCCAGCCTGAGCTGACTCAAATGGGATTTTTAAATGGGGTTTTAGATTAGTTGGGGTGGGGTACAAAAGTTTTAATTTATTTTAATCGGGGGTTTTAGATTTTTATTGGGGCAGCCTATAATTTAATTCTTTTTTAACTATATTTATCTCTATTTATATGTATTTTAGTTGGCTGTTCACCGCCCTGAGTCCTTCGGGAGAAGGGCGGTATATAAAATTTATGAAATAATAAATAAATAAATAAATTCTCATACACACTGCTAAGAGTGTCCAGGAAAGGGGTATGATTCCTCCTACTGATGTCATAGAGTTGAGTCCGCCACTCTAAAACCAATCAACTTTAGCTGCTCGCGATCTTTTTGACTCAGCTCTTGACTTTGAGCTTAGTCTCTGGAAGATAGTCTGAGCTTCGCACGAGTTTAAAAGAGTTTACTTGATATTTGATAAGGGTTTCTTTCCCTTGTTGTTTTTGCTGCTCCTGGGGCTCTAGTTGAGAAAAGGCTTCAGAAGGGCAGGGATCTGCTCTCTGGCGGTGTCGAGACTTCAGCGCTGCCTGCAGGCTGAAGCTACAGGGAGAGTTCTGATGAGCCTCCCACACAGCCCGAAGGTCAGAAAGTGCTGCCACTCTTCTTTCTGCTTCACAGCTGACTCCGGGGATCGAATTTCAGCTGTTCAGGCTAGCATGAAGCAGCTCAGGGCCAGCAGGACCTATTGAGCTGTGAGAGCATTGAGGCTGTTCCTGGGCTGCCGCACGTGGCAGGCAGCCATTTGGGAGATGGTTTCATTTTTTCCTTGGTGAATACTGATCGGGTCTCACAGCCTTAGAGCTCATTTGGCCCTCGCTACAGGCTGCACTTAAAGTGGGGAAGCTCTCAGCGTCTCCTGTGTCTGTCCTGTTGGAGTAATGGAGAAGGAAGCCTCACATGCAGCCTCCATGGGGCCAGAAGAACTTTGTGATCCTCCAGCCCCTGTTAAGACAAGGAAAAGACAAAGGCGTTCTACAAACAAAGAGAAGAGGCTGCTAAAATCAAAGCCAAAGCCCTAGCTCCAAAAAAGACTTCCAAATCAGGGCTTAGGGCTGAGAAGAGAAGACATGCTGTTTTGGAAAAGCAGCTTGAAAAGACAATGGTGAAGATGAGAAATCAGATTCATCAGTCCTCCCAACATGGGGAACTGTATGTTTGCCCTGATATGTCTGCAAAGGGAGGGGGAAGTGGCCTGTACCTCTGCTAGTCACCTTTTAGATTGGTCTCTTGAGAGGGTGGAGGGGGAGCATATGCCCCAAGACTTGAGTAAGAAGAGTCCTTCTTCCAGATAGGCATTCTGGAGCCTTCCCTTCCATTGAGTCACTGGGTACAAGCAGGTCATAGGCCTAAGCCAACAATTACTTATACTCCTATGACTGCTGGTATGCGTCCTTCAGAATCCTCTTCAGGCCATTGCCATGATGACATCAAGGATATGGTGTCTGTCACCATCAGACAGTATAATTGAGGGGTTTCAGCTACTCCTTCGCCCTAAGGGGGATCAGTCCTTGTTGTCTTCCTTGCCCCAAGGGGTGGCTCCTTCTTTCAGAGTTTTCCCTAGCCATCGGCCAGCTCATTCTGATTGGGGGGAGGAGGAGGAAGAAGATTATACTAACCCTTCTGATCACAGTCACTACTCTCACTCTGAGGAGGAGGAGGGTGAGATTGTTGATCGCAATATGTCTGAGGAGGAAGAATTTAAAGCTAATCAGCCTTTCTCTACTGGGGTTTTCAAACCTTCCCTTTTCAAACCTCTCTTACACAAAGCCTTGGTTATGGCACAATTGACAGCTGAGGAAGTGGCCCCAGAGTCTCAAATGGTCCCTCCAGGCCACAGTGATTCTCTGTTCACAAAACCAGTGATTCACACTGAGATTCTCCCTTCTTCCACCATATTCCTGGATCTGGTTACGGAACAAGGTATCTCCCCAGGGGCAGGACCATGGCCTTCATCACATGATAGGCGGTTTTACAATGTGGGACCAGCCTTGGCCAATGCCCTCATTGTCCCTACAGTAGATGCTCTGGTGGTGGCCTCTTTCTCCACATTAGGCACACCCATTGATCCTGAGGATGTGCTTAAGGCAGAGGATAGGAGGTCTGAACAAACCCTCAGATGTACTCACCAGGCTGCAACATGGGCTATCAGGGCATCTACGGCTGCCTCATTTTTCACGAGGTCCTCATTGTGATGGCTTCATCAGCTTCAAGAGAGACTCCCGGCCACTGATTCCAGGGCTCACCAGGATCTTAACAAAATAATTGTGGCTGCGGAATTTACAGCTGATGCGACCTTGGACTCAGCCAAATTCGCCTCCAGGGCCATGGCTTCCTCTGTGGTGGCCAGGCAACTCCTTTGGCTTCGGAACTGGCAGTTGGATGCGAGGCGCAAATGGAATTTGACATTGGTCCCCTGCTTGGGGGATGAGCTGTTCAGAGAGGCTCTGGAGCCTTACTTGGTTGAAACCAAGGACAAGAGAAAAGTTCTCTCTATGGCAGGGAAGAGGTCAGAATATTGTTCCAGTCTGTACTATCGACCAGCCACGTTCAGATCTGAATCCGCATCGCGATTCTCTAGAGGCCAGAGATCGTTCCCTCAATGACAAGACCAATGTCCTGAGGCTTTAGGCAGGCAACAAGTGTCGGGTAAACGGCCCTTTCGAGGGGGAGGAGGTTGTTCGTTCCATCGCTCGAATTAAAGAGGCAGTTGACCCCCCCCATCGGAGGCCGTTTGACCTTTTTCACCTCTCGATGGGAAGAGTCAACTTAGATGCCTGGGTACTGGAAACAGTATGGTTTGGCCTGCGGTTTGAGTTTATATCTCCCCCACAATTTTTTGTTTGATGCCCTACGTTGAGGGACAGATCTCAGAGACCTCATGGAGTCAGCCATTCAACACCTAGTCGAAATTAGGGCCATTGAGCCGGTTCCGAAGGAACAATGAGGACTGGGTTTCTATTCTCGATCAACCTCAAGAAAAGCCACCTCTCCCCTATGACCAAGCTGCAGTATCTCGGAGCGATCATCGATACTTGCCGCTGCAAAGTTTTCCTCTCCCCAGAATGTGGGGAGAGCTTCAATGCCCTTACTATCCAGATCAGAAGACAACGCATCATTCCACTGTCTCTCCTGTCTCAGCTCCTGGGGAAGATGATCTCCTGCTTTGGCATTGTCCCATGGCCCCGCCTTCATGCACGAGCACTTCAGTGGTTCCTGCTGCCATTCCAAAGAGCAGGCACCAGCCATTCATCAATCAGAGTGCAGGTTCCACCTCAGGTTCTTCGTTCCTTCAGAATGTGGTAGTCCAAGGCAGTAGGGTGGGGCCTTCCCTTCAGGGAACCCAACAGGATCCTGCTCACCATGGATGCCAGCCTCCAGGGCTGGGGAGCCTATCTACAGGTAGCTAGGCTCAAGACATCTGGTCCCAGGGAGAAAAGACTTGCCCCATCAATTGGCTTGAACTCAGGGCCATTTTCTTGGCCCTGAAGCATTTCCAACACAGAGTGATGGGATGCCATGTCCTAGTCATGACAGACAATGTGGCCGCAAAGGCTCATGTCAACAGACGGGGGCACCAGGTCCAGGGCTTTCATGAGGGAGGCAGAACGCTTGGGGAGATGGGCAGAGAAGCATCTGCTTTCCCTCAAAACAGGTCACATATCGGGGGTCGACAATGTCCAGGCCGACTGGCTGAGTCGGTCCCAGGTCGACCATTCGGAATGGAGCCTCTACCCTTCTCTGTTTCTGACATTGTCCCAGAGCTTCAGCTCCCCAGCAGTGGACCTATTCGCCACTCTTCTCAACACTCAGGTAAGCAGATTCTTTACCAGGTTTCCAATCCAGGGAGCGGAGGGGACCAATGCGCTTCGGTGTCGTTGGCCTCCAGGTCTCCTTTACACCTTTCCCCCTATTCCGGTCATTCCGGCTGTAATCCGGAAGTTGTTGGAGGAACAGGCGGAGCTGATTCTCCTGGCCCCCCCATTGGCCCAGGAGACTGGTTTGCAGATCTGGTGAATCTGTCTGTGGCCCAGCCATGGAGGATCCCGGATGACAGGATCTCCCTACATCAGGGCACCTTGATCCACCCGGATCCTCAGTGTTCTGACTAACTGCTTGGCGCTTGAACAGCAGACCTTGAAGGAGGCCAAATTTTCTGATAGGGTGATTGACACCATTCAGGCCCCCCGGAAGCCTTTCACCTCACGCATATACGATGCTACCTGGAAGGTCTTCTGGTCATGGGCAGCCAAATCTACTGTTGTGCCTTCCTTGGCGTCCGTTGCGCAGGTGTTATGTTTCCTCCAGGATGGCCTTGATAAGGGTCTCGCCCCCAATATTCTTTGCTGCCAGGTGGCGGCTCTGTCTTCTATTTTGGCCTGAGAGGGTTTTGATTCCTTATCTCATTATCCTTCCGTATGCAGGTTTCTAAGGGGGGTGGACTAACCTTCGTCCTCCTGTGGTTCACAGATTTCCCACGTGGGATCTCCCTTCCGTTCTACAGGCCTTTACGGGGCCTCCCTTTGAACCCCTTAAGTCAGTTTCTCTTCAAATGATGATTTGTAAGGTGGCATTTTTGGTGGCCATCACTTCGGCCAGGAGGGTGTCGGAGTTGGCGGCTTTTTCCATTAGGCAAGATCTTTGTGTGTCCCCCGAGAACAGAGATTAGATACCACGTTTGTTCCTAAGGTGAATTCCTGGTTTCACCAGGCACAGTAGTGTTGCCTAATTTTTGCCCCAACCCACAACATGAGTTGGAGCATAGGTGGCACAGGCTGGATGTAAGGTGGGCCCTCAAGATTTATATCAAGAGGACACCGAAATTCTGACGATAAGAGGCCATGTTTGTGTCCTTTCATCCCACCTCCTTGGGTATCAAGGTGACTCCCTCGACGATTGGGAGGTGAATTCGATCTTGCATCGCCAAGGCCTATCAAGCTTTGTCCCTGCCAATGCCTACGAAAGTCACGGCCCACTCCACTAGAAGCATGGCTACTTTGGCTGTCTGGTCTACGCAAGCTTCACTGGAAGAGATTTGCAGGATGGCTACCTGGGTGTCGCCATCGCCATTCATACATCATTATAGGTTGGATTCCTTTGCCTCGGCAGACGCCTCCTTCGGACAGAGGATGCTTCAGCAGGTGGTTCCACAGTCAGAGTGACCTGCCCAGATGTTGATCTTCCCTTGGACATGACTTTGGTATGTCCCATTTCCTGGACACTCTTAGCAGCGTGTATGAGAATGGGCATTGATAGAATTACCTGAGAACGAGAACAAGAGTGTCCAGCCCTGCCCTAGTTCATCTCGGGGCGTTGTTTGGTTCTAATTTGTTTATCTTCCAGAGACACATTATGTCTGTCAAGAATCTTTGCCTAAAAGATGGCGAGAAGCTAAGGCTGATTGGTTTTATAGTGGCAGACTCAGCTCTATGACGTCAGTAGGAGGAGTCATACCCATTGCCTGGGCACTCTTGCAGCGTATATAGAAAGGGCGTTCTCAGGTAATTCTACCAACACCAATTTTGTATGATTAGTATATATAGAGAAAATAGAGGAGGCTGAGGGGATCCTTGTTTTGTATTTAAATAAAATGAAAGCATTAAAAATGAGAGTTAAAATGTTAGTATGTATCAGTTACCTTCATTTACACTTTTATGGATATATGATTTCTGGAGGAGAAATACATTTAAATATACTTGGAATGCTAATCGATTTTCACTTCAGATATAGATATTATTACAAATGATTGTAATATCTATCAGGATAGGACAGAGGTGTTGGTGCTCTATGTTATATACCGCAATGGTGGGATGCAAAAAATTTACTACCAGTTCTGTGGGCATGGCTTGGTGGGCATGGCGTGGCTTGGTGGGCATGGCTTGGTGGGCGTGGCAGGGGAAACTTACTGCAAAATGCCCATTCCCTCTCCACTCCTGGGGGAAGGTTAATGCAAAATCACATTCCCTCCCCACTCCACTAACCTGCTTTCCAGCTCCGTTATCCTGTGCAGGGCAACAAAAGAAGACGCAGCCGATCAGCTAGGACTCAGGAGGCAGATAATAGATGGGGGCGTGGCCAGTCAGAGGTGGTATTTGCCAATTCTCTGGACTATTCAAAATTTCTGCTACTGGTCCTCCAGAAGTGGTCAGAACCTGCTGAATACCACTTCTGATACACCCCTAATAACATTGCTATAATTTAGCTAATTTAAGCATATTCAAGTCTCAATACTAGATAAATTGTGTTCTCGTGATTACAGAACTGTTACCTGTAAATGAGAATTTCTGAAGAACTGCTGAAGTTTCAGAAGATTGGGGGAGGATCTCCTTATTTTCAAAAAGGGAAGGAGGAAGATCCTTAAAGAGATTACTAAATAGGGTATTTTGAGTATTTGACTCAGAATGCAGTAATTAACAGCCTGCAAGTGGTAGCAATAAAAACTGACTTATTTACGTTTTCAACAGATGCTACTTAGTATGACCCAGGAATACCATACCTTGATCTTAGCAAAGCTTTTAACAAAGTTTCTCAAGATATCTTCATTAATGAAATGGTAAAATATGGGCTATGATGGTAAAGAAATTGGAAACCCTGTCCTATGAGAAACATTCAAACAAATGTGGAATATTTAACTTATAAAAGAAAAGACTAAAGGAAGATGGTAGAACAATATTCAGATATGGTTTTCATAAAGAGGAAGTAGGTCATTGCATCATAAGGCAGGGACATAAGCAGTTGATTGAAATCAAAGATTAAATATATGTAAGAATTTATTGGTGGCAAAAGCTGTCAACCAGTGGGACAAGATGGTTCATGAAACATTATGTACTTCAATGAAGAATTTCAAACAGAGTAATCTGTGAATTGTTTTAGCAGATTCTATATTGAGCATGATAACTTCTCAGATTGCTTCCAAGTCTATGATTCCATTTTGATATTACATATAGAAAGCTTTGATAATGTGCCATCCATTATTGTCTCTTCAATCTGCTGTTACACCAGGGAGCTGATGGTAGCCATTACAATTCCTTCTAATCATCTATCTCAGTTCTGTGCTGTTTTTGCTATCCTGAAGAATTGGGCATAACTGGTCTTCATTTCAATACTGGATAAGTAGATCTCCCACTTAAATTATGATACAGATTTGTGCTGTTCTCACAGCTGAGGGAAGTAACAAATTATATTTCTTTATGAAAGAAGACACAATATTTTAAAACCAATGTTAAAGTTTTCTATGAAATTGGGATTCAAACTCAAATTTTGATAGACACTTAATTATTGTTGATTAGTTATTATTTGCTTTGGCATTTACATTTGAAGATTAATAATATTTAATTATATTAAATATAATTTAATAATTATACTATATAAATTTCTTCCTGTATTCACAGTAAAATATATTGTGCACTATTTCAAGAATGTATTTTAACCATATGTTGCATGGGTGGTGTTGAAATCATAAAAAGATCAGTGGCTAGTAATAGAATGTGGGATGACAGTCTGTGAGGGTTTCATTAGTGCCAGTATACAAGTTATTCTAAATCTTACATATTTATAATTCCGAAATTATTTATATTAATAAATAATTTGTTGTTTATAACAATGTTTTTATTAGTAAAAAGAGAGTTCAAAAATGCATTTGTTAAGAAAAAGTATGTTGGTTTAATTTTGAGGACTAAAAAGAAATGCAAAATTCTGTGAAAACCAAATGTACGTTAAAATTACTGATTAAAGGAAAAATGAAAACTTGGCAAATTTGTTTACTCCTAAACAATGAATTAATGCATACAGTTTCACATACATTTCCTTCATTGCTAGTTGGGATGAAAAATGAGGTGAGATTGTTTTCATCATATGTTTAGTGTGGAGTGCAATCGTCCGATGTCTAAGATTCTACTGTCATAATTCCATGTGAGATTTCCATTACAGTAACAACGATTGATTTATTTTTTTATTTTGAAATGGAAATGAAATGAAAACTACAATCATGATAAATTTCTACATTTTCTGCAGAATTTTTTTAAATTGTTTTTATTGTTCTTTTGTGGTCCCACTGCCTGTTGGGGACCCATAGTCACAATTTATGTACAAAAGAAAATAGATCCTACATTCAGAAAAAAAATACACAGAAAAGTTAATGTAGTCAAATTTTCATGGATCAAAGACTTAATATGCAATGGACTATATTTTGTTGCAATTTGTGTCTTTTGTATAACAATGTCATTATGTAAATGAGACAAATGACATCATTTACATATTGACATCATTACACATTGTAGTTTACATCATTTTATGTTATTATTTAAATTCTATAACTTGTGTCATTTTCATTATCACGAAGTTCTCTTTGATTTATCAAATTTTGGGAAATAGCATACATCCTTCCCTCTCCCAGTTAGTCCATTAAAAAAATAATTATCTTGAATGATACAATTGGAATACTTACTAACCAATACTAACTGGTATATTACCATGCAAAATATGCAGCTGGAACAACTTATTTCCGAAGAGAAGCCTCCCCTTTCATCATTTAGCCAACACTCATGTTTCTACTCTGAGGATTATTAATTTATTCTTAATCTCTTTTTTATGTTTATCCCCAATCTCCATTTTAACTAGTCATTACTCTATAAAATATGTCTATTGTCCTGTATTTATCACATAATATTGATAGTAGTCTTTCTGTAAATCTTTGTTTAAAAAATATTTTGAAAATGCAGATGAAATGCACCCCCTCTACATTTTTACAGACATTCCAAGTAACAATTAGATTGTGTGTTAATTCTTCTTTAATAGTGCTTGATCTATTATAGTCCCATAACCTTTTCTTTAATAATACGTTAGGCAAAAGTCATATTAATTAACTGCCCTATTACTTCTCTTACCTATCCATTCCTCTGCCAAGTGTCTTTTTAATACATAATTTGTACTGTCCACTTTGCAGGGTTTTGAAACAGTAGTTGATCTTTGTATATTGTTAGAAGATTAGTGTGACACATTTAGCTTTTTTATTTTATTACTTGTCAACATTATTTTCTTCATCTAAACCATGTAAATACCAATTTGGTCCAAATGTGGGCTTTTCTAAAATCTCTTTATCCTCAGTATTTCTTTAAGTATCTTCTGATCATTAAAAAAAAAAACTAGGCAGCATTTTTATTGTCATACGAAAACATTTTTTAAATTTATTAACTGTGCTAGCAACTGTAGCTCTTTTTCTCATCTGCAGACCACTTTCTAAACCTGAACTTATTCTACTGTGGTTTTTGTAATCCTAATGTAGTTCTTTCTGGTTTCATTTAGTCCACTTTCAAAGACCTCTCTTATCATCTCTTTATTTTCCAATCAACAAAACTTTCCCACTGGAAGATTTATTATAATTAATTTCAAAATCTAAATATATATGTTACAATATTTCAAAACATCCTACCACAGGAAATGTTCTTTCAAGTCCATCTAGCCCTTTAGGTTTCTACATCAACTGTTGTGGCCCGTCGGCTGCCAGCAGAGCTAGCAACAGAGTCAGATGAGGAGGAGGTTGAGGGAGAACCTGGGGCAGCTTTAGAGTCTTTGGAAGTCTCTGATAAGGAAACAGCATCAGAGGCAGAGTCGGGGCCTTCTGTCCTCCCCTAGGTGGAGAGGCAGCTGTCTTTGGGGCCTAAGCTGAGTGAGGGGGACGAACAGATAGGTGCCCATTCCAGATGCGTGTATGCGTAGAGAAGAGAGGAGAGGAGAGCAATGGAAGGCAATAAGCCAGTTCTCAGGGAAAAGCAGACGTGGACATTAGCCATCCCTTCCTGGCTGGGGAATAAATAGGAGGGGTTTGGGAGTGGCCGGTTGCCACAGACAACTCTTTGTTTTTAGGATACAGCAAGCAATTCTGATTTCTTGACCTGTTGGGACTAATTACATTTGGTTTATGTTTATCCACGTGAATAAAAGACTGTCCCTACCCTGTTTGAAAAGGGGTTTGTTTTTAATCATGAGTAAGAGGTTTATCATTATTTGCTAAAGCTGGGTCAGAACATCAACATTCTAATCCCCCTTTGGTGGTTTTCCAAAACGTAAAAGTTATTATTTTGATCCTTAATCTTACACAGAACTTCTTTCATCCAGGGCAGAAGGAGATTGCCCTGGCATAATAAAAGTTGTTCTTTAGAAGCGTCTTAGCATCTAGAAAATCAATAACAAGTAACTTTCTAAAGTAGTTAAGAGAGGAAGTAGATAAATAAAGTACTGAACCATGGCTTAGGCAATTATTTTCTCCTTCCTCTCCCACTCTTTTAGAGCTGTTTTACTATCTCTTTGCAAGGAGATTGTGTACAAATCAAAGTTGTAGCCAATCATTTCTTCTCCTTGATCCATTCATTGGCTCCTCTTTTTGTTGCAGTTGGTGGCTCCACAAAAGCAGAACCATTTTTGGTCCTTCAGTGCTGACCCACATATTCTACTGTGGTCTGTTCCTCCTCAATATTCTGAATTCATCTGACCCTTTTATCATTCAAAATCTGTTTAAACAAATATGTTCATTTTGTGCAAGTTTATCTCTCTATATCAATTACGTTGTGTTGCATTTCCTTGATAAGATTTTATTTATACACAAATTAGACTTGATAATGTTGTGATGTGTCACAAAGTCCTCTGGAAAAGGAACCAATGCTGAGAAGGGTAGAAGGGAAGAGAAGAAGAACAAGGTAGATACAATCAGTGGCAGTAGGTGCACCAATGGAATTGCTGATTCACCAGATTAGGTGAATCAAAATGTATCTTTATAGTTACTAAGAGATGACAGAGACATTGTGCATGTAATTATTGTCATCATTAATTCAGTGATCTCCTTACATTCAAATCAGCATGAATCACAACATCCATTATAACCTTGATAACAGATATCATTAAGTTCACAATCATTTCCCATCTATCAAGTACTCAGTTTTTCAACTTTTTTATTGTGACCAAAATACACATTTCTTCAGACTTTCTCAGATTAATTGAAGCTACAGTACTACAGGTCCTTTTTTATGCCTCCCTGTTTTCATTCTCCATTTTAAGATGTCCTTGAGTATGTTGTTCTGGGGACTTATCAAATTTAAATTATTTTTGAAGCAATTCTGTTGATACTTTTTCTTTCAGGGTTCCTACTAATTTGATGCTATGTCCTCTTTAATATAACAACAATTTCTGCAGTTTATCATCTCCCTTTCTCTCTTTCTCATATTTATCATGATAATTCTATGCTATTGTTTCATATGGTTTCATAACACTTCACTTATTCCTATTTGCCTTTTTAAATGAAGCACTAAATTTCTATTTGTGGATTGGAGACTTCTAGCATTCCTGCTTATCACCCTTAATAGTATTTCAGTGTCAGTCTTTGTGAGGCCTATTAACTATTTATCAGTCTATATAATCCTATAGTATGTTCATATATCCAGAAGGAATTAATATGTGCTATTGAAGAGGTATATCTATAGCAACATGCACTGTTTTTAGTTATTTAATAGTACTGTATCTGATTGATTAAATTATTCCATTGTTTCCACAAGAGATTAAATCTTTGTCTTCATTGTGATGCACTCATGAATGTTAATATTGATTTTTCATCTGCAAAAATTGTCATTTTCCCCTCAGCAATTATCATACAATGCTGATTCCCTTCCTGAATATTTATTATGTAAAACTGTTCATTTTAAATAGTTATTCTATCCTTATAAAAGCTATGCTAGTAAGATTGGAAATAGGTTGATCACATTAAGACTAAAATGTGTTCTTAATTTTTCTAGGTCTCATTTCAAAACTTCTTCCATTAATGAGAGTTATGAAAATTCAAGAAATGCAGGAAAAAATGAAGAAATTTTAAAAAATGTTTCAGCCTATTATTTTCTTAAACTGCTACTTTGAATTTGCAAAAATAGAATATTTAGGTAAACTATTGTAAAACCTGCAGCAATATCTCCCCAGTAAATCACATTTTGCTTTTCTAAATTAATACCTGAAATATTCTGCTATATGGAACTAAAATGGGCTAATAACAATGTTAAGAGATAATAAGATGAATAAAAATTCAGCTAAAAATCTAAGTTTAATTTGCCAAAATAATTTATATGTATTTCAAAATAAATAATAGGCCCATTGTGGGTAAGGTAATGCCTGACATTGTGCTGACACAAAGTCAAGATAACATATATTTGTCCAGAACAAGGTGAGAAAATGACACAAAAAGGAAAATAAAGAAAAGACAAGGTTAGTCTGTAATATAGCAGCATCATGGTCTTGTGCTAGATATTAATCATGGACTAGCATGATGACATAATGATTATAATGTAAGATTTATGTCAGTGTCCTACAAATGATATGACAATTGTACACATGTAAAGGAACAATGTATTTTAAATGATAGGGATATGCCTCTAAATAATTTCCTTTGAGATACATACAAACCTTCTATAGAAAAATAGGAAGGAAATACACTAATCAAAAGAACATGCTCCAAAATTTCCTACCCAATAAGTTTCAGTAAAGGACAGTAGACAGAAACATGCAGACACAGCCATATTTCCAAGGATACAATAATTGCTGAAAGTACCCAAGGCAATCAAGGGATTGACTTGTCCAATACAAATAGATTGGCAACATACAGAAAAAACATCTGGAAGAAATCTAGTGAAATGATTTGTGCAGACTGGATGCTAATACAGATTTGTTTATTCTGTCAGTTGCGGAGTTATCTGTGGAATTACAGGAACCACAAAAGTCTTGGTCCTTTATCCTCAACAGGTTTTTACAAGAGAAAGAATTGCAAACAAATCCCAGGATATCTTAAAAATTAATGTAATTATTATTCTATAATTTTAAATCAGAAATTATATGACACTTAATTTTGTTTGCTCCACTTCGTATTTCAGCTTTCTCCAAAATTGACATTGTTTTGACTAAGACACTATTTAGTACTTCCTATATAAAAATTGCTTTGAAACTATGTATATATACTGCAGACATGGAGAATATTAGAGGAGCTACTCAGAGTTTCTTCCTGGCAAGATGGACCGCAAAGAAATGAAATGAATAAATAAAAATGTTGCTGTATGTTATAAGTGTCCATAAGAACCTGTAAGTCAACTGATAGAATTAGATTGTCTTGTCTCAACATGAATTCTTACAGTATATGGAGAAAAGCTACTGAAGGATAAAGAAGTTTACAGATAGATAGTTGTGTACATTGGAGGCTTAGAATGAACACAACTAAATACTTTTCTGCATAATTCTGATTTTCCTTATTTTATATGTTCTCTGGTTTTCTGTTCCAGCTTGTAGGACTGGAGTGAGTTCCATTTTGCCTCAGTATTTTTATAGTACAATTAATAAGTTGCACTGACCTAATTTTAAAAAGATTGTACATGCATGACATCATGCACATATAGTTGTCTATGTATATATTAAAACAAGAAGAAAACCTTCTCTCATATAGTTGCATATATAGTGTGTATGTATCTGTCTGTCTGTCTGTCTATCTATCTATCTATCTATCTATCTATCTATCTATCTATCTATCTATCTATCTATCTATCTATCTATCTACTGTGGTGTGTGTTTGTGTTTAGAGCACAATAGCATTTAGATGTATATAACACTTCACAGTTCTTACAGCCCTCCCTAAGTGGTTTACAGAGTCAGCATATTGCCCCAACAATCTGAGTCCTCATTTTACCGACCTTGGAACAATGGAAGGCTGAGTCAACCTTGAGCCGGTCAGAATCGAACTCCTGGCAGTAAGCAGTGACTTAGCCTGCTGTACTACATTCTAACCACTGTGCCACCATAGCTCTTATTCATATATACAGGTGAAACTCGAAAAATTAGAATATAATGCAAAAGTTCATTTATTTCAGTAATGCAACTTAAAAGGTGAAACTAATATATGAGATAGACCCATTACATGCAAAGCAAGATAGTTCAAGCCATCATTTGTCATAATTGTGATGATTATGGCTTACACTCATGAAAACCCCAAATCCACAATATCAGAAAATTAGAATATTACATGCAATCAATAAAATAAGGATTGTACA
The DNA here is from genome assembly GCA_023653725.1 of Bungarus multicinctus. Lineage (NCBI taxonomy): Eukaryota > Metazoa > Chordata > Lepidosauria > Squamata > Elapidae > Bungarus > Bungarus multicinctus. The sequence continues at coordinate 108,706,569 of CM042836.1, forward strand.
TAGAACAATATTGGACCTCTGAAAAGTACTGTATAAGCATGAATATGTACTCAATACTTGGTTTGGGCACCTTTTTCAGCAATTACTGCCTCAATGCAGCGTGGCATGGAAGCTATCAGCCTGTGGCACTGCTGAGGTGTTATGGAAGACCAGGATGCTTCAATAGCGGCCTTTAGCTCTTCTGCATTATTTGGTCTCATGTCTCTCATCTTTCTCTTGGCAATGCCCCATAGATCTCTATGGGGTTCAGGTCAGGCAAGTTTGCTGGCCAATCAAGCAGAGTAATCCCACGGTCATTGATCCAGGTTTTGGTGCTTTTGGCAGTGTAGGCAGGTGCCAAGTCCTGCTGGAAAATGAAGTCAGCATCCCCATAAAGCTCATCTGCGGAAGGAAGCATGAAGTGCTCCAAAATCTCCTGGTAGATGCCTGCACTGACCCTGGACTTAATGAAGCACAGTGGACCAACACCAGCAGATGACATGGCTCCCCAAATCAACACAGACTGTGGAAACTTCACACTGGACTTCAAGCATCTTGCAGTGTGTATCTCTCCATTCTTCCTCCAGACTCTTGGGTCCTTGGTTTCCAAATGAGATGCAAAAGTTGCTCTCATCAGAAAAGAGGACTTTGGACCACTGAGCAACAGACCAGTTCTGTTTTTCTTTAGCCGAGGTAAGACACTTCTGACATTGTTTGTTGTTCAGGAGCAGCTTGACAAGAGGAATACAACATTTGAAGCCCATGTCCAAGATCCATCTGTGTGTAGTGGCTCTTGATGCACTGACTCCAGCCTCAGTCCACTCCTTGTGAAAGTCCCCAACACTTTTGAATGGCCTTTTCCTGACAATCCTCTCCAGGCTGTGGTCATCCCTTCTGCTTGTGTACCTTTTTCTTCCACACTTTTCCCTTCCACATAACTTTCTATTAATGTGCTTTGATGCAGCACTTTGGGAACATCCAACTTCTTTTGCAATTACCTTTTGAGACTTTCCCTCCTTATGGAGGATGTCAATGATAGTTTTCTGCACAACTGTCAGGTCAGCAGTCTTTTCCATGATTGTGCTTCCTACTGAACCAGACTGAGAGACCATTTAATGGCTCAGGAACCCTTTGCAGATGTTATGGTTTAATTAGCTGATTAGAGTGGGACACTTTGAGCCTAGAATATTGAATCTTTTCACAATATTCTAATTTTCTGAGATTGTGGATTTGGGTTTTTCATGAACTGTAAGCCATAATCATCACAATTATGACAAATGATGGCTTGAACTATCTTGCTTTGCATGTAATGGGTCTATCTCATATATTAGTTTCACCTTTTAAGTTGCATTACTGAAATAAATGAATTTTTGCACTATATTCTAATTTTTCAAGTTTCACCTGTAATGAGAACTAATAGTACATGATGAATTCTGTGATTGAAATAGACTTGAGAAATTAAAAATAAAACATGGAATAAGTTATACAGACTGAATGCAAGAAGACCACTTCAGAGAGTTTACAGCTTGGGGAATAAATTTATTGCAACTGCAGTCTCACTTATGAATTAAGTGTTGTATATATTTTAAGATGTATTCAGACAGCAGATATATAGTTCTCTTTGTAACAAAAACATTTATCTGTAGCTTCATCACAAAAATTCTACCATGTGTCTGTAATTATTTGTGACAAAACTATTTCAATTTCTGTTTTCAGTCCAATTTTGGATTCCAAAATGATAGTAATGTATGTGTTGAAGAAAATTATAAAAAAATTGTGACTTGTGACAGTTATAGGAGTATTGACATTCCCAAATGAATGTTGAACATGCCTGAATATCTATCTATTGATTTTTTTTCCACACAGAAGCAACTTATGAAAGTTATTTTTAAATTAAATATATTTTCTATACTCTGAATACTTGCATAAAACATATAAATTCATCATTTGAGTCTTTTCTGAATCTTCTCTCATATTAATACATATGGGAAAAGTCTGATAATTAATGTTATGCCTTTGTTATTCCTTTTGCATCCTCAGGCCACATGATATTATTGGGTTGAGGGCCTACTGGTTAAAAAATTGAACAAAAGGGAAAGCATTCATTCATGATCGAATATGTCAGATTGGCAAAAGAACAAGGTGTTTAAACAGAATGAGCTAAAATATACTGGATAGGAACACATTTCACTATCTCAGCTGCACAGGATATCTGCCTCAAATAATAGGCTGACACTTCTGAGGTTTTGTTAGACAACAGTAAGGTTATTGAAAACTCAAGCCCAAAACAGGATTAAATAGAATATTATAAATGAAAAATATGATGGCTAAGAAACTATATCACTGGAGTTCTGAGTTTTTAAAGAAGGGAATAAGTGTGACAAACAGGACAGATATTTGAACAATTCCCAAATCAAGTTAAAGGATTAAATAAAAAGTCTGCTCAAAAACAAATGATGAATACAAATGCATGCTGTTAAAATATCATGGGCATACTTTAGACAGGATCTCACATTTCAAAGCTTTTCAAATGAAAAATTAAGCAAGTTATGAAGCATTTCTAATTATAATCAGTTGTTTAAATTTTTAATAGATTGTGCTTTATTTATTTAATCCTGGTTTAGATAAAATATAGATAAGGATTAATTGGTACATCCTTCAGTTATATTCAACAAATAGATAGGAGTTTAATCCCACCCCCAGTTGTTTAAAACCAAGAAGAATAAGTGACATTGTTTCTAAATTAAGCTGCTGATATGGTGAAAGGATAATGTGAATAAATTTGTATGGGAAAGAACTACAATCTCGGCTTTTGTATTAAATAAATAGTGTATGTCTCCAAACCTATCTTTTTATTTCAATCTACATTAATTTCCCCATTCCCATTTTGGTTCTGTTCTTTTGTTTCTAAGCTGGTTTCTAATTAAATGAAGTAATGTATCAAAAAGTCAACTTTTTCTTGTTTTAATTTAATCAATTTCATTTTAAAGAAAACTGAACTATTTCTCCTAATTCCAACCAAGTAATTAGTTCAAATAATTGTATTTCTTTTCTTTTGGACTTTAGGAATACATTTAATTATATATAAAATATGCTGAAGAAAATAACATAGTTTTTATAACACAAACATTCAATAATAAGTACTCAGATAGTGGTTTTATTTGGCGCATTCATTTTTAGATAACAATATAAGTTGATTCCTGTATTCCTTATCCCTACTATTCATAAATGTCTCAAGAAGATGTCTCAGTAAAGCCCGCTAAAATCTCAAATCTATTCTGAAATAAAGCATTGACACAAGATCCTGATGCAATTTATTGATTAAGCATTTATTTATTTATGAGTTAGTTTATGTATTTCTTTTCAATTAATTTCTTTAAACAAGGCTAGATAATATTCAGTGAAATATTACAGAGCAAGTACTAAAATGTAACATTTCAAGTATGTATAATGTCTATGATTTTAAAACATGAATTCAGCTATAATATATTCTGCTATAATAATGAAATATTGAAACTGAACGTGATAGAGTGGGGGCAGGGGAAGAGAGAATGAAAATCAATTTGAAAACTTGGGGGAAGCAAAAAGCTGTATCATTCATTACAGCTAAGTCACAATTAAAGAGAGTTTGAATAATGTGATGTATGATTTACTGAATTCCATAGTCATACCAGGTTGCACTTAATATGAGCTAAAATTCAATTAATGTAAGGCTCATGCTTGCATAGTTGAGCTTACTGGTTTATCGTTGGAGTTTTGAATGCTACTGCTTCAATCTGTCCTTGTGCTTAATGGCCAAAAGGAAGATTCCTTCAGATTAAAAAACACTATAAGCACCAAAAGGAAGAGGCTCATTATTATAGAATAGCAGAAATTTGATGAGATTTAATAGAATAAATGTGGTTATAAGCAACTCTAACATAGAATGATATATTGAAATACCAATACATTTTGAATTTATTTTGCTTTCTATACTACGTTCCCATCTTTGATAACAATTACAGGTATAATCTTAATTTTATCCATTACTATAGTATTTTGTTAATAAGCATACAAAAACTTTCTAATATTTTCATTGCCTACTTCCATCATACCATAGAAGGTTAAAGTCAGGAATTGTGTAACCTGTTTAAAAAACAGATCAGTAACAAATGTATTAATTTTAAATGATTTTAACCCTATGTAAGCAGCCCATAGTTGCATGGTGAATAAGCATCCTTAAAAATGAAAGACATTAAAATGAATGAATGAATGAATGAATGAATGAATGAATGAATGAATGAACGAACATTGGGTGAGCACTGTAACATACGTCTGAATTACTAAACACACACACAATATTGAAATCAAATCAAAGTCTAGCTAAACTGTAATGAGTATGATTTCATTGGCCCAGCCAGGTTTTTAATGTCATTGAAAAATGAGCCATGGTGTCGCAGTGGTTAGAGTGGAGTACTGCAGGCTACTTCTGCTGTCTGGCAATTTGGCAATTTAAATCTCACCAGGTTCAAGTTTCACTCAGACTTCCATCCTTCTGAGGTCATTAAAATGAGGACCCAGATTGTTGGGGGAAATAAGCTGACTCTGTAAACCGTTTAGAAAGGGCTGTAAAGCACTGTGAAATGGTATAAAACATCTAAATGCTATTGCTATAACAGAGTTGCCACTATTTTTTGTTTCTTTATTTGAATTGCAAGAAGCTCTTTCCCCAAATAAGAATCTTTTTTTAGGGTGCTCTTCTAGGTTGTGTACTAAGACTAATGTAGATGAGTAATGATGCAGTCAAAAAAAATGAACCAATGATCCTATACAAATTGCAGGAATGGGGAAAAGGCTGTTTGAGTTGTTCAGCATCATTCATTTCTTTTAAAAGAAAGGTATGTCCCGAACAGCCTTCAAGAAAGACTCCTACTACAGTGCAACTGGATTTAGATCAGACATTTTTCAGGGATGACATTAAAAGGATTGATTGTTTATCCTAGAATGCTCCATCATCATGTTATATCCCCATTTACTAAGACTCTGAAAAGAGGAAAGGAGATTTAGTGGTTGGATTAGAAAGAATGGTGCAACTTTAATCGAAAATAGAATTGCTGCCACAGCACGGATAACAAGTGAGACTTTGGCAGTGATGAGCTCTTTCCTTCTTAAGAAATTGTAACCCTTTTGAGGCTCCTTTCAGCTTTGTGATTAATGGATTCATTAGAAGAGTAGTTTGCTCTGTTTTGCTATATGTAAGATTTACAAGGTTATGGTGCAAAAGTATTGTTAAATAGATTGCAGCTTTTAAAACTGTATTACTTGAAAAAAAATAAAAATAAAGAAGGACTTGTATTTGGTTTTGATTTTTTTTACTCTTGAACATATTCTTTATGGATAAGAATTACATTAATTCTTATAATTATTGTAAGATAATTATGGTAATTATATTCTTACACTATTAAAAAGTTCATATTAAATATATAATTTAGTGTAGTTTAAAATTAAATTATATTGCAATAATCTTATTGATTATATTGTTACCATAAAGAATGAGTTATGAATTATATATTTTATCAATTCAATTTTTTATGTATTCAAATACATGCTATATTGAACTATATATTCCTAACATTGGAAAGCAAACTTGTTTCATAGAAAAGGAGAAAAGATATGAAGTGAATGTTACTTTTAACATGGTATATTTCTATTAATATCAATACTCATAACAGAAAAGCACATAAATATGCATTATGTCTTTCAAGGATTTTTTTTTAAAAATCATAAATCTGAGCAAATCTTTGCACACACAGTATTAGGGTAAGGTTTATCAAATTAAAATCTAAGATATTCATACAGATCAAGCACTTTTTACAATGAAATATATTGGATAAACTGGTATTTAGCAACTTAATATTATACAGTATGATTTGTATTCATGTTTGTGTATATTTCTTTTATTTTATTTATTTATTTTTGTCAATTGCTTACAAGATAATAGGTATAAGTAAAAACATAGTTATGAATACATGGATACATATAAGAAAAATAAAAAATAAAAGAAACAATAGGACAGGGATGGTAGGCACATTGGTGCACTTATGCACGCCCCGTACAGACCTCTTAGGAAAAGGGTGAGGTCAATAGTAGACAGTCTAAGGTTAAAGTTTTTGGGGTTTGGGGAAGAAACCACAGAGTCAGATAGAGTATTCCAGACATTGACCACTCTGTTGCTGAAGTCATATTTCCTGCAATCAAGTTTGGTGCGATTAACCTTGAGTTTGTGTCTATTGTTTGTTCTTGTGTTGTTATGGTTGAAGCTGAAGTATTCATTGATAAGTAAGTCATTGCAATGAATGATTTTATATACTATACTTAGATCGGACCGAAGGCGGCGTAGTTCTAGGTTTTCTAGGTCTAGAATTTCAAGTCTGGTGGCATAAGGTATTTTGCAACAAGTAGAGGTGTGGAGAACTCTTCTTGTAAAATATTTCTGAATTTTCTCAACTATGTTAATATCAAATACATAATGTGGGTTCCAAACTGATGAGCTGTATTCAAGTATTGGTCTAGCAAATGTTTTGTATGCTCTAGTTATTAGTGTAATATTACCAGAGAAAAAGCTACGTAAGATTAGGTTAACAACTCTTAACACCTTTTTGGCTATGTAGTTACAGTGGGCTCTAACACTTAGATCATTAGAGATGAGTACTCCAAGGTCCTTAACAGAGTTTGGATCTTCAGCAAGGTCTTGACTATTCAGCCTGTATTTTATTTTCTGAATTTTTTTTGCCAATATGTAGGACAGAGCATTTATTTGTTGAGATTTGAAGTTGCCATTTGTTTGACCATATTTTTTTGACATAGTCAAGGTCTTTTTGAAGGGTAGCAGTATCGTCTGTGGTAGTATTTAGTTATGTGTGTAGATATAATATAAACAACCATTTGTCTCTACAAGTTTCTAGGGAAAATACTAAAATGGGAATGCCCAGGCATGATGGATGGAAATGCCAATATATTAATTTAACAAATAATACATAACATACTTACTTAAGGTTGCAGATCATAACTACAGATCATTATGATAAAATTAAAAATATAATTTTACAATGAAAAATGAATATTGTCTTTCATATAAGTTACCACATTGCCATCATATATAGAAACTCTGAGGCATAACTTCTGTTGTGTTATGACTGAAAAAGTTCAACAGTTAGAGTGATTATGTGACACTGGTGATAGTTATATAAATTCATGTTTCTCCAGAATCAAATTCTGTTCTATCCAGAACTTGATTTACCAGATGTTTTTTCACACAAAGTTCAATTACAAAGTTACAAGGTTGTTCTGAAACATCTACCTTTGTGAATGTAAGGGTCATTCATGTCCCTACTTTTCAGGAATTTGTACACTGAAATTCAATGGAATAAATGTAAATTGCCTCTTATTTTTGAGTTATTTTATTTCTTCCTAAATCTATAGTGACAGCTACAAGTCTTCACTTTTTCTGGTTACCATTTTTTTCTCAATTTTTTAAAAAAATCCATCTTCCAGTCCATCATAACAAAGAATAAGATGGACATTAAGGATAGAAAGCAATAGGTGGATAAAAAAGGTGCTTTTTTATTGTATTATCCATTAACAAATTGCCACTAAGAACCTTATACACACTGAAATATTTTAAATTAATCCCATTTATTCTTTACTTAAATGTCAGGTTTTTGATAGTCAGCAGACTAAAGGAATTCTGGTTGTTGTGGCCATGTTTACTTCTAATATTCAGTCCATGCCTCATTCCTCTGAAAGCTGACAGAATCAGTTGTTATGTTAGCATTAATGCCTTTAATGTGATCTACTAGCAGAGTTCAGGGGCGGCCTATCACTAATAATTGTTTCTTAGTTTTGCATTGTTTAAGGCTAATCAGAATGTTTTAAAGGAAGAACTCTTAAGTTCTTTTAACTTCCTCACACAAAAGTAGGAAATTACTGATTAAATTTATTTCCCTTTTTAAGGTAGTGTATGTAACTAATTAAAAAGAGAATAAAATAAGCTGGTTAAACCCATGGGTGAGCACAACCTCTCCCAAAACTGTCAGTATGGACTTTTATAAACAATTGTTTATAAAGAAATAACTATTTGATTGGGGAATGCTATCTCAGCTTGGAAATCGACTGTTGTTAATTTCTTAGTACTAAACTGTACTGTAGTAGATCTTAGATTAATAAATATGGGATTCTAACCAAAGCCATTTTATTCATAACTGAATACCACAGAGTTTATATAAATTAATCCAGAAATTAACAGTACTGAGTGTACATAATATATTTTGCATACTGATATGTTGTAGATACATATCCATAGGATGACTTGAGTAGGCCATCTTCTGAACTACAGTATTGCAATGGTTTCTAAATGCATAGCTTTTGACAAATGTAAATAGCAAGGAACATGATAAAGTCACCAGAACAGATCACAAAGGGATCTATCTATTTACTTACTACCCACCCACCCATTTAATTGTGTTTGGGAAAAATTAAGATTAGCAGTTGGGTCAGACTTATTGGAGGGCTTTACTGTATTTTCTTGCTTTCACGTTTAACAAAAACTAGAAAACTGAACCAGAGGTGCATGGCATCTTTTCTCATGTTCAAATGTTCATCTGAACAGTCAGGATCAATGACAATGGACGCTTCAAACATGTCTCAAATTTGTTCTTTCCAAAGTTGAAGAGATGAAATGTATGGATCCTTTGTCTTAATAGTTTATCCAATAGTTTAACATTCTCATGTTGAATTCCATCATTGTTGTAGTAGCATTTGGTGAAGTGGAGGAGGAGTTAAGAGACTGTCTAACCTGGAATCTCTGAGGAGGAGGAGGAAGGGAGGGAGATATAACACCCCCCCCCCCCAAAAAAAAATTCTTGACATGCTTGATCTCAAAAGAATGCAGTTAAATCTTGTAAATAGGTAAGTAGCAATACACATGATTCTTTGATCAGTTCACTGCTTTGTTCTTGTTCCTTGCACCAGACAATTGTGAAGTATACCCATTCTCAGTTCCTGCTTCTTGAGGATCCATGAAGTAAATTTGAATGAATTTGACATACTGGTTGGAGTCTGCGATTAAATGTTGAATGTGATGATTTTGCCCTTGAATAATCACAGAAACATTCCATCTTGTTGGAAAGACTGCTTTGGTACCAAAGGATGTCATTTGGAAGAAGCAGTTATGTTGTATGATATTCTTCCTGAACTCATTTGTAGTAGGTTCATCACTGCTATATAGATTGAGGAATTCATTCAGTAGAGATCGCAAGCTGACTATCCCAATCTTTCTTTTCATATAGTAGAAATTGGCAGCATAGGAATTTATAACAGGGTAGGCAAAGTTTGGCCATGGCACCATCAACAATAGAAGTATTATATTGTGCAAGTAATAGGTTTCAACTTCCTCTCTGTTGAGGTTTTGTTATTGAAGCTGGGCATACTTTGAGGAACTCTCAAAGTAATTAGCGATTGCCGCATATTATCTTCCCTTTCCACCATCATCTTTTCTTGCTTCCTCATCTCTTCCTTTCCTTGTGATTCTGGAGATGTTTTATCCTCCGTTTCATCTTTCTTCCTCCTTTCTTCAACCCAATGAAATTTAATATGCCATTTTTTTTTACTATGACATTCTCCCTGGCATAATTATGCTGATGAAATTTTAATTTAACTTTATCACAATGTGACAATCTCACTTCAGAAGAGTTTGGAACCTGCTGGCTTCTCCACTAAGTTGTAGGAAGCTTTCAGAGATAATAAAATAGGATCATGTGACCTGAGGGCTACAATGGGACAAGTATATTTGATTTCAGGTGACTGAAGGAATGACCATCTGCACTCAATTTCAGAGAATGAAGCAGATGACTTTCAGCCAGCTTACCTCAGAGGATTGTGAAGAAATATAGGATAATATTATGCATGTTTCTGAAGTTCCTAAACAAAGATAAGTTAAAGATACATGTGCATGTTTGTGTGCCAGAGAAAGGGCACATAAGGCAATAAAAAGATTAAGGCCTTTCTTCATTCACCTTAAAGTTGTTGCTTCTATAACAGTCAAATGATGAGTCCTTAACTGCTGGTTGGGGGAGGAAAGGAGGGACCATATGTTGAATGTGCAGCAGCATCCAGTAGCATCGAAACCAGTCACAACTTTTCCCAACTTTCATTCCTTCAGGAGTCATGGGTTCTGGATTTTGGACCCATTCTGTAAGTTAGCCCACTTGAAGTAATTGGTTCAACAATTGTTGCCCTATAATGCATCATTTTGCCCAATTAAAGGTTATGGGAAGAGTTTTAGTAGTATATAGATTTTTTGGGTAGATCAAAACAGTGGAGGGAAACACTGCAGATTTCTCATTCCTGACCTAAATGGTGTATGTAGCAAACACAATATGCCATCTCTATATCATATCTCACACTAAACAATGTGTCATTTGCAATTGTTCCATAAGATCTGATATTATTTACTGTGTTTTTCTTTCTTCAAATCCAAATAAAATAAACTATTTTGAAACATAATAATTTATATTGTACTGAGAAAAAAACAATGTAACTATGTATTCTAAATTTTTCATGATCACCCAAAGCATCATCCACAGTTTGAGAACTATGAATTTGGGAAAGACTATTTGTGCAATATTTGTGAGGTATTTGTTTGTCCTCTTCAATAGAGTTGGTCAATTTTCATGTTACTTGTTCTCTTTACATTTCCAAGGAAAATGAATTTATCTGGTAGTTAATGTATAAGCATAAACATTAGCTCAAATCATTAACAGGGTTAGCAATATCTGTTTAGCATAATGAAAAAACTGGCAACTATATGTAGAGTTCTAGTTTTGCAAGCTAGAACAAATTTTATGTTTGTAGTCCAGTTGCTATTTATGTCATAAGGCATGATTTAATACAACCATGACTTAATATGTTGTGTGAACTTAGTCGCTAAAGAATCAGAAATGCTTGCTGAACTAGTACAGTTGCATTCTTTTTCCTTTTTGCCTATTCCTTATTGGATTATAAATATTTAATTTTGTTTTCTCAATAGCAAACTCTATTTCACACACAGAGAATGTCAAAATAATAAATTATTTATGTTTATTGACTGGTTGAATTATTTTGCATATACAAGAATATGTCTAGAAATATTGTATATGTACATATATAATAATTCAAAAATGTTTTCAACTGGTTATTAATTATGTGTTTTATGTTCTAGGCAATCTATAAAAGTTGTAGACAAAATTTCAAATTATACAGTAGACCAACTTTTAGGATAATACATTAATAGATTTTGAAAACCGGTTTGTACATGTAGTAATAATGACTGCTTTATGATTGCTCTAATTAATATTTTTATGATGTGGAAATGTTTTATAAGCCATGCATTAGTGAAAAGGAAAGCTAGATAGATATAGATATGGAAATGGAAGCAGCATCTTATGGGTCAATTTTATTTCAATATGCTACTGAAATCAGTACAATTATCTGATGTCACACAGCAAATCAGAATCAACAACTCAGCCATAAAACTCTAGAGACTTAAACTATTTTTCCTCAAGTGTGGGCTTTATTGGCAGAAGCTTCTTAGACATGACTCAGCTAAATTAGCCTCTATTTCAGACAACAGTGAAGCCAGAAGATTTGCATAATGCAGTACATAAAATTTTCTTATATAGGCCTATGTTCCAGGATTTAAATTTCAAGCATTTTCCTCCTACATTTCTGAATCTCTTAAAAGCTGTGGGAGGTGTCTCATCTCTGTTGACATAGCAGTTCTCACTAGCCTGGAAACCATGGTCTTTGCTTCACCATCTATGTACCTTATGCAACTAAACAAACAAAAAGCAAAAAGAGATTTTTTTTTTTAGTCCTTGCACAATTAAAGAGAAAAAAAAAAACACCCCAAACTGTAATTCTGTGTTATTTCTTAACAATTTAAGTTTTTTTGCAAGCACTTAATAAAATTAAGATTTATGCACTTACTGCTGTATTAATCTGCATAGCTGCCTGAGTGCTTTCCAGGTTGACTAAATCTCTTTGATCATTATTCAGTGAACCACCAATATGTATGTTCAAAGACATACATGCTTATTTTGGGGTGTTTCATTAGGGTCAGTTGAACTTGATTGAAAATAGAAGGAGTGATTGGAATTGATGATACCTGCAATCCTATTCCTGAATGTTTTCTTTTAAGCTACTATGAGAAAATCCATTCCTTTAGGTTGAGTGAAAACAGTTGTAGCTGTTCCCACCAGTACAAGCAAAATACTAACTTGTATCCAATTCTGTCACTGTACCATTATTGAACATCTGTCTCTAGGATAAATAGAGGATGGTGGTCATGGCCATTATATTCTGTTTCATAAACACTTGGCATTCAAAATTATATTGTTCCATACATGAGAATTTAAATATAATTTGTCCTGATAGATAATTTCAGTTTAATTATCCTAGTGGTTGTATTTCTCATTTTTCTTGTATAAGAAAGAGTGGTTGCATGAGATTGACCTGTCAAATTCATGTTGCCCTACTACAAAAGAGTTAACAAGATTAAGCCCTTGACTTAAATTTTATTTTTATTCTATTTGTTCAATATTAAGTTGATAAACAATATATTAAAACCGATATAGAGGTTTTCATTATAGATAATAATTATATTTAAAGATACATGACAGATGAAAACATATGAAATCACAGGTCCCAATTTACTACTAGGGTTTTTTATTCTACTAAAGTGGAAGGCAAGATGCTTGATCCCATATCCTAGTTAAAACCATGGATAATTACTCCTTTGTACTTTAGCAGGATTCTTTTCAGCACCATACAATAAAAATAATACCAACTTTTTTTTTACCTAATCAGCAAATCCCAAAGTCAAAGTTTCATTTTTTTTCTCAAGCACAAATTTTAGAAGTGGTTTCCAAATAGAAACAAAGTTGGATGTATTATTATTATTATTATTATTATTATTATTATTATTATTATTATTATTATTATTATTATTATTATTATTATTATTATAGAGGTGAATTTGGCCTTCTTTGCTAGTTCCATCAGTTTTTCAGCCATTCTTCCGTTGTAGGAATTAATGTATCTTTCCATAAAAGTCTCTGGTTTGAGTTTTATATTCATTTTGAGAATCTTCTGTTTGAAAATATGAATCTTACCCTAGTATTCTTTTGCTTTGTCACAAATCCACCAAAGATGGCAAAAAGTTTCTTTTTTTACATTTTCAACATAACTTTACACACCTTTAAAAATTTATCAGGTGTTAAATATCAATGGTACATCATTTTAAGATTCAATTTATATTTTAAACCCTTCATTGACTTATTTTCTCATTGCTATCATTTTCTCAATTTTTGACCATGGCATAGTTGGCAAATTAAATGCTGTGAAAGATGTACTATTGTATTTTATTATCTTATTAAATATTATGTTTGGATTATAAGATGCCTCATCACCTGATTAGGTAAGTTTGTTGCTATAGATTTTGCACTATATTAAGTATGCAAAAGAAAAAAAGCCTATCTACCTACCTACCTATCATTTCATACTAGAGAAGAGGTGTCATTTAGAGTAAACACTGAACATATGTTTGGAGAAGCATTAATATGAAACTAGCACAAAAATTTAATTCAACAAAATGAATATATAAGCCTCAATTTTAAAGACAAATTTGAACTATAGTTTTCACTGATTTAGATGCAATTTGTCAGCATATTTAGACATATATTTCTGGCCTATAAGATTTGTGACAGGTATGTTTGCAAAACATTGATTAAATTTTACAAGTATTTGGAAACAGATATTTTAATGATGTTACAGTTCCTGCTACAAAATTATAACCTTGAACATAGCAATTTAAGTTTCAACAACTCTGTAATGATTGTTTTTTCTTGGTACCTAGATAGACTATTTATATGATTTGCACTTAATATTTGACTGCATATTTGTCTTGTGATTTTTTTTCTTTTTCCACTTCTAGTTCATTTTAGGCCAAGCCTCCCAGAAGTAAAACAAAAATATTGTATAGAAAGGCTGAAATATATCAGAACTTTTTTCAGAAATTGCTCTGTAATAAATACAATCATTATCATATGAACCTGTAAACACTGGTTTTATTCTCCGAGCATCTTATTTTTTGCTACTATGATTGATCATGAAGATAGATATATTTAAATCAGGATGAAAGTGCCAATAGTAATACTGCCTCATATTCCATGACTAAAATCCTTGAAGATGACATCTTTTTGTGACTGAGGAGATAGAAACAACAAATTCAATTACAGAAAAGCTTCTCTGTCATTACACTTATCTGCTTCCACAGGAAATGGTTTGTAAATTGTGCTTTAACTTTCCCTCCCATAAATCTTGTGGTCATAATTGACACTTGTCATTGATGATGGATGATGAAAGAAAAAAGAAAGAAAGTAAATGAATAAACTCTCTGGAGGAAAATATCTCTATATGAGAAGTTATATATCGAAACTTTGGCTCCTACACATTAGATTTTAAATTTTGTGGAATCTCGTGTATGAGATTTAAATTGGATTCAAACACTGCACCAAAGGGTTTTTTTCTGCTATATTTTTTCCATTTCTTGTTCATAAGAAATTACACATTTTGTGCCTTGCATGTCAGAATTTATTTATTATTCCACTGCAGGAGCTATGAATGACATTACAGTCAATAGTATCATCTATCAATTTAAGGTTGCTTTACTGCTGATTATATCTAAGTTGAATGTTGGGAAAAAGGAAAAGACAGAGTTGGAAGTAATATTTCAATCAAATATTAAACAAAACAGAATAATATACAAAACAGATATATTAAAATATCTTTCAGAATGGACAAAACTTGAAATTATGGGTTCAAATTTGCATATACATTCTTTGTTTGTAATATTTTCTCAGTAAATTTATAATAATTCATTTTTTTCATTAAAATGTTATGGCCTCCCAATTGGCTCACAGTGAGATAATGTGTGCAATTGATTCTTGTTTCTATCTGAGGAGTTTTAAATAAAAAGTGAACATGAACAGGACAATGAGATAAATAGGATTATTTTAAAAATCCAATATTTGATAGTATTTGATCCAATATTGAATAGCATTTGTATGGATATTTTAATACATTTTATGCAAAAAGATGTCAATTAATCAGATGAATAAATAAAGTTATTTTTTTAAAAAACATACTTTACAAATTTAACTTTGATTAAAAAATAAATTGAGGCAACTCTTGTCACCAACTGTCTCCAAGGAACAGTAGATAATTTAAGAGTTTTGTATCTGCAAAAATTAATGATTGAAAGCTACAATCTGATAGCTCCACCCACCTGCATTTCATGTTGGTTGCTTCTCATTGTGTATCTTATAGGATGCTGAAGCAGTGTCCAGATCATCACATTGTTGTTCATAAGCATAATGAACTAACTCAGACCACTAATGGATGTATCAGTCTTTCAGCATAGCCTTTCCGTCTTGTAATAAGTTAACAATAACAGATGTTATTAATCATTGAAAAATATAAATTTCTATCCAGTCACATTAAATTGTTTTATTTTAGAATTTTTTCCCCATTTCTGTCATGAATTGTTTGTAAATTGTTTAAACGCTATAATCTAAATGTTAAACCTAAATGAACAGTGTAAGATTTAGAGATGTCGTCCTTCATATTGGACTTCTACCTGATGTAAATTACACATCTGCATTTCCTATACCAATTCCACTGGGAAACCACAAGAGCATGAGGGGTAATTTGTGTTGCATCAACAGGCTCAAAAGGTTTTCAAATCTTAAGAATTTCTTGTGACTGTATTCTGCTTTGAAGATGAAATTAACAGTGAAGTAGAGGAGATTATTCCAGTTTTGCAGTTGTGTGAGTGTATTTTTTAATATTTACACTGTTATTAGGATTTATTTATTTTTATTACAATTTAACACATACATTTAAAGCAAATCATTGATTTTATTACATGTGTGATTTGGACGCACATATAATGTATAATATAATGTATGTTTTGTGATAAAAGAATTCTTTTGGGAAGGAAGGAAGGAAGGAAGGAAGGAAGGAAGGAAGGAAGGAAGGAAGGAAAATAGATTATTTAGTGTGTTGCAGTTTAGTTTAAATAATGTAAACATAAATATATTCATTCTCATTCTCTTCTTCTTCTTTTCCTTGTCCTCTATTTTAATCTCAAAGTAAACTCATGCATTTTATAATTTTGCATTTCTGTCAAAGTAAAACTTATTATTCCACATTTGTAAAGTCTAACAAATATTTATCCAGTGAACTGCCTTGGCTGAGAGTGCAATTTTGTGTGAACATATCAGTATGTGTGAGTGTATAACCATTGTTTATTTGTATTTATACCCATTTTTAATGTAAATTTGCATTCGAGAATATAAATGTGAAAGAAAGCATAATATTATTTTGCAGCTGGTTCTCCTTTTGAAATGTTTTGAATTATAAAGCAGTTATGGAAGGGTTCGAAAGTTTTTTTCCTAAATAATGGAATAACATAGTTGGAAGTGACCATAAATGTAGTTACTGCAAGAACTGGCTCAATTGCAAATCCTTCCTGATCTCTTTCTCTTTAGCAGCAGATTAAGAAAGAGGAAAAGATAACATTCCAGTGTATCTAAAATCCCTTTATAATCACATAGAATAAAGAGTATTTTCATAAATGACTCTGGAAGGATCTCTGAAATTTAGGATAACGCTGACAAATGTATATGAAAGGTTAAGCCTGCTTTCTTAAAAGAAGGGTCTGTTTTTTTCAACTAAATTATTATCTAATCACTTACTTATCAAATTTATATGGCCATCCTTCTTGCACAAAGTGACTTTAGGTATGACATACAACAATTACTTTAAATGATAAATGGTATATAACAACAGTTATTCATTAAAATGTAAAAATAGAAAAGCAAGGTGTAAGAGAAAATAAATGTTTACTGGAGTGAAAGAACCACCTCAGGATTTCACTGGTTCCCTTGGGATTCCCCTTCCCTACTCCCCCAAGCCTGATGACATAGCTAGATTTTGAGGTACTTCTGAAGTATTAATAGAGATGAAGCTAATCTCATTTGTGGCAGGAACAAGGAGAGATTGTTCCATAAGAGGGCTGTAATTTCATTAGATTTCATGGGACATATTATGATTTTAGTTTGAATTTCAGCATTACGTGAACATGGCAAACTGTACACTGGTTTCTTCTGTTCTTAATATTGGCAGAATAGGACAGTTTTCCTGTCTATTCTTGTGTTCATATATGTGTATAAATTGAGAATTTTTATCTGCCTTGTCCTGTACAAAAGAGTTCCTTGTTTTTTTAATTAAAATTAATTTACTAATTAACCATCAACTCATAATATTTTGGTTTTAACTATAGTTAATATGATTGTTACTTTCTTCCAGTTTTTAACTTGTGGCATATATATGGAAGTATTCTTAAGTTTGCATGTGGCTTTAAAGCCTCAGGTTGCAGTTTGTGGCTACAGTGAGATTGAACTCATAGACTCTTGGTTTCTAGCCTGGTGCCTTAAAAACAATACTAAACTGGCTTTCATTTTTTGGTATTATCACATCCTTTTTTCAGATGGGATGACCTGAGATTTATATCCGCTTCCTTAATTTTGATAACAATTTTGTTTAATATACTATAATTTATTTGTTTATTAAATTTGCTCCCCATTTCACCTCAGGAAAACTTTGATGGCTTACAACATTAAAATTTGCACTTCCAAATACATGTAAATGTACATGCTATGGTCCATGGGATATACTTTGGCTTTCAAGATGCTTTACTTCAGGCCTCCCTTCCCTAATTTTGCCACCAAGAGTGCACCTGCCCTGTTCCTCCCTTTTTCTTTCCTTCCTATTGCTTCCTCTTTTGACATCTCTCTTGTTGTTTGGTGGTCACTGCTACAGACAGCTGGCTCATCTAATAGTATACTTTCCTTAGTGGTGTAATTGCCTTTTTGGAAAAAGAATCCCTCCCTGGATAAATAACTCTGTATAAATGCATGTAAAATAAATTCAGGTTTTTGGTTTTTTTTTAATCAGAGTCTTGCTACTTTTCAGAGTACAGTCTCTTTCATGCTTCCTAAAACCTAATGCAACTCTTACCCCATAGGTAAATACTCTATCAGAGTGATGGAATTTCTAATATTTCAAATTATGTGATTCATTTGCAACTCCGGAAAGTATGCCTAAACATGTGTATGTTAGGAACAAATATAGAAAGTAATGCATATTGTATGTTAAGAAAAAATATCCAGTACTGCACTATAAAAGAGGTTTGCTTAAGAAAAATATGTTTTTAGGACAGTATGCATAAATATGTATATATTGGCCTAAACATCCTTGAAGAGTTTGCTGTAATGGTGCTGTTACCGTTGTGCCTTCCACAACCAGGCAGGGATAGTAGTCAGCTCTAAGAAAAGTGAAACATAAAAATTCTATATTGATATTTAGGGAATGAAATCTTACAGACATTTTCTTCCTGACAATTCAGAATCTTTTCTGTTAAAATCACTATCACCACAGAGAAGTGCTGAGAATGCAGTAGAGTGGTGAATTTCATAGTCCAAAGTTAAATATCTGTTACTTTTTATTGACAGCTCAGTAGACTTACCCATTTTAAAACAATTGCTCAAAGAAACATGATTCCCCAAAGAAAAATGGTAATGCCTTTGCAGCTATGGCAGCTTTCTATTATTCAGCATTGCATGCCTTTTGCTCTCGGACACATTTATAAGTGCAAGAATATCATGAGTTTGATCTAGAATCCATGGTGAGGATTTGAAATAGGACTCCATATTTGTATCCTTGTGCTCGTATTTTTCTTATAAGTGACATTGAAATATATAGAATATTTGGCTGTTGGTTTACCATCAAAAATATTCTAGAGTCATGTTTTTCTGGTTAATTAGAATTTGCTTACTTAATTTTTTTTCATTTTGATACTATCCCTTGCTAGTTGGGATTCATTTGAACAGTGCTGCCTTTTGTGGTTTATATTTTAATTTGTGTTTCTGTTCTGGTTTATGAACAATAATAAGGCCTTGCTTGAATATTCACTGCCTTTTAAATGTTAAACTAAGGAAGATGCTTTCTCTTACTTTAATGATAGCAGCACGGCATGGGATTGATCAGTAGTGACATTTGATTGGAGAGATCCAGCACATTTGCTTGTTGTTTATTGAAGTATTTTCTTCAAACAGCTCCCTCGCAAGTTAGTGGTGTAATGAAAGAAAAAGTGCTGCAAAGGAGTGTGGAGCTTTCCTGGCAGGAACCTGAGCATCCCAATGGAGTCATCACAGAATATGAAATCAAGTATTATGAGAAAGTAAGCATTACTTTGAATGTGGGCCATTCTTCTGTTCGTGTCATTGCAATATCTTTCTCTAGCGGACTAACATTTTGTATAGCCAGCCTGCAGCCTTCATTTTGGTTGCCATTCTTTATTGCTATTAAAGATATATTTTATTCTATCTTCTCTAATGCACAAAGAGAAGGTAGTAAAATTAAGCCATCATTTTAATGAACAAAAGCTTCAATTGATGAATTATTGAGGGCAACCTTAGTTGATGATGCCACAAAGCAATTAGTTAGATGCACTACAGGTAGTCCTCAAGTTACAAAGGCAACTGAAACCAGTATTTCCATTCCTCAACAATGCAGTCATAAAGTATGATGTCACATGGCCACATTGCTTAGCAATGGCAATCTCTACAGTCTCCATTACAGTTGTTAAACAGACATTGTAGGTAAGTGCCTCCTCACAACTTCCTGCTGGCTTCCAACAACCAAACTCATTGGGGAAATCAGCAAGAAGATATAAATTCTTGACAAACAGATAAGTGACTGCTGCTGAATGAGAGGACATGCACAGGTAGATAGGGAGGTGCAGCAGGGCTTGGATGGATGGATGACGATGAAGTTGCAAAAGGGGTGGGGAGATGCAGTGCAAATGTAACAGGGTTTAGAGTCATTGCTGCTAGGCCAGAGAGTGTGCCTAAGTAGCTGGGGAGGTACAGTGCAAGCACAATGAGGCTTGAGGAGGGTATGTGAGTGGCATGGGAACTGTAGTGCCAATACAGTGAGGTTCAAGGAGGGCATGCAATGATGTGTGAGTGCCCAGAAAGGCTTGTCACAAGAACAGCAAAGCTCAAGGAAAGTGGTTGTGGAAGAGCAGTGGAAGCTCAGTGAGGCTTGGCAAAGGGGTGCAGAAAGTTGGGTGGCAGGAATGCAGAGGGGCTGGGGACAGTGCACAGGTGTGGGGAGACAACCTCAGTATCTTGCAAAATTCCCTCTGGTTTTCCCATTGATTTTGTTTGTGGGAAGCGAGCAAGGAAATTCAGAAATCTAAATCAGGTGATCACAGGAAGCTCAACCATTGGAAAGGCAAGCTAGTTGCCAAGCACCCAGATGGTGACCGCAGAAATGCTGGAACAGATGGAACATTGAGGCCTGGTGATAAACACAAGTTGTTTAGCGCTGTTGTAATTTCAAAGAATCACTGGACAGTGGTTGTTAATTGAGGACTACCTGTTTGTACTTTTTACAGTAATTGGGAATGAAGAAAATATTTTGAAATGCATTTACTACTTTAAAAGTATTGAGAAATTATTATAGCATTTAAAAGGCACATGTTCTGATATAGTAATATACAAATTATTATAATATTAATTGATTAAAATTAGGGTTATTAACACTATAAAATACTTAATTGTTAACCATGTTTATAACCTTTGGACTTTAGAGCACTGGATTGCTTTACAAAAGACTTCAGGGTGGAATGTTTATAATTTCAGATAATTAATCTGGAAAGAAACCATTGGAAATATAATACCAGAAGAATAATACCTGCAAGGGAAATATTATTTATGCCTTTTCTTCACAAAAGATTTCTATTCCCCCCCCCTCCATTTTGCTTGTATTCCCTGATAAATGTCAAGAGCATTTCATATGAATTATTCTTTATATACAGGTGGTCCTTGTCTTAGAACTGGAATTGAACCCAGAATTATAGTTGTAAGTAATTAAACAAACCCCGTGATTGTTAAGTAAACTCATTCTCTGGAATGGGTGGGGTTTTTTGGCCAGAGATCTGATGTAAAAATGTTTGCTGGCAAAAAAAAATATATCTTAAGTTGAAGTCACATGACTGCAGGATGCTCAAATGGCTGTAAATTCAAGTCAGCTGGCAAGTGCCCCAAATGCAATCACATGGCCATGGAGCTGGCCATCAGAATGTTGAATGGTTGCTAAGCAACCAATCACAAGTAATGGACTGCCTATATTTGTTTTCTCTATCCTTAGATATCTATTTAAATTTTGGTAGATTTACCATGGAAAATTGTATTGGATAATATTAGCTAACTTCTTACATTTAGCTAATTTCTTATAATTTATTAATTTAATAACAAAATATTTCCACAATCTCACAAATTTTATGAACGAATCATAAAACTAGTCTTTACAGTATATCAATAACAAATTTAAAACAAAACAAGAAATAGTCAACTGGACATCTTCCTACTCTTTTAGGGACTCAGAAGTGTTGAAGTCCCATTTACAAAGGAGTATAATTAATTCAAAAGCTGCTTGAAATTCAGAATGGAAGACTCCAAATACATAGTGTAAAGCTTTAGGATGTAACACTTAAGTATTGTAAGAAATGCACCCAATACAGCTTCAATTATGTGATAATAGACATCCTTTGGATCCTTCGGATGTCTATATCTGAAAAAAAAAATCTCTTTGAAAATCCTTATAAAATGAATGGCGCATTTTTTGGAGAACTAGAAATGATAGGACAACTTTTTTATTGGGTATCTTTAATTATGAAGGTTTAGTCAAAGTTAAAAAAAATAAGTTTTAACTTTAGCATTGTTAAAATGCTAAAATGTTTGAAATGTTTAAACTTAGTTTAGAACTTTAGTATTGATTTTGCTATGAGGTTATTCTAAATATAGATTACATTCACATGGTGTAATTAGAGACATAGTCCTCATCTAGTGATTGCTGCATTTAAACTCTGTTCCAAGTTACAATGATAATTAAAATAGTTTTACAATTCTTGCATTTACAACCTTTCCAGGTCTGTAAAACAAAGGAAAGATGAAGTAAGATCATAAGCATATTTGTGATTTCACTTATCAACTGCTTCATTTAATTACTATTTCTCCCCTTCTTTGTTTCTATCTCATTCCATTTTTCTATATTTTAGAAATAATTTGGAGAGAGTAATTTTTTTCTTTAACTTTTAATTCTGAAACTCTGCATGATGGCTCCTGTGTGTAGCATTCTCTGTGAACCAGGCAATTATGTCCACCAATGGCATCTTATCAAACATGAATAACATTGGATAAGATTGAATCCTAAGGCTAGAAGTAGTCCACATTTTTCACAATGAAGAATGTGAAGAGAATTTGCTGATAACTTAAAACTATATTGGATGACTAATGCAAGCAGTTCCCAAATTAGATAATCCTGACCTATGTAATTCTAAGATTATGAACTAACATGGCCTGTGATAGAGAATGTGAAAATTAGCTTAGCACAAATGTTACTGGAAAAGACAGAGTGAGTCCCACTAATAGCATACCTATTAGACGACTTTACTATAACACATTGAAAGGATAACACTGCACCCCTGTCCTAACAGAATCCGATCTTGAGGTAGATACCGAACCATTTAGCCCACAGGAGTATCTCGGTTTTGGGTGGAGAGTCAGAAGATACAAAGTAGTTTGAGGAGAAAAACATATTGTAATACTGTTTATAAGTGCCATATAGCTTTAAAGCACTAAGTTCTTTAAAGCACTAATTAGGATTGATCATGACCTTTTATCCAAATACAGTTAATAGTTGATAACAGCTTCCTGTTCAGAATCCATTTTCACATAACTCATATGATACTGTATTTGACTTCTAGAACTCCTGACTCTTTCCTCTTGATCAAGGCATCTATTTTACTTTCTAGGCTGGGTGAATATGAATTGTTAACACACTTCTTAGCATGTTGTATAAACTCAGCCACAGAATATGCTAAAATGAGAGTTATTGTGCTTTAGATGGATTTATGTCTTATTCTTTTTTAATATTAAATAATAAAAATGAACCAATAACACGTTTTGTAACTATTTGTATTTTTATAAAAGTAAATTGATATTTAAGTAGAAAACATCATTTTAATTTGACCATCATTAAATTTTCAAGCATTTTCTTCAGATATTTTTTATATTACAGAACTGTAACAATTTTTTGGGGAGTAGATTCCCCCAGAACTGTACTATAGTACTATTCTCTATTCTACAGAACTGTAACAAAAATGTTGGTGTAGATTCCCCCCCAAAAATATAAGATCCTACATTTTAACATGATTGATAATTTAAACTAAAGATAACTGTACATATAAATATATAATTAAGACCATTAGGTTTGTTGGATATACTTAAACCAACTATCATAGATTTACTATCAATGACTGATTTACTATCAATTTTTATAAAAAAAAATATGATCTAACTTTAATAATTTAGTAAATTATTACTAAAAATAAAATTAATACTTTAAGTACAAATACACTGAAAAAGATATGTTGAATCCATTGTATATAAGTCTTGCATAAGGTTGTTACCCTTTAGAAAATTTTACTTATCCCCTTCCTCATGTATCTTATGGAAAATAATAACAATGCATCTACTACCAAAAAATGTTTTAATAGAAGAAAACAGATGCATATACATTTAAATGTGCATAGACCTTTCTAGGTCATTTTCTGTCCTATTAAAAATAAAATGAACATGCTTCTGCTTCAGTTAATTTTAAGCTGTTGCAATCAGAGGTGTTCTTCCACCCATAAATGAAGCCAGGTAGAATGAGCTTTGTAGCGTCTGCAGAGCTGAAATAAATAATTGTTATGATTTTTCTAGGTAGCTGAAAAAGAACATCTTATTTCCTAAGAGTAGGGAGAAACTTGCGGATTCCTGAACTGATACATCACAATATTTGAAACTGATTGATGAACAAGCGAAAGTCCGCAGTCAAATAGGCAAATGATTTTCTCTCTTCACTTTTATGAACAGCACCATGTGCTTCCCATTTACATTTTGTGTTATTTTAAAATCACCTCAGTGAAATGACATTGTATTATGCCACAGCAGAGTCTCTGCTAAATTCTTTATGCAGGAGGAAAAAAAATGCCTTCTAATAAATTGAAATAGGGTGCCAGGAGCCAGCTGTCAATTATTGATACAAAGCAAAATGAAAATCTGAAAGTTAAATACCACTCAATTGTGTATTTATGTTTGCAGGACCAAAGGGAGAGAACTTATTCAACAGTGAAAACCAGAGCCACTTCTGCTTCGGTTAATAATCTGAAACCAGGAACTGTATATGTTTTCCAGATTCGTGCTTTTACTGCTGCTGGCTATGGAAATTATAGCCCTAGATTAGATGTTGCTACACTAGAAGAAGCCACAGGTAACACTTACTTACCCTTTTTAGCAATTAATATCAACTAGGAAACCCAAAACCTATAGCAAATTGGAGGAATAGAAACATTTCTGCCTTTCTCAATTATAGCCTCATTTCTCACTTCTCTATTAAGGTCTCAACATTTCCTCTTATCTTGAGGTTCACAAGCAAGACTTAAGTCAGTGCTGATTTCTAACTGCAATTATCTGTCTTAGGAAAAAAAATACCTTAGGGCTGTTGCTTTTTGCTATGAATTCTTCAATAGAAATTTTAGTTTTTTTTAAAAAAAAATCATAAACATGTAGTTATACAACACAAAATGATTCAGTGTCTTGAGGCTTTTTATTTTAACATTCCAAATGAATGGATGGTATTTTTGTTCACATTCAGATCACATGATTAATTCTTCTTGAATCCTTCTAATAGTTTCTCCGTAGAATATTTATTGCTGGCTCTTGGCATAACATCTTTACTATTGATACTGGATATATTTAGGAATTATTCTCAGATCTTATTTATATAACTCCATTGTGTCCCATTTTCCAAAGGGAATAAAACTGACCAGAGCAGCAATATTTTTCTGTGTTTTTGGTTTGAAGTTGCTCTTCTGAGGATATGAAAGGCCTGCACACTTTCTATCTCTGGTACTTCTCTTTAAATATTTATATTTCAAAAAATACCATTAAAATTAATTTACTGTGAATGCTAGCAAGAATAGAAGTAGGGATAGCAAAAGTAATCATTTATAGATAACTATATACAGAGATAGATGTTATATACAAGAATAATTGCAAACATCTGCTACACATTATCCTTTAGAATTCTTTAACTATTGTGCAGTATTCACAACAAAAACAAGATACTTATCTATCCACCCAGAACTAGATCTGTTTTGGGACTTTACCCTTAGGTCATGGATTTGTCTAGATGTAAAGTCCACGTAACAAGATGACTTCTGAGACATGACATAAATCTTACATATTAGTGCATTCTCTTCCAAATTCATGTACAGCCACAATTACTATAGCCTTCTTATTACAGGTAGTCCTCTATTTACCACTACAACTGAGTCCAAAATTTCTATTGCTAAGAAAGGCAGTTGTTAAATGAGTTTTGTTCCCCTTTTACAATCTTTCTTGCCACAGTTGTTAAGTGAATCACTGCAGTTGTTAAGTTAGTTAACACGGTTGTTAAAAGAATCTGCCTTCCCCATTGTGTTTGCTTGTCAGAAGGTCTCAAAAAGTGATCACATGATCCTAGGACAGTGCAACAGTCACAAATACATGACAGTTGCCAAGCATCTGAATTTTGATCACATGACCATGGGGATGCTGCAACAGTCACAAGTGTGTGATATCTGTTCATAACCCATCTTTTCCAGTGTTGTAATCTCAGTCATTAAACAAATGGTTGTAAGTCAAAGACTATTTCTACTTTGATATAGGCCTCATGTTCCTCTCTCTCTCTTTAATCTCTTTCCCCTCTCCCCATGCCTGTCTTGTCCTGGCCCCATACTCTTGGAAGAGTTTGGACTTAGTTTGGTTTTTCAACGAAGCATTCATTTGAAAGAGGGAAAATGTGTTTAGCAGCCATCTTCTGCATGCGAGAAACAGTAGTCTGTCCAGGTTAAGAAATTGAGGGTAGAGGGAGGATTTATGAAATGAGGCAAAGATTTACAGCAAATCTGTTGGGGGTTGTATATGAGAGAAAGATAATTGAGTATCAGATATTATTCATCTGAGTATCTGAACTTCTGGAGGTAGCATATCTGGTGTGAGGACAGGAAGAAATATCCTAAAAAACAAAGGACTTCATTCTTTCTTGATGGGAAAAAAAGGCAGCAAGCAGAAAAATTCTTCAAAAAAAAATTAAAATGTATGACCAAAGGTTTTAACTAAAAAGGGGGTGAAAAGAAATTAGTTTTGTTATTTTATTCCATTATTATTCCCACATGCCTTAACCTTTAAGAGGACCTGTTTTTTTCATTATTGAGGGATTTCTGTTTCTCACCTGACAGCTGCTCTTCTAGCATCTTTCCAAAATCCACTTTTCCCTTACGAATTGGAGCTGCAGAACAAAAGAACATTCATATCCATTCATTCTCTAGAGACCTTTTAGGAAGTCCCATGCAGGACTGTGCAGAGATCCACTGAAAAATAAAGCTAATGATGCAACTGAAACTTCATTTTACACATAGCAATTTTGTTTTAACTATTATAAGAAAAAGTAACAAAATGTTTTAAATATCTATTACTGCTTGCTAAATTGAGGGGAAAACAACAGTGGTGGGAATAGATAGAGAAAGAATGCACACTCCAAGTGCGAGGGAACCAGGATATCATTAATTTTATTTTCATCAAATGGTGCTTAATTTGGGTTTTCCAGGAACTGTGGACCCCTGACCTATGACAAAGGTTTTGATCCAGGTGGTACCACTGTTTCTAAAAGGGAACATAGATTTGCATGTTTAGTATATAAACTTTTGCTGATTAATTTTTAAAAATTATATTCCAGATTTGCTATATTTTTCAACCAAAACCTGCAGATTTATATAAACAATTGTGCTGGCTGGCAGAAATGCAACAGATCCCATTTCCTGACATAAAGCTAAAGTAATAAGAGATCTATATGTGTTGAATGTTTTTTCCTGTCAGTCAAAGTACCTTTCTCTGACTGAAGAAGCAAACTGATTTGTTTCCTGCTCACAAATACTGAATATATATTCTGTGCAATAGATTTTAAAAAATGAAATTTCTAAGAACTGATGAGATAGATAGATAGATAGATAGATAGATAGATAGATAGATAGATAGATAGATAGATAGATAGATAGATAATCTAAATTTTACTTCTCATCCTTGCCTGTTTCTTTCCCCAATACAGCCACTGCCGTTTCCAGTGAACAGAATCCTGTAATAATAATAGCTGTGGTAGCTGTGGCAGGCACAATCATCCTGGTTTTCATGGTTTTTGGCTTCATCATTGGGCGAAGGTATTACTTTAAAATATTAAGATGCTTAAGATAGTCAGGAATTGGAAAAACTCAAATGCACATTAATCATTAATAAACAGCTGGTTTATATAGATACTTGCTTGCAGCTTTTTAGGGGTTGAAAAGAAAAAAATGTTTAGATCACAATGCCATTTTGCCAGAAATATCTGATTCGATTCATATCCATATTACTGGTTTTATTTATGAATGTGTTACCAAAATATATGTCGATATATATTTTTAAAACAATTTTGACTATCTTAAAAGACAAATTCCAGGAAAAGTCAGTACTGTTTCTAACTGCTTATGAAAAGTACCTAAGACGTTACATATAATAATCTGCACTCCATTTTCTAATGAATTCCATCATTTGTCTCTTCTGAGAGTTCTTTGAGCAAACACAGTAATATACTGCAGAATAACAATCATTCATTGGTGATCACTGAATACTTATCGATTCATAAACAATCAGCTGTAACAATGCTTTAAAGTAATACTTTAATACATACTTTAAAGTAAGCATGTAAAAAACCTAGAATTATATTTCCTATTTTGTTCATTTTATTATTTCTAACACATTAAAGTGTGACACAGTTTTAATTAAAAAATGTTTTCTTCCCCTAGACACTGTGGCTATAGCAAAGCTGACCAAGAAGGAGATGAAGAACTTTACTTTCATTGTAAGTGCTTTGCTGTTATTTCATCCAGGAGATTCCAGGCCAATTACAGTAGATTGGTCCTGGCACTAATAGAACAGTGACAGTGTTAAAAGAACTTTTTTTTTTGCTGAGAACAAATATTTTAAATTTGTGTAAACCACAAATGTAAAGTTAAAAATATTACTTCTTCCAAGGTAACATCATAAGTTTTATTACTGGGTTTTGATATACAGGTAGTCCTCACTTAGCAACAGTAATTGGGACCTGCAATTCCATCACTTTCATCACCCAATTGCTAAGCAAAAAGAATCATGACTGCCAAGGGATTTATGACCTCACTTCCCCCTTTAATTGTCCAGTAAAACATCATGCTTGTTAAGCAACATATGTGACTACTACTTACGATTTTACTTTGCCTTCCTTTATTTACTCTGCTTATTGCAAGCCAGTTGCAAAGCAAATGGTGATCATGTGTGACTGCAGGACAATGTGATGGTCATGAATTCATACCAGTTGCAAAATGCCTGAATGGCAATCAGTACCTATGAGATGTTGTTATTTTCATAAATGCAAGGATTGATCACAAAGCTGCTTTTTTTCATCCCATTGTAACTACGACTGGTTGCTAATCAAGGCAGTCAGTAAGCGAGAACTATCTATATGCTTCTTTCCAGTTCACACACTTTGGATGAACATGCAATAGTTCCTTAATCATTCTTCTGGAGCAAAGATGATTGATGTAATTAATAATTGTTGGCCCAGCAAATTTTTGATTATGACATTTATTTATTTCGTCAGTTGTACCCAAATAATAATAATGTTTCTTTCAAAATTTGTTTTCAGTAAATAGCCAGCATGAAATGCGAAAGTGTTTTATGCTGAAAATAGCCCAGTCAATCAAGTTTTAACTTATCCGTGAACTGTATCAACTAACTTTAGTGCATAAAGACATGAATTGAATATTTGAATTGTTTAAAGACAATATTAGTAATTGTCGATGTGAATGTAATCTTGTGTACTAATATGTGTATTATATTTATTTCATTAATTCTGTAATCCTCAACATTTCCATAGGAATAATGACTATCTGAATATGTATCCATCAGATTACAAAGTTTTCTAACTTTTGTCAATTTGCTACCCAGAAGCCAAGCAAATATTTGATAGAATCAAATTAAATTAATATTTATTTAAATTTTGAGTTCGATTTTCATTGTATCAATATTTCTGCTGTGTTGTATATTTTGTATTGTATTTTATTGTGAGTGGCAGCAAATGCTTATATAAGCAGAAAGATGGAGTATAAATATATAGGAAAAAATAGTAAATTAGGGCAAATTGCTTACCAAATATGGATGCTAAGAAAGTACATAGAAAATACCATACCAAGAGACATGTGTAATAGTTCATTCAGTAGTTTATGAAAATACTTTTCTACA
The DNA here is from genome assembly GCA_023653725.1 of Bungarus multicinctus. Taxonomy (NCBI): domain Eukaryota; kingdom Metazoa; phylum Chordata; class Lepidosauria; order Squamata; family Elapidae; genus Bungarus; species Bungarus multicinctus. The sequence continues at coordinate 108,736,154 of CM042836.1, forward strand.
TACGAAGTGATGCAGAAGAATACAGTTGGAAAAATAAGTATCTGAGCAAAAGTGGAAGTAACAGATTCACTCATCACACTTAAAAGATCAACAAGAGAATATTCATGAATGCAGATATGCACAGAATGATAATTATTTAAATCAAGGGAAAATTTTAGTTAAAATTCTGGAATTTCAGAATAAGTTGAAATAATATTAAATATATCCAAGAGCTGTGGTCCAGATTATATGTTCACTCTGCCAAGCCACTTGGATTTAGCTACTGACCCCCTCAATTTAACAACTAATGATGATTTAATCACACCTTAATAGAAATATCTGGTATTCATGTCCATACAGTGAATAAAAATTCCTCTTCAGCCTGCTGCCCTTATCTTACAGTTTCATGATTTGGTGCAGACCTGTCTATTTCTAGGGAGCCTCAGTGGCGCAGTGGTTAGAGTGCAGTACTGCAAGCTACTCCTACTGCAATTTGACAGATCGAATCCCACCAGGCTCAAGGTTGACTCAGCCTTCCATCCTTCCGAGGTGGGTAAAATGAGGACCCAGATTGTTGGGGGCGATATGCTGACTCTGTAAACCGCTTTGAGAAGGCTGGAAAACACTATAAAGCGGTGTATAAGTCTAAGTGCTAGTGCTATTTCTCATTTTATAAATGTATAGTGAATATATCTATTTACAGTTTCTGCTCCTTTATTTTGTAAATCTGTTGAGCAATCAAAAGATGAATGGAAAATATACCTATATTAAAGAAAAGCGATGGAAACACTGTTCAGTATCCTTATAGCAAAAGAATTAGTTTAAAAGTGCCAGCCACATAAATTTTATTCTAGCAATTCTGTGGTGCTCAGCATTGAATAGAGTGTGCAGTTTCTTCAAAGGAAGATTACATAAGAAACAACTATTTTCACACTGTAAAAGCAGCTGTATCTTTTCTCTGCTTAAGCTACTGCTTCAGAAATGGTTCCCCGTTGTTTCCACATGTGTGTTCACATAAGACCACTTTGATTCTTATAAAAATTAGGAAAGAGGTGTTTTGTACAGATACTCACACATTTCAAATTACTTCTTTTTTTGAAGGATTTTAGTAACTGGAGATTCAGATCCATGTTAAGTCAGAGTTTATATTTCCCTTTTCATCTTTTCAGAAATTCAGACCAGCCTGTATTTGTTCAGCTCATGTGGCTGCATTAAAATCAATGTATGGCATTTTATTGGTTTCCCTCCACTGAAGGAAGGCTATCCTTTGATGACTGTGCATGGGAGGTAGATTTTGGAGAAGGCAGCAGCTGCAAGGCAAAAAGGGGAAATTACTGAAATTCTCCTTCTTGATCTCTAATGGAAGCCTTCCCTCAGCAAAGGAAAACAGTGGGTTTCACTCTTCATAAAGCACAGGTTGAAAACATCCTGTCTAAATCAAGCCTTACTGTGGAAACTGAAAACAGTAAAGAGGATTAGAATTACCACGTTCTCATTTGTTTTAAAAATAACGCAACAGCAAATATCCCCCTGGTGAAATGGAACACTACTAAGAGCATGAGAGGATTAATAATAGTGTCTCATTTTAGTTGCAGTGAGAATCTTCACATATTTAAAATAGTTCTTTAAAAAAAATGCATTTCCAAGTAATATCTGAGAAGAAAGTTCAGTTAATTTTGGGGGGGAGGAGAGAAAGGGGCTTTCAGGTTTATAAGGGAAAGCGCTAGCCAAAGAATGCTTTTTCTCAGCATGCACTAATTTTTAAAATGATATGTTTGGGGGAAATTATAAATAGGTTAACCACTTAGTCTTAATTGTCAGAAACTAATTTTGAAAATAACATTTTATTCTTTCTTTGTATTCCTTTCTAGAAGCTCAGTTATCCAATATTAAGGGAAGTTAAAAGCAGATTATCTACCATAAATTCTTACTTTTTTTCTTCTTTTCTCATCTAATTATATTTTTTCAGGATCTTTAGACAGAAAGTATAGTTTTTAATTTGATATGGTCATTGTTTCAAAGGAAAAATTAAATAGCATGTTGTATTCACTACAGGTAGTTCTCAACTTACGACCGACTGCTAAAAGTTACAACAGCTTCAGAAAGGATGTTTTATGGATCATAAAGTATTTACCGCTGTTGTAAAATATCAGACCACCACCCTCACCCCAGCCTGCAGTGATATGTCTGCATTTCAAGCCTTTGGCAAACTGTTTACATTTTCTGCCAGCTTCCCCAGAAAGTCAGTTTGGAAGCCAGCAGGAAATGTTGCAAGGACAGGGAACAGAGGAGTGCTGAAATCTTTTGTGGGGCTTCAGGAAGGGAACTGAATCCCGAAGTTTTTAGCTCCCTTCCTGAACCACCAGACAGGATTTCTCCTCCATGCACAAAGAGCAAGATAAATCCTTTGTACAGGTCCAGGGATGGAACTGAAATCCTTAGATTTTAGATCCATTCCTGCAGCTCCATGATGGATTTTCCCTCTATTCATCTAAGAGAATAAAACCTCTTTGTAGGGCTTGCAGGAATGGAACTGCAATCCTAAAGATTCAGGTCCATCAAAGATTTTGCCTCCCTGCTCATATAGAAATGGATTTTTTGGGGGTGGGGGTGGGGGGTGGGCTGGAGCATTTGAGAAAGAAAAGGCTGCCAAGAGGATTTCAGCTGTGTGTGGAAATGTAATTTCTTAGTAGGCAGCTCTTTTGCTCCATCAATTTAACAATCCAGGAGTTTGCCTGGTGACCCCAACCATAATGCCAGGTTTGGGTCATTGAATGAAGCAGTCACATGGGTGTCTTGCTTAACAACTACTTCACTTAGCAATTGAGATTCCAGTTTCAATTGTTAAGGACCACCTATAGTCATTTCAATTTTTCATCTTTTTGTTCCTGCATAATCCAGACAATATCTTGACATATTGAAGAAATTAGACTTAAATTTTAATGGTAAACTATAATAGCATTTTTTAACTAGCTCAGAGAACAAGATTAGACAAAATATCCAACTTCTCTCTCAGTTTTTGACAGATTTCAATAATATCAAATATTACATTTTAAAGGATATAGAAACATACAGTGGAAAAGTTCAGTTCAGCAACTCCAATTTACATTTTGTTTACTCTTTCTGTTTTCTTTTAGCAGTTCCTTTGAATCTGAACAACATTATTTCATGTTGATATGCCAAGAGAGCTTTGACATGTCAAAGTGTTTTATGAAAGCTTGAATAAAGTACCATCAAAGACTCATTTGAAATTCACAAGGTTACCTCAAATTCAGGCCCTTACTATAAGTGCAAGGAGAAGGTTCATTCTCCATCTGCTTGCCTGAAAGCATAATATAGATAGTTAACCTGTTATTTTTCAGGCTATGATTATGGCTCATAATCATATTGTTGACTTAGCCAAAAATGGTATGCATAAAAAGTAACATTTACTGAATATTTGTATGATATTTATATTGCTGAGTCAAGGTTGATTCAGCCTTCCAGCCTTCTGAGGTGGGTAAAATGAGGACCCAAATTGTTGGGGGCAATATGCTGACTCTGTAAACCACTTGGAGAGGGCTGTGTAGCAGTATATAAGTCTAAGTGCTATTGTTAGCATTGTATTTCCATGTAGTTATATGAAACAGGTATGACAATTGACACCTGTAATAATTCCAATGCTACAGTTATGCATTTACTAGGGAGCAAATCTCACTACACACAAAAGAGATCTCTTGCTGAGAACATATATGTAGATCTGTTGGGCATGATCATTTCATTAGTAGCATTTTGGAAAGTTTTGAAACCAATATGTAAACATTTTTCCAGTGTTGTTGTCATTTCTCCCTCCGTTATTTTTTTTAACCAAAATTTAACCACGTTTTTTCCTCATTCCTTGCCCTCCCCCCACCCCCCCAAAAAGGTAGTCTTTGTATTTCAACAAAAGATGTTTTCTGAAAAACAAGAGTTCATTTCCCTTTCAACCAGATTGAATATGCAGTTTTTGGTATGACAGATTAAGAAACTTTTGATAATGCTGATAACATATTCATCCTTGGGGAACGTTTTTAAACCAGTTATCAGAACAAAGGCCAAATTCTTAATAATGACATTTTTTTAAACTCAGAAATACATACACATATTCCAGAATGCGTATATAATGACTGATACGATATAACTTTCATATAATAAAGTGTGATTAGCATTGCTTGGACTACAGTATCATTGAAAAGTAGAAATTACAGGTAGTCCTCAACTTATGATTGTAAAGAAGACTGGAATTACAGACAAAAGTCATTGTGGTCACAAGCCAAGGCATCATGTGACTTGATTTTTCAACATTTTTACAGTGGTCATTAAGCAAATGCAAATCTGTTTTCCCCAATGAGTAATTTTTGCCAGAAACTGGAAGTAGACACCAGAAACCAACAAAAATGTCAAAAATCGTGATCTTGTGACCATGGCATGCTGCAAATGGGAGTTAGGATGAGCAAGTTGCCAAGTGCCCCAAATGAGATAATATGACAGGGTGAGGGAGGCACAGCTGGCATAACTTCAAAAATGGGCCATAACTAGCTCTATAGAGATCTGTCATAAGTTTAAACAGTCCTTAATTGACCAGTCATAAGTCAAGGACTAACTATAGTGCCTCTTAGGACCGAATATAATTTGTGTGTCCAGTTCCTAACTCAGAAAAAATATAAGTACAGTTTGAACAATGCCTGGCATAATTGCCTATACCGGGGAAGCGGGGAGGGAAGGAACCAGGGTCTTATTTATTAATCTGTCTTCTCTTTGACCATCCTGTAAAACTGTTTGCCGTCCATAAACAAAAACAATCTGAGTATTTCTGGAAAAATAACTTGATCACCTTATATGCCAAAAGTTTTCTAATGCAATCACCCTGCTTCTTCTTAGTGTACTTAATGAGAGTTCCAGATGAAAAAGAAATCCCATTTATAAAATGTATTTATATTGTATATACATATTCTGATAATATAATTAGAGTAGAAAATATGTTAAAGGAAGAAAAATCAGAATGTTTTTACAATGTTTGATTGTTTCAGCTAGGATTCCCTCATGTGGAGCAGACTTGGTTTAACAGAAGCTTCCCAGTTCTAGGGAAAAATTTTTACATAATTAAATCTCGGGGTTGGATGCAACATAAATGGTTTGCTTTATCACAGTCATGCTTTCTTACATCATTACAGTTAAATTTCCAGGCACCAAAACCTACATTGACCCTGAAACCTACGAGGATCCCAATAGAGCAGTCCATCAATTCGCCAAGGAGTTAGATGCTTCCTGTATTAAAATAGAGCGTGTAATTGGTGCAGGTAAGGTGATTGGCTTCATATACAATTCTTGTGTCTAGGCAAATCAAAACTCATATTTCATGATGACAAACAAATGATTATATTTACTTATGTAGCTTTTGGCTTATATCAGAGTAATTAGAGGCAATGGTTTGCTCATATATGTAAAGCAAATATGTAAACAGTCTGGTGGTCCCAAACATTTGTTCTAATTTAGGAAAAAATAAATACCATTGCATACTATAATTCAAATAATTTGTTTTGGTTTACACATTATTAAAAGAAAAAAATACATTTGAGTTCAAATGCAGATTCGTTATACTCATCACCAAATGCTTTCATTAAATTACAAATGGAATCTATGTGCATATAAAGGATATTTCCATGAAGTAAGATCATATTTGTCCAACTAGGAATTGGTTTATAGAGCCAGCTTTTCTTCAGGGAATATTTTTGGTGCCATTCCTAACATTTCATTGCTACAAGAAGTTCTTGTCTTGGGTCTTATGAATGATTGTAATTGTGCTGTCATTACATTACTTTCCTTCCTTTTTCCACATACTTAGACAATGATGTTCCGTGCTCTAAAAACCTGTTTCCATTTGTTTGCATTAATAAAAGATGTGACACTTTCATTACACTAGTTCATGTAGTGAGATTAAGTATCCATGGGCAAGAAAGATGTCAAATACCTAAGACTCCTGGAGGAAACATTCTTTGATTTCCTGTTGTTTTATGGTATATCTTTAAAGATCTTTTTTTTTAAAGATCACCATTGCAGGACTGTGACAAGCACTATAATGTATACATAATTTTTAAAGGAGGAAAAATTTTGTTAAGAAGAATGTATGAAAGACAAATCAATCTTATGAATATTTAAATAGAAATAATTTCCAGTCACTTCAGTTACATTCCTAAATCAATGATTGTATGAATGCAATCATAGGAATCATACAGCCTTCAATTAAAAATTATATTACAGTGTATATTCTGAATCAGAATCTATTTTAATATATGGTTTTTCAATTGAACTTCACAAACCTCCACAAATAGCATTTGAATAAGAATTTCTATTCTGTGTTACCACTATACTTATAAATACTTACCGTATTTTCCGGCGTATAAGACGACTTTTGAAACCAAAAAAAGACAACCTAAAATCCGGGGTCGTCTTATACGCCGGGTCGTCTTATACGCCGGAAAATATTACGGGCGTCGCCGGGAGACGCTCCTCCCCTTCCCGAAGAGAAGACGGCGGCCGCTCTGCCGGCTCATCATGCTCCGCGGGAGGCCTGGTCGTCTTCCGTGTGTGTGGGAGAGAGACCAAGAGAGTCGCCCTGGGGCCAGAGGAGGAAGGCTGATGCGAGCGCGAAGAAGGAGAAGCATTTACAAATCCTTGCAGCTTAATTTTGAATACCCGTATTTTCTGGTGTATAAGATGACTTTGAAAAAAGTCAACCAAAAATCAGGGGTCGTCTTATACGCCCGGTCGTCTTATACGCCAGAAAATACGGTAGCTATAAGTGTTTTCATTTCACAAAATAGGTAATTGACCATAGGAACTGGATCCTCTGTGCAATCTGTTGTTTAAGATGTTTTTTTTTTTGTTGTTGTTGAATGCTGGGAAAACTGGATTCTTCCTGAGAAGAATTGATTTTATTTTTTTCCATCCTTGGCAGATAAACAGACCAGTTTTTCAGAATTGCCAAATGCACATATATTTTAGAAAGTTACAGAGATGACTTTGGAGACACTAGACAGAGACTCTCGTTGAGTAAACATGTGTTAAGCTCAGGAAACAGAAATCTTGAGAAAGAAGCTCAAAGTGATTCCCTCTAATTGACTGGGATGAAAGAGAGAGGAAGTAAAGAAGAAAAAACTCTACCAGACATTCAAGATTCTGTTACTGTAACCTACTTATATCTGTAAAGTATAGTTTCAGTCAGATTTGTGGAATCTGTTTCCTGACCTGGCCTACCTCAAAGGAGTGGCATATAAATAAATATTTCCATTTTGTCCAGCGTTGCAAATTAAAAAGTGCCAGACACTGTAACATAAGTATTTAAACTAAGCTTCTTTATAGCTTAACTCAGGAGTTGTAATTTACCAAAGAATATTAAGAGGGAAAATGCTCCAGATACCCTAGATTGATAATGAAGAATGACTATCTGCGTCACTCATAAAATGTGAAACTAGAGAACTTCTCTATGACAAGTGGCGCTTTCTGAAATTTCTGCACTGTTATTCTAGTGCAATTGTCCTTGGAATAAAAGCTCTTAGTCTTTCAGTAGTTGATGTGCATTTTTGATTTTGATGACTGCACTGTAATTTTCTGCTGACAAGTTTATGGTAGACAGCCATGCCTATATATAATAGGCAATCTCTAGCGTATTGCTTCTTCTATTTATGGCATATGTTTTTTGTAATTTCTGGATTGCTGAAGACTAAGCTGAATTACTGAATACTGGGAGCCTGATCTTACAGAATTAAATATTTTTGTATGAGTTTCTTTTCGTGGGCTTTTCTAATTAAGGATGAAGTTTCAAAATACTTGCATATTTGGATTTGAGAAAAGGCTGAAATTAAATCATAGCAAGACCAAGTTGCTACTGATTTTGTCTTAGCCTCTATGCTAAATCTAGATAGAGTTGCAGTCTTCCTGATGAAGCAGGTTTATAATTTGGATATCCTTTTGGACCTATGGACCTTCTGGAACAGTATATGGACACCCAGGCTTTGACTAGTATACAGGATTGAGCCATTCTTATAAAAGGAAGCCAATATTTAAATTGTTACTATTTTGGACTGCTACATGCACTTTACTTGAGGTTACTTGGATTTTGACTGAAAGGGATCCAGATAAACTAGTTCATCAAGAGTACATTAAAACTGCTATACAAACACAGTCTCAATAATCTTCCCTAAAAAAGGAAAGTTGAACTTTGGATGAAAATTATCCAGTATGGTGATATAAAGCAATGTCTTCTTCAGGGCAAGATGAATCAACATCTCCTTAAGAGCTTGGAGGAAAGTCCCCTTTCTCAAAGAAAACTTCACCACTACAAAAACCCATTTACGCAATACACATATCACTACCTCAGCAGCCTTGGTTAGCCAAGAGGGTTCAACCTATGGAGCAACTTGGTCAAACTCATAGTCATGGCCAAGTCATACATGTCCATTTCCTCAAGCGCAACAGTTTCAAACCATTCTTGGATTAACAGGGCAAGACTGTGCCCCAGGTCCCACACCAAAGTTCCCCCTGCAACTAAGGAGGAACAAAATTTGGTTGAATTCTTGCTTTAAAAGATTTTAAGATTGATCATTTTTAAAGCTTGGGTTTTTTTTTCTTAATTTCTTGTTTTCTATTATAATTGTAGTTCCTTTATGACTTTTTTGCTTACTGCCCAGAATCTCTGGACAAGCAGGATGTGACTGAACAAATATTTAAATGTTTTTAAAATGTTGGAGTTTGCTTGGATTAGCTTTTGTCCTCTTACTAATTTGATTTTCATTTTCCAATAAATGGAGATATTGTGCCTTGTTTCTTATTGGTGTGAACTAAAATGGTTCAAATAAATATTTTTTTAAATTCAGGAGAGTTTGGCGAAGTATGCAGTGGTCGTCTAAAGCTTCCAGGCAAAAGAGATGTTGCAGTGGCCATTAAAACTTTAAAAGTGGGCTACACTGAAAAACAAAGAAGGGATTTCCTTTGTGAGGCAAGCATCATGGGACAGTTTGACCACCCCAATGTTGTTCACTTGGAAGGAGTTGTTACCAGAGGTAAGTTGCAATCAGTTCTGATTTTTGAACAACTTTCCAAATTGTACCTCATTATAAAGTTTCCGTAGTATGTAGTTCAAATCAGATCATTGTACTACATAAAATAATGGACTTTTTTTCCTCTTTTGACACATAATTTAACTAAAGCAATATTAAATGTATCCTATCACTTGAGAAAAAAATACTTAAGATTGTTGCATGAAAAGAGATGGCAACACTTTGTAGATTTTTTTCCTAGTCACATTTAACATTAAATAAAATTCTCAGTGTCTTTTCCTATTAAATGAAGTGTCGTTTTTCCAGAGTTCAGTTCACACAGCAGAAGAAAGAAGAACACACTGACATTTTGAATTGTATAGTTTAATTTTTTGAGTCATGATCATTTTCTGTACAGAGACATTTAAGGATTTAGTAGATCACAAGAACTATTTTGGAAACATTAGGAGCAGTCATGCCTCATTATTCATTTTTCAAAGAAACAACATGTTTTATCAAAATGGGGACATTCTGTTCAGATATAATTTCTTTAAACCTCCCTATTTCTATTTCTTTCTTTTAGGAAAACCAGTAATGATTGTAATAGAATACATGGAGAATGGAGCACTGGATGCATTTCTCAGGGTGAGTGCCTGAGGGAAACATATATAGCACTTCAAAAATAATATATATATGCTACCAATTTAACGTAATAAAACATTTTCAATGTAAAATGAGAACACACTAAATTTTAAGAGATCTCTGAATGGTCTTGGTAAAATCAGATTAGAAATTAGAAGACCAGACAGGATCAAACAACATTTTTGGCCATCTAAGTGATCCAACATGGCATAGATACAGTGGTTTTGATTAGCATCACAGACTAGGACCTGGAGCCATGTTGTGAGAACACAGTTATAGTCTTTCTCCATTGAAGAAAAGACAGTCTTTAAATTAATGCAGAAATAATTCAAAAATCAAGGAAGCACTTTTTTAAGATCCTTACATTAGCATTATTTTACATAAGTTTCTTGTTTGTGGCAGGCAACATATAAAACTCTAACTCGTCCCTTAAGAGCATTCATTAATATTAATGAATATGAATAAGATTAATAGCAAAATATGTTTCAAGGCTTTTAAAGTATAGTGTTGATTTCACTGTCATTTTTTGGGGGCAATTGGTTTTCTATCAATAATCTGCTTCTGATTTGCGTGTATATGCGTGCATGTATGAATGTTCAATTTGTGTTAATAGGCTGGATTTATTGTGCCTGGGACCAGCTTGTTCTTATGATTAAAATATCCAACACCATAAAATAAAATTTGAGAAAGCAATTTTGCTTACTTTATCATCATGTGAATAAATATAATTGATTTACAGATATGGGATTGTTGTTTTTTTAGCTGCAGTGTGGAAAATTGGAGACATATATGGTTTTTGATAATTTGTGCAAATTTAAAAGTTTCTCATTTAGGATAAAAGATTTTAAAAGGATGGAATTTTCTGCCATACATATTTTGTACTTTTAACAGATTCATCTAGCTATTTTTATACTCTCCTGATTTATTATTTTTGTTACTAACTATGCAGGATTACACAAATGAGATCATGCATGTATAATTTTTTATTATAAATTTGTATTTTGCCCCCAAATATTAAAGGTTATAATGTACAGCTTCAAACATGCTATAGCAGGGGTCCCCGGTACTGGTCCACGGGCTGTTAGGAACCAGGCCGCACAGCTGGAGGTGAGCATCAGGCAAGCAAGCAAAATCAAAACCCTTCCCCCCATCCCTCATATGTGAAAAAATTGTCTTCCATGAAATCAATTCGTGATGCCAAAAAGATTTGGGACTGCTGTGCTATAGAATTACATATTTCTTCATTATTTTAAACTATTAATTTAATATTTTAAATTACTTAATAATTTAATGATTTAAAATTAATTAAATTATTTAAATAAATGTCAGGCCTGCTTCCCTTCAAAAAATGGTGCTTGGAATCGTATTTGTGAATTGTAGTGGTTTTGCATTTTTAAAATATTAGAACAGCACTACGATAATGAATGAATGACTGAATGAATGAATGAATGAATGAATGACAATACATACAGATATACGCACATAGACATAAATATGTACAATTATTTGTGCACATACTTTCAGGACATAAAAGCACACATTTCACTCCTGAAAACATCCCTGAAATGGATTCCAACATCACTTACTTTCAAAGATAAGCTCTCACGCCAAAGAAAGTTACGTACGCCTGTCTGAATGCCATCCTGCATTTAGTTTCTTAAAGATAGAGATTGAACATGTTTACTTTCTTTCTTCTCAAGTACTTTAAGCGGCATCTCTGTTTCTGTCTTCATTTCAGAAACACGATGGGCAGTTCACAGTAATTCAGCTGGTTGGAATGTTGAGAGGAATTGCTGCTGGAATGAGATACTTGGCAGATATGGGATACGTACACAGGGACTTAGCAGCACGCAATATTCTGGTCAATAGCAATCTTGTTTGCAAAGTATCGGACTTTGGTCTATCCAGAGTTATAGAAGATGATCCTGAAGCTGTCTATACCACAACTGTGAGTTGTGCACTTAACAGAAAAAGGTCCACCCACTATAGTCTCATTTTCATGCACAGTAAGACATTAGGTTGGGTTTGCTTTGGAAGAGAATGTGCCAAATATTTATTGGCAAGGGATGTTGTGCTTTGTTGGGTTTTGAAAACTTTCTTATTTAACAAATACTCAAATAAAAAACTGCATATTACAATAGCTTATTATAAATAAAACATAAACTGACTCACAAAAGATCTCCAAATGTGGCTTTATCCAGTGTTTTTTCTGCATTCTCTCCTTTCTAATTATTTTTCATTTATTGGGAACTGTTTATTCATTTAGATATTTTGTCCACTGGAAAATGTTTGCATCATCTTATCTACACACCAGTGGCTTTCTAACTGAAACATCTCTTATTTCCCAAAGGCTTCCATTGAGGAGAACTACATTAAACTATCCTTGACCATTATCTTAGACATGAACTATTAACGTCATCTTCTTTACAAAAGAATTTGTTGATAAAATTAACGTATCATAATATTACAACTACTAATAATCTAAACAGCAAAATATCACTCACACAACTTCACAAAATCTCCAGAACTGTAAAGCCTACAAACTTGAAATTTGGCACATATATTCCTCTTGGCTTCTAGGTGCTCACTAAGAAAAGATTTTTTGAAATTGCCATCAAAGCAATAGTATTTTTATATTATTATTAATGCACTCTGATGCTAAGGAGTTCTATTCCCCCTCCCCACCTGAAAAGAAATCTGTTCCAAATGCAAAACACAAGCAGAGGAGAGGAGTTTCAATTTTACTTCCACAGCAGCAACCAGCTTTAGTACAGTACAGTTGAGCTAAGCCATACCCAGGCTCCTTGCTGTCTCCTTCTTGGTCACACACCAAATACTGTTTCAGTTTTCATGTTTCAGTTTCTAAACAGCTCTCAACTCTCTCACACACTCTCTCACAGGATGCTAGCCAGATGAATACCGATGGATGCTGGTAGGCAGAGGCACAATTCCCCCCCCCCCTTATTTTCCTCCCCAAAAACTCATCCCGATCACATAGTTTCGTAGCGAAGCACGAGTATAGAGCTAGTGATGTGATAAACATCTACACAAATGCCTCACTTGTTAAAATTCCTAAATTGTTAAAAATACCTTTTTTAAAAAGTAATAATAAATTGTCTTAATACTGTTTGGGAAGTCTTGTAACAGGGGAAGCAGCAGACCCTTATTTAGAGTCTTGTGTATAGAATGCATAAGTCGAAACACTCAGAACTGGAAGGGGGAAAGCAGCATGACAATGTTCTTTATAAACCATCATGAAGGGATTGCTTGTTTTCTGCTTTGTTTTGCTTTTCATTTTGTTTGTTTTTTAAATTTGCATTATTTACTGCACACAACTCCAAAGTTTTTTTTTTAATTTATAAAATGAAGCAAATTTCAAAAAGCAATAACATGGAATAGGTTGAAAAATTTGGATCATCAATTGAGATTGAGAAGTTTTGCTGCTGTTCCTCCTTGATCAATGGAAAATCTAAGACTGGAATGGTGGGATGGATATCAGAAATGAAAAGTAAGAGGTTAGGCTCAATAGTTCTGGCTTTATCTACTTCTGATCTAATTAGGAGACAATGGTAATAGTATCTAAAATGTTTGAAATACTATATGCTTACCCAACAGACATGCTTGTGTGTGTGTGTGTGTATATATATATATATATATATATATATATATATATATATATATATATATATATATATATATATATATATATATATATATATATGGCATATATATGGCATATATATGGCATATATATGGCATATATATGGCATATATATATATATATATATGTGTAAGGTTTTTTAAGCTGATAATTTTAAATAATAAATAAGCTTAAAAAACCTTACACACATGTAAACAAAAGGCAACGAAACAAATAGCTTTCTGTCGGTATGGTCTCTGGTGATGAGCCGAAAGACAGAAAAGAAAGCAGTATGCTTTCTCCCTTAATTGGGGCTTAACAGGGTGTTGTAATACAAAGTATATATATATATATATATATATATATGGCATATATATATATATATATGGCATATATATATATATATATGGCATATATATATATATATATATATATATATATATATATATGGCATATATATATATGGCATATATATATATATGGCATATATATATATATGGCATATATATATATATGGCATATATATATATATATATATATATGGCATATATATATATATATATATATATATATATATATATATATATGGCATATATATATATATATATATATATATATATATATATATATGCCACCACTGACTTGTGGAGCACAGTTGTTAAAATGCAGTACTACAGGCTAATTCTGCTGATTGCCGGCAGTTCAGTTCTGACCTGCTCAAGGTTTACTCAGCTTCCCAACCTTCCAAGGTCGGTGAAATGAAGACTCAGATTGTTGGGGGCAGTATGCTGACTATAAACTGCTTAGAGAGGGTTGTGAAGCGGTGTATAAATCTAAGTGCTGTGCTATTGCTATATTGCTGTGAGCTTGTTTCAGAAACTTTCATTTCCCATAGGGTGGCAAAATTCCAGTAAGATGGACAGGTCCAGAAGCCATACAGTACCGGAAGTTTACATCAGCAAGTGATGTATGGAGTTATGGAATAGTCATGTGGGAGGTGATGTCTTATGGAGAGAGGCCTTATTGGGACATGTCAAATCAAGATGTAAGTTGCCAAAACATAATTATACTGCTTATAATATGATAGAGTTGGAAAAGGCAACCTTACAAGCAAAACGACCAGGATATTTTACTCGTATGAGCACATAAGAAGGTTTTAAAGTAATAGCCTCATATGTTTTATAAATAACTTAATTTATATATTGCATTGATTTTTCCTATTCTTAAGGTTAGCCTGATGCAAACTAACTTATCATTCAGCCAACATAGTGCTACAATTATAGTACCTAGGTATTGTTTTTATGATTGCTTACTTACTGGCTATCGTACATAATCATAAAGTAATTTTTAAAAAGGACAGATGGATAGAATTAGAAAACAAAAGGTGCAGCAAGGTTGTTCAAACATAGATAAATGCTTTTATATCTTCGGTTAAAAATACCTAGAAGATAAATGAACCTCTTTTTTTTGTATCATTAGAACATTCTTATCTGAAAGGTGCTATATTCTATTCTACAGCCAACTAAAATCTTTACAAAACTCTGTATTTAAATGCAGGTTTATGAACATTCTTTTTCATCAGAGGATATGTTTCTATTTTATTTTTGTCTCCACCTATACTTATATCTCAATATTTCTGAGCCAATAATTATATTACAAAATTCAAAGAACTATGAAATCCAATGTTTGATGAACATGTTCATTTAGAAGTTGATTAGTAGGATACCAGAAGCTAGTTGTGAGAAATTTTCTTAGTCATATATGGAAATATTTTTATAGTTCTTGGAGCACTTTGGATTCCCAACATAGAGAAGCAGCTCAATTCAGTAAATAATATGGAAAATAAGTAAATGAAATAATAGAGCTATTTAAAAATTCCAAGAGAGGAAAAGAGAAATGAATAATCTTTCATCCCACACATTTGAGTTTTATAATTTATTGTAGCTGTCTTTATATTATCTTCCAACAAAATAATATAATCCTCTTATAAATGGAAGAAAAAATATTCTAACATGAAATGTGTTAATGTTGTACACAACTTCTTACTATCTTTAGTCAAGAGTTGAATCTGTCATATATTTTTTTTCTTTACAAAATAAGAAAACGAAAACATGTAGTCAACTCCACACCCTAAATCTTAGCCTCAGGCTTGTTTATGCAGGTGTAGATTAGAAGTTGTTTTTATAGGATCCAATATAGGTCTTATAAAAGCATTTGTTGATCCTTTTCTATGGATATGAACTCCTTTTGACTAATGTGTTTGAAGATGTTTACTCCTTACACAAAGTAGACTTCAGTGCAGACAAAAAAGAGTCCTTGATCTTATCAAAACTTCAAGTATAATAGTGCCTGACTTTACAGTCAAGATCAGGAAAGTTTCTGAACTGCAAAATAGTTTGGCCTTATTTATAAATTAATGTGTAGGCTGTTGCATATATTACATTTTTTTGTTTTTGTGGTTTTTTTTTAATGATTACTTTGACATTAGCCCTTCATGCTTCTTTAGTATGTTCATCTGAAGCACTTTATACTAAGGATATTCTTATCTCTTATCTACAGATAAGATTCATGATAGATTTGTAGAAAGTTAACTTTTATACACAATTTTCTGATTTTTTAAAATCTTCTTGGATATAATAGCTTACTTCCATCAGTGGTATAGATTGAATATAGGAAGATTATTGTTAAAAATCCATAGTCTAAAACAAACATATCAAAGCATTTCCATTCTGGTTTGAACAGTTGGGTATTATTGGGTAGTATTGAATTGTACTGTATTTCATTTTATTTACAATATTTGAAGCCTATATTTTGTCTATAAAATATTTTGTCTATAAAACTAAAATCAGAAATTTCATATATAGATACTCAGAATTGTTATCACCATATATTCAGTTAATATCCATCAAGGATTATGGAAACTCTTGTCCAAAGAAATTGGAAGGTACTAAACTACCTACCTCTGTTATAAAAATAGGTAGTGGCTGAGATGTCACTATATGAAAAGGCCAGGTTCAAGTTACCATTTGACTAACAATCTCACAAGACAATTAATTTAGTCACTTTCTTTTACTCTTAATTCACATGTAGGATCACATGACAGATAATCCCATATGTGTTGCTTTGAGCTTTTTAGAGAAAAGGTAGAATAGAAATTATGAATAAATAGCAGAAAGAAATTTAAGAAATAATAAATGCACTTAAAACGTTTGGAAAACTCTAGATTTATATAAGATACCAGTGCATTTTTCCTTTTTATTCATTGGATCAACCCATCATGAAACACACTAATTAAATTCTATTTTTCTATGTAGAGAAATAAGCAGATATCAGAAATAAGTGAAATTTCTGTTTCCAAATCAGCAGTCCATTACAATATTTTATATTCTGCAAAAATACAATATATATATCCTAAAATAACGTAATTTTATATTTATAAAGCAAATAATCAGTTCATTATAGTGAGCACTGGACTATAACATTATGTGGTATTACTATTGATTAGCAATATGTGACTACGAGTTGGCAAGCAGGAACAAGTGATTAAATATACAAGTATAAAAAGGAAGAATTTTAATGACATCATACATAGTTTGCATCATTTCAGCATCAGCAGGACTAGGTATGGATACCTATGTGATAATATGAAGAAAAATTAATTGTTTAATCAATTAATTAAAATTTGTTTCACTGGAGCAAATACGGTATGTGAGTCACTATGACTCATAGTTGTAGCTGAATGCAGATTGTAATACAGAGCTTCTAAAAAATGAACAACCTGTAAAAAAACATCCAGCTTCTCTCTGAGTCCATTTATATTGAGCAAGACTGAATTTTTCCCATGAGGATAGAAAACAGTTGCATATTCATTGTATAAATTTACTGCTGAATAGCTTTTTTCTTCTGTCTGCTGTTTATCTATAGCAGTGATGGTTAACCTTTTTGTCATCACATGCCAAAAGTGTGCACGTGCGCATACGACAGCACACATGCTTGCCTGTACCCATAATGCAATGCACCCATAATGCATGTGCAACCCCCCTGCTCATGCATGTGCAATCCTCCCGCACCTCGTTTTGGGCCTAGTATGCCTCCCTGCAGCCTCCTGAGAGCAAAAATGGGCGTGGAAGGCTTCTTACACATGCGCCCTGCTGCACGCACAAGCGCGGCAGAGACCTAGAGCTACTAATGGCGGCAACAAAAGAAGTGCCACCTGTGGCACGCAGGCCATAGGTTCACCATCATAGATCTATAAGCAGGAGTTTTTTTTCTTCTTCTATTAGAGTGGAAGCAAAACATAAATACAGGGGAGGGAAAGGACTGATTACATAGCAAAAGTGAAGCCATTGTGAATGTAATATCTGATATGACATCACATGTTGCATTAAAGTCAGTGCTATTATTGCAATCTTACCATAGTTACATTTATGTGAGAATCAAATCTAGAAATACACTATTTGTAAATCAACACTGCTCTGTATAAAGAAAGATATGGAGAGAACATAATGTTTCTCAAACAATTCTTAAGAGTGAGTGATAGAATTCAAAGGTTAGGGTAAGGTCGAATTTTATCATCATTAATTTTATATAAAATCTAAATGACGAGTCATTTTGGCAGAATGAAAGTTGTTAATATTTGGCAGGTCTCAGTGTCAGAGATTTCATGGACTGTCAAAATACGGGCAAACAAGTCCTTGGGGCAGAGAAAAAGAAGTATTGACATTCCCAAGACACTCAGTAGAGTTTCATTCCTTTTGACACCTTCCTTCTGTACTAGATTCAACATAAAAGATGTTTGGCAGGAAGATAAGATAGCTGGAAGGCAAAGCTTACCTATCTTTAAAAAAAAATAAGGAAACTCAAAATCAATATTTTCTTTTACTGAAGTTTTGCATTGAGCGTGTGCTATTTGCTTGTTCTGCAAATAGCTAAATAAAGCAAATTGTTTCCCAATTATAAAGAAAAAATAGATCGGGATTATTTTAATAAGCATATAAATAAAATATTTCCTGCTTGATTAAAAAAAGCTTCCATTATTTTAGGGAATCATTATGTATTTTCTATGCTTTATCTACTCTTTTGCAGAAAAACCACTATCTTTTTTTACTTTATTCAAAACACTAAAATATAAACTCCAAAAAAGAAAAAAATACAAAACAAGGCTAAACAAGACTACACCAAAAAAAAGGTGGATAAAGAAAACAAACATATACATAAATTGTCCTCCCTAGTTAAATACTGATAATTATATTTCCAAGATACGAGATCTGTGATACAAATGTATTGCTGAGTGTATACCATGGGTTTTGGAGTGCTGGTTGGGAAGTTCAGTTTTGCTGATGATTTGAAGGAGTTGACCACTTTCTGTCTGGAAATGCTTGGAATTCCTTTTTTTTTTTTTGTCTCCTGTTTTACTTTTTTCCTCCTCTCTCAAAATTCATTTCTTGTCTTTTTTTTTCTCTTCATATTCCTCATGCCACTCTTGTAATATCCTAAAGCTTATTATTCTTATTCTCTTTTCCCATACACAACTTTTAACTATAGTAGTCCTTGACTTACAACTGGTCTTTTAATGACCATTCAAAGATTCATGAAATTCCAGAAAAGCTACTTACAACCTCGTTTCAAAGTTTCAATGGCCAGTATGCTGCCCCATCACATGATCACATTTTGGGCACTAAGCAACCAGCCTGTATTTATGGCCATTTGCATTATTTCTGAGTCACATGACCATGACATTTTACCCAGAAACCAGCATTTACTTCCAGTTTCCATAAAAAAACTCCCACAAAATGAATGATCACAGCCTTTGCTTTAGGACCACCCAAGAGAAGATAATAAAAATGGGCATAGCCATGAGATGGACCACTGAATGATCAGCATGACTTAGAACTGTAAATCCAGACTCAATTTCAGTCATAAGTGAGAGGTATCTATAATTTAGTCAGATAACAGATAATCAGAGTTGGAAGGGACCTTGTAGGTCATCTAGTCCAACCCCCCGCCCAAGCGGGAGACCCTACATCATTTCTGACAAATGGCAGTCCAATCTCTTCTTGAAAGTCTCAAGTGATGGTACTTCCATAACTTCCGAGGGCAAGCTGTTCCATTGGTTGATTGTTCTCACTGTCAGAAAGTTTCTCCTTATTTCCAGGTTAAATCTCTCCTTGTTCAGTTTCCAACCATTATTCCTTGTCTGGCCTACAGGCGCTTTAGAAAATAGATTGACCCCTTCCTCCCTGTGGCAGCCCCTCAAATATTGGAAGACTGCTATCATGTCTCCCCTGGTCCTTCTCTTTACTAGACTAGCCAAGACCAGTTCCTGCGACCGTTCATTGTATGTTTTAGCCTCCAATCCCCTAATCATCCTGGTTGCTCTTCTCTGTACTTTTTTTAGAGTCTCAACATCTTTTTTATAATGTGGTGAACAAAACTGAATGTAGTACTCAAGGTATGATCTTACTAAGGCTTTATAGAGTGGTATTAGTATCTCCCTTGATCTTGATTGTATCCCTCTGTTAATATAACCTAGGATTGTGTTAGCTTTTTTGGCTGCTGCTGCACATTGCTGGCTCATATTGGTTGTCCACTAAGACACCAATATTCCTTTCACAGTTACTGCTGTTGAGCCTGGTTTCACCCAGGCTGTATGTGTACTTTTGGTTTTTCTTGCCTAAGTGTAGGACTTTACTTTTCTCTACATTGAATTTCATTTTGTTAGATATGGCCCAATGTTCTAGTCTGTCAAGATCCATCTGGATCTTGAGCCTATCTTCTTGGGTGTTAGCTATTCCTGCCAGCTTAGTATCATCTGCAAATTTGGTAAGTTCCCCTTCTATTCCCTCATCTAAGTCATTATTGAAGATATTGAACAGTACTGGGCATAAGATGGAACCTTGTGGCACCCCACTGCTTACTTCCCTCCATAAAGACTTAGACCCATTAAGGACTACTCATTGAGTACGGTTTGTCAGTCAGTTGCGAGTCCATCTAGTGGTGGTGCTATCTGTTCCACTTTTTTCTAGCTTACTAAGAAGTAGGTTGTGGTCTACTTTGTCAAATGCCTTGCTGAAATATAAATATATTATGTCCACAGTATTTTGCTGGTCTACTAATTTAGTCACTTTGTTGAAGAATGAAACAAGATTGGTTTGGCATGATCTGTTCTTAACAAACCCGTGCTGACTGCTAGTTATTACTTTACTAGTTTCTATATGTTGGCAGATCTGTTTTTTTATTATCTTTTCCAGTATCTTCCCAGGTATTGATGCTAGGCTGATTGCTCTATAGTTTCCTGGGTCTGTTTTTTTTCTCCTTTTTGAAGATGGGAACCACATCAGCTGTTTTCCAATCCTCTGATAGTTCCCTGGTGCTCCAGGATTTTTGAAAGTTCTGAGATGACCTCTGCTAGCTCCTTTAAAACTCTGGGGTATAATTCATCAGGCCCCGGTGATTTGTTTTAATCAACATCAGACAGGGGTTCTCTTACTATTTTTTTTTTTTTTGCTTATTTTAACTTGGTCTGTCTTTTACAGTTATATTTTTGGTGGGTTTTCGTTTTGTGTGAAGACGAAAGCAAAGAATGAGTTGAGCAATTCTGCTTTCTCTCTGTTGCCTGTTACTTCCTTGCCATCTTCTCTCTTTAGTGCACTGTTTCCTTGACTTTTTTTCTTGTTATTTATATGCTGGAAGAAACTTTTTTTATTATCCTCAGCCTAATCTAATTATGATTCTGAAGCAGAAACAAAGTTTAATAGTGAAAATTAGATGAATGTGAGAGACTTTTGTTCCTGATTAAATGTTCCAACTTTTTTTCTGTTTCCCACAAGTTGCTCTCTTTTCCTATTGCAGTGTCCTATTTCCTATTCCTTTTCCTGATGACATTTCAACTATATAAAGAGATTTCAGCTATTCTGTTTTAATGGCATTCCCAACATTCAGAAATAGGGCTGTTTTGCAGGCATTGTGAAAAAAGGACAGTACATTTAAATTCTGTCTGCCAAATGATAGTTATTGTAATATATACCAAATCCAAATGTGCTCACGTTACTTCTGCTGCAATAAAAATATGTCTTGCAAAGTCCTGAGCACAGCTGTTATATGGCCCATATACTAAGTGAAACTAAAAATTCCATAGTTGACATTCCTAAAGATTTATTTCAGATTCCCTTTATGTTACAAATACACAACTTCAGTTCAAAGCAAAGATTGTGAGAGTAAACTCACTACAGTGGATAGTTATTTTCAGTGTATGACTGGAATTAAAGTTTCTTTCTAATGGTTTAGCACTCCATGTACTTTCAGCTAAATTTCCACCTATCTAAAAATGCTAGTTGGAGGGGGAGCTGTGTTATTACAGCCTCTCCTAAGATTTCCTTGTTTTAATGGGATATTGAAAAGCCAAGTCAGTGATTAAATAGTGTGCTTGTGATATGGCCTGGCATATAGATTTGGGTTACAAAAATACATCTCGGGAAATCAAATGTATATGTTTAAGCCAGCAAGATACCTTAGAATGATTACAATACCAAAATTCCACAGAGCATTTTATTGGCCTACTTGGAGGCATTGCATTCAGTGGTGTTTGAAGGAAAATTTGAAAAGGCATGATACGATGAGCATTATTTCACTTGCAACACAGGAAACATGAAAACAATGGCTCATAAATTGTTATATGGTAATTTCTATAAAAACATCCTCCCTCATTATTTATTGAAACTCCTAGAGATTTATTCAGGAAGCTCAAATACATTTTTATGTAAATTATCTGTTATCAGATGCATATTACAGTTATAACAAAGTTGCAAACTTTTGTCAAAGTGCAAGTAAGGTTCAGTAAAGGATGATTTTATTAGCCAAGCAATAAACAAACATGAGAATGGACCTTGCCAGGCAATAAACAAACAGGAGAATGGACCTAGTTTCAAGTGCTAAAATGATGTGTTTGTGATCTGTTTATGTGTATTTTTTACATATATTTCTGATAAGTGGCCAAAATAAAATAGCATATAGCTATTGTTATAAACTTTATTGTTCCTACACACTACACTTGTAGAACAAGAAGCCACTAATTAATTTAATATTTATAGTTTAAATGTTTTGCTGCTTATATAAATAATGTTATTATTTCCAAAATAAAGGTAAGAAAAATAGGAAGTAATTATTTGTGAAGGAGAAAGGTGGGTTGTTTGGTTTTGGTTTTTGCCATGTATCCATTATGCCATGAAGGCCTCTTTATTATTAGCTATGATTTATTTACATAAAGTTTCCCATTTAAAATACTGGTTGTACTGGCTCAGAAAAGTGTCTAAAACTATTTTTAAAAATTATGCTTCGCTTGTATTTGTTATTGATTACAACACCTTTGTACTTTATCGTAATTCCAGAGGAAACCACTAATAATGGCTTTGTCCATAAACTTCTGCACAAAAATGTTTTCGTCTTTTCAATGGAATGCAGTTTTGCCCATTGTGTTGGTATTTTTTTATAAAACCATACTTCAGCTTATCAATGCTGTGTGAACTTAACAAAACTTTCTTGTGATCCTTTTCTATGTTTTTTTTTTTTTTTGGTTATTTTCTTTTTCTTACTTCAACATCAACAAATCAATGCTGCAAAAAATAGTGGCTTAACTGATCCTTGAGATATTATGTTGGCCTATACTATGTTTTGATTTAAAACAGATCTCTCAAACATCCTATAGTTAATCTTTAATTAGATTCACAGCTAGTTTGGATTGTTGTTGAGGATTATCATGGGAAAGCATTTTCTTTTTTTTTCTATTATCCACTAATTTTCATTCATCCATTTCATTTTCATCTAGATATAGATACCTAGATGTATACCCAGACTGTTTAATAATGCTTTGTTTCCCTGCCAAAAAGAGCCTCTTGGACAAATAGATATTGCTTTCAAAGAATATCTCATGTATCAGTTTCCCAGTTGCACCCATGGTGAATTTAATTGCTATTCCCTCCTGCTGATTTGACTAGGTAATGCAGCTATGTTCTCAGCATAATTACCAAATGCTATAATCTGTTTAATAGGCATGGACAATTAAAACAAGTTTACAGTATTATATAACAACTGAAATTTTTGTGCTAGAACAGTAGGTTCTATTTCAAAGATACGTTTCATAAAACTTTGCTTAATTTGGTGGATTCTTCATGAGCTGTAAACATTTAAACTGATGGCGGGTTTTGTTATTAGGTTATAAAAGCAATTGAAGAAGGGTATCGTTTGCCAGCACCCATGGACTGCCCAGCAGGCCTTCACCAGCTGATGCTAGACTGCTGGCAGAAAGAACGTGCAGAAAGGCCAAAATTTGAACAGATTGTGGGCATTCTGGATAAAATGATTCGGAACCCAAATAGCTTGAAGACTCCTTTAGGAACCTGTAGTAGGTAAGTTATGGATTAGATGCCTAAATTATAGGATAAAATTCTAGACAGCTTTTTTTTGTTTCAGCTGTTGTTGGCCCATGATTTAGTTATTTTATTTCATTTTTTTTATCCTGCCATTATTATTTGGGATAAGTTCAATCATTCCAGATTCCAGATACTTTTACAAAGGTAAACTAGATATTAAATCTAAGTTATATTGATAGTATATTGATGTTTCTTATCCTAAGCCAAGAGAAAATAACAAAGCTGTCTCTGACCCATTTTGAAAAAAATGAAAACCATTTGGAAGTTGCTTTTTTTTAGAATTTGCACTCCAATTAGTTGTTGATTTGCTTAATTAACTTCATACTAGATTACATCAAGATATCTTTATAGACCGCTGTTGAAACAGTATAAATACTTGATATAAAATGTGGCCATTTGCCTTCTCGGCAGAATTAGAAGATCAGAATATACTGCTGTTTGAAATACTAAAGGTCTGGAGTAGAAACAATAAAATCACAAAATCAGCAGCTTACAAGGAAAACCTATACAAGATGTTTTATAGATGGCACCTCTCCCCCTCAAGATTAGCAAAAATATGCCCCAACATGAGTCCGAACTGCTGGAAATGTAAAAAAAGGAGGGAACTTTCTTTCACATGTGGTGGATGTGCACAGCAGCTCAAAAATACTGGCAGAAAATTAGGAAATGGCTGGAGGAAATGACAACAGAACAGATCAAACTTAAACCAGAATTCTTTTCATTAGGGATCTTAAATAAACAATTCTCAAAAAAAGTGAAGTACACAATAGTACATATCTTGACAGCAGCCAGACTGGCCTTTGCACAATGTTGGAAGCAACCCCATATTCCATCAGAGGAATTGATTATCCAAAAAATAGCAAATTGTGCAGAGATGGACAGATTAACTTTGGCATTAAAAGGAAAAGGTACATCAATGCATTACGACAGCTGGAACTGCTGGTATAAATGGATAGAACAAAGATTGATTAAATAATAAAGGGCAAAAGAAAATGTACTATAATTGTAGTAGTGACTATATATATACATATTCGCTAAGGATTAATTGTTTAAAAAGTATAAAACAAGGTTGAAAAGAGGTCCCACAAACTGTCAAGCACAAAATGGTTTTTAATTGTTTTCTACTTTCCTCTTTCATTTTTCTTTTTTCATTTCTTTTCTCTTTTTCACATTTATATGTGTGTTGTTTGCCTATTTTAATGGTAAAATTAATAAAGTTTATTTAAAAAAAAGGAAATACTAAAGGACAGAAGAGTGTGTCTACAGAAGCATTATAATTGGATGGAACAGAGTAAATTGGATGGATGGATGGAGATAGACAGATGGATAGATGGAAGGATGGATGGATGGACAGACAGATGATAAATGCCTCACAAATTATCTTGTGGCTTCCTTACTGATTCAAGAGAGCAATCAACTACACCAATAGTCCCAAACATTCCCAGCTTGATGGCTTGGCATATGGGCAGGAGGCATATGAGTAACAGGCGCATATGCACGTGCTCTCCACTTGTGCAAATGGAGCCTTGCATGTGAATGGAGGGTGCTTGCATTCGTATACGAAGGTCCACTCACAGAAATGGTGCTTCACACGTGAGTGCAAGTACCCTCCACTCACATGAGTGGAGCTTTGCAAGCACAAGTGTCCTCTACTCCCACAAGTGGAGCTTCATGTGTGTGCACTTGCCCATCTCTCCCACGGCCGCGATCCGGTAGTGGATCAGGGCTCCTGAATTATACTACCTCCCACACATTTTCCTTAGGTCTCTGCTACATTGCTCTTATCAATCTTAAATTTAACATTAAGGGTTCAAAGCTTTCCAATTCCAAGCAGGGCAAAATGTTTCTAAATCATTGGTTTCATACGAACAACCCAAGATTAAGACAGTGCAGTAGACCATTACATGTATTGTTCTTCCACTTTTCTCTATTTCTGCTGCTTAATCATGTGTGGGACTGACCATATGACAGAAACTTTTTGCAAATGTTGTCACCTTCAGGAATCTTCCGTCCAACAAGAAGGCAGTTAGAGTTACATGGTCAACCCAGAGTCAATTGCAGTCAGACAGTGTCTAGCTTCAAATAAACAGATAAATAAATCAAATTCCTCTGAGGCACATTCGCTATCAAGACTGTGACATTGGCAAACACAAAAAAACAGAACCATTTGGATTTCTGGAAATATCTTTACTGCTAGTAAGGTGGAATAACAGAATATTGAAAGCCTGTCAAGGCTGTTCTCCAATTCATATACCTAGCATAATTAAAGCAGTGTTACTCTCAATCCCTTTCTCACAATTCTCCTAAGTACCCCTGATTCAGGAATCTTTCCTGTAAAAGTCCTGTTTTCTCCTCTAATAGTTGTGCACCAGTCTCCACATTCCCAAAGTCTATTAGACATTTCATAGCACTGGTCCAATATCATGTCTTGTAAAAAAAACAAAAAAAAAACACTTTCTTTCTCTCAGCGAAGCTACATTGGTGCCTATTACAGGTGCTATTGAGCCAGTGGGGCTTGTGCTGATCAGTCCTGCACTAGACTGAATGCCAGACAAGCAGGAAACAATTAGCATATTTCCAATGGCTTTATTAGTTTGGTTGTAAATTGGCTAACAGATGCTAGGACAGCACAGTTGTAAATTAGGCAGATAATGATCTGAAGAGAATCTCTCACCTGTAAAAAAAAAAAGAGAGAGAACAGGCCTGTTGTAGAATGATAGTCTAGAGCTACTGATATCCACAATATCTTGTCCAAGGATCATAAATCAAAAACATATCCATAAGGTACAAGTCTCCTATCTAGATGTTTTCACAGTGCTCCAGGATGAGGTAGAGAAGGTTATGATGGTTTCTTAGAAGCCATGTTCCAAATAGAAAACACAGAAAGGGAAAATTATTTCCCTGCAGTATGAATTCCATCATGACTTTCTCTTGCATCCGAATTAGTGAAACTTGACTTTTCTTCAATAATAACACAGAACCACACACGCATACACACAGAGACATATATTGGACATATTCTTTTCATTTATGATAATTGATTATTGCTTAATGCCTCTTTTTGATTCCTTTTCAAAGTCTCAGAAAGAAAAGGATTTTCTAGTGAAGCAGTTATATTTGTACTTTCTACCTAAATAGAAATCAGAAACATGCATTATCCCCATGATTATTAGATTAGATATAGTCAGCTATTTTGAATAAAAGTTTCATCTTATATCGACACATGTAAAATTAAGTTCGTCTTCAAGGAGAACACATAGCATATGATTTCAAATAAAAAGTTTCTTTTTCTTCTTCTTTACTTTCTCTTTACCATTTCAGGTGTCGAGGGATCAGATAAGCAATTATATTTACTTTATTTTACAAGTATTCTATTTTTCATTATTTAAAACAAACAAGATTTTATTTTGTTCTAAATATTGAAACATTAAAACTTTTAAATGACTTCTATGATTGTAACTCAGCAATAGATTCAGATAAAATCCTTTATTACTGTTGATGACCAGATGTAGCTACAATTTAGTAACAATTTTACAGGGATGAAAAGGGAACGGGATAAAGATAGCTGGTAATTTACACAAAAACAAGGAGAAAGGAGAGGAAAGGAGAAAACAGCAGGTAAGCACTGGAGTATCAGACCATTTCTAAAGTATTAATAGTCTGCTAGAATGTTACACAGCAATATAGGTTTGTACATGCTTTACAAGCATTTATTGGCCTTTGTTTTTTATTATATGCATTTTAGATAGATTATATTTCTACCAGGTAACAAATACTGAATTATGTTTCTTTATACCCAAAACAATATTTTTCATTCAACCTAGACCAATCAGCCCTCTTCTGGACCAGAACACCCCTGATTTCACAACATTTTGCTCTGTAGGGGAATGGTTGCAAGCAATCAAGATGGAAAGATACAAGGATAATTTTTCTGCTGCAGGTTACAATAACCTTGAGACAGTAGCCAGGATGACAATTGAGTAAGTGAACTGTATACTTATATTATCTATTTTTGCTTATCTTTGTCTCGCTTAATTGACAAAGGAGAAATGTTTGGTCAGGTTATATAAAATTTATGTATTAAGAATCCTCTAGATTTAGTCACCTGATTATCACCTTATCCAGCCTTCTATTTAAAAGTGGAAAAAAGTACCACAGAAAGTTCTGGTCCCTTGCTAATATCTGTTTTAACTATTATAAAAGAGAGTTTGACTTTGCAGGATAATAAAAACTATTGTCATTTGGGGAACTTGCTTCTTGCTAGTTAAGGACCAAAATATGGTTGACCATAGTATCATAATATTGACCAAAGGTAGCCCCTTCTAAGCATAAACCAGATTTTTATTACCCTTTTTTAGTTTTTTATGAAAATAAGTGCTTCACATTGAGACGTTTTCAACTATCTTACTCATTGTGTGACAACAACACAAGGAGCAAAGAACTTCCCAGCAATGTGACTTGAGGGCATTAAATATCTTAGTGTGCTATTCTGTATGACAGAATGTCAGGGGAGTTTTAAGTCTTAATAAAAATTGTAAAAATTTAAGATTGTGTTGCCTCTCTCTCTTTCTTTTCCTTTGAAAAAGAAAAGCAATAGCCATAGTTAATACCATAGGGGATATCTGACCTTCACTTTGGGGGTCGTACTATCTCCTTGGAACATATACTCTTGCCAATTAATGGAAGATAATAGCAATTTTTAAGATTTTATTTTTACTCACCATAGTCTATGTCATCAGAAAGCACGGTGGATGTATGCTTGGCTTTTCAAGTGATTACTTCATCATGTAACAATATGGTGAAGTAATCACCTGAAAAGCCTGTCATGCCGATTAACGCATTGAATATCATTTGGTTGTTTGGTTACTGTTTCTTTTCTGCTTCCCTCTACTGAAAGATTACTAATATTGAATTTTCCTCCCTTCTCATAGTGACATAATGAGCTTAGGAATCACATTGGTCGGCCATCAAAAGAAAATCATGAGCAGCATTCAGACTATGAGAGCACAAATGTTACATTTGCATGGCACTGGCATCCAAGTGTGATGAGACATTTCTCCCTTCCAAGGGAGGGGACAGACTTGAGAGAACAGTGCCAGCCTTCAGTCTTCATGAAGTGCTGCTAGAAGACACGTGATTTGACAGAGCCTTCGTGCAGATGACAGAAGGCCCACCAGAAGCACCTACAGACTTGAACTCCTAAGTGCCACCAGAAAGTTACTTAAAAGGGAAAACAGATCTACTAATGGCGGCAACAAAAGAAGTGACAATAAACAAAGTACTACCTGAAACACCTACGAACACCTTGAACTCTCTAACCTCCTTTTTATCTAATGGACTTTTTAAAGTGTATATAAAGGATTTTAAAAGAAAGAATATATTTGTCAGATAAAAATCATGATATTGTTAAAGTCAACAAATATTTTCCTTAAAACTTTCATTTCAAACTTAGTTTAAGAAATCAGTTGTTTTCCTTTTTCATATAGCTCTTCTTTTAGTGTTGCATTTATATCTTTGGACCTTCTTAGTGCTAAGCATATGACACATTATTACACTGGGGAGTTTTGAAAGATTGTAAAGTTTCTATAGCCACAAGAAGTGTAACAGGGAAATGTGTATCAGGCTAGCTACTGGGTGGGTGAAGCAGGGTTGGCCAGGACTTTTTTTTCTTTTTCTAATTTGGCATCTATTTTTGTCTGTTTATTCCACACCACATTGATGTGGTTTGCTAATTGGCAGGAAATCAGGAAAAAAAAATCATTGCCAGGAGTTCTGATATTTTTTAAAATAATTTTGTATAAGTAAATCACACACTTTTCTTTAAATAGGAAATGAATAAAATGGTGAACCTAGCAATAATGTTCCCTAAAAATGCCTAGGCACTTTTAAAGAAATGGTTTGAAAGATGGTTTTAGTAGGTTGCCTGGGTTAAAGGAAGCTGTACAACTGCAACTTTAAATGGGTTGAAGCCCTTTCATGGAATGATTGATGGTACAGTAGGTGTATAAACAGAACAAGTACAAGGACTATAGTGTTGCTTAGCCTTTTAATCAGAGCACATTGGGTGTTTGTTCTTGCAGGGGATTGGGTGTCTTTTTATTTTTTCAACAATGAATATTAGAAGGTCTAGGAGTAATAATAAGCATATGGCTAATATGAGATTAAGATGAATGTAGTCCCTCTTTGCAGAAGTAAGAATGTGAGGATGCAATCCAGAGAAGAGTAAGCTTTCTGACATTGCATATAAATTCAGAAGAAATTACATTCAGGTGGGTGGATACCAGTGGTGTGCTGCTGTCAATTTGGACCAGTTCTAGCAAACCAGTAGTTCTGACCATACTCTTGCCCCACCCACCCACCGCTGCCCTATCCTGCGCTATATTTCCTTCTTTCTGGCTCAGCTGATTCATGTAGCACAGCTGATTTCCACGCCTCGACTGTTCTATCTATAGGGGCTGCCCTAGAAGGTAAGCAGTAGAGCTTCAAATTGCTGTATTTTGAACGCTGTGCACACGCTCACAGAACTGGTTGCTAAGCCAGTTGCAGCCCACCACTGGTGGATACACTCTGTCTTCGTCAGCTAGGGCTTATATTTCTGTCCATACTTCTACCAATCATGCTGTTTGAAACACGGGTAGGCAGATGACTTCACTCATAGATTGCCTTCCTTGTCATAGACAACCACATCTGTAGTGGCAAGCAATGACAGGACAGTCATTCACATAAATCTCATCAGTGTTGCCACTAATAATGGACAAGCTAGGTTTGGGACAAGTCCAGTTCAGAATGAGGAAATTATGCACATTGAAATGAATGTGATTTCAAAAACATAATCATACTCTAAAGATCCTAGGATCTCATGGGCCCAAGTCTACCCAACATTCTCTGGATTGCAGTTCTCTTGTGCAAGCTCTAATGAAATGAGTGACAGATAGACAACAGATAACAGGGCTTGCACGGGACATGTTCCTGTCAGATGGTGCCTTTGGATTTTCTATTACAGGTGTAGGAATATAAGGCAAGTGGCACTTCAACATTTCATTGTGTGTGTGTGTGTAGGTGTGTGTTTTAATGAGCTGCTCTAGGCGCATGCATTCAGAACTTCTGACTGAAAGATGATTGTTGAGTGAGAGAACCCTTTTTTAAAGAAAAATACCAGTTTTAATTTAATATATGTGTACTTGAGTTGAGTGAAATATATAATTACCATAAGCAATAACAAAGTGTGTCGCAGGACTATATATGAAACAGGTGACTAATGCTGTCAAAAATATGAAAATCGTGAGCTACCCAGCAGTGAATAGCTGTACTTCCAAAGAGAACTGGGATGCTTCTATTGGTTTTCATAGAGAAAGATCCCAGGGATCAATCATATAAATTAAGACTTGTTTGATAATGTGGACATCCACAAAAAGAAAAAAAAAGAAAAAAAAAATAACCCTGTAAATGTCCCTTTGTAAAACTTGTACATTTTATTTATACTGTCTTGTTTTGTACACACATTTATGTGCAGTGAGCTCTGAATACATTGAAAATGCACTATATTTTTCTATTTTACTTAACAGAGCGTCACAAAAAGGAACATGTTTTTCAGTGCTAATATAATGTGTTTTCCCACGTTTAGGACCAAAGATAGTTACAAAGAATTCAAATAGATAATTTGCCCTTCCTCCCATTTTCTTTTTCCTTTTACAGCACTGTACAATGTTTTATTTGTTGTTTTATTTATTTATTTTGTTAGAAAAATAATTTTGATTATGCTATTTTTTTTCTTCTTTTACCCTTTGTTAAAGAAATCTGTAAAAAAAAAGATAAACAAAAATATTTGAATTAACATAATCCCATTACATAGACACTTCCATTTGTAATCTTTGTAATAGACTGTAAATATATTTTTGGAAATATAACTGTGAATAAGGGTTATTTGTCATTGTCTGTCTATGTAGTAACTGCAGCATTTTATAGTTTTCTCTAGTTGTCAGAATTCCTCATTAAGCATTGGGGAAACTGATAATTTAGTATTAAACTGAGAATAGCTGTTGTGTTCTTAATGTACAGAAATGAGAATTTTCTAGATTGGTTAAATTGGTTCATTTAAAATATTACTTACATCATTGATTTCAACAGCCTATGCCTAGATACAAGGAAACCTGAAGCACATACAGAAATAAATTAATGGACCCAATTAGAGAGGATGTAAACCATCATGCCAGTTGTTTGCTTGGGAGCAGAAATGGGGTATATGTGCGGATTCAAAGGTAGCCTTCCATTCTCTCTATGAATCCCCAAAGACAATTTATACTATTGTTAACAGCTGTACCTATCATGAGTAGTATTTGCACAAGAGGAACTATTCTCATTGGTTTATTGCTCTGTCCATGGATAGGGCCTAAGGCTATAGTTCTAATATTACTTCATTTGATTACAACAGTTCCATTGGCTATAATTGTTTTAGCTTGTGCCATTTGCTTGCAAATTTACACCTGTAATTATCTTCCTATATAGATTCAGCAGCTAATCGTGTTTGTGTGATTGCAGAAAGAAATGAGTGCAGTGTAGTTTGGTGAAAATTGTCATGATTACCCAGAAAGAACAACACTTTTTTTCTTTATGTTTGACTGTTATGAGTGTAACTGTGTTTCCTCTTTCTAATCTAATAAGACATATTCAAATGGGAATGAAATTTAAATTTGAACCCATTCCTATTTGAATGGGTATCTATTTCTTATAGACAATTAGTCATTTGTGGTACAATCAGTATGCTTATCATAATTCTCAGGACATGGAATACTTCAAGAATAATTCTTATATATTAACTTATACATTATTCATAATTGAGACAACAATATAATTTCAGTAATTAGGAGGATAAGGCAGTTATATCAAGTTTTGTTTGCGTTTAGTCTTTTTCATCTTATCACCAGCTTTGGAGAATAATGAATTGCATAGAAATTCATATTTCTGGAGAAATGATATAAAACATGACATGGTGTGTATATAATTGTATCGTTTTTTTCATCTAATTAGATTCTACCCAGTCTGTTCACAGTCTCCTTCTCCCACTTTCTATCTGGCCAGTGAAAATATGACAATATGTGGTGGGGTCAAAGATCCAATGACTCACTAGTGCAGGTCTGAACAATAGTTTGTAAGCTCTGCTTATATCATATTGCTGCTGGATATAAGATGATTTAGAATCAGTTCCAGAAGTCTAAAAAAAAAATTCAAATTATATAAAGTTATATAGGAAGATAATACAGAATGCCTGTAAAAGCTAAGACAAAAGACTGCAAATCCTTCATAAGAAAGTTTTTGCAATGCTGTTTTTTTTAAAAAATCTGGAAAATTGAAGCTGCTAAGAGAGGTGTTTCATCTGCATGGGAAAACAAACCTTTGAAGGATTTTTCACAGTTCTATTGCTACATTCAACAGAAAAGTTGATAAGGTAAATATAAAATCACATTTATGACAGCCCTAAGGCCAGATACAAACAAAATATCTAATAAAAAAGTATTAAGGTGTGTGTGTGTGTGTGTGTGTGTCAAAAAAACCCCAGTATAATGGAACTAAAAATAATTAGGAACAAATAAATCCAAATAAATACTATTATAAGAAGTTCCAAACTTAAGTAATGGTGTGGCATATCGTACAATTGTAGCAGAAAATTAGCTTGAGAGGTTATTTTTGAATCCTTGTCTGAAAGAAGTAACATTAAATAGAGATCACATTCGCTACCTGGAAATTTTTTCAAGACAGGAAATAAGAGTGTCTTGAATCCTTATATAGAGAACAGTATATGCATATGGCTTAGAGTTTCTACTAAGCCCTCAGCCCCTGGACATAACCAAAGATGTATAGGAGTACGCTTAAAATGTTTAAGATGAACTGCTGAGAGTATCCAATACCTGGCTACAGTGTAACCCATTTTCCAAATTGAAATAGATGATAAATGAGAGTTGGAGCAAACACTTTTAGAAGCAAATAATAAATATTGTGGGGTGATATTTTACTTAGGCTTGTTTGGAGAACCTGTATCCCAAATCCATTGCTCTAGCATCCCCCACCCCAGAATTTTATCAAAAGCTTTTTTAAGTCATAATGATTTAAAACCATCTCTAAATACTAATGGGGCCAAACCTATAGGAAGCAGAATTAACTTTAGCCAGAAGGTAAGAATAAGAGACAGTGCTCTAGCATCCAATAAAAGTATAAGATGTTGCAGGATGGGAAAACTAAAAGTTTTGAGATTTTTATTTATAGATCTCTTCCCGTCTGTAGAAATGTTAAGATTGGCATTATTTCTCAATGGAGAACATGTTTATTTGTTGTTGTTTTTAATCTTGTCTTTGTTTGAACAAGTAGGTTTTTTTTTTAAAGCAATCAGGTCTGGCCCAATCCTTTTGGTTTCTTAAGTCAAAGAATAGCAGGGTGATTGTCTTCTGTTTGACATGTGGAATACAACTCTACTAATAATTGACTTTCATTTCTGTACTATAAACATTGTATCTGTCATTTTATGTGGCAAACACATATTGGAAATGCCATACACTCCACTCTAGGTCATGTGACCAAGAAAGAATGCAGCCTTAGAACAGCACAGTCAACAGAATTTTGAGTTGTTTCTTCCCTAAGGATATATTAGGTGTGTGCATGGGGTGTTAATTTGTGTGTGTGTGATATTTTTCTTTGAAGCCACAAACTGCACTCTGATTTTTAACTTTTTTTCCCTTTTTCTCTTCCCATACCAAATTCGATTTTGTTCTGTTTGGTTTTCAGAGAATATTATGCCACCCAACAAGAGAATTTTGAGCCCCTTTCCCTAATTTCCTTCCAGCAAGTATAATAATAAACAAATATGCAACTAGCTTCATTCTTTAACATCCTGCTCAGCTAAAGGAATGCCTCAGGGCCCACTGAGTGGATATAAAAACACCTCAGTTAACTCTACTCCTTTGATCAATGGGTGCAGCCATTTTGTGGCTATTTCTACAGCATGCTGTCAAAATTACTAATAGGTCTTGCCCCCCAAATATTGCCTACTCCCACTGTATAGATAGAAGAAGGCAGGTAAGAAGGACTATGCTATGGTCAAAACAGGAATTTTAGAGACCCAATTTGACCAGAATCACCAGAATTTGAAACTTATTTAAGTGTAATATTTTAGGTCAGGGAGCTATAGGTAATGTAAATATTAGAGTTTAAAATGAATTTTTAAAAATAGAAGTTAAATTAAGGGAGGAGATTTAAGAATGAAAAAAGGAATCAATTTATAATAGGTTAATCTACTTTGGAGAGATATTTTTGTCTGATATTGACCTAATAGTGCATTCAGCTCAAATATATGAAATAAATAGATGCTTGCACTTCAAAGAAGCAGTGCAGGGATCAGAACAGTGGTGGTATGCTACTGGTTCGCCTCCAATCAGCTGAGAGGAGGAAAAAAGCTTCCATCACAGAGAGGAGAAAAACAAGCCTCCGATCAGGATAAAAGAATGAAAACTGCATGGGAGAGTGGGAAGGTCACTCTTAGTTTTTTGTTTCTTCATCCTCTCAGCTGATTGGCTTGTTAGGGGTGTGCATGTTAGGGGTGTGAGCACGCATGTACCCACACGAACACCCACTGAACTGGTAGCAACTAAGGTAGGATCCCACTACTGTATCAGAAGATGTGGAGAAAACTGGTCCATAGAATCACCAAATGCTGGACACCACTCAATGATAACATCATCATCATAGATGCTAATCCTTTCCAAGAGACTTTTACATCACAGTACAATTATGATACGTTTAAATGAAAGGGGTGGAGCTGGGAGATTGAATAAAATGTTTTGTGGATTTGCCCAATTTAATGATTTGTAATCACCTGGCCAGGGATTAGCAAAATAACAACAACAACAACAATAATAATAATAATATGAAGAGGAAGAGGAAGAAGAGGAGGAGGAGGAAGAAAAGAGGAGAAGGACAAGGACGAGAGGAGGAAGAGAAGAGGAGGAGGAGGAGGAGGAGGAGAAGAAGAAGAAGAAGAAGAAGAAGAAGAAGAAGAAGAAGAAAGCTTAACATACTTGTAAATATAGCAGCTGCTAGGCTTGTAAATGACTTTGTTAAGTGTTCTGTGAAAATAGCTTAGGAGCCAATGGCTTCTTCAGACAACAGTGATAAGGGAGGGAGAGAGAAAGGGAGAGGGATGGAGAGAAAGAGAAGGAAATTGCAAGTTCCCCTTTCCAATATGCAGTGAGATTTCTTTGGGGGGAAAAAATCTACCTTGATGCATGATATTTCTGGCTCCTCTTATTGTTGATCTAACTATGACAGCAACAGCTTCTTATGAAGGTATTTTCAATCCCTGTGGCTCATACATCCCATCCATGCATATAAAACAAAAAGATTAAATATGCTAGCAAAATCACAGGTTTTTTTTTTACCGTACTTAGATACAAGCACTTGTCAAATAAATAAAACTAAATTAAATAAGTGGCAGGTAAACCTGTGCGCCTGAGAGAACCACTCAGGAAAATAATGACAACATTCAAGTAAACATTGAATCTAAGAGAAACTGAACCAGCATAACATGAAAAGTTAGTCGTCTAGGTGTACCAAAATCTGAAATCTGAGCAACCTGTTGCTTTTGAGGTTTGTATTTGTACAAAGTGCAAATAGAGTATCTAATTGTATATGACATGCTTTACTTATGGGTCATAATAAAAACCACACAGGAAAGAGAAGCAAGCTACCAACTCCATCCACCTACTAGAATAGCTCAACATATCATGTTGACTTACACGCAGCCAGCAGCAGCCACAGCAGGCTTTGATGGTCAGAAATGTGTAGTGAGTTCATGACATAAATTCCACCCTGATGTTTGTAAGAGGTATGGAAGTCACAGTATTTGTGACTTCATCACCCTTATAACATTCCAGACATTTGGGGCTGTCTGTCAGAAATCATACAGGTAGTCCTTGACTTACAACTACAAATTTTGAGCCCCAAATTTCTGTTTCTAAGCTAGTGAGTTTTGCCCCGTTTTGCTATCTTTCTTGCCAGTTATTAAGTGAATCACTGCCGTTGTTAAGCTAGTAACAGTTAAGCTTGTTGATTGAACATGGCTTCCCCATTGACTTTGCTCATCAGAAGGGTCACTAAAGGTGATCACATGACCTGGAACACTGCAACCATCATAAATATGAACTAGTTGCCAGGCATCTGAATTTTGATCACATGATCACAGGAGTGCTTCAATGGTTGTATGAAAACCAATTGTAAATCACGTTTTTTGGTGCCATTTAACTTTGAACAGTCACTAAATGAATGGCTGTAAGTTGAGGACTACCTGTAAACTTAAAGCTGTTGCATATCAGATTCTGCAACAGTAAATTACTCAATTAACTTGTCTTAGACTAATATCACAATCCAGGTCTGACTCTATATTTACATTGGTGTGCTTGATATCCCAAAATAAGAAAGGCATAGAATGCAACTGCTAATTTTGAATCTGAGAAGAGAAACTACAAATAGAATATGAGACCATATTCTAGACACCTAAGAAAAGCAACATTTTTCTTAGATACCTGACACTCTGCTGTGACAAGATTACTAAGGGACAGCATTTGTATCAGAACACTAAATAGAACAAAATATAGCCCCAATCAGTCTTCTAGGCTCTTAATGTCTGAAAGATGTCATCACTTACAAGCTTGGCTGCTAGACAATGTAATTGGATGCAGAAAGAAAAGAAACAATTTATTGTTTGTGGCAAAACCTTCAATATTTTTCAGTATTTTTTTTTTAAGAAAAATAAGTATCACTGACAAAGTGCAACTTTCAATGATTCAACAGCATCATTTGCTAGCCAAATGAAGCTAGGCATTTTTTTTAAATTGATGAATAAAATCTTCTGAATCTTGAAGTGGGTGACTTTCACCTATGACAATGAATTGTTATGAAGCCAAATTGAATATCCAACTTGGAAGAATAAAAACAAGTCAATATATAAACAAGTCACTCCTTTTACCTCAAACTATCCACTATTGACTTCACCCCATTCCTAAGTATTCTGACCCACGCCCTTTTCCAACAAATCAAACACAATCCAAAGGGAACAGAAATCTTTTAATGCTTCTGCAAAATAATTAGTTGTGATAAGCACAAGCCTTGCCAAACTCTGCGAGACTTGCCAAAAGATAACAGACAAATAATTTGCAATACAAGAATCTTCAAATACAAACTCAGGATATAAACCCAAAGTTGGACTTTCTCCCACTGAAGTTCTCACATATCAAATAAGCCTCTCAGTCAATAGAACCACACAAGGAACATACCTGATCTGAAATTTATCTTTAGAGCCATGTATTAAATGAGTATCCACAGGCTTGCTCTAATGCATGGCTCTGAGCTCACTAAGGCTTTAGGCAAGGCAGTTACTACAAAATGATAGGTGCCTCTCTAGGAGAATGTGCTTGGTAGATGTCCTCTCTGAACAAGGCAAAGGCAGGGGGGATTAAAAAGTGCTTCATGTTTTCTATATTGCCCTATTTTTATTGCTCAACAGTAGCACTTTTCAATGTCACACAGCAACTGTAATGGAAATAACAAATTTGGAGAAGCTGAAATGCTGGGAAGTTATTAATTATTCACATACACTGAAAGTAAACTTAAAGCATTATTTCAGTTTTTCCATAGAAGAGGAACAAAAATGAACCATCTTGGCAGCTATAAGAAATAACCATCAAGCACATTTGTTTTCCTGTTTTAACATGGGAGTGGGAGGTGTTCATGATTTGTTCAAGTCAAGCCATCCAATGTTCTTACTGGGTATTTATTTATCTTTTAGTGAATTTCCCTCTCCCATCTTGGTTCATTTTTTAAAAAAGCTGCATTTGATTTCCTATAGTCTTCTATTAACATTTATACTCATTCATGCAACATAAATAATAAATACTTTTGCAATGTGTCCATTCAACCTACTGTAGAAGTGACTCCAATTATATAAATAGTGCTTAATGCATTCATAAACTAGGATTGACTTGATTTGGTGCATTCCAAACAAGCATTGCCTACATCTTATTTGCAATGTATCAAAGGCTACAATCGTAAGAAATTGGACCAGGAGTATATTTCCATTACAAAATTTATTTCAAGGTACAATTCAGCCATTCAGAATATCATATGCTTTAACTTGGACAGAATCAAAAGAAAACACTTTGATTAAGAACCCAATTTCCTTCTCTTATTAAAGAATATTTTCTTTTCCCTTTTCTTAAAAAACATTGGATAAAAATTACCATATTTTAATCCAGTAATGCATAACTTGAGGGTACACAAAGTTTCTAACTCTTGGTACCTTTGTCCCACAAGGTCATCAAAAGTTGCCACTCATTTGTAAGTTTAACAATAGTGAAAAATTTTAAAACATGGGGAAAATGCATTAACATATATAATTAGATTTAATTGAATGCAATCTAATTTTTTCTTACTTCCATGCATCCCATTATCCTAGTCCTTCATATTTAGAATATAGGCCTTGATTTAAAAAATCTTGTACATTTTGATAAGCATTGCTGACAAAGATAATAACACTGGCCATTTTCATTGAAATTGCTTAAAACTAAAATCCTTTAAATTAATCTTTAAAGTGCAGTTGTTAATGTTTAAATTAAATTACTTTTGCAGGTATTGTGGACCCTAGAATGGAGATAAATCTTACAGAATTAACTTAATAGATTATTTTTCATGGAGAATCTTACAAATTGGAGTTAATAAAAAAAGTTTAATTGATTTAGTGATTTACATTGATTTAATTACTTTGAAGGATTAGATTAGAGTGGCTATCCTTCCAATTATGCTGCTCTAAATCTTCATCTACTTCCTTCATCTAAATCTTCATCTACTTCCTTTCTGGAATTTTGCAGGAGAACTCTGTAATCCAAATACAGAATAGTTGGTAGCAAGAATTTCTAACAGTGAGAAATGAATTAAGGATGCTTCATGGGCGTTATTTTTTTTTTTATCACATCTTCATTTGTTATAACTAAAGGGTTCCTTCAAAGTTTTCTAATTTAAAATTTCTTGGCCAATTTATCATATTCTTCTTAATAGGTAAATTAGATTCCTGACTAGTGTCCTTCCGGTTCTCATGCTGGCTTACAATGCAGTGTGATACTAATTATTCCTTCCTCTACATGCCAAAGTCTATCAGACATCACTTTTTTTCATCCATTTAGTATGAAAGTATGCTGTCACAACTGCTAAACCACTTAAGAAGTTTACCAGGTTATCTTATAAGTTATTTTTGAGTTACTTAGATCTGGTCATATATTTTACAATGACAATGGTAATTTCTATTCTTTTTTTTTTCAGAATTTCACATTGATTCAGATCTAGAGAATCCCTTATTTCAATAGCAACTGTACCTATAAAAACTCATGGATCTGAGAATGACTCTAGTGTTGAAATCAAATATTTCAAAACCAAGTAAGATATGAGAATACACAGGAATTAATGATTGCATTATGATCAGGAGTTTTCCCAGATTTGGCTACAGATAGTGCCAATTTTTTCCAATACAGACTTGGCAGCTAAAATGTAAAATATATTCTGCCCCTGAAAACCTGTCCTCATTTTAGTGTACTGCAAGATTGTATCCCTCACTAGGCAACACAATCTGTTACAAAATCCTCAATCAGAAAAAAGATGCATCCAGCAAGAAACCAATAAGATGATTCTCCCAATCTCATACATCATGTGCTGAGTTTTCTTTGTTGATTACTTACAGAGGTAATATTTCTAGAAAGAGGAACACAGCCCCAGCCTCTCAATGTAAGTGAATCCAGTAAAACTTCTGAATGACATCAAGTGCAAATTCTGTTTTCCTCAGGATCTGAAGTCTTACGTGCTGAGGCACAGACAATGTATGGATTGTTGAGAAATCATCATAAATGTGAGTGCAGATAGTCCTTGAGTTATGAGCACAACTGAGCCCAAAATTTATGTTACTTTTTTAAAGTAAGCTTGCCTCATTTTTATGACTTTTCTTGCACACTTGTTTTAAGTGAACCATTGCCTTTGTTAAGTTAGTAACATGGCTGTTAAGTGAATCTGGATTCCTTATTGACTTTGCTTGTCAGAAGGTTGCAAAAGGTGACCCCGGGACATGGCAACCATCATAAATATGAATCACTTGCCAAGCATCTGTATTTTGGTCACATGATCATGGGGATGCTGCAAAGGTCATGAGTGTGAAAAATAGTCATAAGTCACTTTTTACAGTGCTATTGTAACTTTGAATGGTCACTAAATGAACTGTTGTAAGCTGAGGACTACCTGTACTATGAAGAAGACTAGGTCAGATATTGCTATCCCACTGCATTGCTCAAATTTGGCAGATTATAATTTGTGCATAGCCCTCAAACTGTTGACCACTGGATTGTGTAGTTTATCCATAAAATGAATTGAATTTGAACTAGCATTTGGTGACATGAAAAAAGTAGTGATTAATCTTTAAAGACTTTTTTTCTACATTTGGAAGTCATTACTTGATATTGTAATTGATTCTTGATAACCATTACTCAGGAGAAATAACTCTTGGGTGGGAATCAAGTTAATTCAAGAAGACTGAACTATGTTACTTTTTTAAAAAAAACTGCATTGAATTGCATTGCATCCATTGATGAAATTGTTACATGTAACCTCCAAACATCTGGCCTAAATTAATACAATAAGGTAGAGGAAGCCAGAATAAATAACAGATGTACATCCAAAAGTTAATTGATTTCTTAACACAGTAAGATCTGAATTAAATCTGAATTTAAATAACCCAAACTAAAACAAACTTAAAAGGAAATTATCTTTAGATCTGGTCATTTACAATTCATTATGCCAAAGGTCTGCTATTAGGTCCATGTGCTGAATAATTCAATGTCCTTTATAAAATGCCATCTTGCATGATTAGTCAGTCATATATACCATCATATATATAAGCAAAGATTTGTGACACAATAGTTTTCCTCTTATTAACTGAAAATGGGAAACATTTTCCTGCAGCTTTCACTGTATTACATTCTAGCCCAGTGCTTTGGGATCCAGTTTATCATGCCACAAAAGAAGTATGAAATGACAGACCTGTCAACACTACTATTGTCAGTTTTTTTCCCCTCCCAAAACCCTCTGCACAAATAGTGGCAGCATTTAATCACTGCTTTTTCAAATGTCAGGCTTCTAAAACGGATGGAGTTGTCCCGTCTTACCAAAAATGAAATGCCACATCTGTCCTCACAAAGTACTCCAGATCCATCACAGGAGTTCATGACAAGTTATGAGCACAGCTGACCACCTATCTGGAAATCTATCAAGGGAAAGCTGGCAACCAGGAAACTGTGAAGAACTCGAGACAATATGCTTGAGGGATTTTTCAGTCAGTGTTCCTTAAAACAAAGCCTGCTCAGCTTCCGTAAGATAGCCATGTTATTTGTCTTCCAAGCATATCTGGAACTGAGTGCGGGATGCTAGTGGCAATGGGACTGAATGCTAAAAGAGATGGAAGGACCACAATAATACATGGGCAAACAATCGAAACAATGTCAAGGTAAACCGCTTCAAACTCGATTGCAGAAAATATGACTTCAGTAACAGAGTGGCCAATGCCTGGAATGCTCTCTCCGACTCCATTGTTAGAGTCTCAAACCCTAATAGCTTCAACTTCAAACTATCTACCATGGACCTCACCCAAGAAGTCCATGAAGGAGGTGTGCATAAGCACACCAGCGTGCCTACCATCCGGTTTACTGTCCCCATTTATTTGTATTTACTTCCTTTGTTCATGTTTATATTCATACTTATACCAGCTATTTTGTACGTTTGACAAAAAAAAAAATAAAGTAAATAAAATAAATAAGCATCTTTCTTCAGATTCTTGAATCCTGTGATAACTATATGCCACAAGTCAATTTCAATCTTTGAGCTACTTATATTGGCAAGAACAATTGTAATGAAGCTCTATGAGATGTAGCAAGTGGGAAGTGACTATTCTCAAATTCAGAAATACTTTGCAAATTCTCATTGTTGATAACGATACTTCTGCACCTACATTATCTGAATTGCTGAATATTCCACATTTTGGTCTGCCAAGGTTTGCAGACCCTTAATTGCCAATCAAGGGGTGGTGAGCAAACAAGCATCTTGCACCTCAATCTTGTTTCCCCATCAGTGTATTCTTTGTTTAGGTGACCTGTTTCCATTTTCCAATAAGTGCAGTTTCCCAGCTCATTTAAAACTAATTCTGCTATTCCTTTGGGCCCGAACCAACATCAGAAATGAGATAGAGAGATTCATATTTTTTCCTCTGGAAGCCAACAAATCATTGAACAGTTTGATGTCAAAGCCAAGAGCAATAAAGAGGAAATTGCTAATTTTTTATTCATTATTAAAATTATGATGCTGAAGACAGTTGGTACACAGGGGAAGGGAAAGGAGGACAAAGCAAGAAGAAGGAGAAAAGACAGAGGAAAGAAGGAAAAAGCACTGAGTATATGATTATTTCCCAAGACACCACATCTTAGATTAATAATATGTGGGAATCTGCCAAGCAAGAAAGCAATTATAAGCCATTATTTGGTATTTATTATCTATCTGTTTTAATTGAAACCATTGCCTAACATCTCTCCTCGACTTTCAGAGAATAAAGGCAACATAGTAAACACAACAAATGAAAAAAAGAAAAACCTTAAAAATAGAATAAGATTCCTAAGGCTCCTTTTTTGTTATTGCTTTATTAACTTTATTAATTCATAAATAGTTCCATGACTGTTTCCCTGAATATGATAATATGTTAGATGCTTCTTAGGAATTATCCACAAAACTGAAATCTATGTAAAATATGTGTGATAGCACCAGGCCTATTAAACAGTATTACCGAAATCTACATCATTGTATTTTCAGTATTTGTTTCTAACAGAGAAACCTGTGTAAAGAATTAGTTAGCAGCAGGACTATTTTGGCGAACTTAAAATTAAACAGGGAATGGTAAATATTAGAACTAATTATTTGCTGTTGCATATTTCTGGTTCAAGAAGAAGTTGCGAAAGGCCAGCCAACAAATTTATTTCAAACAAGAGTTATTTGCCTTGTGCAGTCCTACATTTATTTAGGAATGTAAGTTTGTAATGTTATTTCCTTAGGGAAACAGTGATCTGGTCCATGTTTGTGTGTATGTGTGTGTGTGTGTGTGTGTGTATGTGTTTGAAGAAAATTAGGAAGATTTGAAAATTCAAAACTTTTAGTAAAGTTTATTTTTAAAAGCCAAAAAACACACATTTTCTTATAGTTTTCCTAATAACATATTAAAAATGCATATAGAAAGAGTAATAAAATTTAAAAAATCAAAACATTATTTCAAGTGAATCACATTTTCATATCTTCATTTCTTGATGGCCTTTAAATATTTATTCTAAATTACCACAATCATATATTTAAAGGATAGAGCATAAATCTATGATAAAAAAATAAGGTACAAAGATACAAAGAAATATTGCACAAACAAGATTATTCTTTACAATGAAAACTTCATTAGCAAAACACACGCGCACACACAGAATGCTTAATTTACTTTGTTTGCTATTACTTATTCCAAATCACTTTAAAATTATCTTTCAGATGTAGAATGCAGCTGC
The DNA here is from genome assembly GCA_023653725.1 of Bungarus multicinctus. Classification (NCBI taxonomy): domain Eukaryota; kingdom Metazoa; phylum Chordata; class Lepidosauria; order Squamata; family Elapidae; genus Bungarus; species Bungarus multicinctus. Next base: position 108,780,561 of record CM042836.1, read on the forward strand.
CCCAATACTAAATCAAGGAACAAGAAATCAATAGAATGTTATAGGCATATTCAGATATATTGGCTTTCTGTACATATATAATGTTGGACCATACTTATGTTGTAGCCATGGTCTGAGGCTGAGGTATCTGTTCCTCCAGAAAAGCAATAAAGCCATTACTGAACTGCCAAAAAATCAGCTTTTTATCCATACATTTTTCTCTTTTAATAAAAAACAACAAAGGCACTCTTTTCAGTGTTTGTGGATATGTACTTTTAGACTTCCAAATCATAGCTTAGGCTTTCTTAAAAAGATAATCATTATTTGATGGATCCAGAAACTGGGTAGAAAATATTATCTAAATTCATCTGGATATCCCTTGCCACACTTTTTTTCTTCTGTGCGCATCCCAACTATTTCTTGCCATTTTAGAGGACCAACTCATTCCTCTGAATAAATATATTGTATTGATATCACACTTTTGGGAAATGTTCTTTCATTTCCCTTTCTACCTCAGCTCCTGTACTAATGCATGAAGTTCACGTATATTAAACAGGGATAGGCAGGAACAGGAAGTGCAATTTGCCCTCTGACTTTGGAGAGGAACTTTAAACAGCTATGGATATCTGTTGTTGTTGTTGTTGTTGTACACAAAAATGACAGTATGCACAGCAAACGAGATAACCATGCTGAATTTCGTATCACAAATCACTAGTCAAACACTTCCTAAGTGTTTAGGACTGCATGATGTATCGGCAGATTATGTGAGCAGATCCCAGTAAGGTGGCCTTCTGCAGCTGACCAATGGTGATCCTGTCAGCGTCAATTGTTTTTAAGTGCTTGCCTAGGTCTTTAGGCACAGCACCCATTGTGCCAAGTACCACTGGAACCACCTGCATTGGTTTATGCCAGAGTCTCTACAGTTCGATTCTCAAGTCCTGATATCTGGTGACTTTTTCAAGATGTTTCTCATCGATTCTGCTCGATGAGAAACGAGCAATGTCGACAATCCACACTTTTTTCTTCTCCACAACCATGATATCCAGGGTATTGTGTTCCAAAACTTTGTCAGTCTGTATTCGGAAGTCCCACAGTAGTTTTGCATGCTCATTTTCAACCACTTTTTCAGGCTTATGATCCCACCAGTTCTTTGCTACAGGCAGATGGTAGTTGTGACACAAATTCCAGTGGACTATCTGAGCGACTGTGTTGTGATGTTGTTTGTAGTCAGTCTGAGCTATTGTCTTGCAACAGCTCAGTATGTGATCAATGGTTTCATCCGTTTCTTTGCAGAGTCTGCATTTGGGGTCATCAGCAGATTTTTCTATTCTGGCTTTGATTACATTCGTTCTGATGGCTTGTTATTGGGCTGCAAGAATCAGGCCTTCTGTTTCTTTCTTCAGTGTTCCATTGGTCAGCTATAACCAGGTCTTTTCCTTATCTAGTTTTCCTTGGATCTTTTCAAGGAACTGTCCATGCAGTACTTTGTTACACCAGTTATTCATAACAACAACAGCAACAACAACTGCTGCTACTACTACTAGTACTACTACTACTATTATTATGTGCCATCAAGTTATTTTTAACTCCTAGTGACTACATTGATAGATTTTTCTCCACAATAATCTGTCCCTAATAACTATAATATGATTTATAATATAATATAGAGCCATAGTGGTTCAGTAGTTGGAATGCAATATTGCAGGCTGACTCTGCTCACTGCCAAGAGTTCAAACCTGACTAGCTCAAAGTTGATTCAACTTTCCATCATTCTGAGGTCAGTAAAATGAGCGCCCAGATTGTTGAGGGCAATATGCTGACTCTGTAAACTGCTTAAGAGAGGGCTGTAAAGCCCTGTGAAGCAGTATTTAAGTCCTATTGCTATTGCTAAGTGCTGTAATAGCAAATATATGAAATTTGGATCCTTGTAATGGGAAAATACTTTCTGATAATTTAATAGAACAAATAATACCATAGAACAAACATGAGTATCCCTCTAAGATTTGCTTACATTCTGGGCTCCAGATATAATTTTACATTTCAAAATGGCACAAGTGAATTGAACTAAAATACATTGTTCAATTTATTTCCACCTACTTTTTGTAATTCAAATCCAATAAATATCAAATGTTGCATTTGTTGAATAGTAAAAAAAAAGTTGAGAAAATGTATTTGTTCTGCATTAAGCACCTGAAGATTAAAGAAAATTGAAGAATCAACCAACTTGTTAAAACTCTGAAAATTTTGTGAGAAAGGGCAAACAACTTTTAAAAATCAAGTTCTAGGACATTATTTGAAGGGACTAAAGATCAAGATTGTTAAAAGTAAAAGGAAGGAATGTAAAGCTCTTCTATTTGATCAAGTTTAAAATCGATAACATGGTATCAGTTAATGAACTATAACTGATCAGGACTGAATGATAAGGCTTTAAGCATTTGTTTATAGATAAGAGATGAGATATGAGAAGAGGGGATAATTAAATGTATTTTATGAGAAGATAAGTTACTAAAATTGTAAGTGACAAAATCAGTAGACTACAATGCTGTGGATATAATTTACTTGGATTTCAGTAAGGCATTTGATAAAGTAGACTATAATCTATTACTTGATAAGATAGAAAAATATGGTTAGATAGCATCACCATCAGAGGGATTTGTAACTCACTGACCAACCACAGTCAACATGTAGTCCTCAATGGAACTGCATCTACATGGAGGGATGTATGCAGTGGAGTACCCCAAGGTTCTGCTTTAGGCCCAGTACTCTTCAACATCTTCATCAATGATTTAGGCAAGGGGTAGATGTAGAACCCATCAAACTTGCAGTTGATATCAAGCTGGCAGGAATAGCAATATTCCAGAAGATACAGAAAGATCTTGAACATGGGGTGCTATCTAACAAAATGAAATCTAATGGTGAAAAAAGTAAGGTTTTACATTTAGGCAAGAAAAACCAAATACACAGAAATAGTATAAGTGGCACTTGGCTCAATAGTAGTAACTGTGAGAGGAATCTTGGAGTCCTAGAAGACAATCACTTAAATTTGAGCCAGCAGTGCTCAGCAGCTGGCAAAAAAGGCAACACAGTTCTAGGCTGCATAAACAGAGGAATAGAATCAAGATCACATGAAGTGTTAATATCACCAATATTAACTTACCAATATGCCTTGGTAATACCACACTTAGAATACTGCATCCAGTTTTGGTCACCATGATGTAAAAAAGATGTTGAGATTCTAGAAAATGTACAGAGAAGAGCAACAAAGATGATTAGGGAATGGGAGGCTGAACATATAAAGAATAGTTGCTGGAATTGGGTATGTATAGTTTAATTGAAAGAAGGACTACATGTGACATAACAGATAACAGATAATCAGAGTTGGAAGGGACCTTGTAGGTCATCTAGTCCAATCCCCCGCCCAAGCGGGAGACCCTACACCATTTCTGACAAATGGCGGTCCAATCTCTTCTTGAAAGTCTCAAGTGATGGCGCTCCCACAACTTCCGAGGGCAAGCTGTTCCATTGGTTGATTGTTCTCACTGTCAGAAAGTTTCTTCTTATTTCCAGGTTAAATCTCTCCTTGTTCAGTTTCCATCCATTATTCCTTGTCTGGCCTACAGGCGCTTTAGAAAATAGCTTGACTCCTTCCTCCCTGTGGCAGTCCCTCAAATATTGGAAGACCATTATCATGTCTCCCCTGATCCTTCTCTTTATTAGACATGATAGCAGTGTTCCATTATCTCAGGGGTTGCCACAAAGAAGAGGGAGTCAAGCTATTCTCCAAAGCACCTGAAGATAGGACAAGAAGCAATGGATAGAAACCAAACAAAGCAATCTAGAATTAAGAAGATATTTCCTGACCATTAGAACAATTAATAAGTGGATCAACTTGCCTCCAGAAGTTGTTGTGAATGCTCCAACACTGGAAGTTTTTAAGAAGGGATTGGACAACCATTTGTCTGAAATGGTGTAGGATTTCCTGCCTCAGTAGGGGGTTGGACTAGAAGACTTCCAAGGTCCCTTCCAACTCTGTTCTGTTCTGTTCTATTTGTGACGAAGGAGGAAATTACTTCTTTATAGTTCTTTCTTTTTCTTTCTTTTCTTTCATATTCTTTTTGGCACTTTCTAATTTTTCCTTTCCTTTAGTTTCTATTTGTTTTTTATCTTTTTAACTTCATTTTTAATAAAGTCCCCATTTAAAAAATGTTGGATTGCTAATAAATAAAGTAGGCAAGGATTGAGTATTCCTCTTGCCAGAGTATAATGTATCCTCAAGAAAAAAATGGTTTAAAGAAATTGACTAGCAATATACAAAGCAATGCATATTGGTAGTCAATTTGAAGGACATCTTAATTAGAATAGTAAGAAATTCAAAATTAATTGGGTAGGGTAATTTGTAGATCATTAAAAAGGGGGGAAATATACAGTTGTTCTTTACTTAGGTAAATACAGCAAACAAAATTAGTTGAATTCAAAATATTGGTGGCTAAATAACATAGAGGCATAAATCAGCATATGTGTACATCGTGTTGAAATTAAAGCTCAGTTTGGATGAAGAGATCTGACTGATGATCTTTCTAATAGCCTTTTTTCCTCCAAGAGGGAAAAAAATAATCATATGGAAGTTTTTGTAAAGCGATTTTAATTTCTACTGTGATTTTGCTCTTTGATGAGAAAAATAATCTATAGCTTATTTCTAGCACCCAGCTCTGTCCCAGCTATAGAAAGGCACTCTTAACTGTACTGACCTAGCTTTCTAAAAATGCATGTTTGATTGCTACAATATGTTCTACATTAGGCTGCCCGTGAAGATTCCTGAAAAGCTTTATCTGATATTATTCTCAGTTGTCTCCTGCTCTGGGAACTTTGAGTAGGCTGTGTTATGTTCCTGTTCCTGGCTATCAATATGCTTCTGAGCCTAATCTAAGATGCAAATATGGGAATTTCATTTTTAAAACATAGTAGGCAATCATCTCTGGAAAATTTTTTGTTAACTTCTGCAAAACCTTTTGAGGATGCACACATTATGCATGTATGCACAAATGCACAAACACACTCACACACATGCTTATGCATAAAACATACCTATTCTCTTTCTGCCTCATCTGCATACAATTCTCTCTCCCCCATATACAATATTAGCTGGATCATTTAAGAACAACTCCCCCACTTGCTTTCTCAAGAAACTCTTTCTAAACTTGGAAGGAAACATGGAAGAAGTATATAAACTGTCTTGGCATCTCATTCTTATTTTTTCTTCACATCCTCTAGCTCAGAGGTCTCCAGTCTCAGACTGGCACTGGGTTGCAGCATGCCAGAAACTTGGCCGTGCAAAGAAGCAAAGCTCCATTGGTGGGATGCAGACAGCACACAAAACCATGCCCCCTCTGGTCTACAAAAAGCCCCCTCTCTCCACAGAACTGGTACCTTTGGGTACCTTGTGCCCGAAAGGTTGGGGTCCATTGCTCTTGCTGGCTTGCCTATTGCAAGTAATTTGTGTTTTGTCCTTAAAAGAAACATTGGATTTTTCCCCCTGTAGAAAGTTAGCACCCACCCTTCTCTTATGAAATATTCTAGAAAATATTAAAAAGTCAAAATATTATATTTTCCCTAAAGGAGAAACATGTTTCTAAAGACATAAACTCAGAGCCTCAGCTCCCTGCTTACTCAGCAGATATTTTGGAGCCAACCTATCTACAAGACAAAAGGCTGGGCCAGCTTAAACAAAAGACCTTCAGGACATAATAGGATTAGCCTTGTACCCATCCCACCACACGGCACCTGGGAAGACTGCACCACCCAGCAAGGTTCAGCCAAGCCTGGGACTCAAGACAGCCTACAAACCTGACATTACCCCTGCATGGCCCCATGGGACTCTGACAACCAATCAGAATATATGCCCTTCCCACAGAAGCAGGAAGCAAGTTCAAAGCCCAAGAGAGGCTATAAACATCTCTCCCTCCTTCCCTTCTTCCTTCCCTCCCTCCCCACTCTCTCCAATGTGCTTAATTGCTCAGGACCTCAAACCATGTGGTCCTGTCCAACATTAAACCATCTTTCCAAACAGCCTCCGTGTTTCCAGTGTCTTTCTCCCCATTTGGAACTGAACCCAGATGGACATTTCTTCCAACACCCCAAATCATGCAACTTCTATTTATTTCAATCATTTGTGTATGTTACAATTTCAAGGGATGCACAAATAAAAACTGCATAGTATCTAACCCTCACTCGATGTTATCTACTGTGCTTCAAAATTATTTCCAAAACACAGAATGTACACTAAACATTCTAAGGAGAAACCATTTAAATATTCTATACTTGCCTGTAGATCTCCAAGTCCAGAGCCAATCCTTAATCCCTAGATTATTATGGAGCCCTTTTTCACCCACTGTGGAAAAACACTACAACACTGTTTAAGTCAACCTAGCAAGTCTGCAGTCAGGCTATAAAAGTGACAATAAAATAAATAAACAACCAGTTATTAATAGATGGTCATCTTTGTTTCCATGCATACAAAAACAATGTTGCAGGAATTTGGGATCAGGACATTATAAATTGCAGAAGAAATAATCCCTCTGACAGAGGCATATTTTTAGTGTTCTGTTATCCCTTCTATCATTTTTAAAGGTGATTGGATTCCCTCTGCCCTTTGCATGCTATAGAACTGGGAAGCATTTGTCACTTTGTGATATGATATGCAGAAGGCTTTTAAGCTTTTCTGATTGCAAACAAATGTTTATGTGGAGTTAATTGTTGCTCTATTTCCTTTTATAGATTGTAGCATGCTTACAAGTAAGGGAGGGAAGGAGAAAGAAGGGTAATGATCATTTGGATATGTATTCAGAAGATTTATAAGGATTAAAGCTAATGGAATCCACTTCCTCAAACAAAGGCACTATTTTATGAAGGTAACTATGGCCTGTCAATTTAACTGGAAAGCTATTATTTGGTGGCTGATGTCTTCAAGAGAAAGCCACTTCCTTGAGCAGGTGTGAGAAAACATTAGGAGACAGACAGTTTACTCATATTTACCAACCACTGAATGTGATAAAGATGATAATCAGGGCATAATCTTTGCATTTTTTTTTGAAAAATGTTCTACATTAAATCTTAGTATCATACTGTCTATGATGCTAGACCTATTGGGTAAATATGTAAAGTGTGGACTCTGTCTAACTGAATTGTTTATGTTCCGATGGGCTCATTTTCAAATTTCACCACAATTGAGACCATTTTGCCATTTGGAGGGAGGCCCTATGAACTACAATCAACAAAGTAATTATTTGAGTTGTGTAAGGTTATGCATGATAGAAAAGCTGGGGAAGGAAGAAATGTTCCTTGCTTTTGAAACACTGAGCATTTAGGAAGGGTTATGGGAAAGGTTTGTAGTTGACTTCTTGAGATTGGCAAGGGTGGTGGGGAAAATATGAGGAAAAAAATGTAGGGCTCCTTATGGAGTCTCTATGGCTTGTTTCAAAAGATGAGTAATTGGGTCACTGATTTTTAGTTGCAGTTGTCCAAAACCAGAAGAAATTCCTGGAGGTCATAGGGTTAGTCTGCAGGCTATCCATTCTAATTCCACACCATGGCATGTTGTGGCATCCAGACTTTCATATAAGACCATTTCTCCGAACAGTCTGAGATATCTGGATGGAATCTGGAACTTTCTTGATGAGAAACAGTATTCTGCTATTAACACTGTATTCTGCTATTAACAATATTCTGCTATTAACAGTGGCCTTCTCTACAATAAAAGGGGCATTTGTGATGTCATACACACCTACACTTGTATGTATACATAACCGTAACTACAGATATAATTTAAAGGGAGAAAAGATTCTTAATTAAATGTAAAGACTGCAGGGTATATTCAAGTTTAAACTGACAAACAATATCCCTTAATGTGATGGCTATGTTTTCATACTTCATAGTAAGTTCAGTGAGTTATCACTGGTCCAATTAAATACAAAAGGTATATTTAGTATTACATAGGCTTATTTTTCACACTGTTTGCTCAGGACAAATATTCTTGCACCACCGCTCAAAAAATAGTGCTGCTTCCCAACTCCCTTTAGCATTAGAAGTTAACTTCTTTGGAAGGGGCTATGATGGCTGCCTAAGTAATTGGAACTCAGTTCATGAATTCCATTTTGTCCTTTGCATGCTACAATCTCTGAATTTAATTCTTGGCTGTAGAAAAGAGAAATGAGTTTGTTTTGAGAGTGATGGGCTTCTAATGGAGCATGTCCACTGAAACAGGTTCGTGCCTTCTGTATTTAATTAAAATGAATGCCGTGGCCAGAGATACAAATTCATCAGAGGAAGAATGGCATGTGATGCAAAGCATGGGATTTGGACAGGGGCTGGGGTAAAGCCTTTTCCTAAAGGCAATCTAGCAGACTTTTATCTTCACTTAGAAGGAAGAGCATTGGAACCTTTCTAGACTTGTTTCTTTCACTCAATTCCCTGACAAAACATCACACAGGGATTGTAGCATGTAAATCAACCTTCTCTTAACCTCAGATTAAGAACAAGTCAAGGTTTTTTAATATTTATTTCTGAATACCTCATATAAAGCCTGAGCAGACTAATTTTAGGGTTGCTAGAAATGAAAGTTAGAAATGAAATGAAAGAGAAAAAGTTCTGGATTTGTTCAATATTTCTTTGCTCCAGCTCTCCTTCCCACCCCCACAGAGTTAGGCATGCAGTTTATTTGTTTACTCAACCAAGTAGAATTTGTAAAATAAAACCATTCCAAGATGTAGGCATTCCTTTCACAAAGACAAGACCAAATTCAATAATAGTTTTTGGGTCAGGAGAATTAGTTCATCCTCCTCTTTCTGTTCTTTCCAATTTCCCTTCTTTTTCAAAGGAAAGGCAACCCTGGGAGCAAAGTGTAAATATTGTAGACAGATATGATCCTCTGAAACTCTAAATCTTTCTTTTGTGATTTAAGTTAAATTAAAATTCATTCACTTAAAATTCTGGAATCCTGCTTAGATTTTAGCTCAATGGTGAAAGACGCTGAGTTTGTCAGACAGCTGACAGAGCAGGTCCAAGCCCTAAGCTCTGCACAACATGGTAAGCTCCCATTACTTGCCCCAGTTCCTGTCCACCTAGAATTCAAAAGCATGCAGATGCAAGTAGATAAATAGGTATCACTATGAGAAGTAACAGCGTTCCATGCACTTCAGTATATAGTCATAGTATTAATATATACTCATAATGTATAGTCATGACATACTGTATAGTCTTCAGACAATGTTGGTCCCCTCAGCCAAGAAACAGAGATTAACACCATGCCCTAGAATTAGACACTACTGACAGGAAAACCTTTACCTATTTTTACAACAACACACATCGAACTGTCATTTGCATTCTTTTAGTGGGTCGTTAATGACCAGCTGTCTGAAAGGAGTATAAATCCTTCCATTCCCCAACATCCAGTCAGAGCCAAAGAAGCTTCTTGGATGAGAAGTGAAAGGTCTTCAAAAAAAAATCAGGAAGTCCAGTTGCCTCTTGAAAAAAGTACCTTTGGGACACCATGACTGGATGACTGAGAATCTGCATAGTGACTGAGAATCTGCACAGACATTCTTTTGTATAGTATAGCTATTCTAAATGCAAGTTTTGGAGGGTAGAGAAGGAGCTCTACAAAGAATGCTGTGTTAGGACATCATCCTCATCCTATGTACAGGTAATCCTTAACTTACAACAGTAATTTTAGTGACTGTTCAAAGTTATGATAACACTGAAAAAAGTGACATGATCATTTTTTCCCACTTGTGACCATTGCAGCATCTTCATGATCAAGTGATCAAAATTCAGACGCTTGTCAACTGGCTCATATTTATGACAGTTGCAGTGTTCTGGGCTCATATGTTCCCCTTTCACTTAACAACTATGTGACTAACTTAACAGTTGCAGTGATTCACTTAACAGCTGTAACAAGAAAGGCAGTGAAATGGGAGTGATGTCACCAGGCTGCCAGTCCATTCTGTGATGGGATCATGTGGCTGATTGTTTTGAGAAAGTGGAAAAACTTTTAATTAGGAGGAGAAGGAGACCGCAGGAGACCTTAGAGTCGATTTTTACCAGATATGTGCCAATATGATAATTCCAAATAAAAATATTCTTTGAGGAATATACAAGCCTCAGAGTCTTGCTTGCTATGGATTTATTACTTGGAAACATGACACTTAACAATAGTCTCAACAGAAATTTTGGGATCAACTGCCAAATTTTGGGGTCATAACTCAAGGACTACCTGTAGTTCAGGACTATTGAGCCATTGGGCTCTAAGGCCCTAAATATGTTTAGGTTCATAGATGATTTGATAGAAAAGAAGCACCCAAATCTTCACTTGATTAGGCACAATAGAAAAGATTTAAAACATTAATTTTTAAAAGCTTTGCTAAAGAAATGGATATGCTTTATACCATTCTCAAATATTTGCTTTGGACCTTTGCTTATTTTTAAAAGAAGTTAAATCTCTTTGTCCTTAACACTATTCTTTGGGCTATAATATCAATGTCTTGACTGAGACTGCTGCTGTGTGACATAGACCTCAGTTATTTCTAGCCTAGTGACATAGATCAGTTTCTGGAATTTCTCTTTCTCTGTGTCTCTCCCCCACATTTGCTGATAATCACCAAGTTCTCAAAGAGAGGAAGGCAAAATAAATCCTAAAACAGAAACAAATAAATCCTTATGGATTTAGATAAACCTGAACATTCTATGAATGTTAAAATGGTTAATGTTCTACCATCAGGATGTAAAGAATGATTCCAGCCAGTAAATTATTTCTTACTATTTTCTTCCCTCTTGCCTTGCTGAATGACTAATATGTATAGATATTCATTTTGTTGTCTTCAGAGCTTATAATGACACATCTGTTCTGTTTGTCCAGCTTGGTGATTGAGATGGGTGCCTTGTCCTAAATCATTCATAAAATGTGTTTATATGTGGAGGCAAGATCTTTACTCTTGATTCACACCATTAAATAATCTTCTAATCTGTGCTCCAGAATGATAACCAATACTTTGAGATCTGTCTTAAGAATATTGGTGGGTCAAATGGGAGAGAAGTAAGACGCATTCCTTTGTGGGTTTATTTTTCTTAAGGATTAGTTTTACATTGGCTCGTCTCAATGTCTGTAGTAAATTGCTTTTCTCTCAGGAATTTCAGATAATTTAGCCAGGGGATTGCTAACCATATGTGTAATTTTTTTCTATTAACTTTCGGCTCAGTGCCAGCAGTCAAAGAGTTATATTGTTTTAGATATTTCATATGGCTGATCTGTCACTGAAAAGAGAATAAAACTTACTTCTCTTTTGGCCAGTATTTCTTTTGGATATTTGAATAGTGCCTCAAAATTCCCAATATCATGTAAGGAAGGAGAAAAGCCAGTCATTAAAGGTTTAAGATAGCATGTTGTCTATGATGCCAGGATATAAATACTAACATTAGACATCTGAAAATCATGCCCTTTCATCAATTTATGATGACAGGCAACTATCTCATGTGCAATTTATAATTTATGCTCATCTCAAATATAGATGTACACACATATACACAGACAGGAATCAACTAACAGAAACCTTAGTTCTCAGACACAATTCCTCTGGGGAAAAATTCAATGATTAAAGATTGTGAAACCATCATCTGTATATATACACAACACCAAATGTTTTTTCAGAATTATTGAAAGACCTCATAGCTTGAAATAATAGGAATTTGCAGGGTTTCCATGTTAAAAACAATTAGAGGCAGCAATGTGCATCCTACAAAGAAATACTTATGCCACCTGATGGGAAACCATGATGTAGGACAGACAACGTCAAGAATGAAATTCATCCTTTTAGAATGAAGATCCCAGAGGCCATTGTTAATAAGTGAAAGTCATGACAGGTTTAGAGATTCAGAAGACTGAAATCCAGCTGAAGAAAGCATATATAGAGACAGAGAGTAAAGTCAATGGAGAATAGAACTAATTATGATTTGATGTGAAAAAGATTGTGCCTCTGCTGTTTACTTAGGAGCAAACAAATAGAATATATTATCATTCTTTACAAATAATTGGAGCAGATAAAAGGAAGCATTTATTACATGCAGGATGGAGAAGAGAATTATTAAATGAGAATATGCATACAAAACAACTAGAGCTATGCATCTCATGACTCAATATACTTCAGTTGATAACAAAGCATTTGTACAAACAAAGTAATGAATTCGCAATAGTTGATGAACAATAGTTGTTTGAATGTGGGAACTTCAAATCTGGATTGGTATATTCTACAGAAGAAATATAGTTGAATCACCAAAGTTTAGTTTCTTTCAGTCAATTTATTTCTGAAATGTTATATCCTATTTCTACGTCAGTTTATTTTTAAAAACTCGATATAAAAATTCATAAGAACATTAATATGTATCCTCATATATACATTTGTCATATATATAGTTAGGGATATGTAACTGCCAGTGGCATCCCAAATCTGAAAAAGATAGATATAGATTTAAGGAAATGAAATTGTATAAAAATGCAAACTAAGCAATTTCTTCCCATCCTTAATTTATTCATCATACTGAATGACAATGAGATACTTGTAATTTCAGTATAAAGGAAAAATGTTTAAATCTACATAGAAATGTTAACAGCAATCCAGCAGCAAAATGTGAACCTGTACATTTTAATTTTTTTATTGTTACTGCATTCTTTAAACCCTGATCTGTTTATTTCCTTCATAACATAGATTATCTTATTTTCTTATACAGTATAGGCTAGTCCAAGACATGTGTTTAAGGATCCTTTTTTCTGTCTGATATAAAATGGCAATCATCTCTTATGGAAAATAGCTTGATTTTTATTTATTGTTTTGGACACGGTGGTGGAATTCAAAAAAACTTACTACTGGGATTGTGGGCATGGCATGGTGGGCATGGCTGGGGAAAGATACTGTAAAATCTCCAGTCAGAGATAGTATTTGCTGGTTTTCCAAACTACTCAAAATTTCTGCTACCAGTTCTCCACAACTGGTCAGAATCTGCTGAATACCACCTCTGTTTGGACAGATAGACATTTTCATATTGATTGATTAGCTCTTCTGGAATGGAATGGAATGGAATGGAATGGAATGGAAAGGAAAGGAAAGGAAAGGAAAGGAAAGGAAAGGAAAGGAAAGGAAAGGAAAGGAAAGGAAAGGAAAGGAAAGGAAAGGAAAGGAAAGTTGTATTGATCATAGGCACATCATATTTTTCAGATGCAAAATATGGTGCACTTCATGTCATTTCTTTATTGATTTACAGAGAAATACTTTCATAGTCTTTATAAGAGTTATTAACCATATTAAATATGAGAAAATCCAGCTAAACTATTTGCATTTAACATGAACCTTGCACATTCTAGTTTAATATGCCAGTCAAAGTACTGAACAATTCCTTTTGCTTGCTGGACTCAATTCATTTCTTGCTGAGAGAAAATGTTAGCTGACTGCTTCTGTTAGTAATTTAATTATTGTGGGAGTAGAGTTTTCTTTGCTTAGTAAGATTGGGTCTCTGTTGTATTGATTTTTTCACATCATCTGCATCAGTTTAGTTGTCTTTTATCAGGCCAAAGCACTATTTGTTCATTTCGTCATGTGGCTATCCTTGGCCTCATGTAAAAAAAAATCAGTGCAATATGGTGGTTAATGTTTTGTACTCAAGTCTGCAAAACCTAGCTTTAAAAGCATTTCAACTATGGAAGCTCACTGAGTAACTGGGGGCTAGTCTCTCTAAACTCAGCTACCTTTAACAGTTGTTGCCAGAAGAGATTTGAAGAAACAGTGCTATGTTACTAAGGCCTTTGGAGAACAGATAAAGTTTTAGTATATATCACTAGTTACTGATCTTGTAGGCAAAGTTGATGAACTTGGAACCTGATATCAGCATTCAAAAATAGATATTTACAGGAGTAGATAGTGCAATTTCTATGTCCTTTTGCTGGAAATCTTGCTGCACCTGTTTTTGGTTTCTAAATTTCAGGCTCACGATCTATTTCTCAAATTTGTTAAGGGGAAAGCCAATCTAGTGGTTTTGAACTGCAACTAGTCAGCTGTTTTTGTATATGACCAGGCAGATGATGATCACAACATGAGGTAATGTAGTTTTGGAGTGAGATTGTTAGCAATTTCCTTCCTTGTACAGACTGAGGGTGAAAAAATTGTTCAAAAGGAATAGAAACTCAAAGGTAGTCCCAACTAAATGATATTTCATTATATTGTCTCTCAATGTTTTACACTGATGGACTCCTAGACGCCTTAGAGGCTTCAGGAATAGTGAAGATGTGTTATTTGTATGTAAAGTGCTAAAACCTTTAAAGAAAATACCACACTAAACTACTTTTACAGTAAACTATTAATGTATCTATAGACATTGGATAAGTATTCATTTAAATTGGAATTGGAAGATATTAATAAAGTATATAAAATACATGAAATGTATGTGTAAAATTAGTTTTACTTCAAAGAAGAATATATGGTTTTCTAGTTTCTTCTTTTTTCTTTTGCATATAGCTTTGTTCGGATATATATTCTTAAATTTTTGCGGGTATTTATATGTATGGTATTCAGTTTTGTTCGGATATTTTCCAACGTCATTACAGTTGTGCTTTTAAAGTTGTAGCGATGTTTCGGCAGAATCTCATCTGCCATCATCAGGCTTGTGTATTGTGTTTGTCTGTGAGTCAGGCTTTCACAGCTGTTTCTGTTTTAAATTCGGTGCTAGCCGCGGACTGTGTTAGAATGTTTTTTTCTTCATCCTGATTGGTTAGGAGTCTTGGTCTGTGTTTATTGGTCTTGGAGTTTGCTGTGTTCTGCTTGATTGGTGTTTCTAATATCTTCTGTCTGTTTTGTAGCATTTTTTTTGTCTTGATTGGCTGGCAACATTGTGTTTCCTGTATTGGAGGCTTTTAGTGCGACTTGGCTTCAGGTAAATGAACAGCTATCATTTATTAGGAAGCTAGGTTTCATCTGGGTGCCTGGTTGGGGTGTGTTTGAGCTGGAGGTATCAGTGGGGTCTGTTTGAGCCCAGGTGTTTGCTTGGCTTGTGTTGTGGAGATTTTTTTGTTTGTGAGTGCAGGCTTCCAGATAATTGACAGTCTGGTGGAGTCATCTCTTCTATTCATACTTTCAGGTCTTTTTTCAATCTCTATGGCTTTTCTGATAATTCTGTAGCTGGGGTTTTCTATAGTGGCTAGGGTTTTGGTGCCATTGAAGTCAATGCTATGACCTGTGGCTTTCATGTGTTGGACTAGTGAGGAAGTGTATTCCAGCTTTTTTACTGCATTTTTGTGTTCATCCAGGTGGATACTTATTCTTCTGTTGGTCTGTCTGATGTATCTGGCAGGGCATGAGACGCAGGAGACTTCATATACGCCTTGGTTTTCCAGGTCAATTTTATCTTTGGGGTTTCTTAGGATGGCTGCTATTTTTCTGTCTGTTTTGAAGGCAGTCTTGATGTGATGCCTGTGTAGTATCTTACTGATTTTGTCTTATGTAGGGCAGGACAGCTGTTCCATAGGTCTGTTCATCTTCTAGGTCTCCGTTATGTCTCAGTGTGTTTTTGTGGATCAGGCCTGTGATTTTGCTTTTGTGGAAGCCATTGGCTGTCAGTACTTTAGTCAGGGTACATAGTACAGTCTTTATGTGTGTCTTGTCTGCCAGGCGTTTGCTTCTGGCAATTAGTGTTTTGGAATGAATTACCCCCGGAGGTAAGGGCCGCCCCCGATCTCATGGCCTTCCGTCGGTTGCTCAAAACGCATTTATTTCGGCAGGCCGGACTGGCCTAGGGGTTTTTAAATTTTAATCGGGTTTTAATCTTTTTAATACTTGTTTATATTTTATTAGAGCCATATTATATTTCAGTTTTTAAATTTTAATATTCTATGTTGTCTCATATTTTGTACCTTGTTATATGTGTTTTTATTGGCTGTTCACCGCCCCGAGTCCCTTCGGGGAGAGGGGGCGGTATATAAATCAAATAAATAATAATAATAATAATAATAATAATAATAATAATAATAATAATAATTAGTGTTTTGGCCACAGAGTTTATCTGTGTTGGGTGGTGGTGGGATTGGGCATTGAGATAGCAATTGGTGTATGTTTTCTTCTGGTACATGGTGTGTCCTAGTGTGCCATCTGTTTTTTTTGTAGATCTAGGAACGGTAGTTGTTTGTTTGTTTCCATTTCCATGGTGAAATTGATTTTGGGGTGTGTGCTGTTTAGGTGTGTTAGGAAATTGTTTAGGTTTTCTTTTCCATGGGGCCAAATAACAAATGTGTCATCGATGTATCTTAACCATAGTTTGGGTCTGTGGGTAGCATTGGCTAGGGCTCTGTATATATAATACACAGCAAATGCTATATAATGCAGTGGAAGCAAATAAGTGAAAAGATTATGATGTTGCTCAAAAATGTCTTTTGGTCTAAATATGTCTGGAGTCAAACATTTTTTTCCTGAGTGGACAGAGACTTTTATGATTCTTTTAGATGCTCAGATTGCAGAAGCAGTTGTCAATAATAGCACTTTGAACTTTGCCATATCGTTCTATTTTTATCTTTGCAAAGATTGATTCTAACCATGGCAGAAGTGTATATAGGTTTCCTGGGAAATAACCCCATTTTATTGAATGTTGATTTGTGAATTCGAAACTCCTATATCTTTGTGTGACCCTGAAATTGGACAATATATGTCAAGGCACCCAAGGCAAACAAGTTAAGCTACATCAATCTTCGGTTTCAATTCTACATGTGCTCATTAGGCAGGCGAGAACTTAATTCCCATTCATAAAACTTTGGATGTATACATATTTAACTCACAACTCAGTGGTTTTACAATGTTGTACATGTCATGCTAATTCGTTGGTTTTGCCTTAGAAAAAATAAACTTGTAGTTTGTAAACTATGGTGCATAATAGATATTTTATAGTTTGGTGCAAAAATTTCAGCCACTGGTTGGAGCAGATACCAACCTACACCCTATCTCCCAGCAAAAAGGAACCTGGCCTTGCCTGTTTTGGTTCTTCACAAGACATGCCAAGTCAGGAATTGCCCATGATTCAATGGAAGTTGCAAATGTCCCGATTTAACATATTAAACTTTATTGTTAGTTTATTCAACAAATCACAGTTTGAAAAAGAAATAGTGGCTTCATTGAGAAGAGTGAATCAGATCCTGAATATCAGATTTGTGTTTAATTTCTAATTTATAACATATGAAGCTATTATAAAATTCAATTCATTCCAAGCAATTTGATTATCTTTATGGGCAAGACAATAGTTTAATTAAGGTGCATGAATGTTTCTTTTAAGCTTAATATTGTGCTGAATGGACAAACCCAAGCCGATAATATGTTTTCAATAAATCATAGTTAATCAAATCACAGATATGCAAAATATGTGAACCAAGTTTATTCTTGTTATAAGCATACTGAGATATTATGCAGTAAATATTATTTGTTTACTGGGCTGATACATCACTCCAGTTATTCCAGACCTTGAGCGGCTTGCGTACTCTATTCCACTAAAAATATTCATTCAGCAAACATGAATTTACATTTCCCCTTTGAGGAATAATGTAAAAATTCTATATAGATAAAACTCTAAACTGTCACAACAAACAACCATCTTGCTTTCTATATGAGTGACTATGCTAGCAAGGAAGAATCATGCCAGCTGCCAAACCTATTAATGCCAGGGGAAGTTTCTATGTCAGAATGCTTGGAATGAGTGGAATCTCAAACTGGACTCTCAATATCTAGTTATGGACTTTGTATCTGAACCTAGGATGGCTGAGACAGCGGATGCTAGATCTTCTTTTCTGTAGAGATGAAGATTGACCCACAACATCCTTCTTTGACTGTGACTTGTACCTGATTTTATCTAACGGGCCAAGTCAATTTGAAGAAGATAGTCCATAAGTCATAAATGGTGTTAAAGGACAACTAGCTCCTACTTGGAAGGAGGCTGGTAATCACTGTTTCAAAGCAGATACATTTCATGGATAAATTAAAGTATACAGATAATTACTCAAGCCATTTCATTGTGAACCTTTGTAGCTCTCGAATGATCTTCTAGGCAGCCCCAAGTAAAATGCATAATGCTGGAGTGGAACTATGTTGAAGCTGCTAAATACAGCCTTCAGAGTGGGCTGAAAGTTATCCAGATTAGATGGTTCTTTGCACCCTTTTCTCCAAGGAGCATGTGGTAGAAAGCTTCTCTCAAAGTGTGCCAAAGCTGCCTACTACATAACTCCTCCATATGTGCCAAAAACCTAGAGTCAGCTTGAAGTAGGGGTAAAGAAACCAGGAGACTTGTGAGTTCTAGACCTGCTTTAAGCATGAAAGCCAGCTGGGTGAATGTAGGCCAGTCATTTACTTTACCCAACTCATCTTAAACAGCTGTTGTTGTAGAAAAACTAGAAGGAAGGAATATTTGTATGCCCGCCACCTTTGTGTGTGTGTGTGTGTGTGTGTGTATGCAGAATATTTAAAAAAACCCACTAAAATAGATGCTGCTCAGGAGGTAGTATCCACTGAAGGTATTTCTGACGCTTGTAAGCTGTTCAGTCAACAATGAGGAAAGGAATGATAGAAGCTCTCATCCAAAACACTAGCCTAAAGTGATTCAAGACAATCTAATATCTTTGCAAAAGTAACTTGGGTGGCCTGTTTTTGGCAAAGTGAATCATACCATTTCCATGTCTTAAATTGCTTCAATGAAGCAAATCTACATCACCCTTTACAGCTTTAGTAAATATGAATTTCTCTTTCACTATAAATAATATATTGACTATTCCAGACACTGAAGGGGTTTTCATAGCTTCTGACATTTAAGAAACTTTTTCTATATGTTACAATCAAAATAGAGTTGAATGTGAGGACATATCTTTGCATTTAAAGTGCAAAGATTTCCTTTTTTTGAAATGCAAATTACCACAGGCCTTTGTATGTGTGTGTCTGATTATTATTGGACTGCAGCTAGCATGGAGGAGGAATTTCATTATCTGAAGGAGAAATCCATTATCTGAAGGTGTTTCTCCACAGAGATGAAATTCTACATTTGTTCCAACCGAAGTTGAAAATTTCAGAGGTGCGGAGGTGACGTATAAAGCATGTTAATGTCTCTCATATTTCACTGAGGTGGAAGTGGGATTGAGGAAGCAAAAGAGAAAATAACTGTATAGAATGGAAGCAAAAAAGTTTTTGGAGTGGAGAAGGAAAAAAATAGGAAGGCAAGGTGTAAAGATGGATTTTTGGAAGAAAACATTTTCCTAGACCCTACATTAACACAGTTCTGAAATTTCATGAACTTATCTTCCTATAATTTTGGCCTTCAGAGACTCTTGGTCTTTCTGTCTTCATAAGCTATTTTGAGAATCTCTAGATAAGTGGTAAAGATGTTTCTTTTGACAGCAGGATTCAGAGCGATTACCCGAGATTGGCCTCATGCTTCGTCAGATGTTTGATTATCTGTGACTATTCCAAGGAATTTTACCTTTCAAGAAAAATTAGAATCTGTGTATATAAGTCATCTGAACAACAACTTCTATTGGTACTTTTGTGACATACATTTTAAGCCATGGTTTTTAGCATTATTGTCTCTCCTGTACACACAGATTTGAGCAATTGAATGCTGCAATATTGTAAAACTTATTTCACAGTTTCATAGCTTACTGCATATAAGATATAGATGAAAAAATATAGTATTCATTTGAAAAACAGAGTGACATTTAAATGAGAAGTGGACCTTAGGTTATCATAACAGAGAAGAACAACAAAGATAATTAGGGGATTGGAGACTAAAACATGTGAAGAATAGTTGCAGGAATTGCGTATATCTAATTTAATGAAAAGATAGCAGTGTTCCAATATCTAAGTGGTTGCCACAAATAAGAGGGAGTCAACCTATTTTCCAAAGCATTTGAGGGCAGGACAAGGAGCAGTGGATGGAAACTAACCAACGAGAAAACCAACCTAGGACTAAGGAGAAAATTCTTGGCAAAACAATTAACCAGTGGGATGACTTTCCTCCTTAAAAACTGGAAGTTTTTAAGAAGAGATTGGACAACCATTTGCCTGAACTGGTATAGGGTTTCCTGCCTAAGCTGGGGGTTGGACTTGAAGACCTCCAAGGTCCCTTCCAATTCTGTTATTCTATTTGTGATTCTATTCTATTTGTGACCTCTAAGATCCCTTCTAATGTTAGTCTGTTATTCCTTTTAAAATACTAGAGGAGTTTCTAATTTTGTCTGCCACAATAAAACTTAAATGCTTTTCCCCATATCAATGTTTCAGCACTACATCATAACATAGAAATTGGCTTATAATGGAAAATACCAAGATTCCAAATTTGGATTTATGTATCAGGTTCCCCATAACCCCCCGCCCAGCCTCTATTTTGGCATGAAGCTTGTTCTTAGTAAGTTATGTATTTGCACAGATATTTAAAAACAATTGCTATTCTATTAACAGAAGTATATCATTCAATGGTTTGGTTACATTCAGGTGGATTGAATTGTCAAGAGAATATTTTTTAAAAATGTTCTGCCAATAAGAACATAAAAATCACCCAAAGACAGTTTATATTTAAAATACCTTCTGGTTTCAAGAAAACAATACAGAAATAAATTTTGAGGTGACCTTAATTAAACAAACTGTCCTTATGCAACAGTCACAGTGTAAATCAAGAAAGAACATTTTTTCTTTTCTTCTCTTCGATGATGATGATGAAGATGACTGTTCAAAACCCCTTATTTATGCATAGCAGCTCTGAGAGGATTTAGTGCCACAGTGGATCAGATTTCCCTAAACTTTGTCATTCCTGATAAAGCCACCTCCATGAGGTGACATGCCAAACCGCATAAATTACTTTAAGCTGCAGATAAGCAAAATGCCATTTGGATTTTTTTCAAGTCTTACACACAGCATTGTAAAACAGCGAAAAATAGGGAAATAGCCACTCTGACTTGAACCTCCTCAGGGTTAGTCAAAAAAACTCAGGTTTCCTTGATGTTTCAACTCATGATTTATCAGCTGAGAGTGACTGAGAACAAGATGGATCCTTTGATAATGTTTGAGATTTAATGGATGCCCCTCTCTCTGCAGGTCATAATTAAACATATTTGATCAAGGCCTTAACAAGCATCTGTTTGAAGCAATTTCTCTCGTCCTTCTTCCTTTTGGTACTGACAATAATTACTGGTCATTGGTTATTAACAACATTTTGTTGTTAGCTATGGTTGGTAATAATGAGGACATTAGCATAACTAAATGAAATTAGGATCATGGGAGGAAGGAGATGATTATGGGGCAGGAAGCAAAACACTACATGATAATTGGCAGGCAGATTGGAAACCTAAAACGCCTCTTATGAATTTGTCAGCTGCTCTGGGGATTGCTAAATGCATGCTATAAAGGCAGAGAAAGGTGCCCAGTCTGTTCCACTTTTTACACTTGTGAAAAACCATTACATCAGGAATGACAATCCATTATTTCCTATGCCAAGAAAGCTGCTGGTACAATTTCTACTCTAAAGATGTGAGGAAGATTTTTTTCTTCAGACAAAAAAAAAAAGGATAAATCTTGAGGAATGCTAGCTCAGATGTACTCATGGACTGTGAAGGTTATGTGGCATATTTTGGATATTGTAAAAATGGGTTCAAAATAGATGATTAGTATAAACTAGATCTTGGATCACTGAATGAATTTAGTAACAAAAGGAAAAGATGTTATGTAGGATGGCATCAGCATTCCTGAATATTATTTGCTCTTGATATATTGGCAGATTATCTAAGCCCTTATTTCATTTCCATTTTTGTCTGGGTAGACATTCTGATTCCAAAGTAGTTGTGGGACATGGCATACTTTTCAAGTAATTTCTAATTCAGTTGCTCAAAAGTTTTACAGTTATATGCAGTTTCTTGCAATTGAGAAAGGCACCAAAGTCCCAGTGAAGGAGTAGAGAACTTATCAAAAACCTGTAGAGGTATCCACATGGTTAGAAATGTCTCAAAGGTGCTTTTTTCTTCAAAAGGCAACTGGTCTTTGTTTCTTGAGGAGGAAGAAAAAAACTTTCACTTCTCCATCCAAGAAGCTTCATCAGTTCTGATGGCTGGGAGACAGGAATGGAAGGATTTCCCTCCTTCTCCTGCCATCAGAATTGAAGAAGCTTCTTGGATGAGAGACAAAATGTTTTCTTTCTTCTCAAGGGAATAAAAGTCCACTTGCCTTTTGAAGAAAAAAAAAACATATTTGAGTTTGAGACAACTATAATCTGGATGACTGAGAATCTTCATAGACATTTAGTTAGAAATGCCACTTCTTCATCTCATCATTATTTTCACTCAAACATGCTGTGTTTTCTACACAAAATAGGATTTCACTGCAAATAAATATAGCTAGCAGCAGAAACAAAATCTGTTTTCTTCATGTAGGTATGATGTTGCTTTGATTTAAATGATCTAAATGCAAAAGTGACTCAGTATCAGATACCATTTGACTAATCTAGAAAACTCAGCAAGGTCAGATCTGGTACATTGGTTGGTTATTTATTTATTTGATCTGTTTGTATGTAATTCCTTGTTAAAAATAATCTCACAGCAGTTTACAATAAAATAAAAAGATGGGATAGCATCGCCAGAGAGCAGAGAGAACCAGGAAGAGCAAATGTCATGTATTATAGTGAGTTCCATGCCACAACCTTTTCAACCGAATAGAATGAAAAGGCATGATTCTGAAGGAATGAAAAGCATCATCATCCTCTGAATTGCTACCCCTACTTTTTGTGATAGACAGATACCCCAGGAATGGCCTGAGCATTACCATTGTTATTCACAGGTCAAAGCTAATTGAGTAAATTATGCATATTATGCATTCAGGGCTTGAAGGAGATGTACCCTCTCCACATAGCAATAATTGAATGCATGCAATAAAACATATGACTTATAAACTATAAGAATTAGCAGTGACTTTATGAAATAAGAGTAAGATATGGGTGGAGGTGAATAGTGCATAGGGAGACAGCTACACATGAAAGGAGTAATTATTTTGTACACCAGGGTCACATTGGAAACAAAATATAAGATTAGCACTTCAGTTCTGGGACTTCTATCAACAGTTGCAATAGAGAATATAGAATATTTGGATACTAGAACTCCTTACCTGCCAGGTGATATGGCTCCCTTAGACAGTAGATTTGGAAAGGGTAGTAAATTGCTTGTAATTTAATTTATTGATGCATTTCTACAACAGGTTCTTGTGGTCTTCTGTATCTAGTTATGTATGATAACAGCAAATGGCAGCATCTAGTGAACCTAGAAGAATTTGGCCAGTACATCAATGGAAGGCCATTCAAAAAAAAAATCTCATAATTGTACAAATTGTAGACTAGACTGTAAAGAAAATTCTGGAAAAAAATGCAGAGAAAATGAAAGAAAGTTACTTTCTCAAATTGTGAGAATGAAGCAAATCTTACCTAGAGATAAGTCAGTGTCTCTCTGTGTGCAGGTGTGTGTTAGTTAAATGTTGAATAGTTCAAAGCTTGTATCTTTTCAATTAATCCTCCTTGGATTATGCTTGGATTCTTGTAGCCTATGTGAGAAACATAATATTTTTTATGGGCTGAGTCCTTGACATTAGGCACAATTGATTTGGGGTGATGTCCTCCATAGATGATTATTTTGAAAGTTGTGGCTGCAAACCATCAAAAGGGGGCAAGGCTGGGCCAATGAAAAATGATTACAAAAAACAAGAGCAATTTTTGGTTAAGTTCTTGGACTGAATACTTCAGAACACATCCACTTTGCACTTTCAGATATCACATAACTGTTTTGACAAACTGGTGTAATGGTCAGCATTAGTAATGCTACCTGACACCATTCAACCAGGAGGGTTTTTCCTTGTTTAACTATTGAACATTGACAGGTTGAGGGCATAAATGAAGGTGTCCCCTTTCCTGAAAAAAAAGGGGGGGAGGGAACCAACTCTTGACAGGGCCAGTACTAACTCATCCAGCATAGCAGTTAATGTGTAATGCAGACCATCAAAATGGAGAAGACCTTTGTCCTAGGCCATATCAGAAGAAATTCAGAACAAAGGCTGTTCACATGCAAGATAATTTGGCATTTCTACAAGCTCTGAATCAGCTGTAAGATCACTTGGAAAATCTTATCTAATCTGTTTGGGACAGCTACCAGCAAGTAGGGCTAGTGGCAGAGAAGTACATGCAGAAGGAGAAGAAAAACAAAGTCCCAAATCCCCAGGCTTAAGCATGAAACATTTAAAGAGAAGGATTAAAATGTTGTAGTGGAATGTTAATTACTTTCAGCGTTATACTATAAATACTTCAGTACATCCTCAGAATAGATCCAAATGTAGTGTTTATCATGTTTAAATTTGCCTCTGCATTAGCAAGTTTGTAGCACTTCTCTTAATATAGAGGTGTAACATTGCATTCATACAAAATTAAAGCTTGTGGACACCTTTAAGAAAAGCTAGAAGGGAAACCCAATTATCTTTGCTTTGCTAAACAAAAAGAGCTCTAATAGGTGTAGGGTTTAATGAGACAGTAACCTGATTTATATCAATATTAGTGTTAGCCCAGGGCTGTCAAACTTGTGGCCCCTGGGCCAGATGCATCACGCCTTAGCCACGCCCATGCCTGGTTTAATGAAGGGGAAAAAAGTCACGATATGGCATGTGATGATGATGATGTGACAACACAAGTTTGTTTTAGCCCTTCAAGATAGTCCAGACAGAAGTACAGCCATGAGTGCTATTTTTATTGTACTATTACTCTCACAGGATCTTGCAAGGCTAAAAGCATTTCCCCCTTTTTTTTAAAAATTCTCCAAAAAGCTAGGGAGGATCTCTTCTGAAACACTTCTCACATTCCCTTCTCTTTCTGTGGGCTTTTATATGACAGTTGTCCAGTCTTTACTTCTCACTATCAAGAGGTAAAGGGCTAGGACTGGGAAAGAGTTTGAAGCCCTGATGCTACCAGTATTGAAGGCAAAAGGTGAAGGAATGGCAAAGAATGAGAAGATTAGGTGTTGTCATTGACACAGTGGGGCATGAGTTTGGGCAGATTTTAGGAGAGAGTGGAGGACAGATGCATCCAGTGTGCTGTGGTCTAAGGGATCATGAAGAGTTGGACATGACTTCGCGATTGAACAACCAGTCAACAAGTCTGCTTTAGAGCCTTCACTTGCTTTCATTCTTGTGCCTCTTGAACTTATGGTAGTAGAATCATGGCAGAAGTGCCATTTAGGATGAAAAAACAAATTGAGAAATAAGTACATTTTATAATGCTACAGACTTCAGCATCTAACTCTGCACAGAAGGCTATCTAACCTACCATACAACTTCTAAAAATGTCCATTCTAATGGGTTGGTAAATGAAATAATGTAAACATAAGTAAAAAGAAGTTTTTTGAGAAAACATCAGAATTTTGTCTCCCAGGGATAAAGAAGCACTGTTAGCAAATTTTAACTGAGTCTTTTTCTGAAAATGTGGATAAAACAGACTTTTATCTCATCTAGTCTACTTACGATACATGAAAAACAATGTCAAACTTTGACTATTTAAATTAACAGAAAATACCAGTGACATGTTGAAAAGTTGATCTTCAAAACTAATGCTGCAAAGATAGATAGTTAGATGATAGATAGATAGATAGATAGATAGATAGATAGATAGATAGATAGATAGAGAATAGAGAGACAATGTGTTTTCTATGATGTGATAAGGAATAATAGAAACAATCATTTCAATAATATCCTCCTTTATATTCATAATAAACCAGCAAACAGAAAAACTGGAGAGCAGCCCAGAATCCTAGCCAAATTATAACTTGACAATTACCGATATATTGAGTTTTGCAATCAATAGCCTGGCTGTTTTCCCAGGCTTTGGTGGGGGCTTCTATTGGATTTATTTGCTTGCCATCAGTTCTTTATTCCTTCCCTATTTGTTTTTTTACAATTATTATATTGTATTTTCTATTCTGTTTTATTGTCTACTGCCCAAAGTCAGAGTGGAGCTGGGTAAAGCCTAAATTGAATAAATGAAATAAAATAAAAATTAATATATGACCATTCACTTTGTGACAGCTGCCATCTTAACAGTTGTGCCAAAATCTAAATTAGAAATTCCCAACATTAAATAAAAATAAATATCTAGAGTAGTGATGGAATGCTCACTAGTTTTATCTTCCATGTCTCTGTTGGGAACCTCTTTCTTCTCATATTTTGTATATTTCCTGTACAGTATTTGAGCTACAAAGCACAGTGATACTATGGTTGGGTTTATATAGGAATTAGAATTAGTATTGATTATAATGTATTTATTGGCTTTGATATCTGAGGGTTATCCTGTGTTATTGCATCCATGCTGTGAGCTGCTATAATCAAAATGACTAAAGTGCTATGAAAGTATCTTCAATAAATACATAATTATTTATATCATTAGGACCCAATACATAGCTGCAGGAATTCATATAAATTGCATGAGAGAATTATTAGTGCCGGTATCTAGTGATAAGATCCAAGGCCGATTAAGTGACCTGAAGCAGCTGAAAGTGACAACCCAAATTGCTGTCTGAACAGACCAGCAAAACTCTTAAATGAATTTTCACTAAGGATTGAGGAGGTTACCTAATCTCATGGCTCTGCTTTATGAAAGCCATGAAATGGCTTGGATCAGGGGCAGATGTGGCAAGCAAGATTTTTGCTATTGTCAGAACAGAATGATTGGACTTGCACAGTTTCTCAACATACACATCTTACAGAGTGATCTGAAGGGATGGATCTTTCCCTTCAGAAGACCTCTGGTGTATTTTTTTCTTCTTAATTATTATGTAGAAGGGAAAAAGTCAATTGAAAGGAATATCAACCCCAACAAGCAACTAATGTGAACGATAATCTCTTAAGCCAGTTTGAAACTGATACTTAATCATTATTTAGTTGTCAGATTTCTGAAATTCATAAATACAAGGAAATAGAGGAGATGGCCATTACCCTCCTCCTCCAAATCATCCCTCCAACTAGCAACATTATTTAACTATAAAGCCTACCAGGAGTTCCACTTTTTTTTCCAAATGAAACCTGAAATTTTATGATACTCCTTTAAAAGCAACAACTGGACCACATTTTGCTTGGGGCTAAAATAGCAATTTTAGTTGTTTTTTCTTAGCTTGGATTAAATAGGATATAGAACTGGTTTTCTTGCATCTCAGTTTATCTCTGATGATTGGGAGATACATATAACGTGGTTTTTAATGCATCATAAATGAAGAAGGGGGAAAGACAGAAAGATTATTTTAATGAGTGCAGTATCTCCAGCTATTAAAGAATTCACTTCTTTCTTTGCAAGGTGAACAGTGCCCTTGTGCTACCTGATACTTGTGAAATACTGTTCAGCTCATATCACCTTTTGACACTGAAGTCAGTATCGACTTCCCTTTGATGTTTTCAATTACTTTGCAGCAGTATTGTCGTATTCTGGAATTCTGGATGGAGTGGAAATTGCTTAAAAGGCCATAGACTCTCTCTCTCTCTCTCTCCTTCACTCATATGGAAGACTGAGGGGGGCGGGGGGAGGAAAAGTAAAGCAGCTCCTAAGTGCCCAGATGCAATGGCAAATTCTCTTAATAATGGAAAGGTCAAGAGAAAGAGGCAAGGGCTCATTCTTGCAAAGGATGGATTCCAAAATTGCATGCCAGAAGGGCTAATAGCAACAAGATGTTGGTTAATCAAAGCCCAAGAATCTCGATCAGCTGAGCTTGGTAAAGAAAGCCACACAACAGACAATAGAATCACCAAGAAAAATGTATCCTTTTAATGAGATGAAAAGGCAGCTTAAAATTGGGCTTGACTCCCAGAGGTTACTCAGACATGTCTATTGATTTTCTTGGTAGCCACACTGAAATGGTTGGCAATTGCTTTATTCCAGGATGGGTTTTTTCTCCTTGATTTCTCATATTAGCCTACGACCCTAAGATTTTCTGCTGGTGTCCCATCCAAATATCAATTCAGTGTAACTCTGTTTGACCTGAGGCTGCCAGCTGCTGCTTCTGAATTTTGTTTTGAGGGTAATCTAGAAACTGTCCTGGATACCTCCACTGCAGCCTTGCTTATAGCTCAAAGCAGGTGATTGCACATGAATAACTGTAGGACTTTAGTGTGTTAGTTCAAATGATGAACATTTTGCTTGGCATTTATGTAACTTGATTGTTTATTGTCTGGACTCTGGTGGCTATTTGAGGGTCACACATTCCATACCGATGAGGACATCTCTTACTGTGGGATGCAAATCCCCATGGAGAATTTCAAAGAGTACCTCAAAAATCCCCAACACTTGGACAAACTTGTTCCCAGTTGAGAGCAGCAGGATTAAGCAGCATATGCAAAATAACATCAACATTATCCTTCAAAGGGCTTTAGCAATGATCCGTGTTCCCTGCAGCTTTCACAATTTACAAACTGGTGGTTGGAAAGAGATACCAATTTGCACTCCTGGAATGAAGCCCTGCAATGACAAACATTTTAGTAAGAGCAATTTTCAATAATTTAAATTCTGTATTGGAAGAGGGATGTAAAAGAGAAAATTGTGCGTAGCCAATTAAGAATTTATGAACAGCTGAATACACACACTTTATTTATTTATTAGAAATTGAAGTGGGATATTTGGCTGCCTCTGTCACTAAATTAATCACTTTCTGTCTCACCTACAATCAATCTTGATAATTATAGTTCAAGGTAATGATGCAAAGCAAGTAAGAATCAGAAATACCATCACAAGAGTACATTTGCTGCTCAGATTCCAAGTATTACTATTTAATTGTATAAGTTCTTTATTTAGTTTTCAGCATCTCTTCAACCACTCTTTCATCAAAATGCCAAAGTAATCTATTCCAGAATGATAAAAAGTAACAAAACTTCTCCAAGACACTTCCAAAAACTATATGGAAATAAAAACAACAAAGGGGTAGCTTTAAAACCAAGCCATGGAAGAATAGAATAGAATTCAATAAATCCTGTGAGGTAGATAAGAACAATAGAATAGAAGATTTCAGAAAATCTTGCATTGTAGGTAAAATTTAGAACACAAGCAGTTAATGATAAAACTATTGAGGTATAACTACCAGAACATGATTAGTGAATACATTATTTTCTTCTATATCAGTAATACATTCATCTTCTTTTGTTCTTTGGCCAAAGGTGTTCTCCTAGCTTAGTCCATGCTGATCTCACTTCCTGATTTTCCATTTTGCACTGTTGCTGCTTGCTAGTCTCAAAAGTTTGCCATGGGGGAAAGTACTGTATGTACACAGAGTTTACCTTTCTTCCCCAGCTCAGAGCTAACCCTCTTCCTAGTAGTTCCTTGGCAGTTGCAGAAAAATGATGATCATGGGAAAAATGCATTAGGAGATTATCCATGAACTTTCCACCACATATCAGGCAGATATAAAGATAGCAAGCAAGCAAGTCCATTACATTGGGAAGATGGTGTACGCAGAGTATTGTCCAAATGTCATAAAATTATATACACAAATATTTATACTGTCTTAAACATTGAAACATGTGTCTTTGCATGTGAGGAGAGAAGGGGGAAATAATGATAATATTTCCCATGTCCTTCTGTAGATGAATGTATGGGAACCATCAAAATTAATTTAGCTGATCTATGAGTTATGCCTGATCTCTGGTGAATATATAGTCCTCCACCCAATAATAATGCCAGTTCTTCCAAAGACAATATAGTGACTTTCCTGACTCCATTCATCTAATTCATTGTCAGGACCAAACTGGATTCACCTTGCCTGAAAAATGAGCAAACAGAGGACTCTTTCAGCTCAAAAACAAATAAAATGAACCCCATTCCAGGAGAAAAAATAAAATCAACCTCATTTCACATAGGACCTATGCAACACATTATATTATCCCCAATTCTGATGCAGAGATTTTAGACCTGGGGAGGGAAGGCTCACTAGCAATGGGAAATGTCCTCAGTAGCATGTAAAGAGCCAAAAGACATAAAGAAAGCCACTTACAAAAAGAAAGTATCTGACAAAAGCCAAGATTTGGAGAACTACTACTGCCTATCCCCTTGCAGCTCAGACGAGATTTGATTTATGCACAGTTGGTATGATAGGGATTGATGATTTACAAGGCTGCCTAATGTTTTCTGTCTGTTAGAGTTAAGATGCACATTTCACTGTTTTCTCTTTTTCCCAGTTCTCTCAACTTGCCAAGCATAGTCATTTTTTTTCCTTGTCCATCACCCACATGCATCACGTGCTCCAAATATGTGAGTTTCCGCTGGCTGATCAAGACTTGAAGGGAACAGTCAATCTTATTTGGTCCAGACTGATTGATTAGTTCTCCCTGAAGCCCATAGTACTTTTATTAATTGTCTCAAAATCCATAATTTAAATGTTTCTCTTGTTCTTTTTCAATGTCCAATTTTCACAGTAGTATATTTCCACTAAGGAAAAAAAAGTGTTTCAGCTATTCTAATCTTTTTTGTCATAAAAATTTCCCTGTCTTTCATGATCATGTCTATATTTGTGATTACCTTCTTCCTGATGATTATTCTCATATTTAGTTTTTCTGTATTTATCTATTCTTACACTTAAGAAAAACAGGAAAAAAAAGTGTTTACCATCTTACTTCATTGCCAACAACTGTGAATTCTCTAAGCATGCTGGTTGATATGACTTTTTTTTCATTTTATATTTAACATTAACCAAAATATTTTTTCACATTCCATTTTTGTTTTCATAATGAGGCCAGATAAATCTTCTTTATTAGCAAACCGGTATCAACTATATATCTCAGCTGTTGCTGTTTCAACCAGCAATTTTGATTCCCGTTATCAACTTTTCCCCTCCTGCAATTCTTATAATATATTTACTGGATAAATTAAATAGATATGGCAAAAATATGCATCCTTGCCTCATTCCCTTCCCTTTCTGAAATATTCTGTTTTTCTAAGTTCAATTCTTATGGTGGTTCATTATAAAGGTGCTTCAGAAAAACAACTTAATGTTTTACATAGGGGGTCTGTTCCGACCTTTGATGTCATCTACCTAATCAAACGTTAGTTGTGACAACATGAGGCAAATTATTCTTCATTTGCAGCACAATGTCTTTGGCAAAAGGGGCAAGAGGGACAGAATATGCACCATGTGCCACATGTTTCATCACTTCTCTCTCCTTGCCTCCTCTTGAGATTGTCAATGGTACTTTAGCATATCCATTAGTTAATGGGCCAGCAGCCCAGGTTCAAAACCTGAGCATTGTGTGATGGGGTGAGCACCCATCCTTACCCCAGTTCCTGCCAACTTAGTATTCGAAAGCATGCAAATGTGAACAGATAAATAGGTACCACTTTGGTGGGGAGATAACAGTGCTCTATGACATCATGTTGACCACATTACTGCAGAAATGTATTTGGGAAGCATGGCTCAATGGCCTTGAAACAGATGAGCACTGTCCCCCTGTAGTCTGCAGCAATTAGCAGAGTAAAGTTCACAGGTACTGCTTTTTGTATTGGTATTAATATATTTCATGAGTCTTGCTATCTAAACTTTCACCCTCTCTGTTTCACAGTTTATAATAAAAGACTGTAATTGATTTTTTTTACCTTTAAAAATATTTTAGAAATATATTTTTCTTCTTCTTTTTACCATGTTTATCAATTCCTTGGGTACTGTTTCACAGAAATTAAACATGTTGAATTTTATTCTTGCATCATATTGCAGATATATTGTATGTTTTCTGGGTCAAATTTTGATGACGTACTCAGTCTCCTTATTACTCTAGATTTAACAAATATATTTTGAATCAGTACTTCATAGCCAGATTCACAATCTGCACTTGAAAATGTTCTAGCAAACTAACAGAATAACAGTGTTGGAAGAGACTTTGGAGATCTTCTAATCCAATCCCTGCTCAGGCAGGAGACCCTATACCATTCTGGACAAATGGTTGTCCAATCTCTTCTTGAAAACATCCAGTGATGGTGCACCCACAACTTCTGATGGCAAGTAGTTCCACTGGTTTATTGTCCTCACTGTCAGAAAATTTCTCCTTAGTTCTAAATTGCTTCTCTTCTTAATTAGTTACCATCCATTGTTTCTTGTCCTGCCTTCAGGTACTCTGTATAATGTATTTTCTATCTTTTCTTTTTTCTGATCACCAAATATGAGATCTGTGTTCATGTTCAATCCTGGGCTAAAAATACTTTTGTCTGTTGAAATCTGTGGTCATATTGCCCAAAATAGATGCTTTCTGAACAAAGGATGAGCCTTGCAAAACTCCCTTAATCTATCATCTTTGTTAGTGTATTTGCCCAGTCCTAATCTGGGCCCCTGGGAGTATGGCAAAATATCCTATTAGGATCCATTTTAATGAGCTGGTAATTTCTGGAACTTCTGTCTAACTGCCACAACTGCTAATCACAAGAGTGAGATCTTTATGTCTTTGTGAAAAATGGTGTGCCATCCAACAGAGAAAAAGCTAAGGCAAAAGGAGATATGAATATAGCTAGATAGTGCTGTACTGAAGTTTGAAATTCATGATTGATTTTCAACTCAGGCTTCAAAATATGAATGAAATTAACATTTTTATTTCACTGATTCCACCCCTTATTCATTTTCATGAAATGCTGTCTCTTTCAAACATTCAGTAACCTGGCATATCTGTCACTGGGCTTCTGAGATTGAAATGAAAAAGCATCTGTTTGACAGATTAGCTATGCTTCAGTAACAAAAGCCAGAGAAGCATCAAGACTGTTCAAAGGGGCTTCATTTGGCCCTCCTTCTGACCATTTCAAGAAATAAAAAAGCAGTTGGAAAGCGACCCCGATTCACAAACAAAGTGGATGGATTCCATGCTGGGTAGGATCACTCCTGCTTTTCTTTGAGTTTGTCAAGCTCTTGACTGCTTGTGTGGGTGGCAAATCTCAAACCCAGATTAAACTGAAAGGCAGATGGTTCATAAGTCAATAGAAGACTTTATCTCAAAACATGCATCCAACATTCAACCATAGGATATGAAAGGTAACAGCAGGGAGTTGGATTAAGGCCGACTGCTATGGATAATGTTTGAAGGAAGCATATCTTCAAATGCTGGCATCAGGTAGCCTTTTGATTTTCTTCTCTTGCCAACTGAGCTAGTGAACTTGAAGGATTTTTGTTCCAGGCATCCTGATTCTTATGGCCAAACAATGGCTCAGTCTATATTAACAATAGGAAGATACTAATATATTCTCTCTCTCTCCCTCCCTCTTTCTCTCTAAGAACAATTTAGAGGAAATATTCAACAACTGATATTAATTTTTTAAATATAAAAATATGGTATTTTTACAAAATATGGTAAATTACAAACAATGGATCAGCCTATATTAACAATAGGAAGATACTAATATTTTTTTTCTCTCTCTTTCATGTAAGAACAATTTAGAGAAAATATAGGAAATAGAAAAGTGTGATGTGCTTTACTTTCAAATTTTAAATTTAAAGACCAATTCAAGGTGAAATTGCATTAAATCACAAATGTTTACAATGTTGAATAATAAAGAAATAGCACTTTCATTGTTGTTGTTGATTTTTTTTTTTACAAAAATATGGTAGCTCTTTCCTAAAAAAATGCCTTAAAGATGTTTTTTACTTGGATATGAAGGAGAAAAAGAGAATCTTCAAATTGGAATAGAATAGAATAACAGAGTTGGAAGGGACCTTGGAGGTCTTCTAGTCCACCCCACTGTTTAGGCAGGAAACCCTATACGATTTCAGACAAGTGGTTATCCAATCTCTTCTTTAAAACTTCTAGCATTGGAGCATTTACAACTTCTGGAAGTAAGTTATTCTAATGGTCAGGAAATTTCTCCTTAGTTCTAGGTTGCTTCTCTCCTTGATTGGATTCCACCCATTGCTTCTTGTCCTGCCCTCAGGTGCTTTGGAGAATAGCTTGACTCTCTCTTATTTGTGGCAGCCCCTGAGATATTGGAACACTGCTATCATGCCTCTCCTAATCCTTCTTTTAATTAGACTAGACATACCAAGTTCCTGCAACCCATTCTTCATATGTTTTAGCCTCCAGTCCCCTAATCATCTTTGTTGCTCTTCTCCGCACTCTTTCTAAAGTCTCAACATCTTTTCTACATCATGGTGACCAAAACTGAATGCAGTATTACAAGTATGGCCTTACCAAGGCATTATAAAGTGGTATTAACACTTCACGTGATCTTGTTTCTATCTCTCTGTTTATGCAGCCTAGAACCGTGTTGGCTTTTTTGGAAGCTGCTACACACTGCTGGCTCATATTTAAATGGTTGTCCATTAGGACTCTGAGATCCCTCTCACAGTTACTACTATTGAGCCAAGTGCCATCTGTACTATTTCTGTGCATTTGGTTTTTCTTGCCTAAATGTAGAAACTTACTTTTTTCATCATTGAATTTCATTTTGTTAGATAGGCCCAATGTTCAAATCTGTCAAGATCCTTCTGTATATTAAGCCTATATCTGGAGTGTTGGCTATTCCTGCCAGCTTGGTGTCATTTGCAAATTTGATGAGTTCTCCATCTATCACTTTGTCCAAGTCATTAATGAAGATGTTGAAGAGTACTGGGCCTAAAACAGTGCCTTGGGGTACTTCACTGCATACTTCCCTCCATGTAGATACAGTTCCATTGAGGACTACATGTTGAGTGTGGTTGGTCAGCCATTTACGAATCCATTTGGTGGTGATACTGTCTAACCCACATTTTTCTATTTTATCTAGTAGTAGGTTATGGTCTACTTTATCAAATGTCTTACTGAAGTCCAGGTAAATTATATCCACAGCATTCCTCTGTTCAACTAATTTTGTCACTTTGTCAAAGAATGCAATAAGGTTAGTCTGACATGATCTATTTCAACATGTTGGCTTTTGGTTATTACTTTGTTTGCTTCTAGGTGTTTGCTGATTCATTGCTATATTATCTTTTCCAGAATCTTCCCTGATATTGAAGTCAGGCTGATAGGTCTGTAATTTCCTGGATCTTTTTTTGTTTGTTTGTTTTTTGGAGATGGGAACTGCATCAGTTCTTTTCCAGTCCTCTGGCAGTTCCCCAGTGCTCCAGGATCTTTGAAAGATATAGTTCAGTGGTTCTGAGATTTCGTCTGCTTCAGAACCATGGTGTGTAATCCAACCTGATGATTTGAACTTGTCCAGGGTAGACAGGTGTTCACTTACCATTTTCTTCTCTATTAATATTGACCCAAATGCATTTCAAGATATTTTTCAACATTGCTGTGCTCTATTTCTGTAGAGGTGTAGTTATTTCTTATATAAAGTGCAACTCCACCTCCTCTTTTATTTGGTCTATTTCTTTTAAATAATTTAAATACCTCAATGGCAATGGAATTGTTCAATGGAAAAGTAAAATAGTAAAGGAGGAAGGAAAACACACATATCTGAAATGATGAATAGGTTATTTATCAGCCTTTTCATGCTTTATTGAAGACTGGGGAATTTCTTTTTCCTGTGCACAACTATAGGAAAAAAAGCAAACTTATTGGAAAACCTAGCTGGAGACTATTAATAGTGAAAGAATCAGAACTAACAATGGGTGGAGCCATAACTTATTTTAAGACTCCAACCCTGTAATGATAAAAGTAAATCTTATTGATTGCATTGACTAGCCTCCAGATAATGAAACAGAGCAACACTGATACTTATTCATTTACACTTTATGAGTGGGAAACATAACAGAACAAACAAAGATCAAAAATATTTTGGAAAATATTTGCATGAATCCTGCGTTTCACTCTTCATCCCTGCCAGTTAATTTTCTATTTCTTTTTTTAAAGTAAAAAGATGATATAAAACAAACCAATTTCAGCAAGAAGATTAGCAAGCACCAAGGAAGATGTGTACAGGTTCACTGGTATTTGGGAACTACAGAGACAGACCTCATTAGTAAGCACAAACAGACAGCCTTTTCCTTCACCAATGAACCTAATTCTTTTTCAAAACTGGGAATTTTGACTTCAAGAGGAGCAGATATCACTAGCAGTGATATTTACCATGACCATTTTAAGCAGGTCATGTGTTCAGACTTTTAGTACCCCATCTTTCTCTCATGGGTGAGTCTCAACGCATTAGTTCCTGATTTAATCAAACTATAGTTTAGCATTGATATAGTTCAAGCCATAGTTCAGACTATAGTTCTGCTGCCCTTTAAATCTAGATGAGATTAAAGTTCCTAGAACTGCTAGCAGGAAATCCACAGAGTCACAACCCAAAGCTTCTTAAAGCTGGGATGGAAATGGCAGCCTTTAAGCTTCCACATCATTGCTTGACCGGCTCCCATAATCAAAAGTCTGAGTCATACAATGTTTTGCTTTATTTTATTCAGAAATGCACAGCTTCAATTTAATTGCCTGAGTCCAATTCTAATATCAAAAGGCTTTGAAAAATAATACATCTCCCAATCTACTTTTACCGATCAGGTCTAATTTATTGATATTGTCTCCATGTGTTGATTTTTTTAAAAAAAGCCAAAGTGTCCTAACAATGCATCTTTCCTTCAGAAAATCACAAACAAAAATCATGAGAAAAAATGCACAGAAATAGAATTCATACTCTGCAATGAAGATGAATTTCTCTATTTCTCAGGGGGGAAAAGTTTGAATTCAAGAAACTTTAAAACTTGCACAGGAATATTTCATTTGATCTTCCAAGGACAAGATGAAGGAAGCAGTGATTCATGTTCCTTTACAAAGATAGGTGTAAGAAAGCAACAACTTTAATTCCCCTTGAAAATACCCAGAGATCATCATGAAACCATTCATGTTATTTTGATTTCATTAAGACAATACAGAATAATTGAATGGCTCTTTGCTTAGCTTCTTATCCAGTTTCCTTTTCGAATGATGGCTTACATCTTTAAAATCTGCAGAAGATTTTGTAACTTAAAAGAGCCTTCAAAAGCATATAGGTCATGTTCCTTAATTGTTCAGTGAAATACTGTACATACTTTTTTTCAACCAAAGTGATTCACATTTCCTGCTAAAAAAGTAATTCAGTGTATATATCAAATAAATATTCTATTAATCCATGAGATACTAAACTGTAGAAAGAGGGGTAGGGAGCAGTTAAGGAGAGGCTGGGACACTTGAGAAGGGAATATGAAAGCCTCTAAGTATACAAATATTGGAGAAAGCAAATAAAAAGCATAGGAACTAATTTAGAAGAACTATCTCTAAAAAAAAAGAAAAAGAAAAGCAGATCCAATTAAACCAATCCAAATCACAGCTACCAGCCAAGCTAACCTTTTCTGAAGAAACAGAAAGGAAAGAAATAGAATGATCAATTAGCAATAGCAACAGCACTTAGACTTATATATTACTTCACAACCCTCTCTAAGCGGTTTACAGAGTCAGCATATTGCCCCCAACAATCTGGGTCCTCATTTTACCTACCTCAGAAGGATAGAAGACTGAGTCAACCTTGAACATATTGTGATTTGAACTGCCAAATTGCAGGCAGCCAGTAGTCAGCAGAAGTAACTTGCAGTACTGCATTCTAACCACTGCGCCACCACGGCTCTTAGGTCTCCTAATGGCCATAACTTGGATTGAAGGGCCATTTAGCCCTATAACCAACCTATCTGGACTGGATTTTCTGAAGTTGGCTTAAGAAACAGCCATGAGTAATATGGAGAAAACAATTTAGTTAGGCCATAGCATAGAATTGCACCAAGTAGGGAGACTATGTGAATCATACTGATAATCAAGCTGAAGCCAAATGATTTTTGTGTTTTTGGAATGGGGGAAAGACAAAGGAAAGACAAAATTTTTGTTATCTCTGAATGTCAAGTGAAATTGTTTTTAATATAATAAGAAAGAGTATTAACTAGAGGCAAAAGTTAAAACACAAACAATAATTATTTTAACCTTTTTATTCTGCCCAGTTTTTAACACCTTCCCCCCTCCTTCTCTCCTCTCCTTTCCATAGCTGCCCATCTTATACCAAATTACTTTGAGTAGATATATATGAGATATAAGCTTTCATACAGGAACTTCTTGCTTAAATTATTTTATTTGATCTTTTCTGAGTTTTGTTGAGGGATTAGACTTATTTTTTCTTCTTCCCAAGAGTCTCTTCAGGTAATATTTTTACGGTGGGAAAGATCTGACACTGATTTTTATAGCATTAAAATAACCAGATTATAAGATGATAATACAGAAATGGATCTAAATATAATGTTTATCAATGAAATCAGCCAGGCTTAATTTAATCATCCTTTCCGAAATTTCAGTGCTGTAAAATAAAAACATTTATGAATAGAAATTGAACAAAATTGTATAGAAAATGGAAAAGCAATAAGATACTACAGTATTGTTCAGTACTATATATTAGAACTGATGGGGAAGGAGAGGGGGTTAAGTGGATTGATGGCAGTGCATTAACCCCTTGTTGTGTTTTATTTATTGTATTTTTCAGGATGTGATTTTTTTTTTCAGGGGGGGAGGCATGTCAGCTTTAGAAGCCATATTAGTGCCAGAAGCTTCCACGTTGCCACATTCTTGAGCGGGGGGTGGGGGGAATTCATGGAGTGTATGTGGTTAGACATAATAGCATTCTTCTTTAAAGTCAAGGTCATGTTATTCCTGCCCCTGGCTGAGGAGGAGTAGAGGGGATTTCTTAAATTGGAATGTATGGGGATTGGGGCATGTGATGGAATGATGGGTGCAGGGGATGGATTTGTAATGGAGAAAAACCCAGAACTTTCAGATTTGGGTTTTCCCAGATGTGCCAATATAACTACTTTAATAAAAGGAAACTTTGAGAAAATGCCTGTCTCAGAGTTTTTAATTGGAGTTGGGTTTTTCTGGAACCCTGACATAGTGTACTATACACTCACCAGGGTGTATATCTCACGAGCATGTGAGATCATCCACAGGAAGGGTTCCCCCAAAATAGTCAAGATGGTAGTCATGACTGAGTACTAAAACCCTGCTCCTTCTGTACCTGCGATGACATCCCACACATATACAAAAGAATAGGATTTCAATTGTGTAGTTGCAACAGAGATTTCTTTTTGATGCCTCCCTTCAAGAGACGAAGAGATGAAAGCATGGTATATTTATATTTTAAAGTTGAGAATATGTATTTGCTTTTTTTGTTACAAAATGATATGGGTTTGCTTTGTTTTGACATAGTGAACACTGTGTAGAAAATAAAACTAAGTGGGGAGGATTGGAGGTTACTTCCGCTTGTGTCTGAATAATGGAAACCAGGTTATATATGCATGCATATATGTATGTATTATTTATTTTACTTTTACCTTATTATTTTATCTTTACTTTTAAAGATCACTGAAAATCATCAGTTGTCATGTTCCATTTTCTCCTTTTAAATAAAACAACAAACTGCTGAGAAAGAATACACAAAAAAACAACAGGCCTGGTCCTTGTTGCAGGAAATAATGTCATAAATGGTATATTGCAAATATTAAGTGTCAGCAAGAATGCATTCTTCATCAAATTATCTTTTATTTTATGGGAGATACAGCCTTCCTCACAAGTCTGCATAAAACATTTACAATGTCTTTGCCATTTCTCGCTGTACTGTTGCATTTGGGAAAGATGCAAGTGACAAGTGAATTGAGACTTATAAATAAAAGATTATGGACATTACGGTAACTTTAGGAGCCTGACTAGCTTTTGTGTGCTGGTAAAGGCACTTGACCACTGGCAATTCTTACAGGCATTTGGCTTCTCAGACAGACATGCCTTTGGGATGCTGTGTCTACAGGAGTCGTCTCGAAAAATATCTCTGATGCTTTCCGATGCTGGAAATTCAGTAATGCATCGTCTCTGAAGCTATTGTCAATGTCTTATGAGAAAACTCCTTTCAAAATGACAAAAATGGAAATCAATAAATTTTGTGTGCTAATCTGAAATCTAGCTTCATGTAGTAGAAAAATATTCCCAATGAATCTTCAAGAAAAATAATTATCTTAGTTTTCTGGGACTGTATGTTTGAAGGAATTCTTCAGAAAGCAAATGCTAACCCCCTACTTCAATAGCTTCTTTTTCTGCTGGCAGTTCATCTTCCTTGTTACACAAGAGATGCCCATCTGAACTGAAGTTGAATGCAAATGGATAAATCCATCATATATGTATCTTTTTGCCTCAGTGATGGTAACCCTGATTGATCATATTTATGGTCTGATTGGAAAAAATTGGTACAGATACTGTATATTTGTCTCTATATGGAAGTCCTGCAGATTGAAATTAAGGTTATATAGTGGTGAGGCAGTATCCACATGAAAATGTAACGTGACATGGGCCTGTTTATTTTATAATTTGGAAATAATTCTATATCCAAAATCTGAGGATAACTCATAGCTTTCCTTCATCAATTGGACACTGCTTAATGCAATAGCCCACATTTGTAGTCAATATACCTCCATTATCCTATAATAGTATGATTTTTACAATCCTCGGAAGGACACCTGTCAATTATAACTTACTTTTTAAAACGCATGGATCTGTAATGCTAAAAGATACATATTATTTGAGCGTAATATATGATTCCCATTGATGAAGAATACTGCCGATACTTGCCTTTTAATATATAAAAGAAAAAGATACAGGGAACATCCATCCTTTCCCCAAAGCCAAGAAGATAAACTCATTAATATTTTAAAGAAGCTCACAAAGTACCAAAAGGAATACAAACACTTTTTTCTTTAGGACCGTAGATGTGTTCCAATTCCCAGCAGACATTCTATGAGAAATAGTTGTCGCCATGATGAGACTGAAAGAACATCAGTATAAGTTGAAGACAATCACCAGTCCACAGGGTTCATTTGCTAGGATATTATCATCAACTGCTGGTCCTGTACAGTGGTCTGAAACTGGCAAAGATAAAATAGCATGGGTTTCATTCTGGTACATCCTTGAAAGCTGGAGAGGTAAAATTCAAAAAGGTCAGTCTGGAAACTTCAATCGTGTAGACATAATTTCTGTCTTTTTGACCTGTTCCTGCAGATTCCCCGACTTGATTAATTCAATGAGGAAATGCAGAATTCCATATCAGGAAATACTCTTGTGCTTAATGGATTTTCCACCACATATTCTATTTAATGAAACTTTATGAGAGACACACCTCATTTAAAAATGTGTATTTTTTTAAAAGTGAGATTTTGACCTTCTGAAATAACTGACAGAAATGACTGAAATAATTATGTTAATAGCCTTTCAAAGTGTTTTTTTTCCCCCAAAAGTTATCCATTTCTCCATTATGCTGTACTAACCTTTCCCCCAGTTATAATATACTAGTATATTGGGCTTCATCCTCATAAGTAGTGTGGTTCTTGAGAACATGAAGGAAAGAAAAGGACAAGAGATCTCAATGTAGAAGCATGAATATTTTATAAGTATCTCCATAATATGTTAGATAATATTCAAACCACAGGTACAGTTGGTATCCATCCGTCTCATTTCATCCCAAGGGAGATACAATACAGTATGTCAAAGCAGCAAATGGAAATTGGTTCCATGCAATAGCAGTTCATTACAGCATACTGTTCTCTCACTTACAGCATCTAATTTGTCAGAGAAAGTACACACTGTGAAAGCTGTACATGGGTATTTGATGTACTCATGCATAGGTGCACTTGTATTTTTTCAATTTTTACGAGTGGGTTTTTTTTAGAAAATAAATGCTGCAGATGAAAATGAAATGTCTATGGAGATTCTCAGTCAACAAGGTCATGGTTGTCCCAAAGGTGTTTTTTCAAGAGGCAACTGGACTTTCTGGTTCTGCATTTAAAAGACACAGGACACTCGTTTGAAGACAGCAAAGTCCACATTTTGGACAGAGAAGACCTCTGGTTTGAAAGAGGGGTTAAAGAGATCATCTATGTCAAAATTGAACAGCCCTTTCTCAACAGAGGGGGAGAGATACAACATCATCTATCTCCAATCTATAACACCATCTTTTCAACAGTTCCAAGAAGGCTCTATACCCATTTTCACCACTCAGGTGACTCTGATGACACAGATAAACCTCCAGGTGACCTTAATGACTCACAAAAAGAATGCAAACGACCAGCTGTCTGTAAGGAGTATAAATCCTTCATTCCTCACCATCCAGTCAGAGCTGAAGAAGCTTCTTGGAGGTGAAGTGAAATGTCTTCAAAGTAAAACCAGAAAG
The DNA here is from genome assembly GCA_023653725.1 of Bungarus multicinctus. Taxonomy (NCBI): domain Eukaryota; kingdom Metazoa; phylum Chordata; class Lepidosauria; order Squamata; family Elapidae; genus Bungarus; species Bungarus multicinctus. The sequence goes on from CM042836.1 coordinate 108,822,795, forward strand.
TCCAGTTGCCTCTTGAAAAAGCACCTTTGGGACATGAAAATGAAATGCAAATATATTCTGTGTAGCACTAATCCATTCCTTACCATGGTAATGTCATAACCAGATTATTGAATAGAAATATATGTTATACCATGAGATATCTGCTCCAGAGGAGGTATTCTGATCAATTCTGGAGAATCGGTAGCAGAAATTTTAAGTAGTTCGGAGAACCGGTAGCGGAAATTTTGAGTAGTTTGGAATACCACCTCTGACTGGCCCTTCCCCCATCTATTTTCTGCCTCCCGAGTCTCAGCTGATTGGCTGCATCTTCTTTTGTTGCCCTGCACAGGAGAGAGGAACTGGAAAGCATGTTAGTGGGGTGGGAAGAGAATGGGGATTTTGTAGTATCCTTTCCCTGGAGTGGGGTGGGAATGGAGATTTTACAGTATCCTTCCCTATCACGCCCACCAAGCCATGACCACAGAACCTGTAGTAAAAAAAATTGAATCCCACCACTGATCTGCTCCCACCTGAACCTTCTGAGTTTTATCTAAAAATTACACTACAAAGAAGAGCTTAGATATCGATCAAGAATGAGCGGGGCAACTTCAGGTTCTATCTGCCTCCCAACTGCTTTCCATCCAGAGGGATATAGATTTTGGGAGTGGCAGCTCTAGCCTCCCAGAAGTTCTGAACTTAGGCAAGGTGGTATGTGTGTATCCAGTTTTCATGGAGTGCATCACACAGCCGATTACAAAGCAAAGTGATGTAGCCATTCTGCTGATTAGAAGAGGGGCGCTACTTGGTGCAGTCACTTCAAATCGGTGCTTGGCTTTGGATCTCTGACAAAGAACTCTTTCTATGATTTGCACTGCCTTACAAAGATAGGTCAAAAGGTTGAGATCTTATGATCAGCAAGTATGATATTGCCTACCTTACCAAGAAGCTATTTTGTAGTGCCAATAGCTAAAAGACTATGTTTAAACATACTGTATACCTGGATAGGGTGGTAGCTGTACATTTCTTATACTCTCCTTAGTTAACAAAACTAACCTCTAAAACCCCAACTCAATACTGATTTTATTATGCAGGCCAAGGGTGTATTGATGTACTAGGTGTGACTCAGGATTTCATGGTCAACTGTAAACTTGCTTTTGACGATTTTGTAGTGAGCAAGATGTCAAAACCTTTGCTATTACTTTAGACTGAGACTCATCATCACTCCACAATAGGGTTTTCACAAGGATCATGGATCATGATTGTCAGCTAAAGAGAGTTTAAGTGAACTCTTGTCATTTCATCTAACAATTCTGCTGAGTCTCTAGCAAGGAACAAGAGCTCAAACATTTAGCACAATAGCTTTTAGGCTCTTCTTATTACTTTACCATTGGTTTATTGTTTTTTTAGGCAAAGTAGACTCAGAGATAATAGCTAAGCTATTATCTCAGGGCAAATGAAGCATGAATAACCAAACTATGTATTATGACCTTCACTACCATTTCACCCGCCATCATCCCATTGTACTGGGGGTGGGGGTGGGGGACTTTTCCAGATGAAAAAGAAAACCCTTATTAAAGGTAGTCCTCAACTTATGTTCACAATTGAGCCCAACATTTCTGTTCCTAAGTGAGATAGTTGTTAAATGAATTTTGCTCCATTTTATGACTTTCCTTGCCACAGTTGCTAAGTGAATCCCTGCAGTTGATAAGTTAGTCACACAGTTGTTAAGGGAATCTGGCTTCCCTATTGATTTTGCTGGTCAGAAGGTCACAAAAGGAAACCACATGACCCCAGGAAACTGCAACCATCATAAATGTGAGTCAATTGAAAAGCATCTGAATTTTGATCACACGATCATGAGGATACTGCAATGGTCATAAGTGTGAAAAATTGTCATGTCCCTTTTTTTAGTGCTGTTGTAATTTTGAAGGGTCCCTAAGTGAACTATTGTAAGTTGAGGACTACCATCATATTGGTAGGTTTTCTAAAATGGATTCTGCCATATACACAGAAGCTATAAAAGTAACTTCCTTGCCAATAATTTTATTAGATGCCGGACTGGAAAAATGTTAAATTAAAAAAAAAAAATTGAAAGGACGTCCTAAGCATTCTTATTACAATGGCCATTCAGGCTTTTGACAATTTAATTTATATCACAGGTAGTCCTCAACTTACTAATACAATTGACCCCAAAATTTAAGTTGCTAATGAGAAATTAGTTATGTGAGTTTTGCCCCTTTTTATGATTTTTCTTGCCATCTTTGCTTGGCAGGAGGTTGCAAAAGGGGATCATGTGACCCTTAGTTGTCATTTCAATTTTGATCATGTGACCATGGAGACACTGCAATGGTTGTAAGTATGAAAAACAGTCGTAAATCCCATTTTTTCAGTTCTTTTATAACTTTGAACAGTCACTAAGCGAACTGTTGTAAGTTGAGGACTATCTGTATTCATTCCTTTATGGTTCTGACACTATTGTTTCTCTATTTGTAATGAAAGGACTGGTGTCACTAGGATTCAAGGGATCTACTAATGCAAAAATTTAAATAAGGTGTTTCTAGCTAAATATTCTCATTTTGCTTAATTAACTACATGTATTTACATACAAACTTCAACAATGCTATAGCAGATATTACTGTGATGCTTATTATTGAAAGTATATAAACAAATAGAACACCCAATATTGTGGGAAGTAGACTTGAACAGGAATGTAACCAAAAATAACGGAGATATTCCTTCATATCTTAGAACATTTGCATAATCTTTAGAGGGGATAAAACAGGAAAGATCATCTATAAAGCATGGCAATCAAGTCTGTATATTGCTATTAATCCTTGAAAAATAGTTCAAAGGAAAACAAAACATGATCTGGAGGTTGTTGGTAAATAAGTATTTTATTCCTTTACTATCTAATTCAGGATGGCGCGGTAATTCAATGATTAAGATAAGCTGAACTTATTGACTGGAAAGCTGATAGATCAGGTTCGAGACCCAAGCATCATGCAACGGAGTGAGCTCTCACCCTCACCCCAGCTCCTACCAACCTAACTGTTCAAAAGCATGCAAATGTGACCAGATACCTAGGTACCACTTTGGTGGGAAATATCTTCAGACAGCGGTAGCTCAGTGGCCTTGAAACAAAGATGAGCACCATCCCTTACAGACGGCAAAGACTAGCAGAGTAAAATCTGCAGAGACTCTTTTATCTTTACTATTTAATTCACACCAGTGTCATTTAAAATATATGAAGGAAGGAAGGTACATGGGTGATCAGTTATAGGTGCTGAAGCAGATACATTTGGAAATACAGTAATAGCAATACATTGGAAATCGAAGTAAGCAATAGCTACTGATACCCTACTGGGAATTCTGTAAATATTGCTAGTGATTCTTAGGATGAATGAGTAAAACTCCAGCTGACTTTAGAGGAAAAGAAGTGTGGAAATGAAAGCCTTATTTGTACAAATGGGGATATTACCTGCTATTTGAATGAAGAAACTATTGCTAGTGAGAAAACAATATGCATCATGTCTGTGGCCAAAATGAAAAGCTATTTTTGGCAGTAAATACCTAAAAAGGCCTGACAAAGAATATAATTTGATAATTGATGACAGCTTGCATAACCTAGGTCAATCCAGTGACGATGAGCTTCCAATCTAATAGGCCATGTTCTAATTACTGAGTAACCAGATTTTTCGCTAGCAATGATGACAGGCATTTTCAGGGGTGAAAGTATCTTTTCTATAGCACGTTTCTTGGCAGCACACAAAAAACCAAGCAAAAACTATATTTGCAACATAACTAATCCCCAATTGGATCATGTCATCAGAGTACTGGATAACTAGATTCTGACTGGTTCTTCATCTAGTTGAATTTGTAATTGGTCTGATTTGAAGAAATTCCAAAGAAATTAGTTTCTGATTGGACTTTCTTTGAAATACCCTGCTATATTTTCCCCCTTTTCTTTCAAGTGAGACTGCAGAAGATTCTAATAGGGTTTGTTAATTATTGTATAATATTAGAAGGAAATAGCTACTAGCATTTAGGAACAATGGATTGCTAGTTTGTATGAGTCTCAGCAAAACCAAAATTAATAGTTTTTCCTTCAATAAGAGAGCAAGAAAAAGATCAAACTAATTAACATTTAGTATTTGTTTGTTCATGAGATATATTTCTTGGGCCAATTATTTTTTATTTGCTTTTGATCCTCATTCTTTTTTTTCAATTTTGGAAAATATGGATGTTACATTTTAGTTAATTGTGTTTATATCCTGTATGCTATTGTCATTTTTCTCTTAAATATTTGATACAATAAAATTATTTGAAAGTGGTATGTGAGAAGAAGGCATCTTCTGCTGTCTATAAAGTCTTATATTGGGGTGGCAGTGCCACCTGTAATCAAAACTCTGGGCATGTAAGCTATAAAAGTCAAAATTGACATCTTAAACTGCCCTGAAAAAATTGCCCAACAATGCAGCCATTGGACAGATAATCAATAAAAATGTCATCTATCTAGGAGTGGAACCAGGAAACTGGGTTTATTCCCCTTCTTCTCCTTCCTTTGGACAACTGATTGGCAATTTTGTTGAACTGATTGAAGTTTTGACATTACAATATTTCCTGGAATAAAGACCAGATTGGACTCCAGCTTTTTTAGCTGAGCTACTTTTGAAAAGAAAGTCATATCCTGTATTCCACATAATTTATGACAATATGAAAAATGTCTGATTTAATAAAACATAAAAGAACATAGAGCAGCTGTGGTAACTAAGACCTGAATGAGAAATGGAAAACCTGATTAGAAATAGCCATACTTTCTTGGATTCGGCCATATAAAATTCTCTGAAGATCCCCTTACTTTTTCTTGATTTAGATGGGCATTTGCTTCCTGTCCGTGTGTTTTTTCCCTCTGAGGCCAGGAACATTTCTAGAGTTGGATTCTTTGGACATCAACAGCTCATAATAAGAAAATATTTATTGCCTGAGATAATTTCTTTTTGTCCTTGAATGATATAAATCATCCCGATAAGCAACACATAACAACACTGATACTTCCAGTATTTTATCTTTCAAGTTATGAGAAATATCCCGGCAATTCATATCATATTTCTGTCTGTGGGTTTGCCTTTGAAAACTAAAAGGAAAGGAATGAAAAAGATACTTGCCACAGCCCTCTAAGGTTTTCACATAGTTGGTTTCCAGCTGAGAGGTGCTTAAACTGGTTGGTAGGAAGTTCTCTTTTTGACTAAGTTTCTAAAGGCTTTTTTTTTTTTTTGCCCAATACTCCCCATGGGTTCTAGTTCAGTGACTCTCTGAGCACATAAACACCAAGGTCGATTACCAGATTTAATCTGTCAGGTGCAAACAGCTGTTAGATCCATCTGTGGGACATTTTGAAAGGATACAGACATTTAAAAAAAAAAAATAGAATCAAGCCTAATGTTTTCTCAGTGAAACTCTCGTGTTCTCTCAAAACATGAAAACCATACAGTTAAAAATGCAAACTACCTGCTGTGTGGAAAATGTTTTGCATTCAGATAAATAATGAGATTTCAGTCTAAACAGATGCATGTCATAAAGTCAGACATTTGGATATCACTATTAATTATGTGGCCTGGCTTCTATGACTTGCCACTGTTTTTTTAATCAGCTGTAATGTTTCCCAAACAATGCAATAATATCTGCTACAATAGCCCTCAATTTACACCACTCAACCACATTAGCGATCATTTAAAAAAGTTACAACAGCCCCGAGAACAGTGACTTATGACTGGTCTCACACTTACAACTGTCACAGCATCCTCATAGTCACATGATCAAAATTCAGGCACTTAGCAACTTGTATGTATGGTTACAGTGTCCCAGAATCATGCGATCATCATCTAGGACCTTCCCAGCCAGCTTCCAGCAAGCAAAGTCAATGGGGGAAGCTGTTTAACAACCATGTGATTCACTTAACAATTGCAATAATTCATTTAACAACCATGGCAAAAAAATCATAAAAATCAGATGGGCTTCACTTAACAACCACCTTGCTTAGCAGTGGAAATTCTGGTACCAATTGCAAGTCAAAGACTATTTGTCCTATACATATTGCAGAAATTCTCATTTGTCATCTGTACCATCATTTCAGTGCAACAGAAAGAACCCCTCCCTGGTTCTTTTACTGAGTGAATATTCTGTTTTTTAGACTTTACCATTAACTTGAGTGGCTACTTAGCATTGATTTAGAACAGGGGTGTCAAACTCGATTTCATTGTGGGCTGCATCAGGCTTGTGTTTGACCTCGGGGGTGGGGCATGGCCAGGCTGGGCATGGCCAGCTCAACATCACTCATTCAAGGGGCACCTATGGTGACCCAAGCAAATCTGATAGCAAAAACAGGCTCCCGAGCTCCATTTTCAGCTGTGATGGTTTCCTGCAACCCTCTGCCAGTGAAAATGGAGCTCCCTTTTCTCTGGCAGAGGCACTGTGGGCCAGTCCTTCACTATTTCCAGGGCAGCCTCGCAGGCCAGATTTACGCATCCCACAGGCTAGATCTGGCCCATGATCCATGAGTTTGACACCCCTGATTTAGAACCTGAATTCAGTGAATACATATTTACTGGACCACTTCCATTTCAGGTAGCCAAAAATAGTGAAGGTTAACAAGTACCAAAGATTTTGTACTACGGTACCAAAGCCTGAAATGTATGCAAAACCTATAACAGCTGTAGGAGAAAAGCCAATTGTTCAAAGAAGCACATTATGCTACATAAGAGCAGAGCAGATTCCTTTTACTTCAATATCAGCAACCATTCCACTGATATAATCTGTGTTTGTAATGGCATATTCCCCACAATTAAAGTAATGGGAGACTCCTAGCTTGTTCAGCTCTATTACAGTATGTTACACTTCCTGATTGCAATATAAGACTTCACTTTACAGCCTATTTATGCAAATATATTGTTCTCTTGGGGGTACTTATCTTTGGGACTTCCACTATATAGTGTCTTTTACAGTAGCAAGTAATGACATTATAGAAAAGCTACCTGGGTATTTTCAATGCATATAATAATATACCATTGTGCTCCCAAACAGGTGGGAAGACCGGTTTTAGTCTCAGCAGGCCCTAGGAAAAGTTTAGCAGACGATGGCAACCTGCCCATACCCTACTAGGAGCAAACTGCCAACTATGCTTCCTCTTTGAAATGTAATTATCATTTGAAATATATAGCAGATAAACACTTGCTAAAATCTTTCTCCTACTACCTCCAGAAAACTGAGACTGGAATGGCCCCTTGAGACTCTTCCAAATGGGCAGAATGACCTGATGAAGAAAGGAATTTTTGAAAACAGAGTGCCAAGTGTTACATTTCAAATGGAGGTACAAATAGCTGAATGGATAGCTGGACTAGATCTAATCAGGTTCCTGCCATTCCTATTACTGAAGGCAACCTTCTCTGCAAAATAAACTCACACCGGATTTTCCCTTCAGGCTAAACTTCCTAATTTCTATCTCAGCTAAACCTCGCATCATCATCTGTCTTCAAGCAACACAAATAAAATCGTTCTTATCATTAGACTAGAGAAACCCAATTCCTGCAACTGCTCCTCACATGTTTTAGCTTCCAACCTTCTACGATAGGTCTGTTGGAACTTCAAATGATATCTATCAATTGGTCATAATTTGAGAATACGTGTACACTGTTTTTCCCACTCGGTTTGACAGTTTCTGAATCTTATTTATCCCCATCATACAACAGAATTTGTCCTGAATAAGATAATTTTGTTCAAACTAAAATATGACTGTTATTTTAGAAAGACATGCACTATCAGATGAACTTCTGATTTTATTTTGTTAAAGAGCCCATTAACTAAACATTAAGTCATCTATATATTCAACTTTCATTTACAGAAAGATTACAGCTCTGAAAGATCAATAACATTCTCTGTCAGAAGGATCGTTGCTGTTCGTTATTGTTGGCTTGCTTTCCACAAGTTTTCCCTCTGTTCTCTCATCTGTCTTCAAGCAACACAAATAAAAAGAGGACCTAATGTTTATATTCTTCAATCCCTCACCCCTTCATCCTGAGGGGAGGAAGGCAGCTTAGCCCTATGCAGACAATGTAGAGAGTGGAGCAGATGTCCCAAACAGCTGACAGGACGTGCATATTTTTAAACAGTAACAATGGAAGGACAAGGGGAACAGAATTTATCCCAGCAACAAGTCTGCTCAAGCAGCGAGTTCAAGGAGTTAACAGCAAAACTGCTGCATATATTTAAACCTTGTGCTCAGGGTCATGTAAACATTCATTTCCCAGATATTCAGCTATGAATGTAGAAACTGGATCACCCTGCTGGGTCTTCCTCTGTAAGGTTTACCATTATCCTGCAACAATGCTGCACATTGTATTCGGCAGAAAGAACATAAAGAAAAAGGAGGCAACCTCTTTATGAAAAGTCAGCAGATCCAGTCAGTGGAAGCTGAAGTCTAAGAGCTGAGTGGCCAATCCTCTGTTGAAAGCATCTTTCTTTCTTTCTTTCTTTCTTTCTTTCTTTCTTTCTTTCTTTCTTTCTTTCTTTCTTTCTTTCTTTCTTTCTTTCTTTCTTTCTTTCTTTTTTGCTTTCCATCCTAACAAGATGTTTGGTGGTGGTGTTTTTTTTTTTAAAGAAAACACAAAAGCAAGGATCATGTGTTCCCTTTGGAAGACTCAAAATGCCATTGCCTGCTGCTCTTTCTTCTCTTCTCTTCTCCTCCAAAATAATGTAGACCTTCAAGAGATTGAATGTCACCGAGCAGAGGGAGCAGTCGCATCTGACATGAATTTCGGGGGGAAAGGACCTTCTTAAAATGAATGGCCATGAGGGTTTCATGTAATTGCTTGCACATTCACCTCTATCTTTTTCATCTGATGGAAGAAGAAGAAGAAAGCAAAAGGCAATGGGAAAAGTGAGGCTTAAAATTCTAATCCTTTCATTCTTGTCCCAAAGAAAGATATTATTATCAGACCTTCAATCCATCAATGGTTTTAAAAAGAAATTGGACAGCCATTGGAATGGTGTAGGGTCTCCTGCTTGAGCAAGGAGTCCCTTCTAACCTCTATTAGTGTGTGTTCTGTAAGTTGCATTCTTGCCATAGGAAACACAATGGACCTCTGGAAGAGTAAGGTGTGTGTGTGTGTGTGTGTGTGTGTGTTGTACTTCTCCCTCCCATAGTCAGGCTGAAGCAGCAGGTGCAAAGTCATCACAGCTCTATTAGCTCACCCCTGGCAATAAAGATGTGTTGTTGTCATCAAATTGTATGTCAACTCATTACTGAGGAAGAGACTTGTTTGAGGCTTTGACCTTTTCTTGAGGCAGGCCTCATGCTCTTACCAGGTTTCCTTTAGAAAGGACCTGTGGGGGGAAAAACAAAGGAAAAAGAAAGGAAAAAAAATGAAATGAAGACATCAAACACTCAACTGGATTCCAACCACATTCCACTCTTCTGTCCTCACAGACTGGACCTGAAAAGCTTGTCTCCTCTTATTTCAGCTTTGACAAAAGCTGAACAATGGTGTGGCTGTTGGGAAGACCCTTTTTCTTCCCTTTTAAGAGCTATATGCATTATCTCAGGAATCTCCATTCATATTAAGATAATACACAGTCACTCTTCCCTTGTTTAGATTACAGCTCAACCTATCTCGGACCTCCTCTCATTTTCTTTTCTTCCTGGATAATCCAGGGCTTTACTTACTGGGCTACCCCAGAACTAAAGCATCTAAAGAGAAAGATAATTGCGGTAAAACTAATGCCGCAAAGCTCTAGGCACAGATGTTTTCCTCTTAGCCCCAGAACCTATAATGCATTTTTGATTGACTTTCCCTGAATGCTGTCTGTGATTAGCACTGTGGTGGATCCAGAGGGAGAAGAAGTCTTTATCAAAAGTACCATTCATTTTATCCAAAAGGAAGGCAGGCATTCACTTTTTCATTGTCTTCTTTGCTTTTTAACTAGCTAGCTAACTAACCAAATAACTAACCAGATATAATCACTTTTTCATTGTCTTCTTAGCTTACTAACTAACTAATTAACTAACTACATTTAGTTAGTCAGCTAGTTAGAAAGCTGAAAAGACTAGCCTATAGTTAGTGTGTGTTTACACATACATATATGCACACACACACACACACACACACACACACACACACACCATTTTTCCTGTTGCAAAATAATATAGCCTATCCTATATTATTTAGTGAAGTCCAATGTCCAAACCTCTTATGATTCTATTTGGATTTCAGCTGTATACCAGCCAAAAAATTATAATGTAGTGGTGTGATTTCAGTACAGTTTATTTGTGATCTTCTAAGCTCTGGATAGGGGAACATTTGTAACATTGGTTCCACAATCCAAAGAGCTTGCTTGCTTGCTTGCTAACTGCTTTTCAGCCAAGGTGATTTACAACTTCAATTAGGATTTTATCATCTGGTGAATATAATACTTTTAAAAAAGCAGGAAACAGAAAACAATGATACACAGAAAAACAAACTAAGTGATAAGACATCCCCAAGCCTCTTTTTGTATGGAAACAACAACAACAACAACTTCTGGTTATTCTGGTAATACACAGATACCCTTCTTCCTGCCCTAATCACTTTCAAATAGCTTTCCAAATGTTTGGTGTGACGGAGTTGTTGGGTCTTTTTCAATGTAACCCAGAAACAAAAGGGGATTCATCAAAATCAATTGAACCACTTGCTTCATATGCAAATCTCAGCACGGATTTTTGGAAGCAGAGTGTTGTTGAAAAGATAAAAAAGGTAGGTGATTAAACAAAAGCAATTGCCATTTTAAGTGTGTTCACTTTTAAAGATAAACAAGAAAAAAGAACTTCTAAATTTAGAAGATTGTGTTCCTTATTTTAATTACTTTATGGAATTTAGTTTGTAAAATCAACACTAAAATGTTAGCACAATCAACATCACACAAGTTAGAGGAACATATTCAACATTCATTTTGCAAAGAGGAGTCACTGACCATAGCGTGCCCAGATTGCAGCTTTAAGATATTGTACAGTAGGATATTAATTTAAGGCATTTTTATTTTAGTGGAATTTACTAATGTCATCTGCTAAATGGCATAGTATGGATGTGGGATGCCAAATTGATCTAGGCAGAGCTCTTAATTGGCTAGTCACTATTTATTTAATTACACAATATATGATACAGTTATGGACTTCTGTTTCTATTTCAATTTTCTTTGGAAGTTCAACCAGCAAAGACAGTTAAAAAAGCTGGTCAATAAAAGGAAGTCTGCAAGTCCTTTGCTGCGGCATTTATATGTTATATGCAAAAATGCTAACAAGCAGGTGAAGTTATTAATCATCCTATTTATGTTCACATTTCACATCTTAAGCATTGACCTATGCAATATGCAAGAGAAAATAGATACAGTCCTACACAGGTCAATGAGATAACCAAGAATCTTTATATTAGCCCTGGTCTGATGTTATCTCCGGCATTCTCTACACCGTTTGAAAAAGAGAATTTGCTTTGGTTCCCTTTCTCAAAATCAAAGATAAATAATCATGGAACAGCAGATATGGGTGACAACTGTTGTTTGAAAGTGGCCAAGGAACATGAGTGAATGAAATCTTTCAAAATATAATCAGTTATGTGGAAACCTCCCTGGATCCCAATCTTCATTTCATTCCTCTGGAGAAGACATCATGAGGGAACTCAAACCCCTGGGATGTTTCAGATTGGGAAATGGAGGCATCTGGGGAGGCTTCAGGGCAGAAATATCTGAGGGGGTGGGGAGAAAGTAGTCTAAAAAGATGAAGGTTGTGGTTGTGAACTTGAAGCCCTTCTCCTTTTCTATATATGTTTATTTGTTTTTATTTATTTATTTATTTATTTTATTATTTATTTATTTATTTATAAGTTTGTTGGCTGCTCAGGTTACCATAGGGTGACTCTGGGTAGCTTATAGTCATTAAAATAAGTTTATACATATACATTAAATATAAATAATTTAAAACCAAACATTAAAATCTAAGGACATGTGGGGAGGGGTGGGGTGGAGTGGGGGGACATGGGATCTGTTGTGATTTGATCAGCTACCTCCCCATTGGGGCCCCAAGCCAACTGGCAGATCCTTATGAAAGAATAGGAGGGTTGGGGCCAAACTCACATTGTGGAGGGCAAGATGTTCCAGAAGGCAGGAGCGGCCCTCCTCCTGGACTCCAACAGCACAAATAATCAGCTGACAGGACCCATAGCCTCCTCTACCAGTATGAATGGGATGGGCCAATCCCAGTGGTATGAGGCAGTGCTAGCTTTTATCCCTTTCTATCCCCTTGCCCCAGGTCAGTAATAAGTCAGAAAACAAACACCCACCATCACTGCTTCACCTTTCTAATAATAACATGTTCATCCTCAGAAATGTTTGACAAGAATTCACAAAGCCTTCAGAGCAATGTAGAAAGCTAGACACCTTTTACTCCAGAAAGGACAACTGCTCAGGAAATTCAGGAGAGATTTCAGCATCAGATGAATGGAATTAATGTGGTTAAGTGTACCTGATCTAAACTTCTCCTTTAAATTACCTGCTGATCCCAGCCTAAGCTAACTTCTTCAGTGTTATTAAGCCTGGACTCCAAATCGCATAGCCAGACTCACCCGGTGTACTGGAAACTTGTATGAAGTGTTGAGCTAAATAATGAATGAACAATAATGGTTTTTTTGTTCATGGTTATTGCAGACCTTCATTTGGTTATTAAGGTAACAAGTTAAGGTGGTAGTTGTCAGAGGATCCAGACTTTTCCAGCAAAAAAAAAAAAAAAAATCTGTTTCTTTTTGGAATTAAATATTGGTTTATTATTTACAATTACATTGCAATCCTTGAAGATAATACTTTGACGTAAGTTTAATTGTTTTCAGTAATGTTTACTCTCTGGTAAGGCAATATAGGATTTAAAGCAACATCTGCTTTGGAAGCGAACATGCTGTGATGAAATTGCACCATATTTTTATTTTAAGGGAAATTTGACTAAAGATTTTCTCATCTAGATCTTATCATCCTTTGCCATGACAGAGAAGGAACAACAGGAGCCATCTATAGTATTTTGTATACACAGGGAGCTAATAGACAATAGTCAAATATGACTAAGAATAGACCAATTTTATTTACTGCCCAACATTAACATGAATTTAAAAAATATACAGCATGTTGTGATGGGGAATGCATTGATAAAGGAAATGAAAGCATTCTTCTCTCCTGGCTCTTGTGTCTTATATCAACCTGCTAGAAAATATCAAAGCCAATATGTGTGCTTGGTTTTATTGACTAACAGTGTAAGTAGTCATTCAGAGATTGTTCAATTATGACAAAACACCACTTGATCTCTAACTTGGCCCCTTTGTCTTTGATAGTAGTATTTATGTCATATTTTAGTTCTCTGTAAGGTAACAGCCTCCTCCTCCTCCTCCTCCTCCTCCTCCTTCTCCTACTGCTGTCTTGCACTATGAACTGGAGATTTGATGAGAAAGGAACACATGTCTTGACATTAAACTGAGTCAGAAACAGAGTAAACTCCTAACCCTGGTAGCTCTTAACTGCAGCCAAGTACAAGAGGTGTTTTATTTTTATAGCTAGAAGAAAGTTATCTGAAATTTCCGTGGAACTGAAAAAGAAAATGTGGACACTAAATTATTTTACATTTTAACTGGCTATGATTCTCCATTGACCGTGCATACTTATACATTTTGCTATCTGTAAAATAAAACCACGGAATGCTGAATTACTGAGTCCGGAATTACTGTTCCAGCAGCTGCCACTAAAAGCAACATTATATCTGCTTCTTTGCTATATAGGCAACATACCAGCAGTGACACCAACACATTTCAGTTTCTTGCCCTTGGTGTGTGTATGTGTGTGTGTGTGTGTGTGTTTGTGGGAGAACAAATACCTATGATTTTTACTAAAATTTAGGTGAAAGAACAGGAAGATGTACTGTGTTGATCAAAATAGCCTTTCCCCCATCTCCAGATGATTGGACTATAGGATGTCAAAGCCTGAAAATCTGGATGGTGCTAAGTGTACTGTCCAGCCAGTGTATGGGAATTGGATAGTTAGGTAGCAATTGTGAATTGTCCCCTTAAGGGAATGCATCATGGTAAATGTAGTTAAGATATCCTTGGAAATGTATGTCACGTGACTACATCTGTAATCCTAATTGGTCACTAAATTGACCCTCGATATCACTGTTCACCAATGTAGGCCTCGATGTATTTGGCCCTTGGTCCGTGTATGCCCATCGGACCAAGGGTGGTCAAGCTAACAGCAAACAATGGGCAGTACTCTTCACATGCCTCAGCATATTGAAGTAATCGAATCTGTGGATGCTCTTGCTTCATCAATGGCCTGAGAAGGTTTCAAGCCCACAGAGGCCCAGTCAAGGTATTCAGATCTGACTGTGGAATGAACTTTGTAGGCGCTTGTAAAGAACTACAGATAGAAGATGGTATTCGCCCTGACTCGCCACTTGATGGCTACCTTAAAGCCAACAAATGCACATGGATATTTAATCCTCCCCATGCATCTCACATGGGAGGAGCCTGGGAATGCATGATTGGAATAGCTTGTCGGATCCTTGATTCAATGCTGGTAAAAGCACCTAAACTGACACATGAGACTTTTATCTACCCTTATGGCAGAAGTCGTGGCCACCATAAATGGTCGACCTTTAGTTCCGGTCTCTTCAGATCCCGAGAATCTGACAATTCTCACTCCAGCTGCCTTGCTAACTCAGAAGACAGGTGATTGGCCCACACTGTTAGGAAACTTTGATTCTAGGGACTTATTTATTTATTTATTTTTATTTATTTATTTATTCCATTTATATACCGCCCTTCTCCCGAGGGACTCAGGGTGGTGAACAGCCCATCTAAAAACCCCACAAAGAATACAAAAGTTAAAAAATATTAAATTTCAATCGGCTGCTTGATAAAACTAACAAAACCCCCCCCCCCCCTTAAAACCCAATTTAGAATTAATAAAATGGAGACCAAATTAAAACCATCTCAGCCAAGGCCGGCCTGCTCAAAGAGCCAGGTCTTCAACGCGCGCCTGAAGGCCCTCAGGTCCGTGCCGGTACAGAGCTCCAGTGGCAGAGTATTCCAGAGGGCGGGGGCACCCACAGAGAAGGCCCTACTCCTCGGCGCCGCCAGACGGCACATAGCGGCCGACGGCACCCGGAGCAGACCCTCTCTGTGGGAACGCACCGGCCTGTTGGAGAACGCTGGCAGAATGCGGTCCTTGTACAAACAACAATGGAGACAAGTACAAGAACTTGCCAACACTTTTTGGAACCGTTGGAAGCAAGAGTACTTTTCTACCCTACAAGACCACCATAAATGGAAGACCAAAGAACTAAACCTCGAAGAGGGAGACCTTGTCTTGCTGAAAGACAAGGATGCGCATCGCAACACATGGCCTATGGGACTTATATCTCAAACCATGCCTAGCTCTGATGGATTTATCCACAAAGTTAAGGTCCTGATGGTGAGGTCACTAGATTCCTCCTGCAACCAGCAGACCTTTGCCAAGAAGCTCTACACCAGGCTGGTCACTGACCTTGTGCTACCGCGGAGAAGGGCCAAACTTGAAGATTGACCCTCAAGCTTTGCATGCTTTGCTTTGTTTGATGCTTTATTAATGTTTACTGTTTATCTTAGTTATATAGCTAACTATTTATCTTAGTTATATAGTTATCTGCTGTTCAGTTAGTATTACTATCTACTGCTTATCTTAGTTTATAGTTAATGGTTTTTTTATTCTTTTAATAGTGGTATTTACAATTCCAGGTGGGGAGTGTGCTGTCCAGCCAGTATATGGGAATTGGATAGTTAGGTAGCAATTGTGAATTGTCCCCTTAAGGGAATGCATCATGGTAAATGTAGTTAAGATATCCTTGGAAATGTATGTCACGTGACTACATCTGTAATCCTAATTGGTCACTAAATTGACCCTCGATATCACTGTTCACCAATGTAGGCCTCGATGTATTTGGCCCTTGGTCCGTGTATGCCCATCGGACCAAGGGTGGTCAAGCTAACAGCAAACAATGGGCAGTACTCTTCACATGCCTCAGCATATTGAAGTCATCGAATCTGTGGATGCTCTTGCTTCATCAATGGCCTGAGAAGGTTTCAAGCCCACAGAGGCCCAGTCAAGGTATTCAGATCTGACTGTGGAATGAACTTTGTAGGCGCTTGTAAAGAACTACAGATAGAAGATGGTATTCGCCCTGACTCGCCACTTGATGGCTACCTTAAAGCCAACAAATGCACATGGATATTTAATCCTCCCCATGCATCTCACATGGGAGGAGCCTGGGAATGCATGATTGGAATAGCTTGTCGGATCCTTGATTCAATGCTGGTAAAAGCACCTAAACTGACACATGAGACTTTTATCTACCCTTATGGCAGAAGTCGTGGCCACCATAAATGGTCGACCTTTAGTTCCGGTCTCTTCAGATCCCGAGAATCTGACAATTCTCACTCCAGCTGCCTTGCTAACTCAGAAGACAGGTGATTGGCCCACACTGTTAGGAAACTTTGATTCTAGGGACTTATTTATTTATTTATTTTTATTTATTTATTTATTCCATTTATATACCGCCCTTCTCCCGAGGGACTCAGGGTGGTGAACAGCCCATCTAAAAACCCCACAAAGAATACAAAAGTTAAAAAATATTGCTTGATAAAAAATATTGCTTGATAAAACTAACAAACACCCCCCCCCCCCTTAAAACCCAATTTAGAATTAATAAAATGGAGACCAAATTAAAACCATCTCAGCCAAGGCCGGCCTGCTCAAAGAGCCAGGTCTTCAACGCGCGCCTGAAGGCCCTCAGGTCCGTGCCGGTACAGAGCTCCGGTGGCAGAGTATTCCAGAGGGCGGGGGCACCCACAGAGAAGGCCCTACTCCTCGGCGCCGCCAGACGGCACATAGCGGCCGACGGCACCCGGAGCAGACCCTCTCTGTGGGAACGCACCGGCCTGTTGGAGAACGCTGGCAGAATGCGGTCCTTGTACAAACAACAATGGAGACAAGTACAAGAACTTGCCAACACTTTTTGGAACCGTTGGAAGCAAGAGTACTTTTCTACCCTACAAGACCACCATAAATGGAAGACCAAAGAACTAAACCTCGAAGAGGGAGACCTTGTCTTGCTGAAAGACAAGGATGCACATCGCAACACATGGCCTATGGGACTTATATCTCAAACCATGCCTAGCTCTGATGGATTTATCCACAAAGTTAAGGTCCTGATGGTGAGGTCACTAGATTCCTCCTGCAACCAGCAGACCTTTGCCAAGAAGCTCTACACCAGGCTGGTCACTGACCTTGTGCTACCGCGGAGAAGGGCCAAACTTGAAGATTGACCCTCAAGCTTTGCATGCTTTGCTTTGTTTGATGCTTTATTAATGTTTACTGTTTATCTTAGTTATATAGCTAACTATTTATCTTAGTTATATAGTTATCTGCTGTTCAGTTAGTATTACTATCTACTGCTTATCTTAGTTTATAGTTAATGGTTTTTTTATTCTTTTAATAGTGGTATTTACAATTCCAGGTGGGGAGTGTGCTGTCCAGCCAGTGTATGGGAATTGGATAGTTAGGTAGCAATTGTGAATTGTCCCCTTAAGGGAATGCATCATGGTAAATGTAGTTAAGATATCCTTGGAAATGTATGTCACGTGACTACATCTGTAATCCTAATTGGTCACTAAATTGACCCTCGATATCACTGTTCACCAATGTAGGCCTCGATGTATTTGGCCCTTGGTCCGTGTATGCCCATCGGACCAAGGGTGGTCAAGCTAACAGCAAACAATGGGCAGTACTCTTCACATGCCTCAGCATATTGAAGTCATCGAATCTGTGGATGCTCTTGCTTCATCAATGGCCTGAGAAGGTTTCAAGCCCACAGAGGCCCAGTCAAGGTATTCAGATCTGACTGTGGAATGAACTTTGTAGGCGCTTGTAAAGAACTACAAGTAGAAGATGGTATTCGCCCTGACTCGCCACTTGATGGCTACCTTAAAGCCAACAAATGCACATGGATATTTAATCCTCCCCATGCATCTCACATGGGAGGAGCCTGGGAATGCATGATTGGAATAGCTTGTCGGATCCTTGATTCAATGCTGGTAAAAGCACCTAAACTGACACATGAGACTTTTATCTACCCTTATGGCAGAAGTCGTGGCCACCATAAATGGTCGACCTTTAGTTCCGGTCTCTTCAGATCCCGAGAATCTGACAATTCTCACTCCAGCTGCCTTGCTAACTCAGAAGACAGGTGATTGGCCCACACTGTTAGGAAACTTTGATTCTAGGGACTTATTTATTTATTTATTTTTATTTATTTATTTATTCCATTTATATACCGCCCTTCTCCCGAGGGACTCAGGGTGGTGAACAGCCCATCTAAAAACCCCACAAAGAATACAAAAGTTAAAAAATATTAAATTTCAATCGGCTGCTTGATAAAACTAACAAAACCCCCCCCCCCCCTTAAAACCCAATTTAGAATTAATAAAATGGAGACCAAATTAAAACCATCTCAGCCAAGGCCGGCCTGCTCAAAGAGCCAGGTCTTCAACGCGCGCCTGAAGGCCCTCAGGTCCGTGCCGGTACAGAGCTCCAGTGGCAGAGTATTCCAGAGGGCGGGGGCACCCACAGAGAAGGCCCTACTCCTCGGCGCCGCCAGACGGCACATAGCGGCCGACGGCACCCGGAGCAGACCCTCTCTGTGGGAACGCACCGGCCTGTTGGAGAACGCTGGCAGAATGCGGTCCTTGTACAAACAACAATGGAGACAAGTACAAGAACTTGCCAACACTTTTTGGAACCGTTGGAAGCAAGAGTACTTTTCTACCCTACAAGACCACCATAAATGGAAGACCAAAGAACTAAACCTCGAAGAGGGAGACCTTGTCTTGCTGAAAGACAAGGATGCGCATCGCAACACATGGCCTATGGGACTTATATCTCAAACCATGCCTAGCTCTGATGGATTTATCCACAAAGTTAAGGTCCTGATGGTGAGGTCACTAGATTCCTCCTGCAACCAGCAGACCTTTGCCAAGAAGCTCTACACCAGGCTGGTCACTGACCTTGTGCTACCGCGGAGAAGGGCCAAACTTGAAGATTGACCCTCAAGCTTTGCATGCTTTGCTTTGTTTGATGCTTTATTAATGTTTACTGTTTATCTTAGTTATATAGCTAACTATTTATCTTAGTTATATAGTTATCTGCTGTTCAGTTAGTATTACTATCTACTGCTTATCTTAGTTTATAGTTAATGGTTTTTTTATTCTTTTAATAGTGGTATTTACAATTCCAGGTGGGGAGTGTGCTGTCCAGCCAGTATATGGGAATTGGATAGTTAGGTAGCAATTGTGAATTGTCCCCTTAAGGGAATGCATCATGGTAAATGTAGTTAAGATATCCTTGGAAATGTATGTCACGTGACTACATCTGTAATCCTAATTGGTCACTAAATTGACCCTCGATATCACTGTTCACCAATGTAGGCCTCGATGTATTTGGCCCTTGGTCCGTGTATGCCCATCGGACCAAGGGTGGTCAAGCTAACAGCAAACAATGGGCAGTACTCTTCACATGCCTCAGCATATTGAAGTCATCGAATCTGTGGATGCTCTTGCTTCATCAATGGCCTGAGAAGGTTTCAAGCCCACAGAGGCCCAGTCAAGGTATTCAGATCTGACTGTGGAATGAACTTTGTAGGCGCTTGTAAAGAACTACAGATAGAAGATGGTATTCGCCCTGACTCGCCACTTGATGGCTACCTTAAAGCCAACAAATGCACATGGATATTTAATCCTCCCCATGCATCTCACATGGGAGGAGCCTGGGAATGCATGATTGGAATAGCTTGTCGGATCCTTGATTCAATGCTGGTAAAAGCACCTAAACTGACACATGAGACTTTTATCTACCCTTATGGCAGAAGTCGTGGCCACCATAAATGGTCGACCTTTAGTTCCGGTCTCTTCAGATCCCGAGAATCTGACAATTCTCACTCCAGCTGCCTTGCTAACTCAGAAGACAGGTGATTGGCCCACACTGTTAGGAAACTTTGATTCTAGGGACTTATTTATTTATTTATTTTTATTTATTTATTTATTCCATTTATATACCGCCCTTCTCCCGAGGGACTCAGGGTGGTGAACAGCCCATCTAAAAACCCCACAAAGAATACAAAAGTTAAAAAATATTGCTTGATAAAAAATATTGCTTGATAAAACTAACAAACACCCCCCCCCCCTTAAAACCCAATTTAGAATTAATAAAATGGAGACCAAATTAAAACCATCTCAGCCAAGGCCGGCCTGCTCAAAGAGCCAGGTCTTCAACGCGCGCCTGAAGGCCCTCAGGTCCGTGCCGGTACAGAGCTCCGGTGGCAGAGTATTCCAGAGGGCGGGGGCACCCACAGAGAAGGCCCTACTCCTCGGCGCCGCCAGACGGCACATAGCGGCCGACGGCACCCGGAGCAGACCCTCTCTGTGGGAACGCACCGGCCTGTTGGAGAACGCTGGCAGAATGCGGTCCTTGTACAAACAACAATGGAGACAAGTACAAGAACTTGCCAACACTTTTTGGAACCGTTGGAAGCAAGAGTACTTTTCTACCCTACAAGACCACCATAAATGGAAGACCAAAGAACTAAACCTCGAAGAGGGAGACCTTGTCTTGCTGAAAGACAAGGATGCACATCGCAACACATGGCCTATGGGACTTATATCTCAAACCATGCCTAGCTCTGATGGATTTATCCACAAAGTTAAGGTCCTGATGGTGAGGTCACTAGATTCCTCCTGCAACCAGCAGACCTTTGCCAAGAAGCTCTACACCAGGCTGGTCACTGACCTTGTGCTACCGCGGAGAAGGGCCAAACTTGAAGATTGACCCTCAAGCTTTGCATGCTTTGCTTTGTTTGATGCTTTATTAATGTTTACTGTTTATCTTAGTTATATAGCTAACTATTTATCTTAGTTATATAGTTATCTGCTGTTCAGTTAGTATTACTATCTACTGCTTATCTTAGTTTATAGTTAATGGTTTTTTTATTCTTTTAATAGTGGTATTTACAATTCCAGGTGGGGAGTGTGCTGTCCAGCCAGTGTATGGGAATTGGATAGTTAGGTAGCAATTGTGAATTGTCCCCTTAAGGGAATGCATCATGGTAAATGTAGTTAAGATATCCTTGGAAATGTATGTCACGTGACTACATCTGTAATCCTAATTGGTCACTAAATTGACCCTCGATATCACTGTTCACCAATGTAGGCCTCGATGTATTTGGCCCTTGGTCCGTGTATGCCCATCGGACCAAGGGTGGTCAAGCTAACAGCAAACAATGGGCAGTACTCTTCACATGCCTCAGCATATTGAAGTCATCGAATCTGTGGATGCTCTTGCTTCATCAATGGCCTGAGAAGGTTTCAAGCCCACAGAGGCCCAGTCAAGGTATTCAGATCTGACTGTGGAATGAACTTTGTAGGCGCTTGTAAAGAACTACAAGTAGAAGATGGTATTCGCCCTGACTCGCCACTTGATGGCTACCTTAAAGCCAACAAATGCACATGGATATTTAATCCTCCCCATGCATCTCACATGGGAGGAGCCTGGGAATGCATGATTGGAATAGCTTGTCGGATCCTTGATTCAATGCTGGTAAAAGCACCTAAACTGACACATGAGACTTTTATCTACCCTTATGGCAGAAGTCGTGGCCACCATAAATGGTCGACCTTTAGTTCCGGTCTCTTCAGATCCCGAGAATCTGACAATTCTCACTCCAGCTGCCTTGCTAACTCAGAAGACAGGTGATTGGCCCACACTGTTAGGAAACTTTGATTCTAGGGACTTATTTATTTATTTATTTTTATTTATTTATTTATTCCATTTATATACCGCCCTTCTCCCGAGGGACTCAGGGTGGTGAACAGCCCATCTAAAAACCCCACAAAGAATACAAAAGTTAAAAAATATTAAATTTCAATCGGCTGCTTGATAAAACTAACAAAACCCTACCCCCCCCCCTTAAAACCCAATTTAGAATTAATAAAATGGAGACCAAATTAAAACCATCTCAGCCAAGGCCGGCCTGCTCAAAGAGCCAGGTCTTCAACGCGCGCCTGAAGGCCCTCAGGTCCGTGCCGGTACAGAGCTCCGGTGGCAGAGTATTCCAGAGGGCGGGGGCACCCACAGAGAAGGCCCTACTCCTCGGCGCCGCCAGACGGCACATAGCGGCCGACGGCACCCGGAGCAGACCCT
Source organism: Bungarus multicinctus (assembly GCA_023653725.1). Taxonomy (NCBI): domain Eukaryota; kingdom Metazoa; phylum Chordata; class Lepidosauria; order Squamata; family Elapidae; genus Bungarus; species Bungarus multicinctus. Next base: position 108,845,115 of record CM042836.1, read on the forward strand.
CTCTGTGGGAACGCACCGGCCTGTTGGAGAACGCTGGCAGAATGCGGTCCTTGTACAAACAACAATGGAGACAAGTACAAGAACTTGCCAACACTTTTTGGAACCGTTGGAAGCAAGAGTACTTTTCTACCCTACAAGACCACCATAAATGGAAGACCAAAGAACTAAACCTCGAAGAGGGAGACCTTGTCTTGCTGAAAGACAAGGATGCGCATCGCAACACATGGCCTATGGGACTTATATCTCAAACCATGCCTAGCTCTGATGGATTTATCCACAAAGTTAAGGTCCTGATGGTGAGGTCACTAGATTCCTCCTGCAACCAGCAGACCTTTGCCAAGAAGCTCTACACCAGGCTGGTCACTGACCTTGTGCTACCGCGGAGAAGGGCCAAACTTGAAGATTGACCCTCAAGCTTTGCATGCTTTGCTTTGTTTGATGCTTTATTAATGTTTACTGTTTATCTTAGTTATATAGCTAACTATTTATCTTAGTTATATAGTTATCTGCTGTTCAGTTAGTATTACTATCTACTGCTTATCTTAGTTTATAGTTAATGGTTTTTTTATTCTTTTAATAGTGGTATTTACAATTCCAGGTGGGGAGTGTGCTGTCCAGCCAGTGTATGGGAATTGGATAGTTAGGTAGCAATTGTGAGCTGTCTCCTTAAAGGAATGCATCATGGTAAATGTAGTTAAGGTATCCTGTGAAATGTAGTCCATGTCACGTGACCACATCTGTAATCCTAATTGGTCACTAAATTGACCCTTGATGGATTGGGGGAGTTTTCCTCACTCTTGGCTGAACTCACGGACTCGTGGTAACTGTTCTACTTCTATCACTATGAGATGAGAGAAAAAGGATAGCAGATAATCATCCTTTTTACCTACAAAACAGATATTCAAAGGATTGGTCATTAAAGAACTTCATCACAAATGTGAATTATGAGGATACCTGATGAACCAATAAAAGTACTTTGTTATGGACGTTTTGTTGAGTTTATCTATCTGCATCTGTACAGAAGACAAATCTACCACTGTACAGAATACAGAACACTAAGTTTGGAAAAAACAAAAATAAAACGTTAGGATGGAACTGGGAAAAGCCAAACATGAGTCTCTATTCAAACACAAAGTTAATTTGGTGACTGAGTCAGTTATTATCTCTTGACCCAATTTACTTGGCTGGGTTCCTGTATAGATGAAATTATAGAAAAATCCAGGCCCCAGTCAGCAGCCTGGTATGGTTCATGGTCCATTTGGAACCAGGCCACAGAAGTGGTGGTCAGTGCACACAAAACCATTCCCTCTCCCTCCCTTTGTCATCACCATCACTGCCTCCACTGGTCCACTGAGCCAGAAAGGTTGAAGACCACTGCCCTAGAGCCTGTAGAAGGGGGTACAAGGGAAACAAGGAGACATTGGTTTCTTGTTTGGGACACAAAAGATGTTGCAAAGATTTGAACTTGACGGATTAAAAAAGGGTCATTTGAATTTTCACAGACAAATGGCTGCAATCAGTGCAAATAAACTTCTTGCATCACTCCTGATTTCCTGCTGTTTTCCATATCTCTGACCGGATGGCAAGTGTGAAAAAAAAAGCCCTTCCCCTTGACGAGTTCTGTCTTCAATACAAATCAGAGAAAAAGCAAAAGCTGGAACTTTCAAGAGTTAAATGTCTGCATGCTCATTTATCTTCAAGTACAACCTATTCACTGGAATTTCTGGATTCAGATCAGGGTTTCTTTAATGTAGTGTTGTTTAATTAGTTTGATTTATTTTGTTGTTTGCCTGCTCTGAAAACAATGCAGCCACTTTCCTCTAAAAGATCATTTTGCTCAGAAATGGTGAAATTCAGTACCAGGGATATAAAATACACCCTGTGATTTTGGCCGAGTTATATATCCCATGCCTAATAAATTGTGTCCTGTATAACAAGCATATTTAAGACATTAAAATAGCTTATGTTCTCAAAGAACCTCAGTAAAAAGACTATTTTAAAATATAGTGGACACATTATACTTGTTCTTACAATTTTTGAACCTTTAAATGGCAGAAAATATATAATGTCTGATGTGAATGAAGAAGCCGATCATTCAGAGTTGTGCATTCCTGTGGAGATTGGGAATGTGTGGGGTTTCCAGTTGCTAACAGTTGCATGGAGTTAAACAGGAGAGGTACTTTTAAATTCAATATAAAAAATATACTTGACTTTCAAGAATTCAGAATCCAAATACAGACCAGTAGATAGGTTGGTTGAGCATAGGGGGACACATTGGAAACTATTTATTTATATTTTTTTCTCTTTTTTCTCTTTTTCATTTACTTTTTGTTCCTTTTTTGTACTTTTAACTTTCTCTTTGATTTCTTTCTATTGGTTTTCTTTTTCTTTCTTTATATTAGTTTGTACTAGTTTTTTAAAAAACTAATCCTTCTTTAAAATACCTAATAAATTATATTAAAAATTATTATGGTCATGAAGAAAACCCTTTGGGTTCATTTTTATCTGTACAGTACTGTTGGTAGTGCTTTTTCTTATCATTCAAAAAAAAAGTTTCCATTTTGGAAGGCTAGACATTTAAAATAACAGATAAAAAATACTGAAATTCACTACAGATACTCCAAAAACAACAGATACTTTATGATGTACCACACTGGAAATCAATAGCCAATGAAAACCAAGTACCCATCACTGTGATTGGCAGACAATTTCAAAAAATGTATAGACCTTGAGGTTTAGCTATCTTTCAAATCTTACTGGGGATTTTCTCTCCATGTTCATGTATGCCCACAGTAGTAAACAGCTATAAATATTACTTACTTTTGGTAACCTGCTAACTCCAGGAGCTTATTCAATCTACTTTCAAATTGATTGTCATCATCATATGCATTTGCAGTAAATTCCACTTTAATTATGCAATGTCTAGGATAGTATTTTTTTTAAAGTATTGGTCCCAAATCTCTTTGCACTTAGTACTAATGAATTACCTTGAGTTCTAATGCTGTGTGTGAGGAAAAAGCTTTTTTTCTTTTTATGTATTTATGAAATGCATGATTTTTACATATTTGTATCAAATCTACTCTCACTCCCGTTGTTCCAGATCAGGAAAAGTTGCTTTTGCAAACATAAATCATCCAAAGTGAATTTTTTTTTTTTGTTGGAATTAACAATTGAAATAAGGGAACCAGAAGCTCATAGGCATTTCATGAAATTGATCTTTCTTGGCTGGTGGGATAAAGTAGAGAGAAAACCCAGCTGTAAGAAGATGACTGTAAAGTCAACATAGCTCATTTGAAAAAAAAAATGGCATACTTATGCATGCTAATTAGTAAGCCATAAGTGATGAGGCAAAGTTAATGAATAGGGATATGTAGCAAAATAATGGATTACAAGAATCCTCCTTGAGAAATAATTAGATTATTTTCATGCTTTGTATTGGCACTCTTCCTTGGCCTTGCCGTCCTATCACTCTGAGCCTTCCCATGGCAAAATTCATTATGCTGATCTACTTCCCAGCAAGTCCACTCCAATTGCTATGCATGATAACGCAGCTTGCTGGAGTGGTAACAATTGGTGCAATTTCCCTAGTTTGATCTGTATGCTTTCTGCAAATGACATTAGGCATTGGGGAGCTTGTTAGAGAAAACAATTGCCAGAATGTAATTAGTAATGGTAAAACTTTCTGCAGTGCTTAATTGATAGAGAGTAAGGGCCACAAATAGTACTGCCAACTCTGCCTCCAATTAAACAGCTTTAACAAATGCTTGATTAAGTGTTTTGAGGATCACGCTGGAGAGTGGTAAAGAGACAATTGTGCCAAGCAGAATGGAGGAAAATATCATCTTTAAGTTTTGGAAATAAGGGTCACTAGTTTTATTTAATTTAAATGGATAAATGATCAATTAAGTTAACACAGTGGTGATCAAGGCTTCGGATCCAACTTTCAAGCTCTTACATTTTTGTTTTCTTTGTGCTAAATGTCATTCTTTGATTGAGAAAGATCTAGTGTTTCACAGCTGCCAACCTTATATAGTTAGTCTGTATTTTTTCTAACCATAATGAGAAAAAGCTTAAGCACAGTGGTAGAAGCTACATGCAGAGAAGAAAGATGGATGAACTGGTTTCTACCAGATTTGTGCTAATTTCAAGCATATCCAATCATTTATTCTTCCCATTACATATATGTTAAAATTCACAAGTAAGAAAAATCATAGTATTCTTCTCTATTGCTAAGAACAATTGAGCTTGAGGAAAAGGCTGCCTGAAACAGTGGTAGATTACCCCTCACTGGAATTTTTTTGAATGGAGGCTAATTGATCCCTTGTCAGAAATAGTAGATTTCTGTAGGAAATAGACTACATGGCCTCTAAAATACTTTCCAACTCATACGTTTGACAATTGCTTTTTTTTCATACAAATGTGCTTTGCAGGCATAAATGAAGAAATCATTGCAAGCCAAATCGAATATTAGGGAAACTGCATATGAAATATGTTTACAGAGAAAATTTTGGGCAAAATGACATTATTGAGAGCAATAGATCTATTGGTGCTTTTAATAATAATTGGAGAACACATTCGGATTTATTAAAAGGCCTGTCTAATAAATTATGGTGCTTTAAAAAGGCCTGGATTGTAGAGGTGAATTATTGTCCATGAAAGCTTTCATCCTTGCTGTATTTAAGTCTTCCTAAACTGAAAAACCTAAACTTTCCTGCAGTTCCCAATATCTTCTAGCTATTACAACATTTAACCTTGTTAGATGGGATGGTTCAAACACTTCAGGAAGCAGATATAGATTTTGTTGCTTTTTTCTCTCTTACTATAGAACAGAGGTATCACACTTGCTGCGTCATGATGTTTTTCCCAATTGCAGAACTGGGGTGGCTGTGGCCTGCACATGATGCATCCGGCCCACAGACCACCAGTTTGACGCCCTTGCTATAGAATAGGTTCCATTCATAGTAACGGGGTTTACGCTTTAAGAACCTAATAAATAGGAAGAGGCATTCTCTGCCAAGCCAAAACCTCTCTGCTGTTCATGAAAACAGTAATATTTCCCCCACACAAACACATACTTTTGCCTGATAAAGGATGCTGATCTTTTGAACTGACTCCTTAAAGTAGCAACATCTTTTGTCAAAGTCATGCAAAAGCCTCCAAAAGGACATGGCTATCTTAATCAGTAGCAGTGATGTTCTTCTAAATCTTTATAAAGGAAGTATTGTCTTAATAGGTTTGATTTTGTTTATAAAAAACAAAATCATATGTAAATGTATATGTATATGTATACAGTGTATATAGAATAGAATAGAACAGAATAGAATATAATAGCTTAATTGGCCAAGTGTGATTGGACACACAAGAAATTTGTCTTGGTGTAAATACTCTAAGTATACATAAAGAAAAGATACATCTGTCAAGAATCAAGAATCATAACATACAACACTTAATGATAGTCATAGGGTACAATCAACAATCAAATCATACTAGGAAACAGTCAATATAAATCATAAGGATACAACGGACAAAGTTACAGTCCTACAATCACAAGTGGGTGGGGATGGGTGATAAGGAGTGATGAGAAGATTAGCAGTAATAGTAGTGCAGACTTTGTAATAGTTGAACAGTGTTGAGGGAATTATTTGTTTAGCATAGTGATGGTTTTCAGGAAAAAACTGTTCTTGTGTCTAGTTCTGGTGTGCAGTGCTCTATAGCGTTGTTTTGAGGGAAGGAGTTGAAACACTTTATGTCCAGGATGTGAGGGGTCTGTAAATATTTTCACAGCCCTCTTTTTGACTCGTGCAGTATACAGGTCCTCGATTGAAGGCAGATGGGTAGTAATTGTTTTTTCTGCAGTCCTAATTATCCTTTGAAGTCTGTGTCTGTCCTGTTGGAGTGCAGAACCAAACCAGACAGTTATAGATGTGCAGATGATAGACTCAATAATTCCTCTGTAGAACTGTATCAACAGCTCCTTGGGCAATTTGAGCTTTCTGAGTTGGCGCAGAAAGAACATCCTTTGTTATGCTTTTTTGATGATGTTTTTGATGTTAGGTGTCCATTTTAGGTCATGTGATATAGTAGAACCCAGTAATTTGAAGGTCTCTACTGTTGATATTGTGTTTTCTAGTATTGTAAGAGGTGGTAGTATGGGAGGGTTTCTTCTGAAGCCTACCACCATTCCTACGGTTTTGAGTGTGTTCAGTTCCAGATTGTTCTGGTTACACCATGAGACAAGTTGTATAACCTCCTGTCTGTATGCAGATTCATCGTTGTCTCGAATGAGACCAATGACTGTTGTGTCATCAGCAAACTTCAGTATTTTAACAGATGGATCATTTGAGATGTAGTCATTGGTATATAGGGAGAAGAGAAATGGAGATAGCACACAGCCTTTGGGGGTGGGGCTGTGCTGATTGTACAGGTATAGGATGTGATTCTGCCTAGCTTCACCTACAGCTTCCTGTCTGTTAGGAAGCTTATGATCCACTTACAAGTGTGTTCAGGTATCGCTAGTTGGTTTAATTTACTTAGAAGAGTGTCTGGAATGATGGTATTGAATGCTGAACTGAAGTCTACAAAGAGGACCCTTGTGTAGATATTTGGAGATTCAAGGTGTTGTAGGATGTAATGCAAGCCATGTTAACAGCATCATCTGTCATCATCTATTTGCTCGGTATGCAAACTGCTTGGGATCTAACAGCAGATCCATGATGGTTTTCAGGTGGGATAGCACAAGCCTTTCAAAGATTTTCATAACTACAGATGTTAGAGCAACTGGTCTGTAGTCATTCAGTTCCTTGATGGAGGGCTACTTTGGCACTGGGATGATGGTAGAACGTTTGAAGCAGGAAGGAACATAGCACATCTCTAGTGATCTATTGAAGATTCAGATGAAGATGGGGGCCAATTGCTCAGCACAGACTTTTAAGCAAGAAGGAGTTATCTTGTCTGGCCCTGATGCTTTTCCTGGCTTTTGTCTGTGTAATAGATCTTGTACTTCTTTTTCTGTGATCACCAGAGGTTGTGAGCCCAATGGATTGGGGCCAGTTGTAGGAGGCTTGGCTGTTGTTGGTGTGTTTGAGATGTGGGTTGTGGTGATAGGTGGCTGTAGTTTCTTTTCAAACCTGCAGTAAAACACATTCAGGTCATCTGCTAGTTGTTGATTTCCTTCTGCCTGGGAAGGAGGTTTGCTGAAGCCAGTGATGTTTTTAAGATGTTTCCACATGTTTGCTGGTTCATTTGTTGAAAATTGATTCTTTAACTTTTCAGAGTAGCTTCTTTTTGCTGCTCTGATCTCTCTTGTTAATGTGTTTCTGGCCTGGTTGTATAGCATTCTGTCACCTTTTCTGTAGGCTTCCTCTTTGGAATGATGTTTAAGTTTAGCTGTGAACCAAGGTTTATTGTTACTATGTATTTTCAGGTTCCTTGTTGGTACACATAAGTCTTTGCAGAAGCTAACATATGATGTTACAGTATCTGTGAGCTCATCTAGGTCTGCAGAGGCATCTTCAAAAACATTCCAATCAAGGCAGGCCTGGAGTTTCAGCTTTGCCTCACCCGACCAAGTCTTCACTAATTTAATTGTTGGTTTAATGTATATGCATATGCATATGTATAAGTATATGTGTATGTATTACACGCATGGGAGTGAGGGAGAGGAGGAGAGAGAAAGAAGCTTTTTACAATAAATTCCACTAATGAAATCACTCTACAGCATGAAATACGTTGAAATAAGCTGAAAAATGCAACTTTGTTGAAAGTAGATTTTTATTTTATTATCAAATAAAAGGCCGATGAGACCTGTACAGAAACTTGCTTGTTCTTTATTTCCTATCATCATTTTGAGATAGCATTTTTCAACTTAAGTTAACATCCCCAAGTGATCATTTTGCAAAATGAAGCTCCTCTCTTTCAATGTGGCAATTGTCTGTGATTTCTTGTAGTTATGCTTTCCATGTAAATGGCAGGTGGTGAAGCTGACAAATATGGTTCAATGTTTCTGACCCATTTTTTAAAATGCCGTTTGGTGCAGTGCAGCATAGATAATTTAGACCCGAGTTGTTCTAACAGCACACAATTAGATTTGATTTAGGTCAGCCACCCTACAGTAAGTCCAATGAAACATTTGCACTTTAAATCAAACCTGAACATCCTCTGGTGTTAAGCCAGACATAATGCGGATGTGTTGTAAATTCTTTCTGATATGAGAAAATATAACAACAGCAGCAACAACAGCAATTATAATAATTGGATATTTCAATCCCTGAGTAATTGCCTGAATGCCACATTTTCCTGCTTTATTTATTTCAGAATTACCTTTATATTTAGGTTCTTCGTTTATCCTATAATTCAGTTGTGTCCTCAGGATCCTTGTTGTAACTTAACTGGATTAAGGCCTTGATTCCCAATGAGATAAAGATTAAGAAGCTTGAGAGTATAAAGATAACTGAGTAGCATGTCTCCTCTCTGTCTCTCCCTCCCTTCCTCCCCCCTCCTCCTTCTCTTTCTCTCTCTCTTTCTCTCTCTCCCCCTCCCTCCCCTCCCCTCTGCATTTCAGAAGATGAAATGTGGACATCTTTGACCAGGTGGACAAATTAGAACAATACAGCTTGGCAGCTATGCTAAATCTGTAAAGGACTGGTAGAATCCAGGAAATAAAATATCCCTTTTAGTGGTATAACAGAATACTTTTTTAAAGAAATTTTTTTTTTCTATTTTAGGGTAAAACATCACTCTAAGGACTGAAACAAGCAGCATGCTGTTGCAATTGTTTCAAATTCCTTCACAAAAGCAATAGGGTAGCTATTATGTGTTGTGTATATCTCATACACATAACCTCACATGCCCTCATCATATTATAAATATCTTTTAAAGTCTTTTATCTGCATTTGCTAGTGATAATGGAATACTATCTCAGAATCAACCAAAAAGAAGTAAGTTCATCATGTTTAATTATATATTCTCTTATGCATAATGTTTTAAGCAGCACTTTAATGTGAAATACATACTCTTGAGCATTCATCCATTTTGCACTACAAAACAAAACTTAAGCCACCCTTCCAAAAGATGTGCCCACAATATTAACTTGGAATTCTGCTCTCAAAATTTGCAGATGGTGGGAACCATAGTGTGTAGGAATTCTGAGATTTGTAGTGTCGATCTATTTGGAACTTTGTGTTAGATTGAAGAATGCCAATTTGAGGCTTAGCTTTTTAACTTTTAGTTTTCACAAGAGTGAATGTTGGTAGTTAAGAGGAATGTCAAGCCCCATGTAGCTGCCAAACTCAAGAAGCAAGAATATATTATATAGATTTCAGAAAAACATATTTCATGCTAAGCATATTTCCCCTTCTCCTTCCCCTTGGATTTGTTATTGAAAAGAAGGACTTTTTAATGAAAAGAACGACTAGGGGTGATATGATAGCAGTGTTCAAATATCTCAGGGGTTGCCACAAAGAACAGGGAGTGAACAAGCACCTGAGGGCAGGACGAGAAGCAATGGGTGGAAACTAATCAAGGAGAGAAGCAATCTAGACCTAAGAAGAAATTTCCTGACAGTTAGAACAATTAATCAGTGGAACAACTTGCCTCTAGAAGTAGTGAATGCTCCATCACTGGAAGTTTTTAAGAAAAGATTTCCCAATCATTTAACTGAAATGTATAGAGTTTCCTGCCTAAGCAGGGGCTTGGACTAAAAGACCTCCAAGGTCCCTTCCAATACTGTCATTCTATTTGTTTAATAGCATCCACCCATCCATCCTAAAGAAGGTCTATATAGCAAGTACACAAATCAAACTGTGATTAGTAATTTTCATTTACCGTAATTCTTCGTCTCTCTGTAAGTTTATATCTGTACTTAAATATGTATGTAGAAAATGTACAAAGTAACACATATGGCTATGCTGAAACAACCTGATCGACTTCAAGATCTAAAGCTTCAGCAAAAGCCCACTTGTTACTGGGATTACGCAGAGAATATAAAATTTGGTTGGATAAACAATCTCATTTAGGAAGAACTCATTCAAAGTTATAAGGGTTCCTTCCCCTTCCTTCTTTCTATCCATCCAACCAACCAACCATCAGAGCTCACTTACTAAAGCAGCTATAAGTTTTTATTACCTTCCTTCTAGGCTGTTGATTGAAAACATTGATGTAGGATTCTGAATGGAGGTCTAAGCTCAACTAAGAATTGCGTTCACCTCATGATTTCCCAAGCTCTACTCTAATGTCTAGAAATAAGAGGACTAGGCTGGCTGCTTCCATGAAGGAAGAGTATAAGTTTGGCATTTTCTTTCCAAAGTTCTACCTTGAAGTTCTATTTTATAGTACTACTTGATAGTAACCTGGACTCTTCTAAGCCAGACAACAACACTTTATTTGAATCCTGTGTATGTATCTCATATTATCCAGAATAGTAATGACATAAGCAAAAGCAACCCTGTGGACCTAGCAGCCAAATCCAGATTGTTCACTGGGATGCTAAAATTCAGGACTAGCATTGTAGCTTATTCTGAAATGCTATTCATTTCATGCACAGAATCAATTAGACAGGCATAGTCGAAAGGTCACAAAGTGTGTTGTGATGACAGCAGCAGGAAGAGTAGTTGTGATTTGTGAGCACTGAAATTTTTTTTAAGTAAAACAAGGCTGAACAAAAAGAATGTCTCCAGTTGAGTCAGAGGGTACCAGAACAAATTTTCAAACAATAAGGTCCTGATAAAAATAAATTGAAATGGAGACTCAAAAGACTCAAGTCTTTCCAGAGTATTTGGAGGTTATTCAAAATTGAAATAAGAGATGCTCATTTAGCTCTGAACTTGAAAGAGGCCATGTACTTCAAGAAGATACTTAAAATGGATGATGAGAAAAGCACTTAAAAATATGGAAGTTTTTGTCCCAAAATTGACATTTTGCCCAAAGAGAACCATAAGTACATGGACTTGGCAAAAAAAGTTCATGTTACATTCAGACAAAAAAGGATAAAAGTACATGGTAAACTATATTAAGATAAAAAATAAAAGTATTAAGTGCATTCAAGTCAGGAAACTTAAGACTGTTGAATGATTAAAGGTACTAAAGGAGAAAAGAGAAATTACTATGAATATGTTGTTTTGTTTTCACTATTGTGGGTGTCAAATATGTGTCTATACCTAAGTTAGCTTTTGCAGAATCAGATGATCTGAGACAAAAAGAGATAACAAAGATGGAGTTATAAGCATAATGGATAAATTGAAAATAAACAAATGTCAAGGTCAAGCTATTATTCATCTGACATTTCTATAAAAGGCAAGATATGGAAAATATGCAATTTCTTTTTTAAAGTCAGTGTCTGTGCTTGGGAACTGGAAAACAGCCAACTCCATTAAAGAAAAGAATCAAGAGTGATGTAGAAATTATAGCACAATTAGCTTAATGCTTATTTGAAATAGAAAGCATTATTAATGAAAAAAACTAATCAAATATTGCTAAAATGGTAAATTTCATCTCAATTACCCTCTAGATTATTCTGAAGGTGTCAACAAGACAGTAGAGCAAGGGTCTACTGTAGAGCAAGGTATACAATTTTCACGGGATCACCACTCTCTACTGCAGGGGTCTTCAAACTTTGCAAGTTTAAGACTTGTGGACTTCAACTCCCAGAATTCCTGAGCCAACATGACTGGAGGAGAAATTCTGGGAGTTGAAGTCCACAAGTCTTAAATTTGCCTAGTTTGAAGACCCCTGCAGTAGAGAGTGGTGATCCCGTGAAAATTGTATACCTGACCTTTGCAAAAAGTCTTTGCAAAAGTTCCTGCCAATGGCTCTTAAACAAGCTCAGCAGCTGTGGGATATAAGGTCAGATATTCTTCTACACTCTAAATTGGCTAAAAAGCAAGAAACAGAGAGAAGGTATAAGTGGACAATTTTCAAACTTGAGATATGTTCAAAGTGATGTCCCACAGAGAACACTCAACTTCTTTATAAATGATGGAGTTGGTGGCTTGGCCAAGTTTCCTGCTGCTAAATATTAAAATACTCATCTTTGCAAATTAAACAAAAGGATTATAAAGATTTTCCAAAAGGTTCCCTCCAGTTTAGTTAAACATGTGTGGGTGTGAATGCGTTCCAGGCAAGCGAATTCAAAAATCATGCTAACTGAATCAAATAACAAAAACAAGAAACGAAATCCAAGTATACCTTAATGGAATCTCAGCTGTAATGTCTGACCAGGGAAAGGACTGAAATCATGGTGGGTAGTCCAATTAAAATGTCAACTTAGGTTCTTAATAATAGCCACTGTCTAGTCCCTAAAACACATTACATGTGCACAATAAATATTAGCTATTAAATCAATTAAGCTTTTTTTTACAGCAATCACATGCTGAATTATCAAGTATATGATGCTGTAAAAAACAACCTCACACAAGAACATTAGAATGTTAAAAGATTCAACAGTAATACTAAACAGCACTATTTGATTAGGGTGTTGTGGGTTCTTCTATGGAAATTGTAGATGCAGTGTTGCCAATGCCAGCAATGTAAATCAACCCTGATTTGATTTGCGTTGGGTACTAAAATTCATACAGGGCCTAATTTGATTCAGTTTTATGATCTGAAGGCAAAGCGATTTAAATAAGATGAGAAAAATATGCAATCTCTCTTTGAAATGGTTTGTCCATGGCTGCAAACTGGCTGCAACATCAAAGTGCCTTCTATCCCCTTTTGGCAAAACTGGATGAAAATTGTGCAATGGAGGGATGATGTGACTTTGTTGCCTTTGACCAATGTCTTGTAAGGATGCCAGGAAGGTTGGCAAAGCTTGTTGGCCAGCTTGGTTGCTCCTGGGAAGGATCCCCTCATTGCTGCCAGGTCTTTGTTGTGTCAGAGTTGTGTCTTTGTGCACGGGCCAAGAGAAGCAAGCTGGCACAGTAAGATTTAATGCAGCAAAGATAGGAACACCACAGAGAAAGAAGCTGGCACAGAATAAGTGGCACTTGTAGACTTCCTGATCCCTATTTTTAAAAACAGTAAATATTAGAGCCAATGCCTATCTTAACTTGGCAATCCTTGTCAAGAAATTTGAATCTGACTCACTCATGCAGACTTTAAAAATAAGGGTTGACTTGGAAATATTAATTGGACTGATCAATTTTCTGCCTAGAAATGTATCATTCCCTTAGCATCACATCATCTATTGTTGGTAACATCTCAGAACCAATCAAGAATTTATCTAGCCGCCCACACCTTCCAGTACTGCAAACCACTTCACAGCTACCTGATTTTCCACATTAAAGCAGGTCCCTAACTTAATTTGTGAATCTGCTTCAAAGAGATGATTCAGTTCAACCTTTGTTGAAGTTCCCCACCCACCAAGATTTGCACAATTGTGCTCACCAATCCATACTGTATTCATTGCAAAAGCAAATGTGTAAACCATCAAATTTTAAAGCCAAACTCATTCTATCTTGGTTTGCATCTGTTTGTCTCAGCTCATTTTCATCCTTGCTAAGATTATCTCAGTTTCTAGTAAACTGTTGCTCATAGAATTCTTTCAGCATTCTTCTTTAGTTATCAGTGATACTATAATCGGAAATAGACTTTTTATTCTTTTGCTGTAACTCAGGTTCCTTAAAATGGAAAAAGAATTGAAGGTCATACTAACTGCAGATGTTAGTTAAAAAGTCATTGTCAAGATTAGCCTATAGGGATCTTCTACCTTGAACATTTTAAAATGACTAATTGTTCATTATAAAATATTATTTTGCACCCATTAAAATAGAATATAATTAAATGTCTTGTTCTATTGACACAAGACCAATGAACCATAAATCCGCAAGAACATTTTGGGATAGAGCTCAGCATTAAAAGAATACATTGTGATTAGATAGGGTGCAAAGAAGAAGAAGAAGAAAATCTTCCTTTCATCGTACAAAAGAGACAGAAGACCAACATGGAAGATCATTGTTTCAAACAATTATATGTGATTTGTTTCTAAAGATGCATAAGTGCATATTTTGTTTTATTTTACTCATACATATCTTCCAGGGCATAATTCACTTGATTTCTTATATAGCTACAGGATCCGAGAAACAAATTGGAAATGATTTCCTTTCATTAAATATAACACCTTTAGTATAAAAAGAAAGAAAGAAAATTGCCATGCACTTACAGTTCAGTAATTCTGTAAAAATATGGTTTAGAATCCTCATTGCTTTTTGCAAATTCTAGATAAACAATGAATGAAAATGGAGTCTAACTACACATAATGGCAACCATGTTGTATTCAGTTGAGTTCTGTATTCCTGAGGAGATGCAAGGAGAGACCCACATGGCGGCTGGAGCCAGAGGCAACCATATAATCAGGGGTGGGATTCTACCAGTGCGGTCCGGTTCAAGTGAACTGGTAGCTCCGAGGATCAGCTGGGAGTAAACTGTTCAATTTGCTCCAATGATCAGCTCTTGGGCCCACCCACCCGCCTGAACCCTAGGCTGTGCTTTGTATCCTGTTTTCCAAGCTGAGCTGACTTGTGTGGCACAGCTGTTTAACACACAGGTTTGCTAGAGAAGGTCAGTAGCAAATGCTCTGCACGCATGCAAAGCGTGTGTTTTGCATGCATGCACTCTCTCACCAGATCAGTTGCTACACCAGTTGAATCGTACCCCTGCATATAATGCAGCATCATTTCTTCTCCAACACTCTCTCTTTCCTCTCTCCCCCCGCCCCCTTTATGACACACTTATTTTTTTTTCCCAAAGAGGGGGCTTCAGAGAAGGAAAGATATAGTAACTCTTAAAGATCTGAAACAATGGGAATAGAAATGAGACCGAAGCCTGAATAAAATTAAGTCAAGAGTCACAGGCAGCTCTAGGGCACAGGTGGGCCTCTCTTGCATTATAGCATCATTTTGCTGTTTTTTATTCTTCTTATTTTTGTGTAAACATTTATTTATTATTAAATAGATTTATATAGCAGCCCAACTCAAACAGTGATTCTTTAGGAGTCAAATCTACCAAAATAGATATTTTTTCTTGCCTATAGGCTTTTTTTTTTGCATAGTCCCCACATCCTAAATATGTTTTTTTTTTTCAAAAGGAAACTGGACTTTCCTGTTTTGTTTTGTTTTCCTCCTTGAAGACGTTTCACTTCTAATCCAAGAAATTTCTTCAGTTCTGGCTGAATGGTGGGGAATGGAAGCATTTGCATTCCTTAATCATCATGTGAACTCTGAAGGTTGGTCATTAGCTCTCTGAGAGTCATTGAGGCCACTTGGGATTTTATCTGTATGCTCAGGGTCACCTGAATCAAAAGCCAATAAATATGGAACCTTTTTGGACTGCTGAGTATAGACAGGGGATAGGTGCATGTAGAGTGTTGTAGACAGGGGATAGGTGATGACATATCCCTCCTTCTCTGGTGAGAATGGGCTGTTTAGTTTTAATATAAATGGCATCTTCTCTCTTTAAAATTAGTGGCCCTCTAGGATATATAAATCCTTCCATTCCCTCCGTGTGGCCTCAATGATTCTCAGAAAGCTAACAAACAACTTTCAGAGTGCTAATGACCAGATGACTGCTAAGATATCTAAATCCTTCCATTCTCCACCATTCAGCCAGAACTGAAGAAGCTTCTTAGATGACAAGTGAAATGTCTTCAAGGAGAAAAAAAAACACTCAAGGAAGTTCAGTTGCCTTTTGAAAAGCACCTTTGGGACAACCATGACCTGGATGATTGAGAATTTCCATAGACATATCCCCTCCCACCCCCATATTCCTTGGATCATATTTTTGGGAAGTTAAATTCAAGGAAGAGGGAAATGAGGAAAATTTCAATGTAGAATTGAAAATACACCTGCATGGCAATGAATTCTATGCATAACAGAAGAAATAGATGATGTCCTAATGTGCCAGTTTTAGTTTGCTTTCATTTTCCAGACAAGATTACCTTTCAAGCATTTCTTTTCAATTATAAAAAAAGATTAATTATCAGGTAATTGCACAGTGCAATTAACCATCTTGTTAGAATTTGTGATGGAATATCATCCACGTTAGTTTTTAAATCATAGGAAATTTGATTAGATTTTATCTTGAACACCTTGTCTGATTTGGGACACTACACTTCAAGAAGCATTTAGAGCACCTGAAACAGAGAATGATCAGACCATAACTTAAAATATATGTATTGTATTGCTCTTATGGAAAAACTTTTAAGCAGTTCCATGGTAACATATTAACTCATGTTGTTTTGGAAGCTGCTAAACACGGAGAGCTTTGAAAAAGATTTGCAGCATCAATAATTCAGTTTGGTTTACTTTCAGGTAAACAGCTATAGGACTGTAGCTGTAAGCCACTAACAACACACTTGTAATTTGTCTTGAGTTAGAACTAAATCCCATTGAGGTAAACAATGAGGTCTCCCCTCTAAGCAGCATAGGAATGTGGCTAAACAGCTTTAAGACTATGATTCCTAAATGATTTTATTTTTGCATATAGATCTGCTTCCACATTTTCAGGAGATGCCCTCATGTGTATAGCACACACAGCTGTAGCATTATAAAGCATTGGAATAAATTATATTTTAGAATCATTAAACTGAAGTGAAACATGTCAATGGCTTTAGCAACATATGGTTGTATAATACAACTGCTTTTAATTTAATTATGTCACTTACATGTTTGCTTTATATAATCCAAATTATTATGCATTTTGATCAGAGGTGATATTCAGCCGGTTTTCACCTATTTGCACGAACCGGTAGCAAGAATTTGGCATGGGTCGCCAAACCGGTAGCAACATCTAGCTAGCCTTGCCTCCAACCCGATCGCCGGGTTTCCATTCACTCGCTTGCCCTGCCTGATGATTGCTGCCCCAGTTTAAAGGAGGACTGTTCCTTTTCCCTAGCCATGCATTTTCAATCAGCCACTTAAAAACACATGACTGTGGGTGGAGCAGTGGTCTGTTAACCTGCAAAACTGCTCCAAGACTGTGAGAGGGAATGAAAGCTGGAGGAGGGGGGGAGGAAATGCAGCCACAGAGAAGTTTGAATGAGCTGTGCAAATGTGTGTTGATTAACTTGCAAAACTTTCCCAATGCTGGATTCCTTTCCCCTCGTGAGTAAAATGGCTGGAGTGAGAGAGAATGGAGGAGGGGGGAGGAAACCCAGCCACAGAAAAGTTTGAATGAGCTGTGCAAATGTGTGTTGGTTAACTTTCCCAATGCTGGATTTGTTTCCCCTTGTGAGTAAAGTAGCCGGAATGAGAGGGAATGAAGGCTGACAGGGGTGTGTGTGAGAGAGAGAAAGAGAAAGAGAAGAAAGAAAGAAAGAAAGAAAGAAAGAAAGAAAGAAAGAAAGAAAGAAAGAAAGAAAGAAAGAAAGAAAGAAAGAAAGAAAGAAAGAAAGAAAGAAAGAAAGAAAGAAAGAAAGAGGGAGAGAACGAGGGAGAGAAAGAAAGAAAAAGAAATAGGGAGAGAGTGTGGTGTGTGTGAGAGAGAGAGAAAGAGAGAGAGAAAGAAAGAAAGGAAGGGAGAGAAATACAGAAAGAGACAAAGAAAGAGAAAGAAAGAAAAAGAAATAGGAAGGAAGAGAGAGAGAGATTGACAGAGAAAATTCTGTGCTATTATTTTTAATTGTTCCATTATTTATCATGTGTTAATATTTTACCCTGTCCCTACACCTAGAGAGATTCTACTGCCTTTCTTTGGCCCAGGGCTACCACATATTTTTCAGGGTTTACATGCATTCAATGTCTATAGTCCAGAGCCTAAATACATGTGTGTTTAAAGGGACTTTGGAGGTCTTCTAGTCCAAACCCCTGCTCAGGCAGGAAAACTGAGAATGCCAAACTCTGAGTAGAGATCCTGGGAAAGGTGTCAGAATAACAGAATAACACTTAGAAGGGACTTTAGGGGGAACCCTATACCATTTCAGAGAAATGGCTGTCCACTCTTTTAAAAATTTCCAGTGATTGAGCACCCAGAACTTCTGGGAACAAGCAGATCCACTGGTTAATTGTTCTTACTGTCAGGAAGTTTCTCCTTAGTTCTAGGTTGCTTCTCTCATTGTTTAGTTTCCATCCATTGCTTCTTGTTTGCCTTCTGGTGCTTTGGAAAATACATCCCCCCCCCCTTTCTTTCTGGCAACCCCTTAAAAGCCTGTTGCCTATCACACTCTTGGGCAAAGCATGTGATCCATTTCCATTTGTCAGTGGTCCATGAAAGTACATCTATAGTATGTAGATAATAAAGTCACAAAAAGGTGAACAACATTTTTACACAACTATAGATAAGTTGAGTCTGGGTGTGGCAAGGAATGACTGGGAAGCGAGGGGCCAGGCAAGGTAGCCCTTGACATGAGTGATATTAAGTTGACCACACCCACTCAGTCACATGACCACCAAGCCATGCCCACCCAGTCACATGGCCACCAAGCAATATCTACCCAGTCACATGGCCACCAAGCCACGCCCACAGTCACATGACCACCAAGCCACACCTGCCAAATAAGCCATGCCCACAGAACTAGTAGTAAAAAAATTTGAATTCCACCACTGATTTTGATGATATTGTCTTGCACTTAAATCATGTTTTTCAGCCAAAAATTTCTATATTTGAAAGTTCTTCTGTCTTTGTCTCTTATTCTTCTTGCCATTTGAAATGAAGAGGTTGCTTAGAAATCCAAGTTAACATTCATGATGAAACAGTGACCATATTTGGTTGAATGAATGAATGAATGAATGAATGAAGTGTTTCTATGTGGAAAAAAATAACATCCTTTCAAATCAGATAATGTCAGGGATGTTGGTATTTTGCTTGAAATGTTCAGCTACAGAATGTCAATCATTCTTTTGGTGATAGAAAATGTAAGTAAGGTGAATGTTTTTTTAATCAAGATTTTCTTTTGTTAGGAGAAAGAAATCACCTTTTCTTTTATTACTTACTCCTTATCCAAATTCTTTCCTTCCTGACCCATTTGCTATATTTTTGAAAGCCATCCAATCACAGTTTTAGTGTTTAGGTGAACACACCATGCTTAGGTGAACACTCAGTTTGCCATCTGCATGATTGCGATTGTTAGACTTTTAGAGCAGAAGTACTCTTTGCAATGAACCCTTGCTGCTGTTATTCTAACTATATAGGTGAAACTCGAAAAATTAGAATATCGTGCAAAAGTTCATTTATTTCAGTAATGCAACTTCAAAGGTGAAACTAATATATGAGATAGACCAATTACATGCAAAGCAAGATAGTTCAAGCCATGATTTGTCATAATTGAGATGATTATGGCTTACAGCTCATGAAAACCCCAAATTCACAATCTCATAAAATTAGAATATTACATGCAATCAATAAAACAAGGATTGTACATAGAATAATATCAGATCTCTGAAAAGTATAAGCATTCATATGTACTCAGTACTTGGTTTGGGCCCCTTTTGCAGCAATTGTTGCCTCAATGTGGCTTGGCATGGAAGCTATCAGCCTGTGGCATTGCCAAGGTGTTATGGAAGACCAGGATGCTTCAATAGTGGCCTTCAGCTCTTCTGCATTGTTTGGTCTCATGTCTCTCATCTTTCTCTTGGAAATATCCCATAGATTCTCTATGGGGTTCAGGTCAGGCGAGTTTGCTGGCCAATCAAGCACAGTAATCCCACAGTCATTGAACCAGATTTTGGTGCTTTTGGAAGGTGGGCAGGTGCCAAGTCCTGCTGGAAAATGAAGTCAGCATCCCCATAAAGCTTGTCTGTGGAAGGAAGCATGAAGTGCTCCAAAATATCCTGGTAGACGGCTGCGTTGACCCAGGACTTAATGAAGCACAGTGGATCAACACCAGCAGATGACATGGCTCCCCAAATCAACACAGACTGTGGAAACTTCATACTGGACTTCAAGCATCTTGCAGTGTGTGCCTCTCCATTCTTCCTCCAGACTCTGGGTCCTTGGTTTCCAAATGAAATGCAAAAGTTGCTCTCATGGACCACTGAGCAACAGATCAGTTCTGTTTTTCTTTAGCCCAGATAAGATGCTTCTGACATTGCTTGACAAGAGGAATACGACATTTGAAGCCCATGTTCAGGATCTGTCTGTGTGTGCTGGCTCTTAATGCACTGACTCCAGCCTCAGTTCACTCCTTGTGAAAGTCCCCAATACTTTTGAATGGCCTTTTCCTGATAATCCTCTCCAGGCTGCGGTCATCCCTGCTGCTTGTGCACCTTTTTCTCCCACACTTTTCCCTTCCACATAACTTTCTATTAATGTGCTTTGATACAGCACTTTGGGAATACCCAACTTCGTTTGCAATTACTTTTGAGGCTTTCCCTTCTTATGGAGGGTGTCAATGATGGTTTTCTGCACAACTGTCAGGTCAGCAGTCTTTCCCATGATTGTGCTTCCTACTGAACCAGACTGAGAGACCATTTAAAGGTTCAGGAACCCTTTGCAGGTGTTATGGCTTAATTAGCTGATTAAAATGGGATATTTTGAGCCTAGAATATTGAACCTTTTCACAATATTCTAATTTTCTGAGATTGTGGATCTGGGGTTTCATGAGCTGTAAGCCACAATCATCTCAATTATAACACATCACAGCTTGAACTATCTTGCTTTGCATGTAATAAGTCTATCTCATATATTAGTTTCACCTTTGAAGTTGCATTACTGAAATAAATGAACTTTTGCACAATATTTTTATTTATTTATTTGTTTGTTTGTTTATTTGTTTACTTACTTACTTACTTATTTAAGTTCATTCAACTTAGATGCCACCTGACTCCAATTGACTCTGGTCAGCTCACAAAATAAAAATAAAATGGCAAGCATACAATCAAAATAGAATATAAACATCTGCTTTTATTCCATTTATGCCATAATTTTCCCAGTTTCTCCATAACAAGACATCATTTGTCACTACATTAAAACTATATTAAGGAATAGTCTTTCTTTGTCTCTCTCTCTCTCTGTCTCTTTTTCTCTCTTTTTTTTCTCTCTTCCTTCCTCCCTCCCTCCCTCCCTCCCTCCCTTCCTTTCTTCTATACTCTTTCTCCCTCCTTTCCGACCGTTAAAACTAGACTGCAGTATCATCCCTCAGCTGGTGTTGTACCATAACTGGCATATGTAGGACAGGCAACAAAAAGCAGATTTTTATAATGGAATATACAAATACTTCCGCTATCCACTGATAAAATATAATTAAGGACATGTCCCTAAACACATTCAGCAGTATGACAGAAGACTTGACAGCCATCTGGGCTGTTGTAAAATTGCAGCTGGATGTATTTCTGTTAATAGTGTATTGGCAAAGACTGAAAATAGAAAGGTTTTTTTTTTCTTATTAAAGAGATTTGAAGGTGGTATGAAAGGAGCACCATTACTCATAGTAACTACATTCTTTTTTGGTCTATTGGTATATATTCCAATTTTGGGGAAACCTCCTAAAATGTTAATTCATGCACAACTATGATAAAATAGTCTTTGTGGAATTCTTCTGTGAGAAGAAAACACACACCCATTAGCAAAGGCAGAGAGTACTGTTTGCTCTCTGACAATATAGCTGTTTACGATAGTGTATGTTTCTAACTCTGCAAAGTACAATTTCCTACATTGTAAGTTTTCAGAGGAAATTAGAGCAACACTTAGAAAGAACATGGCTCATTCTCCGAAGAATCATGGCTCATTCACAGAATGAGTCCAGCTGTTTAGAACTTCTGTTGCACTCCTAAGCAGACATGAAGATTAAGTTGGAATTGTATTTCTGGAGAACAAATCGCAATTAGGGCTAACACATTCAAAAACAATATAGCTTTGAGGATGTATTAGATGATTAATTACAGAGCAAATGTTTTCTGGATGGTTTTTTTTTTTTAAAGTGCAGGTTATCATAGAAGAAAGAAGCATATGAAAAAACAGATGAGAAACTGCCATGAACCAGAAAGAGAATAATTTATTTATCTCTGTACTGAATTAGAGCTGATGACCTTGAGAAGGTGGTAAAAATCAATTTTCCAAATGAAGTATTTTTATAAAGGGCAGGATCCGAGTGCCCATGAGATGTGCTTCCTATTTCCATTTATTGTATGCTATTTAATAACTTAAATCAAGGAATACTTCAGGGGACTGCTTTTGATGTGATATTGAACTTGTTTTTGAGTTACTTTATAGCTAATGTAGATATATCTCATTTGAGGTACTAATGGCCAGGATCAAGCTATCATATTTTGGACATATTAGAAATCTATAATGCTGCGAAAGATAGAAGGAAATAGAAGATGAGAATAGCCAACAGCAAGGTGGATGGACTCAGTTACAGAAGCAATGTGTGCAATATTGGGAAACCTAAATGGCCAGATTGGGGATAGATCATTCTGGAGAAGATCTCTTTATAAGGTTGCTAAGAGTCATTTGAGGATCACATCCTCAAATGAAGCATAACTCCTACTGACTATATAGCAATAGCACTTAGACTTATATACTGCTTTACAGTTCTCTATATGCTTCTCTAAGCAGTTTACAGAGTGAGCATATTGCTCACAACAATCTGGGTCCTCGTTTTACCAACCTCAGAAGGATGGAAGGCTGAATCAACCTTGAGCCTGGTGAGGATTGAACTCCTGGAAACAAACTGAATTAGCCTGCAATACTGCTTTCTAACCACTGCACCATCACAGCTCATATTAAACTATATTAAACATATCCATATTAGGTTTTTTTGCAACACTATAGATGTCAGAGGTGGTATTCAGCAGGTTCTGATCAGTTTTGGAGAACCGGTACTGGCAAATACCACTTCTGACTGGAGATTTTACAGTATCCTTCCCATGCCATGCCCACAGAACCGGTAGTAAAAAAAAATGAATCCCACCACTGAAGATGTATAGAAAATTGCATATCCTTTTTTCCTAGGAAGTTTTATTGTGGTGGTTTTTTGTTGTTGTTGTTGTTCACTGCTAGTTTATAACATCTAACTTTTAGAGTCCAGTTAATGCCAGCCATTTTTTTACCATCAAATGAGACTCTTAAACTAAGAGAGAATAGTAGTTGCTATGCTGTTGTTTTCTCAGATGATAACTTCTGATTTGCAGATAAAGCTACTTTTTAAAATGAGTATAGTTCATAATAGGATACATATCAGATTAAAATAGTAAAATATGGTGCATGTGTATGTGTGTGTGTGTGTGTGTGTGTGTGTATGTATGTGTGTGTGTAACTTGAGGGAAGCAGTTTGGGTTTACCTTGAAAGGTCATTAAGGTATCATAGTTCTTTTTGTCAAGATTTCTCAGCATTCATCCAGCACATGCTGAGCTGAAAGTCTTTTTAAGCATTTACTCTAGTTAACTGGAAACCTCTTCTAGTTATTGCAAGGGCAAAAAGAAGCACTTCAAACTGATAAAGGAAGGCAGCACAATTACTTTGCCCTTAGAAGTAAAGGGCTTATTTTATTTCAATCTTCAAACTTTCTTAAAATGTCTCAACTTAATTCACTAGAGGCTTACATTCAGACCTGGATCAGTCAGTTGTATATTCATTCATTCAT
This sequence comes from Bungarus multicinctus, assembly GCA_023653725.1. Taxonomy (NCBI): domain Eukaryota; kingdom Metazoa; phylum Chordata; class Lepidosauria; order Squamata; family Elapidae; genus Bungarus; species Bungarus multicinctus. The sequence goes on from CM042836.1 coordinate 108,868,622, forward strand.
TCATTCATTCATTCATTCATTCATTCTCTCTCCCTCCCTCCCTCCCTTCTTTTCTTTCTCTCTCCCTCCCTTTCCCCCTCTTCCCCCACTCTCTCTAAGATACTACTTTTAAGAATATTTGTATCTATAAAAAGATAAATTCACAATTCAAACTTTATATTTCCAGATCTGGGTCCAATATCTTCTATTCCTATCTTCCAAGTATAATATTCAAATTTCATATCAAATGTATTATTTTTCTTCTACATAAAAGGTTTAGATTTTTCCATATAGAAATATTTCTTCTCCCAAGAGTATATGTGTGCGTGTCTGCACATACACCCTTTCTGTGCATGCTTGTTTCTGCTCACTATTTCCATGTCTAGGCCTAATTTTAGCACTGATTGAGTTTTATTACATTGTCACGCCTCCACTCTTCCACTTTCTAACCTAGGACTGAAAATGTGATCAGGCTCAAATTACTCCAAAACCTTAGAGTCATTTAGCCAGCCAAAGAGCTAAAAATCCCAATCTTCCTGTTCTGGAGAAAGAAAGGCTGTAACAGTGCAGTTAGTAACCAGCTGCTTATGACTCTGAGAATTGGGATTCACTGCTGAATATTATGCAGAAGGCAAGAGAAGAAGGAGAATCACACCGAGAAAAAGATTGGTGAGTGAAACTGAGTGGAAAAGTCAGAAGACAGGCACATTCTTTCCACCTCTTCTTGACAACCATCCCTGGCCTACACATGCATGACTAGTGAGGGCAACAGAAAAATAACAAGACAGAGATGGTCTATAATTGTACTCCAGATACCAGGGAAGAAAGCCATCCTCTTGAGACTAGAGTAATTGTTTGCTTATTGCTTAAGGTGCGAGAGAGTGTCATCCACTGTGACCGGAATGGAAAAAATGAGAATGCTGCTGGTTTGTTGCTGCTGCTGCTGCTGGTGGTGGTGCTAAAAGGCCAGCACAATTAAAAGGTGGCTGCTAAACAACTCATGCTATTTTTATTTCTAGCAGCATAATAGTTTGGGGTTTGCTACTGCTCAGTTAATTTCATCCAGATTTTTAATACCCAGACTGCAGGATTCATGGATGATTACATAACTAGGAAATTCAGCTCTAGAGTGCTAGATACCCAACAGCTGCATTTCTTCATCAAAAGTATCAGAGTGGGATTGTGTAATTCTTAGTCAAAATACTGGTGTGAACATTATGAAAATGTTTCAATAGCATTTACAGATGTCTCTTTTCCCTTTAGTAATAACTGGGCATTATAGGTTATCAGTATTAATATTCTGTTATCACTCAAGTGGTACCAGCCCTGGCTAGAGGACATATTTCTACTCTTCTTATGTTTTATCTTGTTTTTGTAATAAGTTTGATTACTTCTGTTTCCAACTACCCCTCCTTGCTACTTGATTTTTTAGAATAGTGATGCAGTTGAAGTAGGATCTTAGGAACATATGTAAACTTTTGAGTTCTCTTTTGGACCTTTTGAGGGAGCAGGGCCTAATAAATCAGATTCTATGTATTTGTGCATGTGTGTGTGTGTGTGCATTGGTCTGTATTTTGGTGGCTTAAATCTTGTAGAATCTTAACAAAACAAAAAACAAAAACTTGGTCAAATTCTCAGCCCAGCCCATGGAAATTACACACTTCTATCCCGGGATAGTCTTTCTTAAACTTTTTTTTTCTCTTGGGAGACCTTCCAATTTATATATGCATACATACTTACACACACACACACACACACACACACACACACACACATATACATACATACATACATACATACGTACATACATATGTAATGGAAGATGCCCACCCAAAAGTTTTTGTTTGCATGTGTTACATTTATCTATTTGTACCATATTAAAAATTAACATTGATGAACTCTTAACACTGATGCAATAAAATATTTATTGAATCATGTAAAAATAACAATATTAAGCATATCAGATATTTTTATGAAAAATCTGTATTATTAACAAATACAAATAAGAATAGCATTGTTTTAAATTTTTGCAAATATATTTAATATCTGGGAAATAATTTTGATTTATGGATCCATGAGAAGGTCTTGTGGTATTGTCACCGGTCCTCAGACCACATTTTAGGAAATACTTGGGAATGGTATAGATGAAGATCTATTTATCCACTGAATCAAACTCTCTAGAGCCATAAGACCATTTAGTACACCCACTCATACAAAATACCTGTTTTCGCCCGGATTCGTGTGCACCACTGTCCCCAGCCCAGAAAGGTTGTATAGAGGTTCTATGAATTTGGAAGCAATGAACACATCAATATGAATGCTTAAGGTAGCATATGAAAATAATAACATATCATGAGATAGTGATCAAAGGATATTTAAGAATTTAAGAAAGAATGACTTTATACTGTTTTTGCCAGAAAGAAAAACTCAAGAAGGTGACAATAGCTGGACCTCTTGAAAGCCACCAATATGCAGCAGCCTCCAAATACCTGCACTGAAGGTTATCTACCTTATATAGACTCTAAACCACCATGAAAGATGTTTTTAATGGTCTTATTGCCGAAGTTTGCTGAGAAAAAGTCTATTTTATCTCGTGCTTGGAATGCCTTGTCTATCCCTTCTAAGAATGAGATCTTAATCTTACTGGTTAAGGAATTTTTGTTTATACCAGATAGTGATGAGGTCATCTTTAGGATAAAGAATACCTGTTTTCTAAGGTATTTGAATGGCAACAAGAAATATAATCTCACTGTACACAAGTGAGGATGGAACAAAATAAAGTATACTCAAATATAACTTTTTAGTGATCAAAAATGGTCCTTAATTCTATATTATGCATTCAACCATTTTATGAGAATTAATAAAGTTCTATCTCCCATGCACCTAATGAAAAGTTAGTTGAACTTCTAATAACACTAACAGCTGTACAGCATACGCTTTTTACTCAATAAGTGAAACTTCTGTCTAAAAGGAGGCCTTATGAAACTCAGCATCTCACTTATCAATCAACTCCTGTCTTAACCATGTCAAGATTAGGTAGAAGAGGTCATGTTTAATATGACAGTATTCCTATAGGTAGGAGTGATCTACAACATACCGTGTAAGGTTTGTAACAGACACAATGTAGGACAGGCAAAGGACTAGTAGAGCACATCCATGATCAGCAACTAGCAATCAGAAAACATGATGAAAGCTCCTTAATGTCACATCATATAATCAGAGTCAACTACAGTATTAATTTAGAAATGGTGGCCGCAATTCTTCTTCTTCCTCCTCTTCCTTTCTTGATGGTATATTGGATCCTAGAGATTTTTGGGGTATTCATGATAGCACTCAGTGCAGTTTGCCAATAATTACAATGAGCCAGTGAGACAAGTCAGGCAGCAGCAAAGGAATGCTGTAACAGAAGGCTGTGACTCATTCACACAGATGAGTGCAGATGGAGACTTAAAGAATCCTGGTCTGAGAAGAGGAGATAACGAGATCATTGTCACTATCGCTTATTGGGTCACAGTTTCTATCTCTGAGGCTCTGAAAGATCAATTCATCAGCTTATTGATGCATAGGTCAACTCAGTAACACACCGTGGTACTGGTGAAGGCATATACTTTGCCTACTACCTGACATCTCTGGATTGCAGTAGCCTCTTCTAGTCAGTTATCCACATTTTTGCTTCAACTTAGGAAGGGGAGTCTTCATATGTATAATTGGACATATGAGTCTTCCTTCAGATAAGGCCCAGAAGTGTGAAAACAGAAAGAGTGAATTATGGAAGGAAGAGCCAACACAACCCCTTTCCCTATTCATGTGTTTGACATTTGTGCAGTGGGTGTAATTGAACATCCTTCTTTGTCAATGTAAATGAGCACCTTGGAAGAAAAGCATATTACAACAGAAATGAACCCGTACATGATTGCATTCCTCTGATTGCAACACACCAGACTGTGGGAGCTGGTGGGGAGGAGGAACTGTTTACATATTGCCAATAAAGCCTCTATAGTCTGTATAGCACTGTATAACAACTTCCTCTTAACAAAGCAGATGTGAATACCCAGCATGGAAAAGAGTGTATGGAGGTACAATTAAATAGACACAAAGGAATATGAGATTATATGGGGGTGGGGGGAAGCCCATTGAATGCATTTAGGAGCAGGCAATGGAACATATTCATAGGGTTAAGTAGAACATACTTGTACACTCTCATGAAAAAAAATGATCTATGCAGTTCAACCTCTATCAGGGAGCCCACTTTGCATTATATTCAAAGGATTAATAAAGAGACATGTCTTTTGCTAAATACTGCAAAGAGTCTTTATATAAGAGGAATTTATCCAGATGATAGCAGGGTATGATGTAAGAAAAAACATTTGATGATAGCTTGTAATATATCTGTTAATTCCACATGTTCTTCTCATCAAAGAGAGTGGACAAAGTCACCTTTTGTCTATGAAATTAGCTGTTGGCAGGAAACTGCTGCAGAAAGATTTGGCCTTCTCCATTACAGTTAGAACTTCTTGACAATTGCAGAATAATAGGGAGTAAACATCAAGTTTAAGTACTCTGCAAAATGTTGTTCATTGATTTCCCCACCCCCCTGAACATAAACCTTGAAGATTCAATAACAGTTCAAAGGGCTGAACATCTAAGAATTAAGTACACTCATAATTACGCCTGGCAGGGGTGTGAAAAAAGTCATACTGCTTCTCCTGAAGTGGATATTAACCTCCTACCTTTCCTTTATTTTATTTTCCCAACTATATTAAAGCCATTGGTTTGGGGGTGCAGTGTGTGTGTGTGTGTGTGTGTGTGTGTGTGTGCGCGTGCGCACACACATGCATATATACATATAACACACACACACACACACACACAAACTGGATTCAAAATATAATCCTTGAGCCTGTTGTAGATCAAACCACCTGTAGCTAGTTTGTGACTCAATCAAAATGGGACCCTCAGGAGGTATTGTCATTTTTTTTGTGTGGGTGCCAGAAGTAATTGTTATTTGCTTTGCTGCTTTTTCTAAAACAAGAAGAAAGACAAATCTGGGAGAAAAGAAGGGAATTTTGACCATATATTGTATAATATTTTGAAAAGTTTACAGTACTTGCTATGCCTTAACCAAAAGATTCCTAACATAACTGTTATAGGCCGGCATTGTTATTGTTGTATAATAAGTCGTAGAATCACAAGAAGAAAAGAGAAGAAAAAAGATTTGGAATACACAATTTAGGGCTCAAATACAAAATAAAACAATCTTGGCAGATGACTCTTTTGTTTAAATATACCCAACAAAGGGGAACCCATCAGCTCTCTGAATAATTGGAATAATATAAAAGTCTTTTGACTGAGGATTTCCTCACCAACAATCATTTAGGACTCCGCCTTTGTATAAATTGATCCATTGTATTGTATTCTGCCTTCTGGAACCATGGAGGGAAAGTCTTATGTTTCGTTGAACTTGAAAACTGCTATCACATTGTTCTTCAGTATTCAGTATTCCCCTTTTCAATATTCAACATATTGAATATGTCTTTGTCTTTGCAGGAATTTCTTGATAAATTTTGACAAAGAACAAGTCCTCAGATTAAGAACACTCTGCTTTAAAGATGATAGTTAATGAATTTATTGTAGCAAAATGTAAATGAAATACACAATTCAAGTCTATTACATAATATTTATACAGTGTTATGCAATGTTTACATATAAATTCAACTTAAGGGCAGCTCTTGGGAATGGAACTCTTTATTAAACTGGGAACTAATTCTATTATATTCTATTCACAAATTTTCATTAGATTTAAAAATAAAGCAAATAAAATACTTTATTATCGGGGCACAATCCTTACATTTCAGAGAATTATCTTCAACCCAGAAAAAAGTGTAGACCCTTGTTTTAAAAATTGTTCAGTACTATAGTATGAAATATCTATCCACCTACATGTTGGCTGTATATTAAAGGTGCACAAATACTCAGTAAATTTGGAAGGGTGGAGCTGGCGTTGTGGCACTACGATGTGCAATCTTGACCCTCTAAGTTTGCCGTCGATATCTCTACTGCTGGACAGTCCTGATGGACCTAAACCATCCTGTAGAGATGGTGACTGATTAAAGCACATCCTGTCGATCCCAGGGACATCGCAAAGTCCCTGGTTGATCCAGGAAAAGCCCTTTTGTCAGTGGTGGAGAGGCAGCCATTCAAGTTGCTGAAGCTGGGACAGCTCCGGAATGGAAGAGATTGAAGGAAAGTGTATCAGTTTGGTGAGATGAACTTTTACTTATTATTGCTTGAAGAGAACACTCTGAAAGATTTAAAGTGAAATTAAAAGTGAAGAGAAAAGAGTTTAAGCTGCGAAATTAAGCTAGTTAAAGTGAAAGTTTTTTTTCCTTTCCCTTTTTATTGGAACTTTGAATTTGGTAAAGCTACTGAATTTTAAACTGAACTGGTTTCTTTTAAATTTTCCATTTTTTTTAACAATTCTTTGAAAGTCTGTTTTGATTAAGACTCTTTTTTTAGATTTGAATTGGCAAATTGATAGATCAGAATTCTACTTAAGATTTCAAAATGTAGAAGAAGGAAAAGGTGAAAATCTTACTGAAATAATGACAGAAATACTGGCAGAAGCATTAGAGATAACCAAAGAGAAGATGATGGATGGGATGGATGAAGTGTTCCATGTCTATACAAGATGTGCAATGAGAAACAGACTACCAAGAGAAGTTCATATCAGATTCACTAAAAAGATTATTAAGACACAGATACTGCAAGTGGCAAGAGAGAAACCTTTAAAGTATAAAGGTAAAGAAATTGTGGTGCTGAAAGGGTACCAAGAAGAGTAAGAGAGATAAGAAGAGAATACTTATTTTTGACCAAAGAGTTACTTAAAAGAGGAGTAAACTACAAATGGCTGATGCCAGAAGGCCTCTTGTTCACCTGGCAGGAACAAGGACACAGAAATGACACAGTTGCAAATGCTGAATATTCTACTTATAATATTTCAGAGAAAAGGAGGAAGTAGCAAGAAAGGAAGAGTCATTAATTGAATTTCAAGAAGAGTGTGTAGCAGTAATTGAAAAAGAAAAAGAAGAATGTGCAGTAGGTGGTGTACCCAGAGAGCAATGAGAATTAAGACCTACTAGAGCAATAAAAACCCCTCACAAAGCCTAAAATGGAAGAAATAAAATTGATTATGATTAACATAAACGGACTTAATTTGGCTACTAAAAGAAGGAAAGTATTTCACAAATTAGAGAAATTAAAATTTGATATAATTTGTCTACAAGAAGTACATATCAAATATATATATATGAATATATATTGAAACAAAAAAAATTAGGGACATTATTTACATTGCTGGCACAAACTAAAACAAGAGGTGTGGTTTTATATATTAAAGATACAATTTTGGCAGAATTAATTTACTCAGATGACGATGGAAGGAGTTTGATGGTGGAAATAATGGACAATAATGTTAAAACACTTTTAATTGCAATTTATGCTCCGAATTATAACCAAGAAGAATTTTACAGGAAATTACATATGAAAATAATTGAATTGGTATATATTAATATTTGTGTGATGGGAGATCTTAATGGAATAGTTAGTGATCAGTTGGACTATAAAACGCAGAAATCAACACAGAAATCTAGAAAGATACTACCAAAATCTTTCTTTCGAATAACTGAAGAATTTAACTTAAAAGATGCATGGAGAGAGAGAAATGTGGAAAATAAGCAATACACTTTTTACTCAAACAGACATGCATCATGGTCTAGAATAGATATGATATGGATGTCAGCAGAATTACTGACCATACGAGAGATTGAAATAGAAACAAGCACCTGGGCAGACCATAATCCAGTAACAGCTATTTGGAAAGGATATAAGAGGAGATCTAGATGGATTTTAAATAATACGATATTAAAAGAAAAAGACTTTAAACAGAAAATAGAGAAAGAACTTGTTTTCTTTTTTAAAGAAAATAGAAAAGAGGATACATCTTTACAGAATCTCTGGGACATGATAAAGGCCTACACTAGAGGCTTGATAGACTACACAAGGAAAAGAAAGATCTACAGAAGTCCCCGCAAAAAAAGACATTAAAAATAAAATGGATATAATTAAACATAAAATGGGACTAATGGAAAAAGAGGAACTAGCACAAAAAATTAAAAATGCTAAACAGAATAACTTTGAAGATGCAAATAAACCAGGCAGATGGCTAGTTTATAAACTGAGAAAGGATAGAGAATCAAGAAGAATTAGCCAGTTAATAAATGAAGGACATGTTTGCTATGGAAATGAGGAGAAGAAAAAAATTATACAAGATTATTATGGAAAATTGTATTTTCAAGAGAATATTCAAGAAGAAAAAGTTAAGCAATATTTACAGAAGGCCAATTTACCTCAGATACTTAAAGATATTGGAACAATGCTAGAAGGAAATATAACAATAATGGAATTAACAGAAGCCTTAAAAAGACAGAATGTTGGGAAAGCACCAGGTCCAGATGGCTTACCAGTGGAATTTTACAAGACTTTCCCGGAAATATTGAATCTTCACCTATTAGAAGTTATGAATGAAGTTATGCTAAAGAAAAGAATATGCAAAACATGGACAGAAGCATATATTACACTTATACCAAAGGAGGATACAGACTTGCAGCAAGTTAAAAACTACAGACCTGTATCCCTATTAAACTCAGACTATAAAATTTTTGCTTCAATTTTGGCAGAAAGTGTAAAAAGATATTTAAATAATTTTATTCATATTGATCAAAGTGGATTCCTGCCAAAGAGACAAATCAAAGACAATGTGAGAATTATTTTGGATACTCTGGAATACTATGAGGCACATCCTGAAAAGCAAATGGCCTTGATGTTTTTAGATGCACAAAAGATTCGTAACCAACTGACACGCTGTATGTATATAAAATGGAAGATGGTTTTATGTTTTGTATGTGTATGTTTGTTTTTAAAAAAATACAAGCTCTTTTATTAAAAAAAATACTCAGTAGATTTGATAGGGACTAGATCAAAATTCCAAATCAAACCACCTATTTCCAAATTGAGTTCCTTAATATTCCAAACTGATTCTTTTGTAGTTTTGTAAAACCAATGAAATTCAGGTAGATCAAAGTTATAGGCAGATGTATGTATTTTATCATTAGTTCACCTTCATATACATGGTGAAGATTATAAAACAGAAATAAGTTATTTTCTAATTAAATTGGAACAAAGCATGTTGATGTATTTCAGTTAGGAGTGAAAGAAATAATTAATAGCTTTTAACTAAATTCCAGGAGCACACTAATTATCAGCACAGCATCCAGGCAGGGCATGAATTGGATTTACTCTACATTAATAGGGACAGCATTTTGTTTTCTTCATTCATTTTCTTAAAAAAAAAACATTTTATTATTAAAAGTTTTTTTAATTACAATAATAAAAGATAATACAAACTAAAAAGAAAGAGTAAAAGAATAAAAAAATGATAAAAAAAAAGAAAATGATTTCCTATCCTTATGACAAACTTAAACAATTTCATTCTCTTTTCACCTCCTTTTAATTAACAGATATAAGTCTTCATCTCATAATTCAGCTCTTAACTGTAGGTGAATCTATTAAGCAATAGTCTTTTCCAATTTAGGAGGCAGTGAAAAGTCCAAACAGAGCCCGAAAATACAACATAAATTAACAAATATCAAATTTACTGTTCCGTATCTTAACAGCATAAAACATTAACAATGCTATGCTTGTTAGCTGGAAAGCTGTCTATCCAGGTTCGAGACCTGAAAGCCACTTGTTGGGGTAAGCTCCTGTTAGCTGTCCTACCTCCTGCCAACCTAGCAGTTGGAAAGCATGCAAAATGTAAGTAGATTGATAGATAACATTTTAATAGGAAGATGTGCCTTGGTCATGCTGGCCATATGACTACAGATGTGTCTTTGGACAATGCTGGCTCCCTTGGCTAAAAAGTGAAGATGAATATTGTGTCCTAGAGTTACACACAACTGGTTAGAGAAACTTTTACCTTTATCCTAACTATAAACAAGCCTACAAAGTGGTCCCAGTAATCTAGTATGAACAAAAGACTGAAATTCAACTGACAAAGAGGAACAGTTTCTCCCTTAAAGACAAGAATCTCTTACTTTGAGTAAAAGGACAATTAGATACAAAGTCAATCTAGATATTGTTAGATTAGGACAATAAAACAATTCACAGGAAAAGATGCTTGACTATCATCTTAACTGGAAAAAAATACAACACAACAATTTTCTGGTCTAGATTGGAATAAATGTCAATGAGTCCAAAAAGAACCACCCAAAATAACTATGTATCCCATTTAGCTCTGATTGAACAAACCAATGTTATGTTCCTTGTTTTTATGTAAAACATTCTTACTCTATAATCCATTCAGATGATATTGATCGTTGCCTTACATTCTTCAAAACTTTAAGAAGCCTCTTATCCCAATTGCTCTCTAGGATTGGCATTTTTCTTTTCTTTTTTTATTTTCTCAACCTACATCTGATTTTCTTATCCAGTATTTCCAGCTTTGTCCTTTTTTGAAGGTGCTAACTTCTTTAAAACAGCGGTCTCCAACTAGTGGGCCGCAGCCCACTGGTGGGCCATGAGAAAATTTTGGTGGGCCGCAGAGCACCTCCAGAGCACCCCCACAAAATAATTAATCCAGGTTGCGCAGAAACACAAGGCTGCGCTGCCCACATGGCCCGCAGGAACCCTCCTGCCCACTCACTCCTTTCTTGGTAAACTTGCCTGCTAAATTGCTATTTTTCCTTTTTACAACCATCATCTGTTCTGCTGTGCCGGGAGATTTAGATTAGCTAGGAAGCAGGAAATAGTTGGACTTCTTGCTTTCTACCTAGTCTTTAGATCTTTGGCTCAGAACAACCAAACCTCCCTTAGGACTGAAGGTTTGCTTGCAAGCAAATTCAGTGAAGACTCACGGCAAGCAAATTTGAAAGACTGAGTTAGCCGATGGCAGATAGATAGATCACTGAATGATTCTGTGAGCAACACAACCTGCCTGCTTTGCCTAGTTTTGGGTAAAAGTTGCTCTTTTTTAAAATAAAAAAATTCAATATTTACATGTGTTGTGAGTTAATTTTGTCAGTTTGTTATAAATTCAATATTTATATAAATATTTATATAATATTCGGCATCTATGTGCCGGCTGGTGACCCCGAGGAATAGGGTCTTCTCTGTGGGGGCGTCTGACCTCTGGAATGGGTTGCCTCCGGAGTTACGTATAGCCATGGACCTGGGGACCTTCAGGTATGCTTTGAAAACCTGGCTCTTTGACCAGGCCGGCTTGGGCTGATTTTAGATTTGGGTATTTTAATTTTTATATCAAATTTTAGGGTTTAAGGGAGGTGTTTTAATTGTTTTCAGCCAGGGTCTTTAATTTAATTTAGTTTTAACTTTTATATATTTAATGTTTTAATTGTATGGCTGTGCACCGCTCCGAGTCCTTTGGGAGAGGAGCGGTATATAAATAATAATAACAATAACAACAACAACAACAACAACAACAACAACAATAATAATAATAATAATAATAATAATAATTTTTACGTACAAGCCAGTCACATGACCACCAAGCCACACCCACAAATTAGGCCATGCCTGGGATCTAAAATTATGAATTTGGCGGTCCCTGAAGTCCAAAAAGTTGGCGACCCTTGCTTTAAAGCAATTATTAGGCAAATTCTGAATGTGGTTAGCAAAGGAATAGCAACCTTACTGTCTTTGAAAGACGTCCTAGTTTTCTTACCCACCATTGTCTCCTTGTGAGAAGCAACTTTATGGATCATACTGTAGCTTGGACAACCTGGCATCCTCTTGAAAGAGCTGATTTACTGGTTGGCTGCTTATTCTTTGCTGCAATCAATGGTTCCACTTAGTGAAGAACTGTCTTGAGTTTCTTATTCTTATCCAGAAGTCCCTTTTTTTGTTCATTTGTTTCTGATGAACTAACTAGATAATCTGAAATAACTTCATTATAGTTAGCATCAAACTTTAACAATTTAAACTTTATATATAGAGACTGCTGGGCACATCTTTTCCTAAATCTGATATTCTTTAAATAATGCTCAAACAGTGTTACCTTGCAATTGTTATATTTCTGAACGACTAAATATGGTATGAAAATGTTCAAAATGTTGCCACAGTATTTGCTCCAATCTTCTAAAATAGAACACAATGTCCAGTTTATTTTACAAAATATAGGGACTGCTGGGCACATATTGCCTTCTGCTTCAAAATTTTAATTCAGCAGTTGACAAGGAGCTGGATGTTGCTTGAGTTGCTATGAAAGTTCAGTCAAGGAGCAGAAAGGGTCTTCTCCACCCCCAAGTCTAAAACAGGTAGCACAGCAAATGGGTATATTCTGTTTCGCTGATCTCTTTGCTGAGCATTTCCAAATGAACTGTAAAATTCACAGTATTTATTTGATGTAAGGCTTCTTGTTCTTAAATCAGACAAGGTATTTTGGAGAGGGTTTGTAGAAATAGTTTTTTTTTTTTTTAAAGAAATGCTGTTTCTGGATCTGTTCCTAAATTCCTTTGTACCATTTTAAACCATGACTTCCAGCTTAGATATGGCAATTTGGTGTCTCAGTATAGTTTGGGCTAAATTTTTCATTCTTTTGCCAATAGCCATCCTGAAAAGACCAGAAGCAAGTTGATGTCTTTTAGAAAGCTTCAAGCTGCCTATCTCAATCCTGGATGTGATGTTTATCCACCCCATTTTCAATACCCAATACCCAATTTATTTTGTAAGCATTAAACATATTCCATCTTTGATCCAATGTGTCACCTTTGCCTTAACTACATTGCTTTGGTTACTTCAGTGAATCCTATCACATCAATCTAAAGAAAAGTTAATTTATATTTCAGAGTATATAACACTGTCTGAAGTATCTCAACAAATTAGATTAAATATGGGCTCTGCCAAGTATGAATCTAAGAGAGATCAGAAAAAAACAGAATAATAATATTGAAAAGGAAGAGAAAATCATCTGCTTCAGTTCTAATGCGAAGATGGCACATTGTCACCTGGAAAAAAGCTGGTCTAAGAAAAATGTGATTTTCAGATAATCAAAATGCTAGCAATATATATCAAGAAAGATGTTTTCTTTTATTCATTTTTCTGATTAAACTTGAACTGAGAGGAAGATTTCAAAATCAGTACAGTGTTAATAAATTTAAACCAACAACGTTTGAATTTATTTAAAAGTTGCATACCAAAAAGGTGGTTCATTTTATATCCAGTTTTATAGGGTTTATCATACCCATTTCATTATATTGTTGGTGATTTTGAAAGGCATCAAGTCTATTTTTACAAAACTATCTATAGGGTCTATGTAGAGGGCAGAAGCATTATTGAAATTAAAGGTGATGTTAGGTTGACATTCCACTTTAGAGCATCTCAATTCTTCATTTTTAATGAAAGCAGATTAAAATAAATACACAAAAATAAATAAAGTCAGGTATGACACCGATCTTGCAGGACATCAAAGGGAATGTCTATAAGGACCCAGGATCATCACACCTGCAATGAACTAATTATTATTTGAAATATCAGCCCACAGATATCTTGCTGGCTTAAGCAAGGGATTGAAGCTGTTAGGAATGTACAGATCATGAATGGATGCTTTGATTCAAGCAGCCTTAGACAGGGAAGCTGCCTATCCCTTTGAAGCTTCAGGCTACTAGGCTTCAACCTGTATGTTAAATAGCGTTTCTGTTTAGGATTTTCATATTCCAGATTGAAGTGGCTGGTGGAATTGAGCCAGTCCACTGGATGCTTTAGGGATCAAGGCAGAGATACTCCACTTTCCAAGTGCAAATGTCACCTCAGTATAGTTCAACAGAATGGTTAGACTGAAGTGATAACTCAAAAGCAGCTCTATTGAGCCAAGTACACGCAATTTCTATCTAGAAAATAATAAGCCTTTTTTTGCCTTGGAAGATGACTATGAATATGGGGGGAAATAACCAAACTTCTTCAGCAATATACATATATTTGTCACCCCCCCCCATATTTATATATGTATCCTAAATATACATTCCTAACAGAACAGAAAAGAATGTGATCAGCTATAGTATTTTTTTAAAGGAATATCCCTAAATGTTAATGTGGAATTTTATATGGAATTGAATAATTCCATATTATTTTAATTTCATTCATATGAAATTAAATACCCATTATTTGAAGCCATATGTAGCTTTAATAGTGTATCTTTAATGAGCCTGATTTTAGTTGCACGTCATGCCATCTTCTTAATCTATCGCTTGTATTTAAGGTCACAGAATACCAGCCATTTAGAAATACGTCTGTAAGAAGCTTTCATTGTTTAACCATTGCTATTGTTTAGTTTGCACTGTGTCAACTTCACCTGTTCAACATCACTGATGCTGATCTAAGGTCTTTTCTCATGGCTTTGGATACTGAAGATGGCATACATTCATAGATTTTGTGCAAAACAGCATCTGAAAGTTTATAATGCCGTAGTATTAAATGGCCTATCTTTCCTCAATGAGCTAAATCTTGGTTTGTTTAAAGATTATCGAATTAACCACAATTAGCTTGGTTTGCAATTAGCCAAAGGCTCCCAGTACAATTCACAATGACAAACAAGAAAAAAAGATCCCTCAACCGTTCTGCTTTCATCCTAATACCACATGGACAAGTCACAGGATTTGTGTCTTGACAACACAACACAAGTTTCTCCCATTTGCTCTCCTATTGAAGTCAATGTGCAAAAGCTATAAACTAGGGTTTACAAAGTATTATAGTTGGACTCATACCCACAATTAGCAAACTAAACCAATTACATAAGATAAGAGGTAAGATAAGATGATCTTTATTGTCACTTTTTGTCTGTGAACACTGTGACACACTGACAAAAATGTGTGTGTTTGTGTGCATGTATGAATACACACACACACACACACACATACACAGACATACACACCTTGGCCTTGGCACACTAGGCTAATCTCAACAATATCTTTCCTCATTTATTACTACAAGTTTTTTTAAGTTAAAAGGAAGATAAGAAACCACAATCACTCTTAGTCTTTAATTCTTTCTCTGCTTTTACTACTGTCTCATGAAAGGGGAGGAGAATTATCTCTAATCCCAGATATTACTATTTTTAGAAATAATGTATAATTAGTAACTAGTCACCACAGGAGAGAAGTGTCCTGCTTGGCATATGTCACCTTTCCAGAGCTATAACAGAAAATGTTTCTTTGTCCATACAAAACAGTGCGCAACAGACAAGACAATTAAAGCAGCCTATTTTCCATCTGTTTTTGGAAGGGACTGAACAATAGTGTGTTCAGATTACATTTGCTAGCACTTTATTTTAGGAAACAGCATCCTAATTTGTGAGAGTGGTGTGAATCACTTTTAAGTTACTTATTAATCACAACTTCTAAAATAAGGAAGCATGAACAAATGCAGAAACATAGCAAGATAAATATAGGCTGCTTTTAAATTAAGAAGTAAAAGTGAATCTAAAAGTGCTATATTACTTTATAAATAAACATTTAAACACTCTCAGTTTTTTTTAATACCTGTGGCATGAAGCCCTTTGCTTCATCTCTATCATTTGACAACTCTTTACGACTCTTTGTAACTCTGATGTTAATCCATTTAAAAAGTTACTTGCCTCAATACTTCTTCAGCATTTTTTAGAAAGCCTTTATAGGAACAATGTTACCGTAGGTCAGTTTGAATGGGTTTTGCTCTAAGTCAGTCTCAAGGACAAACAGCTTCTTAAGATTACTCTGTCAACTATTGTTTATTTTATGTGTGTATCATACTGTAAGTTGGTTTTCCTCGTGATTCTTTATAGCATCGTCTCTGATGCTTTAAAACAAAACGTTGCTGCTTCAGATTTGATTTTTTTTCCTCAATTTTCCAATTTACAAGCTGCTTATTTTCCCCTTGCTTTCTTATTTCTTGCTGAAAGGGTAGAATCATTTTTTGGCTGGCTACCTTGAACAAGAAACTTGGGAAGATACATTCATTTATTGTATGCTGCAGCAACTTGATGCCAAGACTTGCAATACTGCTGTATTTGATGGAGGGGAAAGGAAAAGAAAATGAAGGAATAACAACAGTAAGGGTTGAATATGATATTGAAATGACATTCCAATAGCATTTTCCAGCATAGCAGCCTAGAGCAGTGACTCCGTGCAAACATTAGGTTGAACATGAAGTGCACCATGCTTTAATTTTCTATTTCTGAAATAGTTCATAGCCCCATTTGGATATTTAAAGAAGTGCTCCAGTTAAGCCTTCTTTCCTGACAGCATTGTACAATGAAGGTTTTCTCTTGGAAACTCATGTTCACTATGAAAATTTTTAATATAAGGATTAGTCATACAATAAAATTTACTTGAGTCAGAATCCTTTGTGCTAAATGCTTAGTTCAGATGAAAACCTCCATGTGTACAGCTGCACTCTCATGAACACTCAAGTTTACAACAAAATCATAAAAGACCAATGAAATAGAATATTTATAGCTCAGGGTTGAGATGAGGGGTCCTTGGTTTTCTTGTAGACATTTCATTACCCAAACTAGGTTACATCATCTATTCTATGCTGAAACATCTGCAAGAAAACAACCAAGCTCAGAAACCAAAAAGGACTCCTCACTATTAAAAGAAGCAAATTGGTAATTAACTAATTGGGATTTTATACCAATCTGTGTTGAGAATTTGGCCTATTGTGAATTCCATTTTAGTCCAGCAAATGCTGTTACTAGTTTGGTCAAAAACGATCCTCCGTCCCATCTTACAAAAAATGCTTTCTGGTTCATTAAAAATAAAAATAAATGTTTCTGACATAATCTTTTACAACCACGGCAGAGCTAAAAAGCAAGCAAGCAAGCAGTGGATTGGATCAGGATCCATCTCATCTGCCTAATGCTAAATTATGGGGAACAGACATGATCATCATTTTGAGAACAGCTGCTGAGCATGAAGCTAAACTAGAAGCATTCATTTTTTGAAAGTAAAATATTCATTTTTGTTTTGTGTAGGAAATTTTGAACTAAGACTTAATTGCATCTCAAAAAGAGGTTGAAAAGAGATTTGCTCATATTCATACTTGAGCTTTTAGTTGCATAATAGCCGAGAAGAAAATGACCACTTGAGTCAGAAGCAATGAATCAGGTGTTCCAACGAAAAGTTTTTATGGGCATAGATGGGAAATTTAAGAAGAAACTCAGAAACTGAGTTATACCTAGCTTTGTCTAAAATGCAATATTCATTAGTTTTCAAAATCCCTTAGGTCATGGATGTTTAAAAGTAGTATTTCAAGAGCATGTGGAATCCCTGCAGTTTTTTTTCTTTCCTCTGATCTATTATTTTTTAAAGCAAAGATAGACAAAGAAATATTTTAAAAATCTGTTGAATTTAATTCTTTTATCTATAAAATGAAAAAGAAGAAAATGGTCTTGACCAAGTTGGTATTGTTAATGCACTAGATACCTGTGCATGCTGTTAAAGTGGCAAATTGCAAACCACTACAACTTAATAATAATAGTAATAATAATAATAATAATGCATTGCATGATTTAAACTTTATTATTAAATTGAAATTTATAATTTAATTTATAAGTAAATTTATACAGTGATTTCTGCAGCAAACTTTCAAGATATGAAAATGATAGTGCAAATGCCACAACATCTTGAAATTGAAGCATTTGAGTGATGACCCAATCCTGCACATATTCAATATTGTGCCTTATAATAATTGCTATGTGTCTTACAATAATTTAAAAAATAAGGAGCAAAAATATCATTACAATTAGTTAAAGATTAAAAGAGATGTGTTTTTGCCATTCTAAATACTGGGAAAATGTGGAACAAGCCAACCTCTTTGGTAAGAACTCCCCATATCCTGGGAGCCTGTTCAATAGCCAAAGGGAAGAGTATAGAATATGGGTAAGATTGTTGTCAGCCTTTCAAGACAGACCAAACTAAGAAACCAAAACCATGTAGATCAATACTACTTGTATTGTAAACCTTTATTACTAGAATCTTACAAGTTTAAAAGCACTTCCTTTCCTGTCCCTTTATATTTGTGTGAACTAAGGAGATGCTTGTCAATGCATTCTTGGTCCAGACTCAGGACCCATTTTTCTTTATCCATCTGGACTACTTTGGTGTTAGAAGTTGAGGTTCTCCTCCTTCTTTGCCTTCAATTCCAATCAGTTTTTTGATAAGGAGAGAGAGCTGCAGTCTACATTCCCTTTTTGTGGGTTTTTTTGTGGGGAGTGGGGCTTCCCAATGACTTCTGGATGCAATTCACATTGCTGGTTGTTACCTATAAAACCTTTCATGGCATGAGGGTGGGATTTTTCTAGTTGTCACTACCCATCCCATTAGGTCTGGTAGAAAGGACATGGGTCATCTTATTAGATCCAGGAAGCATGGGGTTTTTTTTCTCTTCCAGTGCTGGCCCTCTGGAAACCATATCACCTAATCTCTGGTTAGCTCCAGGAGGTGCTAGAATCCTCTTGTACTGGCTCACAAAAGTCAAGCATTAAAATTTCAAGAATATTGCAATCTGGTGGAAAACAGAGCTTTGTCACAATGTCCAGTAAACTGATCAACAATTTGGCAATTAATGGCACAGTGCAGTGGAGGCACATTTTTTATATTTATGCACACCACCACTCCCAACCATATGGTCTCCTTGAAAGTCCTTGAGACCTGACTATTTTCCCAAGCATGGGAATTGGGAGATCAGTTGAGCCAAAGTTGGTTGGCTACCACAAAATAGGTACCACTTTGGTGGAAGATAACAGCATTTTGTGTTTTGCCGTATGCTATGCATATGTCATGCTGTCCACATCACCATGGGAATATCTCCAGGAAATGTTTCCCTCAGCTAAGGTGAGCATTGCCTCCAAGAGTACAAGACTGGATAAGGGAAACCTTTACCTTTTTTTAATGATGGTTAAGTAAGATACTCAAATTTAAATGTTACATCTTTTAACATTTTAAATTTAATTTGTTCTGTTTAACATAGCTTTACTGATTTTTTTTTTTGCCTGTATTGATATTTCCAACCATCTTGGGAGTTTTTACTAAAAACAAGAGATGGTTTTGAACAACAACAAAAAAGTTTCCAAACAAAAATTATTCTCTTCCAGAATACTTCCTAACTATTTAACATGGCAGTTTATAACATTTAAATCAGATAGCCTTCCATTGCAGATAGCTTTACATCTGTAAAGAAATGAAGACGGTACATTTTCCAGAGTGAAAGCTAATGGTAATAAATTGTACATTGGTAACAAAGTTAGCAAGTCTGTCTTATATCATATTCCTACCATATTATATTGGTATCTCAACACTGTCCCTCCTTTAACTGTAAGAAACTTTTAACTAAAATAATCTGTGCCAAAAGGTCTATTAACCATGTGCATATGAAAGAACTAGGGAATAATTGAAGGTTTTCTCCTATTGAACATTATTTGATAGAAATATATGGGACTTTTATGTTCTTTTTCTGAGATCTAATGGGACAGATACATTTATTTTTTTGTGAATGATGCTTTTAAAATGGCAACCTAATTGCACAGTATTCTAGGGAAGAACACTATATGCCCAGCTAAGCATAAGGGAAAAAAAAGTTTAACAAAACTAAAAAGCTCTCCAATAGCTATGCTGCAGGCCTAGCCTAAATAGCCTAAAGAGAATAAAAAGTTTCTGGAACACCAGAGGAGTTTGAAAACCAAAGCAAGTAAAGAAAATTGGATTGACAATTCAAGTCATCTGTATTCTATGAACAAAGGATAAAAAAACCTGGATGGCTCTATAGATTTATAAAGTAAAGTAAGTTATGACTTCAACTATATTGATTGTAAAATTTCATTTTTAACCAAGGACTTATTTTTCTAGGTGACCTATAACACTGGCTGTCCATTGAAAATTAAAGAACCAAGATGCATGCTATTTCATCTAAACACACTTTGTGGTCTAACTGGCATGCATTTTGGAAGCTGCAGTTGTAATTCTTTGTTGATCCAAAGTATTCTATTAGTTATCATGGACTATGCTAGTAAATTCTGGACCAGGGGTGAGATTCAAATTTCTTAACAACCGGTTCTGTGGGTGTGGCCTAATTTATGGGTGTGGCTTGGTAGTCATGTGACTGGGTAGGAATGGCTTGTATGTAAATATTATAAATATTTATGTAAATATTGATTTTTTTTATAAAAAAGAGCAACTTTTACCCAAAAGCAGGCAGGCAGATTGAGTTACTCACAGAATCACAGATTCACTTAAAGATCTATCTATCTCCAATTGGCTACCTGAGTCTGCCCTGAAAAATAGAAACTTCAGTCCTAAGGAAGGTTTGCCTCTGCTTTTAGATTAACTAGAAAGCAAGAAAGCCAAGGATTTCCTGCTTTCTAGCTAATCTAAATCTCCCGGCAGACAGAACAGCTGATGGTCAGGAAAAAATAGGAAAAATAGAAAATTACCAAACCAGGCAAGTTGGATGGCTCGCATGCCAGGTAAGGAGTGAGTGGGTGGGGAGGGATGGGGCCAGCCAGTGGAGGAATTTGGCGGTTCTCCGAACTGGGGACAATCGTGTGTGCAGCATTTGCAAGAAAATCCTCTTGTTTTCTGCTTTTTTAACCTCAGCTGTGCCTTGTAAAGCAGTGAGGAGGGAAAAGCAGGGAATAAAGAACAGCCTAGAGCCCAGGCAGATAGGTGGGCCAAACACCGAACCGGTTTGGTGTCAGCTGCTCTTCACAGCTACAGGTTCTATAGAAGTGGGCCGAACTGGTAGCATCCCACCCCTGATAAGAAGCATTATTTTTAATTCTTCTGCATTTCTTCAGATGTTATCCAGGAATATATCAATAAAATAAATGCAATTGATGACTATGTTTTAAAGCTCATGTGTTGATTTTAGTCCTCATGTAACTTCAGCAAAGTTTATTCTTACACCCTGGGTGAAACAGAAAAATTTCACACCGATATGAAAGTGGTAGCCATTGGAAGCAGTCATGAGTGAAAAAAAGACTTCCAATCTAGAACAAAAGGTTTAACAACTATTTTCAGAAACTTGTGACATTGTTTGCTATAAGATTGTAACCTGGCCTTTTCAAAACAGACAAAAAGTCTGACAATCAGAAAACAGAGGTAGCTTATAGCGAACCACGAAAAACCAATACTTCAGTTTTGCTCTTTGAACAAAAGTCTTACGTTTTCAGAATGATGATAATTATTTATTATTGTCTCATATAGATTTCATAGTATATTCTCTAAAATCAAAACTACCAAATGCTTGATTTCCTTATGAATTTGACATGCCTTTGTGATTCAATCTCAAAGCCTGGATGGGAATTATATTTAGCATCCATTACATTTAAACTTTGAATCAATATTTTATACCCCAGCAACATCAAGAAGAAATTATATGAGAAGGTAGAGAAGTACCAGCATTTGAAGGAGGAAGGTGAGGAGGTAGAAAGTAAACTACTAGTGGTAGTAGGAGTACTTAAACTGTGACTTCTATGCGGGGAGAATGTCTCCAACAGATCCCAGGAACTATCTCAGAGCTTTATGTCCAAAAAAGTGCAGTGATAGAAAAGCTAAGATATTGTTCAGAACTCTTACACATACCAGTCAGAAGGGAATGTTTTATATGGTATATAAATGGTTTTTAAAAATTATTTTTATTATTTTCACTCTTTTTTGTTTTATATATTATCCTTGTTATTAATTCATAATATAAAATACAAAAATACAAAAGCAAATAATAGGAAAAATAGGGGTGGGAAAAGGGAAGAGAAAAGTGTAGTAAAGAAGGGAAAAAGGAAGAAAAGGCATTGACTTCTGGTGCTGTAGAATAAGGTAGTAACCTCAAACCTCAGCTTTTCACTTTTACATAATAGTATAAACTAGCCATTTCTATAACAATAGGTCTATCTAATCAATAAAACCCAAAATCAAAGTTTCATTTTTCTCTACCTCAAGCACAAAGTCCAAAAGTGGTTCCAAGTAGAAACAAAAGTAATTGTTTTTATCAAAGCAGTCAGTTTAATGGAAATGTCCTTCCATTTTTATGCATGAAATAATCTTGATGCCGTCAACATATATAACATCAAAGTTCCATTCCACCCCCCTCCCAAGTCCAAATATAATGGGTTGTGGGAATAACCTTTGAGAGCCAGGAGAAACAGCCATAACATAAACAATGGTCTAAGAAAACCTGAGAAGGCGTGCTTTCAGAATTGAAAAATTCTGCTACTGCAACTTTACAATAAAGATAACCAATAAAGGCTTTGGTTTCCTGACTGGACTACCAAAAAGGACTGACAATAAATAGGCCCATCTTTAACATAACCTCTTTCAAGTTATCCAATCTAAAAGTGTCTGCCCCCCCCCGCCACCAAAAATAAAATGTAAAATTGCCAAGATAGCATCAGAGAAGTTCATGGTAGGGTCAAAAAAACCAAGGTGGCAGCTTTAATCATGTGATGATTGCCACCTTAATATTGTTAATTCTTTCTGTTGATTCAGAGAAAAAACAGAATTATATGATTTCTGCATTTCTTCTAATGTTAGAATGGTGTCGTATTAGAAGGATATGAACATGAATTGAATGTTGTTTCTTCCATCATTAAGAACTGTATCCAGAGCAATACCCTCATGTTTTATTTTTCCTCTGCCTTTCACAATAACATATCGCAAAATATATAAACAAAATATAAATAAATTTAAATGAATAAATAAAAATAAAGTATCTGTTTTTTATTATTTCATCAACTGTTGTGCTTGGTTGTACACTGTTCACAACTGTACAACTGTTGTACATGCTTATTTGGCAGTTCCCCTGCCAAAGGCATTTTTTAAAAAATGTACAAGAAAACAATAATAAAAATACAAGCATAAAATACTTTGAAATGTGGGAAGTGATACCTGGAAATATTTAAAACATTAAAGAAAGAAGAATTTACCATATACTTTGAATATAAAAACATTAACATATACGCAAAGAGGAGGCCCAAATGGGGTAATTCTTTAAGCAGCATGTAAATTACAGTTATAGGACCTTTTGAAACAGTGAAGGTATTTAGAAATAATATATTTATTACAATACAATTAATAATATAGAGGAACTTGAGATAGGGAGATGTTGTTTGATGGTCTTAAAAATATTATCACAGGATGTAAGCCTTTTCCAAATAAAACTGCCTTTTGCAATTGACTGATGATGATTTGGTTAATGCCAATGATGTCAAATGATGCTCCGATTGTTTTGGAATTGCACACAAGGTACCTATTACTATTGGTGGTATCTTTGCTTTCTTTTGTCACAGTGGTTCTACTTTTATTTGCAGGTCTTGTATTTTGTGATTTTCACCAGTTCTCCCCCTCCCACTTATCTTTTTGTCTCCAGATATTACAATGTCCACTATCAGGACTTTTTTTTTGTATTTTTTATTGGCAGTAGTTAAGTCTGGGGTGCCGTGTGACCGATGCTTCTCTGTTTAAATTCTAAAGTCCCAGAGTACTGTAGCTTCTTCATTTTTCTATTGCTTTGTTTATTTTGTAGTCCCACCAATTGTTGCAAATATTCTAATACACCATTGTTACTATTTTTCTTGTTGTTGTTGTTGTTGTTATTATTATTATACACAAAAATAACAGTATATACAGCAAACGAGATAACCATGCTGGGTTTTGTATCACAAATCACTAGTCGAACACTTCCAAAGTGTTTAGAACTGTGTGATGTATCGGGGGATTATGCGAGCAGATCCCAGTAAGGTGGCCTTCTGCAGCTGACCAATGATGATCTTGTCAGTGCCAATTGTTTTTAAGTGCTTGCCTAGATCTTTAGGCACAGCACCCAGTGTGCTGATTACCACTGGAACCACCTGAACTGGTTTATGCCAGAGTCTCTGCAGTTCGATTCTCAAGTCCTGATATCTGGTGGCTTTTTAAAGTTGTTTCTCGTCGATTCTGCTGTCACCAGGTATGGCAATGTTGACAATCCACATTTTTTTTTTCTCCACAATTGTGATATCCTGGGTGTTGTGTTCCAAAACTTTATCAGTCTTTATTTGGAAGTCCCACAGTAGTTTTGCATGCTCATTTTCGACAACTTTTTCAGGCTTATGATCCCACCGGTTCTTTGCTACAGGCAGATGGTAGTTGTGACACAAGTTCCAGTGGACCATCTGAGCGATTGTGTTGTGATGTTGTTTGTAGTCAGTCTGAGCTATTGTCTTGCAACAGCTCAGTATGTGATCAATGGTTTCATCCGCTTCTTTGCAGAGTCTGCATTTGGGGTCATCAGCAGATTTTTCTATTCTGGCTTTGATTACATTCGTTCCCTATGGCTTGTTCTTGGGACTGCAAGAATCAGGCCTTCTGTTTATTATTATTGTTGTTGTTGTTCTTATTCTTGTTCCTGTTCTTGTTCTTGTTTTTGTTATTCTTGTTGTGTTGTTGTTGTTTATGTCATCAGAGTTAGATTTAAGGAGAACTGGTAGAATCTACAGTCTGGACGGACAGCCAGTTGTCTTTCAAAAATCAATGAAAATAATTCAGACATTGGTAACAGATGGAGGAGTTAATAAATCTGAGCAATGAAATATGAATCTTATTGCTAAGTACTGCAGCTGGTATGTCTAACTTGTAAATACTTACCCTTAGGACATTGTTACTTTGTGCTTTAATGCATCTTTAACAGTTCTTTAACTACATCATACCAAAGTACAAATGCTAGCTTTAAAGTGGCATTGATTGGAGAGACCTCTATTAATACCATTTTGTACGCTAGGGTAAATTAAATAAATAAATATTACTGGTTTGCTCATTCCTTTCAGTCCATTCTTGTCTGAGGTGAACGGTTAATGTTTTAAAAAGCATAATCTTGGGAGGATAATTTTTGCATTAAAAAGGGTACTCGGATTATTCTTCTGACAAAGATTAGCTTTGGAAGGCCAATGTTATTAAACCGTAATTCAAATAAAACTGTTCTACTTCTATTTCTGAGCATTAAGAGAGCTTTCTTAATAATTTACTTTAATGCTGAAGGAATTGATGGCACTATTTAAAGGCACTTTGGCTAACAAATTATTATTGGCACGCACAGCATGTTATCGTGATGTGCCAAAAACATTGCTATGTTAGCATATTCTTAACATCCATATAATGGGATATAATCAAACAGCTTGCATGGCATTCCTGAGCTGTTCTCGTGTTTTTTTTTTTTTCTTTTCTTTTCAAGAAGACAATTAATCTGCTTGGCATCAGCACTGTAATGAGTGAGTGAAGAGTAAGTGATTTGAGAGTTTTCCATATCACATGCCAATGATATGCAGCCTCACAGCTTCCAGCTTTCCAAGATGGTCAAGTGTTTTCACGCGGAGAAAGATGTATTGGATGAAGGGAAGGTGCAGAGTGAACTTCTGGCATGCAAAGCTTGCTCTCTCCCTTATGTCTCCATTTGGAGGGGGGTTAGTCTCCCGTCTTCTGCATCTGTGATGGACGAGCTAAAAATAACATGCAGCTTAATCAAAAGGAGCATGAAGCAAACTGTGTTACTGTGCCATTTTTGGCCATTGGATAATTACAGGAAAAATGTTGTTCCCTGGAGAATCAGGATATCTGTTTGATGTCTGATTCAACTCTGTATATGTTCAAGTGGATAATCTTTAATACATACAGTACAGTATAATAGATGTGTGGATAATCAATAATGCAGATTATATTGTATTTCATATTGTAAAACTATTATCTTCATATGATGTTTGAAAAATGTTTGTAGAAATATTACCTTCAGATGATGATGATGACGATGATTTCTCACTCATATTGTCATACTGAACATATTGTTTTCCTTCATTCCTGTATTGTCCCATTTCATTCCAGTGATTCCCATTCTAGAATCATAGTGCATGTTTAGGGTGAAATTGTGAAATGTTGAAACTTTGCCTTAATACCTCAACACTTTTTGAGAGTTCAAGGCAATTTACAGGTTGTCTTCGTCTTACAACAGTTCACTTATTGACCATTCAAAGTTACAATGGCACTGAAAAAAGTGACTTATGACCATTTTTCATACTTACAATCGTTGCAGCATCTCCATGGTCACGTGATTTACATATGAACGCTTGACAATGGTCTCATGTTGCAGTGTCCCAGGGTTATGTGATCGTTTTTTGCACCCTTCTGACAAACAAACTCAATGGGGAAGCCAGATTCACTTACTAACTGTGTTATTCGCGATTCGCTTAACAACTGTGACAAGCAAGTAAAATGGGGCAAAAGTCACTTAACAAACGTCACACTTAGCAACATAAATTTGGGGCTCAATTGTGGTCGTAAATTGAGGACTACCTGTATTTATTTGTTGAATTTATTTGCAATGACTCTGGGGTGGGCTTCCAGCCCCAACTTATGTGATGTTTCCCTTTTCTTGCTTCCCATCCCTGCATTTCAGCCACCCTGGGAAGTAAGTTGGGCTGAGAGAGGAAACTGATCTGAAATCATTTATATTAGGATTAAGTGTGGCTTGAATGCAGGTCTTTCTGCCCCATTGCCAATATCTTTGCAGTTGCTTCTCCTAAAGAGGAAGCACATGCCACATTTATAAACAAGGAGATATTGGTTAAACATAAATAGGGTTCTAGTAATTATGAATGAATTTCTAGGATGTATCAAATATTTGGATTCATTGTCTTTTGTGAGTTTGTATGTTGCATTTTCAAGAAAAAATAATGGGATACTTTCTTTTCACCCGGGGTAAGTAGTTAAATAAGGGCAATAACTCAAAGAATAAAGATTAGAAAAGTCACAGAACCTATGTTGAAGATGCGGGGGTACAACCCTGCCATTGGCATTTTACTGAATCTTTCCATTTGTGATATGGTGGATTCTGGATCTGTTTTCTATTGAGTCCAAGAAACTCCAACCTAACTCAACCCAACCTAACCCTGAAAAGAATTTATTCTTTGTGACTGGGGGCTTTTGCAAAATTGTTCAGTATTGGTGCCAGTTACAGAATTCAGTTATCAGGTAAATTGAAGGAAAACTTCTAGCTGCTTCCTTTAGCACTGTTCCCAAGATGTTCTAAACACCCTCAGCTTAATTTTACTTTCTTTTTTCTGAGCAGATGGGCAGATTGTAAATACTGTGTAATAGCCATCTGCAATGGTTGTGGACCTCATATGAAATCTCATGGCTGTGGAGTACCTATTTATTAGAAGGAAAAGTGCGGGTTCCCTTTATGTCATTTTCTTTGAGGCCTAAAGATGCTGTATATACCCTTTCCATTAGCAGGTGGGCATGCTTTAAAAGAGGAATTACTCACCTGTGATAACCATTTTGATTATCTTAGTATGCCACTGAAACCTGGATGATGTCTAGAAACACACTGGTTTTAAAAAAAGTTGAGGCTCTTTTGTTTTGTACCATATCAGCTTCCTAATTAATTGTTTTACACTTAACTAGTTTAAAGAATAAAGGTTACATTGAAGAGAGCCAGCCAGGTGCTAAGAAAGACACTGTTGCTGCTGTTCTATAACAGAAAGCACTTAGAGCACTTGTTTTTTTCAACTTTAGCAACTCTTAAGATTTGTGGACTTCAATTCCCAGAATTCCAAGAATGGGGTATATTTTAAATATGCCAAGGTCCAGAAATACCGACTTAGAATATTATTTCCCATTAAAACACATTCTCCTTAGCCAAGAACAATGAACAGTTAAACCTCCACATCCACCCACATTGTGATAGGAAGAATGACGTTAAGATGAATGGATGAATGCTGTGAGGTTAATCGATGCCATTTGAACACTAAGTGGCAACCTGATTAAAGAAATTAGAACTAATTAAAGGTAAAATGTTTTCCCCTAAATTTCATTTCATGGATCTGATAATGTGAGATGCCACTCAGGGAATGTATTTCATCCATAAACCCTAGATTTTATGGCTTGTGTATAACACTCGTAATCATTTGCTTAATATGTTTGGATATTATTAAGCATAATTCATCTCCCATTTTATTTTTCCTTAGTTAAAAGCCTAATGACTTTGCAAATTTTGACTACAGATGACACCTGGCCTGATTTTTTTTAAGCGATATTTTAGCAGATATCAGACCCATGTTTCTTATCATTGTTTTTGATTCTCCCCCCTCCAAAGAATGGCAAAAATCAGAAGGCCATGAAACACAAAAGGCATTTGATAAGAGATAAAGCTTTAATTCTATGCATAAGTACCTTTGGGATTAATGTCATTAAAATCAGTAGTACTTCGTTCTGGTTCTGAAGGTATATCCTTTTAGAATTAAAATCGTTGTCAGATTATAATGGAACCCAATTAAAAAAAATCAAACATTGAACAATCCAGATCTCCATTCACAAATGAGATCAAGGGAATTTTTGATCAGTATCTAAGTATCTCTGTCTATGGGTATGAAATTGCTAGAAGCCATTGAGGAGTCAGAATGAAGCATGAGCAATTTCATGTACTTCCCTTAAGACAGCTTTATTTTGAGTAACATCTTTATGCGTATGCCTCATTAGCAACAATTTGAGTATAACATGGCTTATCAAAGATAAAATATTTTACCACATTAAAGAGAGCTAGCCATGCACTAAGGAACATATTGCCTGCCCCTGTCCTATAACATAAAAGATAGAAGCAAGGGGGACACTTACAACAACTTTAAGATTTATATTATATTTATCTTATGCATATACACATGTTTGTATAAATAAATACATTGATATTAATTATTATTTATTCAATGTGGATTGCTGTCCAAATTGACTCTAGTTGGTTTACAATTCTAAAATGATAAAATAATTAAAACAGTTAAAAGCAATAAACTGATTAAAAAATTCAAAAACCAATACAAATAGATGCTGAGGTAATTAATCAACTAACAGTAAAGCCAAGAAATGGGGCCCTTAACACATTCCAAGCCCCAGGCCTCATAAATGGCCAAGTTTTTAATGCTTTGTGAAAGGCCAACTATCAGGTTTCCAAGTGATGAAATCCATTTAAAAAGAAAAGAACAAAGTCCATCTTCAAAAAAGATTTCTTTTATTTAGGAAAGCATCAAGTAGACAAAGTCCATGGTAATTCTGGATCTGACATAACCCAGAATTACCCCACAATATTACAGGTTATTCACATTTTCCAATAGAAATAATTCAACATTGTTTGATGTCATAAACCTCCACCTCAAGGGGCCCAAGCATGGACAACTCATTTCCCACAGGAAGAAAGATCACCTAGCCAAAACACTCTCTTTATCCCCACTCCTCTTCCCCTTAGGAATGTGGCAAGCCCGAAACCCTTCCCCCCATGATTGCCACAGAAAAAGTAAGAAAAAGGATATATACTAAGACTACTTAAAATGGCTACACTTATGTCAATTTTGGGCTTGACACCACAAGTATGCAAAGGAAGAATATTTCAGAAGGCATAGGCTGTAGCAGAGAGGGCTTGGTTTTTTTTTTAGTTCCTGCCAATTGACACTATTATATATTGTATTGTGATAATGTAATATAATATAATATAGTATAATATAATTTACTGTACTATGCTATACTATGCTAATAAGAGGATAGGATCTTGTATTGAGCAATATCATTCTTGAGAGGTTCCAACATATCCTTTTCCAACTCTGTATCCAAGTTGGCCTCACCCATTACCTGTTGCCCTTGGAGCAATATTATCTGGGAAGAGCATTGAGGCTATAGACTTTATCTTTAATGCGTTTTGTGTACCATGTGGGCTAAGGCTATTCAGGTATAACATCTTGGCATTGTATTCCTTCTTATTTGAGAAGTTCAGAAACTGCTGATTGTGTTCCCTGAAAACATGGATTTCTCCTACTTGCTCGAATGCCTGTTTCCTTTCTCTATATCTCGCAGTCTCTCAAATTCCTTTCTGTTATTATCTTTCTCTTTGTCACTTCTTAACATTGCCTATCCTATGTGCCTTCATGGAATCTGGTCTTCATATAATATCTTCTGTTTACACTAGGCGGTGGAAACTGTAGCGCTAGTAGTGCTATGTTTTTATTATTTTAAGTACTGTTTATGACACTTTCCCATTGTTTGAAAACCATTGATATAGGTTGAGTTGTAAGTGTTAAATAACTTCCACTTGTTTCCTTTGTTTCTATTATGGTATAAGTAAGTCTGTAATCTCCTTGATGAAAGGGAACAATCTGAATGTTTTGTCTTGTTTTTTCTGTGTGATTCTGTAAATGTGAAAATATGTTGAATAAAGTTTGTGACCTTTTAAATATTTAAGATACATTTTATTTAGAGCCAAAAACAGAGTTCATCCCACTTACAGAGAAATAAAAATGAATGGAATTTAAGAAAGTTATAACTAATGAAATATATGTTATATATTTCAACTACTCTGCTTTAAACATGTGCCCCATTTAAAGCTGGAAATGTGAGATATAAAACCTATCAATGCATTTGTTTTCAGTTCTGCAGATGAAAAGATGACCCATTGCTATGTTAAATGAGCAATTCTGATCTAGTTCCGAGCCAACAAAGTGTCTGTAAATAGAACAACTAGACTTTTATCTTACATAGAGTTTTAGGATCCTGATATTTCCAGAAATGAGATAATTTTGAGAATGATCTGATGGTTATTATTTTATGGGGAAAGTGACTTTTTATTTTAATATAATACGTGAACCAGGGAAGTTTGATTTTCTAGTAATACTAGATCAAAATGATATTATTTCATAACCATCATTATTATTAATCTTGTAGTTTCCTCTCTTCCATTTTCAGCTCATTATGAATTTACTGGTAAAAGTATGTGGCAATCCTTCAAAGATCAGTGTGACACAAATAATCTTTGAATTCACAGTTTACTTAAATCTTGAAATAACTAGCAGCAATTAAAATGTCATGATCCCCTCCTTCCTAAAAAGATAAGGAAAAAGAGAGTGGACTAAGACATTTGGGATGGGTAGGAGATCTGAAGATGAAGTGGAAAACACAACCAGCACAACTCCAAAATAAAGGAAGATAATGAATGGGGTTGAAGAACAATGAATGTGGCGTTAAGAATGCCAAGAAAAGATGGATTTAAGATGATATCAATTCTTCTAGGAAATACATGGTTAAATTGTGGAAGGCTTACATATATTGCTGCACATTCTCAATTTTCTTTGGCGAAGGAGGAGGAGGAGGAGGCTGAGGAGGGGAGGAGGACGAAAAGAACAGGAGGAGGAGGAGGAGGAGAAGAAGAAGAAGAAGAAGGAAGAAGAAGAAGAAGAAGAAGAAGAAGAAGAAGAAGAAGAAGAAGAAGAAGAAGAAGAAGAAGAAGAAGAAGAAGAGAAGGAGGAGAAGAGAAAGAGGAGAAGAGAAGGAGAAGGAGGTGAAACACAATATATATTAGTTGCCTTCAATATTCCCAATAATGTGCACAAAAATAAATGCAAATGAAATTGTTTTTTTAAAAAGCCAAGCGGATTTCAAAAAAGATAGGTCAATTCTAAGTACTTTATTCAGCACAACTGTGTTAGATTGTGAGTAACTGACAATGAACCAATACAGACCATAAACTCGCCTCATCATGAGAGACTCCTCATCATGGGACACAGGTAATTGATATGTCTAGTCTAGTGAAAAGAGGGACTAGGAGTAACATAACAGCAGTGTTCCAATATTTGAGGGACTGCCACAAAGAAGAGAGGAATAACCTATTTTCCAAAGCACCAGAAGGCAAGACAAGAAACAATGGTGGTAACAAATCAAGGAGAAAAACCACCTAGAACTAAGTAAAAATTCCCTAACATTGAGAACAATCAACCAGTGGAATAGTTTGCCTTCAGAAAAGCTCCATCATTGGAGGTTGTTAAGAAAAGAATGGACAGCCATGTATCTGGAATGGTACAGGGTCTCCTGTTTGAGCAGGAGTTGAACTAGAAGACCTCCAAGGTCCCTTCCAACTCTATTATTCTTTTTTTAATTTTAACAACAAAGACAACCAATAAAACCATCTTTCAATTTTATAGTGTGTCTGTTGGATACATATATCTTGTGCGCATAATAATATTATTGTACATTTCTTACTTGATTATATTTATAAACCATTCTAAGCAACATTTTATATCATATTAATGCTCTCACAGACTTTGTAAACAGCTGAAAAGTTAAATAGAAGAAAAAAGATTATTGTGACTTTGGACAAGATATATGTTTTTGACTTTGGCTTTCTGGTTTGTTGGACATTATATTGAGGCATTCACTTAGCTTGTGACTTAAATTCTAAACAGCTGGCAACTGCAAATTGCTTCCTTTTTTCTGATTAGTTTGTTTTATTCTGCTGG
This sequence comes from Bungarus multicinctus, assembly GCA_023653725.1. Classification (NCBI taxonomy): domain Eukaryota; kingdom Metazoa; phylum Chordata; class Lepidosauria; order Squamata; family Elapidae; genus Bungarus; species Bungarus multicinctus. The sequence goes on from CM042836.1 coordinate 108,900,996, forward strand.
TGTGCATTTGGGCCTATTAGCTTTTTAACATTTGGTTTGAATTTGGAATACTGTTTTTTTTCCTTATTCCCCTTATTTTTCTTATCAACAAGTGGATTATATTTGGATGTTTCTATTTTTTTCTCCTCTTTGTCTTTTTCTTTTTTGGAAGCTGGTGGATTTGTATTTTTTGAATTATTTTTCTTTTCCCCCTTTCTTGTTATTACATTGGATTTTTGGATTTTATACTCTTTCTATATATTCCTTTCTTCCTTATTTTAACTTTCCTTTTTCTTTTAAATTTGTTTTATTCCTACTTCTTTTTTAACAAAATTGGATTAAGGTAGAGAAGAACCTCAAGATTCTTTTGCAAGTGGATTTATTACCAGCCTGAGATGAGAAAGAAAATTGCCACTAAATGATTGATCTCCACCTCTTCATCGCTGAGTCCAGTTGGTCAACAATCTATAATAACCTTGTTGCAATAAGAGAGAGAAAGAAAAGGAGGTCTCAATGCAAGAAATAAAAGTAATGCTGCAAGCAATACAAGGCCAAAGGAAGTGTACAGATGATAGAATTGGAAAGATGAAAGAGAAAATGGGAACAAAAGAAGATAAAATGGAACAAATGATGATAAGAATGAAGGAAGAATGCAAAAGATGGAAGAAAAAGGTGAACAGACAGATAAGAAAGTAGGAGAAATAGATAGCAGATTGACAGCAGTTGAGCACGAAAAGGGGAAAGAGATAATAACTTGGGAGATGGACAAGGCTGATTTCTACTTAACATTCCAGAATATTGAGGAAGAAAAAAGGAGAAAATCTTCCAGAAATTATGAGAGAAGTCCTGGCAGGAGCCTTGGAAGTATCCAAAGAAAAAATGATGGATGGAATGGATGATGTATTCCAAGTATACACCAGATATGCTATGAGGAATAAGTTACCAAGAGAAGTCCATGTGAGATTTACCAAGAAGACAATTAGAACAGAGATATTACAGAAAGCAATCCCTTGAAGTATAAGGAGAAGGAGATCAAGGTCTTAAAACAAGTACCAAGGAAAGTGAGAGATTTGAAAAGAGAATATCAATTCTTGACAAAGATTTTAATTAAGAAAGAAGTGAACTATAGATGGCTGATCCCTGAAGGCTTGATGTTTATTTGGCAAGAACAAGGCATAGGTTGGATTCAGTCAAGAAAGCAGAATTATTTTATGATGAATACTTAAGAGGGAAAGAAGACAAAAGAACAAGAGAGGAAAAACTTAAAATACAAGTAGAAATGGCCAAAGTATCCAAGTTTGAAAAGAGTACTGCAAAAGACAGCTGTAAAACAAGCATTACATTGAACTAAGCCGGTCATTTTGAAATAAAATAAAATCAAAATCTCAAGTGCACTTACCCTAAATGTATTATTGGTATTCTTGGTTTATAGTTATATGATTCCACTATCTTTCTCCTTTCTACTCACCCTCTGCTTCCTTCACAAGCAGCCAGCAGTTCCTCCCACAACCTCTAAGAATTTGAAATGCAATGGAAGCAATTCAAACTGCCACTCTACTTTTTACTCACCCACTGCTTCCTTCCATGTTAGAAAAGAGAATAAAAATGATGGAATTGACAGAAGCAATGATTGGGCAAAATATTGGAAAAGCCCCCGGCCCGGATGGGCTACCAGCAGAATTTTACAAGACATTACAGAAACCAATTTGTACTATAATGCTCGAATTAATGAATGAAGTATTGACAAAAAATAAAGTTCCTGATTCATGGACAGAGGCATATGTTACACTCATATCAAAGGAAGACCCCGACCCACAACAAATTAAAAATTATAGACCAATATCCCTGTTAAATGCTGACTATAAAATATTTGCTTCAATAATGGCAGAAAGACTTAAAAGATATTTGAACCAATTAATACACTCAAATCAAAATGGATTCTTACCTAAGAGACAAATAAAAAATAACATGAGGATAATATTGAACACATTGGAATACTACGAAGCTCAACCAGAGAAACAAATAGCATTGGTTTTCTTAGATGTACAGAAAGCTTTTGACAATGTTAATTGGCAATTTATGCTGTCACAATTAGAGGAGATGGGCTTTGGAGATAGATTCATTAAAGCAATTGAGGCAATATACAATAAGCAAACAGCAAGAGTAATGATAAATGGAGATTTGACAGATAATATTAATATCCAAAAAGGAACTAGACAAGGATGACCACTGTCGCCACTGTTATTTCTATTAACCTTGGAAGTATTGAACAGAAATATTTGGAAAAATAAAGAAATAAAGGGAATGAAAATAAAAAAAGGAGGACTACAAGCATTTGCTAGACGATCTAGTTTTTTTACTAGAAGAACCCTTGGAAACAGGCCCTAAGTTAATAGAAAAAAATAGAGGAACATGGAGAAGTTGCAGGACTGAAAATAAATAAGGAAAAAACTAAGATTCTAGTGAAGAATATGAGAGAAAAACAAAAGAAAACACTAATGGACAGATTAAATATCTAGATCACAAAAAAGTGAAATACTTAGGGATACAAATGAATAGTAAGATGTGGAACTCTTAAAGAGGATAATTATAACAGACTGAAGCAACAAATAGCGACAGATTTGGAAAAATGTAAAAGCTTACAACTATCTTTAACAGGGAGAATAGTGACGATTAAAATGAACATATTGCCAAAAATACTATATTTATTCCAGACGATTCAAATAAAACTGAGGAAAAATATTTTGAGGGACTTAAATAAAATTATGCTGAAATTTATTTGGCAAGAAAAGAAGAAAAGAATTAAGATAAAATTGTTGAAGGACACAAGAATGAGAGGAGGCTTTGGATTACCCAGTTGGGAATTATATTATAATTCAAGCAGTAATATTGATGTGGATAAAAGAATGGATTATATTAAAAATGTTAGACTATTAACATTGGAAGATCATGATATGCAATTGGTGTGGCAGGCATTTTTATGATATAGTAAAAGTAAGGCACATGGATATTTCCAGAGACATTATATCAGGGATGCTTTATTAACAGTATGGGAGAAAATTTTTGGGATATGGGATAGATTTGGATAAATGGCAGAAACTATGGATGAGAAATTATAAATTAACAATGTCAGCAGCTTATAAAGAGAATTTGTATAAGATGTTTTACAGGTGGCATTTATCTAAAGCAAGATTAGCAAAGATGTTTAAAGACAAATCTGTGAAATGTTGGAAATGTCACCTGGATCATATTACCATATATAGTGGACATGCATTGAAGTTAGAATACACATGTGGTTGGAAAAAATGATAAAACAACACATAGACTTAAAACCGGAGATATTTTTATTAGGAATTATGCCTGAAGGTTATAATAGAGAGATAACATATTTGATTATAAGTGTATTAACAGCAGCTAGAATTGTATTTGTACAAAATTGGAAAAATGAGAAAATTCCGACAGAGGAGGAAACAATTAAGAAAATAATGGAATGTACGGAAATGAGTAGATTAACAATGGCAATTAGAGAACAGGAGAAAAAAGAGTATTATAAGATTTGGGATTTATTTTATGAATGGTTAGATAGAAGGATAAGAAACTGAAATATGTAGTAATAGTAATAATATACTTGATTAATCTTGAATGAGTAAGAGAGTGAATGTAATTTAGCAAGAATGAGATATATTTCTAATAGATAACAATTATAATGCAAATAATAATACAATAATTGTTATTCTGTTATTCTAATTAGGAGAAATTTTCCTACTAGAAAGAGATTTCTAGGCCTAACAGAGCATTGATTTAATGTTAGTTGGTTGTAGAGCTGCCCAGAAATGAGTTCATTTGAGACACAGCATTCTGTTTAATCCACTGAAAGATGGACTTTCAAGAGGGCTACCTTGAGATAGGGTCAAGGGGAAATAAACTATATCCAACAGCTTCCAAACTTGTTCTCCTTTCCAGTGAATTTAGCTGCAGGTTTAAAAATAAACCCAGAGCTTGTCAGCAACCTGAATCAAAACCTGTGAAAGCAAAGGAAGTAATGTAAAACATAAACTGTAAGGGCCCACAAGTATCTGTTAAACCACAGTCACTTCAATAGCCATTGGCTCATCCACCTGAGTGGAAAGAATATCACCAAGGGATTTGAGAGTTGCTAAGGCTTCAATGACCATCTAAAGCCAAACTAAGTCTTTATTAGGCCCAGAGGCCTTTTCCCACCAGATTCTCCTTCAGGGGAAAACCTCAAAGGGAATGCAGGATAGCAGTGCTCATCAGAGAAAGAATAGGTGTGTGAGAGAATGAGAAAGAAGACAGAGAAAGTTTCTCCTGGAGTGTATAGAGGTGGAAAAGTATATGTGTACTGCTGTATGTTTCTGAGTTTTAAAGAGATAAGGATAGGAGGTATATTTGCAAATAAGTGATCATCATCATTATGACCTGGACTACAATTACCTTATCTAACAACGTGGTCCATGAAGTATGCTTCAATTACCAAATGGCCCTCGAGTAAAAAAAAAATAATCAAAAAAAATCCAATGCCAATCTTTTGTTTAAATGTACCATGAGAGAAACGTAATCATCTAAAATTGTAATTATAACTGATAATATGATCATTCTAGCTTTGCTGGAAGAAATTATTGTTTCACTTCAAGCCTAAGCAAGTAGAATAGCAGTTTCTGATTAAGTTTTACTTCAGCAATTTCATGCTGGGCTTTCCCCCACCCTTTCCTTCAGAAAATCTTTTGTTAAGGAGTCATGACTTTCAAAGCAGTAGCAGGGCTTCAATAGTCTCCAGTTGGTTTTTGAATGCTAGCATTTTAGCGGTAAGATTTTGACAGGCTCAAGAAATGGCTGGTTTAGGAAAACAACCACAGCCAGCCCTCTGCTTGTTCTGTGTTTAAAAACACGGTCACAGCTGTCTCAATGGCTGGCATTTGCCACAACATATTATTACTGTGGTTATTTTTGTTCAGATCTTTGGGATTTTTGCAGTCGACAATGGCACAAGGAATCAGCCATTCAGATCTGACAGAGGGCATGATGCTATTGATATGAGTAAATAACAAAGTAAATTCTTCCCTCGTTTTATGACTTCATATGATACAGTTGAGATGCACTAAGAAACTGGGTGATTGAAACCATAGCGATAGCAATAGCTCTTGGACTTATATACCACTTTATAGTGCTTTACAGCCCTTTCTAAGTGGTTTACAAAGTGAGCTTATTGCCCCCGACAATTTTGTGTCCTCAATTTACCCACGTCAGAAGATTGGAAGGCTTAGTCAACCTCAATCATCAAACCATGATATACAGTATATTGCTCATCAATAAGCTAATTCTATCATATGCAGGAAAGTTTAGCATGATTTGAAAACTCTATAGCAGGGCTGTCAAACTCACATTGTCATGGTGGCATCACATGATGTATCAAAACTTTCCCGTCCTTTGTTAGACCAGGCATGGGCGTAGCCAGTGTGTGATACATCTGGCCCACAGGCTAGGAGTTTGACAACCCTGCTCTATAGTATATGGCTTTTTTCATTATGAGCAACTAATCAACAAAAGATATTGTAAATATATACAATAGAAGTTAAAAGATCCACAGCTGCATACAACCTTACCTACTCAGCTCTTTTCCCTGTGGTACCAGGTATCCTCCAGAAATATTCTGAGAATCCCATATACTTTTCATATGTATCCCCTAGGATTGTTTAGACATGGAACATTGCCAGAATTCTAGGGAAAATATTGCCTGGGAGGTTATCAGAGAAGCTTTGCTGTCAATGTCTATTGCCATTCCTGCCAGCAGCCTTTCTCAAACTTGAACCCCTTATAGTAAATTTTGTGTCTCAGAAAACTCCTGCATGGAAATTGCAAAAAGTACAAACACTTCACAATAGAAATCACTTCTAACCAATGCAGCCCACATTTTGCAACATTTACAGCAACAATAGAGCATCAACCAGCAGCCAAGTTGAGGCATGTAAAAATTCTCACCACGATAAAGTGCTGGTGTTGTAATTTAGAAAAAAAAAATCTTATATCAAGCCCAGGATTCTGTGAAACTGCAGTTGAGAAAGTCTACCAGCCAGGAAATAACTCTATGGAAAGGAAGTGGAAAGAAGCTTCAGATATATGGTTGAACTAATGCTAATCTTTCTGGGCTATAAGCACCCAAGTTGACCACAGATGGAAGCAAGAAGTTAAAGGTTTATGAATCTCTTTGCTGCTATCTAGTGGTTGTATGGATTTTTGCAACCCAGATGTGGCAGCTCTCTCTTTGGACTGAGATTATAGAACAGGGCTGTCAAACCCCTGCCCCACGGGCCGAATGTGTGACGTGCCACGTCCATGCTCAGTTTAGTGAAGGGGGGAAAAAGTCCTGATATGTCATGTGATGCCGCCATGATGCCGTGACTTTGACATCCCTGTTATAGAGCATGAATAGTATGTCAGTGTCTACACAATGTTATCAAAAGTGTGACTGGATTTTAAAGAGGAAAACTGACTTCAGAATTAGCTTTTTTTAAAAAAAAAACAATTCCTTATTTGAGCTATTTTACAATCTCACTTCTGAAACGAGTTTGCCTATCAGTAGCAATGAGTGATGACTTGTGTCACATATGGTAACCATTGTGCAGATTCATGCTGTCAGCCTACTTCCAAAGCTGATTAAGGGGACTTCAATCTTTGCATTTCTTCAGCTTGAACAACAAGGCTTGTCTCAGTGGAAAGTTACTGCCTTGGAAGCATGGAAGAACAAAACACAGCAGTCTGACAAGGGCAGACAGTGACAGTTAAAATAAAAGAAACAATAGAGACTTCATTCTTTCCAGCCTAAGCTAATGTTTTGAAAGATCCATATACCATAACTAGACAGCCAGCCAGCCATGGGTGTTTTTGAGGTACAGCTAGAGGAGACAATCAAAGCTGACAATCATGCACACCACAAAATTGGGATTTATTGAAATAATGATAACTGACTTGTTTTACAACAGGAGCAGCTAGGATTGAATCTGTATAATCAAAAAACAAAAGGAGGGCCAAAATATACAGAAAATATCACACATGCTGTAAATTCAGTCAAAAGATATAATAGCCATTGTGTATTCCAGGGGTGTTAAACTCGCAGCCTCCGGGCCAGATGCATCATGCACAGGTCACACCCACCTCAGCTCCACAAATGGGGAAAACATGGCAAAATGTCACATGATGGTAAAATGACGCAGCAACGTTGACACCTGTGGTCTATTCACTGCAGGATGAAGGCCTCTTCTGCACATTTCCAACCTATAAGGTCCTGAGCTTTATTTACCAATTAGACTGGCAATGTTTGCTGAATATATATACATAGACATAGACATACACACACACACATACACACACATGTGGCTGTCAATGTATATATGTGTATCTTGTATCTTGTATATGTATGTGTAAACTCAAATACTTTGGCCACCTAATGAGAAGGAAGGACTCACTGGAGAAGAGACTAATGCTGGAAAAGATTAAAGGCAATAGAAGAAGGGAATGACAGAGAATGAGGTGGCTGGATGGAGTCACTGAAGCAGTAGGCGTGAACTTAAATGGACTCCAGAAGATGGTAGAGGACAAGAAGGCCTAGAGGAATGTTGTCCATGGGGTTGCGATGGGTTGGACATGATTTCACAACTAACAACAACATATGTATATGTATATTCTGCATAAAGGACTTAACTTTCAGCCTCTTCCACATGTTTCCAACTTATATGATCCTGAGATTTCTTTTGCCCACTGGGCCTGCAATACTTACTGAATGTACATACATACATACAGTGTATGTGTATGCTTGTGTGTGTGTTTTGCATAAAGGACTTAGCTTTCTGTCCAAAATGGCCAGTCCTGGTTTCTCTCTGTTTAACATTGTGATTGCTATTGAAATGACCCATTTGTCTGAAATGTCAACCATTTGAAGTTTGATAAAGAGCTTGGAAATTAACTGTCACCCCAGGAATGGCAAAATGAGTAATTTTGAGTTGCCAGAGTATTTAAATCATGTAACTTTCGTTCAGGTGCTGGTTCTTAGTCACGGGTTTTAGCTAAGCACTGAACTCTCCACCATATAGTTATATTCTCTGCCAAAGGTTTTCCACTGAGAAATGCATAGAACAGAAATGGCTGTCAATATGTTCCTCATTAACCTTCACAATGAGGAAAAAACAGCGTTAGTGAAATTCCTGAGGGTTAGTTACAGATTTTTTACACTTCCTTTAGTTATGAAGCCTTTAGTAGCCATGAGGTGAGTGGATGTGCTCTTCTTTTATTGTAAAATTCTCTCTCTCAAGCACAGTCTTTCTGGCCCAGAGAATGACCTCATGGAATAACTCGTATCCTGTAGCTTTTTCAGGTCAGAAAATGCTGGCATCCAGGGAGGCTAAAGAGGAACTGACACACATGCACATTAAAAAGGCAATCTTAAATTTTCATAGCTATAAGTTAAGCTCATAACATCTGGTGCATTCTTTTGGCCCCAGGCTATGACCTTTTTCTTCTCTCAATCTTGCCATTTTAATTTTATATGCTTATATTGCAGAATGACTTTTTAAAGCTAATTACCTTTCCTTATTTATTTTGTGGCTGTCTTTTTTGCTTGTTTTATTCTGTTTTTGTATATGTTTTAAACAGATTCTTAACCTGATGTTCCCCTTTCTATAGGGAGATCAATCTGAAGGACCTGGTTGGGAACAGATCTCCTGAAAAAAAATCTATGTGGTTGCCAAGAGTTGAGGCTGACTTGATGTCACATAATCAATTGGTCAATAGGGAGATCAAGGCATTTTTCAAAATGAATTCTGAAGTGTCCTGAGAATGAGGGAGAAAACAGAAGTCTCCTTGGGAAGGGAGTAACTTTCAAGAAACTAGAAGGAAGACTTTTGGTTCAGTAGTAAGCAGAGTGTTCTAAGAAAGTGAGTTGTTTCTTTGGTTTACTAGACAAGGATTTTTGGAATGATTTGCTACTGTCTGCTTCCAGCCCAAGGTAGAATTCTAATTCATTGCTTCCATAGGGGTTTCTTCAGCTGTAGAGAATATCCATTTACATCATATTTACACTGTACATACAATGTGACCTCTGATCTGATATGCAATGAAGCTATTATTCAATCAGAGAAACATCATTGTGATATTTTAACTGGGCTGAGCCAATCTTCCTTAGTTTGGGTTGTGGTCATTTCATTAGAAGCTAAAAAAGAAACAAGAAACAATAGTTTCATTCTTGCTGGTTTCAATATATTGTTATCTGGAGAATGAGCTTGAGAATGAGAATATACTTCACAAGTATAGCATAGTGACCCACTCTATAGAAAGCTGTTAGAACAATTAGTTGTTCCTGTGTAAATAAACCACTAAGCCAAACTTAAATCATGAGGCTAGAAACTCAGAGATCATGACTTCTAAGTCTCATTTTAAGTACAAAATTACCTGGATGACCTTGGGCCAATCACTCTCTCTCAGCATTTGATATGATGGTTAAGGCAGCAGTTAGAAAGCAGGAGACTTGAATTCTAGTCCCAACTCAAGTGCAGAGCTAGCTGGGTGCTCTTCGGCTAGACACACTGTCTCAGCCCTTGGAAGCAGGCAATAGCAAACCAATTCTGAAAATTCTTGCCAAGAAAACTCCAGGCACTAGTCTAGACATTTTCCAGGAGTCAGCACTGACTTGAAAGCACCAAAACAAAAACAAAATCTTGCAGAGTATCCATCTTTCATTAAGAATGGAACTTGACTCTAAGAAACCTAGCACTGAAAGGTTTACTACTTTTGAACCTGTGTCATGGGTCTATCTAGTTGTCAAATGTGAGCATCCAGAAAAGAGAATCTTGAATTGTGAATATATACTCAGTATCTTTCATATCAAGCAGTTTTCACCCGCTGGACCAAATAGTTGTCCGCATTTTTGGGATTCATAGACATCCCTCTTTCTCCTTCTTTCTCATTTATACTAGATGCTTATGGGCCAACAACACCTGATCCATCTCCTTTATTTTTGCAAAGGGTGGCAAGGAAAGATGATTCTCCAGTTTCCATCTAGAAAGACCTAGCTGTTTTAATTGGTTATTTGGGGTTACATTTACACAAGGATTTCTTAGAATCAGGATAGCGCTCAAGGGCCACCTTTATCCTTTTGAGAGTATGGAACCTTGCTTTTAGAGTGTAATTCAGGAAAGAGCTCATATATCTTCCAGGATGAATGTTTACATTGTAATTCTAAAAAAATAATAATAATAATTCCAAAACATTTTGACATCTAGGATCATTATTAATATTTATGTAACAGGATGTAAGAAATAAAAATTTACTGGCCATATTTTATTTAGGCTTTATTCTTTTTTAATCTCTTTGTTTGTCATTGGTCTATGATAGTCTTGTTGTTTTAGCCACATTTTTATATCAAGTCTGCTATTGATTTCTTTTGCTGTTGTCAGCATTAGTGTGTAGATTTAAGTCTTCACTTTGCATTATTCTTCAACAGTCAATAGGTCACTTTATTTAATGATTTACGTATTGAGATAGTTTTCTGTGGTGATTCCTGCTCATGTCTCTTTCTCATGCAGCATGATTTTGTTGTTCAGATTTAAACCTAGATTATATCTTATGGTCTTTTGCTTTCTGAATGCCTCATTTATGTGCCTAACCTTCTGTTAATCTTCCACGAGGAGTTTGAGGTTTTCGTTTGTTTTTCATTTGTGTCTCGAAGGTGCTTTTTCAAAGGTGCTTTTCTCATTTGTGCATCATCACATCAGAATAATCATTCTGATAAATAACCACTTATTTCTTTATTGTTTCTCCAAAATGTAACTATAAAGAATCGAGTTGTGATGAACTAGGACTCCATTCAATCTATTAGGGCTTGTGCTTAGAACCCACCAATAACAGCCCCATACCCCAATATTTATCTGCTTGTCTTTTATTTTTCCCTTCAGCCCTGCTTGTCACTTCCATTTCTTTGAGCAGGATCTTCCCCTGTTTCTTGTTTTATTCTACCCCTAACTGTAAGCCTAACTCTGTTTCAAAGTCAGGGTATCCAGGGTCTAGGCATTTATCTTGATTTGTTCATACTTTCTTAAATAAATGTATTTCAGGGGATGTTCTGTTATATCTAGATCTTTCTTTTAGTATAATATTTATGGAATGATATGAACATTTGACATATAACTATCCTATAACATTCATGCAGTTTCGCGATCTGTTCTGTAACACGGAGATAGCCTGATCCATGCATCCCCAACTGGAAATAGACTTCATAGATAGAAGCAAGATCTGCTTGCCTTTAAGGACAGCTGTTTTCCCCTAAGCAGGGAAATGGTGGGTGGTCTAGATTCTTTGGATGGAGTGAGAGCACAGGGGAGGCTTTCACAACAAGCTGGGACAGTAAGAGAAAGGCCAAATTGGAAATAAAAAATGTGAAGTTTTGGTAGGAAGGAGAATTAAGGCACATCTGGAAAGAGATAATCAGCTGGATAGCCAGAACATCTATATGGAATGGTATAGGAGGGAGATTCTGAAACCATTGACTCAAGATGCTTCAGAAAGATTGGGTGGGGACAGAGGAGAACAGGAGAGCTTGTGTAGTCTTGTAGTAATTGACAGAATTAACAAGATATTAAGTAGCCACTACAGGGGAACGGGAATACTCTGTTTGTTTCCAATTTGTTTGCTTCTTCCTGATGCTAGAAAGCAGGGATCTTTGGCTTCCCAGGATCCTGGCTAACTGGCACAGTGGTTAAAATGCAATATTGCAGGCCACAGTCTGGAGTTTGATCCTATAGGGCTCAAGTTTGTCTCAGCCTTCCATCCTTCTGAGGTCAATAAAATGAGGACCCAGATTGTTGGGGGGAATATGTTAACATTGTAAACTGCCTGGGGAGTGCTCTAATACACCATGGGACAATACAATATATAAGTCTAAGTGCTATTGCTATTCACCAAGATACTGGGTACAGCTTATGTTTGAGATGAAGGTGATGAACCAGGAGTCAGGAGGCCCAGGTTCAAGTCTCTCCTCAGCCAGGGAAGCTCATTGAGTGACTTCTTTCTCAGCCCTACTACTTCACAGGAGAAGTGAATGTTATTTATGCCACCTTGAAATCCTGAATGAAAGACAGGGTGTAAATTAATAAATAGCAGAGCAATCAAGTCAAGTTCCCCAAACAGGAACAGTGCAGGCAAATGGCCAAATGTCACATTAGATGTGCCTCCTTACAGTAAAAAAAGGAGTGTGCAAATTGTAGCCAGCAGCTTTATGGATACTTCTTTTAAAAAGTGATTGTTTGTTACAGTGGTTCTCTAGCTTTGGCACCATTTATTGGTTATCTTCAAAAGATATAATACCTTAGTCACAGTCATTTGCTTTTCCATATTTATAATGCATTTCAGGTATTTTCTTAAGCATAAGCTATTGCTTTCCATATTCTTTCCTGGAGATAAAGATACTGTGAAAGCAAGATACTTAATTTGTCTTGGACTTGAGCCACCACCTTTGCTGGATAAAGTCTATATGATGGAGGCATGTTGTTTATGTTAAAGATACATGGCCAGTTCACTGTAAGTGTGAATAATGAGCCTCTCAAATAGATATATGAGAATATCCTCATATGTCTTCCATTAGATAATCACTTAACTTAGATTCTGTTCACTTAGCTTCGGGGGATTTGTAACAGAGTTATAAATATTTCACTTACCTGTTAGTAAGATTTTTTAATGTTTATACTATGTAGGACAAATACAGTACTCCTTTGAGCTGTTGTGTTTAGATTCCAGAAGCTTTGGGAAAGATCAATAAATCCTGTGATTTTATGGTATGGGGATTTAGTATGTTTCCGTCATCCTCTATCAATTTTTCCAGATACACATACACACCACAAAAATAAAATAAAATTGGAGCAAAACAGTACGCTTCATTGCTAGTAAGAGAAATCCAGGCATTTTGGTGGTTTAGCCAGTTTATATATAAATATATACTATAATTAATTTCCAGTCACACATTCAGTCATTTTCATTTTATTGATTATTACATAGCACTGCAGTCTTCACAATGAATATTTATTTCCCTGTATTTAAAAAGAAAAGGGGAAGAAGGATGCAATTTGGGAATGCAAACAATACAAGCAAATCATTTCTTGTCTTTTCAGAACCACTCAAATATATAAACAAGCACCTTCCTTTATAACTTACTAGGATTCATGAAACAATGCTTGGAATGCACTGCAAACATTCCAATGAAACTGCATGACTTCAGAAATTTCCATTATAATAAAACAAGGAATAGGTTTTACCAGGGAAAAAGTGAAGAACTATAATAACAATAGCAATAGCGCTTTGACTTATATACTGCTTTACAGTGCTTTACAGCCCTCTCTAAGTGGCTTAGAGAATCAGCATATTGCCCCCATCAATTTGGGTCCTTATTTTACCCACTTTGGAAGGATGGAAGGCTGAGTCAACCTTAATGAGATTTGAACTTAGTCAACCTTGATGAGATCTGAACTGCGAAACTACAGGCAGACAACAGAAGTAGCCTGCAGTACTGCACTCTAACCACTGCACCAACGCAGCTCAAATAAATGGTATGAAAAATTATGAGACATATTACAGGCCATTCATTGGCAGAATGGCATTTGTTTACTGAGAAGAACTCTAGGGAGACCCAGATATCAATTCTGTTCTCACATGGCCTCTAGAAATGATAAAAGGTCCAAATTATGACTTATATTAATAGAATAGAATAGAATCTTATAACATTTGGAATTAATTCACCAGATCATCTTTCAATGTGATATGGCATCTCCCTGTAACACCCAACTGTATTCTACAAAGGACAAAAAAGATATGTTGAATGCTAAAAGAAATAAATTTATACAAGCCTACTATTAGAATTAGCAATACGCAAAAATAATTGAGGAATAATTTCAACATTAATGAAGGTGTTTTTTCTGAACAAAAGAATTCAATGGAAGCTAGAATGAAATACTATGAACTAACAGCCATCTAACCATTCCTTACACTTGAATCAGGTTTCTGATTGATTTACTAGTTATTATTTATAGTCATATTTTCTATTACACTTAATATACCCAAAGTAAGAATTGTACATTATATGTACCAGGATGGCAAAATGTCAACATAATGGTCATGACTGTGAGAACAAAACCCATCTCTTTTGCAATGTGACAAATATAAAAAAAGGAATGGAGCTTCAATCATACAGTTATGGCCTCCATCTTAATTTTTTGATGTCATTCCATAGATAAACAACAAAGTTTTGGCCTCATGCATCTATTATTATTGAGATATTTTCCAAGTTATTTTCTTGACATGGGCTCAGGATTTTCTTATCTGATCATTGGTTTGGTAGTGATTCTTCCTCATGTCCTTCAAAACCATTCCATCTATCTTCTACCAACAGGGATGGGATCTGACTGATATAACTACTGGTTTTGTCTATCAGCGTTGCATGTGCATGCGTGAAACACACAAGTACAAGTTACAACCAGCTGAGCTGCCCGGACAGCTGAGCAGCTCTGTGTGCAGCGGTTGGAAAAGCCCTTTTTTCCTGCTTTTTCAACTGCAACTATGTCGTGCAAAGCATCTGCATTTGAAAAAGCAGGAAATAAAGGTCAGGTAACACCCCAGGTGGGTGGGTGGGCCACAACAGCAGCAGATATAGAACCGGTTCTATCTCTGCTGCTCTTCAGAGCAACTGGTTCTACAGAGGTAGACAGAACCAGTAGAAACCCACCCCTATCTACCAACCTGCCTTCCATACAGCATGAGTCAAAAAGAGGGCTGTGAAAATATCTACAGACCCCTTCTGGACATAAATGGTTTCAACTTCTACCCTCAAAATGACGCTAAAGGGCACTGCACACCAGAACAACTAGACACAAGACAGTTTTTTTCCCAAATGCCATCACTGTGCTAAACAACTAGTTCCCACAATACTGTCAAACTATTTAGTAAGACTGTATTACTATTATTCTTCTCATCCTTCCTATTACCTATCTTTTCCCACTTATGACTATAACTGTGTTGCTTGTATCTTTACAAATTATGTTTTGTTTCCTAGTAAGATTTGATTGCTTATTAGTAACCTAAAGAGAAATTCCTTCTGTGTCCAATCATATTTGGCCAATAAGGAATTTTATTCTATTCTATTCTATTCTATTCTATTCCTTCTCTATTTCTAACTCAGGGTAATGCTTCACATATTAGACAAAAGCAGATAAACCATTTGTATTCTTGCTTGGTATCTTCAGAATGTGTTGGATCTTCTTCCATCATCCCCAGCTTTTGGTCATGTGAAACTGGAGGATTTAGAATCCAACATACATAGAGGATAGTGGGTTTTAGAAAACTGGGCTCTGAAGCCTGTGGTCATGAGTCTGCAGTAATCTATTCTGGCTGTCTCTCCAGGCACTGCTAAAGTGTATACTGCCTGTGTCCTTGAACTTCTTCCCTGATGTGTGTTTAATTTAGCTGACCAAAAATGTCACATGTCACTGAGAAAGCTTCTATTTAACATTTTTCTCTTGATTACTCCTAAACAATAGAGATTTTTTTTAATGTAAATGAGTCTTAGCTATTGCTTTGACTGGAATCCATATCTCCTTCAAAATCAGAGAAAATCAGCATGTTGGGTAATTGACTTTGCTGGTACATTGTTCTCTGTTCCATTGTTCAAACCAACTTCTTTTTTATATACTCTTTATTTCACAGAGTCTAGTGATGCCTTTTTCACAGTTGATACTTTTAATTCAGTTGAATTGTTGCTATTAATTACACTATTCTATACAGAAAGAATTAGAAATATGCCCTTAGGGATAGAACTCTTTTAATTCTAATAAAGATTTCTGTTTGTACTCTTCTTTCTCCCTCCTTCTTACCTTTCTGTCTCTACGCCTTGTAAATTAAGCAATACAGTGAACTTCTATATCCATCATCTTTGTCAAACTGATATATTCCCCTGATCCTCTCTGCAGTTCTACAATTACGCATGTTTCAACAAGAATATGAATGCTATGGAATTACATGTAAATTTAGAAACAATGATTACAGAAGATGTATTGCTAAAATAGTTGCAATAATATTTATCTTTTTAGAAAATAGTCTAAATATTGGAGGTAAAAAGAAGATGACCAGTGCATAGATGAATGAACAGTGACAATGTTATGATACACAAAAGTGCAGGGAACGAAAATGAATGCACTGGAACAGATAGGGGCAGGATCATCCTGGACAAAATCTATGTTGTTGAGTTCACACTGATTTGATGGTCCATAATCAAAGTAAGTCATTATTTCATTTCTGAACAGCAGAAAGAATGCAGAAAAGAGAGACAAAGATGATTGGGGGCTGGAGATTAAAACATATGAAGGTATAGAGAAAAGAAAGACTAGAGGTGACATAATAGCAATGTTCCAATATTTGGGGATATCATCTAGAACTAAGGAGAAATTTCCTAACAATGAGAGTAATTAATCAATGGAAAAGGTTGCCTTTAGAAGTTGTGGGTGCTCCATCTCTGTAGGCCTATAAGAAGAGACTGGATATCCACTTGTGTGGAATAGTATAGGGTCTCCTGTTTGAACAGGGATTGGACTAGAAGACCTCCAAGGTCTCTTCCAATTCTTCTCCATCTCTGATATTCCAATTCTTTATATCTAGTGCATCTATTCCTAAATTTTACAAAAAAGAATCTAGAAGTTATCCAAACCTAAACACATGCATATATTCACCAACCTGCACTGCAGTTTATTCAATATTTTCTACAACTGTGTGTAATCCAGGATTTCTCATTCACAAAACGAGGCCCATTGTTTATGGAAGACCTCCTTTGCCTTGTATAATAAGGCATTTACAGAATAGCTCAATTTGCACAAATGGAAATCTCCTCTCTTCATGGAACTATAATCCTGGATTCAATCCAAAGCATTATTTCTATAATGCTTTCATGAAAATGGACCTGAAATTTATTCAAAACACAGTTTACCAGACCCTTCTTTCCATCTGTTCACCATTCTTTTTATGCTAGTTTTTGACAAATATTGTGAAGCCTTTCAGAAGAAGGCTGTTTTTTCTTTCTCTATAATTTAATCACAACAAGAGTAGCCTATTGCCTCTCTGAAATACAGCCTTCCAGACTATTTTTTTTTGTACCCAGTGTGCCCCCAGACCACAGTAGTGAAATTCAGAGGTAACAATGCTAATTTGGGGTAGATTAATTTCCTTCCATAATTGGACCCTAAAAGATGCAGAATGATTTTTTTTTCTGCTCCAAACAGTGATGGAAAAAAAAAAACATTGGCTTCAGTACCTCCCCCGCCCCCCATACACACACACACACACACACACACACACTGCACCATTGGCTTTAAAGTGACAATCCTGGAATATTGGTGTGGGAAGCCACCCCATCCGAGAATGAACTATTTGGGGGAATATTAAAAGAGGCAGATTATTATATTTCCCCAAAGGAGAAATGGAAAAAAATCTTAACAAAGGCAGAAAACAGCCCCAGTCTTCCTGCCATAGGAAAACAGCCTCACATTAGGAAGATGGAAGAGACTGACCTTTAGGAATGCAGATTTTGTATCCATTCATAAACAAAACACTTGGCGCTGATAGGATTAAGAATTTACATTGCCCCAAACAAATTTTAAGGACACGGCAAGATCTTTAGGACATAATAGGATTAACCCATCATTGTTGAAATAGTAAAGATACAAGGCTTACTACATTGCACATACCCCTGGAGCATCTCAATCACAACATCCCAGAACATATAAAGATCCATCCATGCACTCAGTTGTTTTGTCAGTCATCCCAGAAACATGCTGCTGCCACTAAAGTTTCTGGCATCCAAATAAACTGAGACCTTTCCAATCAGCTACTCTCCATTTTATTTCCAGTGATTTTCTCCTGGTTTGGAACCAGATTGGATTTTTCTACCCATACTGGGAAATAAATAAATAACAAAAAAATAAATGGACTATCCCTCAAGCCTCAGAAAAGTTAAGTGAGATCAGCCTGATGGACAAACAACAGACCAAAGCAGAAAGATACTCAAAATCTTGCATATTTGTTTAAAATGTTCTCATGAATTTCTTCTTGTACAGATATCATCTAACTCGGGGATGTGTGTACAGTTAAGCCAACCCTAATCAATCCATTGTTACACATAGTAATTTGTGGATCAAGACCCATCGCTAAATGAGACTCTGCAAATTAATGTTTTGGAAAATCTTGCTTTGGGTTGATATTAAATTTGAAGGGTTGCTATTGCTTTGAAATGAAAAGTATATTTACCTAGAGGTTAATAATTCTGTTTACAAAAATAAGGAAGAAATCTATGAATAAATGTCACAGCAGTACTTCATACATTCTAAGTCATCACAATAATAACTGTATGAGACCCATATGATGCTAATTATCTAAGTTTTGCTTATTCTCTAAGCATTTTAATGTTTAAAGAGACACTGTTGAATAAATACAGCTTTATCTAGAACACTTTACATCTTTTGGAATTCAAGCTGTTATGTCCCTATACAATCTTTTCCTCTCTCTGTATGTGTGTGTGCGTGCGTGTGCGTGCGTGCGCGCACTTCTCTCTAGTTGTACATCTTCTATTCTTAGGTGTTCTGTGCTTGTGCCTATGTGTTTTAACAAGGAGAGCCTCAATTGGTCTGTTTTTAGAATTAGACTTAAGTTCAATGTATTATTACAGGAATTCTAATAGAATTATGTGCTGTTTCTAGTGCTTTTTTCACTAACGGCTGGGGTGGCCTATATAATTGCCAAAAAAATATAAAAAAATAAAAAATATCCTTCTAGTGTTATCAGCAAAGCATGCGTGATGGCACTGCTACTTGAAATAGATTTTTCTGGACTCAAATTATCATCTAAGTCATGCAGAGTTCATTGCTTTTCTCATATCCACATGCTTAAGCAGCATAACTCTCATATCATTTTTAGAATGTCTCTTGTCTGACACTTCTCTCCCCATCTGCTCTATTGCTTGAAAACTTTTTTTCTTATAGAAACCAAACCATCAGTGAATACATTCAGAACGTGCAAAATAAATAAATAACTTGATATTGATTTTCATACACTTTGTTTCATGAGTCAAACATGAAAGATTTTCAGAGATGGATGAGTGCATACGAACAGAACCACAGCCTTGTATGATGCGTGTACAAATTTATCTCATTTGCAGGAGAAACAGATTCAGCAGAATAGGGGGAAAAAAGGATTTGAAGAACACTATCTGCCAGCACAGTATGGATGTGTACTCAATTTTCTTAATCAACATTCAGTCATGCTGCATTGAGATTATTGGGAAGGAAGGAAGGAGGGAGGGAGGGAGGGAAGGTAGGAAGGAGGCTGGAAGGGAAGGAAGGAATGGATTTCAAGTGCTATTATAGTTACAAAGTTAAACTCAGTCTGAGAAGACCTAAACTAAACCCTTATGATGATATTCAGATCACAGATGACCCTGATCTGTCACATCCTTTTTAATGGATAGATGGGCACCTAGAGATTGCAGGAGCACATGAAATCCCACACTGAAAATACTTGCACAGGTTAATAACTGAATGAAAACAGACTTCTGAAAAGTAAAGTGGGCCAACAAGAAAGCTGCAGCAGTTGATGAAATACCAGATAAACTATTTATAAAGCTTTCAACATGATATAGTTAATGTGCTATTTGCAATTCATAAGCGGGGATAGAAAACACAATAATGGTCAAGACAAATGGGGGCGGGGGGAAGCAGTTTATGTTAACTTCCAAATGATTACATTTGGAACCTTAGATTGTCTACTATTGACCTCACCCCTTTCCTAAGAGGTCTGTAGGGGGTGTACATAAGCGCACCAATTTGCCTACCATCCCTGTCTTATTGTTTCTTCTTATTTTTGTTTCCTCCCATTTGCTATTTTTAATTTCAACTTGACTAAATTGTCTAGTGGAGATGTTGATTCTCAGACTATTGTGGCTTCATTAATGTTTTAAGGGAAGATGGAAACAATATAAAGAATAAAAAATATTTGGATATAAAACTTCTCACAGCATCACATGACTACACCCGATTTCACAATCTTTTTTGTCATGGTTATTAAGACATCATATGACTGAAGCTTGATCTAATTGGCAGAATTTACCAATTCAGAATCTTTATTATCACTTCTAAGGTTGGTTGCTGCACCTGTTGTCATTAATTTGATCTTCTTTTATGTTTAATTTTAGTCACTTTTTTTTCAATGTGCTTAAAATCAGAACACCTCATTGTTTTCATTACAAGCATACATACAAGTCCAGAAGCCATAGTGCCATGTTACAGAACATGGCAAAACTGACTGGTTACAAGTAATTGATAGATAGGTAGGTAGGTAGGTAGGTAGGTAGGTAGATAGGTAGATAGGTAGATAGATAGATAGATAGATACACAGAGACACAGACAGACAGACATGAGAGAGGGAGATGGAGTGAGGGAGAGAGAGAGAGAGAAAGAGAGAGAGATTAATAGATAGATGGACCAAAAATGGATATATGAGATGATAAATAGATAGATATAGAAATAGCTAGATAGATAGACAGAGATGGATAGAGATGATAGAGATAGATGATAGGTATATAGATATAGTCAGAGGTAGACAGAGATAGAGATGATAGAGATAGATAAATAGATGATAGATGATAAATGATAGATGATAGAAAGATAGATAGATAGATATAGATGATAGATATAGACAGAGATAGAAATGATAGAGATAAATAGATAAATAGATTGATAAATGATAGATAGATAGACAGACAGGCAGACTGGATAGATAGAGTTGGTGAATAGATTATAGTTATTGAATATACATTAAATGAAGCTAGTCAATCTCCTGTATCATTCTAGTTTCCTAAACTGTACAATCCATCTACGTTTCCCCTCTAATGTTTCCAACTTTGCCGATTTGATGCAATCAAATTGAATGGCCATACCAATTAACTGATTGTATTATCAATTAAGCAGTATCACCCCAACGATGCCGTGGAGGTCATGTCCCGGTGCCTGGAGGCTGTGAGGAACTGGATGGGCGGGAACAGGCTCCAACTCAACCCTTCCAAGACTGAGTGGCTGTGGTTTCCGGCGTCCCGATATAGCCAGATAGTTCCATCGCTGGCTATTGGGGGTGAGATTCTGCCCCCTGCAGAGAGGGCTCGCAATCTGGGTGTCCTCCTGGATGTACGGCTGTCTTTGGAAGACCATATTACGGCCGTCTCCAGGGGGGCATTTCATCAGGTTCGCCTGATTCGACAGATGTGGCCCTTTCTGGATCGGGATGCCTTACGCATAGTCACTCATGCCCTGGTCACCTCCCGACTGGACTATTATAACACCCTCTACATGGGGCTCCCGAATGGGAGCATCCGGATGTTTCAACTGGTACAGAATGCAGCCACACAGGTGGTTATGGGGGCGTCAAGATTCGCGCATGTGACACCCCTCCTGTGCGAGCTGCATTGGTTGCCAGTGGCCTCTCGGATGCGCTTTAAAATTTTGGTGTTAACTTTTAAAGCACTCCATGGCATCGGACCAGGATATTTACAAGACCACATTCTGCCATTTTCCTCCCACCAGTCCGGTGCGCTCCCACAGGGAGGGTCTTCTGCGGGTCCCATCGGCATCTATGTGCCGACTGGTGACCCTGAGGAATAGGGCCTTCTCTGTGGGGGTGTCTGCCCTCTGGAATGGGTTGCCCCCGGAGTTACGGACAGCCACGGACCTGGGGACCTTCAGGCGTGCTTTGAAAACCTGGCTTTTTGACCAGGCCGGCTTGGGCTGATTTTAGTTTTGAGGTGTTTTGTTTTTATTACATTTTAGGGTTTTAGAGTATGGTTTTAAATTTGTTTACAGCCAGGGTTGGGTTTAATTTAGTTTTATTGTTCCACATATTTATTGTTTTAACTGTACAGCTGTGCACCGCTCCGAGTCCTTCGGGAGAGGAGCGGTATATAAATAAATATTTATTATTATTATTATTATCTTATGGGACTCAAGAAAGCCTAATTTTGCTATCATAGTCTCTGTTCTCTGGAGTGGCATCCTTCCAGAGATTTGAATGGCTCTTACCTGATAGCACTTAAGAAACATTTAAAGACTGTTGGCTATTATTCCAGGCTCCAGGGCAGAGTGAAATTTGAGCTCCTACCAGATGTTTTTTGTTTGTTTGTTTATATGTTGTTTGGGATTATTTTTTTATTTATTTTTTATTGTAAGCTACCCAGGGTCATTGTTAGGAGGCCTGTAAACTCCATAAATAAATAGAGAGCCAGATGAATTCCATATGAAATATTGAAGGTTGGTTGATCTTGAGAAAATCTGGAGAATAGGTGGAGTCCTACATGTCAAATGGGGAGAAAATGTTATTCCTATCTTCCAAGTGAAGGAAAAAAGAATAACATTTTCCAATACCAATATATGGGAAAATTCTGGAACAGATAATAAAAAAATGAAATCACTGTAGTAATTCTGAAAGATTGAGACAGATTTGTTAAGATTAATTTTACCTCTTTCCCCCCCCAGTAATTTCTTTAGGTGATTATGGAGATGTGGCAGACAGTATTTTGATTTTTCAAAGCAGTGGTGGGATTAAAATTGTTTTTACTACCAGTTCTTGGTGGACATGACATGACTTGGTGGGCATGGCAGGGGAAGGATACTGTAAAATCCCCGTTCTCTCCCCATTCCAGGGGGAAGGTTACTGCAAAATTCCTATTCCCTCCCCGCTCCACTAACCTGCTTTCCAGCTCCGTTCTCTTGTGCAGGGCAACAAAAGAAGACCCTGCCACCTGGAACGGGCCAAAAATGGGATGTGCGGAGGCCAAAAATGGGGCACATAGGAGGCCAAAAATGGAGCACATAGAGGTGCCGATTGGCAATGGCGATCCTCGCAGCCTGGAAGAGGCTGAAAATGGGGCACGTGGAGGCCAACCAAAAATCAGCTGCTCATGCTAAAAAAGGCTGTAGGGAAGCTAACCAGGCTGTTTGCTGTTTGCTGCAAGAAGGCAAATTGCTGGGAGACAGAGGTGGAAGGGTGGGGGCCAGTGGGTGGATGGGGCTTCAGCAACATTCACTATAAGACACACATAGGAATGGTTGTAAGTGTAAAGACCAGTCAGAAGTCACTTTTTTTCATTGCTGATGTAACACTGAGTAAACAAATGATTGTAAGTCAAGGATTACTTACGTTGGTTTTTCCTGAAACTGGAAAGAAGACCAGGTGGTGTGTTTCAAATGAAACATAAGTCAGAAATATAAACTGGCTGCAATAATGTCAAGTATAATCATAGCTCATAATCACAATCAATAGAAGTATCTTTTCAAAATTGTATGGGTTATTCATTTTATTTTATTCTGTGCAGACCAGTGTGTGTGCTACCAAAATTTCAAACACTAAATATTAAAATTTGAACAAAAAAAATTAATTCAGGAGTGACTCCCAGAAATATAAGCAAAGACATTATTTCTTCTTTTCCTGGATTACCTATCATGGTTTTTGTCATTGTTAGCAGTCTAGGATAAACTAAATACTGGGAATCATAAATGGTTGATCGGAAGGATACTGTACATTACAAACTAGGATCGAGGCTGAAGCTAAAAGATAGAATTGAAAAGCAACCAACGAATGCAAGATCACATGTTAGCCTGTAAAATACAATGGTATGTAGATATTTTGATTTCTATTGCAAACTTCCATGGACACATTTTCTGACACTAGGGTGCTCAAATATGTCAGTTGCATAAATATTTGTGCATAGCAGCTGTTTCAAATTACATATGAACTAATCTGAGAATCACTTAATTTGTTTATTGTGAAACTTTGGGAAAGTTCAGAATGTTGAGGGTTTTTTTTTTAACCCATGTCATTTCTGTTTGCATCAACTTTTCCAAAACATTCATTGTGAAGGAAGAGGAATGGAAGGCAGGAACAACAATTTGACAGTAGCAGAGCAGAAACCCTGGGATATATCACTGACAAGAATTTCAGCCTAATAAACAATTCCAAGCATCTTTATACTATAAGTTCTTATATCCAAATAATCTGCTTTAGTCCTCTGAGGCATAAGTGACAGCTGAAAGGGTATGTCTGAAAAGTTGACCCAAACTACGGGAAAATTTTAATCATGACTCATAAAAATCCTTCCTTAAAATTTGTTAAAGTTCAGCATTTTTCACTCAACAAGTTTTAAAGGTAATTTCTAAAAAAATAAATATTTTATAAATCTATCTCTCTCTCTCCATCCCTTCTTCTCTTTTCCTTTCTTTCTCTCTTATATCTAGATATCATTTGTGGATGGTATTAATTCAGAGTGCATAGTACAGATAGGCAATGAAATGCAGTTATAATTTTAAAAATTACAAAATTATAATTTTATTCATTTATTCTAAATGAATAAAAATACCATTGGATTAGAGGTAGGAATATAAACCTATTCCTTATAATAATAAACTATTGAAAAGTTCTAAATCACATTGCCTTAATTAAAGGTAGGAAAGACTCTGGTTAAAATATATAGGTACATCTAGGATTGGTTACTTATGTGAAAAATAAGTTTTTAGTCCCATCACTTCAAGCTGGGATTCTCATATGAAGCTGCTATTATTTAGGATTGCATTTTTCATGCTGTACTGAGGATAGTAAACTTGTTAGGGTAAAACTCAAGGCATTTGATACCTAAGTCAAGCAGTAGCTGAAAAATCTAGTGGCTTCCTACACTCTCTTTGGCCTGAAGTAACCATTCCATATCCTTCCATTCCCCACCATCCAGTCAGAGCTGAATAAACTTCTTGGAGGATAACAGATAACAGATAATTAGAGTTGGAAGAGATCTTGTAGGTCATCTAGTCCAACTCCCCACCCAAGCGGGAGACCCTACACCATTTCTGACAGATGGCAGTCCAATCTCATCTTGAAAGTCTCAAGTGATGGCACTCCCACAACTTCCGAGGGCAAGCTGTTTCATTGGTTGATTGTTCTCACTGTCAGAAAATTTCTCCTTATTTCCAGGTTAAATCTCTCCTTGTTCAGTTTCCATCCATTATTCCTTGTCTGGCTTACAGGCACTTTAGAAAATAGCTTGACCCCTTCCTCCCTGTGGCAGCCCCTGAAATATTGGAAGACCGCTATCATGTCTCCCCTGGTCCTAATCTTTACCAGACTAGCCAAGCCCAGTTCCTGTAACCGTTCTTCATATGTTTTAGTCTCCAGCCCCCTAATCATCCTGGTTGCTCTTCTTTGTACTTTTTCTAGTGTCTCAACATATTTTTTGTAATGTGGTGAACAAAACTGGATGCAGTACTCTAGGTGTGGTCTTACTAAGGCTTTATAGAGTGGTATTGGTACCTCCCTTGATCTTGGTTGTATCCCTCTGTTAATACAATTTAGGATTACATTAGCTTTTTTGACTGCTGCTGCACACCGCTCATATTTAGCTGGTTATCCGCTAAGACTCCAAGCTCCCTCTCACAGTTACTGCTATTGAGCCTGGTTTCACCCAGTCTATATGTGTACTTTTGGTTTTTCTTGCCTAAGTGTAGGACTTTACTTTTCTCTACATTGAATTTCATTTTGTTAGATACGGCCCAGTGTTCCAGTCTGTCAAGATCCATCTGGATCTTGAGCCTATCTTCTTGGGTGTTAGCTATTCCTGCCAACTTAGTATCATCTGCAAATTTGGTAAGTTCCCCTTATATTCCCTCATCTAAGTCGTTATTGAAGATATTGAAAAGTACTGGGCCTAAGACAGAATCTTGTGGCACACCACTGCTTACTTCCCTCCATGTAGACTTAGACCCATTAAGGACTACTCATTGAGTATGGTTTGCCAGCCAGTTGTGAGTCCATCTAGTGGTGGTGCTATCTATTCCACTTTTTTCTAGCTTACTAAGAAGTAGGTTGTGGATGAGAAGCAAAACGTCTTCAAAGAAAAAGAAAACAAGAACAAGAAGAAAATCCATTTGCCTCTTGAAAAAGCACCTTTTGGGTAGCCATTCAATACCTCTCTTTCTGCAGTAAATAAATATTTAAATATTTATACTTAAGGAAAAGTATTCAACATGCAATGAGTTCTTTCAATGTGAAAAGGCTAAGTAAGAGACAAAGTGATAAATTAGCATTACTTCAGTGCAATGTAAACGTACAGCCTAAAAAGCACCATTGCAGCAAATCAAATGTCTGTTTCAAAGTTTCCCTTTGGCTTAGAATCAAATATTAGTTTGCACAGGGATGAATAGCAAAATAATATATAGTATTTTGAGTGCAGTATCTATCATAGAAGACTAATGCAAACATAGTTTTCTGGAAGTATTAGAACGAAAATATTCAGGCATGGACAACAAATTTGTCAGAAGAGATATTTGTCTCTTTAAAACACTTTCTACTTTCCTTGTTTTATATCCAAACACAGTCCATCTTATAGTTTTGGAGCATGACCAAGAATCACTTGAAATTAAGTACTCCCTTTATGACAATATTATCCTGTCCAAATGATCCAATTAATTGATGTGGGAAAGTACCTATACATAAATACATACAGGCTGTTTCAAAGTAGAAATAAACATATTCTGCAGAATATGCAGAAACAATGTTGTTTAACTACAAAGGAACAAAGGGGAAAAAAATCTCCAAGTATGGCAAGTATCTTTCTGAAAAAAATGTTTTAGTGATTGAAAAGAATGATGGTAGCTGATCACAGAAATAATGATCAGAATCTGGGTTTCATAAATATAGATGAGTGAGGTAAAGCAATGGACTGTTCAAATGGAGTACTAAAAGACAAACAACATATTGAATAATATATCTTCTTTAATATCAGGTTCTATAACCCCTCCTCTTCTCTCTCTCCTGTCACCTGAATAAAATAAAACGTTACTGCACTGAACCCCTACA
The DNA here is from genome assembly GCA_023653725.1 of Bungarus multicinctus. NCBI lineage: Eukaryota > Metazoa > Chordata > Lepidosauria > Squamata > Elapidae > Bungarus > Bungarus multicinctus. The sequence continues at coordinate 108,927,954 of CM042836.1, forward strand.
GCTCTCATGAAAGTGAACAGAAGGCTCATTAAACTGTTGAGAAAGATCCTTTCTTGGGATTTTATTTCCTGCCTGATTCAGTCATTTCCTCTACATTTTTATAATCCTAATATAATGGATTTTAATAAAACCTGCTATAAAGGTGCCAAGTGGGTTTAAAACACTGAGAATGCCTTTGTTTAGGTGTCTAAATATGGAAGTTAAGTATAAAGTAAAGTAACATTGAAAAGAAAGAAAAATGGGAGGGAGATGTGCACCTCATAATTTTACAGGAAGATCTTTAATGTATTTTTAAAGAAAATGTCAGTGGTTTCACTTCGTAGTGATCATATACAACAAAAAATCTTTCCTGAATTGCGTGAGTAATGCAGTTATTTCAGTTAAAGAACTCTGAAAGACATGAATTAAGTTCACCAATATTGGTTCAATTATCTCCGTAAGAAAATTGGATTTAATTTCATATTCAGTTATTGCTTGGCACGTCATACTTGCCTTCATGTAACAACACTGATCAATTTGTCAGAAGAGATATTATTATTATTGTTGTCATTGTTGTCATCATCATCGTCATCGTCACCACTAATAATAATAATAATAATAATAATAATAATAATAATAATAATAATAATAATATTGTGGTTGTTCACCAAGTCAGCCAGACTTTGAGAATGGGTTTGCCATTTTTGTCTACCAATCAGGTCCTTCCAAGGGTCTGTCATATGATATTGTTCGAAGGTGTTTCAATGTGTCATTGCAGGACACAAGCTGCTCCAATCAGAGTTGGATCCCTTTCAGAAGGTTTGGAAAAAGTCATGGACAGAAGGTTTACCAGCATTTGATAGTTTTGAAGATTTGGTGCTACCTCCACATTAGAGATGGTGTGACTCCATACACTAATTCCAATGGAACAGGAGTGTCAAACTCAATTTCATTGAGGCCTGCATCAGGGTTGTGTTTGACCTAGGGAAGCAGGATGGGCGTGGCCAGGATGAGCATGGCCAGCTTGATATCACTCATGTCAGGAGCCTGTGGTGGCCTGAGTGCTCTGCCAGCAAAAATATGCTCCCGAGCACCATTTCCAGCTGCGACAGCCTCCTGCAAACCTTTGCCACTGAAAACGGAGCCTAAAAGAGCTCCATTTCCGGCTGCAACAGCCTTGTGCAACTCTCTGCCAGTGAAAATGAATCCCAGAAGGAACACACATGGTGCTCTCGTTCTCTGTTTTTGCTGGCAGAGGCACCACAGGCTGATCCTTCACTGTTTCAAGGACGGCCTTGCAGGCCAGATTTAAGTACCTCATAGGCCAGATCTAGCTCATAGGCAGGGACGCCAAGAGGATTATTAAGTGTTGGAATAAGACTAAACTCCTCGGCTGGGCTTTTCATGGTGCTTGCAGGGCTAGGGCTGGGGCTGGTCTGGGCAGGTTGTCGCACATGGGGGCAGGCTGGGAGTGCAGTATCTCTCCCACGGAGGGGCGCACCACAGAAATGAAATTAAAATTCAATAAATTACATAAATGACTGTTCACTGAGTTTTAGATTAATAAAGGTTATGTCAAACAAGGTTGCAAGGCAGTTTTGTTATAAACACGAAGTATAGAGTATGAAGTATATATCCAATATTGTTTTTCTTTTTAAAAATTTGGTTTTATAATTTTTTTTTAAAAAAAATTCCCCTTCATGGGCCCCCTTTGAGCTCCATGGGCCCTAGAACAATGTACCGGCTGTACCCCCTTCTCCTCGCCTGCCCACGGGCCTGCAATAGAAGGAGAGAAAGAGAGAAAAATTTCTATGCTCTGGTTATGAATGCTTTGGAGCCATCTGGTTGACCACTGTGAGATTATCTGTGAGAATCAGAATGCAACCTAAGAAAAACACAGCTGTCTTTATATTCATATAAAAACAGTATTAATGACTGAGTCTGATTGTGATTGAAATAATAGGAGAAGGAATGCATAGCATTTTCATTACCTGCGGTGATTCTGAAAAATATAATTTACTTTTATCTGCTTTAGAACTTTTAAAAATAAAGACAGTAACATCCAATGGTCTCTGCTGATACCAATCATTTTTAGATAGAATTATCCATAGTGTGAGGAGTAGGCTAAGAAGGTTTATGTTGAGATCACAGGTGGGGCATGGAAAAATTAAGTCTCCCAAAGTTTCAGAGCATAGCATTTATCATCCCTTTAAAAAAAAATGCTGTTAATAGCAGCATGGAAAGGGCAAAGCAATTTTTGCTGAGATTACCTCTAAATATCACATATAGAAATTTATTGGTAGAAACATGCAATGAAGACAAAATGTTTGAACTCTTGCTTGATAGCATAGTTAAGTTCTTAATATAAATGTTGGCCCAAATGGAAATGACTCATCCCCTCTTGTATCCCATGAATTCTTAAAATAGTTTGTTGCTATCTTGCTAGGTATGGAATTTTTTTCAGGATGGGTGAGACGTTTTCCACTGTGATGGTTGCTAGTGAAGGAATACTTAAACATCGGGCATGGGGGCTTGGCTTTTTCTATCACTCCCTTCTACCCCTTCTCCACTAAGAACTCTGAAAGATACTGAAAGAAAGATGGTTCATGAAACCATCATGGAAATTTTGGAATTAAAAACTTCTAAGAAGTTTAACTTTTGCCTTTATTTATTACCAGACAGCCCTGTGACCTGTTAGGTCATCTTTTGAGAGAAAGACAGTGCAGTGTGATATAACCAGAATGAGCATTAAATTTTAGGCTGACCATGTTATTTTTTTTTTCACCCCAGTGCTGGATGGTCCTGTGGTTATCTACGAAAAATCCATAAATATAAAAATAATTCTGTGGCAAACAACTTTCAATAGTAAGTCAATATTTACTTACTGACAAACACAATGACCACTGGTGGAGAGAAAAAAAGCAATGAAAGTGAGAGCAACATCTGATTTCCTACTGGCTTCTCTATTGACTTTTCTTGTAGGAAACAGGCAGGCAGCATTGGAAATCATGATCATGTGGCCATGGGATGCTGCAATGACTATAGCTCTGTGAATAAAACTTGTCAGAACATTATGAAATTTTCTGTTCCGCAGGAGTAATAGGTCCCAGAGGTTTTTTTTTTTATTAATTCTTTATGGGTATTTAGGTACCTTGACTGCTGTGGTAGAATGCACCATTTGAGCTAACTTGAGCTAACTTGAGGGTACAATCAGACAAACAGATAACCACAGAGGATCTTTTAATGATAATAAATTGTATTCCTTTGTTTGATATATGTTGCACATTTCCTTTAAGGAGCTCACTTTTTAATATTTAATATTTTGTATTTAATATTTTCTGTTTTAGTTTTATCAGGATGAAAAATGTGAAAAAAGGATGATAGCTAGACACTTTTCCCAACAATGGTAATTATGGCTGTTGATTACAATGTTGTGTGTGTATGTGTGTGTGTGTGTGTATGAACAAAACAATAGCAGCTCATTTGAACCTTGAAGTTTGAAAGCTATAGAAAGCTTTTGGTACCATGCTGCTTACATAAGCCAGGAATCAGTCCAGATAGCTTTTATGGGATAACAAAGATATCTAAAAATGACCAAAAGATTTAAAATTCAGTTCACTGATAAAGCTGACTATGAAATGTATGATAGGGCTCTGATGTCAGGTAGTGGGAGGCAAAATGAATTTTCAATACTTAGATTTTAAAAATATTGCTCCCTTAGAGAATTGCTAATCACTCAGTATTAAAATTATGTGCATGCATACTTCTACCAACCTATCCTATACACAATTCTCAAGGCAGTTTTAAGGAGAAACATGCTGTCTGTCACTGCTGGTTCAAAAGCATTTAGGAATGTATCATTTTTAATAAAGCATGAGATTTACTAATAAGACATCAGCTGAACATAGCATACCATCATATTCTGATCAAATTAGTGAATCTTGTGTCAAATGAATTAATTAGTTTATTAATAGACCAGAACATTGGCAATATGATATAAAATTAGATAGCATAGTGAGGGGAGAAATTACCAGTACAATGAGTATGTCAATTTTTATTATCAAATTGTGAAGGCTTTAACTTTTTTTTAAAGTGATGCAAATAACTTCTGTCAAAATAAAAACACATTCAAAGAACTCTATGCTATTAAATGCATTTTGTGGGGCTGAATGCCTTGTTACTACATCAATACAATTTTACTTTAAAAAAAGAATTTAAAAAAAGACAATGGTGCTTTCGTTTTACAACATATTTTACTTGTACTATTAGGCAAACAAGACAAGGCAGAAAATAACAGTTTAGAATAATGTCCTCCAGTAAGTAGAAGCTAATGCAAAGACCATGACATATACTATAATCAGCTTTCTTCTATTCATAAACAAGGGGTCTAGTCAGAATAGAGAAGCAGTGGAAAAAAAGTGGTTGAAGATATAACAGTGGGTAAAAGTACTCCCTGTCACTTCAGAAGGCTGTAACAAGGGGTTATGAGAGAGGGTCAGTGGAAGGCTGAAGCTATGATTTTGAATTGGCACTCAAGCTCAAGTCTACCCTCAATCACACAACTTCACTGGGTGATGTTGGGTTCTTCTGAAATCAACCAACCTCACAAAGTCCTTGTGGGAAGAATTAGAAGAGCAAATGATGTGTACCTTCCTCTGGGATCTTGGATAAAAAGTGGGATGTTAATCAAATAAATGAGGCCTAACCCATCAGGATTACTGAGCACACCATCTTGATTTACACAACGAACTAATATTGAACAGTAAAAATGGGTGTTTGGAGCTGTTATTTGTCCTTCTCTTGTCTTCTCCATCACTTTTTTTTTACTTCTGTATCTTTCTTTTTTTAAAGATGGTAAGCCTGAAGACCAGGAATGATGTTTCTCATTAATTATATTAAAAGTGAGAAATAGTTTGGCTGAAAAGCATGATAAATATGTGATAAATACATATGAATAAGAGTGGGCTATTCCATAGACTGATGGGGTTGCCATGGACCCTCAGAGTCTTTTTTTAAGAAAATCACCTAACGGTCTGGAATAGGAGTTTGGAGGTGCAGCAGGGTTGATAAGATAAAGGCAAGGATTTGTTCAGCTGAATAGAAGATATCATAGCATCCACAATTCAGCCAGAAATTTGAAGAAAATATGCTGGATACCAAAACTCTGAGTTTGTAAAAGTACTGTAATAATAATTACACGATAGAATTTGTGCATGCATGTGAGTGTATATGAGTGTGTGCCTTTGACTGAGTCCTAGAAACTGCAGGTTTTCTTTTTTTTACAAAGTTTCAAAACTGCTTGCCATTGCCTGCTTCCTGGAGCTAAGAGAATGTGTCTGGCCCAAGATCACACAGTTATCTTTTGCATAAGATGGGAATGGGTGGGATTCAATTTTTTTAACAACCGGTTCTGTGGTCCTGGCTTAGATAGTGGGCGTGGCTTGGTGGTCATGTGACTGGGTGGACATGGCTTGGTGGTCATGTTATTGGCTGGGTGTGGCCAACTCAATATCACTTACATCAAGGCACGCATCTCCTCGCCTGGCCTTTCATGACTGTGGGGATGCTGCAATAGTCATAAGTGTGGAAAATGGTCATAAGTCACTTTTTTCAGTGCCTTTGTAACTTTGAATGGTCACTCCACGCAAGCAAAGTACCAGCAAAGGAGGGGAAAAAAAACTCCAGAGAAGTTCCTGAGATAGGAAGTCTAGTCCTGCCAAGAATGTAATAAGGGTTAACGGAGAGGCAGTTTCTGTAAGCAACACCAGAATGTTTCCTTCCTGCCTTCCTTACTGGATTAGGCCAGTAATTTCTTCTAACAACTGGTCTTCTGAACTGCTTAGAATGTTAACAACCGGTTCTAGCGAATAGGTGCGAACTGGGAGAATCCCACTCCTGGGTGGGAACCAGAACTCGTTGTCTCTCAGATTCTAGCCTAGTGCCTTAACTACTGCACCAAACTGGTTCTCATAATCGAATACAGGTGGCACAATTTTCACCTCATCATTTTTTTTAATTTATATACTGTATTCTCAAAGAAGACAGAACTAAACCAGTCGGTAGTTTACAATTCAACATCTTGAAAGTTCTATGTAATAAAGCATTTGTCTGGAAGTGCCCAAACTAGCAAAATATCAGTAATTAATCTCTTATTCTCTCTTTCTCTCTCTGCTGATTTAAGTAAAATAATTGGATTACATTTTTAGCTATTATATTCCAAAATTAGTTACTTTTTTAAATTTAATAAAATGTGACTATTTTTTAAAAAAAAAATCACTTCAGTTTCAGCTAACTTTTCATAAATTGGTTTATTTCTAACTTGCAAGTTATATTAATCCTTTTCCCACTTCTATTGTTAATGCAAGCAACTGGAAAGCTGAAAGCTTTATTTTTTTAATTGCTGTCTTTCATATGACATGTTATATGAACTTATGAAGTAATTCAATGTTTACTCCCAAACAACCTTTATTCGGACACTCAATATGAGCTGTTCTCCCTATTGTTAAAAGGCATTTAAAAGTAGTATTAATTCTGGAGGCTCAGTCAGGGATTAAAAGCTTTTTAACAAGGTGCTGTCTAGACATATGTTAAAACAACATTTTTTTTTACTAAAAGAAGCTTAAGAGCAACAAGGGTGGTATCTCCTGATTCAACATAAGTTACAAAGAAATTCCTAAGATTTATGTTCAAAGCAACACAGAGGGGAATTAGCAAAATACTAATGGACAAAAATGTGCCTGCTTTGTATTAATTAAGTTGTCTTTCCTTTATATGCCTCAATAATTGAGTGAAACAAGGTTGGTTTTCCTTTGTTTCAAAGGGTGGGTAGTCTGGCTTATGCAGAAGCCTTACAGGAAAACCACAACATTTATTATTCAAACATGTACTTTAAAAAAAAAAATCATCATCATGAAAGAAAGAATTGTATTTAAAAAAAAAAAAACAGATACGCAGTGCTGTTTTCCAAAAGGCTGAATTTCCTATAATCATAACTGCTTGGGTATTTAGCAGAAAACAGATATCTTGTTCCAAAGTGTGAATAATATCAATATAATCATTCCTAAAAGGAAAGGGCTATTACCCCAAAAAGTTTCCTAAAAAGAGAGCCCTTAAAAAAAAAAAAACCAAAGAGTTCAGAAGGTCATAGAAGCTGACACCTCATATTAAAAACTCAATAGGCATTCAGAGTCTTCATCAATATTGAAAAATAGAAAAGTACAAAACCTAGTCAGACAATCAAAGACTGAAATGAGATATTTAGTTCTGGTCACGATACTGCTGAGTTAGAGGAAACCAAAACCAATGTATCAGGACAACTTAAAAAAGAAAAAGCTGAAAAGAGGCCTGCTCACCTCCACTTTTCATTCTCTAACATTATATGGGGCCATTCACAAGCACTAATGAAAAAAGGACTCATCTGCAATTTTGGCAAATACCCTATCCAATTTCATCCCTGGCTACAGTAGCACATTTCAGCATTAAGGGCAAAAGAGCAGCTCTGGCAGTGTGATCAGCTCCCCCCCACCTCAAAAAAAAAAAATCTTTTGTGGAAACACCTGTGAGTCCTTTTTTTTTTTTTTTTGATACTCTAATGGAAAGATGAGTAAAAGACGAATAAAAATAAGACAGTTGAAAGGAAAAAAAATGCCTTGTACGACATGTGGAAAGTCATTTCAGGGGTTTATTTTCAGAGCCTCGGTGGCGCAGTGGTTAGAGTGCAGTACTGCAAGCTACTCCTACTGCAATTTGACAGATTGAATCCCACCAGCTCAAGCCTTCCATCCTTCCGAGGTGGGTAAAATGAGGACCCAGATTATTAGGGGCAATATAGGGCTGGAAAGCACTATAAAGCGGTATATAAGTCTAAGTGCTATTGCTATTTATTTACTTCACAAAGGTAAATTGTCTTTGCCATTCTTCCAAGAACCCAAAGGGACATACATAGCAATGTTACCTTCAGATTTTTCTCTCAGCAACAGGGAAGGATAGGCTGACAATATGGCTGTGATCCAAAACCTTCTTGTGAGCTGTCATGAATGTCAGTTTGGTGTCGCGATGAAGGTTGCTGGCCTAGAAATCAGAAGATTCTGAGTTCTAGTCCTGTCTTAGAAGATTCTGAGTTCTAGACAAATTTAGGCAGTTTGAGTCAATTGAGTCACTTTGGATCAGTCACACACTCCCTGTCTGAAGAAAACCATCTCACGGGGAAAATAGAAGGAGATAGGAGCATTAACTATATTCAGAATCTTGACTTATCTGCAAGTAATAAAGGAGGGGTAAAAAACAAAAATAAAAGTAAATAAATAAATGCAGCTTCTAGAGCTTATAGAAAAATTACCAAGGTTCATTAAAGAACTGATAACTATTATTTGTGCTTATTTTTATGGAAAGAAATATAAAGAGATGGCAAACTTGTCAGAAGTATCTTTGTTTACTTTTTCAGTTTAGACTCTTAATGGTTTACAATTTAACAAAACAGAATAAAAGAATACATATAGATAAACAAGATGAACATTTCGTCACTCAGCAGAAAACACAAGACACAACCTACAAAGGGCTGTATTCACCCCTACCAAAGGCTTGGGAGAAGAGGTAGGCCTTTGAGAACTTTGGAAAGCCATCAGGGGAGGTATGATTAAAAAGGCTGTCCTGATGGGGAAGAAAGGAAAATGCAATAGCTAAAGTATGCAACATTTTTACTTTTTAGATGGATGTGAACAACTGGCTTAAAAAAAAAAGATTAGGATAATTCTGTGTAGGAGAACAGGCAGAGCCTAGAGTGGGGGAGTCAAAAAGAGTAATCAGCTTGGAGTCATTACATTCCCATGAATGGTCTAAGTCCAGCAGCTCTTGCATTCCATTAACTCTTATCTAACATCAGTTTAGTGCTGACCATTATTTGACTATAATGCCTTGTATATAGGCTATAACTTAGCTTAACTGGAATTTCATATGCAGTCTTGATTCTTTGCAGCTGATATTCTGGTTCCTAGAGCATGGTCTACCTCAGGGGTGTCAAACTCAAGGCTCGGGGGATGGTTCTGGCCCACAGAGTGCTTAGAATTGTCCCACAGGGTTGCCCTCAAAACAGCAAAGGACAGGCCCACAATGCCTCTGCCAGCAGAGGGTTGTAGGATGCAATAACAGCCAAAAACAGAGCTTGTGAGGGCCATAGGCGGCCCTCCTGAGCTCCATTTTTGCTGGCAGAGGGTTGCAGGAAGCTGTTCTAGCTGAAACAGAGTGCAGGAGCACGTTTTTGCTGGCAGAGAACTTGGGCCACCATAGGCATCCTTGACATGAGTGACATCAAGCCATGCCCCCCTGCCCCCCCCCCCCCGAGGTCAAACACAACCCTGATGTGGCCCTCAATGAAATAGAGTTTGACATCCCTGGTCTACATCATCAGATTATACTACATGGGATTATTAAGTTGGAGGTGTTAAGGAATGCAAAATACTGTATAATACATAGGGGTGGAGACATTGATCAAATTAAAACTAGTGTCTAAGAAACCATTGGTTTATTGCATGGGAAAGATAAGGTAGTTAGTAGTAATGATGATTAGGCAAAAGAGTGAACAGGCTGCACTTGCCTTCTTTAAAAAAAAAAGCTACAGAGACTCTTCTAACACTTTCCAGGGTAAAAAGGGAAGCACTGTTGAAGATTGATAAAGATACACATTAATAAGAACCCACTTTGGTACTTTCAATTAATTAAAATCTTCAGGACCCTATGAGTTACATCCTAGATGTTCACCACTGAACAGTGGACAATACTTTCTGAAAACTCATAGAGCACTGCTTTGGTGCCAGAAGACTGGAGAAGAGCAAACATAGTCACAGAAGCGGGAAGCCCTGGAAAATTACAAAGCAATTAGTTTTAATGTCTGTACTGGGGAAGGAATTAGAAAAGGTTGCCAAGCAGCCTGTCTATGAGCGTTTAGAAAAGTATGCTCCTATTACAAGGAGTCAGAATGGATTTTTCACAGGAACAAGTTGCATCAGCAGACATCTCAGCTGGTGAAATAGATCAGGACAAAGATCAACAAAATTAAATTAAAAGATGAGTGATTTAGGTTGAATATTACTGTAGAAAGAATAGTAGGAGGTGTTAAGCGGTAGAACTTTTTGCCCAGGACAATGTTGCACTCTCCCTTATTGAAGATTTTCAAGTGAAGCTGGAGAACTACCTTTCAAGGTGATATACTTTATTCCTTCACAAATTGGAAGGGGAGGGTTGATAAATGACCTATAATGGCCCTTTCAAATTATATATTTTATGATTCTTTGAAGAAGGACCAAGTTTCCAATTTACTCTTCCTCAGCTATGGTTACTAAATATCTAAACAGGCAAAGAAGAACACAGAAAATTGGAAAGAAGAGCAAATTGGGATAAAGGAGAACAATCTATCTTTAACTTTCTTGGCACCCACAAAAAAGTTACAGAGAAAAACTGCAAAAAATTGCTTGGGCCTACATGATTATGAAATTGCTTTTTCGGTATCAGAAAGATTAGTTTTCAATTGCATCCACACATATTTATTTTCAAGAGCAAATGCTACCAACAATATAGAATCGACAACAAACTTTTCAAATTTCACCATAAAATAATATGATGTGACATGTGATCTTCAGACTATGATAATCATAGAGTTAAAGGGCCTAGATTGAAGCCAGTTGATGAGCTCAGGAAATAAACTAAATAATATAAATTAAGGCTGTTGAGTGTATCTACAAAAGAAGGAAAGAAAGAAGCTCACCATTTACAAGATCACAATTTAGAAACATTTGAATGATCATGATTCTAATTAACAGGTAATTATTTTTTAAAAAAAACAAGACCTTCCAAAAGCCAGACATATTTGACTTTAAAGCTATGTCTACCAGACAAATGACCTGAGTCCAAAAAAGAACGTGTGTCATTTGCTGGATATCTGGAAACCTTATTCTCATCGCCATACATTCTATAGTGTCAGACATAAATCACTGTTAATTTTAAAAAAGGTAGGCTCAGCCATACACCTCTGTGTATTAATGATTCAACTGTGGAGGTGGTTAGTAGTATCAGGTTTCTGGGCATGTGGCTGACCAGCAGGTTAGCTCATTCAACAATGAGATACTGGTGAAGTGGGCACAACAGCACTGGCATTTTCTGCATCATATGAGAAGAGCACATCTTCCTTCCCCCGTCATTACCACTTTCTATCAAGGGATGATTGAAAGCATCCTGCTACATTGAATTAATGTGTGGTTTGGAAGTATTATTCTGCAGGAAGGCTGTGCAGAGTGGTGAGAATGGAAGAAAAGATTATTGGATGTTCAATTCCTGCTGTTCAGAACATGGCATATAAGCGCTGCATGACCAGGATCTGCAGTATTGTCTGGGATGCTACACATTCTCTCCATGACCAGTTTTCTTTGTTACCTTCTGGGAGGAAGCAGAAGAACTAGACTCTGTACCTTATAGTGTAGCAATAGCAATAAACTTAGACTTACACACTGCTTCATAGTGTTTTATAGCACTCTCTTAAGTGGTTTACAGAGTCAGCATATTGCCCCCAACAATCTGGAGGCACTGTACTATCCCTCCATTGGAAGGATGGAAGTCTGAGTCAACCTTGACCTTGTGAGAATCCAACACTGGCAGTGAGCTGAATTAGAATGCAATACTATATTTTAACCACTGCACCACCACAGCTCACAGTATCAACCTTGTTAATTCTCAAGACTCTTTTTTCCACTGACTCTTTTTTCTTTTTAGGTACTGTGATCTATGAGTGTATGTGTGTATTTGTGTATGTATATGTTTGTGCATTTATGTATATGGGTATATGTTTATTTTCTTTTGAGAATAGGCATCAGAATTTCATGTTTTGATGTTCACAGTAATGTGTATTCACAGAAAAAGGTAACAATAAAACTTATCTTATTATCTTAGATGGCTCTTTTTCCATATATTCTTTTTGTATGGCAATGGGAGCAGGTGTGTATTTGTGTGTTGGCACATGCATGTTGTTTTCAGATCAAGATTTGCCCCTGGATGATATTACAACTGGTTTGTGTGTAGGCAAGTACCCTGAAAGTAATGTTAGAAAACCAGAAACCTGTCAGAGGGAAGGAAACTTAGAAGTTAGAAAAGTTAGAAAATTTTATCACAGAATTAATCTTTCTGCTTAACTTCCACATTAACTTTTTATTTTATTTTTTTGCAGGAGGATATTTCATACTATGATTAAGTAGTAGCTAAGTTTTTCAAAGGGAGGTGGGAAAAGGGAAGGAGAGGAGGAGGAAAATATAATGATAGGAAATAAAAAATGAAAAAAAAAAGTGAACATGGGAGGCAATGCAGATTTATAAAAATAAATTGTATTCTGCTTGCCACCCAGCTGTATCCTCTTATGATTCAAAAGCAAGTATGTGATAAAATGCATATTTTTCCTGTGTGGCTGACAGAGCAAATCAGTCTGGTTCCATTCCTTCCTGTGAGCTCCTGGGAACAGAGATTTGTATTTTTTTATAATACATTTCTGCAAGCTGGGCTCCCGTGAAGTACTGCAGTCAGAGATTCATGAACATCACCCAAAATGGATAGCAGGAGATACAGCCCAAGAGAGAGAACTTGTTGAGCTCCTAGAAACACAGTAGGAGGTAAGTCATTTGGAGAAAGAGGACGTCAGAAATACACATGAACAAATCTGTTTCAAAGCCTTAGGGAAAGCCAAGCATAAAATCATGCTGAATTGTTCATTCCCCAACACTCTTTGATTCTTAAGTTGATCAAGATATGTTGCCTTTTCACTTCTAATTCTGAAATAGGTAAATGAAGAACCATTTCATGCAGAATCAGGCAAGAGCAAAAAAGAAAAAAAAAAGTGTTGCCAGGACAACTAATGGGACAGATAATAAATGACTTTATTTAGAAATACAAAATACAATAAAATAGCACTAAAGAGTGTTCTAGTTGTACTGTGTATTTTTAATCTGTAAAAATGGCAATGAACAATCAAATAAGATTTGCTGGAGATATTGGATGATAGTAATGAAAATGGTGAATTTTGAATGTTGACTTTTTCTCCCCCCAAAAAAGTACATTCTTTCATCCTGGTGGGAGAAGTGTAAATTTAAATTTTGTCCATTGTGTTTGGAATTCACTGTTTGGAGATTGGCATCATCAAGATCCTATTTGCTGTGGAAAGAAGCTGGTTTGATCCATCTTTATTAACAGGAAGAGTTGAACAAGCAATAAAGTTTTGCAGACATTGAAGTCATTTTGGTCAATCATACATTGGCATTTCTATACATTGCTCCACACACCAGTTCCATATATTGCCATTTGTATTGGAATGCTTTTCTGCTTGAACAAAAGGACATGGTTATGCATCAAAGCATAACCAGACCAAATTTCAATTCATGATCTACATTACATTTATATATAGAATGCCCATTGTACAAGAGTGTTTAGGAGAGATCATATTTCTGTACAAACCACCAATAATGAAACAAGAAGAAACTTCACATATGAGCCATTCCTAAAGTCATATAATAAATCAGTAGCTTAAATCTAAATGTAATATTAGAGGCTCTTAAAAATATATTTCCAATAAAAATTTTAGAAATATCACCTAATATATTTTAAAATCAACAATAAAAAAGCATTTTCAATGTTTCAGAAGAGAAATATAAAAGTTTACATATGTAAATTAATATGTGATAAGCTTGATAGCAGTTTAAGTGCCGCATCGTCATGAAGCATTATGTTATTTTGTAAATATGTGGCTTGACAGTGATTGTGATGAATTAATCTAATCTCCATGTGTTTTCTGTATTAATCTATCATTTTAATCCCCCTTTAAACAATAATGTGACTATTATTCATGATATATTATCTCTGTGAGTGACCGTTGTCAATTTATGAAAGGGATTTGTGTGTTCTGAATTGTACCCTGCTAATTTGTTGCAGAAGCTAAAACCTAGTGCATGAACAAATATTTGTATACAGTGCTGTGGATTAGTACAAGATGAAAAGAAATAAAATGTAAGAGTTGCCTTCCACATTATAAAATCCAAAAATAAATATTTTAATATAAATATTGTTATTAAAGAAATATAATACTTGGTGGACAAGATATATTTAAACCTATTTTCATTAAGCTATTATATTTCTTTAAATCAGAAATTTATAAAACTAAAATCCCTAATATCTAAAGCTCTATTTAATATAAGCTTCTGCTTTATTAAAATAGTTAATATTCAGAATTCTATAAAAACCTTGTTTAAAAAAAAATCTGAGCAAGATAACAGAGAACAGAAATGGGCTAACTATTGGTAAAAATCCCATTATATTGATTGTGTTAATCTAGGAGTGCACAACCTAAACTCTAGAGTATTCCTTCAATCTTCGTAATATTTAGGTGCTTCTTCTAAAAGTTCTCAATTGTTTTTCTCAATTGTAATACAAGGGAAAAATAGATATATTGGAGAGTATTCAATTACCATCTAACATAAACAACATATAAATAAATATAAGAAAAATGTAAATAATTATTTTATTATGTTTTAGTTTAATTAAATCTCATATATAGCTCTACTGGCTGGCTAGTTTTTGCTCTACCCACAAACTAACGCTGGGCCAAGTACGATTGTCAAAACTGCGGCATGAAGCTATGTTAGTAGGGCTCGTATTGGGATGATTGGTGAAGGACAATTCTGTTTCTTCTCACTATTGTTTCTGATTTAATTTCAGAGAGGGGAAAGAAGGAGCAAGGTCTATTTTGTATCAAGAATTGCTGATTTGCATTCTGGATAAAATCTTTGTTCTTCTCTCCCCCCCCTCTCTCCCTCCCTCCCTCCCTTCCTCTCTCTCTCTCTCTTGCAAACACACATACACAAACACACCAGTGGTGGGATTCAAATTTTTTTACTACCGGTTCTGTGGGCATGGCTTGGTGGGCATGGCAGGGAAAGGATACTGCAAAATCTCCAGTCAGAGCTGATGTTTGCTGGTTCTCCGAACTACTCAAAATTTCTGCTACTGGTTCTCCAGAACTGGTCAGAACCTGCTGAATACCCACCTCTGAAACACACCCTTCTCCTCTCCCTCTCCCCATCTCTCTTTCCTGTTTCTCAAATGTTTCTCTGATTCTTATTTAAAATGTCTTCTGTTCTTGCTACACCTTGGTTTTTTTAAAATCCTTTTATGTCATGGGTTTGGGTGTTTAATACTAATTTTGAAAAACTTTAAAGGGGCACTTGATTATGACAAGGCATCATGCAAAGTATCCTTTCCAATTTTAAATGTGGTAGAAGACACACAGTTTACTTCAATTCACTTTATTCCTGGCCCTTTATCCAGTCATTCTAATGGCTGGAAGAGGCATATGCCTTAGTATCACCCATATGCAGAAGGTCTTCCACACTTCTTCTAAGTTATTGGAAATGGCAGATATTATTATTATTATTATTATTATTATTATTATTATTATTATTATTATTATTATTATTATTATTATTATTATTCATTGCACAGTCAGCCAGATGTTCATACTGGTTTTGGCATTTTTGTTTACCTATTGAGTTCTTACCAAGGACCTGAGATAGGCAGATGTGGATGTTTGATGGTGTTACAGATATTGTTTTAGAATAAAATAGAATTCTTTATTGGCCAAGTGTGGTTGGACACACAAGGAATTTGTCTTAGTTGTGGGATGGAAGCTGTTTCCAGTAAACCCACCTTTTACAATTGACTGATGGTAAATTAGTCAATGTCAGTGGTGTTCAAGTAGTTCACCAGTTGTTTTGGAATTGCACCTATTACTATTTATTACTACTGGTTTTATTATTATTATTATCATCATCATCATCATCATCAACAACAACAACAACAATAATAATAATATTGTTGTTATTTATTTATTTCGCTTCCAAATTCCACATGCCTAATGGCCTCTTCCAGCTACTGGAACTCCCAGAGGAGACCTTGAAGAACTACAAAGCAAAGTCCCATTGTGAGGATGATATTGCATTTGTGGTTCTAAGAACCTCCCTGGTAGAAAAGCATTGCTGCTTATTCAATGTTTGTTTTCCTTAGATATGTTTGGTCAATCTGCTGGAGTCTTATAATCAATAATTAATCATTGCAGCACTAAACTACTTGGAATTGGTCCCAATGGAATTTAGAATAGCTAGAGTATCCTGACAGTATTTAGCAGAGCACAATTAAAAAGGCAACAATCAGACCATAAAATAAATGAGCTGATGAAGGATTAGTGAAGAATTTCATCTGATTACACTATCAACAAATAAAGATGACAAATTTAAAGAAAAACATAACTGAACATAAATATTATTTTCAAAACTGGAAACTATAGAATTAATAAAGTCAGCAAACATAGGAAATACTGGGGACTGTTTGGAAAATATGTAAACTGCTATTGCTGTACTGACTCTCATGTGTCTGTGTATGTGTGTGTGCGTATGTATGTGTGTGTATTCAAGCATATACTAGACTATATAAATTGTATGCTCTGTTTCTCTTGTACAAAGAAGCTAAGTGTACATTTTCTTTGCCTGTTGTTCTTCACTTAGCAAATACATTGCATGTGTCTGAGTATTGCTTATGTTCTCACAGTTTTTCTTCTAACACATATTTATATAGTATTGTGGAAGTTCATTCTACATCCCCCACAGAACAAAACTTTTCAAGATGTAGGTGACCTGGATTTGATTCCCTGACTCTGGGAAAAATAATTATATATAGAAATGTTTATTTAGAAATATATAAGTAAAATATAAGTGGAGATTAATGCTTCACTTCAACAGCAGTCAATGATTCTGAGCTATTATCAACCAACACTTTATTAAAGAAATGTTTCTAAATTAAGTATGGGATTTCGGTCTCGATAATTATGTCTGTCTTATTGAAGGATAACATTAATATTTAACTACTGTTTTGCATCTACCCATTTAATTATGAGTTTGTGGTTTATCAAGCTTGATGACTTCCAGGTCTGCTTCCAGGTCCATTTTAAAGTGTTGCTTCTGGTGCAAAACAATGTAAAATTATTTTGATGAAACAGTTGGACTCATGGACATAAGTCAGTTTGTTCTAGCAAATTGAAAAGACCACTTAATTTACCTTACCAAAGCTTTTGGAGTAACTCTGAATCATTTTGTGCCAGGGCTGTATGAGAAGGTTCTTCTGAGTCTTTCCCCTCAGTGCTAGTTGGGATGTTTATGACTCTCTATGGAGACCCTCAGTCATCCAGGTCATGGTTGTCTAAAAGATGCTTTTTCAAAAGGCAACTGGGTTGTTTTTTTTTTCCCCATGAGGAAGAAGAATATGTTTTGCTTCTTATCCAAGAAGCTTCATCAGTTCTGGCTGGATGATGGGGAGGGATAGAACGATTAGTTCTTGCAGGCTGTTTGGAGGGTAGTGGAAGGAGTATATTTTTTTGCAGTCATCTGGTCATTAGCACTCTGTCTGAGAGCTGTTGAGGCTACTTGGGGGGTTTATCTGTGCTCTCAGGGTCACCTGAATCAGAGTGCAAAGTTCTTGGTCTGGCCATGTGTGTGTATGATGCTAGGGGTGTGATGCTAGTTCACCTTCCTCATGGTGCACCCTGGATAGCATGGTAGTGTGAACCAAACAACTAGCAACAATTGGCAACCAGACAACATTGAAGAATTGGCAGTTAATGACAGTTGGCAATCAGACATTTTTGTAGAACTACTGGCTCTCTAAATACATGGTCTGGCCATTTTGAGATTTTACTGAAGGAGTCTAGTCCTTATGACATACTGGATATGTTGATGGAACTCCAGGTTGAGTGACCTTCACATGGGCAATCCTACAAGTTTTATCAAATATATTCTTTAATACTGGACTTCTTCAATGATCTGGAGAAACCAAATGGTTAAAAATATTTTTTTCTCCTACCTGGTCTGGCATAATGTCTCATCAGCTGGCCACTGCTTGGGAAGACCCAAATGGTAAGAAAAGAACTTTTACATTCTACTGACCTTTCTACTATGCCAGCCAAGGGACCAGGGGAAATGAGAACATAGACCATGATGTTCCAAGCTGACTGTTTACCACATATCTTATGGGATTCTCCATAGCCTGCTTTTGACCTTTCACCAAATGGAGCCCCATCAGCCACTACTGCCTGAGAAATGCAGAAAATTCAACATATTAAACATTCTACACTTTATCAAACTGTCAGCTCCAAAGAATAGGAAACATGATTGGATCAGATCAAGATTCATAAGTATAAGTTATTTCTTACAGTAGCTGGCCAGATTTTTCTGTGAAATTAATCAACAAAGTGTGAAGATAATGTCTCCTTCCACTATGTGGTCTCCTTTGTAAATCACTTTGAAATAGAGCAGAGCTTTCTTTGAAAATGGAGATCCTGCCTGCACTAAATGGCATTATATAATGCAGTGATTCTTTATCTGATCACCCTTTCATGCTCCCTGAAACAATTGCCAATTAATTCATTAGATTTTCTGCAGGTCTTATCAACTCTAAAAAGTTTAATTACTTTTTTCCAGACTCTTCTGTCAAGTATTTCTGATCTGCCTCTAGCGTTCTTCTCTTTCTTTTTCTTTTTCCATTGTGGAAAAGTTTCTAACATATGCTGTGCCAGAAATAGCAAACAAGTGGAGTTATTGCTAACATATAATTCAAAAGATATGACATATCTTTTCCTATTAATAGGGTTCCAGGTTCCATTAGCATATTCATTCTTGCCCTTTTAAACCAAATTAGATAGGAAATTTCAATGGCAGAAACATTCTAATATGAATGTAGTCCACAATACACTAGTTAGCACAAACCTTCCTTCCTTCCTTCCTTCAAGGATCAGCATGGAATGATTGGAACAATTTCAGGGCCATAATTCTTAATAAAGGGAGCAAAAGAAATTTGTCATAATAGCCTTTCTCCTTGAAAATGAAAATAAAGCTTGACATATGTTTGCATATTTTGAACTGGTAAACAAACATGTTTAATCCAAGTTGTACAAATTAAAAATATAATGATTATACAATTTTAAACAAACAAGAACACTCTTTGTCTTCTCATTTTTTTCTCAATAAATATTTCCGTTTTCAAAACACAGCTTGCCAGAAATGCTATAAAGCATTCCATGACTTCATCAGCTGCCAGTGTTGTATCACATGCTTGGCTGGTCAAAGAAGACCAGCTCTGGTTTCTAACTTATTTTTCAAAGAAGCATTATTAGAATTTAAATAGACACAATTTGGGTGGGATTTCCTATCAGAGTGTCAATTTGCACAATCCAATTGCATATCAGCAATTTGTTCCATGTCAACATTTGCCTGATTTTTATTGTCCAGAAAGTGAAATATGAAAAAAAATCTCACCTCTTTATTTTATAATCAGTCAATCTTTTTTAGCCTTCTGCAAATTTAACTCTTGAGAAAGAATTATATGGATTAACCTTATATTCTGAATTAGTGGCTGAACTAGCAATGAACTAGAGGGTGCCAACAAACCAGACAAAGTAGATAGAGGATAGATCAACTGTTTTTCTGCACAATCTGATCTGGCAATACTTTTGTGTTCATTTGTGTCAACAGGTTATTCCTATTTGAATAAACTATTTAGATGAATGAAATGAACTGCATGGGTGCTTCTTTTGACAATGGTCTGACTTCTTCAACTCATCTAAAACTGGTTAATAATATAAAAGATATAATAATTATTATTATAATTATAATATAAAGAGCTGCGGTGGTAGATGGTTAGAATGCAGTACTGCAGACTACTTCTGCTGATCACCAGCTGCCATCAGTTTGGCAGTTCAGTCACACTGGCTCAAGGTTGACTCAGCCTTCCATCCTTCTGAGGTGGGTAAAATGAGGACCCAGATTGTTGGGGGCAATACGCTGTCTCTGTAAACCACTTAGAGAGGGCTGTAAAGCACTGTGAAGTGGTATTGCTATATTGTGGAATAGATTTCAAATAAGGTACAGAAAGATAAACTTTTATATATTCAACAAAATACTTTCCTCCTAAAGTTACAAGCTAAGATATCATATGAGCCACCTTGCTCTTCCCAAGAAGCTATTGTTAATATTCCATGTCACCCAACCAAAATATGCCTCTCATCTATTTAAATGTGTTTTGGTGCCTTAAAACCAAAGTCATGTGGCTGAAAGCTAAAATGAATCCAACAGGTGATGAGCAAAAATACTGTATGTATTATCCTTCTCAGATTAATCAACTGTGATCACAGAGAAAAAGATTACTGATGATACATCTTTTCCCACTTTATCTTGAAGCTTTTGGAAGTTCCAGAGCCAGAGACACTGCTGGAGACTCAGTGTTTGTCAATAAATTGGAAATTGTGGCTCAAGGCAAACCAATAAGCCTACCTCATCATCATTATCATCATAGTACTATCTTGACTATAAACAATGCAGTTGCAGAATCTGAATAACGCCACTGGAGCTGATGCATGCCAATAAGGTTTTAACTATGCATCTAAATGACTAAATTATGACCAGCAGAACATTAAATAGTATGATCTTGGCTCTGCATGTCATCTCATCTGAGATAGCAAGATAAAGTTTATCTGTAATGGGGAAACCATTCTGAATCATTTCCAAATGACCATGATGATTGTAACTGAAAATCAGAAAAGGCAACAATCACATAATGTTAAATTAATTGCAGATTTGTCAATACTACAAAAGTATTTTTTGAAGTAAAATCTAAATAACTCAAGCAATACTTTAGAACTATACCAGTAGAGTCTGCTAATTTTATATTGCATTTATATTGTGTATATTTTAAACTTTATGGACTTGTTAGAATTCAGTGGTGCTTGCTTACTTACCTACCTAATGTTGAGGTGAAATCTAGATATAAATAAAGTCTAAATTGAAGTAAGGCACCTTGTCTTGAATAGTAAACAATGTTTCATCCCAGCATAAGAAGTAATTACCATGGAATAAACCACTATTGTTTTATTTATTTTCTAACATACAGTTTTATTTAGTTCACAGTGTTTACAGGTGATATATTCAGTTGTAATCGCTTTGAAGTGTTCTTCCCACTGAAGGTTGACTGATGCTGACTACTATCATGATATCCTCAGATTTTTTTGAAAAAAGTGTTTATGAATTCTAAAATTATACAATGTTTTCATTTTAGTCCATTTATCTTTTAATCTCTCTCTCTCTCTCTCTCTCTCTCTCTCTCTCACACACACACACATACACACACGTTCAGATGTCTGTCTTTCATGAGGAGACTGGGGAAATGGTTTTCCACAGGTTTGAGCATTGGGAAATAATGGGATCAGCCATCTTGCTTGTAACTGCAGTGGAGCTTTTTAAGTGACACTAAGTTTGCAAATCCCACTTTATAATCGCTTTTGAAAATCATCTATTAACCATCTTAAAAGTAACAGAGATTTCCAGAACAAGTTTTAAAAAATCTTTATCAAGTAATTTGATCTTCAACTCAGAACAAAGGAAATATTAGTTATATGCTTAAGAATTTAAAAAATATGAAATAAACAGCAAAAAACTAAATAAGACTTAGAAAGTTATAAATGGATTAAGGATCCAGATAAATTTGGAATATTAACTTTTATTGCAAAATTCTGGAATTAACTATAAAAATTAAACATCTTCTTGTGGAAGAGAGGATTAAAGATTTAAAAGAAAGACTAAAAGCCTGTTCTTTATGTCAGTTAAGGTGGAACTTACAAAATAACACTAAACATTACAAGGTCAGAAACATTAAAGGGAAATTTTGAAGAATTGAACCAGAAATTAGTAACTATAGTATTAACACTGTCAGTAATGATGTCTACTTCTTTGGATAAGACTATGTGTAAAGATGTTAATGAAGGAACAACAAACGTGGAACAAATTTTATCTGACAAAGTACAGAATGTGGAACTACAAATGATAAGCTAAGAAAATGATTTGGAAAAGATACACTTTATAGGATATACAAAAAAAAAAAAAACCTGGGTGAAGATTTAAAAATAAAAATGAAAATATACATGATAAATCAAGAGAATGACCTGGAAATTGTTCTCTTATTAGATCTGCAAAAAAAAAACCTTATTAAAGCTTTGAAGAAATTGGAGTGATAGGATAAATAAGAATCAAAGAGAAATCAAATCCTGTGATTTGTTCAATGTTTGATTGAATTAAAGATTAAGACTGTTAAAAATACATTAAAATTTAAAAATAAATGAAAAAGAATACAACATTGGATATTTTTGCAATGTTCTGGCAATCTTCTATTGACTTTTTGCTGATACCAGGATTGAACAGTTAATATTTTATGGATTTACTTACAGATAAGGAATGGGACATGGAATGAAGAGCTCTCTGTTTAATTTTATAGGGAGTGAAGAATTATTACATGTGTTTATATGTGTTATGAAATGTGATTAAGGTTGGGAGTCACTTCTTTATATATTTCTTTTTATTGTTCTTTATTCTTTATTTTCTTCTTTTTTTTCTTGTTCTTTTTTCCTGCACCTTCTATTTTTTTTTCTTTCCATTCTTTTCTCTTTCTATAAGCTTAGTTTTTGTTAGTTTTTACTATTGTAATTAAAATTTCAAATAATAGCTATAGTGAACAAATGTTCCTCTAATCTGAGTAATATTTTTTTCAGGTTTGTACTCTATTCGATTGTAGCTTCTGTGATAAAGTTTTAATTTTATTGGCTCTTCATTGTATAAGTATTTCAGGATGAAATTTCTATTAAAAATCATTAAAGAGAGCAAAATAGTGAAAGAGGAGAAGGAGGGGTGGGAAATGGTAATTTAATCATTTAACATTGGGAGCATTTATTCATGCTAATTTTATTTGAAAATGTTTGCTTATTCAAATATATGCATACTTAAAGAATGATTCAGATGCCCCTTTGGGAAATGGATAAATTTGTAGTAATGGAGGGTGATATTTCACAGTCATATGTGATTTGTTATCATTTTTCTTCAAATTGACAGGAGTCAGCCAATTCATTAGTAAACTTCACCAGGATAGGCTTCTTCCCAAATTCAACAGTAAATATTTTAAATGTATATTTTTGCAATATTTTAATAGCATAAAAATATTAAGAATGAGGTCAGCCTTCTCCCTATGACTTGTACTTAGCAATAGAAGTGGCTTTCAGTTTGAATTAGCTGCCTAGAATTTCAGGAGTATGTCGAAAAGAAACATTTGGTGGAATGTAATTGTGGAAAGAGACAGAAGTCAGAATCCCACTGGTCAGAAAAAGATAATTTTGGAGACAACTGGAGATATTCTCTTTACCATTGACAAAACCAATAAGGTTTTAATCTAAAGTCCAAGAATTTGCCTTCCCCAACTCCATTAATAAGCAGAACAATCATGGAATACCCACTTAGGAGACAGTCCCTTAATTTTACAGACAATTGTTCAGAGGTCCCCTAATTTTAATGGCACCCTTCATAGAATAAATCGATGGGGTCAATAGGAACTATTTTTAAGCAGATAATTTAATACAGTTTCCTATATATACTTATGATTTGTTTTATTAAAACTTCTCATACTTCTCCATGAAGTGTTACAGAGTAGCTTTTAGAGCAATTTTAGGACATTTGCAGGGGTGGGATTCAAATATTTTTACAACCAGTTCTGTGGCTGTGGCTTAGTTGGTGGGTATGGCTTGGTGGTCATGTTATTGGCTGGGCATGCCCAACTCAATATTGAGGTGCGCATCTCCTCGCCTGGCCTCTCATGACTGTGGGAATGCTGCAACAGTTGTAAGAGTGAAAAATGGCACTTTTTTCAGTGCCATTGTAACTTTGAATGGTCACTCCACCCAAGCAAAGTACCAGCAAAGGAGGGGGAAAAAACTCCAGGGAAGTTCCTGAGACAGGAAGTCTAGTCCTGCCAAGAATGTAATAAGGGTTAACGGAGAGGCAGTTTCTGTAAGCAACACCAGAATGTTTCCTTCCTGCCTTCCTTACAGGATTAAGCCAGTAATTTCTTCTAACAACTGATTCTCCGAACTGCTTAGAATGTTAACAACCAGTTCTAGTGAATAGGTGCAAACTGGTAGAATCCCACCGCTGGACATTTGGTTATATTAACACAAAATAAGGAAATTTTTTCTAAATGCTTTGATGTGAAAAGATGTCTGGGACTCAGCTGAAAAGTGTGCCTGTGTACAATGTGTAGTCAATGCCAAACACCAACTTTTCAAGTTACCTTTCAAAGAAATCTGAATTTTAATGTTGGAAAACTGTAGCTTTGGTTAGGCCTGGGTGAGTGCTTTCAATTAGAAAAACACTTTTCCTGTTCTGGCAGATGTTCAAACGTTGGGTCAATGTCTAACCTTTATAAGGCTGCTTGGCATTGCTCCAGATTTCAAAGACAGTTCAAAAGGATAAGTAGTCAAAGGAGGGTCCTTTCCTACTGCAAATAAAATATGCACACAGTTGACAGAGGTCCTGCCAGAAACGCTTTCTTAATGGGTATCCAAAAGTCAAGCTGAATATATTTGTATAATGAATGAAATAGCTCTTCAAGCAGATAACATTCCAAAGATAGGTTTTTGGATCTATCAAGATCAAAAATTGAAAAGGAAATAAATAAACCCAAACGTAAGATGAATCAAAAACTTCAATGGTCTACATAACTTTCTCTAACCTCATGATGTCCAGGACTGATGGAACTTGGAGCCAGAAAGCTGGTTTATTAAATAAATGTCACGTACAACAAATCAAGGCAGATGGATAAAATAAAGTCTGGCTTTAGTTGTTTTTTGACATTATGCTGGCTTTATCATATGGACAAGCCAACATTCTCTTGTGGTTGCTAGGACACACAAGGTTCAATTATTCTTAGTCTGCCTCCTTCCCTACTTTTAAGCTTCTTAGGGCCAAAGCAAGAATAGTCTGCTGGGAAATTATTTCTGGGCTAGAAAAAGCCTTTCCTATGAAAATGGCTCTGGATCAAGTTATAGAAGTGAGCAGGGTTCCATTTACAGACACTCTTGTCTTTTGGAACAGGAATTTCCTCATAGTCCATATGTTGGTCTTGCCATATGTCCATTATGTTGCTCTTTAGGAAAACTGTAAAGAGTCCTGGGGCTGGGTGATTTGTGATCCCACCGGTATATATTGTTTGGAGTGTTATTTCCCAATGAGAATGGTGCATATTTGCACATTGCTGGCTAGCCAGCTTCAAATTATTAATTTATCTTTGTAATCAGCCTAAAACTGCATCAGCAATGGAAACATTAAATACATATATATTTTCTATCCTTGTCTGATCATCACCAAGATGATTGATAGATAGATGATAGATATATAGATGATTGATAGATAGATAGATAGATAGATAGATAGATAGATAGATAGATAGATAGATAGATAGATAGATAGATAGATAGATAGATAGATAGATAGATAGGCAGGCAATAAGTCACACTTCCTCACATGACAATTATTTCCCAGAATAGATATTCCCCACTGTTCTGAACCCATGGGGCCAATCATGATGCAAGATTCTAAAACAACTTGGAGGCCCCATACATACAGAACCTTCTCCCCATTTATGCAAAATACAGTGAGATGATGGCAGGGTTAAGATAGTTGGCATTGGGACTGTCGAATCTGCATGAAACATCAACGTTTTATGGCATCTTCCCTTATTTTCAATGCTATGCAGTAGTTTTATTTGTATTTTTCTGTTCATGAGTTTTGAGATTTGCAATCCTCCTGAATTTCTCCATTTCATTGGCAAAAGATTAAGGTCCCACTGAGGTACACACAATTAAGGAAAAAAACTTTACCCTACATATATCCAATAATTTAACATATTAAAAACCTTCAGTATGCAGTACTATAACAAGGCTTGTAAAGGCCAGTCCTTTTCTTTTTCAAAATCAGTAAAATTTGGAATAAGATAGTTTTGGAATTAAAATGCTACTTAAGAATCATGACATGGATTTAAGAAATTATAAATGAAACAATACTTCTGGATTCCAGAATATGGAAGTCCTAAATATGTCTCTATCATATTAACATCAGCAACCCTCCATAGATAACATGGTGTGGTTTTTCCCACTCCTTTCCCACAGTATAGTTGTAATCTCATTCACCAAAATGCCATTCTTTATTGTTGACAATGGCATTGTAAAATGGACAATGGGCAGAAGATAGGCAAGTAAACTAAAAATAAATGCTTCTTTCTCTACACTATACTTGTAAAACTCCAGACCTAGGCTTGTAAATGGTATATATTTTTAGAAATAAAGTTAATCTATAAAAAGACTGTGTTGCCCTTACTTTAAATTTAAAATGATGCTTGTCATAAAAGTCCATTTATAAAGATAATTTTATTTCCTCTGGAATTATTGTCATACAAGCCAAGGAACAAAATGCTTTGGCACTGAAAAACTGTGAGGGATGTTTTGTATATGTCTTTCAAAAAATCTTTAGAGTTGAGAGCTACCATCAAATAGAAGGTCACTGACATTGTTTATAAATATCTTCTGGAAGTGTTGAATAGTTCCTTATGCTTTATTATTATTTTTAGGAGGTTACTGAAGCAACAAAGAGCTTATGAGAATGACATCCTAATGCTGGAATTGTTAACTGGCCATGCTTGGATATTAGTTGCTGAAAAAAACTTTTGACTGTAGAAGGCAATTTCATAGAGCAGTAACTGGAAGAGGATTCAGAGAGCACAATTGGGCATTCATGAAAAACCTTATCTGTAACACTATGCTTCTTCACAATAGCTCTAAAGTCTTGACATTCCATTATTGGAAAGGAAGCTCTTCAAAGTGACTTTCATTCAGAATAAAATATTTGTCTCCCTTTCTTAAACTCTCTCTCTCACACACCATCTCTCTCTCGCCCTCTCTCCTCTCCCTCTCTCATGATGGGATGGCCTAAAAAACAGAATGAGTTGCTAAGAAAGCAATCCTGCAGTTCGAATTTCTCATTTTTTTCTTCATAAAGATTGGTAAACATTTTAAAAAGTTTAAACATTTAAAATATTTTAAATGTTCAGAGAATCACATTTGAAGCACAACATTTTTTTCCTTATCTCACCAGGTCCATTCGTGTTCTACCCAGAATCCAAATGGGTGGATGCCAAATCCAATAATTCTTTCCTTCTACCTCAACCATCTTCTTACTGAAATATGACTCTTCTGATGGCTACCATTTTCCTTCCTGGAAATTGACTGGACATGTGAAGATGTTGACAAGAAAGTACTGGCCTTCACAGAGTATTTAGCAAAAATGATTGCTAGTTGAGAAACATATATTTCCCATTTCCAAAAATTATCATGTTTTTCATAATGATTGCTCCAAGAAGACTGATTTGGTGATTTACCATTTCATTTATTATTTTTCACAATTATATCCCTCTCATTTGGGCTCTATTCTTCATATTTTAATTGATTGTAGGTTTTTTTTCCTCCCAGTGGACACCTGTCTCTCAAAAACTGCACTAAGCTCCTTTTTAATGTGATGTCTTGCTCCATTTTGCTGGCCAATGCTTTATTACCATTAATCACAATGCCATCTCATTCAGAAATATCAGAGGATAGGAATTGGCCTGGTCACACTGACAATACAAAAATTCCATAGTTAATAGGAAACTTTAAAATGGTATAGTAATGTCTTAAAGTTCAAAATAATAAAAATAAGCATACAGGGGAAACATATTCTCCCGGCATGCTATCTGAGTTTACGAAGCAAAAATCTCAAATGAACATCTTCTTCCATATAAAGAAAAATATGTTCACTTCCATAAACCCCTTCCTAAGAACCTTCTTCTGCAACTGACATTCTTTGTTGGATTATTTTACATGATTCCTTCAATTAATGTGGGTTTTTTTTTCATCAGCCCCAAGTAGATTCCTCCTTCCATATCAGGTTTTCGATATGCTCCTTCCAAAAGATGAAAAATAGATTGGTGGCATTTATTATTTAACTAGTTTGATACCCATGCTTCGTACAAAACTATGTGGCCAGGCTTAGTTTTGGGGGAGGAAAATAAGGGGGAAAAATTCTGCCTCTGTCTACCAGCATCCATTGGTATTCATCTGGGTAGCATTCTGTCAACGTGTGAGAGAGTTGAGGGCTGTTTGGAAATTGAAACAGTATTTGCTGCGTGAGCAAGAATGAGACAGCAAGGAGCCTCGGCGTGGCTTAGCTCAACTGTTCTGTACTAAAGCTTCTTGGTGCTGTAAAACTGAAACTGAAACTCCTCTCCTCTGCTTGTTTTTGCATTTGGAACAGATTTTTTATTTCAGGTGGGGGGGAGTAGAACTCCTTAGCATCAGAGTGTATTAATAATAATGTACAAATTACTAATGCTGTGATGGTCATTTCAAAAAATCCTTTCTTAGTGAGCACCTATAAGCCAAGAGGAATATACGTGCCAAATTTCAAGTTTGTAGGCTTTACAGGTCTGGAGATTTCGTGATGATGCATGAGTGGTATTTCGCTTATATATATATATAAGGGAGTCTTAGTCCTTTGTGAACTGCTGTAAATGTCCTTAGCCCTATATTTTTTATGCTTTTGTCAAATTTCTTGTGATGACCTGGGCTCAGTGTGACACAGTCAAATAAGTAAGAGGTGTCCCTTTAATACCTCCAACTTTGCCCCCAATGTCCTTTTTGAAGAAAAATGTACCTTCAGCTGGAGAAAAAACTCTCCCAAGAACAGTCTTTAAGTGGAGGAAATTCAGTCCGAAAACAAAATACATACAAATGTAAATAAAAACCCACACAAACCACACTGCAGTAATTAAACTTGACAAGGCAGGAGAAGGAATTGCAGTCTTGAAAGCCCAGCAAAACACATACAGCTGGGAAGATGCCAGGAACTCAGATAAGCCTCGAGGACACCAGATAATTCACAATTTGCTCCCAACAACTTTGTTGGGCTCAGCTTCCCTTTTTAAACACTGTGCTCCCAGATGCATGGGAATGAAGGGAATCAGGGCCCTTTCCTCCTCCTTAAGCCATGCAACTCTCATTGCTCCTTCTCCATTCCTCCCTGAGTGCCCTAGGATGAAGAGGCGGGTGTGCCTGGATCTTCCTCCGAATTTCCTCTGCCTTGCTCTACCTTTCCCCTGCTCTGCCCAGCCGGCCTTTGCCCTTCCCTGATTTCTTCCACAGCCGATGGAGCCACACTCCCTGTCAGCTGCTCGGACTCCCCCTCCAAATCAGATTCTGACAGGGGCATGACATCTCTCAAATGTAGTCACTCCCCAGGTCTATAATATTTCAGACAGTGTCACATATAACTGGTTGAAATCACCATTAAAAACCTTGGCAAATACATTAATTTGCTGATTTAGCACTTTTCTTTATTTCTTGTATATTGTATATTGTATATTTTGAAATATCGGGATACTTATACAATAGCTAATAGTTTTTCTTTCCTTTTCCTTTTCATCTTCAGGCATGCCTTGAAAACCTGGCTTTTTGACCAGGCCGGCTTGGGCTGATTTTAAATTTGGGTGTTTTACTTTTATATTAAATTTTAGGGTTTTAGGGAAGGATTTTTAATTGATTACAGCCAGGGTCTTAGTTTAATTTAGTTTTATTTTTTCACATGTTTATTGTTTTAATTGTATGGCTGTGCACCGCTCCGAGTCCTTCGGGAGAGGAGCGGTATATAAATAAATATTTATTATTATTATTATTATCTATCAGCAGTGGATGTAACTAACAAAGGGATAATTAAACAAGATATGACAGCATGTAAATTAAGTGGCAATAATTCACCTCATGCATGGTTTTAGCACAATTGAATGCTATTCTATTGAATGAACTAGACTGTTGTCTAGTTCAACCTGTGAAAAATTCTTTAGAAAATTGTATACAGGAAAATAATGAAAAACTTCTAACAGAGGAGAGGGGAGAGTTGTATTTATGAAGCAAGTGTATAATCTAGGCTCTAGATCTTGAAGAAACCCATTTTCTACCTGTTATGCTTTCCACTTAAATCCACACTATGGAAACTTCAGATAGTCAATATATGTGAATTCTAACACTGATGAAGAATATAAACATCATTTGGAGTTTAAACATCGACCTTTTACTATGTAGCCTTTGACTCAAGAAACATATTAAAACAGAATATTTCTACAAGAGTAATTTATAGCATCAGCTATTGTTATGCTCAATATAAAATGTATCTTTATTAATGTTATATCATCAAACTGATGACAGAGAGCACCTATAAATCAACACTGCAGAAATGGTCTGCACTTAAGCATTCATATGTTCATATAAACAATTCCAAAGTATATTGATACTTCTTATTAAAGTAAAGCAGAGCTTCAGATTCAAAGGAAAAAAATATGAAGAGATGCACACATGGAATAGATCAGGAAACCTTAAATCAAATGCTTATTATCTTGGAATCACATTGTAGCTGCCATGTAATCCCGAGAAAAGACATAGAGGCTTTAAAGAGCTGTTTCCAAGTGTTTACCCTTAAATCATCCTTGGATGTCATTTGGGCTGTTTAATAGTAACTGTTCAAAGTTATCTAGTCATGGTTCAGTGGAGCTTGACTTTAGTTCTTCCTAGTACTTGGCCAACCATGTTTGAGATAACAACAAGCTTGATTAATAATCCATTAGGATACCACCAGGGACAATCAGGTTGCAGGGCAGACTGAGAAGTAGAAAAACATCTTGAAAAAGGCACTGGTAAATTGCTTCCATTTTGTCATCTGAACAAAGCAAAACAATTTTAAAAAAATCTCTGAACAAAAAATAAAACTGTATGAAATTCAGTTTAACTTGATGGAGTCTTTACTTTTTATCATCTATGATTCTCCCAAAGCATAAGCATATAGGTGGAACATTGGGGCTTATCTTTCATATTATGATTATTTTAATGGTTCCCTGAATGAACACTATTAGTCAACCAAAATGAGCAGCAGAAGGTGAATTGAGCTATTTTCTACATTTATAAAGGAGAAATTGAGAATCAGCTGGTTACCTGTATTTGCTTTTGAAACATAAATCTGGGCTTGAAAGCCCACCTGCAGTTGACCCAAATGTGGCTCCAGCAATAGAAAAAGAGGTGGTGGTAGAGAATGAAGGTCTCCGTCTTTGGAAATTTAGCTTCTTCCTAACACACGTGCAAGATTTCAAAGGCAGCTTGTTACCAATGCAATCTGAACATTGCACCTTCCCTCTCATCAGAATCAGCTGGGCAGCTTTCAGGTTTTTCTTTTCCTTGAACAAAGGAAATTATATGTTTAAAACTTCAGAAAATTAATCCTCTATAAAACTCTGCAGAATACCTTAGCAAAGAAGGAGGTAAAGGGAAGAAAATCACATGTTCTAGACTGGCTTTTTTTGCTAAAATCAGTGGTAGGTTTTGAAACTGCTGGATCTTGATAGATGGAACTGACTTGGTCTGCTCGTTCATTCATTCATTCTGCATTTTTATTCTATTTCAGGTCAACATAATTAGTCAATAATTTTTAAGCAAATCATTCAGATTAAGTCTTATATCCTTTCTCAGATAGAAATAACTCTGCCAATTCACATATTTATTTGTTTGTAAGTTTATCACATTTCTAAGCCTACCCAATTTATCAACCATTCTGGGAAGTCTAAAATAATTAAAAACAGTGGTATAAAATATTAAGTTATATGGTTACCTCAGTGGAACAAGCAGTCTTTGAAAACCCATAAACCTTTCATAAAGGGAGCTCACATCCCAGCCTACACCTGAGGGAAAAAGCATGTCTTCAGAGCATATTTAAAGGACAGTAGGATTGGGGCTATTTGAATCCATGGGGCAATGCTGTTCTAGAAGGCAAGCATTGCAAAAGAGAAGGTACTCTCTTGAGTACCATCAAATGACATTGCAAAATGTATTCAGTTTACAGCATGCCAATTCTTTCTGCTCTTATGGAATGGGCAGAAACAGTAGATGAGAGATGATACTTCAACTAAGCAGGCCTCAGGCCATGTACAATTTGTAGGCGACAACCAGCATCTTGACTTACACTTAGAAAACTAACCAGTTCAACCCATACAGCTGTAGTCCATATATGAAGTGACCAAAATTGTTATCATGAGAAGAAACAGTATTATTTATACATATGTGTAGAAAGTATAGGAAATGACTTTGAAAGAAAGGAGAAAGAGCCACTACCAAGAATGCTTACCAATCAGATAAGAGTGGCTTGAGCTTCAGCCATGAAATTCATCTGGGTAAATATCTTAAGCAGGCCCTTCCCTATACACAAAGATAAAGTTAGAGAAGGGGAACCATCACAAGTCATGATATATTTAGCATTGGTTTCTTAGCCTGGTCATCTTGTTGGGTTGACATCAACCCTGTAAGTCAGAAAGATTGGTGGCATTGAAGGTTGCTGCTGAAAGATAAAGGTTAGCCAGGAAGATTGTAACATCCCTGTTCCAGCTATGCCAAAGTTTATCAAAAGAGGTAATTAATTCCATCTCAGTACTATGTCCCAGCCTGAAGCTCAGTGAAAATGTCCAGAAAATGTGTTTTCCTCTGAAGGAAAACCTCTGCGATGTGGTCATCTTCTTAATAGCTTTCCCCATAAAGAGTACATTGGAGACTGGATGAAAGTAATCTAAAACTGTTGGGTTCATGGAAGGAGTGCACCAACTCTGAACAGACCAACAAATGTCATCTTCCTGGGTCCTTCATCAACCAGGAGGAGCAGTGATTTACAAAATTTTCAATTTCATTGTACATATGTTGTGCATTGACAATAATTGTTTGTTGATTGAACAGATGGCAGTCAGCTGAGAACTTTATCCAATTCCGCAGAAGAAATGGGAAAAAAAACCCTCTTTCCCAATAAAGAAGCAAATCTAATTTTACTTACTAATATTTATTAACTAGCTCTATACCCGTGCTTCACTACAAAACTATGTGATTTAGCTTAGTTTTGGGGGAGGAAAATAAGGGGAAAAATTGTGCCTCTGCCTACCAGAATCCATCGGTATTCATCTGGGTAGCATCCTGTCAACTTGTGAGAGAGTTGAGGGCTGTTTGGAAATTGAAACAGTATTTGCTGTGTGAGCAGGAAGGAGACAGCAAGGAGCCTGGGCATGGCTTAACTAAACTGTTCTGTACTAAAGCTGCTTGGTGCTGTGAAACTGAAACTCCTCTCCTCTGCTTGTGTTTTGCATTTGGAACATTCTTTTCAGGTGGGGAGGGGGAGTAGAACTCCTTAGCATCAGAGCGTGTTAATAATAATATATGAAATACTAATGCTGTGATGGTCATTTCAAAAAATCCTTTCTCAGTGAGCACCTAGGAGCCAAGAGAAATATATGTGCCAAATTTCAAGTTTGTAGGCTTTATGGTTCTGGAGATTTTGTGTTGATGCATGAGTGGTATTTCACTTTTATCCAGATCTAGATAGATATAGATCTAGATATATAATAGATAGAGATAGAAGATTGATAAATAGAAGATTTAGGCAAAAATAATGTTATTTCTGATTATGTAAAAGTTACATTTGGATAGGAAAAATAGATTTAGTGAATACATAGGAAATAATCCACAGTTTGGCAGATGGAGTGGAAAGATGGATCTTTACTTTGTCCTTTATCACAGGAATGGATCTTCTTGGCAACATAGGGCCAAACTCGGCATTTGTGGGGGGAAGATTGAGACCAAGTGGAAAGTGCAAAGTGAGTAAAATCCCATCACACATATCATTTAAAACATGTTGGGTTTCTTTTTTCTCTTTAATTATGAACTCTATATTTTAAGGCTTACATTATCATTTTCATCTGTTCTCTGTTGTAAAAGGGTAAAAAAATTGCCATGAGGGATTAAGAAAGAAGGTTTAGGGCCATATTCAACCCTGAATATAAGTTGCCCGTGTCTGCTTGAACACATAGCTAAGCAATTTGATATCTTTCAGATATTTGCTTTATAACTCCCAATTTGTCCTTCTCTGTTCAAGAATTGAAATCAAAACACCTGGGAGTATATTACTCATTCTTCCTTAGGCATGTTTGAAAGAAGGGAGAGTGAGTTAGAAGAAGGAAAAATGCTTTTGACTTTTGAGATACAGCAGGGTAACTATGTCCACATGGTGACCAAATACCAATTTGGCAGAGGTCAGTGGATTTCATAATACTGTTCTTGGGAGATAGGATATTAATGTATTTTTTAAAAGGGATATAAATAAGGATTTGAAGCAAGGAAGAACTTTTAATGCATGTAAACTGAGAAGAAGATAACAGAAATGATGTTTCCTTGTAAACTTCAGTCTACAAATGATTACGACTACAGAAAGATAGATATTATATTTCTAATCTCATGAGTCTTTCCTAACCTGCTTTTACACTGATTCATAGTTAAAATAAATCTGAATTTTAAAGTCTATGAAATATCTATATTTAGACACATACATTATGCTAAATTTAAAATGTTTAACATTAAGAAAAGTCTCCTTCTGGTTCAGGTTGACTCCTGATAAGATTATTTTTTGACATCCTAGTGTAATATATAGTCAAGGAATTTAATATGGTGTCCAACTGTGGTATTAACCAGCCCCAAACCTACTTAGTTTTTGAGCCAAAGTTGGCCAGGAACTGCCATCTTCTAAAACAGACAGACACAGAGACAGACACAGAAACACAGACACAGACACACACACACACACATTTTGTTGCAATTTTAAGTTTGATTTATCTACCTAGTATTGTGAAAAAAAATCTGTTTATTTGTCCATTTTGAAACAGTGCATTGGTTTATATGTTTAGTATAGGTTGAAAGCATTCTCGATTATATGCAGTTTTGCAGATGATTCACTTTCCTCTAATGTGTCCTTTTGTATGTATTTTTCAATTGTAGACTTTATAAAATTCATAAAACATTCTAGATAATGTAGAATACAAGATGTGCAAAGATAATAGCAATCAAATCAATTTTCCATAATATGCTCACACAACAATGCACAATTTATTTATTTTTACTCAGCAAGTTTGGAAGTGCTTTATAAAGCTATAATATAATGTTATTATATTACATTACATATTAATGTTTACACTGATAGAAAAATACTTAACATATCACATCAATCAATAAATAACATTTTGACAAACATGTTTATATTTCTTTTCAGTTATTCCTTATGATCACAATGTACATTGGGCTGAAGATAAAAATATAACTGATTTGTAGGCAACTGAATTTTTTAAGACTCTGTATATGCATGGGTTCTTGGGAAAGAAATATTTGTTTCTTTCTCTTCTTTAAAAAATGTGCCTTAACAATTAGACTGCATTGATTGTGCCAATGTCTTAGTCACTAGAGAATACATTTGAGGTTGAATAAATGGTTATTTAGCTACAGTGTAAAAAGACATAATTGTCATTTCAATGAACTGTAGGACAACAGTGTGAATGCTAATTTACAACAGGTGAAGACAGAGACACATATTTTTATTGTGCATTTTATGATACTTTAGAGCCTCTGCTAGAATTTGCAGCAATATACGTATAGTTTCCACTTGAATTATAGGGGGAAAATTTATCTCATCTGACAATTAGTGTTATTTTCTATTGCAGAAAAAGTGAAGCATAAATGGTGTTTTTATTTCTATGAAATGCTCAAATAAAAGCAACAATATTTTTATTGGCCAAGTGTGATTGGACACACAAGGAATTTGTCTTGGTGTAAATGCTGTCAGTATACATAAAGAAAAGATACATTCATTAAGAATTAAGAATCATAACATACAACACTTAATGATAGTCATAGGGTACAATCAACAATCAAATCATATTAGGAAACAGTCAATATAAATGGTAAGGATGTTTCATTAGGCCTACCCATTTGAACTATAAATAGGCTGTTTCAGATGACAGGCTCTGTGAGAAACTAGTGACCTAATTTGTCCTTGTCTCAAGGCTCTCAGTGCCAAAAGAGAAATGACAGACGACTAGAATTCTTGTAGATTTCTTTTAGCTTTAATCTAGCATTTAATTTAATTGAAGTCTTAACAGGTGGCAGCTCCTGGGTGACTTGACTGGACTTGGAAGCTAAGTAAGGTTGACAATAGCAATGTGTTGACCTGACACAAGCGCTTGTATATGCACTGTGTTGCTGCATGCACAAAAGGGGTGGAGCCTGTGTTGTAATAGTGTATCATTGCTTTCATCATTGCTTGAGTCACCTATAAGAACACCACACCTGTATTGTCCTGGATAACTGCACAAACACCCTGGAGGAAGGCCACATCCTGCTATTACCAATAGAAATATGTGGAGCACAGATAGAAGTACACTTAGAAACTGTTGCAACATCGCGACGATCATGTAAACCAACATTCAGATACTTGGCAACCGACTGGTATTAAGATGGTTGCAGTGTTATGTGATCCCTTTTTGCAAACTCAGGGGAAGCCATATATACTTAACAACTGTGTTGCTAACTTAATAACTGCAAGTGATTCGTTTAACAACTGTGGCAAAAAAAGATCATAAAATTCACTTAACAAATGTCTCCTTTAGCAACAGAAATTTTAGGGCTCAGCTGTGGTCATAAGTTGAGGACTACCTCTATGGGAATGACCTTTGGGAAACAGGAAGACTAGACAATGGTCAGATAAGTGGCAGTTGAATTGGCAGAAGGAATAGAACATGACAAATGTGGGAAGCTTCCCTGGTTTCTTTGGCTGTAGTAATGTTGGGGTAGAGTGGGGGAGTAGATGTCAGGACTTACAAGTCTCTATTAATGTACACAACTTTCCAGTAAAGTTAGAGCTAGTTCTCCTGAATGTGCTTCATATTTGGAGTGCCTTACAAGGCTGACAGAAATTTACTTTTTATTTCCTTAACATTTATTTAAAGCACCTCTCATCCTGGAAGAAAATCGAAAATGTTTAAATTTTATTCTTCTTTATTTCCTGCTGGATTGTAGGCTCATCTCTCTCCCTCCACAATATGTTCTACTTACATGTTTAAATGGCATTTTCATGCTATCCTTTTGCACTCTCCAGTATTAACTTCTCTAACCTTCATTGAATTTATCAAGATCTATTAGCCGTTTGGTGTTCCTATCAGTGGAGAAATACACAAATCCCAAATGAAGTTTTTGAGAGAAAGAGAAAAGGAGAAAGGGAAGAGAAATAGACAATGAAGCTCATAAATCAAAACAAGAAGATGTTTGGCATAACAATGCTGTTTAATCAACCTTGTAATGCTATGAGCTGGGCTTCAAAAGCAAAGCAATCCCACTTGAATAAACAAGATGCTTTCATGGTGGGCAAAGGAAAGAAGCACATGCATAGCAGAGATACTTAAAGGGCTACAAATTATTAGATATGTGACCTAAAAAATCTAGATTAGACATATCTAGGGAGCGAAAAAAGATGGTATTTGATTTTTACTCATTGCTAATCTTCCTTGAAAATGGCCTTCAACTCCCTCGCAACAAGGCCACTCACAGAACTGAAGAAGCTGCTTCAAGGAAGAACAAAGGAAGTTCAGTTGACTTTTGAAAAAGCACCTTTGGGATTGCAGACATAAGCCACTTGACTTACAGTTCCCTAATTCTGTCAATATTCCTTAGTCCTACCTTGACCTTCCAACCACTTCCAATCACTTCAAGTTACTTGTTTGAATAAGGAAACCATTTTTTCTAAGAATATAAACAGACACACATTTTCTCCAAGATAAGCCCTTCCCTTGACTAAAAAAAGCAGGCACATTGCTCAATGCAGTGCAAGGGGATACGATAAACAAGATTGGGGTTTAGGAGAAAAAAGCTTTTAGTTGAATTTAGTTTTAAATTTAATCTGAATGAAATTATGTTTACAACTCATGATTGTTTTTCCAATGGATCAGTACCATTAGAAATTACAATGTTCCGATTACGTTTCTGAAATTCTGAAGGATGTTGTAAAAGACTGGGGAAATGCATGTAGAGTTTGCTGGTCGTTGACCAAATAAATATCATTGATTGATTGATTGATTGATTGATTTGTAGAATTAGAAGGTACCTATATCTAGTTAAAATCTTGTTCCATGTAGGATCCATTAGAACATCTCTGACAGCTCTGATAGAAAGAGTGCAGAGAAGAGCAACAAAGATGATTAGGGGACTGGAGGCTAAAACATATGAAGGACAGGTTGCAGGAACTTGGTATGTCTAGTTTAATGAAAAGAAGGACTAGGGGAGACATGATAGAAGAGTTCTAATATCTCAGGCGCTCCCACAAAGAAGAGGGAGTCAAGCTATTCTCCAAAGTACCTGAGGCAGAACAAAAAGCAATGTGGAAACTAATCAAGGAGAGAAGTAACTTAGAAGAACTAAGGAGAAATTTCCTGACAGTTAGAACAATTAATCAGTGTAACAACTTACCTCCAGAAGTAGTGAATGCTCCAACATTGGGAGTTTTTAAAAAGATATTGGGTAACCATTTGTCTGAAGTGGTATAAGCTTTCCTGCATAGGCAGAGGGTTGGACTAGAAGATCTCCAAGGTCCCTTCCAACTCTGTTATTCTATTCTATCTTCTGTTTTGCAACTCCAGTATAGGACATCTCACCGTTTTATGTGGCAGCAAATTCTACTGATTGACAGGTCACATAGCTAGGTTGTTCCTTCTGCTGTCTATTTTAAACCTACAGTACATTCTTTTGCATTTAACCTGCTAGAGGCCTTCAGCAATCTAAGACAATCTAAGCTGCCAGTGCCCCAGGGGTTCTGCTTTGGCCCCAGCATTACCACTGCTCCTGAGAAATGCTGCCTCAAGCCCCACACCATGGTCAGCCATGTCAATGGCATTCCCTAAACCCCCTGTTGTGATGAGGTTTCCCAGGATGGAGAAGCTTTGTGCAATTGTGCTGGGCTGGGCTGAGGGTGGCTGAGGCTTTCAAGAGTGGTTGCGGCACTACACTATGGCACTACTCTCCAACTGGATGATTGTTTGTGCTGGGTGTCCCAATGCCTCCTACACTCCCTTGAGGCATGCACTCCTACCCTTCTTACCTGTTTAATAACCCACAATTCTTGTTTCAGAATGGTAGCAGATAGTGCCACCCTTGAGGGTTAAGTGCAGCAGTCTTGTAGTGGAAGTAGCAGTCACTTCCGCCCTTGTGACCTCCCGCCTAGACTATGCCAATGCTCTCTACATGGGGCTTCCCTTGAAGAGCACCCGGAGGCTCCAGCTGGTGCAGAATGCGGCTGCGTGGGTGGTGTTGGGGGCTCCTCGGGCTCCCATGTTACGCCACTCCTGCGCGAGCTGCATTGGCTCCCGGTGGTCCTGCGGATGCGCTTCAAGGTCTTAGTTATTATCTTTAAAGCGCTCCATGGCTCAGGACCAGGATATTTGCAGGATCAGCCTCCTGCCATTATCGGCCTGCCGCTCACCAATACGCTCCCATAGAGTCGGCCTCCTGGGGGTGCCGCCAGCTGGATGGCTGGTGACCCCGAAGGTGTAGGCCTTCTCGTTGGGGGCACCCTCATTCTGGAACAAATTACCCCCGGAGATGAGGACCATCCCTGATCTCCTGACCTTCCGGCGTGCGTTGAAAACTTACTTATTTCAGCAAGCAGGTCTGGCCTAGGGGTTTTTAATTCGGTTTTAGTCTTCTTAATCCCTTATTTTTAATCTTTGATATGGCCAACCTATTTAATCCTTTTTAACTTTTTTAAATATTGTATGTGTACTCTTATATGTATTTTTTATCTTGGCTGTTTACCGCCCCGAGTCCCTCCGGGAGAGGGGACGGTATACAAATTTAAATAAATAAATAAATGTAGTATCCCCCACTATGACTGCTTTGCTTAGGCAAATGAGATTCTAGTCCCAATTAAGATCCTAAGTTGAGGACTTCTTGTATGCTTGGGGGCCTAGAATCAGTGGTAAAATGCTACCGATTTGGTATTATTTTCCATAGTGAAAAAAAAAAAGC
This sequence comes from Bungarus multicinctus, assembly GCA_023653725.1. NCBI lineage: Eukaryota > Metazoa > Chordata > Lepidosauria > Squamata > Elapidae > Bungarus > Bungarus multicinctus. The sequence continues at coordinate 108,967,873 of CM042836.1, forward strand.
TACGACGATCAGCTGAGAGGATAAAGAAGACAAAAGTGCAGGAGCAGCCCTCCACCCATCCCTGCATTTTTCCTCTTCTTTATTCCTCTTAGCTGACTGGCACAGCAGAGCCTCAGCTGGTGTTTGGAAAGCTGCATGCGCATGTGCAATCACCGAACCGGTAGGGAAACTGGTAGCATCCCAGCACTGCCTAGAATTCTCAGTAAATAGTCCCTATATGTATTAGTCAATGTTACTGTTAAATGTTTTTAATAACATTGGCTGCAACATGATGTCAGATGGGCAGATAACATAAACATCAAAATGTCCATTCCAATGGAACAAAGAAGCATGCACAATCTATCTTCTCTAATTATATAAAAAACTGTTTTTGAGGGGGTTGTAAGATTTTTCTTTAGGTGTACCTGAATAGCTCCCTGTGATATTCTGCTTCACCATCAGTTTTGTCCAATATTTTATTACTTATACTTCCACACAATAATAAGGAACGGAAATAATCAGCTTTAGCTCCTGGGGTTTGACTGCAAAATCTTGAGCACGTTTTACTTGGATGTACACAGTTAAGGAGCACTGGGGCTTATTCAGGACTGGTAACTACTACTGTTGTTCTGAACTGTTTTCTGTGGCTAATTGACCCTGTTTGTCAAGGCTGCAGGAGTTTCAGGGAGGGGTAGGAGAGGAGTTGGTTGGCAGATTAAATTGGAGTGAACAGAAAAGAAGGGTGCAAATTTCCTCTGACATTTGAAGGGAGGGAAAGAAAATTCATGTAACTGATACAGGTGCTCTAATGTGTTTCTCTTTAACCTTCCTTCCTTCCTTCCTTCCTTCCTTCCTTCCTTCCTTCCTTCCTTCCTTCCTTCCTTCCTTCCTTCCTTCCTTCCTTCCTTCCTTCCTTCCTTCCTACATACCTACCTAATTACATACATACATACCAGAGGTGGTATTCAGCAGGTTCTGACCAATTCTGGAGAACCAGTAGTGGAAATTTTGAATAGTTCAGAGAACTGGCAAATACCACCGCTGACTGGAGATTTTACAGTATCCTTTCCCTGCCACATCCACAGAACCTGGTAATAAAAAAAATTGAATCCCACTACTGCTATCTACCTACCATCCTTCCTTCTTTCCCCATATGGATACAACTGTTGTCTCCATTGAAAAACTGTTCTCTCCATTGAAAAAAGGGAAAGTGACAGTAGACCCCTGAGTCAATGGATGTAAATATGACCAAATACTTTTTTTTTGAGAAATAAAGAAAAATAAAGCTTTATTTCAGAGACAAATTTTTAATTTCTTTAATTTAAATTTCTTTCAATGAAATAAGAGCACTATTCTTTGTGAAATTATTGTTGATGTAATGAAAGTCTTTACACTTCCCTCGGCAGATGTGTGGCATGGGGTACATCAGTCTTCATTTATTCATGAACCTCTTTTGGGGGTTTCCACACCTCACTAAGCCAAGGGTTATATATCATTCAGTAGCCCTCCTAGGCCATTCTTCCCAATTTAACACTTGCACTGGCTGCAGAAAAAACAGTAACATGAAGAACAGAAATAGTTCCTCGTGAGGAGCATATCTGGCTCCTTATTCCAGTGAACATTTGATATATTTGTTTTCAAACAGCTTTTGCCAAATATAATGCACTTGTATGCATATATTTCCATAATATTTATACTGTCACATTCATTTTTCAGAATGTACATATTTTATTATTTTCCCCAAATATGCAAATGCTTGTGCATGTTCATGTTGCAAAACCATAGTGAAAAATTTACGTACGGATTTAGCCAATACTGGAATTTCAGGTATCCTATAAATTTAGGACACATCACATTAAAATATAATGCATTTTATGCCATAATGCTGAGTTAGTAAATAAAAAATGCCCTTATTTTTAACTACATAATAAACAAAGTTCCATAATATTTCACTAGATTTTGCTATTTTTATTATGTTTTGCACACCTGACTAGTTCACAATAATAATCAGAAGATGGGACTACGATGGGACTGCTAGGACAGTCAATAGCTTAATAAATAGCAATAAAACTTATTTTATTATTTATTTAGAAAATTTATATTGCTGTCTATTTGCACATGGCGACTCAAGGTGACTTACAAGAATATAAAAACTTGTCATGCCCCCATCGGAGTCTGAATCTGTGGGGAAGATGAGTTGGAACAAGAGCCAACAGAGATTGAGAGGGCGACTCCATTGGCCTTGGAGGAAACTGGGGAAGGGCAGAGTCAGTCCAGGCAAGGCTTTTATGAATTAGTAAGGCCTGCAGACAGGGAGAACTCAGGAGAAGAGTAAGGATTACCCCCTCCTGATCCTAGAACAAGGAGGGAAGAGAGAAGGCGAGATCAACACAGATTGAGTCACCTACAAGGAGAGTGCCCTACCCCCTTTCACAAGGCATATGTGGCAACTGAGATGTAAGGAGGTGCCGGTGGAAGAAGCATTTGTTGGGAACAAGCATTGAATCTGTGGAGCCTTGCGTGAACTTGCCAATGCCTGGAGATTGCTGTACTCTGTCTTGTGGGGCTTGTCAAGTTTGTTGTTTCACTGAACCTCTTGCTCTGGTTGCTGTGTGGCTAACCTTGCTTACTGGATTACTTGCAGCCAGAGACTTCTGAAGGTGCGTGTGAGTGTTTTGCTCCAGGACTTGTAGTGACATCTGGGGACATTTGGGGCATAGTTGGACCAATAAAGGGGAGTTAGACCTGTTCTCCGATTGTGTTGCTTTCATGCCACGTCCTAGGTCATCACAAACCTCATATAAAAAACAATAAAACTAATAAAAGAGAGAATCATATAATAAACTAATAAAAGAATATAATAAAATAAAATAACCCCCCACCCTGGTGACAGCACATCACATGAGCCATTTAATGGGCTCCATCCCACTCTGCATTCACCAGGCCCGCTTAGACTAATATTCCACTTCACAGTGCTCTAAAGCCCTCTCTAAGAATTAACATATTTCTCCCAACAATCTCGGTCCTCATTTTACCCACCTCAGAAGGATGGAAGGCTGAGTCAACCTTGAACCGATGAGATTCAAACTGTTGGCAGCCGGCAGTCAGCAGAAATAGTATGCTGTACTGCATTCTAACCACTGCACCACCACAGCTATATAAAAGTATATACTGTGCTGCAAATTCATGAGATTCATGTGTTGCTATCCCACCATTCCTCTGTTTAACTTGTTTAAATCAGTTAACTTCAGAATTTGAGAACACTGCATCTGCCAAGTTAGACATTTCAGACTTGCTGCAAACCAGATTGGAGCAAGTTGCTCAGTTGTAGCTATCCATCGGCTGCCAACACCAAAATTGAACTGAGCCAAACAGAATAATGCAGTTGGAAAGGACCTTGGAGGTCTTCCAATCTAACCCACTGCCCAAGCAGGAGGCCCTATACTGTTTCAGACAAGTAGCTGTTTTTAAAAGCATCCAGTGCTCCACGACTGCTGAAGGTAAGCTGTTCCATTGGTTAATTGTTCTCACTGTCAGGAAATTTCTTCTTAATTTCTTCTTAATTCTAGATTGCTTCTCTCCTTAGTTTCCATCTATTGTTTTTGCCTTGCCTTCTGGTGCTTTGGAAAATAAGTTGACCTGCTCTTCTTTGTGGCAGCCTCTCAAATATTGGAATACTACTAATCACGTCATTCCTCGTCCTTCTGTTCTTCATATGTTTTAGCATCCAGCCCTTTATTGCTCTTTTCTGCAGAGTCTCAACATCTTTTTTATAATATGGTGATCAAAACTGGATGCAGTATTTTAACTGTAGTCTTACTAACTAACTTGCTACTTACTAGCTTACTAATTGGGATAGAGTCAGAATAACTATTGATATTTGAGATCCAAAGTACCTTGTTCTTTACCTTGCTTGAAGATTAGGCCCTTAATGCACTATGTCAATCTACATTCTTGGAATTTATTTTACCATTTAAGTTGCATAAAGCATGGGTGTCAAACTCGATTATCTCATGTGACGTATTGTGATGTATCACAATGTTTTTTGCCTTTGTGGAGCCGGGATAGGTGTGTCCTGCGTGTGATGCATCTGGCCCGTGGGTTGCCAATTTGATACCTCTGGCATAAAGCTAGAGTATCATTCACAATCTTAAAGAAGACTTACCCCCCATGGGTAAGTCTTACCCCCCAATTATGTACCTAATATACATAATTGAAACCAAAAAACAGAGGTATTCACATACAAAAAAAAGTCAATAATTGTTCTCTCATACATATATATTTCCCCCTTGCTGAAGGCCTAGCTTCTGATGTGGTAAGGACTTTTTAAATTATATATTTTAGTTCTGTTATACTAAAGCTTGATAAAAATCATATAAATAGCTGTCTTGGACTAATCATCCCACTGAATCCATTCCTGCTTATTTCAAAGTAAACACGGACTACCTTGGACTTCAGGTCTGCTAATATTCAGAAAGTTAAAGATTATATTGTTCTTCATAATGTGAGATTGTGTTATAGTTTATTTGGGTCAATGCCTTGAGATAATGTAATAAAATTGTTTAATTCCACACCATAGAGAATTGCTTTGAGTGTTAATCATTCTTCATTGGCTACGATTTTTTGTTGTTGTTCTGGATAGAGAAAATAACTAAATGTATCCTGCAGTGTAAAGACAGGCTCAATTTTATTATAGTTCTTGTTATTACCACCCTATAATATCATGCTAAAACTTTCAATCCTGTCCACAGCTTAGCTACTGGCATGCTGGGAAGGAAGCGGCATGAACTGCTCTAAGATATAAGAGGTTTTGCCAAGCAATCAGGGAATCCCCCCGGAACCATATGTCACACATATATTTGCAGAGTTGGTTGCAAGCTTGCATTTTCCTTGTATTCATAATGTGAAATATTTATAGTTAGCTGGGTAAAGATGCCACCTTATTGAATAAGGTGTAATAATTATTCATCTTTAGAATGGAATAATATACCCCAAACATCAATTGAATTGTGGAGTGTGGTGGGAATTATATGAGGAGAGCAGATATAACTGTCCTATTTATACTAGTTTTTCAGGCTTGCATGGCTTTGGGAATTCAGCTCTTTATTTTTAGTAATACTATAGATTTCTTTCTTTCCACATTATTTCACCTATTTTAAACCACATTATTATTGTTATATTGTCCAGTCAAATATGCATATTTGTCACCTTTCTTTTTCTTCTTTTTAATCCAAAGCATGTAGGCTGCAGTCTTCTACCAAGTTGCCTTTCATTCTAGATGAATATTCTTTAACGGCATGTTGTCAGTAACAATAATCTTCAAAGAACTTTCTTCAACTTCAGCCTTCTCCAGAAGTGTGAGGTCAGTTCCTAGAATCTCCTGGCAACCATGACTATCACCCATAATTCTTGGAGATGGGCCACAAAATCCAGGAATGACAGAAGTTATCTATTTGAAAAAATGCCCAATCCTTGTCAGGTTTAAATGAAATAATCCTTCAAAGAATAGCCTTGAAATTTTGAAACTTTACTTAGGATCTGGATAGCAGACTGAGCAGGCACACAAGCCAGTTAATTATATTTTTTTTCTATGGTGAAAGGTTTGGACTTTGATATGCCTTTCAGTAACCTTGTGCCTGATCTGCATCCATAAAAATTATGTATGTATGTATGTATGTATGTATGTATGTATGTATGTATGTATGTATGTATGTATGTATGTATTTACAGATCAATGTTCCCTAAATGTATATTAAATATATATCTCTATCTATCTATCTATCTATCTATCTATCTATCTATCTATCTATCTATCTATCTATCTATCTATCATCTTTTGTCCTTAAAAGTGACTTTTGCAAGTATTTGAATGCATGCTAAAAAAATAAACAGTGATTAAATTGCCTATATAACAACTAGACATGATCACAACATTTAGAAAGGAGGAGGACCTGATAATTACTCCATCCAGAATGGTTTATAAGTTGAGTTTGGCCTAAATCTTTCCATTTACTTCCTGTTGCAAGGAATCCCCAGGTGCAACATTTTCTATTTAAAAGGAAAAAGCTTTTATTTTCTTGCCTTTGTGAAGAGTGAGAGGATCTTAGCAGTAGGAAAGACTTAGATATGCCTGTCTAAGAATTTAGAGTGATAAGGAGAACTAAAAATAGTATGGAGAATTGTTTTCTTCCAGGATTATGCAATGTATATATCTTTCCTTTCTTTCATTAAAGCTCAGGACATTTATCAGCCAGGCCTGTCAAGTAAAGTCACTGTATTTCTGGCTACTCTGATCCTTCTTCCCAATTCTGATTTTCTATGGTAGAGTCCATACAGAAAACACTCAGAGGAAGAGAGAGAGAGAGGGAGGGAGGGAAAGAGAAAGAGGGAGCAATGAATGTTGTTATTCTCAAAATTCAAGAAGATTTTGAGTAAATTAACTATCATTAAGACATACACATGATCACAGCAAATATGTAGCTAGCTGGCTTTGGACAGCTTACAAAAATACATATTCTAAATCTCCAAACCATTGAAAATTCTAAAACAACATTAAAAATGAATGTTAAGATTTTTAGAGTTGTAAAAAGGATAAATAAAGAAAAGAGGTAGCTTTTACATTCCTAAAGAAAAGCCAAACCTCAGATCCAATAACAGTTTATTCCATAATGTGAGATACGTCCTACAAAAAGCAAACAGTGGGTCATGGATATTAAATATTAAATTCACCCATAGTATCATATGCAGATGATATCACTAAAGATGTTCATTGGTTCCATATAGTGAAGAACCTGATTCTACAATACAGATCTTGATGTGAAGCAAATGTTATATTTGGGTTTCAGATCTTTTGGAGACATCCACAGGTCAATAAAACTTCCTTGATGCATTCCATGACTCTATACTCTGGAGATCAGCGTGTGACTTGGAAGAGGGAGAAACTGTCTCCACCTCCTCATCTGTTATGATTAAAAATTAAAGGAAATACCTATCTGAATGGCTGCATTCTTTTCTCTTTTATACAAGTATGTAAATAGCAAATAGGAACTAAGTAGAAAAATCAATCATCACTGAGATTAAAATAATAAATTGTACAGATTGCACTGTTGGGATTCATCATGAACTGAAATTCAAAGTTCAGGTGGCTTTGTAAAATGACTACAAACTGGTATGTATAAAACACTATCCAATAGGGTCAAGAGTTACACGACCAGAACTCCTCACAGGGATTGAAATAATCTTTAAGCATAGGTACTTGAGAAAGAATGTCATTGTTTCCAGACTGCTACATTTTCAATAGAAGAAAATGTATGTAATTCAGGGTTGAACTATGGAGTCCACAGTGCTCCCTGAGTTTGCTTGTTTGCTTATAGACATTTCATTATCCAACATGGTAATGTCATCAGTGTGAACGATTGTGGCGTATGCTGCCTATAACTCCATCAGCCATAGGCAGCATGGGCAATGATAACTGATGGTACAAGTTACAGTTCAACCACATTGCTCTCTGCTGCAGCGTATCTGGATGTAGACAAATTCTTTCAATGCCCAACTGTTTTTTTTTAATAATAGCAATAGCACTTGGATTTATATATTGTGTCAGGATCCCAGCAGTTACTCCAATTAAATCATGAGCCTCAAGCCACACTCCCAAAACTGAAAAAGATTTATTTGAAGTTAACATTCTACATCCGGCATTTACCTGGGCATAGCCAACTCTGAGATACGTAATTCACTGTCACCCTTGATCCAGCATTTTGTATAGATGTTTTATAGTTGTCATATTGCTTCACAGGGCTTTACATCCCTCTCTAAGTGGTTTACAGAGTCAGCATATTGCTCCCTAACAATCCTCATTTTACCAACCTCGGAAGGATGGAAGGCTGAGTCAACTTTGAGCTGGTAAGACTTGAACTGCAGAACTGCTGGCAGCTGGCAGTAGAATAAGTAGTCTGCAGTACTGCATTCTAACCATTGCGCCACCATGACTCTTCACAAAATGCATAAAAAATAAACGTACTGTTGGTTTTTCTCTTTCTGAGGATCCCCACTCTTAAATTCTCTGCGGCAGAGGTGGTATTCAGCAGGTTTTGACCAGTTCTAGAGAACCTGTAGTGGAAATTTTGAGTAGTTCAGAGAACCAGCAAATACCACCTTTGACTGGAGATTTTACAGTATCCTTCCCCTGTTACGCCCACCAAGCCACATCCACAGAACCGGTAGTAAAAAAATTTGAATCCCACCACTGCTCTGTGAATAATCTTTAGTTTAGATGAGCATGAAAGTTTAGGAAAAATAATAATAAGAAAAAAATTCGAATTAAAAAAAATTCTGGTTAAGAAAATTGCTGCTAAAGATTTTAAACAGGATAGTATCTTCTAGTACAAAGAAAAAGGGTCTATCTATGAAGCGGTTGCTTAACCGAAATATCTTAGGAATCGAAACTTTTTTTTTCATGCTACCTAAATAGAAACTGTTTCTTATTTCTTTAAAAATAAACATTAAGAACATTTTGCTATTGCTTTTTGCCAGTGAATCAGCTGAGAGCAAGACAATGTTTTACCACAAAGTTTGTCGACTAAATAACCTAATCAAAATATTATTAAACAATTATACTGCCGTAGGCTGTTTAATGAAGTGTTTTCAGTGTGGTTGGAACATTAATAGCAAGAGTATTAAACTGCTTTGCGCTCTGTGTATCAAGCAAACCCAAGTATTGAGAACCAATTTGGTGCCCAAAAAAATCTGGAGTGTTGTTATGAAATAATTTACATTAAATTAACCAGAATCATTCTCTCCATGCCTGTGAAATAAAGAAGAAAATTTTTAAAACCTTCCACCATAATAAATCGCATAAAAACTGGGAATTTCATACATTCTATATGGATTTGTTACTGAGCAGCTTACATTGACGTCAAACTCAAGCTAGTTGAGGTCTTTGATAACCTTATCAAGCTATACAATCTCTATGCTGGATTGGGCTGTTTTGTCTTTGAATAAAATAGAATAATCCCAATACCTTTGGAAGGATTTTTGGAGATCCAAAACCATTCCAAAGAAATGGTTGTGTAGTCTCTTCTTGAAAGTCATCAATCAATCAGTAAGATCATATAGAAGATTTCAAATACAGATAGTCCTTGATGTACGACCACAATTGAGCCCAAAATTTATGTTGCTAAGTAAGACATTCCTAAGTGAATTCCCCCCCCCATTTTATCACCTTTCTTGCCACAGTTAAATGAATCACTGCAGTTGTTAAGTTAGTAAGACAGTTGTTAAGTGAATCTGGCTTCCCCATTGACTTTGCTTGTCAGAAGATTTGCAAGCATATGACTCTAGGACACTGCAACCATCATAAATGTAAAACAATTGTGTCTGAATTTTGATCACGTGACCATGGGGATGCTGTAGTGGTTGTAAGTGTGAAAAACACTCATAAGTCATTTTTTTCCTATGCCATTGTAACTTTGAACAGTCCTTAAATGAACTGTTGTAAGCTGAGAACCGCATGTACATCTTTTGCCCCTGATATATCCCATGTTCTGAGGCCTAGAGTTAGGATAGTTGCATACTTTTTTTTTTCTGGATGTAATTTTCTCTAGGCTGTCGAATTTCTTGTAAATTATGTAACATTTTAAATATTGTAAGCCACCCAAAGACTTTTTAGACTCAGGCAGCCTTAAAATATGATAAATAAAGAAATAAAAATCCAATAAATAAAGAAATACAATACATCAATATTTTAAAGTATACATTTCATTTTATTTTGCTTTATTTATTATATGCTTAACATTGCTTTTCTCCAGAGACCTGTATGATTGTATCCATATTTTGTCCTCACAGGGAATAGCTCAATCAGATGATGATCAAAAGGATGAGACCAACCAACAGTACTGTCTTGATTTAGTTTTTTTTTTTTTTAATTAAATATTTAAATACTGCCTATGTTCCTGATTGAAATATATTCAAGGCACATATTTTCAACTGTATTCTGAACAAAAAGGAATAAAATTCAATATATAAAATCCTAGTTAAAGTCAAAGGAACTGAATTAATGAACCAGAACCTTTTAAAACTGGGTTCCTGAAAATTAAAAAAGTCATTAAATTAATATTTCAAGGAAAAAAACCCATTACCTGAAATACAGGGAATGATCTATTTTCGTTCATCTAAATTCTAGTTGAAAAAAAGGAAGCACAATAGAACCTTTAGAAGTTGGCAAGTCCTTCTAATAAAAAGCAGCTAAAACGTTACAATAACCATCTCATTTCAAATATTTGAAAAAAAAAAAAATCTCCTGGGTGCAAGTGGAAAACTGCACCAAGAAAGACAGAAAAAATTACCCTGAAACTATTATGTATCCACATTGTCCTGACAAAATGACAATTGCAATGTAAATCTGTAGATATGTGAGTCTTTAGTCTTAGGATATAATTATACAGCAGCAAAAATTCAGTGAAAACTATCTTTCTTTCTCTTTGTCCCTCTCCCTCTCCCTCTTCCTCTCTCTCTTTCCCTTCCTCTTCCCTCCTAAGCAAAGGATAAAACTCATGCAAAGATGAAACACAGTCATAGCCTCCTATAATGGCAATTAGTTCTGCTGTATCTGTACATGCTTTGCATCCAGCAGATTCCAGATCCAACACCTATCCAAAAGCCTGGAGATAATTGATAATTAGCATAGATAATCTTGATGAAATAAGTCAATATTAGGACTCCGTTTCTCAGTTTTCTACTTCAGAAAAATGAAGGCACGGTGGACTTGATACATAAGTGAACAACATTATCTAATTCCTGATTGAATGCTGAGGAGATTGTGTACATAAATATGATTTGTCCACAGATTTTGTTTATAGGTTCAGGAAAACATGCAGGGATCTAGGTGAAGAAGAAGCCAGAGTAACAAGAAACATCACAACAGCGGCAATATTTTTCAGGGAAATCCAGATCATTCAATTTTTTTTCTTGGGACCACACTAATCTGGCTATTCTAGAAATGGTAAGGCATTTTTGGGGAAGTCAGTCAACCTAGAGATGGGGTGTCAAACTCAAGGTCTGCAATCTGGATCCGGCCTGGGGGGTGTTCTGGCTCATGGGCCCCATGGGGTGATCTGGTCTGGTGGGGCAGCCCTGCAACAGTGAAGGACAAGCCTGCTGAACTCTGCCAGCAAAAACAGAGCTTAGGAGGGCTATACATGGCCTTCCCGAGTTCCATTTTTGCTGGCAGGGGACTTGGTCCAACACAGGCACGTCCGAGATGAATAATGTTGAGCTGGCCACAGCCATCCTGGCCATACCCACCCCAGCCCCTCAAGGTCAAATACAACTCTGATGCGGCCCTCAATGAAATCGAGTTTGACACCCCTGACCTAGTGAAAGAATGCAATATGTTGTACAGATCTAGATATTGCTTTGTTTATATATCCCACATCTATAGATATGGACATTATAGCTTTATTTTAAAAATCTTCATTTATTTGGTGTTCTTGTGTTGTCTGTTTCTTGAAATGAACCGTGAGAAATGTACAGCTGTATTCTGAAAGATGAGACACTGCAGAAATATTTCCTCATTTCTTTTTCTGCTTAGAGTCTTATTGAATTGCATGCTCAGAAATAAATGCCATTGATTCAGTGAAATGTGCCCCTTGCTAGCACCACAGAAGAGCATTATATATTACTGGAAAGCAGTCATCTTTACTAGGTTTGATTTTAATTCATTTTAATTACATCACATTTAGCTTTAGTCCTGGCCCTGCTCTCTATTTATTGTACTGTGACCCTGCCATAATTTGATACATGCATGTGAGCTCAAAAAAAGTTGTGCATCTTGTTATGACTTGACAACAATAACAATAAATCTCTTGCTTCTGTCCAATAAAAGTGAATCTCTACCTATTGTATTAATTAAATTATAGTTTATGGCTAGAATAACTTTTGTATTTTTTTAATTGATTAGTGAACATGTTTTTTCACCCCGCTATTATGGTGAAGAATTAGACAGCCTGTTACATGACTGTTAATTCTGTAGAAGCAAGTCTCTAAATTCCATAGGAAATCCTGATGCACAAGGCAGGTTCCTCACTTGGACATCCTTCTCAAACCAATGAATGGAAAGCAGAAAGAGTCGAAGATGTGAAGAAAACTATGATGGCCTGCTGCTTTCTAACTAGATAAATGTATAACCAGAAATATGGAGAATCCAACTGTAATAGGGAAAACAATAGATATCAAGATGGCTTTATAAAAGGTCTGTAATGCAAACAAAGTTAACAGTGTGATTCAATGAAAATCTGGTCATATACACATAGCTAGTAATTACTGGCTCATATCTATATTTTATATCCCAAAATATTACACCTGCCTATATCTCTACAGAACTAAATACTTATTAGAAATGGGGAAACTAACCCAAAGGAAAACCTGATCTGAAAGAAATTAAGTAACTTTGCCTGCTTTATATTCAAGCATATTTATGGCATTGATACAAAACTATCGCAGGCTTTTTACATTTTTGATGTTACTGTCTTCTCATTCTTACATAATAGAGGAATGCAATTTGCTTTTCTATGTATTGGAAATAGCTGCATTAGTTGTGTTTTGTTCAACTTACTTTTTTTTCTCAATAAGCTGCAGCCAAATTTCACAGTTTTCTTCATTAACTGGAATGGATCTTTTACAAACACATACACATACATAGGAATTGGGGAAAATTTACAGATTTGCCCACCACTCCGTACTATTAACAAATACTACCTATAATCATAGTCAAGTGATCTCCAATTGTTTTACCTTCATAATAAGAGAAAGAATATTCTCTCGTTACAAAGCGTGATGATCTTTAATATATTAAAAATCACACTGATTCTCAGTGGGAAGTCACATACAAAGAGCTTAAGATGCTGATGATTATAATGAAAATACTTGGCCTGATTAATTATATTTTTCACTTCCTGTGTTGCACTGCAAGAGTGAAGAGCTGACAGGCAGGACTCTAGAGGATGCAAATCAGTGCAATTAAAAGAGAGTTTTAAAATTATTTCCTGAAAGATGTTATTTCCTTTTAAAAAAATGTGCTTTTCGGATTCAAGCACCACCAGTTTGGAAACAACATGCTGTGATATAACCTGCACTTTATAACAAGAGAGAGAGAGAGAGAGATCTGTGTGATCTGGCTTTACTACATCACTGTACCATTCTCACATAACTTATATTGTGGAACACCAACAGATCTGCTGTCAGAACATAATCTAATTCCTTTAAATGAGCCTTTAAATTACCTAGAGTGGGTCTGACTAAGCACCTGCTGGGCATTCACAGCAACCTTAAATTGGTCTACTGAAATAGTAAAAGAGTAAGAACATTCTTTTGGATAACAGGTTCCTCCCCTTCCTCCCAATTTAGAGGGAGAAAGGGAGGAGAAGGAAGATTTGCCCTATAACACACCTTAAAATCTCATTATTCCTCTGCTAAAAGGACTTGCTGAGGGTGCCTTCCTTGAGAAGATGCCATCCACCTTGGGACCTTGGAAGCCAAACATATCTTGATAGCCCACTTCTATGGAACAGCATACTTCTGGTCTTCCTTCACCTAATTGGATTTTGGAAGGGTTGTTAAGGATTCTTTAGCAAAGCATTGGGGGATTTAATCTAGTTTCTCTGGGGGGGGGTGGGCACTGTCACACTATGTTTCCCATGACTGATGTTTTTAACCCTGGGTTTTGACACTCTGTAAGCTGCCAAAAACCTATGGGGATTTAGCAGCATAAAAATCTCCACAAAGGAATAAATGGCCCCTAAGCTTCCATTTCTCAGAGAAAAGTAAAGGGGAAAAAGAGTATTCCTTTTCTTTTTTTTCCAGCAGGAAAATTACTGCTACTATTTCCAATTTTAAATGTCATTTTCTTCCAGCATCAACAGCATCTGTTTCCCATGATGCAATGGTTTTCTAATAACAGAAAGGTTGCCCTTGGGGTAGGGGTTACTATGTGATAATTAGCTAGTGCTCTGAAGACTGAGGGACATGGCTTGGCACAACAAACACCTCCGAGACATCCAGTTGTGTCTGTGGACACTTCCTCCTCTATTTATGCCTCATTGTTTCACCGTAGCATCATCCTTCTTGCCCAGCGCCAGTGATGGATGCTTTTATATCGAGCATCTTCTATTTTTATCTGTTCTCCAATGCATGTAGCACCATAGCAACATTTGTGCCATAGGAGGTTTATTAGTTGCAGATGTTTCCATTCAGCTTTTGCTTTCTTCTCCTTATTCCAATTCTTCAGAGACTCTCTCTCAAGTGGCAAAGGTTTACAGTATTTCTTTACTTTTGCTCCCTTGAGAAAGATAAGGCAGAGATAGCCATATTCTACTTTCAGATTAGCATATATAGCATTAGACTACTAGAAAGCAGAAACAGAGAGGCTCTGCTGCATTTGAGGCCTGTAATATGGGCTCAGCCATGTTCTGAATGATTTTTTTTTAAATCATTAAAAAAAACCACTGTCCCAAAAAAGGTTTCCAAAGTTTTGTCTTTGTCCTTTTTTATTAATGGAGATGAGATGTCATAAGATGGTGAACCTATGACATGCATGGTGACACACCATGCTTTGGACAGCACATCAGCATTCACAAATCCCTTCTTGAAAGAACACCTCATTCTCACTGGCTCAAGGTTGATTTAGCCTTTCGTCATTCTGAGGTCAGTAAAATAAGGACCCATATTGTTGGGACAAAATGCTGACTCTATAAATTGCTTAGAGAGGGCTGTAAAACACTGTGAAGTGGTATATAAGACTAAGTGCTATTGCTATTCTCGTGTGAATCTGCAGAGGCCATGCAAGAATGGGATGTGCTCTCATGTGGCCTCCAGACTCTCTGGAAGTCATACAAGAGAATCATGCCCTTGCATGGTGTTTGGAGGCTGAAGAAACTGCTGAAGAGAATTGTCTGAAGCTGCTTCAAGAACAAATTGATACTATCATTATTGCAACACTTAAAAAAAAAATCCAGATCTATAAACATTTAAACTCTAGTCTCTCATTTTAATTTTCAAATTCTTATAATTTTCTATTGTCCATTATATTTACTGTGACTGTAGTATTATTTAGCCTCATTATCTTGTTTACTCCCCTTTTACTGGTATTATTATTATGGTTCATCTTATTATTATTCCAAAGACCAGAAATGCCAATCTATTTTCTGTATTAATTCTGAGGACAAAATGTCATTCATTTAAGATTAGCAAATATCCCTACATTATGAAAAGCTTTCCTTACAGTAGATACAGCAAATGAAATCTGCATAGACGGACCCAAGGTGCCTAGGTTTGAGTATGTGATTATCTAAGTTAACCTTGAAGGGTTTTTTTTTGTATTGGGAAGAAGGAATACATAAAGGAAGGCATTGACATAATTATGTTACCCAAGTGGTGAAGTTCAAAATGTCACTTTCCTTTTTTGGGGCACCAAAAATTATTTTTAAAGTAATATTAAATACTAGCTGAGACTCAATGGACTTATTTGATTGATTGATTGATTTTCTATCTGAAAATTATTTGAAAACTACAGCACCATCTCTGTCAGCTTGTGATCAAATTTCAGAAACACACTTTTGTTCAAGAAACTCATAGTCATGCTGGGTTATTCAGGATCAATAAAAGGCTTTATGTTCTGCAAAGTTAAACTGTAAAATTTGTTGCTGGCAAACATGGTGAAAAGACATCAATTACAAGGTCCTAAAAGGGGGACTGGACAAATTTATGGACATTTGGACTCTTCAAAGCTGCTAGTCTGGACTCTCTTTAGTACCTTAAAAACTGCAGGCAGAAAGCCTTTAAAAAATAGTTGAAGGATGCTATGGCTCTCCTGTCCATGTTTGTCAGCTTCCTGATGCATCCAATTGGCCTGCGAGAACCTAAAATGCTGATTTAGATGAACCATTGACCTGGCCCAGCAGAGCTTTTTTTAATGTTCTTAAACATAATTGCTTAAAAAACAGTTTTGGAAACCTTTGTCAATATCAGTGACTCTGGTTTTAATCCTAACCCCAATTTCAATAGGAAATGAATACTATTTATAATTGTATTTTTCTGTTAAAAATATTTCATAAATGATTTCCTTTAGAATGCATATTGTTTCTTTAATTGCCAATACTGTCTATAACAACTTAATTAACGTGTGACAATTAAATATGTATTATATGACTAGAGATCAGTAAGAATTGATTGTAAAGAATGATGAAGTTTAACTATTTGTCTTAACTCATCAATCAGTCAGCCAATCAATTATTTTTTTTTTTGAAAATGGTTACCTCTAGGCAGCTGTGTCTTTCTGCATATAGGTATTTAAGTTTTAGATACATTATCCTTCTCGTGTACAATTTAAAATTTTGTATTACTTTAGGAACTCTAAGTGGCTTTGATTAACAAAAGAAAGGAGACTTTTTGATGCTGACCTTTTGTTTTATATTTGATTGATGATTGGTATGACGTTTTCCCACACTGTTCTTGCCCACTCTCATTGCTCATATACTCCCAGAATGTTTCAATTATTTCTTCTTTGCCTTTTTCTCCTGAAGTTACAGTAACCAGGAAAAGAAGGGAAATAATAGTCCAGAGGACTCAGCTTAGCTCATCTGGTGAATTACAATAGATGCAAGTACATACTGTATATGTAGCCATCAAAAGTCATTACAGGAAAAAAGATCAAGTGCTGACCTCTAGCATGCAGGAGAAAGGAATTATAGTACAAAGAGAAGGTAATGGTAAAAGAAATCAAGGATTTAATGAAGCATTCAGTAACAGAAGTCAAGCTAAAGTCTCAAGGGCTTCCCACCATTTGCTCTAAATAAGAACAATATATTTTATGCCCCAAATTCTAAGTAGCTCTCTCTTTTGCATGTGTTGTGCTTATTAATCAGTATACTTCTTTTCATTCCCACCACCACCAAAAGCAAAGCACAAGAGCAATAGATCATCTTCTATTTATGATTATTCTAGGAACACAATCAGATGACATCTAAATAGCATAACACTGCTCTCCCGGAAGGAACACGGTGGCTCACACAATTAGGACGCTGGATGGATAATTTGCAAGCCCATTTTGATGTCCGAGTGCTGCTGTGTGATGAGATGAGCTCCCGTCATTCACTCCATCTCCTGCTGACCTAGCAGTTTGAAAGCATGCAACAATGCAAATATTATAAATAGGTACTACTTTGGTGGGTTCATTAATGGGGACATGAAAGGAGTCCCCAACTGGGCATCCCTCGGGCAATGGTAATGTCACTAGCTGATCCTTTCACTATGGAAGCACTTTGGTGTTTGGTATACTATGGTATGGTATAACAGTATAGTATAACACTCCTGGGGGGTGGGGGGATCAAATCTATAGTTTTGGAAATGTTACTGGGCTCCTCTTTTACCTAGTAATTCAGGTGAGCACTGCAGCATTTATCAAGAAGGCCAATCTGTCCACCTTCAAGCATGCTTTAGTGACATCAAAGTAGTGTAGATGACTATTAAGATTCTAGGGCTGCTTAGGAATGCTTTTTTCAATATGCTTTGTTTGTTTTAAAATTTTGTATAAGTTTCCCTTTAAAGTTTTCCCACCATGGCATATATACAAGAAATTTAAATCACGAGATAATGTTGGAATAATAATTAAAACATGCAATAAACTATGCAATTTTTTGCATAAATAAAAACCTAAGTAGTTAAAAATTTCTGCACAGAATATACATTTAAAATTAACATATTCATATACCGAAAGGCTTGTGAAAATAAAACATTTTTGCCTGGAGCCAAAAAGATAGTAACTTCAGAATGAAATATATCTAACTGGGAAGGGCATTCTCAAATTGGATGCTACTACGGAGGGAAAAAATATCTCCCCATGGAGCCAGTGTGATAGCTGGACCTTTCAAAGAGGACTTAACATTTTTTTCAGTGCTGTGATTCCCAAGCCATGAAGGAATTTATAGCCCCCTTGAACAGAAACAGAAAATGAACTTGAGGCCAATGGGGATAATATAAAACTAATATTACATATTCATAACATAGAACTCTAGTCAGTGCTAGAATTGTTGAAGTATTTTGTGCTAACTGACCTTGGGTCCATCTTCAAAAGCAACTGCACACTTAAGTCATTGTGGTTATGCATTATGTAATGTAGTGAGGCTAATGCTATAAAGTAGGGATATGGGCAATATACCCACAGCAGACAATTATATCTTAGATGAGGGAAGTTGCTCTAGCTACAAAGCAAGATACTTGTTTCCAAGCAAGATACTTGTTTCCAAACAGAACACAGATAAGCCATCCACTATGGCTGTTCTGTCTGAGTGATTGAGTTTTAATTTCTTGACCCATGTCCAATCCATTCCCACAACCACATATTGACTAAGGATTTTCACTACCATACCAGGATCTGATAAAAAAAAATCTGGTGGAGTTTGAATGAAGTTCAGTCAGTACTTTCATGCAAATGTTGATATTTCAATATCAACCTCTGAAGATGCTAAGCCAGAATGAGCCGAACCATTACAAATAAGCTCTATCTATATCTATTTCAAGCTCTTTATAAAAATACCAGATCAACTTTTTTTATTACCTGATGCTATACATAAATTCAAAATTTAGTTTCCATTCTGTTCCCAGATTTCTTTCCCTCATTTTTTTTTAAACCCAACAAAAGCTAGCAACCTTATGCAATTGAGGGGCACAACATAATTTTAGCTTAAATAGCAGAAATGGCATACACATTCCAGGATAGGTATGAAGATATTTTGCACAAGAGAGATAAGCCCTTTCTGTAAATGGGGGCAAGGCTTATTTTCTCAGCATGATATGGGAGGTTTGAGGCTAAGAGTACACTGATTAGGAAATCCAAATTATATAAAGAGAACCCAGCTGAGCACGCTGTCTCTGATTTTATGCTCCTGAAGAAACAATACAAATATCTATTACAAAACAAGCGAAGAGAATTCACTAGGTCTTCCTGGCAAAAATCGATAGAAGCATCTCAAGCCACTAATCCTAATATTGTGGCACTTCCCATCCAACTAAGATAGGCCTTTTTCACTTTCCTATCTCTGATTGGCATCTGTGTGGGAAGACCACTTTAGAGCATTATACATATGCACAAGAAGAATCTCCTAAACCTTTCCTAAATCTCACTGCTAATCTACTCTCTAACTGAGCCTCTATTTCAAGTGTTGAAATAAAGATGTTTATCAATTAGCTAACACAATGCTCCAGACCATTGGTCACCAACCAGTGGGCCTGGGACTACTGGTAGTCTGTGAAAAAATGTTGGTGGTCCGCAGAGAAATGTTACCTCCCAAAGCACCCCCCAAAGCAATTAATCCAGGCTACACGGGAACACAAGGCTGCGCCACCCACATGGCTCATGGAAACACAAGGCTTGCATTGCTTGCATTGTGAACAACAAGAAATAGTGAGGGAAGGGGGAAAGGGCAGAGGGGGGGAACTTGCCCCACAAGCCCCACGCACCTCGCCTGGTCACCAGGCTGCTTCTTTCCACTTTCTTCTTCTTATGCTATTGGCTGCATGCAAAGAAAGCAGCAAAAGTCTTTCTTTCTCTCCCCCAAACTCTGCCAGAAATGAGTCTTTGGGACCTTGCAAGGCATCCTGCTCAAAGAAACTGTGCCATTCTGGCAAAGTTTGGGAAGAGAAAGAAAGATTTCTGCTGCTTTCCTTGCATGAAGCCAAAAGTCTCTCTCTCTCTCTTTCTCTCCCCCCCCCTCTCCCCCCCCCCCCCCGAGAACGGAGCTGGAGACAGTATCCTGTGATCCCAAATAAAGAATGATCGATCTGTAGAAAAACGGGGTGGGGAATTTTCCTGCAGACTTTTTTGGAGATTTTCTCAGGGTCTCTGGTCCACAGGATTTAAAAATATGGATTTGATGTTCCCTGAGTCCAAATGGTTGGCGACCCCTGCTTCAGACCATGATTTTATTGCTACCTTTAGATACCCTACTAGAACCTTAGGCTTCCTTTATTCTTGAAATAGTCCAATCAAAATTCCTAAAGGCTATATTCCAGTTAGCCACTTGCATTCCAAATGGAGCATTAAGAAGTTAGGCAGGGCTGGGTAAAGTCAAAACAGGTATATGTATCATAGCACTCTGAAGTGACTTTCCCACGTGTTTGAGTTATTTCCTTATTGAGAACAATTACAAATCAATCTGGTTTAGGACAATCTCAGAAAAACCTCAGTTGCTTGGCTTTTCTAGGGAAGTGTTCCTAATCATGCATTATGAGTGTGCACTCAATGTATTTAAGATCCATATCAAAGAGCTGGAAGACCAAAGTCTGCTTCTATCCAAGAACATTTTTCAGGGCAGTCAAGCCTCTTACAACCTAGCAAGATACTTACATCACATAACTGTTTCCAAATTCTGAAGAGCATCAGCATGCTTCAATGCTCTCCCCACATCAGTTTTGGAAAACTGTTACAAAAAATTCCCCTGTGAGCTGAGACTGAGCCCATGAGGACAAGGAGCTGTTGAAGTTACAGCTCTTGCCTTGCTGTACGCTACTCTCTGTAACAGTGCTGTCAAATTTGTGGCCCATGGGCCAGATGTGTCACATGCTGCCCATGCCCATGCCCAGTTTAGTGAAGGGTAAAAAGTCCTGATATGTCACGTGAAGCCACCGTGATACTGCACTTTTGACACCCCTGCTCTATAAGGACTCAAGGATCTGCCTTATAACTCCTTTTGTGGTAAAATGCTAGGGGAATTCTGATCTTTTTAATGTATCTTTTTGTTATCTGATCTGTATAATTTACTCACCTTGAACATAGATAAATTTTGTTAATACTGCCTATAAAATTAAACCAACTTTGATTATTCACTGATGAACACACCACTAATTAAAAAAACATTTTTATTTTTAATGGTTTTTTTTTTGCAATTCTGGCCAATTAATGTAATAAAAATATTCATACAGTACATTCATAAATGAAAAAAAGACGGTAACTCTATGCTTTTAAAAAGGTTTCAACAATACAATGCATGCATTCTTTTCTTCAAAGTGTTGCATTTATTTCTCTATATTTCAGATTAAAAAAAGTGTGAATCTTTTCTCAAGTTGCAAACTCTGTGGATGTGGTCAGCTGTACACAGGTGTTACCATCTTCTGGTTCGACCTATCCTGCTTTTGGAGATAGAGTGATTAGAAGTAATGAGGTTTTCCAGGAATTAATTTGTTCATCCTTCTGTTCTCAGCTTGAATCTGATGGCCTGTAGCGGTAGGCTTAATCTGCTGCTGACTGAACCCAGATTTCACCTGGTCCCATTCATTGTCCTGTTCATCTGCCAGAAATTTTATTGCCAATCTCACAGCTTCATTTCCCTTCTTTCTCTCTGAATAACTGCCAGCGCCTAAAGAAGAATAGCACAATTAAGATTTGGCGTGCTCTTTGTGTACATTGTGATAATAGTGGTTAAGGTGCTGGTCTAGAAACTATGAATTCTAATCCAGCTTTAGGCATGAAAGCCAACTGGGTAACCTTGGATCAGTCACTCACTCTTAGTCTAACACACCTCTCATGGTTGTTTTTGTGGGAAAAGTACGAAGAGGAAGAAATATTAAGTAGTTTTATCACCTTGAATTACATGTGAAGTAATAAAGGTGGGATTAAAAGTCTAATAAATTAGATGATAGACAGGCCGGCAGGCCAGCAGACCAATCTAGATAGGCCGGGGATGGGTTGTGTAAGAAGAGGAGAACCTGGTAATTATAATACTACCATATTATCATATAGAAAAGTGCATGTCAGCACAGATGCCTCTTGATTCGATCAAGCTTAATCTTGCTAGTTTGCTTCATTTTTTTCCCCTACCCAGATATAGCTTTCAAAATAAATCAGCCTCATGGGTTTTTTTTTTTTTTACATTTATTTCAGCAGAGTATGATATTTCAGGAAGTTGATTTGTTTCTATTTAACTAGTACTAAAAGCTGTTCCCTGAATAACATATTTTGAGCCCCATGCCAGGAGAATCATCCTGTCCATACGATTTTCTTCTCTGTAGTTTCCAACTGTACAGATTTACAGTTACCTCAAAATGATCCAAGTGTAGACTGTAACCTCCCAAGGGGAATAAACACTGATTTAATCACAAAGGGGCTAATGATATTAGGTCCCACTTTCACTTTTAAAAAACATTTAAATTAGCCCAATATTCTCTTCATGCCAAAGCATAAGTTATGTCTTCAAATTACAGGGTGATTTTATTTCTTGATAAGCTAATTGTAACCTTACATTTTGAAGGGACTTGATTTAGGCCAAGCCTGAATACATTATTCCTCTGTTCTATTTTGTTAATGTAATATTCCTGAAGATTAGAAGGCAAGTAATTCTCTCCCACCCATACCCCCCAAGGTTTTAAAAGAAATAAAATCATCCTATACTTTGAAGAAGTTTCCCCCCCGTGACCCATAATAATTATCTGTAAATACGAACTGCCTATATATAGGTGCCTCTTACTTATAAGATGGGACAGAAGTTTGAATTCCTATTGGCAGCTAAAAACATGTTACTTTTTGAATTGGAAACATAACCAGACACAATCAAAAGTGTTCTGTAGATGTAATCATTGGTAATAATAAAATTGCCACCATACTAGTGGTTTTTCAAAGCAGTCTCCTGCATTTATCTCATAGTTCTACTTTCCTATCAATATAATATTTAAGCTTAAGTGATATTGGCATTGTTTATCCTTCTTCTAGTACCATTTTGCAGTTATTAATTCTTTTGCATTTTTGAAAAATTGGTTGACATACAAACCTGATTGATAGGTAAACCAAGCAACCAATGAATGTTAGCCTCCCAAGGAACTTTCTGAATCAATCATTAACACTCTGAATCAATATTAATTGGCATTTAATTCATTCAAATGAAAAGGGGGGAGGGGTGGTACAATGTAGGCTAACTTCTTCTCAGGAATGTATTGGTGTTTGTCTCTCCCTTCTTCCCCTCACATACCTTATTTATTTTTATTTATTAAATTTGTATGCTGACCTGATAAGGGGATTCATATATCTTTTCAAACTCTTTGCATAAGAAATAATTAGGTGCTTGATAATAAATAATAAATAAATAATTGATAAAGAAATAATAAGGATCCTTGGTGCTCTCTGAACTTGGTTGTTTTCTTTCATTATCCAAAGTAGGTAATGTCATCAGTTCTAGTAAAGAGTGGAGTTTGCTCTTCTTGCTACATAGCACTGATGATGTTACCTAATTTGGGTAAGAAAAATCAACCATGTGCAGGAAAGCACCAAGGATGCCTTATTTCAACCCTGAGCTACAAATATTCTTTATTAATATAGGTAGTTCTCAACATATGAGTACAACTGAGCCCAAAATTTCTGTTGCTAAGTGAAACATTGGTTAAGTGAATTTTGCCTCATTTTATGAACTTTCTTGCCACAGTTGTTAAGTGAATTACTGCAGTTATTAAATTAGTAACCCAGTTGTTAAGTGAATCTGGTTTCCCCATTGACTTTGCTTGCCAGAGGGTCACAAAAAGAGATCACATGACCTCGGGGCACTGCGACTGTCATAAATATGAGCCTGTTGCCAAATGTCTGAATTTTGACCATGGTTAATCATGGGGATGCTGCAAAGTCAAAGGTCTGAAAAACATCCTAAATCATTTTTTCAGTGCCATTTGTAACTTTGAATGGTCCCTAAAGGAACTGTTGTAAGTCGAGGACATCTATACTGATACTGCTAGATAGATACTGCTATATTCATATACATGGAAGAAAGAAAGCAGTCCCAATATTGGAATTCTTATATGTCATTTCAACTTTCAGAATCCCATTGTCAACCTAGCCAGTAAGGAAACCATCTGGTGTTGATGTTTACACTGTCAGCCTTGGAGGCCATATTTACTCAGATGCTCTGAGGCTGCCACAATTAGTGCCTGGGAATTTGGGAGGAGGGATTTCATAGTGCAGTGGAAAATTAAAGTCAACAACATTCTTTCACAGGAAGTCAAGGACACGTTACCCTGCACCTGGAGGGGAGTATTTGGAGGAATCGTCCAGTTGGATTGGTGGTTGATTGGGCCATGTGATGGATGGTGGGCATAGGGGATGGATCTTTGATTTGTTTTGGGGAGGAAAAACCTTGAATTCTCAGATTTGGGTTTTCTCAGAGGTGCCAATATGACTTCTCTAATAAATTCTTACTTTGTTTCTGAGTGTTGAATAAGGATGGGAAGTTTCACTGGAAGGCTGACATACACATCTGGGACTACATTCTAAACTCTTACTCTGGGTTTTCTCTGGGCTTCTTTTTTTCACTTTCTTTCTCTAGCCAGCTTTTAAATAAATTCAAATCCAAATATAACAGAAAACAGAACTGTGTAACCAGAAAGCTGGCTAACTTTCAAAACGACGCATGTGGTTTTTCATCCCCAATGTAGCCCTGAAAATATGTCACAAGCAAAGAGACAGTGATAGGGAGCCCTGTATAAAAAAAGATTAATGGCTTTTGAATCTGCCAGTGCAGTGCTTACACAGCAACTTTCAGTATGCTGGGATAAACTGTTTGTTTTCCCTTTCAGATTATTCACCAGTGCTTGATTTACCCAGCAGCCGAGGGAAGATGAATCTCTAAATAACTGTAGTGCGGCTACTATTATTTTCTTCAACCAAACACCTCTCTCCCAGAAACAGTAAAAGAGTCCTGGTTTCAGCCAGGGAAAAGAAGATTGTGAATATTTCTTCCCATAAAATGCAGCTTTAAAAGGCAGTCCAGTTCTAAACTAGAAGCTGTTGAACAATGCAGGGAAATATAACAAAATAGTCCTAACTGATGAAAATATAGGGCTAAAGGTACAGTGATCCTATATCCTTTATTATAATAGACAGATCTTTTATTTCAGAAAGCTACCCTTTAGATTTATTTATGTTTTAAAAACTCTTTGTCTTTATTTTGGTCTTTTAACTTTTACAGTATAAATGGTGTGACAGTCATGGGAAAAATGTGGAAGTGTAAATGATCTTTTAAAAATAAATTTATGGATACTGTTTATTTTGGATATTTTTATTAGAATGTGGGAAGGTTTTTCTTGGTTTTGCTCTTGAATTTTCCTTTGTAAAGCAAAGGGGTATGTGTGTGCGCATGTGTGTGTGTAAACAATTAAAAATATCCTTATGAACATCTTTTAGATTTGCCTCTTCTTCAGGTGTGTAATCTTTATTTTTTCCCAAGAAAATATGGTCATCATAGCTTTGGTCACTACAGAGACTAAATGTGAAAAATAATATTTTACACATCTGAATATTTCATCTTCTGAGGGTCCTTGGTTCTCTCTGAGCTTGGTTGTTTTCTTGCAGATGTTTCAATACCCAAACTAGGTAACATCACCAGTGTTTTGAAGTAACAATGTAATTATTAGGTTTCCAGGGATGTGATCCAACTGGTATAACTACCGGTTCTGTTGCTCTGCATCGCGCACACATGCATGAGTCACGTGAGTTGCACGAGTGCAATTTACGACCTGCTGAGCTGCCCGGACAGTTGAGCAGCACTGCATGTGGGTGCGTAGTAATTGGAAAAGGCCTTTTTTCCTGCTTTTTCAACCACAGCTGTGCTGTACAAAGCAACTGAGGTTGAAAAAGCAAGAAATAAAGGACAGGTAAGAGCCTGGGTGGGAGGGTGGACCAAAACAGCAGCAGACATAGAACCAGTTCTGTCTGCTGCTCTTCAGAACAACCGGTTCTACAGAGGTGGATAGAACCAGTAGAATCCTACTGCTGCAGGTTTCCTTCTTATATCATGACCAAAAGGCAAAGGGATTAGCTGATTTTGATTTTTTTTTCCTAGGACTGGTATAGTTTTCTAAGGAAGGGCCAATTTAAAATTATTTAACCATGAGATGCCATTTAATGACTGTTGGCTATTGGCTTTTATTTCAGTGAATGCAAAGAAGAGTAAAAGAATAAATCCCAGCCATCTTCATTATATCAACCACAAATCATTTACAAAAAGGAGCAACCTCTCATGTGTTTATACAGCAATTAAAAATAAATTGCATAATATCTGCAAAACCGGATGGGTGAATTCCCCACAGGATTTTCTGTGGATCCTTTTGCTTTTCACTAAGCTACATAATTAAGAATTAAAAAGATATTGTATTCTACACTGGATTAGCACAGCAAAGGAATGTCTTGGAACTCATATTAATTCTTGTTTATTGAAAAACTCTTTGACCCTTGTCTCAATGAAGCTATGAGCCCCTCTAATATTTCTCAGTTTATTTTTTTTTTAACGGAAGAAAAAAATTTGAGGGGAGAGGTTTCATCTCAGGGATCTCAATCTACTCGATTAATTTACAGCAGCTTTCAAGAACATAAAGAACTTTTTCAAAAATCTATTATTTTATCAGTACAATGTCAGAAATTAGAACATGTAGCATGTTTCAGGATGATGAGTTCACCAGGTGTCACTGTGTATTGTGTTTGCTGATCTCAAGAAAGAAAACACTTTTTGGTTTGATAGAAAGCAGTGTTTCATTGAAGGCAGACATCACTTGCAGTAATTGTTTTTTGTGACTTTTAATTGATGATAAAAAAATTTTTTTCAGAGATTTCTCCTGGAGTCTTCTAATCAAATGCTGATCACCATCATTTAGCATCACAGAAGGCCAAAGAAAAGTACTTTCTTTGTATTACCCATGCAATCCTTAATCAGTATAGAGTAACTAAGAGGGCTTTAGCAATTACAACTTATGTTCTTGATATATGAAATAAATAAATAGAAAGATAGCCTGACCAACATATAAACAAAACTAGTTCTGCCTAGAATGCAAGTAAATTATGATTATTTCCATAATCATTTCCTCAAGTCAAGAAGCTGAATGCAATATGTGCAATATTCATCCTTGATATTTAAGGTACTAAAGTAGAATGCTTGATGAACCCATAGGCTTTTGGACAGAACAGCCATTGTTTTCACAATGAAGTCTATCATATGGCAATTTTTGAAAGTTGGACTTTACCCTTTCAGCATTTTCACAGAATGCTTACAGAAAGATAATATTTGCATATCCCATCTTTATATATGTATATTTTATATGTGTATAGTTCATATTTTTATTCAGTAAGTTTGAACAAGAAATTGATGGGAGGAGGAAAATGTGGTAGATATGTTTGCTACCTTGAGTTATTTGTAAAAACAATAAAGGAGGAAATAAATAAATACATAAATAATTAAATAACTTTTTAATTCACAGACATAAGAATATATTCAGTTGTCTGCCTGTTCTGACCAAGGCTTACGAGACCGTAATTATGCACACACTTATTTTAAAAACAAATCTTGGTTTATTTCAACACTGGGAATTATTTTCATTCCCAGTCGGTAATGAATCTCAAACAGTCCCTCAAGATAAGCACTCACCTTTCTTTCCTGTGAAGTGCTGCCAATAATAGAAGTATCAAATGAACTAGAACAAAAACCAACCGAAGTTCAAAAAGCTTCAAAACTGAATCTGAATTGAACAAATGATTTGCTTCCTGCAAAGGTTTCATCATTTTTGCCTATCCTTTATACCTTATGGGAGGGGCAATCACTTCCCAGCTTTACTCCCAAGTCACCCTTTTGTTTCAGCTGCTCTCACCTTCTAGAAGCTTTGAGCACATGCACACTGGGAAAAGGCTCCCCTGGATCCTTTGCCTTGCTGCTGCCAGGCTCTGAAGGCTCCAGAGGCAGCCCCCTACTTTCAAATGGTCCTGGCCCCATCTCTGTATCGGATGCAAGAGCCTCATCTGAGTCCTCTCCAGACTCCCAGAATGATCCCCTTTCTTCCTCACTGTCCGATTCCACTACTGTCTGCACAGGCTGCGGTGAACCACAACACTGTCTCCCTGTAAACAAAGTTCATTAATGGGTCAAATTCTCTCCATATCCTTGTCCTACTTCTCTTACATCTATTTCAATGGAGAGGCACCATCTGTAAGCACAAGTATTTGGCAACTGTAGAGGAAAAGAGAACAGGAGGATATATTTGCACATTGGATGCAACTCATGTCATTCTTTTGCCAGATATGTGATGGTGACCTTTGAAAGAAAGAAGTAGGTTATGGTTCGTTTAGAAAATTTTGGTAGTCAGCCAGATCTTCTGTATCCTTCTGAATGTGACTTATTAAACTTATATGAGGAAATCATTTATGCATAGAGAATAAGACCCTATTCCTTTTGCTAGGAGGAAAAAACAGTTTAAGATGCAGTATAATAAAATAGTTGCATCTCTTCTTGTAATTTGTAACTATTACAAAGAGAGATCGAAAGGAGAGACAGAGAGACAGAGACAGAGACAATGACTATTAGTAATGGAGAAAGGTAACTGTGTGACTGAACAGAGCAATGTAACACATATTCTGTGGTTCAGCATTTCAGATTGCCAGTTGGCTGGTCATCCACGTTTCTTTGAGGATTGAGTAAACTATCTGTCATTGCAAGGACTATGTTAGGCTCTGAAGCTTCACACAAAACTGCATTTCTTCTAAGCTAGTGTAAGGCTTTCCATAAAGATAGAATAACAATATTAACATTAAATTCAATTGATTAACCCCTTAATCAATTTAATTGAAATTGGAAAAAGATATTAAAATAAAATTTAACTTAATGCAATTTAATTTTTATTCTTAAGAACATAGCTTCTGACACTACCTTCAATATCTTGCAGTGATACCTAATTAGAAAAAACAGGATCTTGTTCCTTAGTAGAGACCATAGTCCAGGCATGGATTTTTTTAAATCTCACTTTTCTTCTCATTTTACTTTTCTGAATGATAGCCAACTACACTACATTTACATATGAGTATGGATGTGTGGTTGAGTATTTTTTGAAATTGTATTTTTTTTTCTTTGTTACTCCTGAGCATGCTGATGCTTCACTAGATCATACAGGCTGCAGTCCTGTCTGCAGGCTGTAGTCATGTTTTTGCTATTAGTAACTATATTGATTTAATGAATGCTTGTCTATAGACCATTACATCTCTTATCATTTACTTTTCTCTTAATGACTCTCAGGTGGGTGTGTAAACTGTAAGGTATAATGTACTTGGGTGACACTGAGTGATATGAATAGCTCATGTACACAAACAACTTAATTTGGTACTATAATTTATGAGTGATGAACACATACCCATGTACACATATATCTATGAAGTGATCTGTAGAATCGTCATTAGCAAGGCAGGCTGATATTCAATCAAAACAGAATAGACTTTTGTTCTATTATTGAAGAAGAGTTGATCAGACTGAAAAAACAAAAACTTGTCTTCTGCTAAAAGAAAGAGAAAGAATACAAATTGCAGCAGGACATGTATCTTTTGGTAGGAGTGGGTGGATTCAGTTAAAGACAAAAAAATGATGTTTCAAAGAATAATTTTCCTTTTTTCCTTTTTTTGACTTGGCCCCATTCTTCATTGACATGGTTTTTGTTTATTTGTTTGAAACATAAGCTAAGCAAGTATTTATATTGTGCCTGGTGCCATGTGCTTAATAAAGCCAGTTTTTATTTTTCATGTTATTATTCAATTGTAATAATAATTATGAGGAAATGAACTGCCAGACAAACAATTGCTTTTCTGAAGATCACTTAGAAATAATTAATTGTTTAAAAAGAATATTCAAGGAAGAGGCTCATGATTTTATTTTAAAAATTCACATTACAGTCTAATTCATAGTAGGACACAGGCTGGATATAGAATGATACTTTGGGACAGAGCAATTGAGATATAATTCCTAGTCCATCCAAGTAATGTTTTGATATTACTTAATTTGATAATGAAATGTCTGTAAGAAAACAACTCAGCTCAGAGAGCATCAAGAACTAGGTAAGTAAAAATCTTCTAAGATTCTGTACAGTCCACATAGGCCTTTTCCCTAGAACACATAAATGCTTTCTCTATTAGGATGACAGCTGGTCAATGTGCCAAATTTCATATGAAGATCAAATATATATTTGCCCAAATATAGAGGCTGAACCTGTTTCATATATCTTTTTAAATTGCATATTGTACTCTCATTAATGATCAGAGTTAATACACCCATCCTTGAATCTGACAGACTTCTCTCATGATGAGGAGATTGAGACATTCTTACTAAACAGTCAATACCTACCACAGGAGTTTTGAAGGCAGTAGAAAAAAATTATAGCTTTAGCTTAAGGAAGCCATTTGAAGTTTCAGTGAATGGTTAATTTTATAGGATTTCTATATTAATTAACATGTGTATTGTTACACATGTGATCTTGTTATTGGATCATAAATAAATAATAATAACAAAAAACTCTAGACAAAAAGATTTCCAAAAGTTCTTAGCTCCTAGGAAAATCCACTTCCAGCTACTATTCTTCCAACATGCATGAAGTGATGAAGATTGAGTGGGCCCAGCATGATTATTCCCTACTTTCCATTATTATGTACACAAATTTAATACCTATATTCTTCTTTAGTTTGAATTTTCAGCATTGGCTGTACTGGCTGGGGAATTCTAGCAGTTAAGCATCCGTATCTGGAGGAAAAGTTGTTTTGGTTCATGCAAGACTGTTCAAGTTCTTAGCAGGTATGAGAACTAGCAATTTTTTTTTCTCTATAAATAGCACAGTATTTCAATGAATATTTCAAATATCACTAAATAAATTCCCCCAGTTTGTTGCTATAGCTTAAATATTATTTCAGAATTTGATGTCAGTATGTCTTGTAATTGTTACGGAGGCAAAATTTCTCAAAATATTTTTCTGAAAATAATTCTTGAGGTATTTCCAATTCATTCTTATTAAAGTCCAAGAAAAAGCACCATTTTCTCCAAATAGTTTTTACCAGCTGTTGTGGTGGGCGCCATCTCCTTTCCACTATCTAGGAATAGCTCAATCAAAATCATGCCAGGAAATGCAAAATTCTAGCTATGTTGCCATTATTTGCAATGACAAAATGTGCACTGTAAAAAACATGAAAAAACTTCCAATTTTTTCCTCAAGGTTTTTCTCTTGTGAAAGCCACTGAAGTATTGACTCCTTAATACATTTTTCCACTACTCTATAGCTTCCAATTTACCCACATCTGATTTGAAAAAGACTGAAATTGGTGGCAAGTAGGTAAATGACAACCTGACAACCTTTCCCTGCACATAAGAGTATCACTGCATTATTATGCTTTCAAATTCAATTAATTTTCCATAAAATTAAATGTGGTTTGGGAGTGAAATCCTCAGAAGAAATTTTCAGTGCTGCACAAGTGGCTTCTGTGGTCAATAGAATTTGGACTATACTGAAGGGTGCTTCTAATGAAAAATTGTTCTTGATTCTTCTGGATTGTTTGCAGAGCAATATTCCCAGCCTTTTAAAAACACTTTACTCATATTTCTTGGAATATAATCCATATGCCTTTTGTGCTAAAGTGTTTAACCCACTGATTGGGACATTAGAAAAGAAATCTTGAGAAAAATTGTGTAGAATTGGGGGAAGACTTTGGTAGGCTGCTATCATACATTATGGTTCTATCTGACTATCTCAATTTCACTCAAAGAAGAAAATGCATATAAATATCATTTTAGACAGGAGAGGGACAGCTATGCAACACAATTTAAATCATATACATTTAGTCATTATACAAATAAACCTTTTTCATTGCTGAAGTAAGCAAATCCCCACATATACGATACAAGACATAACAAGAGTAATAGGGACATAATTTTGACCAGTTCTGTTCCCAATTTATTCCATGGGATCACTGCCAGCAAGCTCCATGGCAGATGGAATCTATTTGATATATTATTTAAAGCTGCATACTTCTTACCTCCTTAAAATTATTTATGTTAATACTTCCATGTTTACTTTTCTTATCCATCCATTTCAATCTTTTTTTGTTTCTTGATCAGTTCATCTTCTCTGTTCATTCCTATCTTGTCCATATAAACAGATAAGCAGCAGGTCCTCTGGGTAGGATTCATTCTATATCAGTCTTTCTAACAATAGTAGAGAATAGTAGTGCACTAGAAACAATTTACAAGGTAGAATGTGTATACTTGGCTCTCATGTACAGGCACTCTTCATGGTGAATTATGAATGCCAAAACAGTTCATCATTCTCCTCCTGCCTTGGATAAGATTATAAAGAAACAGACATTAAGGCTGCAGTTCTTTGTAAACTTACACAAAAGAGTGGAATATAAGCTTCTACCCAGAAGTCTCCAATACAACTCAGTTCAATTCCAATTCAAGGGTTCACTGAGTGGACTATACAATCCATAGCCTAAGAGTTTCCCATGCACTGTTTTTCTGTTTCTGAAATATGAAATAATCCACAGACAGATTATAATTATAAATCACTAGCTTTTGATTCTTAGAAAGAGTTCTCATAACCCACAATATCCTCTAGAACAGGGGTCTTCAAACTTGATAGTTTTATGACTTGTGGACTTCAACTCCCAGAATTCCTCCTCCAGTCATGTTAGCTTGGGAATTCTGGGAGTTGAAGTCCACAAGTCTTAATCTTGCCAAGTTTGAAGATCCTTGCTCTAGAAGAAGAGCAGAAGAGTTCAAAAGTCTCCCAGAAAGCCATCCTACAAGCTGCCAAAACAATTTCTACTACAAAACAATGCTGGAGCTTCAGATGAAATAGATCCAAAAGATTCACCCATAATTGGTTATAATTCAGAACTGTTTGAGTGCACACCTTCCCCAGGAAAAAAAAATGTACTGAGGTCCAGATGTGGATGTAGTGAAGATCTTTTTAAGACATTTGGGGGAAAACCCCATTCTTACTAAATGGTTTGTCACTTGGAATTAGCCCACAGACTCCCCCTTGGGGCAAGAGTTTATATAGAATTGCTCTTGTATCTTATTTACATTCTAAACTCTTCATAAAGTTAATTTTTTAATGAATTGTTTGTTAATTCATTATAAATTCTTTTATGCCACATAAATTACATTAACTAACTTCCACCAGTTGAGAAATATTCAGTTACAAGAAGCCTGAAAAGGTTAGGAGAGTAGGGAAACAAATTTGAAGGAAACCAAAAATGGTTATGTCAATGTATAGGCATAACCCTGGGAAAAAGGAAATGAGAAAAAAACTCAAAATAATCCCACCATAATTCTTTTTAGTATAAGAAGTATAAGAAGGAAAACTCTACCCAGTTTTTAAAGTTCTATTGTGCCTTACAACAATAAAATAATCCAGCAATTCTTGTAGTGTCATTTCCTCACCTGCCCTATCTCAAAGAAGATTTATACAGATCAGAAAGTGTCTCTTCTGAAATTCCATGTACAGTGATGCTTAATCAGGGATTGGAGGGCATAGCAAAAAAAAATTCTAGTTTTATCTCATATAATTTACATATTTCTCAGTAATACTGCTGCATTTCAAAGTAATCAGTAGCTAAAGAAGAATAGTTATAGATAATGTGTGTGTATGTATATAAAAATTTTAGAGCTGAATGAAGTATTCAAAAAGATACTTTGCAAAATGAAGCCAAGTGACCCTGGAAATTGTCTACAAAAATATCAAACTTCATTGAACGGTCTACTCTTCAGGCACATACATATTCTGACAATGTTAACTCAGGGTTAATCGCACCAAACTTGATTGCAGGAAATACGACTTCAGCAACAGAGTGGTCAATGTCTGGAATACTCTACCTGACTCTGTGGTTTCTTCCCCAAACCCCAAAAACTTTAACCTTAGACTGTCTACTATTGACCTCACCCCTTTCCTAAGAAGTCTGTAGGGGGCGTGCATAAGCACACCAATGTGCCTACTGTCCCTGTCCTATTGTTTCTTTTATATTTTATTTTTCTTATATGTATCCATGTATTCATAACTATGTTTTACTTATACCTATTATCTTGTAATCAATTGACAAATAAAATAAAATTAAAATTAAATGTAAAGAACCCGTTATGCAAGATAGGGTTGCATCAATTCATAGTTTCAAGCCCATTTATGCATCACAATTGACCTCTTATTTGAAGATAAGAGCAGGAGAGCATCTGCAGTGGAAGAGACAAAAAAAGTAAGTCAGCTAAAGAAGGTGGTTTGCTTTTAAATTAGAAGAAGGAATTGTAGGTGAATCCTGATTTAGTAAGACGAGGGGTCCAAGCCAACCTTTAATTAAAGACCATGAGGAAAAGACAAAACCAGAAACTTTCCTAGTCAAGCCTCTTAGCTTAAAAGGACCTTGTTTTGAGTTCCGTGGGATAATATATGATGTTGGGATCTTTTTGCTTTACTAATGGAGGAAAAATAAGTAACCTGAGGAATAATTTCCCTGAAGAACAGAAAATTCTCTTGCCATTTTTGCTTGGCCATGATCTGTTCTCTCCAGGCTAATAATATAATGTAATAATATAAATATAATAAATATATTTTTCATAAATTAATTAACTTGAGGATGCCTGTGTCAGACATGGAATGTAAATGTGATGAGCTGCATTTCAGATTCCTTCTAAGGCAACACCTTGTGGCATGATTTAGTAAAAATTAAAACTTTTGAAATAATTGCCAATTAGAAAACAGTATGTGTATTACATTTGGAATACTCATTAGCAGTAGATATCTAGGTCAGAGATATTGAGGAGTTTTTAAATAGAACTTTTCTGTCAGAGAGAATTCTAGCAATATTTTAGAAGTAGAAAGGTTGAGTAGACAGCCATATTAGAGAAGTGTGGCATATTAGCTATGTAGAAAAAAGGATGCATTTTGTCATGCAAGAAACCATATCACCTTCTGCTCAGGATGATCTCCAAAATAGCAATTTACTTCTCAGAAAGTCTCACACTTCCTAATACTACACATACTTAGAAAATGTCATCATTATCCATCCATCAATTCCAGTGAAGTTATGAAACGTTATTTCTCCAGAGGCCTTGTCTTTACTTTTCTATTTGTTGGTTCTGTTGTCAGCATTTTATGACACTAATGGACGAGCACACAGATACAAATATTCTACTTGTCTCCCTGCACCCCACTGTGCTCTAAAGAAAGTTGTTTTTCTTTTTTTTTTTTGCATTCCTTCATCTGCTTGCATACAGATCATAATGTGACTGCTGCAATACAGTCAAATCAAGGTAAAAGGCTCTACTGAATTTGACTTGAAGTATGGTATGGTCTGTAATAGCTATAATTATGCAGTCTGTCAGGTCTGCCCTAGCCAGATCACCTCCTTAGGAAAGAAAGAGCCTCAACTCTATTTGGTTTGAAGTGATAGATTCTTTTACTAAAGGGTGCTAGTTGCAGTAAAGTCAGTCTAGAATCAAAGCATACAGACTTCTTTTCCCGATTCATCCCTTGCCCCTGGACTAGTCTGTTTCTAACCAGTGGGTGGATATCTAAATGTTTTGGGAACATTCAGTGTTTGGAGAAATCGATATTCCATTCCCAAGTGTCTCTGTTTTCTCAGTGTCCTTGAAGGCAGGAACTGGTTCAAAACATTCCTGGTCTACCTCAACTTCCATTCTCCCCTCCCAGTTTTCCAGTGTTCTGTTAATATATGTCTATTGCCCATTTAGTCCCATGCTCCCTCCTCCTTAGCTATTGATGGCAGGATGTTGATGAGGCTTCAGCCAAAGATGGCAGAACTGACAGGGTCTTACTCAGTCAAAGTCTGATTTTATTGCTTTCCCTAAAAGTAGCAACTGAGCTTCCATTGAGGTCTTAGAATAATGCAACAGAAGCTCAACAATTCATTTCCTGTGAACAGTAAGAGGGTAGTTATGAGAATCAAGGTGAAATAAGCTCATTATTTTTAATTAATTGTCAATATGCATCCAGCCAAGGGAATATGGGCAAGTCCATCCCTTCTGTTAGCTACACATAGTTTTACCTTAATTACAATATAGGTAATAATTTGTCTGGAAGACACTTTTTGGAATCAGGAGTCATAGGTGGAATTAAGTTGTGTAGCATTTATTAAAATCTAAGCCAGTTAAGTATAGCAACACAAACTTACTTGGGAATAAGGCTAGTGAAATCAATGGAGCTTACTTTTGAGAAGTTGGGAATATATATATATATATATATATATATATATTTTACATTCCATTTTAAAACATTTTCCATTCCAAAGCAAGCTAGATGTTTCTCCTTCTCCTTGGCCCCTTTCCTTTCTTTTCTTCAGCATGTTCTGAGTGCTCTGAATATTGACTTATATGGGACACTCAAAAGTTATGGGCTCCAACTGTGGATTGTGGGAATTTTTCTTATGGGTTTTCCAGTGCATTTTCTGCTTCTAATATCTTCTATCAACACCCTGCCATCAATAGCTAAGGAGGAGGGAGCGTGGGACCAAATGGGCAAAAGACATGTATTAACAGAACACTGGGAAACTGGGAGGGGAGAATGGAAGCCTTTACAAAGTCTTTTACAGGGCATTGGGATATCACATAATCTCCTGGAAATCTGGTATCTTTGGATAACTTTCTAAATCCTTATAGCATTTACAACATATAAGTAACATGAGACTGAAGGGAACAATGGATTTTACAACATGAGAACAAGAACTCTGATTGGCCAATCTGTATTAATGATCTGTATTTAGATCAAGTAAGAAGCCCAGCTAGCTGCTTCTTCTTTTAAATATATATTTTTAAATAAGAACCTATATGAAGTAAAGAAAGCAAAAAACAAAGAAAAAGCCTAAAATATAAACAGAAAAATTAAAAGAAATAGAAAAAATTGCTTCTGATTTTATTTACAGCAATATATATTATAGTTATAAATACAAATACAAAATTACCTCAAACTATATGGAGACCAAAAGTCCTTTTTTCAGTTAACCACTTTCTCTAACTATCAAAACCATACATTATAAATTCATTTTTCTGTTTATCATAAAAAAAATCTATAAAGGGTTTCCAGTTAGCAATAATATATATATATATATATATATATATATATATATATATATATATATATATATATATATATATATATATATATATATATATATATATATATATATATATATATATATATACTTTGTATTACAACACCCTGTTAAGCCCCAATTAAGGGAGAAAGCATACTGCTTTCTTTTCTGTCTTTCGGCTCATCACCAGAGACCATACCGACAGAAAGCTATTTGTTTCATTGCCTTTAGTTTACATGTGTGTAAGGTTTTTAAGCTGATAATTTTAATTTATATATATATATGCAGGTCTTGGCATGTTCAGGTCTTTTCCCATGTAAGTTTGAGAGTATCTTGGCAACGTTTCGATGAGATCTCACTCGCCATCTTCAGGCTGGTGCTTTCGGCTTCGTGCTCGTGCGAGCAAAACGTGATTGGAACTGCTGTCTCCCTATATATACTGGTGGGGAGTTGTCTGTGTTGTCATTTCTTGATTGGTTGATGGAATTGATGTTTGCAGATTGGCTGGCTTTTTCTTAAGAACATGTGTGGTTGAGGTATTGACTGTGTGTCTATCAGCCTCCTGTGTTGTAACAACTTGGATAATGGGTTGTGTGATGACCTTCTGAGTTCTATTGTTGTGACATCCTGGGTCTTGTGTTG
Organism: Bungarus multicinctus; assembly: GCA_023653725.1. Taxonomy (NCBI): domain Eukaryota; kingdom Metazoa; phylum Chordata; class Lepidosauria; order Squamata; family Elapidae; genus Bungarus; species Bungarus multicinctus. The sequence goes on from CM042836.1 coordinate 109,005,410, forward strand.
TAATCTCCTGGGTCGTTGGCTGTGTTGCAACATCCTGAGGTTTTGTGGTATAACATCCTGAGTTCTGTGATGTGATATCCTGAGCAGGTGGCTGTGATGTGACATTCTGGGTTTTGGTTTGGCTCCGAGTTTGAGGCCTGGCTATGTGTTCATGGCATGTGTTAGTTTTCCTGATTTGGGGGTCGGAGTGTGTGGCAGCTGGTAATGCAGCCATGGTCTGGTTTCTGGACGGTGGTTGCCTTTCATCTATGGGGTGGGTTTGGGTTTGAGTCTGGTGAGGGGAATTGGTGGTGGTGTCATGTGTTGTTTTGGGTCCAGACCATATATATTTGGTTGGTCTCCATATAGTTTGAGGTAATTTTGTATTTGTACTTATAATTGCACTTATAATATTGCTGTAAATAAAATCAGAAGCAATATATATAGTCTTTTCTCTAACAAAGGAAGGCAATTGTGGTCATTTTCATCAACCTTTTCTCCATTGTGAGTAGTGCCAAATCATTTATTATTTATTTATTTATTTATTTATTTATTTTATTAAACTTATATACCACCCTTTTTCCCTGACAGGACTCAAGGCAGTGTACAGCCAATTAAAATACCATAACAATACAAAATTAAAAAACAATTAAAATCAAATAAAGTGGCTGAAATAAAAGCATATAAAGGGGAATTAAAAAAATTAAAAACCAGATAAAACCAGATTAAAATTCTAAGCAAGCCCTAGGCCAGACCGGCTTGGCGAAATAGATGAGTTTTCACCGCCCGTCGGAAGGTCAGGAGATCAGGGATGGTCCTCATCTCCAGGGGTAATTTGTTCCAGAGGGAGGGTGCCCCCAACGAGAAGGCCCACACCCTCGGGGTCGCCAGCCGTCCAGCCGGCGGCACCCTGAGGAGATCCACTCTATGGGAGCATATTGGCCAGCGGGAGGCCGATAATGGCAGGAGGCGGTCCCGTAGATACCCTGGCCCCAAGCCATGGAGCGCTTTAAAGATGGTAACCATTGGGCATACAATGCATGCATGTCATACCTACTGTAAAAACAAAATTTCATGATTTTTTCCAGCTATGTATCCAGTAAACTGGATACAGTTTCAAGCGTATAATAATCTTTAAAATCATCTGAATTAATGTATTTGTTTCCTGTCACAACCAAATGATTGACTGATTTAACTAGTTCAGTTCAAATTTATGCAAAAACAGTTTCACCAAAAATAAGGAAAAACTGTCCTCTTAATCTGTTTTAAGCTGTCTTAAATCAACATATAGTTAAGCTTTTTGTCAAAATTTCTTGAGTCTTTAGATTCTTAAAGCCTTTTTTATTTTGTAATCCAAAAACAAAGTTAGAATCAGCAAGAAGAATCTTACCTTGTTGCAAAGAAAATCTCTCTTTATCTATAGATTAATTAAATGGGCCTTGGTGGTGCAGGCTGTTAATCATCTAGCACTTAGTGCAAGCTGCCTGCAATTAGTGCAGGCTCGAATCCCATCAGGCTCAAGGTTGACTCAGCCTTCCATCCTCTCGGGGTAAGTAAATTGAGGACCCCAGATTGTTGGGGGCAATAAGCTGACTTTGTAAAAATGCCGCTTGGGTAATAAGCAGGCATATACAATGGAATGAAGGCTATTGCCGAGCACTTAACATGGTGCTCCATAGACTGTAAGCCACCCTGAGTCTCCGGAGAAGGGAGGCATATAAATGCAAATAAAAATAAAAAAATCAAAAAATCAAAAATGTTTTAGAAATAAAGATGGCTGCACTTATTGTTCTTATATGTTGCATTATGCTTTTGAGTTTAGATGGGATCTGGCAATTCCCAGCCACTCAACTCACAAGCAAAAAAATTATGTTGCTGCAATTTTCAGAGAACAAGTGAACTTTCTCTCAACCTCTCTTTTATCCAAAGATATTTCACTGCCCAACACTCTCTGGCTGGTTTTTGCAGCTGAAATGTCATCCCTGATCCTTCAGAGACATCAGTCCACCATAATTCTCACCAGAAATCTAGCCAACTTCTTCTAATTTCTGGAATGGAGTAAATGAGCATGCATTAATTTGTGCTGACTTTAGTTAATAAAAAATAGGATCTTCCCAAATACCAACTTCAGTGTCTTCACTTTAGCATACACAGGAATAAATCTGATTTGTGAGAAATACATTTTATCCTTGGCAGATTAAAGAGTGGTGAACTGAGAAATATAATAAGGAAAAGAAGAGAAACTGCTGATTGCAAACACAACATTTCCAATTGTCAGGAGAAGACCTTCCTACCATAAGTGTAAGCATCTTTCTAAATGACATTTCCTTGCACTGTTGTAATAAAGCTTTTAAAAGAAATTCATTAATTGCATATTGCTCTTTGGAAACTGTCTCCAAGCACAAAACTTAATTAAGCCAAATACTTGGGACAGGTATATAAAAACTTTATTTAAAAAGATAGGTTGTTCAAGAAAAGATACCTTTACATACTTAACCTTTCCTTTAGTTTCTGCCTTCCAAGATATTCCTCCTGCCTGGAGGCTTTTTCCATTGAACTCGTTATCCCATCACTCTGAAATGTGTCAACTCATTGATTCATAATAAAAAAGAGATAGGATGTGCCTTTACCCTCCTCTTCAAATTTAGTTGTGATTAGACACCTCTCATTTGGAATGCTGGACCAGTCAGCCTTTAGAAATATATTTCTGGACTGATTGGCACTCTGTTATCTTATACTGTACTTTAGCATCATTTAAAAGAAGCTGACAAACTAATTTGAACACAAGATAGAAGACTGTTGGAAGTTTACTGGAAAAAGGCCAAGTTAGTTGGTGATAATTTGCAGCTCAACGAGAAGGACAAACACCTGTTAGTCTGGGACCAGTGCCAGGCTAATTATGATTAAATGTATGGTTAAAAACTATAAACCTGTTAACTGAAGATTGTTTGCAGTTTGTCAAATAGATTTAAAAGGATTGCTTGTTTGGTTTCTCTTCTCGTCTTCTTTTTTTAAGAGACTTCTTAACAGTCTAGCCAGCTGCACTGAAATAGCAGGTGTATGCATGAAACAGGAAATGTGTTTTGTTCTGTATTTAGAACAAAACAGTCTCCCTTGCAATGGTCCATCAAACCATTTCATGCTCCCTTTGTTCTGTTTGGCATGAATGCTCTGAGTTCTGTCAGTACAAAACTTGAAATGGTATAAGCGGCCCTCACCTCCTAGAAAATAAGGAATTTAGCAGCATTTGGCAGAGGCAGGAATTAGAAAGTTCAAGCAACAGAGTGGTTCATTATGTGCCACGAAGTTGTTTTAAACTCCACCTCCTAGATACATTTTATCCATGGTCTTTCAGGTCTTCCTATGATGCACTCATCACCATTAACGGAATCCATCCACCTTGCTGTTGGTCATCCTCTTCTTTTTCCTTCCATCCTTCCCAGCATTAAAGCACAAGCCATACCCCCTTTTTTGCAAGCATGGAAATGTCACACATGTGCCGCAAAAGGCAAAGTGTCACAATACAGTTTACATCATGCTGATGATTGCAGCAAGTTCCTATGGATGTTGCAGTGGTTGTTTTCTTGTTTTTCATTCCAAAATCACAGAAATAGAGTCCATCCTGAACGCTGTCCATCACCTAAATTGCAGAACATTTTTCTGGGCCTGATTTTCATTTTTTTTAAAAAAAAGAATATTGAACCTAAATCCCCAGGGAAACCATGCAACTTCTCATCATCCAAAACATCTGTTTAGCACCTTTGGTTAAGAGAGTCTCCATTCCCTGAAAATGGAACAAGTACACAGAAATTTTTAATGCTTGAAAGAAGCCTTCTGAACACTTAGCCAACAGGAGAAAGAACAAAGACCTCAATTAAACTTTTAACATTCCTTTCAGTTTATACATCTATCCTTTGAGGTTTTTCTAATGTTTTGTTTGTTTTAGGAAATGATCTGTATGTAGAACTTTTCAGACATTCAGAAGTGTTTACTGATAATAGCTGAAACGTGGAGCAATGAGTTAGCAATATAACCACTGGATTGATTGCCTTTTTCCTGGACAAAATTTTGAGCCGGAGGAAAAAAACCCACACACAGGATACATTTGCAAATGATTGTCTATTACTTATCTTTTACAAAACTCTTAATGCAAACTGATTAGATAAAATAGGAACAATATAGTTACAATGCCCTGAAGTAGTATTTCAAACAATTAAATATACATAATATTTATCATATTATTTTAAATGTATTAAAGAGGCAGGCCTAGAATTGTCTTCTGTAGATACATAGTAACCAAACGGTCCACCACTGGCCATTGACTCTTTTCATTCAGCTATATATGTCATCACTGCATATTGCTTAGGAATGTTTACCAGAATTTTCAGTGGTATCGCTATTAATCAAAATCTACTTCGCTGCATATTGTGATAAACAGATTTCATTTCCATTTGTGTATATTGCAGGTGTTAACTTGCATTATCCAAGAAGCTTAGACATCCAATTTCATATTGGTTATTTGCTTGCATAAATTTTATTTAGGAATCTGTGTTAAGTGTTTGTGAACCCACAGTGTAAGCAGAATAACAATTAAATATCTGTTAATGCAATTATAATCCAATTACCCAGTTTAATTAAATGAATTAATCAGTATTAGAAACAAGTAGACTTTTCTGTAAAATCAGGAAAATTTCTCACTCCTAAGCAAGGGTGGGATTCTATAGGTTCGCACCTATTTGCTAGAACCACCTGTTAACATTCTAAGCGGTTCGGAGAACCGGTTGTTAGAAGAAATTACTGGCCTAATCCTGTAAGGAAGGCAGGAAGGAAACATTCTGGTGTTACTTACAGAAACTGCCTCTCCGTTAACTCTTTTTACATTCTTGGCAGGACTAGACTTCCTGTCTCTGGAACTTCTCTGGAGCTTTTTTCCCCTCCTTTGCTGGTACTTTGCTTGTATGGAGTGACCATTCAAAGTTACAATGGCATTGAAAAAAGTAACTTATAACCATTTTTCACACTTATGACTATTGCAACATGCCCACAGTCAAAAGAGGCCAGGCGAGGAGATGCATGCCTTGATGTGAGTGATGTTGAGTTGGCCACGCCCAGCCAGTCACATTACCACCAAGCCACGCCCACCAACTAAGCCACACCCACAGAAACAGTTGTTAAAAAAATTGAATCCCACTCCTGCTCCTAAGCCCTTGTAGACTTTGAATCCAAGACAGAGTTGCACAATGATCTAGCTCTCAAGGTTTACATACACTGTTTGGCAAAGAATACTCACAACACATACTTGCAAAAGTTGTAGTTTTATGCAGTTGTGTGGAAATGGCTAGAATCCGATTGTCAGGCCCAAGTAAACAAGAAAGACATGTGGAGTTATTTCTGGATAGTTTCTTTATTATGCTTGCCTATAGACAGAAATCTTGCTAAACTAGGACAACTATTTGCATATCTATTAGATATATTCTGGGAATTGCTAGGGAGGGTCCATCTTCACCCTCTTCCTGCATACCAAAGTTTCCAAGCTCCATTGTCTTTTTACTCTCTGGAAAAAAAATCTTCCTCCTGCAACTCTAGACTTGTACATACCACCACAGCAATAGTTATTTGTTGATCTATGACTAAATAAAAAATATTGATTGACTGATAGTTCTTGGTACTTTCTGAGCTTGCTTGTTTTCTTGCAGGTGCAAGAAAACAAGCAAGCTCACAGAGCATCAAGGACCCCTCATTTCAACCCTGAGCTACAAATATTCTCCTTTATTGACTGATAGTTATTTTAAAAAAATCAAATGTGATTATTTTACAACGTGAATCAGGCAATCATAAATTATTGCAGATGGCTTGAACTTGTATTCATCCCTTGTTTCTTTTTGTCCATTTTTGTCCTCCTTTTTTTCTTATCAAGCATCAGAATGCAAATTCATTGTTACAATGAAGGGCCATAAATAAATAGTAAGAAACACTTAAGAAATTAATGTGCAGGGGCTCTGCTCTAGCAGGCTCTGATCTTTGGAGTTTAATATGTTGAAGCAGCATGTCTCCTTTTAATAATGCTTTCACAATTAATCCCACATTTCAGTTAGAGATCTACCTAAAAAAATGTGATTCTTTTCAATGTAAACTGAAAACATTTTTCTTGCTGTACAGTAGAAACATTTAGATGTGAGTGAAACCAACAGCCTTCACTGAAATAGCTATCAATCAGTGATTTCACCAACCACCTGCAACAAGAAATCTGGCAAAAGTTAATATAAAAACCTTGTTTCTCTACGCAGTCAGATCTTTAGGAAAAGCCACTTAGACCTTAATTCTAAAGACTGAAGGACTTGGCAAAATTGTATTCCCTGTTCATGCTTTGCTTCACTTACATGATTGAGTACAGCACAAGATAGCTACACATGCCAGGAGAATACAGGCACGATAGTTTACTTAAATTACAAGTGTTATGGCTCCACTCTATTGCAAGGATCAGTGCTTTTCTGGGAAACGCACAAGGCCTATTTCTTTTGTGTGCATAAATGTGTGTGTGTGTGTGTGTGTGTGTGTGTGTGGTGTGTGCTTTTACTGCTGATATTTTTCCCTGATACAGCTATATTGAAACTGTCGGCTCAGCCTTATCTCCTTTTAATATGATATTTCTGATAAGTTATAGTTTATAGCTATTATATGTTACAAGGCTTATGACTCTGAACTTCATAATTTTTCTCATGCATCCTTCTTACAAGTCACTTTGGATTTTGGGAACTTGTTTCTCCATTTTACTGGAGGAGACTCCATGCCTATTTAAAAGAAAAGACTTAAAGTATTGTCCTGAACAAATTAGATTCACCCAGATAAAATATATCTGCAGTAGTGCCTGCAATATCTTGCAAGAGTAACTTCCATAGCACATGATAAAAATATGAAACACTGGTGTAAAGTCGGTTAAGGTCAAACAGCCAAGACCACCATATTTGTCTTCCAATATTTTTCTTGCCAGCTGCTAATGATAATCATTGCCTTTATTGCAAATATATACCTTGTGCTGTCATCTAAGACTAAAAGAAAACAAAGGAACATTTCCTTTCCTATGGTAGCCCCTATGTTAAACAACAACAAATGTCTGTTTACTGCTCTTCATTCAGGCTGCCCTTCAGATTATATTTGAGGGTAAGTTTAGAAATAAACCTTGCTTTGACTGCTAGTTTCACATGTTTTTATAATACAGTAGAATAAAAGAGGGAAAGGGACTTTCAAACTTTCAAGATCATCTAATGATTGCTAATGGCTGTCACCCACCTTCCTAGGATGGCTAGTCTTCCCTCTGTCTATAACTCACGATGTGAGTCATGTTGTGCAGCAGATTCATTTGTTGATTACACTGCAAATAATTTAAGAGGAGGCCAAAGATACATCTGAGATTGCTTCAGAGCTCTCAGCCTTCTACCTTTCAGAATTTAGATACTATTGTCATTACTTCTGTTATGTTGATGGAAGGGAAGATACTTCTGCTATGTAGACTGGTGTCAGGTGAAACTCTTTTCTCCAGACTGTCATCTTCACATTTCAGAAGTGTCTCGGGGATTTCAAAATTTCTCCTCTCTCTTAGGATAACCCTTACAGGATCTTGGTACTTTAAAAGCAAAATTAAGTGGGTTTTTAAGTGCTTTTCTGATATTGGATTAGATTATGCAAGCTTCTTAAGTATCAATTGTATTTTACGGTGTTCCTGTGTTCAGGGACTCCACTGCTTGGAAAGGTGCATTAGTGTAAGTAGAATAATTTATTATTATTCATTATTCAATTGTAGCCAGAGGCGTCAGAAACCAAATCAAATATATGACTGCTGAATATGTGCCAATTACATAACAGCCTGTTCTTTTTCAATATGCTTATCTGAATAATGTGCCTCAGAATCTGACTTGCCACACCTTTGCCTTTTCCTGATGTGCTGCCAGACTGTTATTGTTTCCACACTGCCTGCCCTGTAATTTGCCTGCTTTTCATTTTGCTTTGGCATAACCAGTAATGTGCTCTTGGCTAGCTGAGAGTCTCTAGATAATTCAAGGAGCAGTGGGCTTTAAGGGAACTGTTTTAAATCATGTTGGGGTGGGGGGGGGTGTTTCTCCATGTTTTGAACAAAGCTTAGGCTTCCCAGACCTAAATTATTACACCTAGATATTATATGAACTGTAAGACCAACCTAGGTTTCACTTTGCTAAGCATTAAGTTCACTTTATGAGCGACTTGCTAATCTGCTTCAGTGGAGTAGCAATAGCACTAGTAGAATGCTGTAAAGTTTTTAAAAAATGGTGGGGAAGCCACCTTGAGCTCTTTGAAGCAATGTTCCAAATGGGAAGAATATTGCTGAGATAAGGACATGCTTTTCCCTCTATGTATAAATATTTGTGTTTTTGTTTGTCTAAAGATCTAAAGAATAGAATAAAAAAAAAACAAATGAGAGAGAGAGAGGAAGACAAACAGAGAGAGACTTAAAATTAACATCTTAGCTTTAAATGATGCTAAAATATGTGTCTGTTTGTGGTTTTTTTATATTTGTTTTGGTATTTTGGCATTCCTTTAAGCCAGGGTGGACAAACTCCATCATGCAGCCACATGCAGCCTCAAAACTCTTCTTAATAACTCCAAGTTATTCTCCACATTCTTCTGAAATCTGACTGTCATCCCTTCTAAAATTGTTTACTGTTTTAGAACATTTTTTTAAAAAAATACTAAAAGCTATTATTTTAATAGTTTAGGCCATAAATGGTTGCCTTTTCCTGTTGTAGGGAAATGTCATGATCTCTTCCACAGCCAGCCCAATATTACTCAGTCCAAAGTTTTGGAGGACATCAAGCTGGCTTCTCAGGTGAGGCAAAGGATTCTCCTGGATTAGGATATGTGATAGAACAGGCTGAGCTGGAAAGTAGAGTTAAACAAGTCATCAGTTTGGACTCATTGTGTTGTCACACAAGACCCAAGTCCTGCCTCTCATGAATTCTGCTGACCTTTATCAAGCATCAATTTAGCTTTGATTTTTAGTTGACTATATTCTTGTATTAAAGAGATCAATAACAAACTCTTCTGGACCTTGAACTCAATTAATGCTCCTGGTTATATACACTTGATCAGAAAGCTTTAAGAAGGCTCCATTCTGAGTCTCCATCAGGTAAATCTTCAACATCTATAGTTAAAACTATAGCTTATGTACAAAATATATATAGTTTATGCAAACAAAAAGTAGGAAAAACATCAATCTGCTCATCACGACCTCCATCTTGATTTTTTTTACCATATTTACTTTATTTACTTACTTACTTAATTATGTATAAAAAGGTTTTGTCTTATGTTTTGTAGTGGCCTTTGAAACAGTACTTTTTATTTCACCAGAACACAAACTAGCAACCAAGATAATGATTCATGCATTATATGCACATGCATAAATATGGTTTGTCTAAGTTCTTCTTCCAGAGACCAATAGAGCTGCTAAATTCTGTTACCAACTGCAGCATCTAGACTGAACACAAACACACTCATATAGAATGAATTATTGTAGTCAAGTGTGCACCTGGTAGTGTCCAGGTTCACACTAGAGTTTTATTATCATCTTCTTCCAAGAAATTATTAATTGGTGCCTCAATCAAAGGAAAAAAAAAACATCCTCCCATATTGTTTCACCCTCAGAAACCAAAGAACTTGGAAAAAGGAAGCACCCCAAAACTTCTTATCTGCTTCTCCTGGGTGATTCTGAAAGACCTATTGCCTATTTAGAATTCTGGTTCTTGACATGGAACATGATTATCCTTTCAGAATGTTCCATTAAGACTATTCTCATTTCCCATTTATTCTTTCATTCAGTAGTTCCTCAATCCTCTGATGAGATGAGTTTCTAGAAAAAGACATTCTGAATAAGGAAAATCTCTCTCTCTCTTTCTCTCTCTGGAAGGAGAACAGAGTTGGAAGAGATCTTGTATGTCTTCTAGTCCAGAGGTCACCAACCAGTGGTTCACAAGAAAATTTTGGTGATCCGCAGTGCACCAGTGTCTGCAACAGGGGTGATACTAGTGGTGGATGGACAGATGTGCGTGGGGAGGGAGGATAGTGTGGGAGAGATTATGGCATCGAAGTCCTTCCCAGGTGTTCCCTGGCCTGCGAGGGGGTGGTGATGGGGTTGGGGGGAAAGGAACCTCTGAACTGGTGCCGGGTCGTGGGAATCTGATGTCCAGAAGCCGAGGAGCCACGTGCTGAAGACCAGATGGCTGGCGAAGAGGTGGGGCAATCCTGCAGTCTCCCTAGCAAACCCGTGTCATGGCTTCTGCCTCTGTGCATTGAGGAGGTCAAGCAGCAGCAGGAAGAGCGCAGACCTCTTGACCTGCAGAAGGGGCTGCCAGCGATGCCCTCAGGTGAAGATGTTGCAAAGGGAAGGCTCGACCCCGCCCCTCAGGAGCCACAAAGCACTCGCCGCCCCTCTGGCATCTGCCAAGCATCCTCCCATCATGCTTTTTTCCTCCTCACCAGAAGCACTCACACACCCAGCAGGAAGGAGGAGGCTTGGCGGCTACCAGAGGAGCAGCAAGCATTTTGTAGCTCCTGAGGGGAGGGGTCGAGCCTCCCCCTCACAACATCTTCACTGAGGATATCACTGGTGGCCGCTTGGCAGGAGGCAGGAGGCAACATCAGTTCAAGTTCCTTTCCCCCCACCCCCACCCCCTTGTAGGCCAGGGAACACCCAGGAAGGGCTCTGATGCCACAATTTCCCATACACTACCCTTCCGCCCCACGTGCATCAGTTCATCCGCTGCCAGTATCACCCCTGTTGCCCCACCTCCACGCCAGCCATCTGGTCTTCAGCATGTGGATCATCGGCCTTGGGACATCAGATTCTCACCACCCAGCACCAGTTCAGAGGTTCCTTTTCCCCACCCACACCCCCACTCCCGGGGACAGAGAGAGAGAGAGATGGGGGGGAGGGGGGAAGGGAGGGAGGGAGAGAGAAGAGAGATGAGATCCAGTGTTTTGTTTTCTGTGGGAAATGAATCCAAATGACTCTTAAAGTTGCAGAAACCGGCAGCCAGGCTAAGTGCCTGAAGGACCCTATCCCATCAGTGGGAGTCCAAGAGCTTCAGTGTGCATCGTGCTGGATTCATATTAGTGGTCCGCAGGATTTAAAATTATGAATTTTGTGGTCCCTGAGGTCCAAAAGGTTGGAGACCCCTGTTCTAGTCCAACCCCCTGCTGAAGCAGGAAACTTTTACTATTTCAGGCAAACAGTTGTCTGAAAAGGAAGGAAGGAGAGATCAAGTATTGATTTTGATTTAAGAATATGAAGTAGAAATTTGTTCCATTTAAAAAAATAAAATAAAAAAAATAATTTGCTCCATTTTAAAAAATGCCACAATATTTTCTGTTGGATATGTTTTACCCTTTGGTGTCTTAGAAATATCTCAGATTTGAAGAAATACCATACATATTTCACCAGCAACTATAACAGCTGGACATTGTCAGAATTGTGCTAATAAAAAGACAAGGGAGTGAAGCAGTTTTTGCTTGTGCAAAATGCTTGAAGACAGTCAGAAAACCATTATTATGACCTTGTGCTGACCACATACTATGAAGTGTTACATGAGCAGGGACAGGGAAGTTGCTTAATGAAAGTTATATAGTAGTTAGATGTATCCTTGTCACACTTCATCTAAACTGATACATTGCAATGGTCCACATTGCTCAGACCTGGCAATTACTGCCCAATTGCAATCTATTCCACACTGCCACTATAATGAAAAATAATTAGGAGCTTGAAAATGAGTTTTCACATGAAATGGTTTCAGCGCTTGGACACAATTGCCTTTGGCAGATGGCTTTGGGTTTCCTTTAATATAATAAAGACAGTTAATCATCTCTAAAGAGTCTGCAGAATGAATAAACTTTTAACACTATTTTGTCCACTGAAATTCTTCCACTGATCAACTAGTAGAATGGTGTGGACTCCACAATTTTCAAAGATTTTTGAAATCCCAAACAATTCCTGGTGAAAAACTGAAATTGATACCACAGCTTCAGTTGGATTTCAGACCTAACAAGCGTTTTCTTCAGTTTTCCATTGTTTCTACACTGGCAAAAAATTCTGGAAGCTTCTGGAAATGAAACGTAACTGTGGAAAGAACAATCTTAGGATCAGTATTAAGACAAGTAAATTGACCATATCAGTGATCAGCTGAGATTGTAGAAAAAAGCAAATTAATGAAGCTGTAGAAATTATATAAGTTAAGGTTCAAGCCCTATAAATAATTGCAATTTCTCTGTCATCCTTGTAGCCATGAGTAATAACGACTTCTTTATAACAACGTTCAAACTGCAGAATATTTCATTTGAAAAAATGGAGACCAAATAGAAAAAAATGAATCTCAGTTAAAAAACTTGAACTTTTTTTTTAAGTTAATCATATATACAGTATATGCTTTTCCTTAACTTTGCAAATCATGTGCATTTTTAAAAGCAATTTTTCTTATTATAATGCAACTAGGTACAGTATTTTCACCAACACAGATAGAGATGTATAGATAGCAAATGTCTATTCAGAGGCATATAGATCAGCATATACCACTGGTCGGTATAGTTCCTTTTTTTTTTGCCTCAAACTCTTTTTAATTAGGCTACTCAATGTTGGAAGAGTATATGCCAAAAGTTGACTGAAAGGTTTCTTGCCAATTGGAATTAGGAAAAACAAAGGAACATTTTTTTAAAAAACAAATCTAATCCCCTCTGACAGTTCAGCTCACATGCATGATACCATTCCATCTAGTTAGCATGGTTGTTTCCCTATTCCTCATCCCACTTCATGGTCCCGTAGGAACAACTCTAATAAACCAAGAGTTGGTTCTTTCAATAGGCCATCATCTATCAAAACAGATTCACTGTTTAGGAGTTATGATATATGTTGCTGATGAAAAAAATGTTCAATTGACTAAAAATGCACTGTATTTTAACATGATTTTTTCCCTTCCTTAGCTTTTTCAATATTTGGAAATAAGACTGGTTGCATTAATAATGCTTCTTGTTTTAAACATTATTTTATTTTATTTTATTTTATTTTATTTTATTTTATTTTATTTTATTTTATTTTATTTTATTTTATTTTATTTTATTTTATTTTATTTTATTTTATTTTATTTTATTTTATTTTATTTTATTTTATTTTATTTTATTTCCTTTCCTTTCCTTTCCTTTCCTTTCCTTTCCTTTCCTTTCCTTTTCTCTTCTTTTTATTCCTATAGCAAATAAGTTAAATCTGCATCTGTTGTACATCTCTTGCTTCTGTCTAGGATTTGCCAAAATGTAGACATTCTGTTTTACAACTATTATCCTTTTTGACTAATGGGGTTCATATGTCTATAGTGTTTCTCCTTCACTTCAGTGAGCCTCTGGCTGTAGAGTCTTTCTTCTGTCTGTTCATCTTGATTTGATATTGCTGATTGGAGTGCTGGCTTGTAAACCACTAAAGTTATGACTGGAACTTTTTATATTTTCTGACTTTGGAATCACTCAGTGGGTTTCAAACCCACATAAATATCTATCTAATTGAGGTTTTCACTGATATATTGATTCATGCTGCTATTGTCTTCTCTGATTCATTTGTACAGCAAATAATTATACCAATCCTGACTTCTTTCCCCTCCTTGCATATAGATTGCAGAAAGTTCTATAGTGGAGAACAGATTATCCACATATAAAAAGCAATTATATTATGGCTTTTAAAATTGCAGCATGCTGAGAATCTTTTTTCAAAAAAGATAAAGAAAACATACTGTTCTCTGGGAATCTGCCACAATTCCATTTAATTTCTTAAATGTTCCTTTTGATTTTATGAAAATACATGTTTTAGGATATTTGCTTCAAGTAAAACCACTATGCTGAAGGAAAGTAGAATACTGAATATTTTTGTAAGAGAGACTTTAACTTTCAAAGTCACGTTCAGAAATGCAGAAGCCCTGGCCATGAAAGACTTGGACTGAAACAAAGGAAGATTTGGACTTAAAATAAATATAAACTTTCTCTTAACCAGGTTTTTGAACAACCAAGCATTCACTGTACAACATTCATTAAAATCAAATCAAATTTAGGCAACTATCTGTTCTGAAAATATCTACTTTGTGGAGTAAATCAATTTATGTTGGCTAAAGACTGAAGGGAATGGCTTATCAGTAAGATAAGAAAAAGGATCCAGGATTAATGGAGCTGTGGTTGTGCAGTGGTTAGAATACAGTACTGGAGGCTAACTCACTGCTCACTCCAAGAGTTTGATTTTGAGCAGTTCAAGGTTGACTCAACTTTCCATCCTTTCAAGATCAATAAAACGAGGACCCAGATTGTTGGGGGCAATATGCTGATTCTGTAAACTGCTTAGAGAAGACTGTAAAACCCTACAAAGTGGTATATATGTCTAAGTAATAATACTATTAATCAGAAAGATAAGGAAAATGATCCAGAATTAATCTGGGCAAACCATAATTTACCTCTGTGCAGACTTTTACTATTTTGGAAGCTGAGCCTGTTGCCCTATTAATAAAGTATGAATATTCTACTTTGAATTTGGTACCTCCTAGTTTCAAAATAGAAATTCCTATATAATGTGCAGGTGTTTTCCTTTTAAAAAGAATATACAAAATCATTATTTTAAGAATATATTTATGAAGGTACCTGGTAGTCCAAGAGTCTTGCCTTTTGAATTTCTTTGTATTTATTAGGGTTTACCTGCCAGGAAAGGCTACTATGATCACTATGGCTGAACACTCAGAAACAGCATCTGAAATGAGAGAAAACATACAGATAAATTCCTGTGCCTCCAGAAAATATACTGGACATACTTTTTAATTCAGGTGGCAGTTGCTATATTTTGAAACTGCTCCATATGGAAAGCATGGAATGAAAGAGTGCCCTTGGGAAAAAGGATAGAGAAGTGGATTCCAGGTTAGATTTTGTGTGAGCAAACTGCTGTGAGTTGTATAACACTGACATCATCATCATCTATGGAACATTGGAGTCGGGAAGCTCCAGCTTCCTTTATATGGAATGTTTACTGGAAACTACATGAATGCCCATGCTGCTGAGGAGGACTGGGGAAAACCAGAAAATTCCTTTTGTGTGTGTGTATTTATCAGTATTGTGCTATACACTCCATTTGGATGGCATTGTATCTTATTGGACTGGATAGAGTAAAGCAGAGTAGGAATAGGAGTAGGATTAGAGTAGGGGTAGGAGTAGGAGTAGGAGTAGGAGTAGGAGTAGGAGTAGGAATAGAATAGAATAGAATAGAATAGAATAGAATAGAATAGAATAGAATAGAATATTTGGCCTAGTGTGATTAGACACATAAGGAATTTGCCTCTGATGCAGAAGTTCTCAGAGTACATGCAAAGCAACAGAATAATAATACATAATAACAATAATATGAATAAGAGGGGGCAGTAAGAAATATAATAAGGATTAATAATAATAATGATGCAGCCATTTGCTAACTTGAAATAACAAAGATTCTATCAAATTCCTCAATGCTACTTAAAAAATGGCGGAGAAAGTCTTCTCTGGATGCAAGACTCAACATTTGTTAAACAATGTAGGACAATTTGTTATGGGATGAGCAAGGATCTGGGTTGCTATCAAATAATGTCCAGCCACTGTGATACAAGGGCTGTAGGGGGAAGTCAATTTCCATCTCCATTCTTTGAGAAGATCTGGCTTCATTAGTATTCTTGCTGTGGTCATACAGAAGTCTTACTATCCTAATACTTGTTTGTGTTTGTTCTTTAAATGTGGAGCTTTTGAAAAGGAGACTGCAGAGAAAGGTTGCATCAGCAAGCTTCAACATCCTCCCAAACATTAAGTAAACTCTGCTAGCCTTAAATCTCCTAAAGGCTCTGCATTTCCTTCCTCCCTCCTCCCTCCCTCCCTTCATTCCTTCCTTCCCATTCCAGCACAAATACAGTAGGGTACTGGGTCTCTGGTTTACACCATTCCCCTGCCCACTGCTTTCAAGAAAATCAGATTTTCAGTGAAGTTTTTTCTTCTGTAACTGAGTGACAGATATGACCTTTAAAGAAGGAAGGAAAAAATATGTTTGCTTGTCTAGTTTACCAGCAGTAATGGCTGTTTTAAAATACTGACAAATGATATGAAACATGATATTGACTGTTCTATAATAATACATCATGGTGAGGCTTTTTTTTTTTTTTACTAACAGTGCATGGAATACACAAATGCAAATGTGTATGTGCTTTTTCTGCTGGCAATTCAGCACAAGGCTGAGCAGAAAAGAGAAAGAATCAGAGAAGAAAACAATCTTCAGTGGAAGTGTTTGTTGTAATAAAACGATAAACCAGATAATAATCCTTCCTTTTGCTAAGAAGCTTTCTTTCAAAAAATTCCAGACGCTGATCAGTATCAACTGTAATTTGTCTATTGTGTTCAGCCTATCCTTTCTTCAGTATCAAAGTGAGTAGAAACTTTGCACTAAGGCCATTCGACTGTGAATGCATGAAGACAAAGAGTTTTATAGCATCTTAAAGATTAATTGAATACTGTGCAAATTCCTGTGAATGAGCATCCACTTCACCAAATGTATGCAGGCCACAAATATCTATGTAATAGCAAAGTTGTTGCTCTGCATATTGTTACAGGACTTTTAATTTGCTGTAGTTCTCAAATTGCACTTCGGATTATCATTCTGAAGATGAAAAACTAGACAGATATGCATGCATTAATATAGATAGATAGATAGATAGATAGATAGATAGATAGATAGATAGATAGATAGATAGATAGATAGATAGATAGATAGATATGTTTTCGTAGATTTTCACAGGTACAGGTATGCAGGTCTTGGCATGTTCGGGTCTTTTCCCATGTAAGATTGAGAGTGTCTTGACAATGTTTCGACAAGATCCCACTCACCATTTTCAGGTTGGTGCTTTCGACTTTGTGCCTGTGCAAGCAAAGCGTGATCGGAGCTGCCGTCTCCCTATATATACTGGTGTGGAGGTTAGCTGTGTTGTCATTTCTTGATTGGTTGATAGAGTTAGTGTTTGCAGATTGACTGGCTTTTTCATAAAAACATGTGTGGTTGAGGTACTGGCTGTGTGGTCTATCAGCCTCCTGTGTTGTAACTACCTGGGTAATGGGCTGTGTGATGACCTGAGTTCTATTGTTTTGACATCCTGGGTCTTGTGCTGTAATCTCCTGGGTTGTAATGACCTGGGTAATGGGCTATGTGATGACCTTCTGAGTTCTATTGTTGTGACATCCTGGGTCTTGTGCTGTAATCTCCTGGGTCATTGGTTGTGTTGTGACATTCTGAGGTTTTGTGGTGTAACCTCCTGAGTTCTGTGATGTGATATCCTGAGTGGGTGGCTGTGATATGATATTTTGGGTTTTGGTTTGACTCCGAGTCTGAAGCCTCTATGTGTTCATGGCGTGTGTCAGTTTGCTTGGTTTGGGGGTTGGGGTGTGTGGCAGCTGGTGAAGCAGCCATGGTCTGGTTTCTGGATGGTGGTTGCCTTTCGTCTATGGGGTGGGTTTGGGTTTGAGTCTGGTGAGGAAGATTGGTGGTGGCATCATGTGTTGTTTTGGATCCGGTGTTGATTTTTGTGGTTGGGACTCGTTTGTTGATAAGGGCTAGTTTCCAAATGTCTGGTAGGCAGGTGGTATCGTCCCATTTATTCATGTGGGGGTGTTTTTCTATTTCGATGGCATCTCTGATTATTCTCTTGTTGAAGTGTTCAGTATTGGAGATTAATTTGGTTCCCTCAAAATTAATTTCATGTCCTGTGGCTTTAAGGTGCCGGAAAAGGGAGAAAATATTTTCTTCTTTTCTGACTGCGTTCTTGTATTCTGCATGCATTTATTCTCCTGTTGATTTGTCCAATGTATGTGGCTGGGCAATTGTTGCATGGTATTTCATAAACTCCTTGGTTTTCTAGCTGGATCTTGTCTTTGGGGTTTCTTAGGATGTTGGCTATTTTTTGGTCAGTGCCAAAGGCTGTCCTGATATTGTGCCTGTGGATAATTTTGCTGATTTTATCTGCCTCTGGTGTAGGGGAGGAGGACGACACCGTTGTTCTATTCTATGTCTCAGTTTCTGGGGTGTGTCTCCTTTAGGATTAGGTTGGTAATTGTGTTTCTTTGGAATCTGTTGGAAATTAATACATCAGTGAGGGTGTGTAATTCTGTTCTCAGGTGGCCTTTGTCAGCTAGACATTTGGTTCTGGAGATGAGGGTCTTGGCTACGGAGTGATCTGTTCAGGGTGGTGATGGGATTGTGCGTTTAAGTAGCAGTTGGTGTTTGTTTTCTTCTGGTGGATGGTGTGTCCTAGGGAGCCATTGGGTTTTTTGTAAATTAGGACATCCAGGAAGGAGGTTGGTTGTTGGCTTCTGTTTCCATGGTGAATTGTATTTTGGGGTGTAGGCTCTTGAGGTGTGTGAGGAAATTGTCCAGTTTTTCTTTTCCGTGTGGCCAAATTAGGAAAGTGTCATCTACATATCTAAGCCAGAGTTTGTGTTTGTGTTTGGATTTGTCTAGAGCATTGGTTTCAAAGTGTTCCATGTATAAGTTAGCCATGATTGGTGATAGGATGAACTCATAGGTTCTCCTTCTATCTGTATCTTTGTCCATTGTGGATGAAGTATGCGTTGGTTAGGCAGTCGTTGGTCAGATCTAGGATGTGCTTGTGGGGATTGTATTTGTTTTGGATGGCTGTCAAGGCTTCTTTAATAGGTACTTGGGTGAAGAGGGATATGACATCAAAGCTCACGAGTAGGTCGCCGGGTTGTAGGTTTTGTTTCTTATTGTTTCTATGAAGTGGAAAGAGTTTTGTATGTGTGAGGTGATGGATTCTGTGTAGGGCTGGAGTTGTTTGGTGAGAAATTTGTCAAGATTCTGTATAGGTGAGCTTATGGAGCTGACTATGGGTCTGAGTGATGTTCCTTCTTTGTGTATCTTGGGGAGGCCATAGAGTTTAGGGCATCTGGATGATTTTTCTCTGGGGAGGATTCTTTGCTGGATCTCTTCACTGATGGGGGAGGCTTTTATTCTGGATTTGGTGGTACACAAAATGCACAAAGAAGGAACACCATTTAAACCCATAGTCAGCTCCATAGGCTCACAGAATCTTGCCAAATTTATTGCTATTCATAGATAACCATTGTCTATGATGCCTTTGTCTTTCATAGGTAGTCACTGCTATGAATGTGCAGTTCATAAATAATGGTGTTTCCCTGTTACTATTATCCATCTGTGTTGAGAATGTTTGAAGCCCTCATTGCTTAATGGGCCAGAATTGCTACATTACTTTTCAATCTATGGCTGTTCTGAGCTGGGTTCAAAAATGTCTTGCTATAGCTAGGAAGTCACTCTTGATTCCTTCTTCTCCTCTGCCATTTTGCCTCTTTTCCAGCCTCTTTTGAAGAAAGTCAGGGTGTAGTTCCTTCTTCAAGTTACCTTTCATGCTCTTATCTGACTAGGTACCCTAACCTGATATGTAGCATTCAGATACATTCTGCTGCTAATATCTCTCAGTGCTGCACTTATCATGGATTTAGGAAAAGCAATTGTGAGCAACCAGCTATTGCTATTTATTGGCAATGCCAAGAAATAAAGATATGGCAACATGTTCAAGTAGAATGCTATACATAGAAGAAGGTTTCTTTCTTGCCCATCATTGTAAAGTTTCCAAAAAGACATTTTTCCCATTGCACTAATGTTTTTCCTCACTACATACAGCCCTTCATACAATGTTAAACACACCAATATCTTGAGATGCTTTTTACAATTTGCATCCCGGTCAACTGTCTTGCTGTATATAGATTCCACGTGAATAGCAGTTTCAGAGTGGCCTTTTCTTTTCCTTCTCTTTCATTTTGCTCTTCTAGTTGTTATTTATTTTAATTTTATTTTATTTTTGTCCTATTTATGTTATTTTTCCCTTTTGCTCATGAATGGAAATTTCATTCTCTATGTGTCAAATTGCCATCTATGACAGACCTTGTCTTAGAAACTTTGTCATTGTCTAAAACAGTGATCAGAAAAATAATGGTAAATGGAATGTGACAAAAGAGACACAAATGTCTTCACAAAAGCTGCAAGTCTTGCTCTAACAAGCTCTTCAAATCTTGCAACATCAAACAGAAGCACATGCTAAGAAAAATGAGAGCTTCTTTATGGTTTTTATGTATTTGTGAAAGCTTGAAAGAGTCCTGAGATGTCAGAACTCTGAGCTGATAGTTGGTTCAGGAAAAAAGATAGATATAGATGCACATTACTGCAGGTTAATTTACTGTCAGCTTCTCCTGTGTGTGTTCTCTAGGTCTTATTCTCTGAATTTGCCCAATTCCGTGCTTTTTCCATATGTAAATTTGTATGCCATTGGTCCTACTCAAATAATTAATCAGATCTGATATAAAAACTTGACCTGAATTGACTTGTACATCTGAATTGAATCAGATTGATTTTCTAAATATTCACATAGAATAGACTTCTTTTTTAAAACCAGTTCAGATCTTTCCTTCTCTGAACCACGTAAATGTCATCCTTAACTTGCATTTGTTTTACAATGGTAGCAGCTTGGCTACTGTGAGATTTTGATGTGATGTGACATGATTCTTCAATATTATTTAGGTTTTGTATTTTTGCTTTTTCTGGCTTGTATAACAGAGTTTGGAAAGGAAAAGTTTTAACTGAATGTTAATGTCTTTATTTGCTTATTATTTACTTATTTATTTAATATACTACCCATCTAAATGTCAAGTAACCTGTGGGCAGCTTATAACAAATACACTTACTTTTTTTAAAAAAGATTTGATTGCTTATTGTACCCTATGACTGTTATTAAGTGTTGTACCCCATGATTCTTGATTCTTGACGACTTTATCTTTTCTTTTATGTACACTGAGAGAATTTGCACCAAGACAAATTCCTTGTGTCTCCAATCATACTTGGCCAATAAAGAATTGTATTCTATTCTATCTAAATTCTTTGAATTTGGCAAAATGGCTCTTCAGTTATTTAAATATTACAAATATTGGGGTAACCATGCAGAAAAATGTAGATAGCATTGCAAATAATACACAAAAACATATACATATAGGACCACAATTGAGCCCAAAATTTATGTTGCTAAGCAAGACTGTTGTTAAGTCAGTTTTGAAAGATTTTAAAATTTTCTTGACACAGTTGTTAAGTGAATCACTGTAATTTTCAGTTATTAATATGGTTATTAAGTGAATCTGGCTTCCTATGGACTGAACTTGTGAGGAAATTGCCAAAGGGGATCACATGAGCCTGGGACATGGGAACCACCCTAAATATGAGCCAGTTGCCAAGTATCTGAAATTTAATCATGTGACCACAGGGACACTGTAATGATTATAACTGTAAACGATCATAAGTCACTTTTTTCAGTGCTGTTGTAAATTGAAATGGTCACTAAATGAATGATTGTAAATTGAGGACTATCTATACTAGAGAAAATGTACTGCCAAGAATGTGTATAAGGAGCAAACCTACATAGCAAAAATGAATATTTTAGGGGGAATGCAGATTTGATTCTTCAACCTGAAATGGAAATCTGGACATACTAAATTTAAGATTGGAGAAAGAGGGGAAGAAAAGAAAGAAACACAACCTGGCAGTTGCATCCTCTCCTGAATACAGTTTCAAAAACACATGAACTGTTGAGTTTTGATCATGAGTTCCCTGGTTGCCTTGTAATATGACCAGAAACCAATTCAATGCAATAGCTTAAACTAAGCGACTGTCTGATGGTGACTAGTTTTTGCTTTTTTATTTTAAATCTCTTCACATCCCAATATAACTTTTTGTTGTTGTTGTTTAGCTCAGTAGCTTTGGAAGGACCATTTGGCCTGAGCCTCTCCCATAGCTCATGCTATTTCTCTGAGCTGCTTTTCCTTTGTGTGGTTTTGTGTCAAAAACGGTCTTTTGAAAATTCCTCTAGGATACAATTAAAACAACATTAAGCCTCTATATTTGCCAGCATTCCAGAAATCCCAATATTTGCTTTATCTTTGGAAGAATTTTATGGCACTCTATGTCAGGAAGTTTTGTGCACTGATTTCCATTCAGTGGATATGAATGTATGTGTTATTTGGCTATTTCAGTATTTTCCATCTTAATGCCATCTAGGCATGTTGAAATAATTTTCCCATGAACACCAGACTATTGGTCATGCTGGTTAGAAGTGAGGAAAATGCTGTGTTTGATCTATTGACCCCATGGGAGACAGGGTGGGAGACTAGCTTTTTTGGTCAGGAAAAAGTAGGCATACAATATCTATGGGCAAATACATACTAATTCCTAGAATGAACCCTAAGACCAAGAAGTATTTACTCTATTTGACATAGACCTATTTCACCTTTCTGAATTTACTTGCAACCTAAGCTGTCAGGTCCCATAGATTCCTATAGGGATTCTGTCATTCTGGTGTGAGGAGGGAGGCTTCGGGGCATCTCTATATGGGGTATATGTTATTATTCCTTGCTTTGACTTGTTGTAACTTTTGGGGCCTTGGGAGAGGGGAAAAAGGATGTGCCTCAACCAGCTGCCTTATCCCATTGCCTTGGAGACAGGCATTTATCATCTTCTTGGGCTGAGTTTCCCATAATAACTTCACACCTCAGGATTGGCTTGATGATGAATGAGACTCTGGGTGGTCTCTGCAATGGTTTAATCTAATGTTTTGATTGGGAAAACTTAGTTCCAAGATCTATCTATTGGACCGGACGGAATATGTGCCTACTTGTTAAAAAAGCTATCCACTGCCATAGCCGAATCTCTAAGCATAATCTTTGAAAAATCTTTCAGAACCAACTCCTTGCCAAAACTACCATGGTCATCCCCATCTTCAAAAAGGGAGACCCCAGCCTAGTTGAAAATTACAAACCAATCTCCTTATGCTATGTCACCTGTAAAGTCATGGAATCAATTATTAACCAATCCATTATCCTCCACTTAGACACAAACAACTTATTCTCTAATAAACAATTTGGTTTCAGAAAAAAACTATCCTTTAATCTGCAACACTTACATTGCAAAAACATATGGACTACACAACTCGATCAAGGCAAAGCAATAGACGCAATCTACATAGACTTCTGTAAAGCCTTTGAGTCAGTGGTACACGACAAACTACTCCTAAAACTTAAATCTTATGGTATCTCTAGACACCTACATAACTGGATAGAAGCATTCCTATCAAACAGACAACAAATGGTCAAAATTGGGAGTGTCCTATCAAATTATGTACCTGTCAACAGTGGTGTTCCCCGAGGCTGTGTTTTAGGGTCAACTCTCTTCATACTCTACATAAATGACCTCTGTGTTCATATTAAGAGCAACTGCGTTCTCTTCGCTGATGATGTAAAGCTATTCAACACCACAGACAATACTGCTACCCTCCAAAAAGACCTTGACTATGTATCAGAATGGTCAATCAAATGGCAACTTCAAATCTCAACAAATAAATGCTCTGTCTTACATATTGGCAAAAAAAAAAATCAGAAAATAAAATACAAGCTAAATAGTCAAGACCTTGTTGGGGATCCAAACTCTGTCAAGGAACTTGGAGTACTCATCTCTAATGATCTAAGTGCTAGAGCCCACTATAACTACATAGCCAAAAAGGCATTAAGAGTTGTTAATCTAATCCTACATAGCTTCTTCTCTGGTAATATCAAACTACTAACTAGAGCATACAAAACATTTGCTAGACCTGTACTTGAATACAGCTCATCAGCCTGGAACCCATATCATGTATCTGATATTAACGCAATTGAAAAAGTCCAGAAATATTTCACAAGAAGAGTTCTCTGCTCCTTTAGTCATTGCAGAATACCTTATGCCACCAGACTTGAAACTCTAGACCTAGAAAACCTTGAACTACACCGCCTTCGGTCCGATCTAAATATAGTATATAAAATCATACATTGCAATGTCCTACCCACAAATGAATACTTCAGCTTCAATCATAACAATACAAGAGCACACAATAGATACAAATTCAAGGTTAACTACACCAAACTTGACTGCAGAAAATACGACTTCAGCACAGTGGTGGTATTCAGCCAGTTTGCAACAGATCGGGCGAACCGGTAGCAAGAATTTGGCATGGGTCGCTGAACTGGTAGTAAGTTCTGGCTGGCCACGCCCCCCCACCGGGTTGCCTCCTGCCCAATGCTCACTCACCCCACCCGCCTGCCTGACATTCCCCGCCCGCCTGCCTGACATTCGCATAAGGCATTTCTTTCTTTTTTTCCCTCCTGACAATCAGCTGTAGATAAGATCAGCTGTGCTGGGATTCCCCTTGCTGAGGCCCAGGAAGGCCAAAAAATGGAGGGAGGAGATCAGCCCCCCCTCCATTATTTGCCTTCCAGAGCCCCAGAGGTGCCTTAGGGGAGCAAACCTCCCCCCCAGAAGTTTCTCTGAGGTTAGGAAGTTCCCAAAACGGAGCTTGAAGGAGTGTTGCATGCTCCTGCCATGCTGTGTTTTTTTTCTTCCTGAACCTCAGGGGAGCCTCAGGGGAGCAAAAATGATCCCCCAGGGGTTTCTCTGAGGCTAGGAAGCTCCCAAAACGGAGCTTGGAGGAGTGCTGCATGCTCCTGCCATGCTCTGTTTTTTTTCTTCCAGAGCCTCAAAGGAGCCTTAGTGAAGCAAAAACACCCCCCAGAAGCTCCTCTGTGGCTAAGAAGCTCCCAAAAATGGGTGGGGACTGCAAAAAAGAAAATCTACGACCACTCAGTCACATGGCCACGCCCACCAAGCCACGCCCACAGAACCGCTAGTAAAAGTTTTTGAATACCACCACTGCTTCAGCAACAGAGTGGTCAATGTTTGGAATACTTTACCTGACTTTATGGTTTCTTCCCCAAACCCCAAAAACTTTAACCTTAGACTATCTACTATTGACCTCACCCCCTTCCTGTAGGGAGCGTGCATAAGTGCACCAATCGTGCCTACCGTCCCTGTCCTATTGTTTCTTTTTATTTTTCTTAAAAATATCTATCTCATGTATTCAAAACTATGTTTATTCTTATACCTGTATCTTGTAAGCAATTGACAAATTAAATAAATACATAGTTTCTTGCATTTTCATTAAAGATTGTTGCACATTGTACAGGAACACATGGATTATTCTTTTATCTGTGCATTCAGGTGGTATACAATACACAGCACTAATAGACTATGATAGGTCCCTGAGCAGAGCACATTTTACTTCAAAAAGAAAAAGTGGGGTAGATATTTTTGTGTAATTAAATAAATAAACCAGTTATTACAAACATTGGGGCATTTCTTCCAGGTAAATGTTTGGTGAAGATTAATTGTTCTACCACATTCATTCTATATTTTTAAGAACTTAGACAAAATCCTCCTGAGGCTTCTCCCAAATATAACTTTGTATCACCAGCCAATGAGTTGGACATTCAGTACCTATAGCAAATAGAGAAAACTGTGGAAAATATTTTGATGCTTTTTAGATCAATGGCAAATTTTAGTAAAGGTGTACTTTGTTCTCTTCTTATAGCAAGTCTCTTTTATGGTGGAAGCTTAGATCTGAAATATTTATTTGGTCTTTTTAGTCTGGTTATCTGATGACAATAGGTTTGTGCTACAATGTTTAATGAAGTTTGAACACAACAAAATAAATTCCATGGACAATTTATACAGAGCAAAGGAAATCAATGTTGGTTTCCAAGAAGTTAAAGTTAAAACTTGATTAACTTCAGAGTCAGGGACAAAGGCAAAGGCCAGGTTGACACATTAAACATAAGCTGTTTGGAACCTAAAAAGGCTTTTGATCAGCACAGCATAAAAGACATTTTAAACATGGTGGGGGTTGGTGGATACCCTAGCTTTTGTCACAGCATTAGAATTCAACAGATATTTGACAAGATGTTTAGATCTCCAGATAAAACTAGGAAGCCTGATCCACATAAAAAAGAAAAATTACTGAACTAGAAGGAACTATTCTTTAATGTCCAAACTGAGACTCCCAAGCAATGAAGAAACTGATGTGGTGGGTGGGTGAAGGGTTGAAAATATTGGTGGTTAATGCCATAAATGGTCACAAAACTGCAAAACACTGATTAGGGAGATAGTATCAGATGTCTGGCAAAGATGTAAGAGAATAAACAGAGGCTGTTTAAACAACTCAAGGAATTATAGAGCATGTAAAGTCCAGCTATTCATTTCTAATAAATTATACAGACTGCCTAGCTTCTTCCAGATCTCACATCAAACTGTCTTCTGCTGTTGAAGAAAGAACTGAGAAAAATCTCTTTTGCCTGGGAAATCAAGCCACCGAACTAAACTTTTCTTAGGCCTTAAGATCAAAAGATAGCCATGCTGCCAGGATGTCAAACCACTACAGGAGGATTGTAGAATAGTGAACCATTTAAAACCATGGGTCACAAACATATAGTTGGTACTCTACCACAAGAAAGATTTATTGATTCAAGGACTGTTCCAATGTTTGTCTATCATCCCTCCTCTCCGTATACTATCTAGCTCTCCCATCCCTAATAAAAATAATAGTTAATTGACACAGGAAGAGAATAATCCCAAATGTATTGGTCATTGTTCTTCCAATGCATCTTCTAATAGCCAAGCCACTAGGTTCAGATGAATCTTTATAAAGTCATACACACACACACACATGTATGTATGTATGTGTGTATGTATGATTATAAAGTCATCTTTATCTTTACCTGAGGGTATTTTTCCCAAAAGGGAACAGAACAAGATCAAAATGCATTTAATTTAAAGTAAAAACTTTTTTATTTTAAAAAAATTGCCCCATTAAGTTGTCTTCCTTTCTCAATTTTTTTTAATATTCCATCTATAAAATAAATTCCATGTTCTACTGTAGTAGTACAGTTTTGGACACTTTCTAGGCTAATTATTTAGCCCTGAAAAATAGTAGCAACTACAACATTTCAAGGTTTGGGGTAAAAAAATCCTGTCTGCAAATAATGAACTTGTTTCTCAAAATCTGAACATCTGCTGGTGGACACTCTGACTTCAGGGCTCAAAGAACAGGAAGAAGGATGTTGATTCCCATTACCAGAGAAAACAGAGGAAAAGCCATACTCAAATTGAAAACAACATAAGCATTTAAAGCAAAGGAAAATGTAAACAAGTAGAGGCAGATCTAGGGCTTATGTGTACAATGTGCCAAAGCCACCATATCAGATGAATATTTTGTTTGGAACAAACTAGGTTGAATTTTACTAGCTGTTCTCAGGTGAATAATACCCCTATTACAAATCACTCCATCTCCGGCCAGATTTGGACCTGAATGACTGCTAGACCTATCTGCTTAACTGAGGATTTTACGTATTTAAATATCTACAGTACATTTCAGATATTTTAAGATACCATACTTAAAATATAGCCACACAAAAACATTAAGAAACAAAGTACAATTGAAGAGTAATAATTAGGTAGCAACAAGAATTATAGAAGTGCCCTTTAAACCCATAAATCAACACATCAGTATTTCTTTGATTAGATAATATGCAACATTAATCTATAATCCAGTTTGTTTCATTTTGGCTTGAAGCATTGTGTGAATATGCAAACTCTGGCTTATTCAACAATGTACATTTAAGCAAACCATAGCGTAGTACAATATGAGAATCCAATTGATATTTGTCTTTTACTCCCTAAATTTCCTTCACTTATTTTCTATGTTGCATTACTAGGATTTAACTATTTATAAATATAAAGTAAACACTACACATAAACACATAAAAGCTAACAGAAACGAATAAGGGAGAACCAAGATACAAAGATATAGAAAGGAAACAAAAACACAAAAAGCAACGTTAAGAAAAAATAAAAATAAGTTTCCTTTTTTTTTTGCAGCAAATGCCAATATGATGCTAAAATTCTCTCTCACTCTTTGATTACCACTTTATTTTATTATACATTTTCCCCTAATCATTAAAACCGCAAATCATAAGAGCATTTTTCCTATTTCAGGCAAAAGGTCTTTAAAGTCAGCCAATATTTAAATGTAGATATTGCATTTTCCTATAATGAAAGAAGCTAATTTAGCCATCTTTGCAAGTGTCCTCATCTTCACCAAGCTTTCTTCCAAACCTTTTCACTTTTGAGCATATAATAATAATAATAATAATAATAATAATAATTAGCTGTAGATGTCATATATAAAAACAACTTTTTAAGTTGCCTATTAGTCCCAAAAGAAAAACCTCTGGTTTCAGTTGTACCACAGTTACATCAGCTACTGAGTCAGATCACATACAGTACCAGCTGAATCTCCTGGTGTACTCTTGGAGAACTATAATACCGTAATCTGAGAGTTCCACCAGCATGTAACTTGTACTTTCGAAGCAATAACAGTACCACTCCAAGTATTGTTCCATAAAGCTTGGGTTAATGCAAAACAACAACAACAACCCTCTTGAGACCAGACTAATTTATCGAGTACTAGATCATCAGCTGCACAGGACCTCCACAAGAAGAAAAGATGTCACAAATAACTTCTGGCATGCTGTCACCCAAGAAAAAGAATTGGACATGACTCATTCAGGCATTCATATCCAATGACTCAGACTCATTCTGGCATATCACATTAAACCCTCAAAGAAATGGTCAACACGGACAACTCTGTTGGAAGCGGATGCTGCTGCCAAACTATAGAAGATATGCCAATGTGGGCACCAGTGACAATTGCAGAGATCAAGAAACTTGTTAGCCAGGTAAGATCCCAGGAAAACACCTACCCCCCACCCCAGAAGTCATTAAAAACAAATTGGGCTTCTGGGGCTCTCTACCCTGACCCTGCTGTTTACCAGCGTTAGCACTTATGGCTAAGTACACAAGGATTGGGGATTGAAATCATTGTCCTTATATATAAAAAAAGGAAAATGGATAATCCTACCACTTATAGACCAACAGCCCCTTTAACAAATCAGCAAACTCTATGCAAGACACCTACAGTGGAAATTCCAAGAATGGCTGGAAAGTAAAACATATTCTTCTGAGCAAACTGGATTTAGGGAAGGACAATCCATCATTGATCAGTGCTTAGTGCTCCTCTCAGGTGTGCTTGATTGCTGATATAGGAAACTACTACTAGCCTCATTTCATCACTATTGTATAATTATCCAGAGCACACTGGATAATTTTAAACTTTCATGCTGCTTTTAGATACCAATCCTGCTATAACATGCAGTGATATAAGGTTTGCACACAGCACTTAAAATCCATCAGAAGATGACCTGTGCCATAAACCAGCTTTAATAAACACCTTGTTAATCATTATAGAGCTCTCTATATTATAACAGAGTGAGTTTGCCATATTCTTCTATCTTTATCTATTGTTCTTACCCCTTCTTTTACACTCTTTAAGACTTTTTTAAAAAAATTAAGATTTTTATTTTTATACTTTTTAGTTTTATTTGGCTGTATTTTTTATACTGTTTTTCCCCCCAGGCTCTTTATGCTAGCTTTTGACTGTAATAAAGGTTTGATTTGCTAGACAATGTCTCTGGCGACAAATATCAATGATAACATTGTTTTATTAAAATATCTTTTTAAGATTAGAACTTAATGTAAATTTCAATCCTTTTGATCATATATCTTAGTCTGTAATCTTCTCATTTATCCATTTGTATATTGAAATTGAAATGTTCAGCCCATTTCGTCATACATTCTTTTTACTTGTTCTTCTTCAGTCTCATATTGCAACAAAAGTTTATACATTTTAGCAGTAGCATATTCATCATTAGACTGTGTTCTCTTTCAAAATCAGTATTTCATTGCCACATTATAAAATCTTTTTCCATTTTAAATCTTTCTTCATTATGATAACATAATGCTATATGTTATGTTCTGATAATATAAAATGCCACTGAGAAGTATATCCCTTCATTGTCAAATCTTCTCTTAATTTTATTTTACAATCCCCTTCTAATACCTCATAAATTAACAATCTGTTTGTTTATCTTTTGTCTATAGAATTTTTTTTTTTTGGGTGCTAAGGACACAAAGGTGCCATCAGCCACAACCTATATTTTCCTATATTCTATAAATGGCCATTCTAACATAATGATTTTTGAAGTTTACAGAGTATGACAAAATCTAATTTCAGATCTGGTGGCCCTAATCCTACTCTTTCCTTAGCATTTCATCTCCGATGACATCTTACCTCTGATTGCAGCTGATGGCAGGGATGATTTTCTTAGAATTTCCTTCTTCTTCATCAAAAACATTCAGCCATTATACTAGATCACTTCAACTCACTAGACTTGAGAACTGATTGTACTAAATTGTAGATAAAGCATGCTTGCTTTCAGATTGATTTTTATTATTGTGGAAATTGAACAAGGAAAAAATACATTACTAAGTACCATCCATGTTATTGTGCATTTTGTGAAATGTGATGTAGTATTTTTTTTCCTCATCCTCAGCCCTTCTTATCCTCCTGCCCTCCTATCTTGAGTTGTGAAATCTCTCCCTTTTTATGTGACTCCCTATCAGCAGTCAGATGTAGATGTGTTCTGAAAAATACTTTCAAACTGTCCAAACTTTACAGTAAAGGTCACCTTATCATTATATCCCTGTTTTGGCTTATTTAGCTATAATGAAAAACTGTTTTGACACATGAAAGATGTTCTTATTATGCAAAAAGCTATCTAGCCTAGCTTAATAATTTGAAAGACATCCAAGAAGTTTACCTCAAGAATAACAGAACCTCCCTTTTATTAACTCACTGATTGTTTTTGCAGACCTCTCGGTTTGGTACTAACATCCATCATGGTTTTTTTTTTCCTAAACAGTTCTTGTTACAAATGTGATGCACTTTATTTCTTTCTTCTTTATTTTTTATATTAGAACACCCAAGATCTTTAATTCAAAACTTACCATAAATGGATATTCACAATAAATTATGTATTAAGATAAATACATTTTAAAAATGTATCAGTAACAAGGGTAACAATATTAGTCTCTTTTAGCAAAACAGACAATGTGTTGATATATCTGATCTCTAGCCCTTTGCTGGGTCCTGTGCTCAAAGGAAAAATGAATTATATGTATTATAATGTATTTTTTGTACATTATTTTAACTTACTGTACATGCATAACCTCAAGGAGAATTAAACTGTGGAACCTATATAAAAATATAATAAAGGCATACATAACAGGCCCACATTCATTCACATGATCTTTCAAATCCTCCCACTTCCTCCATCATCCCTCCCTCCTTCTCTCTCTATCTGTCTGTCTCTGTCTTTCTGTCACTCTCTCTCTCTTTCGCACAGTTTCGGAAAAAAAAGAAAAACAGAACTGGATTCTCCCTTTCTATCTCCTAGTGAAGCAATGCTTTCATGTTTTATGCATCTTATGCTGCCCTATCAATTTGACCATCTTATTTGCTTTTTTGGTTATTTATGCAACGTTTTATTCAGGTTTCTGACATTAGTTACTTTCTTCCACCGCCTTTTGTCTCCAGTCCACATAGAAGGCTGATGCTATCTCAGTTAGAAATTGAATCGTCTGGGAGATTTTATTTCTGCTTCTAATCATCTCCTTGCAGCTCTGTGGATGGCGGCATTTGGCAAACATCAATTCTTCTTGTTTTCTCTTGTGTCTGAATGAAAGTAATTATGTTTACAACAAATTAAGCATCATATTTTTTTCATCCCTTTTGGTGTTCAGTAGAGCTTGATTCATCTCGTCTTCAGCAGGCACTTAGGCTGCTCCTCGCTTTCATTCTGAAAAGCGAGCTAAACGTTAGCTTGTGGGAAGGATATACTTCCTACTAACTGGGTATAGACCCAGTTATGAGCAATTTGTGGGATTAAGTTGGAAAGTCTTGATTATTCAGAAGACTGACTGATTTGGAATAGCTGGTAGATGTTCCAACATCCCTCAGATATCAACATAGGGGAGACTGAATTAAATTCCTGGCACATCTCATTGAAAGAGGACTTCGAGTAACAGGGAGAAGAAAAGTCTTTGCTTAGATCAACACAGAACTGTTTATATATTCCAAATATTTTAATATTTCTGTTTAAAATGTAAATCTTCATTTTTAAGTAAATTTCTAATACAATCTTTTATTTCAGTCTTAAATGATAGTATAATTAAATAATTATATTCTATCCCATCTTTCCATATCTTTTCCTTCTTCTGCTTTCTATCTTTCTCTATATCCATATCTCTTTTTATACTGTTCACCTCACACATTCAAAACTATACTCTTTAAGTGATGCTGTATATACATTTTATGTTATACATACATACAGTCCCAATACTCGGGATGTTCTTTGTACATTTTTTAATGTTGACATTATCTTAATCAAGATATTGATCATGATAAATACATATTAGTTCAAGAATCAGAGATATACCATTTATCACTCACCAATGTCTGAACAGGACTCATAGCAGAACTGTTAGGCCTTACATGCTTTTCCTCTGGTAATACTGATTTGCAAACTAAGGCATTCAAAACCTTTGCTAGACCAATACTTGACTACAGCTCTGCTGTCTGGAATCCACACTGTATATCAGACATAAATACAATTGAGCGAGTCCAGAAGTATTTTACCAGAAGAGTACTACATTCCTCTGTTCGCAACAGAATACTCTACACCACCAGACTTGAGATTCTAGGCTTAGACAACCTTGAACCACGCCGGCTAAGACTGGACTTAAGCATAGTACATAAAATCATATGTTACAACATCTTACCAGTTAATGAATATTTCAGCTTTAACCACAACAATACAAGAGCACACAACAGGTATAAACTTAATGTATACCACTCCAAACTTGATTGCAGGAAGTACGATTTCAGCAACAGAATGGTTAATATCTGGGACTCATTCCCTGATTCTGTTGTCACTTGCTCAAACGCCCACTCCTTTACCCACAAACTAACCGCTATTGACCTCACCCCATTCCTAAGAGGTCTGTAAGGGGCGTGCATAACTGCACAATTGTGCCTACCGTCTCTATCCTATTGTCCCCAATTATTAGTTTCTATTTCTTATATTTAAACTTATGTTTATTCTTATTTGTATTGTATTGTAAGCTTTTGACAAAATAAATAAATAAATAAATATCTAAATGTTGGATTGGCAACTCTAGGATGGAGGATGTTACATCCATGAGAACTTCTTGAAGTTTTCTGTTTGCAATAACAATGTTTAAATATTGCAAGTTTAAGCTGGTAGACTTCACCTCTCAGAATTTCCCCAGAGACCATACTGGCAGTTGAAGTTTGGCCAGCTTAAACTTGTTGGTTTAGACTAAGTTATTATTAAATATCTATAAATCTAACACAGTTAATCAGCTATATTTGGGGGGATCTTAAGTTTGTTCAACAATTTATTACCTAGCATTCTTCCAAATTATTTTCATTATTCAGGTATGTCAAATGTTCTTAGGGGAGTCATAGACACTCTACAAATTATTAATTTAAATGACAGAAGGGAGAAACTGGAAGAAGAAAAGAAATAAAAAACAAGAGAGTCAATCTAAAGGTTTTATTTTATTTTAATTATCTTCAATAGGAAAAAAATCTGCCTTTCTCTAATTTACATTGCTCTAAATTCATATTATTGATATATGACTGATCAATATCCAAAATAGTAATAAGGTAACAAATCTTATTTTCCTAAGTTTTACTTTTTTTATTCCATGGAATAAACCATGAAACCTATTGTCGAATTTTCTTAAATTGGGTAAATGTGTGATCATGTATCCATTTCACTGTAAAAATCTTAAAAACAGTATTTAAAATGTCCTAAATGTAATCTTGAACCTTATATCTGTAATTCTTACAACAGTTTCTAAATATTTTTTATGAGAAATTGAGACTAGATTTAGCAACTAGTTTCAAGCCATCAAATACAGAACAGGTCCTTAAGATCTGAATAAGTTTATATGTTAAGTCTTTTAGCTCCTATATTTAATTTGGGCTATGATTAGGTATAACTAAAATGACTTAGAAAAAGACACTATATTCCTTTTCTTTTTTAAAATAAAAGTATTTATAATGATGTATGACAAGAAGTATTGCCATTTTTCTTTTTTAATAAAGTGGAAGAAGTCTCTTAGTATTGGTTCTTGATTTCTACTATGATCAGTCCCATGGTCAATGCCAACTATTACTTTTAATTTCTTACAGACACTGGTTTCTCCCCTCTAAACCTTCCAAAAATGTTATTTGTGCCAGAAGAAAAATGTTTTTTTTCTGCTTCAGTGGTGTTTCCAGATGTTTTTCACATTCACACATATGGACATTGTTTTCGTTTCCCATTAAGTATGTTGCTAAAGGATGCACATCCCTCAAAGCCAAAACCAAGCACTTAGAAATGATGAAATGTTTGAAATAGCTCTCAAACTATAGATTAAAGTTATTTAAATTAGCTACATACAATAAATCTTTCAGATCATACCAAATTCAAAGCTATGTTACAAGTCTGTTACTATCTGTTTTAAATGTCAGAATATACTTTCAGGAACTGGAAGGAAGAAAAGGTAGCTCTTGCAAAGCTATCTATCAAAATATGAAGAATATATATATATATATACTTTTTCTAAAAATATATACTTGAATTTGTATCCAACTGTATCAATGTTTTTCAGACATTTGGAGGTATGATTTCAGAACTCAGGAGGGTATTGTATATGATTTATTTACCCTGTTGATTGGAGGACTTTGTCAGAAGATCTTAGTAACAGACTTATCATTATATTCTTGACAATAAGAATGCATCTTTTTGCAGAAGAATTTTGGGTAGATGTCCAGAAATATACCCAATAGAAGATTTCCAAATTCAGCAAGTCTGATTTAGTTTATTATCAAATAGATGAAGTGCTTCATATTGCTTTCTTAAAATCTAACCTCTGTAAGATTCATTCCACATTTGTTTGCATAAAAGCATAATAGATTAATAAAAATAAATAAATTTGAATTTTCAATTTACCTTACTGCTGTAATTATATCAGTAGCAGATTGGCTCCCATTCCATTATAACTGAATCTGCCTGGATTTTTTGTTCTTAACAATTTTTCACTATACTGAAGTCAGAACATTGGCTATTATGTGGTCTTGAGAAAATTTATTTTGTGGACTGTGTGTCCTATGTATGTTTCTCTACTTTTATAGAATGTATTTTCACTTGATTATCATACTATGCATATATGATTTGGGTAAGGCTGAGCAATGTTTTGCTGGCCAGAGACCATGTTTAATTGTGAAGGAAAGGGAAAAGTAACCAGAACTTGGTGAGATGGGAGGCATAGAGGATTAATAATATATAAATAAAAATACAGTGTCAACTGGATACAGGAACTGGTGCAAAAAGAGATAGGGCTGCATCACTTCCCCCCCCCCGATAGGAATTTCAGGGAGAGTTTCATTTTTTAAAAAAATTACATTTCATTCGAATCTTCTACTACATACAGTATTTGTGTACTTCTTGATTAAGACTAAAACATTTTTTTAGTAATTGTAGCTGCAGAAATGCAAGAGCCACAAACACATGTGGGTAGATCCTGGTCTTTGTGCAGCTATGTGGTTTCATGTTGCTAAGTTATGGACTATGATAATGCTCATAACAATATATCCAAATATCCTATAATTTGTATACACCCATGCACAGGTGTACACACTACGAAAGAGTCGAGCCAATCATGCTAACAAACCCTAACAAATTAATTAAAGAGAAACTATGCCTATATGCAGATGTTATACATTGCAGTTACAAAAATAATCTTTATTGTCATTTCAGAAGTTCTGAAAATTGGAACTCTATTTAGGTATTATAAGTAACTGCCTTCAAAGGAGTTTTGACCCCTGGTAACTGATTGGACAAATTATTGTAGTTTTCCTGGCAAGATTTTCTGAAGCATTTATGCCCTTGGACTGAGAGAGAGGACTGGTATGTGGGATTTATGTAATGCTTAAAGTAAGTAGGTAGATAGTATTTACATAACACTTAAGTAGCATTTACTTTGGCTGAGTAAAGTTACATGTTTTAATGTAACTTTAAACTGGAAATCTGTCCAGTCTATTCAACCTGGATAGTTCTAGATTGGTGCTGGTAACTTCAGAAAGCCTGTATATAGTACTTTCGGCTAGAGTTGGTAGTAATCTGAATTTTTTTAAATTTAGTTGGCATCTGCAAGAAATAGTAATTCAGCTGCCATAACCACTGATCATGTTTTCATTTTCTCCTTTTTACATCTTTCCTGTGTCTTTTCCATGCAATCAAGTAAAGGACACTTTTTGCCAGGGGTCCTAATTACTTCTTGTGGAAATTTGAAAATAAAATTTAAAAAATCTTTACTTGAGCAAGCCATCCCTTACTGTATGGCACACAAGTGTATGCACACACACACACACACACACACACATGTGCATATGGATATTTGTCATAAATATTTATATATAACAAATATCCATGTACAGATTGTGTAGATTTAGACACTTAATGGAAGATAATAATTATTAGGTTGCACATTATTTTGGAGTAAAAGAAAAGGTGATTTGGAGCATGGGTAGATGAGTTGATGTTTGATGACCTTCTTTAGAATAGGCAGTGAGAGAGGAGGTCAAATAATCATAGAGACATAGAGAATAAACAAGAGAGGGATCCCAAATGCCAATGAAAATAATTATGTTGCAGCCTGATGCATTTCAGCAATGTAATTCTTTCTCAAGAGTCTGATACAGGCAAGAGTATTGCTATAATAAACAAATTAAACATTGTTGATGGTGGCAGAGTGGTTAGAGTGCAGTACTATAGGCTACTTCTACTGACTGTCGACTGCCTGCAGTTTGAATTTCACCAGACTCAAGGTTGGCTTAGCCTTCCATCCTTCCAAGGTCAATAAAATGAGGACCCAAATTGTTGGGGGCAATATGCTGATTCTGTAAACTGCTTAGAGAGGGCTGCAAAGCACTGTGAAGTAGTATATAAGTCTAAGTGATATTGCTATCTGAATTAGGAATGTGCTCTAGTTCTCTTCTATACATCCATTGGGCCTTGAGATGAAAGCTGCCCAGGAAGCCAATATTCCAGTAACCTCTGTAGTCCTGTCTTTTCAGTACTAATTCAGCCTAACAGTGGTCTATAGCCACACCAACATTTCATATAAACTCTCAAGATTGTCACCAGAGATATTGGAGATATTATCCAAGATACAACTTCTCCAAGTTCTTCACTCTGTACAGCTAACTTGATTTCATTCCGGTTAACTACAATGTAGATGGTATCATCTACCTGAAGACCTAGAAGGTTATGAGCAGCTCAACCAAACTAACCCAGAGTGTCAGACATCACTCTGTTATCTATGCTCTATTTCCTATGACACCCTCCCCCAGTGAACAAATTCTGAGGTTCTGATCGCACACTGCCTTGATAAATCACCACAGCTCAAATTCCTTTCTTTGTCCTCTCCCCTCCTGGCCTATTGCAAACCATCACTCTCCAACTGAGAGACTGCCTGCCCCATTAGACAAATGTCAAACTGGGGCAAAATGTTACTGGTTTCAACAAATGTCATCTGAAAATGATGAAAGCCCCTCTTCCAAAGCCACCACTTGTCTAGACCCTTTTATCAACTTCCTAATCCAACATCAGCTCTCAAACCCCATGAAAGTAGCCTTCATCCAGTACCATCTGAGGTTCATTAAACCATTCAGCCTATCTCCGGAAAGCACACACACACACACACACACACACACACACACACACACAAGGGGAGGCAAAGGGAAGCAAAATAATGAAGTATCCAAGAAACAGTGATATTCTACCCACCAAGAAACAGAAGCAACAGCAAAAGCCTATAAATAAAGAACTGGCTATAATATAAGCTTAAAGTAAACAGTTCAACGTCCTCCTTAGCCTGTAATTCCAAAATGGGGACATATAAAGGAAATACGATTAAGCAATAAAGGGAATCATCTTCCTGTTAGAAATGCAAAGTGAAATAAAGTGCTAAACAGAGAGTAAGAGACAGCAATTAATTATGTTAACTCTCCTTCTTTATGTGCCCCAATTCACAGTGATGGAAAAACTGCAATACTTAACCCACTGTATTATATTAACTCATAATGTTCTGGGATGCTGCTTAAAATTGTCATAATTCCATCTCTCCTCTGATGGGAAACATTTCTATACAAGCCACACATAATTATGGATATAGTCGTAAAACTATGGGGATTAAATGCCAAACAATTTGCATGAGCCAGGTGTTGGCACTTGTTTCCAGATGGCAATTTTCTTGGGGAGACAAACTATTTGGCAACTGAATATATGTTTATGGTTTGATACTTGCTGGAATCCCGATGTGCTTGTTATGTACCATTCTTATACAGCTAAAGACAGAGATATTTCGGGAAAACAGCAGCTTTATGAACAGCTGATATGATTCCGGAAACCAAATATGCTCAGCTACCGAATTGTTAGGCAAATGTGCCAATCATTCATGCTGGTAAAATAGACTGAATTAAGTAGACTTTAAGCCAGTTAAAGTGGTGTCCTTGGTGCTCTCTGAGCTTAGTTGTTTCCTGCAGACTTTTCATTATTCAACTAGGTAACATTATCAGTGTTAATGATGCTACCTAATTGGTGCACTGATGATGTCACCTACTTGGGTAATGGAATATCTGCCAGCAAACAAATTCAGAGAGCATCCGCAGTCCAAGCTTGAACTACAGATATTGGAACCAGTCAAAGTAGATGATGTTAAATTTGATTGTATGTCTATCAGTTCATTAGAATCAAACCACCATTCTAGTGAAACAGATGCACTTTGCTCTCTTTAAGCTTACTAACCCAATTTTACAGGTCTGATTTATTAAGGTTTAAGACGACTCAAGCTTTATGTTTTTCATATGAAGGTAATCCTGGAGGAGTTAATCTGAATCATTTGTCCTGTGCCTTGAGTTCTATCTTGCAACAGCATCAGGTTCCCCCAAGACCATGAAATAAATCTCAGTAACAAGATATCCAGTTTGTTCTTTGGGCCTAGACTTTAAGATAAGCATAAGTAAATAATCTGTACAATTATGATTTAGAATGAACCATAGAACTATAGAGGCAAATGTCAGTATTTGAAAATGAAATGTGTCTTTTGTAAATTGATAAATTGATTTGATGTTTTTACAGTAACTTAAGCAAGTACTTATTTAGGAGCTTAAGAATTTAGCACAATATGATTTTTTAAAAAAAATTAAAATAAAACCATTTCATTGTGTGTGCTACTTGAGTCTGGCTACTCAGCAGGATCATTTTCAAAAAAAGGTGGGAAAAGGATTTAAAAGAAGGAATTAAAATGGTGGAGCTAAGGAAAAAAAATGGTAGTCAAGATGTTATTGGAAAAAGTACTCAAATTAACAGAAATTAATTTATATGGTCAATATTCTCTATTTAGGAAACATGTTGTCAGAAACATGCAATCATATACTACAGAAGAGAAAACTGTTTTAATTAATAAACGGTTTAACTAACTATATTTTCCACTAGTGAACTTAGCTATCAGTCTTTGCCTCTCTGATCTATTTTATTCCCTTATAATTCCTTCCAGTGATCTTTCTATCTCTCTTGGCTGAGTATGCCTTTCAGTCAACACTTACCAGAAGTCATTCACTTTTGAATCTCACTGTTTGAATTTAATTGTTTCTTGTTTCTCAGTCATGTAACCAGAGAGGTAACAGCCCAATATGTTGCAGAAATAAATGGATGGGTAAATTAGGGTACCACAGATTTGGAATGAGAGAGGAATTCATCCATTTCACAATTTCATGTGAAGTTATCTAACTTCTCCTTTTTAAACTACTGTACTACCAATAAACCATTCCTATTGGATGCAGCAATCAGCCTATGTTCTTTGTGGTTTGTTATAATAATAATAATAATAATAATAATAATAATAATAATAATAATAATAATAATAATAATAATAATAATAATAAATGGAAAAGGACACAAAAATGCTCAACAATGAAAATAAATTGTTTAGATGACTTATACTAGAAAAAATATCATACATATGAATTTAAGGTGCATTTTTCATTTTAAATATCTCAATGTGATGATGTGGATATGGAGAAATCATACTTAAGACAGAAAAAAATCTAAGAAACTAAAAAGAAAATAAGAATGCTCTTTTATCCATCCCTATTACAAGCAGAGAGGAAAACAACTTTAAGAGATCTATTTGAAAAGGGCAAATTTGATGTTACCTTCAAAGTTCACAATTTTATCCTATATTTTGTTGTAGCCCTTGCTCATACTAACTTGGCCACAGTTAAGAACCTAATATTTCTGTTAGCATGAGAACAGATCTGTCAGATTCCTTCTTAATTTCTTAGACAAGTTTAAGTACTTGGCAGTAGACATACTGAATCAAATATTTTTTCTGTCTAAATTTTTCCTACAATGTGAATTCTCAACTTTTCATGTTTACAATAATTAATGGCTTAAATTAAAATTCTCAGAATCCATTGTCAAAGAGTAAGCAAAACTATTTCTCTATGTCATTTTAATCTTGGTTAAGATTTAAATCATCCTTTAATTCAGCTTTGGTTACATTCAATAAAAGTTTCATGACATGAAAGTATAAATAAATAATCCATCTTATTACAGTAAATAATATGAGTTTTACATTCTGAATATGAATACACACACACACACACACACACACACACACACACAGTGACAAGAAGTTTTGTTTAGATTAGCCAAACTTTAAAAAAAAGTCTGACTAAACATAAAAACTAACCAATAAAAAAGGAAGAGAAAATGCATTAAAATATTAAAATATTAAAAAATACTAAAAAGCAACTCTAAGGGAGAAAAAGATAAATAAAAAACAAAAAGGAAACTGAAAACTACTATGACATGTGAATGAAAAATATTGAACATGCAGTAAAATAA
This sequence comes from Bungarus multicinctus, assembly GCA_023653725.1. Lineage (NCBI taxonomy): Eukaryota > Metazoa > Chordata > Lepidosauria > Squamata > Elapidae > Bungarus > Bungarus multicinctus. The sequence continues at coordinate 109,046,369 of CM042836.1, forward strand.
CTACTGCCAGACTAAAGTAGTCTATCTCCCACTAAAATAAATAAATAAAAAATAATCAGAATATTTTTTGTTGAGAATGGTGACTGCTTTTCATAAACAAATTTGAATTTTAATAACATTTCTTTATGGATAACCAACTTTCTATGGGACTTTATTATTTTGCCATAATACAGTAGAGATAAATTATCTCTGAGAGAAAATATCTATATATTCTTCATAATATAGTGAAAATATATCAACATCATTGTCATTTAGAAGTTACTAGTTTTTTTTTAAGATCCTAGCTTCTCTATCTGTCTCCATATGAAACCACAATCATAGATTTACAAAGAGCATTTTCAATTGTGTTCTGTTGACTGACCCTTCAGACATTTCATGCTCTTTGTGAATAATCCTACAAAATTGTTTTAAATGTAATTTCAATTTACCATAATAGCTTAGGAGGTGTCACTAAAGTGATCATTGTAGCTCATGACTTTAGGCATACCTACACAGGTGGTAACAGAAGTAACTTCTCTGGCATTATTTTCCATCGTCAGGATCATCTTCATCACCATGAGAGTAATGGGGAAAAAATATGCAAAGCTCTCCGATTTCGACTCCAAGGTATACCCTTGAACATAAGCTACAAGGTAAGCATATAGGAAATAGAAATTCTAGATAAATCAAATAATCATTGATCCTACATGTTAGATTTTCCCCTTACTTCCGCTTATTCTAACCATGTCTTTTGATTATGTACACATGATAACCTTTTATATATAAGCACAATATGCAAAATTAAATATGCAAAATTAAAGCCAGACATACATTGTGTACCTCGTTTATTTCAAGTAATGTAGAACACATGTCTAGTGCCTTGTCACTATCTTATCTTACCATTAGGGGGTTCAGCCTGATCAAGCCAAGTCAGAATGCCCTTCACTCTGCTTAGCGTCTAGCTCTTTTTGACATGAACATCAAAGTCTAGAGAGATGGGTGGGACATAAACAATAAAACCTCCAAAGCTTCAGTCGACATTTGCTTGTTTTGCTTGCTAATGAAACTTAACACCCACACTCACAGGTGCAAACCCCCCCCACACACACACACACATACAGAACAGACACACAACGGACAGCTTGAAAGAGCTGGAAAGTTTAGAAGCTTTAAAAGAGAACAGGAATTTCTGATTATGACCTTTGAATCATTTCTACAGAAAATGGAAGATTTTCTCCCTTTCCTACTTTTTATTATAAATTGATTTTACAGTTAACTTCCTTGGGTGTATCAAGTAAATTATTGACTGCATTATGAACCCACTCATTATTCTTGATTCTTCTCACATTAAATGAGCTTGAGTGTACTTTGATTGTAATTCCTTAATTGAAAATATTGTAATAATTTATACTAATGCCAATTGCATAAACTACCCCTTTCTTTTTACCTGTCACAGATTCACCAAGTGAGACTTAGCTGATATTTGCCAACTATTACCGTTACTCTAAGCATTTCTTCATGTGCTCAATGTTCAGAAGTGTTATTCTATTTTCAAGTAACTTTCTCTTTCATGAAATTTTGGAACTTCCTTTCAAAAACTCTTTAAATTTTTTGTTGCTGTTAAAAAACAAAAGTAGGCATCCTTTATACAATTGTAAAATAAAGACAAAACCACGTGTTTCTGTTTTAATACAGTGCTGAAATCTGTTTCTTAGTTTGACAAAACAAATCTTCTCTTTAGATAGCAATTTCATTTCCCCCTCATTCTCATGATGCATTCATATGTCTCTAGCATTAATAATTTAATCAATTAAAATTAATAAATAAATTGAAGGCCATTGAAAACAAGGCTGATGGTAGATAAGATGGCTGGATGCCATCACTGAGGACATAAGCAGGAACTCAGAAGCAGTGACCAATATACAGTTTTGGCAAGATAATGTCCATTGTGTCCTGAAGAGTGGAAGTGGCTGGATGATTGAGCATCAGTAACAAAATGAATTTTAATGGTATTTCTGACTGGCACCTCATCTTTTTGCATGGTTACATTCCTGGCTTTCTTTACTTTATGATCAGAGGATGACAAAAAAATCCTACATGATTTTTTTCCCCCCTTAGTTATTGGACTGAAGTTCAAGAAACCAGAAAACATGAACACCAATAAAGAGAAGACTAAATGTTTAATGACAGAAGACTTTCATGTACTTTTAATCATGCTTCCAATTTATGTGTTATCTAAAACATATATAATAAAAATAAATACAAATAGACTCACCTGTGTCCCTTGGCCACCTCATAAAATAAGAATTATATACCTGAGAATTGCTTTTCCATTCAATTAAATCACTATGATTTTTAGAATGCATATAATATACTGTGCTTTATTAAGCTGATTTGCATCAGTTTTACATACTGAAAGAAAGAGCTGGTCAGTTATGAATTATAAATATTATGAGCTTGTATATGTTAAAATTCCATTTAGGAATCGGAGAAAGTCTAATATTCCCTCTTTCTTAGAATGTGATCCATTTGTATTAACAATTCTTTTGTTGGCAAATCTGTTGCTCATTGCTATTTTACCCAATGTTCTCAATGACAAATGCTGGTTTCAAGTGCAATTTTAACTTCTATTAACAGGACACAAAGTGCAATTAAGCATAGATACATTTTAAATAATTTTATTGGCATAGGGGTAGAGCTTTAAAAAAACAAATCATTTCACATTCTAGAGTTTTGGTACAAGCTCCTTAAAGACTTTGCACTATCACAAAGCTATTAAAATAAAACAATCTTTTTGGAAGTACATCCATGACTTCAAAACTTCCACAGGTACAAGTATCATGCTTCAGAAACAGAAACTTTCTACTGACTGTTTTTCTTCCAAGCTTGATTACTTTCTTTCAGTATCCATTTTTATCTTGTCAATTTTCACATATTTTAATTTGTTTTAACAGAGGCCAACAAAATCTACCAACTGCAAAAAAGAAGGCATATAGAAAAAATAGATTTCTGGACTTGCTCTATCTTATAAGCTCTCCATCTGTATGCACCAATTCGTTTTCACTCTTAATTTATCACACTATTTATACTGAGATCTCTCTTGACCTCTGCTGCTGGCTGGATTATGCATAAGACCATTTACAGATGCTCTAGTGAAGAGAAGCATCCCAGAAAAGCCAGATTTAAAGCCTACTTGATATTATTCCACATTTTCCTTCTAATGTGTAACCTCTGTCCTTATATCCCATCTGCCTCTGCTTGGATCATCAGTTTTCTGCATGATAATTATTTTGAATTTATATTCAAAAATATATATACACACACATATACACACACATATATACACACACATATATACACACATATACATACCATGCATTCACACACACACACACACACACACGCACACACACACACACTCAAAACATTCTATAAAGGAGACTTAAAACCGCTTTTCCTTTTCTCAGGTTTCATAGATTTATACCATATTGTTTGGCTTCACTATCTTTGGAAAGGCACAAGATCATGTTCTGGATATAAGCCTATATGAGTGGATTTCGAAGGATCCCCTTTCAATATCTGGTAGACTATAGAAATTTGATAGTCTATAGAAAGGGCTCAAAAATGCTGCTTTGACTCCAGATATGATGCATCACAAAGAGTAACTGTGACACTACTACTTGTTCATGTTAACAAAACAGCCCATTGGTACAGATTTTCAGAATGGCTCGACGACTTTAAAAAGGCAGAATTGCAAACAGGACAAGAATGGAACAGGGAGGGTGTACTATCATATCAAATCCTATATTCGCACAAGTCCCTGGACTTCTATTCCTTATGGCATCTCTGTCAAACTACCATCCTGCTTGCTCTAATCAGATTTCTGTGCTCTGCCAAAGATAATAGCATAGGGCTATGCAACAGACTGAAGATGTACTTAACATGAAGCAAATATCATGAGGGGACTGCCTGCTGTGCTAAATCATAGTAATTGCTATGCCTAACTTTGAAGATTTCTCCCTGCCCCTCTAAGCATTCCCTTCTTATACATTCCATATGCTACATTCAGCAGAGCAAAGTTTCTCAACCCGATCAACTGTAAGATCCATGGACTTCAACTCCCAGAATTCCCTATTTCAGCATCTTAGATTTGCTAAGATTGATAAATACCGAGCTAGAGATTTGGAATGGAGGGGTGGGGTTAGGGAGGATAGAATGGGAGGGACAATGTTACTTTGGTCGTGAGGATTGGCTCAGTGCTTCTTCTATTAGCTTCTTCACTTTATTATGGAAGAGGAAAAGGCAAAAGAAATTCCTACTCAATAAAGAATTGCTATCTCTACATTTGTATATAAGCCTAGATATAAGATAATAAGTACGAAGGAGCCTGGGTGGGCCTAGGATAGCTAGGATGCCTGGTCCATGCAGATAGCTGCCCATCATGGGAGCAGAATGTGATTGGAAAGGAATAGAATTTTTCAAGGTCCCTCAAGAACTGATTTTGCCATCAGGCTTGCAGATTAACAGATTAACAGAGTTGGAAGGGATCTTATAGGTCATCTAGTCCAATCCCCCCACCCAAGCAGGAGACCCTACACCATTTCTGACAGCTGGCAGTCCAATATCTTCTTGAAAACTTCCAGTGTTGAAGCTCCTTCAAGTTCTGAAAGCAAGTTGTTCCATTGGTTCATTGTTCTCACTGTCAGAAAATTTCTCCTTATTTCCAGGTTGAATTTCTCCTTGTTCAGTTTCCATACATTATTCCTTGTCTAAAGCCTTCAGGAGCTTTAGAAAATAGCTTGACCCCTTCCTCTCTGTGGAAGCCCCTCAAATATTGGAACATTGCTATCATGTGTTCCTGGTCCTTCTCTTCACTAGATTAGCCATGCCCGGTTCCTGCAATTGTTCATTGTATGTTTTAGCCTCTAGTCTTCTAATCATCTTGGTTGCTCTCCTCTGCATTCTTTCTTGAATCTCAATATCTTTTTTTTCCTGGAGATGGACAATCTTAAGAGGTAATTCATATTGTACCTCAATAACTCCATTATTATTAACATCCCTCCATCTATTATTTCCTTTTCATGTTTAGTTCTCCTTTTATAGTTTTTTTAATGTTCTTAATAATTAATATATAATTATTTTAGGTAAATATTGTTTTATATTTACTGTTTTTTATAAAGATTGTTGTAGGTTACCCAGAGTAACTTTCTATGAGATGGGTGGCTAAATAAATAAATAGATAAATAAGGTTCTGCATACAAATGTTTGTTTTCGGGATGGCATTTTTTCAAGTAGTCCATGTGAATGCACTGCACAGAATCTTGTAAAATAAATTAAAATCCTTCATGTCAAATCATTGTGTGAGAGAATGTAGAGACTTTTGATACTCGTCCTTCAATCACTTGTCTGCCAAATATAATTCACTTATAGAAATCTTGAAAAAGGGGGAACCAAGCATTCTTGAGATCTTTTGTGTATTCTAACTTAGAACAAGATATAGATGAATCTCTTTTTTCTTTTGTTCCCCTCACACATCATGTTTGAGGGCTTATCCATGATGTTACATGTATAAGGCCTTACTCCTTAGGAAGTATTTTCTTCTTGTCCTTAAATCACAAGAAAAGTATGTCAACAAAAATGAGATGCTAACCACATCTGAATTTCACTACATCTCAGATACAGTGATTTTTATTGCAGAGCAATGATTGGTAGATCTCTGACATTCTTTCCCCAGCTACTCAGCCTCACTTAATGGAGGGAAAACTAACCACCAGCTTCGCTGCTGAACATGTGGTAGGACATGGTAGGAGCATTTTCCTGCTTCACTCAGTCCTCCTTCTTATGTACCATTAGTCAGGCAGAGTGGATATTTTTGAGGTATGATTGTTACAGGTCTAAGGATCTCATTGGAGGTTGCTATTCCCATTATCACATTTCCCCACTCCAATCCCCCAAACAAACTATCTTTAGCCAAATCTATTAGTCACTTATTTTTTTCATAGTTTTATTCATTTATTTATAGTCATGGGAAACTGATATTCCTATGGAGAAATCCAGGGCATTGGGAATTCTTTGCTTCAATAATCAAGAAGACCTGCTAGACCAAGAGACATCAGGAGAGTTCTTTCTCTCACACATATGCATATTTACACAGAGCTGTTGCACAGTGGGAAAGGCTACATTTTAGGGAATGAAGGCTTTCATGAAATAATCGTTCTCCTCTATTTAATTTTGCATTGTCTCCAAGTGGATTACCCTCCATTCTATTATAGTTAATCATTTAATTTTCCTTTCCATTGTTACCACACTGAAAGCCCATTTCTTCCACAGCCTGCTTTTTCTCTTGTCCTCTATGTTTTACTATGATAGTAAATAACAAGTAAATAACAACAATAAATGTCAAGTGCCTATAAAAAAAGAATATTTGTAGCTCAGTGTTGAACCATATGATCCTTGGTACTTTCTGAGTTTGGTTGTTTTCTTGAAGATGTTTCATTGCTAAACTACTAACTCTCATTACTATTACTAACTCTCTGAGTAAGCTCAGAGAGAACTGAGGACCCCACAAATGTCAAGTGTTCAACCAGATTGCTATTCCCATTATCATATCTCCCTAATCCAACCCCCAAATGAATCTATCTTCAGCCAAATCTATCAGTCACTTATTTATTCATAATTTTATTCATTTATTCATAGCCTTGGAAATATTCCTATGGCCCAAGGTCACCCAGCCTTTCATGTAGAAGGGCGGAGTACAATTCATGTTCTCATTTTTTTTTAATGTGATGCCTTAACTTCAACATCAGATTTTTGCATATGTTAATAATACTAAAAAAAATGAATGGGGAAATTTGGTCTAAAGCAACTAATTGCCCATTTTATGTGAAGATTAACTCCTATTGTGAGGGACAGATCCTTCCTATTCTATCTATCTATCTATCTATCTATCTATCTATCTATCTATCTATCTATCTATCTATCTAAATATAAGCAGACAAAAGAAAATATTTGGGTTGGCTATCTGGAATCCTCTATAAAATAACAATGGGTTAGGAAGAAGTACGACCACAGGAGACTTAACAATCAATAATTGCTGGATGGGTCTCTACCTTGTATATGTCATTCCCAAACTAATCACCAATCAAAGTGTCCTAGATTGTCCCAAACCCTTATTTTCTGACACGAATAGTAGGAAAGCCTACTTTCATACTTCTACAATAGGCTAGAGATGAGACAGAAATGACTTCATTAAGGTTCTCGTACAGTAAATAGAAATGCATTTTCATTTTCAGTCAATGGAAAGTGGAATATGAGGAAGAGTTTAAAAAACTAATAAACATACAGATTTATTTTTTTAAAAGATTGCTTTATTTTTTGCAAATGGAATTGCGTTCACCGTTGAATATTTAACATCTAAGGAATTTAAATTTTGCTAAGTAGCTTTGGATCTGAAGCATCAGGAACAAAAGAAAATTATGAAAATATAATATCTCTGCTATTAACAGCCAAAAACTCAGAACAGATGGTGTTATCTGAGAATGAAAATTCCCACTGTTTCACTGCAGGCCAATAGAAAACCCCAAGAATATTTATATTCAAAATAATTTAAAAAAATAACTATCTAATGTAGTTTTGTCAAAGCTCCAGTATTTTAAAGATTTATTATATTTGAAATATTTAGCTTTGCTTTAAACTAATATGCCAGCTTAGATTTTTCTGTAAATTCAAGAACAATATTTGAAATATAGTTTAAATTAGATGGGGATAAATCATTTTATTTTAGTTCATGTTTAGAAAAATATTTTTAAAGTAAACTTATTTAATATATTATTTTATATTAGTTTAATATACTATGAACAGCAAAGAGGAAATAAATATGAAAAAAACACCATACATGAAGAAATATATATAGAAAACTGTATATTTAGAAAACTGTACAAAAAGAAAAAAACAAAAACCTTTATAAATCTTTATGACAAGCTTAAATTCCAATTTTACAAAATAAGACAGAACAAATATGAAGTTATAAAATGAGAAACTAATCAAGATCAGATGTGTTAATTGTTATTCACATATCTGTCCTCTCTTATATCTGCTCTAATTTCCCTCTATTTTAATGAATGCACACAGTTGTAATGTTTTTCTCATATTACATTTTAAAGAATTTATGTAAAACTGATTTTCCCCAAGAAGGGAACTTCAGAATATCTAAAAAGTACAACAACTGATAAATTACATTTCGATCTGCATGTTTATCCAGAGGATATAGATTATTCACATAAAATCCTTAAAAATAAAAAAACGTAAATGTACAGTATGTATTAATATTTCTTGATACATGTTTAGGTCTTAGAATAAAATTACAATAGCTCTTTAATAGACATAAAATCAGCTTGTATGTAGATCACTGCAATATCTACATAGTTCTGCCCTTGAAAACCACATGGAAGCTTCAACTGGTTCATATTGTGGTAGCATAGATAGCATGGATAGTAATGCATGTTCCTTGGTATTTAAATACTATATTATTGCACTGGTTACAGTCAGTTTCTGCATACAATTCAAGCTGCTGATTGTCTTTAAAGCTCTGTACAGTATATAAGACCTGGATTGCAGGATGTCTATCTCCTATTACATTTTCCTATTTGGTAAGATGTGACAGAGTTGTCACATTTCTTCTATTCTCATATATTAAGCAATGTCATCTCATGGCATTTGAAAATGTGCCTTCTTGTTTGGATAGACTCAAACAAAATGATAATATAATCAGAAATCATGTAATTTAGGAATATATCAATCAACTTTGATTTTTTGATGGTAGAAAAAGGCACATGACAAGGAAGCCAAGAATTTAGCCAGAACTTGAATATGTGATAGGATTTGCAGGGTTACAGGCAATCTTTGTATGTAGTTCATTCATGAGTTAATTTCAGTATTCATATGCTAGAGTAAAATTACCCTAAAAGGCAAAAAAATCAAGCATAAAATATATATTCATAATAAGATATTATCAATGTAAAATATAAATGCCCCTCAAATTCTCCCTTTATCCCATAATTTATACCACTGTTTAATCAGAATTTTTTAAAAGCCGTGAGTATCAAGATCAATAATGTCCATCAGTGAAAAACAATTTAAAACAAATGGACTTTTAAAGTCTGCTACTGATAGTTTGTCTATGACTCTCTTAATAGAATTACAAGCATACATAAGTTACTTTTTGGGGTATATTTGTTGCAGTTTCATGAGATTTGGATAAAACTAATGAATGTTCATTTATCTCTCCCTCTGTTGATTGCAATCAAACTCTTGAAAAGCACATTAGCTGGCCAAATTAAATTTTGGTGATATTCCATCTTGGCCAGAATTTCAGAAACTACATTATTCTGAAGAAAAAATTAGCTTGGACATATTTGAGTTTATATATTTAGATTGATATCACCATCCTTCACATGTAAAAGACATATCACTAACACACAAATGCTCATTTATTTAGGAGAAAAAAATAATGAAATTTAATGTAGTACCCTGATGTAATAGATCAATAAAAGTATAAGTAAAGATTTTGGAAGATATAAAAACTTTCAAACATTTTGGCCACCTAATGAGAAGGAAGGACTCACTGGAGAAGAGCCTAATGCTGGGAATGGTTGAGGGCAAAAGAAGAAGGGGACAGCACAGAATAAAGTGGCTGGATGGAGTCACTGAAGCAGTTGGCATGAGCTTAAATAGACTAGCATGAGCTTAAATGATAGAGAACAGGAAGGCCCGGAGAAACGTTGTCCATGAGGTTGCGATGGATCAGACACAACTTTTCAACTAACAACAACAAATAATTTTACCAGGAGCTGGGATGTTTATCATAATGAACACCACAAGAGTTTCCCTTGGAAAGAATGTTCTTAAGTTGGTATGTCAGTTTTGAAGAAGCTTGCTTTCTACTTAGTATTTGAAAGGAAAGCAGGGAAGGAACTCAAAAATGGAGGCAGATTCTAGAAGAACTTTCTGTGGAATAAGAAGTTACTCCTAGATGTCAGAAAGAGAGAGAAATCTAATGAATGGGTTCAACTCTGGTCCCCTCAAATAGGCCTAGAAAAAACTGAAGGTTCCTTGATGCTTTCTGAGCTTCCTTGTTTTCTTGCAGAAGTTTCATTTCCCAAACTAAGTAACACTATTAGCACTGATGATGCTACCTAGTTTGGGTAATGAAATGTCTACAAGAAAACAAGCAAGCTCAGAGAGCACCAAGGATATCTCATGTCAGTCCTGAGCTATCAATATTCTCCTTTATTACTAAAGTACACTCAAAAGGGAAGAGGCAAAGGATATAGAAAATAAAAATAGAATCATTTTTTTTTTGGGGGGGGGGGGGAATTAACATTCTGAAAGGTATGGGGCAAGAAGCACACTATGGAAAAGAGATTACGGGATTGAAAAAAATTTGAATAAATAAAGCACAATTTTGCTAGTATGAGAATCCCAGAAGAAAAATGTCAAGTAGCAGTAAAGAATCCCACTGAAGCATTCAAGCTACAGGTAGTCTACAGGTAAGTATATATGCATAATGTTGTTTTTGATGCACCCTTTTTTGATGTTCTGGCTGCTTTGTGTTTTGTGGTTTTAACTGTTTTCTTGGATTTTTCTTGAGTTTTGTGTTTTTTATTTTAACTTTGCTCTAAATAAAATAAAATTAAAAGCTTCAGGTAGTCCTTGATTTACAACCATAATTGGGGCTGGAATTTCAGCAGATAAGTGATATCTGTCATTAAATGAGTCATCAAGTGACTGGATCTGATTTTGCAACAATTTGTACTGTTGTCATTAAGAAAATCATGTGGTTGTTAAGTGAATTATGTGGGCAGTAGGCAAATTTGGCTTCCCCAACTGACTTTGCTTATCAGAGGCCTGCTGGGAATGTTGCAATTCACAATCACATGACCCCAGATGCTGCAAGAGTCATGATTGTGAGCCAGTTGCCAAGGATGGTAAACAATTCAAACAATTAAGTGAAGCTATAAACAATTAAGTAAAGCTATAACTGATATGTGTACTTCTTTCTTATGTCAAGTGTTCATAGAAGAATGAGGCGGTGCAGGAGTTAGAATGCAGTACTGCAGGCTAACTCAATGCTTGCTCCAGGAGTTTGATTCTGACCAGCTCAAGGTTGACTCAGCCTTCCATCTTTCCGAGATCAGTAAAACAAGGACCCAGATTGTTGGGGGCAATATGCTGGCTCTGTAAACCACTTAGAGAAGGTTGTAAAGCATGTGAAGTGGTATATAATTCTAAGTGCTAATGATATTGATGTTGATGTTTCTTACTGTAAGCACTATTTGCAGTCAGGCAAGAAGGGGGATCCTTGGAATTTTCAGCTTTTTGAGATACAATATCATACCCTGTGATGGTCTGCCAAATGTTTGTCAAATTTCAGATAGCAAGGAAAAAAATGTTACTGTTGTGGCAGATGGGAAGACAAAACATCCAATATACGATGAAAGGGAAGAAAATATCCATATATTTCAACAATAAAATGCAATAGATCCTGATAGGTTTCAGACATCTGAAAGAATGTTTCAAAATGTGTGGGACCTAATCAGCTGTTTCTTGTAGTTTGGGAGGCTCCCTCTTTCCTGTTTTCTTCCTACTAAAAAAAAAAAAGAGTGAAGCAAGTGCTATTTCCAGATTATAATGGCTGTCAAGGATTCAAGAAATATCGCTGAACTAGATTGACAGCTTCCCTTGAGCTTAGTTTCTTAATGATGTTGCTACATGCAATAAGATTTGTGTGCAGCCTAACATAACAAGAGTATATCTTTTTAGCCACAATACAAGATGAATGGAAAAGTGTGTGAATGGAAAAGAACTACAATCTTCAGTTACATTGTAAAATGGATAGAATAAACTCTATATGTCTTATTGATATAGTTACCGAGTCTCAGACTGAAGTCAGGTGGTACCTAAATTGAATAGATTGATTTAATTTAATAATCTGGATGCATTGTTCCAGAACCATCCAGGAATAGAATTTGATTTTCTTTCAGATTTTGTGTTTGTGTTTCTTTCTATTTTTCTCAGTCTACTATGCATGTGTGAACTTTAAGAGAGAGAAAGTATTCAAAGTTTGCTATACTGACCATCTGTTTAATATCAGGTTGTGATGTTTTGCAGGGAATCCATTGATCTGTTTCCTGCATACACAGAGACAGTATCTAATATACAGCAGAAAACAATTCAGGGAAAACAGGTTGATCAAACAGTCTCTGTAAATAAAAAGGCTGCGATCTAGCAGGAAGAAAGATTAGTGACACTGCATTTTTTAAAATGAAAAATGAAGATAAATTAAAGCAAAAGGAATTGTTTTGAGATTTTGCCAGAAAAGAACTTCATTAATTGTATCGGAAACCTGAAAAATGAATTTAGAATCAAATTCAAAGAATATACCTGAAAAGCTAAAAAAATGTTATATAAGTAGTCCTCAAAATATAACCATCCATTCGGTGACCATTCAAATTAGGATGGTGGTGAACAAAGGCATTTATAATCAGTACTCAAAAGCTCTATTATAGCACCCCTGAAGGCATCTGAACAAACTTCAGTTGCCTGGCAAGTAACTCACACTTAGGACCAATTGCAAAACACTGGAGTTATATGACTACAATTTGTGACTTTTTGTTCTGACCCAAACCCTTTCCCAATAAAACCAACAACAATAACCAAAGAGAACAGAAACCTTTTAATGAGTCTTATGAATCCCCATTTAAAAGGCTGCTACAAACTAATTAACTTTGATAAGCACAAACCTCACCAAAAATAACAGATAAGAAATATTTCACAACACAAGAGTCATCAAATACCAACTTAAGATACTGTAATGTCCACGAGGCTGAATTTCAAAATGTCTTTGCTTCCTGCAAAGAATGTTTGCTTCACAGCTGGCTTTTATCTTCTTGAAGGAGGAGCCATTACCTTGCAGCCTTATTCCTGAGTTGCCCATGCTGTTGCAGCTGCTGTTTCCTGCGAGCAATCCTGCATGCACGCGCACTTGGCCCAGGCTCCTCAGGAACCTCCTCATCTCTGCTGCCAGCCCCTACAATCTCTGAAGGCAGCAGTCCTCTCCCTAATGGTCCTGGCCCCTCATCTGAGTCCTCACTCTCCTCAGCCATCTGCACCTGCTGCCAGCTAACCACAACACCTTCCATGTCAGCTTCCCCCAGGCAAACTCATGAGGAAGCCTAGCAAACTCACCAGGATGGTTGTAAGTTGTGGGATAATTAAATTATGGGAAATGTGCAGTGATACATTGAATATCATCAAGCACATCACTAATTCAGAAATTAAAGATGATCCAAATATATCTATATGATATATGATAATAGAAAGTACTGTAGCTGGCTGTTTTTGTGGCACTGGGACATTTTTAAGCCAACATTAGCTGCAAATTTACTCCCCGTGATCACTTGACATTTGTGACAGCATTAATTCTAATTTAATGAAAGAATATAAGATATGAACTGAAAGAAATCTGGATTATAAGGCTATGCTTCTTCAATTTCTTATGGCTCTTAACATGGAACAAAAATTCCATGTAAGATTCATCAGAAATTTGTTAAATTCTATTTAACAAAAAAGAAAAACAGAAAATCAGAATTAGCGTTAAGGTTAGTGTTTGACAGTAGTTCCATTCATTTCTATTATCGTGAGCCTGTAGTACAATATTGTCAAAATAGTTTATAAATCAGTCTATAACAAAAAGAGTTAAACAGAATATAGTTTTCTAGCAGCAAATATTCTTTGTCTCTTTTGGTGGGGATGAAAGTAAAACTTTATTTGTATACAGGAACTCAATTAAATCTAAAACCAAGGCCTTCCAGAAATGAGAAGCTGGATAATGCATCAGTAAGGACTTCTTAAATGTTGGCTTACAGAAGAATTTTGTTTCCAAATATTAATATCCTGTATCAGAAGAGCAAACACTGCTAATGTTTACATAATCACAGACTTCAAAACACATTTAATGTTTAATGTTTATTTTAATTATTTGTTTCATTCATTTTTTTTCAACCAGAATCTCACCCCTAACATTCATAACTATAACTATTTGGCTTTGCTTCTGTCCAAGAATGTTGAAGCAAATGGCAGTCTATAAATCACCTCAGCTGATCTTGTAAAACTAAGAAAGTAATATCTGATTAGTCCTTGGGTAGGAGATACGAAAGACCAATAACAAACTATTTCCATAACATTGTCATGAAATCACATGGATGGATCCATCTAGTCACCAGGTCTTGATCTCAATTTAAAGGATATTTTACTTTTTCTGCATAGGATAGCAGACATTATTCTTCTGTAGGATAGAACCAGGGACTTTCTGGTTCTCTTTCTTCCACAAACTATTGTTTTGCATGAAGAAAATGCCCCCCCCCTCCCCGTTAACAGATATTTCAGAAAGGTCTAAGCCCATACAAAACAATAGGAAATATGCAATGCAGACCATTTATTCTGCTAATGGTCCCAAATGCCTATGTCATTTTTAGAAATGGTTAAGATTGTTAATTTGCCACAACCAAACTGTGTAATTTAAGCTGTATAAGCTGAGATGGAGAGCAGACTGTCACTCATTAACCTATAGTAATTTGTAAACGTTCTTCATTGTTAAAGCCATTACTTAGTTTTCTGGAGAGCAACTCATACCAACAGTATGGCTATGTAAGATAGTAATGATCCATTATGATGGAATAGTGGCCTTTTATGAGCACTAATTAGCAGACAACAATTACAGACAGATTAATTAGTAGATAATAAATGGAGGTCTCATTAAACACTTTCTTTTTAAGCCTATCAATCAGAGAAAACCTGATTTCCATTGAATCCATACAACTCATGCTTAAACTTCCATCCATGTCGTGAAGCAACAAAAGTTTTCCATTTACAAAATTAACATATAACAAACCATGCCCAAAAGCATTCAATGATTTGAACTTAATTTGAATCAGGATTTACCGAAAGAAAAAGATGCTTATCTACACATCTAAGAGATTCAATCTGTCTGAGCAGAAAGGGCTGAAAATATATTATCTGGATGCAATTACACGAAATACTGAAATTATTGCACTTATCTTCTATCATTCCTTCCTCATTTTCCCTTTCTATTCATTATATAATATATATACATAAATATAATCTTCTGGGGCTAAGAATATTAAGTAAACAAGAATATGCTCAGTGATGGTTGAAATAGATTGTTATGCCAGGACCGAAAACACTTTTCTGTTTTCATTTTAACAAATGAAATAAAGAAACTCACAGAAGGCTAAATCTTTCTGTTTGCCTTTTAAAAGTATGCATCTTTACCAATAATGATGTAAATTATTTGGAAAGGTTCTTGGTATTCTCTCAGTTTAGTTTTCTTCTTGCAGATATTTCATTTCCAGACTAAGCAACATCATCAGCACTCTGAGTTAGAGGTCTCCAATCTTTTGGGCACCAGGGACCAATTCTGTGGAGAGAGATTTTTCCGTGGACAAGAGGGGGTGTTGTTTCATGTGCTGCGTGCATTCCACAGTTGGGGCTTCACTGGTTTGCGTGGCCTGGTGCTAGTCCACAGATCAGGGGCTAGAGACCCCTGCTCTGGAAGAGAAAAGTGAGGTTTGTTGGCTATTTATTTTAACTTGTCCTACCAGCCTGCAGTCAGCCAGAATTATAGGAAGCATATATAAACAATGTACAAAGGAACTCCATGCAACTTCATTAACACATGTTCGTCCCTTCCACTAATCATAGCACAACTGGCACAATCTATTAAAAAAAGGTTAGATGTTCTATACATCAAAAACATTTCAAAAATCACCAACCTATTACTACAAACTCCTTTGGCATCATTGTAGCCAACAAACAGCAAATCCCACTCAGAACATTCTAAGTGAGCTTTCCTAAAGTGAACCAGGCAAAAATATCACTGTGGTATTTTGCCCTGCATATGCAAAGAATTATTGCTCTCTCTCTCTCTCTCTCTCTGTGTGTGTCTGTCTGTCTGTCTGTCTGTTTCCCTCTCTCCCTCCATCTATCTTAATGTAGGTAACTAGGTAACTAAAATAAAATCCCTTTGGTATAAATCAAGAAATAATGTATTAAGTACTTTACCCTTTAATTTTGCTGATAACATACTTCTACATAATCCCCATGATAATGTTCAGAGTTATTAGGAATCTAATTATCTATTAAGGGTGTTTTTGTGTATGTGCATATGTTTTCAGGAAATTGTCAATAAGATATAAAACTCAAACAATTAGTACAAATTATAACTTACTCAAAAGACACTGTGTTCATGAAGCGACTCAAAAACTGAACAGATTAGATTTAAAAACAACTATTACATGATTTTTAGAGAAATATAACATTTGAATTCAATATAATTGATCAGAAACTTTCTTGTCCAGCCTAAAATGGGCACAAAGATCTTAGAGGAAGAGTATGTATGCTTTATAATTTCAACCTTGAGACCTAGCAGATGCAATTATTGGTCTCTGCAAATAGCTGAAGCAAAGAAAACAAAAGTATAAACACAGATCCCTGTACAACTGCCATATTACTTCAAGTCCAATTCCTTCAATTTACTTTGTTCTAAATCAAATACAGAAGATACATGAATCTAATCATCTGTCACCTATTATGGATCATTTCCTATATAAATACTTATTCCATAACTGCACCTGGATATTCATAATCAGTGAACAATGTTTTATATATGTAAGTAAATTTGAGTCTTAAACTGACTTCAACAAATGTAACAGGTAACCTTTTGGAGTTTAAGGGCCTAATTACCTCAGAAGACTGCATTTGCAGAACAAATATTAGTGGTATATCTGAATCCAGGTATAATGGGATCACAATGAAAAGCTTTTAATAAACATTGTCTATCACAGGGATACCATATCTGGATCATACATTCTGGATAACCATTCTATAACCATTAATACCCAGGTTGGACTGATACTCTGCTATATATTGGGCTGCCATTAGAGACTACTCAGAAAGTTGGAGCAGAATGCAAAAGCCCATGACCAGCATCTATAATATATTACATTTACAAGCCTTGCTCTATAAAGCCCACCAAGGTACCTGCAGAACCACCTTCTTCAATTAAAAGTGACTTATCCCAAAAAGGATGTCCCAGGAAACATTGCTGATGATCCTTCATTTCTATGGAATGAGGGCACTAAAGCAATGAGGCAGAGGTTCATTGTCATGATTCTTGTAATGCAAAACAGATTTCTCTTGGAGATAAGACTTGCATAAGACTAATAATTATTGTTTTCTAAAAGTTAGATAAGTTGGAAACTTTACCAAGTCAGAATAAAACACTAATAAATGACACTTTTTTTTTCAGTTGCTCTTGTAAGCTTGATTATAAATCAATGCAGGTCATTATAATAGATATAATTTTTGCTATTTATTTATTGTTATGTTTATCACACTAGATGCTTTATCATGTAATTTTTATGAATTTTGTATTGTATACTATGAAGAATAGTTTTGATTATAGCAGTGTAGAAATTTAACAAGTAAATAGACCTGTTTTTTGCAACTGAGTTGTGAAAACCCTGGTTTAGCATGCAATCATATTGATATGGGCTTCTCAAACCCTTGACAAGTAGATAATAGCATGGAAAATATGATTAGCTCAGATGATAACACATTCTTCCATCGGGAGGAATATAGCTAGGCATCACCCTCTCCATCAAATTATTGTTACAAGAAAATTAAGAAATCCTCACCTAGAAACTTTGAGATGAATTGGTTGCTAAAGTGAAAGTATCTAACTGTTGAGATTCTGTAATCTATCCACTTTCCCTTTAAGTAAAAATAATTAAATAAATGGACTTACAATGCAGTAAGGCAAACCAAGCACTGGAACAGCTAGCTCCACTCCTACCATATAAAGAGAACTGGTAGTGGAAATTTTGAGTAGTTTGGAGAACCGGCAAATACCACCTCTGACTGGACCCACCCCCATCTATTCTCTGCCTCCTGAGTCCCAGCTGATTGATTGGGTCTTCCTTTGTTGCCCTGCACAGGAGAACGAAGCTGGAAAGCAGGTTAGTGGGATGGGGAGGGAATGGGATTTTGCAGTAACCTACTGTACCTCCAGAAGTGGAGAGGGAAAGAAGATTTTGCAGTATCCTTTCCACGCCATGCCACCAAGCCACAGCCACCAAGCCACGCCCACAGAACAGTAGTAAAAAATTTGAATCCCATCATTGATACAAAGCATATCCATCCCCACCCTATGTTACCATTGCCAAACATGGACACTTACAGTAAAACATAAATGAAAATTAATCACCACAGAAATAAGAAAAATTGCTGACCAGAAGAGATAAAATCAGAAAGGAGACCGTAAGAGAAAGAATTGGCATAAAAAACTAATCTTAAATTACATACAAAAACAACAAATACAATGGTTGCTCACCTGGAGAGGATGTCCTGGGATTCCATGTCATACAAGGCATATGCAAAAAAGAGGAGAAGGTCAAAGAAAATGAGGCAGACCCAGAAGAAGATAGAGATAGTATGTCCAATCAAGGACATACTAAAACAACATCAATTAACAATATTTGAGGCTATCTGAAGAGCAAGAATGAGAACTTGTTATGTCCCTTGATACAAAATGGGAGGAGGAGGAGAAAGAGGAGGAGGAAGAGGAGGAGAAGGAGAAGAGAAGAATTAAATAAAACTTTGTGACAATAATGCCCATTGCTACCATTTATTCTATTTTATTTATGTACAACCTAGCACATGTACCCACAGAAACATCCAAACCCAGCCATAGTCATGAGAAAGTAGAGCAAAACAGCTCCAACATGCCTTCTTTCTCTTCTGTTTTCATGCCACACTCCAAATATTTTCAAGTGATCCAGCAATCCTGTTTCTCTAGTCATTTACTTATATTCCTTTTTCTCTTACGTCACCTTCTTCCCCCATTGAATATTTTTATCCATTCACACACCTTATTTCCATTCAACTTTTCTTACATGCTTGATTGGGATGAACGGACTTTTCTTCTCTCAATGAAGAAAGCTAAGGAAATGAGGAAGTTGCCAATGGGAAAGTACAGGAATATAATGGCCAGGGATAATGGGAATTTCAATTCAGCAACATCTTGAAAGCATATGTTTCCCATGCACATATCCTGCAAAACATCTGCTACTGCTCCATTGTCACAATCTCTAAACTTAATAAATTTGAAGCAACATTTTAATCACTAACTGGCAATTGTTCTTCCATTTAAGTTCAAATATCATTCTATTTTTGTGTGGAAAACAAAAGCAGTAGACAATTGACACTATTGAATGCTGGGCAGCAGTTATTAGAGATATTTGCTCTTCATTTTTAAACAATGGATTAAAAGATTTAGACTTAATTAGGGGGGAAATGGAAATATTATTCCTTGATAGAACTATATTTCTCTGTAAAGTATTTGTTCACATATAATGCTTTCAATTTAAGACTATAAATGGCATTTAACACCTCTCTCTATTTCTCTCTGTCTCTCATCCTCTGTGTCATAATATAACTGAGAAATTTGAAGGAATATTAGCATAAAGGTTGCAAATGACCTTTGCAATGTAGAATCAAGATTTCAGGCCTGTGACAAAACTTGCAAATCTGCTGCTTATTTAAGTTTCATAACCTATTTTTTTTCCTAGAGTGTGTTCACACATACATTTTTATCCTGACAATTACAATTCAAGACAGGTGATGACTTAGCTTTGATAAAATGTCACAGTCTATGTTGTTGTATTACCTCTCATTACTTATAAACTTTTTAATTTCATTTATTTCTGAGTCATCCCATTACAGGTCAGTGACTGGGCATTAGGACGTCTTATTTCTTTTGTGAAAATTGAAGTCTACACTTGGTTTTCTTTAAGTTGTATTGAAATATTTTTAAAAATTCATGCTTTTTTTACCTGTTCCAACTCAGGTTGAATCCTCTTCTTGAACCATGTGTAAGAAGTTTCAGAGAAGTTACATTTTCAGCACTTTGTCTTCCTTGGACTACTTAACAGGTTGCCTAATGTAAGAGATGAAGCTGATGAGATGTGTATCATTTCTGGGACCAACAGAATCACTAAACTATATAAACATGGGCAGATATCCCTTTCCCTAAAACAGGGGTGTCAAATTCACATCGTCATCATGATGTTGTCACATGACATATTATAACTTTTCCCCCCTTTGCTAAACCCGGGCATGGGCATGGCCAGCGAATTTGACAGCCCTGCCATAGAAACTAGAGAGAATTGCCCAAATTGACAATTGAATCAATTGTCCATTGATTAAAAAAACATGTTGTTGGAAATAGTGAAGCACCAACCTGTGGCTCTGCCAGCAAAAATGGAGTTCGGGGGGGCCATGCGCAGTCTCTGGGCTCCATTTTAGCTGGCAGACAGCTGCAGGAGACCATGCCAGCCAAAAATGGAGCCCGAAGAGGAGCATGGCCCCACCGAGCTCCATTTTTGCTGGCAGAATCCTGCAGGAAGCCATCCCAACTGAAAATGGAGCCTATAGGGTCCACCTGGGCTACTACAGTTCACCCAGACACTAGTGACATCTAGCTGGCCATGCCTACCTTGGCCACACACACCCAGAGGACAAACACAAACCTGATGTGGCCCTTAATGAAATCGAATTTGACATCCCTGCTTTAATAGTAGAAAATGACATTTTAGGATACAATGCTTTATATTTTAATAGAAAAATATCAATCCCATAGACATGGCATTCTGACATAGAGAATGCATAATAGCCTTCATATGAATATTTTGAAATTTTAAAAGCTGTTTCAGATTATCAACTGCCATATTAAGGGTTAAACCACCTAATCTACAGTATCAACCTGGATTTTATGGAGCATCTGAACATCTGGATGTTTTGTATAAATGCATGGAAAAATTCAATTATCTTTTGTTCATCAGTGACACATGGAGCATATTACAATGAAACTTTTAAAATATTGTTTTACTTTTTGCAAATTGAAAAGCAAGATCTTATCTCATGGAAGAGCAGCTGCTGATAAGTCTGTGTAGTAGGTATTTTTTCAGCTTCAATTGCCTTCTTCATTTTTGCTCAGTCATGACAATGAGACAAACTCCCTAAACACAACCCTTTTAAGATATGATGGTATTAGAAATTATTGTGTCACCTATACATTTTGAAATTAACGACAGAGATATTTCTCAGCTGCCTAAATGTCTGGTTAACTTTTTCAAAAGCCAGATTAAATGTTTCATCATCAAATATGCTATAGTATATTTTCAAATGTTTTAATAGGGGGAGACTGAAATTTAGGGAGGGAAAAACCCTCTGCTTTTCCAATAGGATGGATTTCTTTTTGAATTGAATTGCAAATTAACCTCTTTGACCTGATTGGTGGCTTGTTCAGTGGCTTCCATGTTATTTGTCATTTCATATCAACAAACAGGTAAAACGGCTTTCAAGAAAACGATTACCCAGAAGTAGAATTCTTATGGAACTTAGTGGCAACTAAAATACAGAGAGAAGGAACCTTAAGCTATGCATCAGTTGCAAGGAAATAAGGATTTTTTGTTGCTGTTGTTCCTATAGGTTTTATCAAGATTGGAAGATGTGGAGAGACCTGGCCCATAGAATTGCCAAATGTTGGACATAACTGAATGGATATCATCATCACCATCATCATCATCAATTTATCAAACCTTTCCCAACCCTTGTGGAAGTTAGGTAGTTGAGAAATCGAGACAGGCAACTACATTGCCATTAGAGTTATCCCCCCCCCCCTCTTTAAAATGGTCTATTGAACTCTTCAATTTATTATTTGGATGATTAATAGAATTATCATCTTTCCAATTTCTTATAATTCAGAAAGCTACATCGAGCACCCCTTGGATTTCACATCCAACTTACTTTCTGAAGAGGGAACAAGTATATTTTATAATAAACTGATGTTCTTTCACTAAACTCTCAAGTTGATTGCAACCTAACCTAAGGAGAGTTATAGCATTACTGCACTTCAGAATTATATTTAAAAGGAAAATGTAGGACACATAAGAGATACAAATAAAAATATAATTCCTTTATTTTGTTTAATATAAAAATAGCCTGACATATCTTGTCTTTTCCATTGTGCATCCTATGGGCACTTGACAACCTTACACACTGTATACATGATAAGGATATCTTTAAAAAAAGAATGTGGGAGGAATTTGCTCTGGTTTGATTCTAGTCACCACTAGAGTAGAAGAGAACAGGCAGTGTTGTTATTTAAAACAGAAATGGCCTTATGTTGAAATTAAAGGTACATCCTGGATCTGAATAGTTTTTATTATGCAGTACATGATGTATGGGAGAGTTCATTTATATACCTGAACACATAAGTGCTCTTTTTGCATGAGTATAAATTTATTTATGGACAGGCAGAGAAATGAATTAATATCATCAAGAAGCAATAGAACATATTTTTAGTTAAGCGCCTGTAGTCAACAGCATATTTCACAAAAGATAAGAGGCTCCCAAAATGGACTCCAGTATGTATTTCATCTACTATAGATTTATCTTTGACTTGAAATGACATCCACACTTACATGGCATATCCTTTTGTGCAAAAACAAAACAAGCTAGACATTTAATTTAATTGTGAATTAATGTTTACTGAATATTTTTTCAGCCTATCAATATTGGAATAGCAGCATGTCATTTGGATTTAATGCAAAAATGTAGGTGCTTCAACCATCAGTTGTCTGATGGCAGAACATCTATTGGATCTAAAACAAGCCTTAATACAGTCAGTGGAAGTACTGTCATAAAGAGAGGATCCACAAGCCATATAACAGAAATATATGTATTTTACCCAGGCAATATTCCTAAGGAATAAAAAAAAAAGCTCCATTCAAAATAAATGAGTCAAACTTTGCAGGCATCAAAGATGAAAACAGAAAAACCATAACGTAATGTACAGTATTAGTACAGCAATTCAGATAATTCCTACACTGTGAACAATTGATAAATAAGAGACATATATATTATTATCAGTCTAAATCAAACAATGGCAGAAGGAAAGTTATCCTGTGTAGTCTGTGTAGATGGACATTTTTCAACTTCCCAATTTTAGCTGAGAGAGAGTGACTGGCCTAGAGTCCAGCAAGCCAGCCGCTGTGCCTACAGTAAAGAATTAAAACCTGGGTCTCCTAGCTTTTTAATCCAGCACTCTAAACACAATATCACACTGATTCATCTGTAGGAATTTGGGTATCTATTGCCTGATAATTTTACCCCCTCTCCCTTAAATATGTATTGTATATGAGTCACACTATCATAGAATAGAATTGAATTATTTATTGGCCAAGCGTGATTGGACACACAAGGAATTTGTCTTGGTGCAAATGCTCTCGGTATATATATATAAAAAATACATTCGTCAAGAGTCAAGAATCATAAGGTATAACAACACTTAATGATAGTCATAGGGTACAATAAGCAATCAAATCATGTTAGGAAACATTCAGTATAAATTGTAAGGATACAAGTGACAAAGTTACAGTCATACAGTCACAAGTGGGAAGGGATGGGTGATAAGGAGTGATGAGAAGATTAATAGTAATAGTAGTGAAGACTTTGTAAATAGTTGGACAGTGTTGAGGGAATTATTTGTTTAGCAGAGTGATGGCGTTCAGGAAAAAAATGTCCTTGTGTCTAGTTGTTCTGGTGTGCATAGTTAAACAAAAAAGGTCTTCCTGACAGATTGATACAAGCCAGTACATTCTCCCACAGTAATACGTCCTACTGAGCTTAGAGTGGCTTTCACCCAAGTAAGTCAGCATGAGCCCACATCCTTGCAAACTACACAAATATGTGCAAGTTTCTGGTAAGATTGGGTAGCCACATTTTCCTCTTTTCACTAATTAAAAATAGTAGAAAATCTATCTAAGCTGCATCACCAATGCTGTAAATGTTTATCAGAGATTCCTCCGATAACATGATTTCACCAAACTTAGTATCAAATTCCACAGGAGCAACAGTAAATTAAAATAACCAAACAAAAGTGGGTGATAGCCTAATTAAAGAAATGAGATGCCTTAGTATGTCACTGTGTAGTGATTCTTTATAGTCTTGAAAGCTCTGATGTATTATACCAAAGAAATAATTGATGCATCAAAAAAATTCTAATTTTGAAAAATTTAACAATACTTGGGAGATAACCTTTAAACTATTGCCTTCATTATTCTTTGAAGAAGGAGGCTGTTAGTTGTGTTCAGTGATGAGTGAATTATGTTGATCTTATGTATTCTGCTTGCTACTTTACTCTCAATTTAATTATGAAAAGGTTTAAGGAAATTTTTGTTGTTGATCATGTGCATTGTGGGCAGGCTAGTTAATTTGAAAATGCCTATAGAGTATGTGTATGTATGTTTTTTTGTGTGTGAATTTAAAAAAAACTCGGTTAAACTTGGTAGATAAATTTAGTCTACATGAATGGAAGTAGCTAATTTCTTCAGCAATAAACATCTCCCTCTAAATAGATCAAGGACAAATAACAGAAACTCTTATTTTCATTAAGGTTGTAGATAAGCAAATGATGCATTGATTGCATTTATCTTTTTCTTTTTTAAAAAAGTATGCTAATCGTTATTAGGAATCAGCACTTTTTTGGTGTAATAGAGATAGGAGCCCAAATTAATCTGCAGGAAAAGTAAATTTCTATTTATGCAGCCAGAGCTCTACTTCCTCTTTATTGTCCAAAGAGCTTAGTCAGAGTGACTCCTTGGATATGTACAATTTGCATTATTTTATTTAATGGTATCTCAGAGATCTTCATTCAAGATTTCCCACAGATATGTTTGTTATGGAAGAACCATGTATTCTTCAAAGGCAATCCATATACAGCACATTGCAGTAATTGATTCCTGAGGCGATAAAGGCATGAATTTATTTATTTATTTATTTATTTATTTATTTATTTATTTCCTGCCTTTATTATTAATAAAAATAACTCAAGGCAACAAACATATTCAATATACATTCCCTCTCCATTTTCCTCACAGTAAAAAACCCTTTGAGTTGGGTTGGATGGAGACAATTACTGGCCCAAAGTCATCCAGCTGGCTTTATAGCTGAGGCGGGACTTGACCTCACTGTCTCCTGCTTTTTGGCCTGATGTGTTAACCACTGGACCAAACTGAAAAAAAATGTCTGAAAGGCCTCCCAATCAAGGAAAGGGCACAATTGGCACACCGGATAAAGCTGTGAAAGGCCTTCTTAGCTACAGCTCCCACCTGCCCATTAAGAATCCAAGAAGAATCCGAGATTGGACACTACCTTTGAATGGGAAAGTGCAACCCACTTTTCCTGGGATTGTGCTGTGGTTGTGGAAGGGAACCACATGATCATGGAGAAAGACATTGCTGCTTTAACAAGTGCCCTCACGGAATCTAAGCACTTTTTCTTCTTTTAATTCAAATTCCTGCACAACTTTATTGCAATATTCCTTCTTCTAGCTGGCAACATCACTGGAAAGAAATTGATAAAAGAGATAGGGATGAGCACATAATATAGACAGCGATGATTCTTTCATACATCAATTATCCTCAAATAAAATATTTTTGTTCTGAAATCTTTAAAAGCTAGTTTGGAAAGATAATATGTGCTGATTTCATTCTCCCCCGCCCCCCTATTTCATTGTTTTTTTCTTTATACTCATGACCACCAAGCAAGTTATTGAAAGAAATGCAGTTAAACGTAAGACTTTGAAGAACCGTTCTCAGCTGTTGGAAGTATTATTCTGGCCAGTTGTGTTAGCTGTAGACTGCTGAGCTACACATGTTCAAATTGCTGACTTGTTTGGCATTTCCCAGTACAGGGATGTACAAACTGGCATGGGAATGTAGAGGGTTGCAGGGACATAATAGATGTTCATTATTTTCAGTTACTTTCACTAAGTTGTAGCCCAAGCATCTTCCACCAGTTTGTACTTTTTTATATAGAGCAGGGTATTACCTATTTCTATGGAATGTTAACTAGCCTAAAATATTTTGCTTATTTGTGTTCACATTCTTTTTAACTGAGTTTGGCTTTTTTGGGGGGGAGAGACTGCTCTTCCAGGAGGAGGACACTTGTCGTTTCCAAGTAATTAAAACATTGGAATATGTACAACATACTTGGCAAATATATTTCAGCTGAAAAAAAATGTGAAGAGTATCTTAAAATTTCCATCTGTCTTTTTGGTTAAAAATCCTTAGAATAGCTAGCAGTATCAAACACAAATAGAATAATTCAACTTATAAAATATATGTGACAAAATTAGAAAATACAATATAACCAACGGAATTAACAATTAAGCTACTTTAGGTGAGCTTTAGAAGATTTGGATGAGTTAAAAAATTTATCGTTTGGTCCCAAGAATATCAGATTATCCCCTAATCAATATCCCTTTTGAAGGACATTACACATGGGATGTTACAATGGTAGTAGAATGTACAGCGTAGCAAATTCAAAACATGGGTAGAGTCAGATGAAGGTATCTGCTGATGAGATTGTGTATTCTAGCTGGATTTATGTGGAATAAAATTGCATTAAGATACTCAGATCACAAACCATTTATAGATTTTTTAAAAATGATCATCAACATTTTGAATTTTGCCCAGAAATGGGCTAGCCACCTGACTTTGGAGGGAGCTCCACACACAATAAATTGTAGTAATCTAATATGATGATTATTATAGCATTGATGTCTATGACCAGACATATTTCTTCTCAATCCTATACTGAACTGAGAATAATATTAGAGTAGTGTCTTATCTTCAAAAATGTATTTAACAAACCAGCAACCAAGACCAAAAGTACCTCTGTGTAAGAGAATAATTTGGTCAAGTTGTACTGTCTTGTTCCCTACATAGAATTAGACTCTGGATAACTTAACTTCAAATTATTAGTCTGAAAACAGAACTGGATGGATTGATGGATGGACTTGTCATTGGAGAAGACCTTAACTGTCAATCAATCACATTTTCATATGTTTAAAATGAATTCATTTTAAATGAATAAAATGCACCCACCTACCTACCTACTTCCTGGGAGTGTATGTGGATAGAAGGTGATTTATTAGATCAAGATTCTAACAAAAAGCTTCCTTAGCAGTATGAACATGAATTTCTGCCCTACATCTGCCTTTGTTGTTGTTGTTGTTGTTAGTTGCGAAGTCATGTCCGACCCATCATGATCCCATGGACAATGTTCCTCCAGGCCTTCCTGTCCTCTACCATCTTCTGGAATCCATTTAAGCTTACACCTACTGCTTCAGTGACTCCATCCAGCCACCTCGTTCTCTGTCATCCCCTTCTTCTATTGGCTTTAATCTTTCCCAGCTCATGTTTTTCTCCAATGAGTCTTCCCTCTCATTAGGTGGCCAAAGTATTTGAGTTTCATCTTCAGGATCTGGCCTTCTAAAGAGCAGTCAGGACTGATCTCCTCTAGGACTGACCGGTTTAATCATCTTGCAGTCCAAGGGACTCGCAAGAGTCTTCTCCAGCACCATAGTTCAAAGGCCTCAATTCTTTGGCCCTCAGCATTTCTTATGGTTTCACAACCATACTGTACATTGCAACTGGGAAAACCATAGCCTTGACTATATGCACTTTTGTTGGCAGGATGATGTCTCTGCTTTTTAGTATACATCTGCCTTATTTCCATAAAATCCCTCATATCATCTTTCAATCTCACAAATCCCAATGCAAGATGTACTTTTAGAGGTTCATGGAAGTGTTCCAAAAGCATCTATAGAGGTGGGAAGAGGGGATGTCAACATACTGATGGCATGATATTCCTTTTCTACATGTATCTGCTTTTAAAAGGGGCAATTTTCAATGTTTAGCCACAGCCAGCATCTTGACTTTTTTTTTGACCCATCACATATGCTTGGTGTGCTCTCCTGACCACATCCAAAACTAAATTACCAAACTGTAATATGTGACTAGTAATTATTGCATACGTGGTGAATACTGATTAATTTATAATTTAAATGTTGGTCAATGAAACCCAAATGAAATCAAATCAATGATAACTTTTGCCGGAGAATCAACCAGATTTTAAATTCTACTTATTCCCAGAAATTTGGGGAGCCCTTAGCATGCTACTAAAAATAATTGTGGCCCTTGTACACATAGAAACACACAAAATGTAACACAACAATGTTCATATGCTGCCCAAAAGTGAGAACAGTTTATTCCATTATTTGGTCAAATAAAGAAGACTATTTTTTATACTTGAGGTAGCATCTGATTGGTTGGTTGGTTGATTGATTGGTTGGAAAGGAGGAAGGAAGGAAAGGAAAGGAAAGGAAAGGAAAGGAAAGGAAAGGAAAGGAAAGGAAAGGAAAGGATGTGCAAGACAAATGGTGCAAAGATTAGAATTTTAAATCACAAAATCCTTCACTGGTAAAAGACTTGAAGTACTGTAATAAAATAAAATATTTGCTTTTTTAAAGCGTGCTGTATATTGGAGGCCATTTAGCCCTGTTGAAAGTCCTGTTTAAATACTAAGTCACATCTAATATAGCATCAGGTACTAGATACCTAGTAAATGTCACACCAAGAGTTTTACTGTTCCTACAACCCAAAGCCTCCTGAGGCTTTTTTAATTAGAGTTGCAGTGAACCTTTTCACCAGTGTTACAAACACTGATAAACAATCCCCTCAGAACATGAAAGCTTTAGATATGGGTAGGGCACTCTTCACTATGAATTTGAGTGCATTTCCCCAGGCACAAAGTAAGGCCTGAGCCTAAAACATTCTGAAAATTGCACCAAGCCGAGGGGAAATTTATTCTGCTCCAAGTGTTTGAACCAATTGAGCTTCTGAACTACCAGGCAGCTGGTGGAGTGAGAGCACTCTGTTAAGTTGTTAACAGTGATCCGTCTATGTACATTTATTAGAGCAAAGTTGTAAAAACAGGCTAGAGGTTGCCCCAGGATTTGATAAGGGAATGAAAATAAAGGTAAATTGGATGCATTAAGTACAGACAGACGGGACTGAAGTTTGATGAAGGAAGCAGAAAAGAGGAGAAAGAGAAGGCAGACAGTTCTTCAACCTTTCTGCCAGGGTGAGCCCTGTCTCTTAGGTGGGACAAATGGCTTAATAATTTTACCAGCTTCTAATGAAAGCAGGGAAAAACCCTGATTTAATTAGGAAGCTATGAATATGACAGTTACTGATTCTCTGGATTCACTGGAGTACAAAAAACAGTATGTCTTCAACTGCAGCTGCAACGAGTGTTTTAAATCTCAAGAGACTATTTAAATATGAATATTTTAAAACCCAAACACAACAAAAACCAGTCAGAGAGATGAGAATGGAAATTGAGGTTTATTGTGCTAAACAATAAAATGCCCACATAAAATGTTGAATAATTTTAGAGTTGAACTGGGTTTGAAAAATGCTAAGATATTGCTTTCTAATTAACTTATTTTTTTAAAAGATGGATACTTTTTTGTAAGATTTACAATGAAAGGCTTGTGGTCCTTTCCTTTCCTTTCCTTTCCTTTCCTTTCCTTTCCTTTCCTTTCCTTTCCTTCCCTTCCCTTCTTTCCTCAGGGTTTCCAGCATTTGAATTTGACAAGTAATCAGAACTGAACTGCAGTGTTCATGGCATTAATCTACTATTTGGTTTCTTCAGAGGACATTTCTAAGTCCATGGTTTTCTCACTTCTGGTCAGTGGAACCAAGCATTATGCACTGCAGCCTCTCTATTCCTTATATCCTGAAAATAAAGCTAGCCCTGGAACTTAATTAAACAGATATGCCTACCCACAATTTAGGCCTTATTATTATAATATTGGCCCTGGGGTATAACCTAAGGCTGCTCACCATCTAAGATGAATACAATCTTTTGTCTATTTGTATCAAATAACTCTTTATAAAATAAATAGAAGTTTTGGAATATGTACATGTATCAAGTTCCAAAGATCAAGAAAATCAATCACACAGAGGGTCTTCTATGTGATAAAGTTTCCTTTATTGTTCCTTGCCCATAGACCCAAATATTATAAAACTAAAGCAAACTACTGATACCACCTAACATATATTTGAGAATTCCTAGGGAGGACCCATTCTCACTTTTTTTTTGGTGAAGTTTAGTATCTAAACTTCACCAGTCATTTCCTCCTCTAGAATGCACTTCCTTCCTCCTGGGAGTTTAGATTACATTCCACCACAAAATGGATATCTTAAGATCCTTTAAAAATATAATCTAACCAGAGGTAGTATTTAGCAGTTTTAGTTTGGAGAACTGGCAAATACCACCTCTGACTGGCCCCACCCCCATCTATTGTCTGCCTTCTGAGTCCCTGCTGATCAGCTGGGTCTTCTTTTGTTGCCCTGCACAGGAGGGCAACGTTCTGCACAGGAGAACGGAGCTGGAAAGCAGGTTAATGGGGTAGGGAAGAAATGGGATTTTGCAGTAACCTTTATTTATTTATTTATTTATTTATTTATTTATTAAATAGTTTTGTATACCGTCCTTCTCCTGAAGGACTCAGAGCAGTGAACAGCCAACTAAAATATATTATAAATTACAGATTACAAGATTAAAAGAGATTAAATTATGAGGCTGTCGTTAAAAAAGTTAAAATTCCCGATTAAGAATGAGCTAAAATTACCATACCCCAGCCAAAATCAGTTCTAAAATCCCTCATTTAAAATCCCATTTGAAGTCAGCCCAGGTCGGCCTGCTCAAAGAGCCAAGTTTTCAGATCACGTCTGAACACCCTCAGGTCAGTGGTTGTCCGTAGGAGTGAGGTGGGAATTGAAATTTTACAGTATCCTTCCCCTGGAATGGGGTGGGAATGGAGATTTTACAGTATCCTTCCCCTGCCACACCCACCAAGCCATGCCATGTCCACCAGGCCATGCTCAAGAACTGGTAGTAAAAATTTTTTGAATACCACCACTGAATCTAATGTTCTATGTGACAGTGTAAAAATGGAAAGAAAGTGCATTTTCTTTTCACCCCATATATAAGTGGAAGACCTATCCAAGCAGGCTTCAGATCATATTTAATGCTCAAGGTCCTCTGTAAGATTTTTCCCATGGGGAAGCATTGGCAGAAGATCTATGTGAGAGACAGTGTGTTTGTGTGTTTGTCTCTATGTGTACATATTTATACACCGTGGTCCACACCGGTACCAGAGTGACACAGTGGTTAGAATGCAGTATTGACTCACTACTCATTGTCAGGAGTTTGATTATGACCGGTCAAGATTGACTCAGCCTTCCATCCTTCCAAAGTTATTAAAATGGGGACCCAGATTGTTGAGGGGCCATATGCTGACTCTGTAAACTGCTTGGAGAGGGCTGTAAAGTACTATGAAGTTGTATATAAGTCTAAATGCTATTGCTATTGTATGCATGCAGTGTATGTACAGCAATTCCATTTAGTGACTTCTCTGACACCAACATATTAGAGATCATGTGGAGATAAATGGACTGTTTACCAAGGTGAAGAACTAGTGATGCATAGTTAGAGGAAAAAATATGATTTCTCATGAACGGTACAGTTCTTTTAATGCTCCTCAGTGAACTAATTCATTAAAAATATATTCAGCTGAATTATCCTGGGTGAAAATGTCCCTTCACATTAAAAAAAAATCCTGAAAATGTTTTTGTATTGTTTTAAAACAAGCATGCAACCAAATAATAAAAACCGAATGTTTCTCCTTGGTGGTCTAAGGCCTTGATCTGTATGTAATGGTTAAACGAAGAAACTATATAAATGGTTTCTGGTTTTTGTTTATCATTCTTATACCTACCATAATGTTTGGCCAAGGCTATAAAAATGCATGCATAACTGCATAAAGAAAAGACCAGGCATTTAAACATTATAACACTAAATACACAACAGCAAATTTTTTCCCTATGATAGTCCTTTATTCTTGATAACCACCATGTAATAAGAAATAGGCAACACCACATCCTCACGGAACATGTTTTACTCAGACCAAACACAGTGATTAAGAAAAATGTGCAATGATTACTCTCATCATTCTTGGCCTGAGGCAAGTTAGCATTTACATCGGAATAACATGTGACATAGCAGGCAGAAAAAAAAAGAAAAAAAGAAAAGAAAAGAAAAGAAAAGACTCTTTTTCTTTTAAAGACAAGCTGAGTACAATAGTTCCAAAGGTGACTGCTTGTAGCTCATTGATCTGTGATTAATAAAGCACCTAGCACTTAATCTGTCTTCTGCAAACAGTCAAGTAGGACCCTTGTACCTTGGTAATTCATCAACTTTAAATTACTGCACCACAATTAGTGGAAGATAGTTCTGTTAGCCAGTTGCTCTGCTTATGGGAAGTTTTTATGGCTTTCGGTCTTCCCATTGGTTTGATATTAGGCCAGAGGAACAGAGGCAATTATGGCTGTACTTTTACATTATCCAACTACCCACGCCAGTTTGTGAATTTTCCAGTTAGATCCAGATCCAGATTAATAGAGTTGGAAGAGATCTTGTAGGTCATCTAGTCTAACCGCCTGCCCAAGCATACATTACACCATTTTTGACAGAAGGCTGTCCAGTTTCTTCTTGAATGCTTCCAGTGATGAAGCTCCCACAAACTTCTGAAGGCAGTTATTTTATCTGAATATTTTATCAAAGAAAAAGTGAAATGATGATGGTGATGACAACAATGATAATGCTTTTCATCTCCGATTCTTATTCATACATTTTATTCCCACTTCTATTTCACTTAATTACCTGTCTTTTCCTTTTATAGAGTTCTGCATGTTCTAATGTTTCTTGCAGATAATTTAACACCAAGGGATATTTGTCTATTTCAGGGGTCTTCAAACTTGACAGCTTTAAGACGTGTGGACTTCAACTCCCAGAATTCCACTTCCAGTCATGTTAGCTCAGGAAAATTCTGGGAGTTGAAGTCCACAAGTCTTAAATTTCCAAGTTTGAAGACCCTTGGTCTATCTTTTAAAGAACTTCCTTTTTCTAGATGAACCTATGTATTTAAGAATTCCAGTTCCAGTTCCAAATTCACTCCCAATCTCCCAAAATTATCTAGCATCCAAAAGTATATAGGTACTTATAGGGGAAGTAATTAGCATTCAGCCCGCTTGCCTATAGATGCATACCTTGTGTTCATAATGCAGTTTTGTTCAAGTGTGTAATAGCTATATTGTAATGCACTATGAAGATTATTTAAATAAGTTGTTTCCCTTTTAATATTTTCCTAGCTTGCAATCTTTTATTTTTAATATGTGTTTTTTTTACTCTATAAAGTAGATAAATAGATGATAGTCACACTTTTATGGCTCCTTGAACATTCTATAAATGGAAAAGTCCATAAACATTAGCTAAGCAAGGATGCTTTGCAGAACAAATTTCAAACTGTTGCATTAGTAAGTAAAAATCCTACTTCAATGGCAAAGCAATCTTAACTTCTTCTGACCACAATCCAAAGAGATAAGAAGGTCTGTTGGTGGCAAGAGCTTGTTTTTAAAATTCCAGAAATGCCAACAATGTAAATCCCTCTCCAACTCTAAAACAAAGGGTAAGAAAGCAAAAGGTAGAGCAACTATAGATCTGATGCCATAATGCCTTTTTCTAAATTTCTTCTTAATTTGCCATTTGGACAACTATTCATCCTATTTTGTAAATCAATGGTAAGAGGTTGAAAAAGTGCTCATTCATTTATATCAATTGGCTTTTGAGTGACTGTAAGGTACTTAAAAATAAACTTTTGCAGAGGGAAGAGTGGGAGGAAGGAAACAAGGGATAATACTACGGGGGCAGGCAGGGCTGTATTCTCCCATTGGTATTAAGCCAAGCTACAGTGCAGTAGATAATGATAGTGTGTGTGTGTGTGTGTGTGTGTGTGTGTGTGTGTGTGTGTGATTGCTGATCTCCACTGAACACTAGCAAAAACTGCTCTTTGTTAAGTGGTTTGCTGCCAAATTTTAGCTGGGAGATTGGAGGACGAAAACAATAAGTTTGCATGCTATATTTAGCCCAAAGGCATTAGCTGTCTATCCCCTTTTTGGCCAGGAACAATCAATTTGATGTTCAAACTGAGTCCCGCATCTCCATCTGGAGTTTCACTGATGACAATTGCTTTACGTACTAAGAAGTGAGGCTATTTTCATGTGTTCAGTGCTCTTGCAGACAGTTTGTAAGGTCATTCTTCATTCTTTAAAATGCCACTCATTTTCAAACCAAAGGGAAGGGAAGAAGGGAGGGAGGGAAGGAAGAAAATATTACAGTCCATAAGGTGATATAAAAATCTCTCTACTTTCAGAAAAATGTGAATCTGGATTATATAATTCCTCTTCCTTAACAAAATACAATAATTTCCCCCAAAATGAATTAGGTTTGGGGAGGCAAAGAATCACACAGACACAATACACATGAAGGAATGGGGTGGGGAGGGAGAGAGAGAAAAAAAGATGAAGAAAAGGAGGAAAAAGCTTGACATTAAGATACTTGCTGGCCTTGGCCTAAAATAGCACAAGGAATTCTGTTTAGTAACAAGCAGTTAGAGAGCCATTAATCATATGACAGTAAAAAAAAAAAAACAGCAGTGTATACTGCTGTTTTTTTTCCCACTGTTATGATTATAGAAAATCCTTGGAAAGATTATGTGTGTTAGGGAGGAAATTTAAAAGTGGTGGCCTAAAATGCTAATATTCACAATGGATGCTGAGCCAAAAACATTTTTTCCCATGCCTAGCACCCATTGTCCTTGATTCAGCAATAAATTCTCAGTGGTGAAGAAAAACGCACCCCTTTTCTGGATATATTATACATAAATCTCTCTTATGCTCTCTTTCTTTGAAGTAAAGTCTTCAAATTAGCCACCTCCATGCCATTTCCTTGATAATGCTATGGAAGTTATTGTAATCCATCGCCATCTGAAATGTTTTCCCAATTTCCCTATCTAGACCAGTGTTTCTAGATCTGGGCAGCTTGAAAAAGTATGGACTTTAAGTCCCAGAATGTTGGCTGGGTAATTTTGGGATTTGAAGTCCCTATATCTGCAAGCTTCCAAGATTGAGAAACTCTGGTCTAGACTATTCGTAGGATATCTCTTCTCCAAGTATCAAGCAGATCCTTAGTTAATGCGTAGTTGCTAGCATCAGACAAGGTCATTTGGAGTTGCTATTTTCTTGTATTTTTATTATTATTATTTTCTTCCTTGTGACTAAAACATACAGAAATACATGCATGTTTTTTCTATTCCAGCAAATAGTGTTGGCAATTGATGATTCAGCAGAGACGCTAGTGAAGAAAAGGAAGAAGGAAGGGAGGGAGGGAGGGAGGGAGGGAGGAAGAAAGGAAGGAAAAAAGGAAAAGAAAGATCCCATGTCATCCTTTCAGCAATGACAAAAGTGAATGCAGACATTTTTGGCTACTTTCAGGGAGACAGGATACTGTAATATGGTAAAGGGATGTTACATTCACTGTAACTTTGTTTGGTTCTTTTTCATTGCCACATGTCATTTTGAAATCACTTTAATTCACCAGACGGATGATTTCACACAATCTGTTCCTAAATCTCAATATATGCTCAGGCCACGTGTCTTCAGTGCTATTATGTTTGCTCTTACCATAATTGTATTATTGCAACAGTTACTGGTTGATGAAGATGATAACGGTAATGATAATAATGATGGTGGTGTTTTAAATGATTCTATATAGATCTATCTCATATAATATGCAAATGTTGCATCAACCACGCCATTCTTTCACAGTTCCTATATTTATATTGCATCTTGACTTGAATGCTGAAAAGAGATATATTCTCTGTGCCATCTACATACCTTTAAATGTCATTCTACATGAAAGACAATAAAGGGTGAAAAAGTCACAATAGCAATGAAAGCACTGAGAGCTAGAGATGGAGAATTTGTGACCTCCTGTTGATTCTGAAATACACCTTCCAACAGTATAGCAAAAGAAGGTTTCTATGGGGGACAAATTCTGTGAGGAATTCATATTGAAACCAGCCACCTGTAATGCACTTTGGCCAGTATTGGGTAGAAGACTAAAAGGAATTCTTTCCTGGATCCATTATCTGAAATGCATTGAAGATATATGATTTTTCAGATGAAACACATCTTGTTTTATTGTTGTTGTTGTTGTTTTACTTCAACAAAGAAGATTGCCTCTTTGAACAAATCTCATAATCAAAAGAAGTATATCACTATGTGAACACCTAGTTGAAAATATGGATGACCTAAATAGCTCATTGAGAAGGAAAAATGGACAGTGAAAAATCAGAGTTCATACTAAATATTAAGAATACAAAAATAATATCAGCCTACATGATTATTGAGGTTAATGCTGATTACAAAGAAGTCAAGGGCATTCATAGTTAGTTTTGATTTTTGGGAGTCCAAGAAGAGATAAAGGTGGACAGTGTATTGTTGGAAATTAATCCTAGAAAAGAAAGTAGTGACAAACTTAAAACTGAACATAAAGAATGTGTATTTTAATCAAAACAAATAAAAATGCTAAAAACAATGGTTTTCTAATGATAATAATAGAGGTTTTTAAGAAGAGATTGGACAACCATTTGTCTGAAACGGTATAGGGTTTCCTACTTGAATTTGGACTATTGGACTAAAAGGCCTCCCAGGTCCCTTCCAACTCTGTTATTCTGTTATTGTAAAATCTGGACTCTTGAGAAAGAGCAAGGAAAAAAAAAACAGATTCCTTCAGAAAAAGTATTGTGATTACAAGAAGAACTATTCAGTCAGCCCTAGACCAAATCAACTCAAATTCTTCTCATGATAAGAAACCAGAAACTCACATATTTTGGGCATGGGAGGCAAATGTACAGTGGACTAGGAAAATTATTGGCCTTGACAAGAGTGAGGAAATAAAAGACAAAAAATAAGGTGGGTGGTCAGAATCATGTAAAATTACTGGAATATTCTTGAAACAGCTACAGCTTATTACAAGAGTCAGGCTTGCTCCTTTTGAGTTTCAAATCCTTCCTAAGAATCTAGGATAGCTAAATGTATCATTGTAATTTATGTGGTGCATCAAATAAATTATTGATCATCATCATCACTATCACCATCACCATCACCATCATCATCATCATCATCAACTATATCCCACATAGGAGATTCATCTAAAATACAATGCAGGCACACACACACACACCAAAATTTACACAATCCAACCTGATTCTTCAACCATGGATGAAGAGGAAACGTTTAGCTTTATACCTGCCACAAAACAGTACCAGGTTTTCCACTTTTCCTCACTGCTTCATATTTTCACATATGTGTTTTTCTATCTGTATAGCACTAGATTATGAGGTCCTTTATGAGCTTTTATACAAGTATTTTGCAAAGATTTTGCTTTTCCCTTTCTGAAATGTCTTGCTGGCAAGACTGCTTTTGTTGGTGTTGAAATTTAAATGGAACATCAGAAATAACTGAAGTGGCAGATGGAGACATTTATAACTTGCTATAAATTACAATAAATAAAAAATCCAGTTCTATAGCAATTGCAGGGCTATACAAACTGCAAAATACTTGGGTCTATCTTCTCCCCCTGTAGTTCCGCCCCCACCTCCAATCATAGTTATCTTAATTTTTCTACAGTGTATTATATGGTGTATAATACTGAAAGGCAGTTAGCCAAGGCTTCCATGCAAGTAGATATTGAAGAAGGCATTTTTTTTTGGGGGGGGGGGGAGGGAGGGGGGGTTGTGGGTTTTCTGGCACAACTGCTTTTAATTGCTCCTATTCACTGATGTTTTTTAAAAGTGTGCATGTTGGAAGTGGATTTAAAGAATTTGAACTGTAATTACTTGTCGTTGCAGCTGTACCATCTGCATCTTTGGGGAAATAGCAAATTGAACTAATCACCAATAATTGTTTCCAAGATATTTAGCATATCTTATATTTGAACATCAATGCATAACAAATGTTTACATTTGGCCATTCATTTCTCCTTTTCCCTTCCATAGTTTCCATTAGGGTGCTACTTCAATGTAGCTGATAAAGGTATCTGTGCCATGTCTCAGCATTATTTAAATTTGTGTGCAACAATTATGCTGAACGTTCTCTTCATACTATTTGTATGTATTAAGTCTATGTTCATCCATGATTTGGTAGCAGAAGAGAGGGCAAACCTGTTGTGTGTTACTACAGCCTGGTTAGGCCAAGGCAATAAAGTTATGAAGACCTGAATATTATAAAGTTAAGTTATAAACTGATTTCTTACATCTTATTTTTTTAAAGCAATATAATATGAGTCCAATCAGTGCTTGTATTCTGTTTTGCATTTGCCTTTGCCTTTGCCTGTAGAGACATAGTTGCTAACCACTTTCTGAATGGTTGGGCTCCAGCTGGTGAACTACTTAGCCAAGATTTTAGTTATCTTCCTATTTTCTCTTGCCAGCAACTGAAGAAATAGTTCTTTATTTTATTTGTTTTTTTGGCTGGATGCTCCTTGGTTTCTGAGGAGTTCTGGAAAATGAAGTGCCAGAAGAGACTCATAGAGTGCTCTTGAAGATAGATGAAGAGCAAATCCAACTGTACCCAAGTAAGAGCCCACATTAGGGATTTATCAGGGCAATAGCAGCAACAATTTGTTTTTCTGCTCTTGTTTCATCTGCGTAGAGTCATCCAGAAGTCCTGTTTAATGAAGTTCATTCCTTGGGGAGGAATGAGCTGATTGGTCATGTGCAGGGCTACTGGGAGGAATATTTTAGTTATGCAGTACATAAAGTATCTTGGATTCTTTGGACTCTTACTGGACAAGTCTTGTTAAAGTGACCAAAGCAAGTCCTTGCATGATTAACTGGGATGAAATCTAATTTGTTCCTCCTGAGGAAATGAATGACCAGAGTTCTCAGAGCTGTGAAGCCGGACACCTTTTTTTAATTAGATCAATGATCCTCCTGGCTGTTGAAAGCTGCCAGGAAGTGACATGTGGTGTCCATGTGATTATGTCAACTTTCTTGAGGATGAAGTGAATTTGTTTGCCTTGAAAGGGATAGTTGGGTGTACCCCCCTCTTCAGAAAACCATTGACAGACCCAACAGTCTTGGATAATTTTCAATCTTCAAATTTCCTTTATGTTGTAATCTCATGGAGTCAAAAAAATGTTCTTCTCTCAAAGATAGATCTAAATTTGCCATTTTTGTTGTTCTTAGTTTCTTCCAAATGTTTTTAATGTTTGTTGTTATTATTTTTAATTGTATAAGCTTCTTTTTGCTTTGTGCTTTGGATAGTTTGGTTTAATGATCAGATTTCAAAAAGTTCTGCACTCTGTGCATTTAACAAGAATCCCAGATGAAATTCTAGATTAAATATGCATCCTTCTTCTCTATTCTTTGACATGACCTCTGACTGAAGTAAGTGAGCCAGGTGACAAAGTTTGTTTGTATGGAATGGTATACAATTAGCTTCTCCTGGATGTAGCTGATTCTTGAAAAGGGTCCATACAGTTGGTTTCTCTATCTATGACTGGATGTTGAAATGTTCCACTAAGAAAGATAAACAATTTGTGCATAAATGGTTCCTATACAGCTGCTGCCTCCATCCCATCCAGAAATGCAGTATAATAGCTGCTGTTCTCCACTGTTATTTAATGGATTTAACTAACAAAAGACTTTCACAACAATTCCAATTTTTAGTATTAAAAATTAACATAATCTTTGATAAAAGAAAAAAAAGAAAACCAGCAAAATCTCTTTCTTCATTCAAAATAAGCCTAGTTAATTCACAGGAATTGATAGGTTATTTATAAACTCTATTTAATATGAATCTTCTTTTAACAAACCCACTATCATTAACTTGATATTTCAAAAAAGAATGTAACCAATTTCAGTACCGAATAGCAGAACTCTCCGGGATAAAATTTTGAACTGAAACAAGATTTGTGTGGAACTTCTCTAATCATTCATGGGAGGAAGCAGGAAGGCATGATATCAAGTCAAGAACTGTTTTGAAAATGCCGAGCTGCTTTAAATCCATATGCAAGATCCATCCAATCTGTAGACAAGGACATAATCTAGTCACTGCAGAGATAGTCCTAATTTTCTCCTGGCCAAGATGTAGAAAATATTCATAGAAGTCTGTTCTCTCATAACGTAGGACAGGGAAAGTACCAAGAGCTGTAACCTTTCTATTTTTCCAGGAAAATGAAATGTTCAGACACATTAGACCTTTATGAAAAGATGAAATGTGTCTAATTTCATTGGGATAGAAATGTAGATTTTCAATATAACTCTTTTGTCAAATTGTCTTTGGGGGAAGAGTATAATAAAAAGTTACATTATATTAGCCCCTGCTTTGAAGTACATTCTTGCTAAGTGTTAGCTGATAAGTTGAAAGCCATCAAGTATTTTTGTTTTGGTTTTATTTTCTTCCTTACTCATGCTACCCCAAATTTAATTAGCAAATAAATATGACAAATTCACAGGGTCCTCTCTCCCTACTTTTCTTTTTTCCTTCCCTTTCCATTTCCTTCTTCCTTCAACCCAATTATATTGAAATAACCTTTAGCATATTAGTAACACTGTTCTGCCTGGCCACATCGATAAAAGCCAACTAGAGTAGCTGCCACATGGCAGTTGCTTCAGGGGACAGATTTGATGTGCAACATGTTTTGCCCTATAATTCATATGCATCTCATGGAAAGTTTCCACACTGCTGCCAGATATTTCAGATAATGCTTTGATGAAGTCAAGGGGACCCATGAGGTTCCATTTAATTACCTGAAATTCTTTTCCCTTTCTTTTGCACATTAGTCTTCCTACAGTGATACCTATCACAGCCTCACATCAATGGAACTGTAGAAGTCTGGTTTTTGTACCTTTCAAAGGTTTATGTATTAAAAATTTTTTCCAATAAACAAGACTTGAAAAAATATTTCTTAGACATATGCATACATACTTATTATATATCTCCCATCAGATGAGTCCCTTTTATAACTAGCTCTAATAGCAAATTCATGAGTGTACATAAGTGCACTACTTAGACCTCAAGAAATTCATTACATTAATTTATTTTACATTCGATCAAGAGACTGAATGACCAAGAAACAAGATGAACAATTTTAATTTTGAAATTATAAACCATTCTTTTAAACCGCTTTTTAAAAAATTCTGCAGTCTATAACATAAGCTCAATAGTTATTATGCCAAGCTATAATATGGTTTGTATCATTTTCATTTAGTATATCAGGAAGTTCTGATATACTAAATTACTTTATTACTTAACTGTAATAAAATCCATCCATCCATCTTTCTCCAAACAGACTTTGGAGAAAAATTGATGCCTTGGACTTCTATTTTGGGAACATATTACTTGGAACCTTGACGTAAACCATTATGGCTTGTACAATAAACTATAATGTGTGTGCTGTGTTTGAAAAGTATGCTTTAATAGGATTTGAACATATTTAATATGTCTTATATTTTTATTTTAGCTTGTGCATGAAATTTATCTTCTCCATATACACAGAATGAAGATTCAAGGCAATTTTATATGATACAAAACTGGTGAGAGAATAAGACTACAATTGCATTGGCAGAATTACAAAGGATGCATGGTA
Source organism: Bungarus multicinctus (assembly GCA_023653725.1). Classification (NCBI taxonomy): domain Eukaryota; kingdom Metazoa; phylum Chordata; class Lepidosauria; order Squamata; family Elapidae; genus Bungarus; species Bungarus multicinctus. The sequence goes on from CM042836.1 coordinate 109,087,958, forward strand.
TATCTCTGACCCCCATAAAGGAACAATCAAAGCATTTTCCTATTCTCCAAAGTTGACATCATCTTAAGCATGAAGGTGATTAGTTATCTCAACTTTTCTCCCTCCATTGCATTTGCATCCATTATGTATAGGTCACCCATAGTCTAACTTTCAGACCCCAATGTAGCTGTTCAAATCAAGAAGTGACTAGGCATAAAGAAATATGCATATCAGGAAATGAAGCCCATTTCAAACCACCAAAGCAGATGATCTGATCAATATTTCTTGACCACACCATTTTGCCTAGCTACGGTTGTTAGAATCTCTACCTTTCCAACAGGCAAATAAATTATCTTAAAGAAGATTGAGGAGATATATCTCACCCTCAGTAATCTCAATGTATTCCATTATTTAATCATAATACAGTTAAATAATCACAAGGAAACATTCTCTCCCATTAACCTCAGGTTAAAACAAACCCAAAGGACATCATGAATGTAAGCTAATCTTGACTGAAGACCAATCAGCCTAAAGGAAGGACAAATGTTAATTCAGCAATGCAAGTACCACATGCCTTTTCTGCTTACCTGAAAGGGAGGAGAGGACCATGAGTTTTTATCATTTTCTGAGTAAAAGAAGTGAGATAAATGGCTGTCTCCAAAATCTTATAGCCCTCGTCAGTATATGCAAATAGGACTCACTCTCATAATGTGACACAATTTTGCATAATTTAAATTTCTCAAGGGGCAAATATACATGACTCAATTCACAAATGGGATTCATTTTTTTAAAAAAAATCAGTAATAGGTAGAGATTTGTTGTTATGGTGTTATATATTTTTAATTGGTATTTAAGCCAGATTACTTCATACTAAACTACTTTAAGTGTCTATGGCAGCTAAGTGACTCACAACTATTAAAAGTGAATGAAGAGAAAATTGGCTTTGTACCATTCTTAGCAATTTTCAGGTAGAGGCTTTGCTGTTGCAAATCTATCATGCATATGTAAGTATTAATGTAAAGATGCATTCTTTGGTAAAGCTGAATATTTTGCACACAGTTTTACAAGGCACACATTCAAGATGAATAACCAATAAAGATAGCACTGAGCACTCAGAATATTAATGAACTATATAATTCTTTATTCCACGAACAGCGCCATGAGGATACTCTGCTCAATTTATGCTACATGCTCACACCATTCCAAGTGTTATTCAAAGTAATGGAGAGAAGGTGCCCTCCATTGTTCTGGTCTATATCATTCACAAGTCCTGGATTGCGCAGAGAAATATTGAATATTGAAGCTGTGGTTCCAAACATCTATGAAATAACAGAGTTCCCAGACCAATGGTATCTGTACTGATTTTGGCTATTTTTCAGATTGCTGCTACATTCTAATTTAAATTGAAGTTTGCATTTATGTCTATTGAAAGCTTTGCCTACCACTCAAATAAAAATTCTTCACATGGAAATGATTTATAATAATAAATTCAGATGCTTCTGAGCACATGCAACAGAAATGAATTATTTCTTGGCATATTGCAAGGTTAAGGTTACAATCATGCGGTTAGGTTTTTGCATTTTCTCAAAATAACTCAGTTCTGAAATATCAAACATCCCTTAGCTCTTAATCTGTAGTACCTGTAGATATACATTTAATCTTGTCATCATCTCTACTAAGGAAAGGAAGAAAGGCATACCCCAAAAGTATAACAAGTAACCCAAATCATTTTAACTACATTTTTTTTAAAAAACCATCTCTTTAGAATCTTCTGCTCTTAGCTCCACTTTTATTACTCCCAAATCCCATTATGACCTATATCTTTTAAAGAAAAAGTATTTTCATTAAGCAACTTGCTAACAGAAAGAACATAGGATATTCGCCCATTGTGACCTGCTTGGAGGAAGGTACAATTTCTGTAGAAGAAAAGCAGACAGATCTGGAGAGCAGAGTAAAGTATATTATCAGTTAAGGAGTCCTTGCATTGTCACAAGAAATCAAAGTCCATCCCCCCAATTTCATTGACTTTTTTCTAGCTTCCATTTAGTGTTGACCATCAGTTGACTAGACTCTTGTGTATAGGCTTCAAGAAATGGTTTATGCTGCAACCTTATAAATGGTCCTATTTCTATGTGCCCGATTTTTAATCTAGTCAATGCTCTCAAAAATTTTCACCAGAAGAAAGGAAGGAAGGAATGAAGGAAGGGAGGGAGGGAGGAAAGAAAGAAAGAAAGAAAGAAAGAAAGAAAGAAAGAAAGAAAGAAAGAAAGAAAGAAAGAAAGAAAGAAAGAAAGAAAGAAAGAAAGAAAGAAAGAAAGAAAGAAAGAAAGAAAGAAAGAAAGAAAGGGCAAGTATGGCATAGGATCTGTAGATTGGGTCAACAGCTGTCAAAACTGTAATGGACACATTCCTCTAGCACGAGGACAACCAAGATGTGAAATATGTCCGCTATGATGTTCCAGCTGGTCCAGCAAATGCAGAATTTAGTGCAGCCATCACCTCTACCATTGATGACTCTCTCCCACTCCATCTCAAGCAGTTACCTCTTGCAGAGAACTTGTGACTATTTACTCAAGAGGTGTGGGAGTGAATCCGAAAAAATGAGAATCTTCATTGCTCAATGAGATTTGTTTGTCAGCATCTAAGTAGTTGAATTCCTGACCTGCCAGTCATTAGTATTCTTCATACTCAGTCTCCTAATAGCCTCAGTGGTAAAATGGGCATTCCCCATAATCAAACACAATGACCCTATTATAGATAACTATCATGGCAAACTTCACAGTACACTTTGGGGACTCCATACAGGAACTTACAGAAATTGACCAGATTAAGAAACTTCTACAAGGCAGTAGAAGAGTACAGCAATACATAAGAGGAATGCAAATTAATTACAGCAGATTTGGGTGGGAATGAAATAGCTCTGATGGGTCAGTTCAGGAAGGATCTGAACAATCAGATTGCAAATGAACTCATCAGGTAAGGAATTGCACAGATTAGGTTCCTGTTCATGCCCACCGAAACTAACCAGAGAAGAGAGGATTGGATGGAAATAGGGGCAATTAGTCACTAGCAGCTGAAAAAAGGCTATGATACAGACATTTAGCATTCCAATTATAGTATGGAAAATCTGGATACATGGTTAGGAACTGCACTTTTAGGGCATCCAGAAGAAGAGAAAGGCAGTTATACTCCAGAGAACAAATTAAATGAAGAGGAGATAGAGCTGGAGGAGTTAAATGTCTCATTAGTTTAGAGTCCTTGCATCACCACAAGAGATCCAAGTCCAGTCTCCCTTGAATACTTTTGGCCCTTATCTAGCACCAAGTTAGTGCCACCTGTCAGTTGACTAGACTCCTGTATATAGGTTTTAATAAATTGTTTATGCTTCAACCTTACAAATGGTCCTGATTCTTTGTGTCTGATAATTTATTTCATAATCAGCAGAAATAATCAGAACCTATTAGCAAAGAGCTTATGAAGCACCTTAGTTAGATTTATAAACCTCAAATTTCTCTACATAGCTAAGGAAGGCCTGAAGAGGAAGTGCAAATATGTTTGGAGCTATTGCGATATAATCAGAAATATACAGATTGCTATAATAATCAGTAGCGTTTTCCATTGTAATGATAGCTTGACTTAGCCTACATAGCCAGAGGCGAGAAGAGTCTTAATAACAAGAATTGGATGGATTCCACAGTTAAATGAAAAACTTGTCTGGTATTAATCCTATCCTGTAGCTGAAATATGGTAATTCTATAATGTTTTTTTTCATATCTCTCTCTCAGCTCGCTTCCACGCTTCCTTGTCAAATTAGTCATTTCACTTTAAATAAGGCTAAAACTTTTGGCTGCAAAACTCCAGATTACAGCTAGGTGGCAGCTAAAAATTATATAAATCTTTTTGGTGTCATTTATTTATTGTTTGCAGCCCAGATCTAATAATCCTTTTTTTTTTTTACAACCAGATCCTAGATCAGATTATTTTTTTCTTGTCTCTCTTCTGCCTTTGCCTGTCTGTCTGCCAGGACTGTAGGCCAAGGTGTGCATTAGATGTCACTGGTCTGCCAGCAAAGAGTATTATAACCACTTTTATAGTAGTTATAATACTTGCTCACTCTGGGAAATGAGATGAGGCAGCAGAGGTGATTGGCTTCCTACCTTCCCGTCCATTCTCAGCTCGTGGGCTAAACCAGTCAGTGGACTGGATTTGGCCCATATGCCCTAGTTTGTCAACCCCTGTTCTAAAGACATGTTTCCTCAGATTGTTGATTCTCTCAATGCTCAAATGATTATTACAATAACTTCCTCTTTTCATTTCAGAGATCCTGTGAGAATAATTCTGTGGAGAAACCAACTTTCATTGGAAATTCCTCTGTTAAACAGTGCACAATGTAATTAATACTGGCAATTTTGAATGAAGACAATTATAAATGTATGTCTGACTCCTGCAGTTTCCTGTTGTGGAGAGGTCAGTTAGTATTCAAAAGTGGTTACAGTTCATCTTTACATGTTCCCCAGAGTAGGGAGGTCTAAAATGCAGGCACCAGTCTGCTCTTAATTGAAACAGCTTCTGAATAAAGAAAAATCTAGCTGTTTTAAGAGTCACATGAGTTGACTTAAAGCATCTGCAATTTTTTTTTCAGGCTCATGTAGAAATATGAGGGGGGAAAAGAGGGGTGGCAAGGAGATTTGGGGGCCCAGATAAAGTCTGATCCAATATTTCCAAATCACATTTATAGAACAATTAACTCTGGGATTGATACTTGACAGTATGGTAAATTGTAAGCATTTTTATTGTTGTTTGTTGCATAGATTATCACTCATCTGATTCCCCAAATTCTCAAGCCTTTTATTGCTGAATTTGACTTTATAGAAAATTATTGACTTTTGCACTCTTATAAAAAAAGCATGATTCCATATCTTTATAACAGAACAATCTCCAAATGCATTGAACTTCATTTCCCATTTGAATTCAGTACAATTTAAAAATAGGACAAAGTCAGGACACCATTTGAAGTTTGAAACTATGTCTGACATGTTTTGGTGGTTAGAGTACTGGACTATGCCTAGGAGATTAACCAGAGAAAATTACTGAATGATTTTGGGCCAGGTAGTATTTCCACCTACCCCACATCATTCTCATCAAGAATAAAATTGGAGCAGAATATAAATTTAACAGAATATAAATTTGCCATCTTGAAGACTTTTTTTTTTTTTAAGATGGCAACAGCGGCTACATGTGTTTGTAGATGGTGCTCTGAAATACTTTGCAGAGAGATTTTTTGATGAATTTGGATTGTAGAGATTGGCATATGGAAGTAGAAGAATGTGTAAAGGAAAAGGCAAGAAAGAAACAATCTTGATAAACTAACTGTGAGGCTGGAATTGATTTGAAGAGACAGAGAGTTGAAGACACTGATAGACCAAGAGCTGGTACAGTGGAATGGTCAGAAAGTGACAGTCGGAAGGGGAGATGGACAGTCAGAGTAGAGGAGGTGGATGATTTTTACGATTGTGTGACTTCCCTGATCTCCCCCTAGACTCCCCTGATTGAAGCTAAACCCTGTCCCTGTCTGAGAACCCAAGAGTCAGCAGCTGCAGATCTGAATTGATGGTGTGGGTCATCTGATGGAGGCAGAGCTGACAGAAGAGACAAGCTTCTCTGGCCTTTGTTGACATCTGGATCTACTCATGGTTAATAACCCTGTGGAGAGTGGCAGGCTGCCATTGGGATTTCCTTAGGTTAACTGATGAGTGAGAGCTTGGAACTGTAAACTTCATGAGACATTGTAGGACTACAAAGCTGCTAAATTTCCAATGCAGCAGGGCAAGCCTTTCTGGCTATTTTTTCTAGCTACCATTTACAGTTTTACTTCTGCATTCTTGTGGGTGTTCTGTGGTCAGGCCTGGGAGGGTTGCTTGGAGGATCCTGGGGCTGGGGAAAAGTTGAATGAGAGTATGTTGGTCCCTTTCCCCCATATGATAGCTGGGGGGGAAGAGTGGCTTCCTGCTTGGTGGGTGAGAGCAACTTGGCAGGGTGCTGTTTATGCATCAAGTGGACGTATTTTGATTATATTAGGAGATAAGAAGAGCTGGATGTGGTCCTTCTGCAACAATAAGGGGTGATATGAGTTTGAGGACGCTGAGAGCAAATGCTTTAGTGCCTGTAAAATTCACCTTGCCCCCAACAATCTGTCAGTGGAAGTAGATTTTTTCTTTTTTCCCTTTTTAAAGAAGCATGTTGAGGATGGGGGATGGAATGGTTCTCAGGAAAGGCAGAGGAGGATGTCCTATTTCAGTGGTGTTGAGTAACAGGAGATATGGGAGACAAGGGAGAGGGCAGGCATGGGGAACATGACCTCGGTGTTTAGTACCAATCTCATGTTCTGCCCTGTTGCACTCACCTCATTTTCCTGGTCAGCAGATCTGTGGTGGCCCTGGTCTTAGACTTTTGCTTTTAAATGTGAGATCAGCTTGCAATAAGGCTAGTCTTATTGCCAATTTGATCCTCAAAGAAAAGGCTGATCTGGCTTGTATAACTGAAACTTGGCTGAGCCCAGAGGGAGGCGTTCCTCTTGCAGAAATGTGCCCAGTGGGTTATCGAGCATGGCACCAGTCTAGACCTCAGGGCTGGGGAGGAGGTATGGCTATTGTCATTAGAGAATCTCTAGTAGCTTCCAGAAGCACTGTTCAACAAGTGTCCAGCTGTGAGACCCTTTTTCTTAGATTGGGCTCAAGGGATCAGGTGGGATTGCTGCTGCTATACCAGCCTCCCTGCTGCGTGGCAGTTTCCCTGGACCTCACTGCAGGACTGGCAGTGGAATTACCCAGGCTTATAGTTCTGGAAGATTTCAACCTGCCTTTTCTAGGATCGGGGTCAGAGGTAGCCCGAGATTTTATAGAAACCATGACTTCTATGGGCCTGTCCCAGATTATCCAGAGCCTGACTAGTAATAGTGGTCACACTTCCGATTTGGTGTTCTTGTTGGAGCTGTGTCTATGTGACCTGGAATTGGTAAACCTCTCCTTGGTCCCCTTGTCATGGTCAGATCACTGGTGGCAATGAGTTTCTCAAAAGCTGCATCCCCCCACAGGGAGGCAGGACCTATTAGATTGATCCGTGCCCATTGACTAATGGACCCACATAGATTCCAGAAGGAGCTGGGGGTTATAACTACAGATCTATTATGCAGTCCAGCCAATTTCTTAGTCACTGTTTGGAATAGAAAAGTGACTGAGGCTCTGGACAGCATTGCAACCTTGTGACCTCTCCTTACCCATAGACCTCTCTGTGCCCCATGGTATACAGAGGAACTGAGAGGGATGAAATGCATGAGGAGATGTTTAGAGTGCTGCTGGCAGAAGACAGGAGATGAACTCAATCAAACATGGATAAGAGCTGCTACTAAGGCCTATCTTGTGGCGATTCGTGAGGCGAAGTGTCAATACTTCTCCACACTAATTGCATCTGCAGATAATCGCCCAGCGACCCTCTTTAAAGTGAGCTGTCTCCTCTTAGGGAAGGAGGAGATAGAGGTCCACCTGAAGGGGCGAACTGAGGAATTTGCAGATTTTCTGGAAGACAAAATCGCTCGACTTCGTTCCCAGTTAGATGCCGGCGTGGTTGCTGATCCAGTGGAAGCTTCTGTGGCAGGTTCTTGCCCTATTATCTGGGAATGGTTTGAACCTGTTGCTCCTGAGGAAGTGGACAGGATCCTAGGGAGTATGTGCACGAGCACCTGTATTTTAGACCCATGTCCCTCCTGGCTTGTGAAAGCTTCCCAGGAGGTGACAGGTGGGTGGACTCTGGCAGTGATTAATGCTTCTCTACAGGCAGGGACGGTGCCACAGCACTTTAAGAAGGCTGTGGTCTGCCCTCTTCTTAAGAAGCCATTGCTGAATTCCACCTGGTTGGATAATTTCTGACCTGTCTCCAATCTTCCCTTTTGAGGGAACATTGTTGGGAAGTTGGTCGCGTAGCAGTTCCAGAGGTTTCTGGATGAAACGGATTATCTCGACCCCTACCAGTCAGGATTCAGGCCTGGATCTGGAACAGAAACAGCATTGGTTGCACTTTTGGATGATCTCTGGTGGGAGGGGGATGGGGTAGTGCATCCATCCTTGCTCTACTTGACCTCTCAGAGGCTTTTGAAACCATTGACCATGGGATTCTCCTGAGACGGCTTCAGGGGATGGGAGTGGGAGGCCTTGTGCTGTCTTGGTTCACTTCCTTCCTCTGCGGCTGCTCTCAGTCAGTGTTGATAGGAGGCGAGAGATCCAACCCTCGCCCACTGTTTACAGGGTTCCACAGGGCTCGGTACTCTCTCTGCTTCTGTTCAAATTTATATAGAACCACTGGGTGAGATCATACATCACCATGGATTGAGGTATCACCAATATGCTGATGATACTCAGCTGTATGTCTCGGCCCATGCTGAGTTAAGTGTTGCTGTGTCCTCCCTCTAACAATGCCTGGAGGCTGTTAGGGGCTGGATGGGGAGCAATGGGTTGAAACTTAACCCATGCAAGACCGAGTGGCTCTGGGTCTAGGGTTCATTGGTTCAGGGAGAATTACCACCTTTAGTCTTGGATGGGGTGGCACACCCCAAACAGACCCTGTAGCATAATCTGGGGGTTCTCCTGGACTCACTGACTCCTGTTCAAAGAATGGCCAGGAGGGCCTTTGCACAACTATGGGTGGTGTACCAGTTACGCCCTTTCCTGGATCAGCAATCCCTACTCACAGTCACTCATGCCCTGGTCACTCCCCATCTTGATTATTGCAACACACTCTACATGGGGCTGCCCTTGAAGAGCATCCGGAAGCCCCAGTTGATGCAAAATGCAGCAGCCCGAATGGTTTTATGCAGACCCCGGTGTGCACATGTATCACCTCTCCTGCAGGAGCTGCATTGGCTGCCAATTTGCTTCTGGGTGCAATTCAAGGTGCTGGTTGTCACCTTTAAAGCCCTTCATGGCTTGGGTCCAGGTTATCTGAGGAAACATCTCTTGCCAGTGACATCTACCTTACCCATTAGAGCGAGGAGGCAGGGAATGCTACTGGTCCCACCCCTGAGGGAGATACACCTGGTGAGACCTAGAAGAAAGGCCTTCTCTGTGGTGGCTCCATCTCTCTGGAACATCATTCCCCCAGAGATTAGAATGCTCCCCTCATTAATACTATTCTGAAAGGCACTGAAGACCTGGTTTTGCCAGCGGGCCTGGGGAACCCAGAGAGGGATGGAACCCATCAAATGGCTAGTTTGAACCACTGTTGTCGGGGTGGGGTTGTTTTTGTTTTGTTTTGTTTTTCCCAAATTTTTTTCTATTGTACTTTACTAATTTATTTGATTCTTTTTGTTAGTTCTTATTGTTTTCATTTTTATTTTTTGTTTTAAATATGATTTTATATTATGTAAGCCGCCTTGAGTTGCCATGAATTGCCATAAGGCACCTTGAGTTGGTGAATAGGCGGCAATATCAATCAATCAATCCATCAATCAATCAAATAAATAAATAATATGGATCATTTATTTTCATCAAACTAAAAAGTCCTTCTTATGTGATTCATTGTTTTATGTATTTATTTTTATTTATTTTATTTGTCAATCGCTTACAAGATAATAGGTATAAGTATAAACATGACTAAGAATACAGGAAATAGGTATGAATAAATGGGGACAATAGGACAGGGATGGGAGGCACTATGGTGCACTTATGCACGCCTTCTTAGGAATGGGGTGTGGGGACTTCTTAGGAATGGGGTGAGGTCAATACTGGATAGTTTGAGGTTAAAGGAGTGAGGGTTAGAGGATATAACAACAGAGTCAGATAGAGCATTCCAGGCATTGACCACTCTGTTGCTGAAGTCGTACTTTCTGCAATCAAGTTTGAAGCAGTTTACATTGAGTTTATATCTGTTGTGTGCTCTTGTATTGTTGTGGTTGAAGCTGAAGTAGTCATTGACTGATAGGACATTGTAGCAGATAATTTTGTGTACTACTCTAACCGGCGGGGTAGGCGACATAGTTCAAGGTCATCCAAGCCCAAAATTTCAAGCCTGGTGATATAGGGTATTCTGTTGTGAGCAGAGGAGTATTTCTAGTGAAATATTTCTGGACTTGCTCAATTGTACTGATGTCTGATATACAGTGCGGATTCCAGATTGAAGAGCTATATTCGAATATTGGTCTAGCAAAAGTTTTGTATGCTCTAGTTAGCAATTCGATATTTCTGGAGGAGAAGTTTCATAAGATTAGATTTACAACTCTTAATGCCTTTTTGGCAATGCTATTACAGTGAGCTCTGGTGCTTAGATCATTTGATATGAGAACTCCAAGGTCCTTGACAGAGTGAGGATCATCAACAAAGTCATATCCGTCTAGTTTGTATTTGGTGTACTGATTTTTTTTACCAATGTGTAGGACATAGCATTTGTTGGTCGAGATTTGGAGTTGCCAATTGTTTGACCATTCAGGCACATAATCAAGGTCGCTTTGAAGGACAGTAGCATTGTCGGTGGTGTTGAATAGTTTTATGTCATCTGCAAAGAGGACACAGTTGCTTATAAGGTGATCGCAAAGGTCATTTATATAGAGTACAAAGAGTATGGGTCCTAGAATGCTGCCTTGGGGGACACCGCTGTTAACTGGGGCAGGGTTTGATATAGTGCTCCCTATTTTTACTATTTGTTGCCTGTTTGACAGGTACGCAGTTCCAGTATAGGTTTGAGAAGCGGAGAGGGAGAATCTACTATTTTTGCAATAAGAACTGGAAAAAAAAATACTGTATCCAGGCATCATGAATCAGAAGGTTTCTATTTTGTTATAAACACCTGGGATCTAAGTAGGTGACACAGCATGAGATATTCTTTTCTTTTGCTAGCTTCTAATCATGTGGTAAAATTTATAATTCTTATCCAGGCAGAAAAACTCAATCTGCTGTGCTTCTTTTTATGCTTCATCGCCCTTTAAGTTTTAGCTTTAAATGACATAGTCTATTTTATTTTGCTCTCTACACTTGCTATAAACAGACTAAGGATTGATATTGACGACAATAGGTAAAGATGACCAAAAAAAAAAACCACCCACACTTGCAGCAAACTAGTCAGAAGTGCTAATGAATTATTCCCAATGATTATCAATGGCACCAAAGAGGGAATAATTTTATCCAGGCAGAATCATACTAAGGTTTAAAACAAATGGAACCCCTTGCTTAAAATAGTAAGGCAACTGTATTGTACTGTGTAAGTAATAAAAGCCATACTGAAAATCTTTTGCTTACTCTTTATTTCTTGTCATGTATTATAATGAAGCATTCACAACTTTAACTACTCAATGGAGTTCAAGAGTTTTCTCTGAGGTAAATCATGGTTAATTGCGAGTTCCTACTCTGAGGGCCTCCTTGCACAAGACTGAGCTATTCACAAGTGGAACAGAAAGGCACAATCAGAGTTTGTAGAAGTATTAAGAAGGTTAGAAAATAACTGGTTACATCAGGGATGTCAAACTCGATTTCCTTGAGGGCCGCCTCAGGGTTCCGTTTGGCCGAGGGGGGTAGGAGGCATGACCAGGTCAACTTCATTCATGTCAGGGGCACCTGGGGTGGCCTGAGCCCTCTGCAAGCAAAAACGGGCTCCCAAGTTCTGTTTCTGGCTATGACTAGCCAGAAGGTTAGGTTGTCTCCTGCAACCCTCTGCCAGTGAAAATGGATCCCAGGAGGATTGCGTGCAGCCCTCCCCAGATTCATTTTCACTGGCAGAGGCACCATGGGCCAGTCCTTTGCTGTTCCCAGGGCAGCCCCACAGGCCAGATCTAAGCACCCCATGGGCTGGATCCAGCCTGCGGACCTTGAGTTTGACACCCCTGGGCTAGATTATACCTTAAGAACTGTTGGGGACTAATATAGTAAGTTTATTAAGAACATTGGAATGCATTTCTAGAAAACTGTATAGTGGGGAAACTAATTGGAGACAAACCCCTTACACTACAACACTTTCTTATATGTCCTACGTTTAGTATTTTTTGCAGCACATCCACTCTGCAAGAATATGAAGCACAAATCTCTTTGGGATGAATGTTCCTTCTGAGCTTTCTGAAACCAAAGTGAAAATGACACTGAAGCTGTATTCAAACTTGGGAGAATTTTAGAATGTGTGTTTTATTGCAACCTGTCTTTTGACGGGAAAGACAGGGCACGAGTCCAATGTATTTGTTTGCTTGCTTGCTTGCTTGTCTTACAAAGTTGCTCATATGGTAACTACAATACTAGTTGGTTCACAAAATAATAAAAACAATAAAAAAACCCATTACAACAAAAGCTCATCATGGCCTTTGACAACGCTCTCCCAAACATCAATATGCTATCTTGTTGGGCTCCAGTCATTTGTTATCTCAACATTTGGAGCTAGAACTTCAAATCTTTCCATAGGCAAGAAAGGTGGGGGTCTAGCAGACTTCTGGAGAAAGGATTTTATACTGGGTAGGGACAGCTACAGAGAAGAATGTTTCCTATGCTCCTCTAGATCTTCTTTCTAGCGTGTTCCTATAAGTGCAGGAACTATGTCCCTCTAGATGTCAATATAATTAGTTATTTGAACCTATCTTTACTTTCTGTTATTATAGAGCAAAGGATTTTATATGCTGCTTCCTACTTCACTTCTCCTCCTCCCAACTTTACATATGTTGACAACAGGTTTTTAGAAGTCTTTTGTCCATTTATGTGCACAGAAGATACACATACAATTACCTAATAATTTTCTTGCATGGAAAATTAAACTAGGAGATGCCAGGTGGTGTTTTGAGAGTCTCCAGATGTCCAAGAGTCATCCGCTTTAATGCATCCTCTAAGTATGCTGCTGATGTTGCTATTTGAGATCAGTCAAGAACTTCCCATCATTTCCTGAGTCCTCTGAAAGGAAATTAAGACTGAACTTAATTAGATCAATAAACTAAAAATGTAAAAGAGGTGTAAAATATATAAAAGCTGAGCCATATATTTAAACAAAATGTTTTAACAATATGTTCACATTCAAAGTTGTATATGCTTTCAAAAGATTTAAATATTAGTGCTCTATACTAGAATACCCATAAGCATGTGCTTTGGTTCAGGAAGTTGGAGAAGAAATAAATCTGATCCAAAATCTGTTAAAAATAAATAAAGAAGTCAATAAAGGAGTAAATCTCATAGGTCTGCTATTCAGTCTACATATTTATTTAGCTATTTATTGCTTGCTTGCATTTATATTCCATCCTGCATGATTTTCTAACATGCTATTGTAGTTATGCTGTTTTTCTAATCTAAATTTAGACTTTCTAGATTTTCCAATTAGGAAGTTGTTTTACCCACTAAGAATTTTAGTTATCTCTTTTCCAATTCTTTTATATTCATTTTTAAATGTAGCAAATAGAACTGTACACCAGATTCCATATGCAAATGTACCATATATTTGCATAAAAGTGCAATAATGTTTGCATTTTTTTTCTTCAATGTTTCTTCTAACGGAATTTCATGGAATTTCTCTTTTTCATAATTACTGCCCATGAGCTACAAGATTTAATCTGGGTCGGTCCCCAGACCAGAGGTTTAGTTTTCCCAGCTTTTAGATTTGTGCTCCAGTCCATCCTCATGGAACTTCTCTCTCACTAGAACATGAGATCCTGTTGAGAGAGAAATTCTGGTGATACACATTCTGATGGGAGAGAAGTTCCCTGACCATGGGCTCCAGCACAAATCTGAAAGTTTGGAAGACTAAACTTCTGTTCCCGGTGACTGATCCAGGTTGGATACTGCAACATTATCCTGAGACACATATATTTGCCTTCATTCATTGAGCTACCAGTGGTGGGATTAATTTTTTTTTTACTACCAGTTCTGTGGGTGTGGCTTTGTGGGCATGGCAGGGGAAGGATACTGTAAAATCTCCAGTCAGAGGTGGTATTTATCAGTTCTCTGAACTACTCAAAATTTCTGCTACTGGTTCTCCAGAACTTGTCAGAACCTGCTGAACCTCTGCTACATACTGTTATCCCAATTGTTTTTTCAGGTTAATTAACACTGGTGAGTATCTATGTATGCATATGTGAAGTTAGGATGTCTTACTCTAATGCAGGGATATCAAACTCAAGCCCCGTGAGTCAGATCTGGCCTGCAGGGTGCTTAGATCTGGCCCACAGGGTTGGCCTGGAATCAGGAAAGGACTGACCCTTGGTGCCTGTGGCAGTGGAAACAGAACTCAGGGTGCTGCACATGGCTTCCTCAAACTCCATTTTTTTTCTGGCAGAGAGCTGCAGGAGGCCATTGCAATTGAAAACGGGCATAGGGCATGTGCGGCTCCCCCAGGCTCCATTTTTGCTAGCAGAGGGCTATCAAAATAAATTAAAAACAAAACAAAAGGAGAAATGTTTCCCCTTTTGCATTTGAGCATGCAAGAAAGGACAGAAAAGGAGAAAGAGGAAGGAGGAAAGACAAAGAAAAGAAAGGAAATACGGGAAGAGAGCAAGGAAGGAAAATAAGGAAAGAGGGGAAGGAAGAAAAAAGGAGAATGAAGAGGGAAGGAAAAAGAAGAAAAGGAAGGAAGGAAGGAAGGAAGGAAGGAAGGAAGGAAGGAAGGAAGGAAGGAAGGAAGGAAGGAAGGAAGGAAGGAAGGAAATTATAATGCAAGTGAAGTAGAGTCTCAGGGAAGTCTTGCCTTAGCACTTGGCCACTACAAGTGCCCCTAAACAAGTGACATTGAGCTGGTCATGCCCACCATGGCCATGTCCACCATGGCCATGCCCACCCTCCAGCCGTGTCCACCCCCAGCCCTCCAAGGTCAAACACAACTCTGATGTGGCTCTCAATGAAATCAAATTTGACACCTCCGGTTCTAATGTACATGATTTTACACTTATTTAAACTGAAACTCGTTTGCCATTTGGTTGACCATTCACCCAAGTGTTTAAAAAAAATCCTTCTGGGTCTTTTCAAAATCCTACTTTGCTTTTTACCACCCTGAATACTTTTGCATCAACCACAAACCTGATCAGCTCACTGCTTATCCTATGTCAAGATCATTTATGAACTAGTTAAAAAGTACTA
This sequence comes from Bungarus multicinctus, assembly GCA_023653725.1. NCBI lineage: Eukaryota > Metazoa > Chordata > Lepidosauria > Squamata > Elapidae > Bungarus > Bungarus multicinctus. Next base: position 109,103,014 of record CM042836.1, read on the forward strand.
GAGCCAACATAAATCCTTGAGGGACTCTTTCATATTTCCATTCACTTAAGAAATTATCCATTCATTCCTTCTTTTGCTTTCTGATTTCAACCAGTTAGCAATCTATAAAATAACAGATCCTCTTATCCCATGATTGTTAAGTTTATTAAGGAAACTTTGATATAAGTACATCATTGTCATAATTTGTTTAAAATTATTCTCATCCCCAGCTCAAAAAAAAAAAAAATCCTTTTAGCAAGCTTTGCTTGCAATAATTTCAATGAAACCATATGGATGGAATAAACAAGTTTTTTTTTTTAAATTGAGTTCCCCAGTGGGCTATTCACATCAGCTCTGTTTCTAAATGATACAAAATAAAATTCAGATGCTTGGAATATATAGGGAAAGGAAGACAAGTAAGAAAAGAGGTACTTGTAAGTACACATAAATTAAAAATGCATATAACTCTATATGCTGCCCATTGTTCACACTTTATTACAACTCTATGGGCAAATAGTAACCTGAATTTGGCTATTAATAATTTTAAAATAATTTTATGTCCAGGTATCTTCAAAATAATAATAATACAGTTATTCTGCAAAGGAACAGAATTCAACTAGGAGGCATAAATTTCTCTCTCTCTCTCTCTCTCTCTCTCTCTCTCTATATATATATATATATATGTGTGTGTGTGTGTGTGTGTGTGTGTGTGTGTGTGTAAGGTTTTTAAGCTGATAATTTTTTAAATAATAGATAAAGGAGACTAGTATAGATCTATTTCGAGCTAGTTAGCTCTCTTCAGCTAGCCATACCCTTACTGGGATTCGAACCAGGGAAGTATTACATGTGAGGCAGTTGTAATTGCCACTACACCACTGGCTCTCTCCTTATCAGCTCAGGCAGGGGAATAAGTATATACTTTGTATTACAACACCCTGTTAAGCCCCAATTAAGGGAGAAAGCATACTGCTTTCTTTTCTGTCTTTCGGCTCATCACCAGAGACCATACCGACAGAAAGCTATTTGTTTCGTTGCCTTTTGTTTACATGTGTGTAAGGTTTTTAAGCTGATAATTTTTTAAATAATAAATAAGGGAGACTAGTATAGATCTATTTCGAGCTAGTTAGCTCTCTTCAGCTAGCGGCAATTGTAGTGGCAATTAAACAAAAGGCAACGAAACAAATAGCTTTCTGTCGGTATGGTCTCTGATGATGAGCCGAAAGACAGAAAAGAAAGCAGTATGCTTTCTCCCTTAATTGGGGCTTAACAGGTGTTGTAATACAAAGTGTATATATATATATATAATATATAATATATATATATATATAATATATATATATATATATATATATATATATATTAGTATTGATTCATTGTAAATATGACTCTATGCAAGAAGTTATGAAAACCTAGCATTTGCTATAAATAATTTTTTCATCATTTCTCAATATAAAGTATCTCCACTAAAACACCTATGATTAGTTCAGAATGGTTCAGAAATTGATTAAACATAGTTGATTAAACATAGTTTAATAGAAATTGATTAAACATAGTTCCTTGTACTTCCACATAAAGTTTATACATGCTTCTTGGTTAGAGGTAGCCACAATCATCCTGTACAAGGTATCAAAACTTTCAGAGATTTGTCTATAGCCTTCACATGGCTGAATCTTCTTAAGTTTAGCTGCATCTCAATCCATACAAAAAATCATGACTGTACAAGATTAAATCCAATGGCCTGAATTCATCACAATATAAGATATGAGATTGAACATGAATAATTTAGATTACTCTTTGCAGTTTAACACACATTGTATTTACCTAATCTGGATCTAACTCAGTGATACGTTTCATATATGCTAATAAGTACTTATGTGGTTTGCCTAGTTTTGCTTTAAGTATTGTGTAAATTAGTTAATTATGGTTTATTCAATAAATTATGGCACAGTTAAATATTAGGGGGTTGTAAAAAGGGAGGTGTGAGATTCAACCTAATTAATTTCATATTTTGAACAGATGGAAGTAATGTCAGAAACTTTAAAAAAAAGTTGTTCAGTCACTAAGTCATATCTGACTCTTTGTGATCCCTGGACCATAGCATCCTGCCCTCCACTGTCTCCCAGAGTTTGTTCAAATTATGTTCATTGCATTGGAACTAAAATCATATCTAAACTTTCTACAATGATGCACAAGATGATACAATTTAAATAGTATTTAAGAAGTTGGGAAGAATGTATAAGTAATAAATAGCAATTTATTTACATTCTTATGGCATCTCTAATGCTAATCCCTATTCTGCTAATAAAACATCAAAGGAAAGAAAAACAAATGAAAGAAAAATATACATGCAGAGGCAGTGCAAAGGTCATTATTAAACAGGTTATGACCTTTTATAATGCCTTTCTGGCTTCTTGATCTCTGATGAGGTATTTTGACTTTTTTTATTTAAAAACATCTTTATTGTTAAACTAATGGAATATTTAAAAAAAAACATATCCTGACTGGAGATAAGACTTAGTTTGCTGATAAGGAGCAGTTAGGAATGTTATGTTAATTAACATGAAAAGTACATAGACAAATCACATTACAAGCGTTATTAAGATTAGTCAGAGTTAGTAGCCTTTATTAGATTCCATAGCATAATTAATCCATAGTTTTGGAGTTTAAATAGTACTAAACTTTATTACAATATTCAAGAACTTATTATTTCATACAGCTTATCTTTAAATATAAGACTCAAACATAGGATTACTTTCTATTTAACAATGTACAGATATTATGCTACAGCAGTTAATATCTTATTAATAATAGGGAATAATATACTAATAACTATTACAATTTAACGCTTATGTATTGCCATCATTGCACTATGATTGATAGGTGCCAATAACTTAATCAAATATTGACACAGCTGCTCTTTGCAATTTTTCTTTCTCCCTTGCAGTTATCTGAGATGGCTGTTTCTAATCTATCCATGCCACTGCAGACATTTGGCTAAGATATGACCTGCTTTGACCTCAGTGGCCATTGCTATTTTCTTTTTATGGGATTCAGAAATATATCAGAAATCTTAGCTGTGAAGCACTGTTTAAAACAAAGAGAGCAAGGAATGAGTCACATAGATAAGGCTGATAAATATTATGTTAAAATTAGAAGTAAGAGAATTAGCTATTTGAAAAAAGAAGTATAACTGTAAATTTTGTATAATCTCTGATCGAGTTTGCAAAATGTATGGGTCAGGAGAGATTTTTTAAAATCTGTAGATCACTTAAAACAAATATGCACTGTGGTTATTTCTCTCATTTGACTGGGAATAATGGCTTTCCCCCACTAGCAAATTAAAGTGCTTTTTACCTATCCTCAAGGGATCAAAAACCAGACTGGCAAAAAAGTTGCTTAATCCTATTGGTGAATCCCTATTCTGATTGGCTTCCTATTTTAAGATAAACAGAGAATTTTAAGAAAGAAATATTGGTGGGACATTAGAAGACTTTTGTATGTTAATAGGTTTTAAGATTAATAATTAGAAGATGACGTTAACTAACTAGAAGATCAAATAGATGGGAAAACCTGGTTTTAAGATTGAAAAAAATAAAATACTTGGGTATTATTATGACAAATATGAATTGCATGTTGTTTCAACATAATTATGTTAAAGACCTGGAACAAAAATAAGAACAGGTTAAGATGGAAGAAATTTAAAGTACCTACTTTGGGGAAGAATTTCTGTGCTAAAAAGGAATGTTTTACCAAGAATGATGTTTTTGTTTCAAACAATACCAGTTTTGACATCTCAAGTTCCATTCTAGCAGTCACAAAAAGATATAACTAATTCTGTATAGCAAGAGAAAAAAAAATATAAATTAAATACAAAGTGTTACATGATGCAAAGGAAAAAAGAGGACTGGGTTTACCAGAACTGAAATTGTATTTTATAGCTCATTGTTTGTTTTGAATGAAAAAGTGAATATTGCTGAGAAATAAGATGAGTATATAGTATATAATAAGATGAGTATAGAGTATAGGTGTGTATTTATATCTATATTGTATAACTTCTATCTTGTAATACAAATTCTTCCTACATGAATATGATCTTTAACAGTACAAAAAACGGTTTGTGACAGTATTCACACTGTTTTGAAAATGAATACTTGAACTATCTGATTTACATATACGATACATGAAACTCAAGAAGGAAATAGTTCTTACCCTCTTATAAAAATGTAATTGATTGGCATTCAGGCCACAATATTCTTTTGGAGCTCATTCTTTTTATGCATGTATACATATGTATGTATATCTTCAGTCTATTTATTCAATGTAATTAGCAAAATTTAAGCTTTTGTTGCTACACAAATTCTGATTGCAGCAATCTGCTTCAGTACAATAAGAAAACACAGTGTGAACTGATTTAATGCAAGATATACTTTTTTTAGTACTAAAACAGTAGGACAATTTAATTTTCTTTTCTCATTTAACTGCAAACCATGTTTGCACAGGAGCTAGTTTATCTACATTGATAACACTGGTAATTGGTACTGGATTTGGGACAGATTATTGTCTTATCACTGCTGGTCTAATATTAGCAGAAGAATAGATATATTCATCACACAATGAGTGACAAATAAAATTCTTCAAAGTTTCGGGTAGCGGCATCAGTTAAAGAACACAATTTTCCCTTCAAACTTCCAGCTGTGACTTACATCATAAAATAATGTGATGTCTATGATCTCTTATTTCACTCATCCTTCTTATATGAGTGTGGAGATCAACTTTCATTAACATAGCACTAGGAGCAACATTTTCAAATATTCCACAGTGTTGGAAATCTCATTAAAACGACCCAGTGCCATTGGTTTTCTATGCACAGCATATATCCCAAAAGAACAAAACTTCTTGAAGAAAAAAAAATCTCCCAAGTTTCTAAAAACAAGAAGCATTATGGTTTTGCATTTTTCCCACACTGCTTCCTGTGCTGTAGATTATTAAACAACACCATAATCATCTGAATAAGATGTCCATTCTTAATGACAATGATGCCAACACATCAGTGCATGAGTCACAAAATTGCACACAAAAATATAAGCGTTGGAGTTTGTATCGTGACACACAACTCATCAGATATCACTCCTCATTCAGATGAGACTAAGTATCTGAAATTCTAAAGATTAAAATACTGAATTCCCTACTTTTGTTTTTCTAGCCTAAAGGTGAGCAGAAATTTCATTTGGATTCAATTTTTAATCAGAGGTAAAAAAGTAAAGAATTTTTTTTAAAAAAAATTATCTCACCATTTTTGTATTAAAGATGGTTGTAACTATATAGAGATATATGTCAGTACATATAGAAATTCCTAAAGAAAATCAACCCTGAAGGATAGATACTGATGATCAAATACTTTGGCCACTAATGAGAAGACAGGATTCACTGGAAAAGATCTTGAGGTTGAGGAAGATTGACAGCAAAAGGAGAAGGGCAGATGACAGAGGATGAGTGGTTAGATAGTCATCAATGCAATGAACATGAATTTGAGCAAACTCCAGGACACAGTGGAAGACAAGGGAACTTGGTGTATTATGGTTCATGGGGTTGTAAGGAGTTGGATACAACTTAGCAACTGATAACAGATAATCAGAGTTGGAAGGGACCTTGTAAGTCATCTAGTCCAAACCCCTGCCCAAGCGGGAGACCCTACACCATTTCTGACAAATGGCAGTCCAATCTCTTCTTGGAAGTCTCAAGTGATGGCACTCCCACAACTTCCGAGGGCAAGGTGTTCCATTGGTTGATTGTTCTCACTGTCAGAAAATTTCTCCTTATTTCCAGCTTAAATCTCTCCTTGTTCAGTTTCCATCCATTATTCCTTGTCTGGCCTACATGTGGTTTAGAAAATAACTTGACCCCTTCCTATCTGTGGCAAACCCTCAAATATTGGAAGATTGCTATCATGTGTCCCCTGGTCCTTCTCTTTACTAGACTAGACAAGCCCAGTTCCTGTAACTGTTCTTCGTATGTTTTAGTCTCCAGTCCCCTAATCATGCTGGTTGCTCTTCTCTGTACTTTTTCTAGAGTCTCAACATCTTTTTTATAATGTGGTGAACAAAACTGGATGCAGTACTCTAGGTGTGGTCTTACTAAGGCTTTAGAGAGTGGTATTAGTACCTCTCTTGATCTTGATTGTATCCCTCTGTTAATACAACTTAGGATTGCATTAGATTTTTTGGCTGCTGCTACACACGTTGGCTCATATAGTTGGTTGTCCACTAAGACTCCAAGATCCTTCTTACAGTTACTGCTATTGAGCTTGGTTTCACCCAGTCTATATGTGTACTTTTGTTTTTTCTTGCCTTTTCTCTACATTGAATTTCATTTTGTTAGATATGGCCCAGTGTTCTAATCTGTCAAGATCCATCTGGATCTTGAGCCTATCTTCTTGGGTGTTAGTTATTCCTGCCAGCTTAGTATCATCTGCAAATTTGGTAAGTTCCCCTTCTATTCCCTCATCTAAGTCGTTAATGAAGATATTGAAGAGTACTGGGCCTAAGATGGAACCTTGTGGCACCCCACTGCTTACTTCCCTCCATGTAGACTTAGACCCATTAAGGACTACTCACTGAGTATGGTATGTCAGCCAGTTACGAGTCCATCTAGTAGTAGTGCTATCTATTCCACTTTTTTCTAGCTTACTAAGAAGTAGGTTGTGGTCTACTTTGTTGAATGCCTTGCTGAAATCTAAATATATTATGTTCATAGTATTTTGCTGGTCTACTAATTTAGTCACTTTGTTGAAGAATGAAATAAGATTGGTTTGGCACGATCTGTTCTTGACAAACCCATGCTGACTGCTAGTTATTACTTTACTTGTTTCTAGATGTTGGCAGATCTGTTTTTTTATCTTTTCCAGTATCTTCCCGAGTATTGATGTTAGAATGATTGGTCTATAGTTTCCTGGGTCTGTTTTTTTTTTCCTTTTTTGAAGACGGGAACCACATCAGCTCTTTTCAAGTCCTCTGGTAGTTCCCCAGTGCTCCAGGATTTTTGAAAGATATGGTGCAGTGGTTCTGAGATGACCTCTGCCAGCTCCTTTAAAACTCTGGGATGTAATTCATCAGGCCCTGGTGATTTGTGTTCATCAAGATCAGACAGGTGTTCTCTTACTATTTTTTTTGCTATTTTAACTTTTATTTCTGGTCTGTCTTTTACAGCTATGTTTGTGGTGGGTTGAGCTATAGTTTCTTTTGCATGATGACTGATGCAAAGAATGAGTTAAGCAGTTCTGCTTTCTCTCTGTTTCCTGTTACTTCCTTGCCATCTTCTCTCTTTAGTGGACCAACTGTTTCCTTGATTTATTTTCTTGTTATTTATATAAGCAAACATGGATGCTGACTGGCCCTTCCCTGACTGGGGAATAAATAGAAGAAAGGGGAGTGGTTGTGTTGTCGCAGACAACTATTTGCATTTCTAGAAAGTTTGCTCCTTGTGTGTTTCATGGGACAAAGACTGCTTGCCAGAAGTGAGGTTTGTCTTGTCTATTTCTTTGACTTAATTTGCAGCCTTCTGTCTGGGAGCTCATGGCCTTGTATTTATCTTAATGAGCTGATGAGGACTATTGCTTCAGTTAACTCCTTGCAGGACTCTTGCCTGGATTTTCTGTTGGTGAATGCAGTTAATTCCCAAGGTATAATTAAAGAAGGGCTTTTCTTTGTGAGGAGTCTGATCCTTGCTTCTGCAAAGGCTGGGTCAGAACAGATATATTCTTAGTGTGCCAAGAGAGAGAAATATCTGACTTTACCTAGGATTGAACTCACAATCTCCTGATTGTGAGGCGAGAGCTCCACTTTTAGGCCACCACAGTAATCAAAGTACTCACAGTACTTAACTGAACAACAACATCATATGACAGGGAATGCCCTGTTTCAGGGAATATTCAGGGAACGACATCCTTAAGCATCCAAATACACTTTTAGTAAAGTCTAGTGATCCTTTGACCAACAGCCTTCCCTACAGCATGGAAATCAACTGTAGCCTGAATCACATGCACACTTAATTTTGGAACTCAATGGTCATGATTCAAATCTATGTTTAAAATATGATAGGGAACTGGGGGGCTGTATTTTATTTCATGGCTGTCATGTCAACTTAAATGTACCCTTATAACTTCCTGTTGAGTCCATCATTTTATAACCTTCTAAATACCATTTCTTAGTAAGCAGATTCTAAAACGGAAGAGATTGAAGGAAGCTGAGTCACATAGTTGTTTTCTTAACATCAAGCAGAATGTCAAGTGTGTCTCAGTCAGAATAACAACAAAGTTTGAAAATTAAAACTGTCAAATCACAGCCTCTCTGCTTGAAGCCTAAGAAAAGTAAAGGAGCATTTTGTCCAGAAAGATCATTTGATCCTAGAATTTGACAGCAGGCAGTGGATTTAGGGATAAAGTGAAAAGCACATACAGTATACAAAGTTATGAATATTTGCAGAGAAACAGGTAGAATATATTGATTATTTTTAGGATGCTTAGTATTTCTGTGACAGATTATTGAAGACTCTCTGTACAATTATTTTTTCATACTTATCCTGAATGACAGAAAAAGAAGTTATGTCTTGTCATAAACACTAATTCATAAAAGCTTCTCCTCTTTCTTTAGAAGATTACTACCTTACAGTCTCCCATTCTCCTTCCTCCTCCAGTTGCACTAAAAACAGATTCAGTCAAAGTTTGAATTTCCAAACCTCACTTTCTGAGCAGGAGCTAGGAAGGCATTAATGAATAAGTGTGTTTAAAGCAGCAAAGTATACTAAATAACAAGAAAAAAAATGACCCATATAGAATGTCTATGAAGAGGGCTAGTACCAAAGTAGGGGTAAAATAGGAATCACTACCCTGCGAACTAAGGGTATGTTTAAGGAGAAGAAAAAATAAGATGTCATGTTATGCAGAGTTGATAATGGTTTTTCTTCACTGGAGTGGGTCGGAGATAGATTACTACCCCAATGATTATATGTTTAAGGTTACTCAACAGATAAGACAGTCAATGAATTGAGAAGCAAAGGGAAGTAAAATGAAAAAGCAGCCAAGAAAGATTACACTTTTTAAAACCAAGAAGGAGTGATATGTCTTATTTAAATGTAAGTGGGGGAAAATATGACAAAAGAAGAAAAAAATCTGAAACAGGAATAATGCAAACTAGAAGCCAAGTGGCACTCTGGTTGGGGAAAAAGGTTAGTGGTTTGAAAAGATATGGAGGAGATCAAAGGCAGAAGGAAGGAAGAACTGGATAATGAGAGAGGAGTAACTTATGACACAATGTTTAAATTCTTGTTCAATTATTCAATCCTAAAGCTCATATGGAACCTCAGAAAATACATCTGAAGATTTCTGTCTTGCTGTCATCCAAGTTGAAAGAGCAAATGTTACAGTGAAGTCAGTATGAAGAAGCTTAACAATGATATTTCCTCCTCAAGGCTGCCATTTTCATAGCTTCTGAACAGGGATCCAGTTCTGTATTAATATCAAGAGTAGACAAATGCACATTTAGCTATGCAACTGGAAGAGGCCTTTATCATTTCTCATCTTATGCTCAGTTATGTATATTTTCCTTAACATAAGAAGCTTTAAAATGCCTCTTAAAGCCAAAGTTTATTTTGGAATGAGGTGAGGAAAGGAGAGAAAGTGTGAAATCCAAATTCTTAAGAATTAGACCTTGAAACACATTTGAAAATTATGTTTTTTATTACCGTATTTACAATGAGTGTAGAGTATTAAAACCTACTGTCAGGTTACAATTTCTTTTGTAAGTCTGTAGAGATTCTCAGTCATCCAAGTCATGGATGTCCCAAAGGTGCTTTTTTAGGAGGCAACTGAACTTGGTTTTTTCTTTTGAAGACGTTTTGCTTTTCATCCAAGAAACTTCCTCAGTTCTGACAAGATTTGCTCAGGTGACCCTGAGGATACAGATAAACCTCCAAATGCTTCAATGACCTTCTAAATGTATGCAAATGACCAGCTATCTGCAAGGAATATAAATCCTTCCATTCCCCACAATCCTTTCAGAGCTGAAGAACCTTCTTAGATGAGAAGCGAAATGTCTTCAAAGAAAAAAAAAGAAAGTTCAATTGCCTCCTGAAAAAGCACCTTTGGGACATTATTTTGTAAATCTAATAAAAAAATATTTAATCAGGTCGGTTTCTTCATTTGTCATTTGTACTTCTACTTTAATTCTTTTCTCTGTCTTACAGTCCATAATTTTCATTTATTTTCTTATACTTACAAATTCTTTATGTTCTGATATTTCTGCATCAGGCAAAACTTGTTCCATCTCTTGTAAATCTTCCAAAATGTTCTCTTTCACATCAGTAATTTCTGCTTTAATGTTTTATAACATAATCTATACACAGAAAGATGCATCATTGATGACACTGAAACTGCTATTTTTTCATCCCATTTTTTTCAAAAATCTTCTGAAATAGAATATTTCAAATGTCAAAGTGTTTTCTGTCATTTTCCATGTTCCAATCCTGACTAACAAGAGAGTTTTTTCCTTTTACTTTTCTGCTTTGAATCTATAGTCCCCGCTAGTGTTCAGTTTCTCAAGTGGCTATTTTGATTTAAGTTTGTCTAAAACAATTTGGTTTCCATGAATGAGCTGTTCATTTATATAATTATTTCCAAAATGTTATAGCAAAAGTCATACTGTTCCATTATTTTAACTGATCTTTAATTCATTTGAAACTTTCTCAAATAAGATACTTAGCTTTTTGAAATTTATTTTTAATTTTTAAATTCTTAAGCTTATAGTTAATGTTTCTTCTACTCAAGAATGAAAATAAATTTACCACATAGATTTTCAACCTTGTCATTTTGAGGTTCTCTAATGCCCTTAAAGTAGTTGAATAGCAATTTCCAAAAGTGATTAGAGAGCAAGTTAGCAACCTAATTTTATTTTTTATTTATTTATTTGTATCCTGCCTTTATTATTTTTACAAATAACCCAAGGCAGTGAACTAATCCAACACACCTTCCTCCTCCTATTTTCCTAACAAAGATAACCCTGTGGGGTGGTTAACCTTGGTCTGAGAGAGTTGGTCTGAGAGACAGAGTGACTGACCTAAGGTCACCCAACTGGCTTTTATGGCTAAGATGGGACTTGAACTCACAGTGTCCAGCTTTCTAGCCTGGTATCTTAACCACCAGACCATGATGGTTGAGAAGATGATGGTTCCCTCCGTCTTCTGGTATTTAAATCTGTGGCAAACAGTGGGTCTTATCATTTCCATCTGAAGTATCCATCTGGAACACAAGTGGTAGATCTCCTTATCTGGAGAGGTTTTGTAGGACCAGTCTACTCATCAATGCTTTGGTCTTAGCCACAGTGATTACCTCTATTCATTCAGAAATGTCTTAGCTCACTATTTGTTACTTGGAAACTTACAAAGGAAAGGCATTTTAAGTGTTCTTAAGAATAATTGTTTTTACACTATTTCAGAATTTACATATCGGAGTTATCATAGATTTGCAATTAAAAAAATAAAACTCTAATAACAAGTTCATCTGCTATCAGTCCTCCCAAGTAAATCAGACAGGAAATACAACAAGATGAACCAATTTTACTTTTTTATAAGGCTACATTAAGGAAATCTTGCAAGTCTGAAGGCACAAACATTCTACTTCCACTTTTAACTATTTGTTCCAACCCCCCCAAAAAAAGACTTTTCTAAAAAAAATTTTTCCTGTGACAATTAAGCAACTATGAGCTCCTTTCACTCTTGTCTGATTGTTTCCTGGGTAGCATCTTCTCTTCTCTTTCCCCAAGGTCATCCATTACATCTGCTAATGCATTGACATTGAGTTTCAGTACTTAATACATAAAGTTTCTAAATAATGGCAAAGCACCCTTATTTTAAAATAAAGAAAACTATTAATTTTTGCTACCCTGTGTGAACATGGAATGGAAAGAAAGTTTTGAAATAAATATCTCCCAATTGAGCAGCTTCTCTTATTTTATAAATGAAAATTATTCATAATTATGTATTTCTAGGAACATTCCCAAAACATGGATACAAATTTCTAACAGAAGACTGGGGACCATGAATGGAATCAGAATTCCGCTCCTCACTGCCTGAGTGATTGTGGCCATATCCCAGAGAGATATCTCTTCTGACATAGATTATATACTTTCTTCATTGGCATTTCTGATTTTAAGTTGTGTATCGACCATTTACAAACCTTTCTTCTATAGGTAAAGGTAAATGTTTCCCTCACACATACATGCTAGTCATTTCTGGTTCTAGGGAGCAGTGCTCATCTCCGTTACAAAGTCAAAGAGCTAGCACTGTCTAAAGATGTCTCTGTGGTCATGTGGCCAGCATGACTAAACACCAAAGGCACATGGAACGCTGTTACTTTCCCTCCAAAGTGGTCCCTATTTTTCTACTTGTATTTTACATGCTTTCAAATTGCTAGGTTGGCAGAAGCTGGGACAAGTAATGGGAGCTCACTCTGTTACGGGGTGCTAGGGATTCAAAACTGCCGACCTTTCTGATCGACAAGCTCAGCATCTTATCCACTGAGCCACTGCGTCCCTCTTTTTCTTCTATAGACATATTCTTTCAAACAAGCAGGGGAAGGAGGAGGGAAACAAGCAACTTTCTAGCTAATTTGTTACAGACTACTCTATCAGGACCTAATTACAATTGTAAAGTCGGGAAATAGATTCCATTCCCTGTACATTACTAATGCTCCTCAAATCCTCATTTATCATGTTGAAGGTTATGTAGAAATGATGTACAAGAGGCCCAAACACTTTTATTGCAATCATTCCCACAGTACATATCTGTAAGAGGCAAACTTCTTAAATCCCTGGGTAATGTCAAAATTAAAATACCATTCAGATGGGATTACACAGAAAATACAAAGTCTGAAAGAAAGAAAAAACCCTAAAGATAAAACAGAGTCCCAAATCATAAATTATAATTTAAAAACCTTGTTTAAGCAGATATAAACTAAAATACTGGAGATGAACTGCCATGTATCCAACACTGACCTTTCTACAAAATTTATATTGTGCTACAGTGACACTTGGGATAGACAGTGTATTCAGGTTCCATAGAAAGAGATCTCATCCATACCATCTCCTGCAACTCAAAGAGATGCCTTCAGATCTTTTCCATCAGCTTAGCTTGGAGGTGGTCCATTTGCTTGTCAGTCTTATGATAAAGTGCCTGAATGAAACAAAACTGCTTTAGGAGAGACTACAGGCCAGCAGTGGATTTTGGCCTGCTATTCTTTTTTCTTCAAAGTGATCTCCTTTCTGTGTTCCCTGCTAACATTATTCACTGAATAAGTTCAACTTGCTCCTACTCTTCCTTCAACCTGTTTCTCCCTTGCTCGCAAACACATAGACACTCCAGAAAGAGTTTACAAAAGAAATGAGACAATAAAAATAAAACACAGCACCTAAGCTTCTTCACAAAGAGAGTGTGCTTATTTAAAAACTTAGTCCTATCGTCATATCTTCTGTCCAACACTTGAAGAGTAATAAGGAGTTTCTCCTTAAGTAAGTAAGAAGTTTCTCTCTTTCCTTAGACATACAGATGATATAATAAAGACACAAAGTCACAATTATCTCTATAACTAGAGATACCAAAAGCTCTTCAACATTCCCCACTTATTGGATGGAGCATCTGAAGGTAGTGTCTGAGTCTCACATCAGACCAAGCCAAACTGAAAGTCTCATTGCAAGTATTTAAAATAGTCATTTTTTTTTCTCACAAAAAACGTGTATGAAGTTGCTTGTAGCCGCATTTTCTTCTTCCTAAAACTTTAGCTTGATTGTGATACGAAACAGAGTCAATGTCTCTTCTCCCTTCTTCACTAAAGTGTAGCAGAGTCAAAAAGCTCCTTGTAAACATTCATCAAAGTATAAGTAAAGCAACAGCAACACTATGAATTGAAAATCAAGTAGTCATTATTTGCCCAGACCACACATCAGTAAAGTACCTCATAGGCCACTCAGTCAAAAGATCCTGTTGCCTTTATGCATCACTGTGTGCATTGCATGAGATCTATTGAGTAGAAGAAGTGAAGGAGGAGAAAGTAGAGAGAAAGAAGCTGCTTTTCCTATTAATCTTTGTTGAATTCAAGCTGACAATTGATTGCAAAGTGAGAGGAAAGTAAGAAAACAGTAACTGAAAGACTGCATAAGATTGGTGATGCAAAATGATTTTAACCTAATCTAATTGGCAAGAGTTTGGACTAGGAGATCTCCAAGCCCAAGGTCTCTTCCAAATGCTATTTTATATTCTATAAGCTAGGAGATCTCTCTAGTTGTCAGTGCTCCAAAAAGCTTCCAAGAAAAATTGAATATTAGAGTCTATAAAAGAAGCAGATAATAAATTTGTCGGTGTTAGAGTTTGAAATCAATACAATTTTTATTTCTGATTTTGTGTCAAAAACTTCCCTTTCTCTTCCAGGATATCAACTCTCTCTGCACCAAAACATGATGAAGAACTAAATGAAAGCAAAATAATGATGGAAAGATGTAGATTAGAATGTTTAATTCATGAATATTGGAAAGACAATTCCAGTTGGAAATTGCTAGATTTTTTTATGCTTATTACAAAGAATAACAAAGGGATTAATATGTATTCCATTCTGTGATGACAAAATCTATGTCATCTTCATCACTGCTTGTAGCATTTGCCTAAGCTTATGAAATTATTATTATGTTCTCATGAACCTAAAGATTCCTTGGCTTTTTCATCACCAGCAAAATTTTTATGTTCATGATCTATTGAAGAAGTTGAAGCAATTAGGTAGATACTCACAATTGTAAATTAAATGAATTGAATTTTTTTTTCATATAAAAGATCCAGAAAGATAATTAGCTACAAAAGGGCAGCAAATCAATACTGAAGACACATGGGTTGGGATGATGAACAATATTTGAAGAAAAAGTTGTGTGTTTACTTGAAGATAACTAATTTCAATTTAGCTTTTAGCATTACCTCATTATAAAATCATAATTTAGAAGCTGGCTTGATACATGTACATAGAAGTTCTGGTGCTTCCAGGCTGATGACATAGCATACATAAAATTAGTTTAACTATGGGCTGCAATTTGATTTCTTTAATATCTGTTTTACATTATAAATTAAAGATACAATTTCTCATTGTAGCATGGGCATACTGGTCACCAAAGTGAGGATAATAAAAACATATTCTCCATAACTACATTCCAGCATCCAGCAAATGAAAAATAGTGTATTTAGTCATTGTTCTTTTCTGGCTTTTCTTTTAGTCCACGGAGAAAGCTTATTTCTCATTGGATAAATTCCAAAAAATTAACTCACAATTTAGCTCAGAAAAATAATACACAAGTTGGAAGTGGTAATGCCATCACTATTTAACTGAAAATACTGAAAAGTATTAAACAATCTTCTACGGTTTTTCTGCAGGCTAAATGCTGAATAACAACCGATGTGAACATTTACTGAAATAAAATGAAACTGCTATTGTAACAAATGCCCATGAACCCTATACAGTAATTCTTTAAATCCAAATATGGGCAATCCACAGGCTACATGCAATTGGCATTTTCTACTTTGGGGTCCACAGAGCACCCCAATATCATAAGGATTGCAATTAGGCAGCAAAGCTATTGATTTGAGAAGTATTTTTCCCCTTTTTAATTGGTTCAATCTAAGAATAGTCCTAAATATGTTTATTCAATCACTAGAGCAAAGCACAAAGCCCCAAATCATTTTGAAAATTTCCTGGGAGGAAAAATTATATTAATTTTCAAGAAAGAAAATTAATAGATAAACAGACAAGAAAAGGGGGCTTGTGAAAGAAAAAATATCAAGAAAGAAAGATCAAAGTGAAAAAAGAAAAGAAAAAGTACATAAAATAGAGACAGAATGACAACCAATTTCGATCGATACACTTATGAATGAAAAAAAAAATGCATCAAAATGTTGCTCTAAGGTCTACATTATTTCTATAACCCCATACAATTCTAATCATCAGATCCCAAAATTAACATTTAATTTCTTCCAGTTTCTCTAAAAAATCCAAAACTTGTTTCCAAGAAGAAACAAAAGTAGTCAATCTTTTATTCAAAGTCTTTGATTTATTCAATCAAAGATGTCAATTTCACCAATTTCACCTTCAATTGTAGATATTTATAGATCCTTCCATCTTTGTGTATATAAAAGGCTCACTGCTGGTAGATAAAAGTAAAGCTCTGTAAGATTTTTCCATTTGCTTGTTCATTAAGCCCTAAAGAAAAATATCTGATTTTTCAATTGAACATTCACTTTTAAAATATTCTGTACTTTTGGACCTTTCCCAGTGATTCTCATATGTCATTGTACGATACTTCTGTGGCTTGCCGAGTCCATAATAATGCCAACTAGTATGGCTTCACAGACAGAAACATGATGACTCACATAGTTAGGATTCTGGGTTGAAGGTTAGCAAGCCCATGTTCAAACCTGTGTTACCATGGGAGAGGATGAGTTCCTATCCTTTACTCCAGCTCCTGCTGGGAACATGAAAGGAGCCCCCAACTGGACATCCACTGGACAGTGATGATGTCACTGGCTAATCCTTTCAACCCAGGTGCTTCTGACACAAGTGTGATGCAATGGCTTGAAAGAATGGGGGAGAACATTCCCTAACCTGAAAAATCACCCAGTTCTGTTTTAGGAACTATTTTCACATTAATACAACTGCAGAGAGGTAGCTAGTGAAACTCTGCCTCTTTCACCATGTCCTCCAGTCCCAGTTTCTATTTCCACACTTGGAAGATTCAGAGGCACAATCTTACTTTATGGCACATAACCCTCCTTTTTTGGAAACTTGTTCAGTCAACATTGTTAAAACCCCACAAAACCAACTTGCGTAAAATATGCTCATCTCTTCACAGAGTGCTCATAGCCCATAATGAGTGAGGTGATAAGATTGTGATGATGGCATTAAAGAAACCAGAAAGTGAATATGGCCCTACTGTCACCTTGCATGTAATGATTATTGAATAGCAGAATGTTTCTCAAGTTGGGTGTTGAAATCTGAATTACTGCCGGCTCGAGGGTTTTAAAGACATTTGTTCCAGCAGCTCTTGATGGCACTTTAAATCAGTTTTCCACCAAGTTTCTCATAAGCCAATTAACAGACCAATCTTATTTATGTTTAATGTGAGGTAAATTTAATAGATCTAATCCCATATAAATGTGAACAGCATCTGTCTCTAATGACAATTCCAAATTGTATCTTTTTCTTAATGCCTTAAAATCTTCCCTTTTCCCCTTATTTGTTTGATGCTATGCATGTATCTGAAGAAAAGTTCTGAAAAATGGAAATGCTTGTGTGATTTAGAACATTTTTATCAAATAAAAAGTATTGTGCTTCTCTGATGTCAATTAAAGGATAAATTGCCCTAAGGGTAAATAGCTGGATAAAGGTCTCTTTATCTGCTGTCTTGTATCAGCCCAAACGTAAAACTATTTGTCTGCCATAGGGAAACAATTGCACTACAATTTCTTGGAAAAGGTTTGGGCTAACAAATTTCAAGAAACTTGCAAATAATACCAGTCAGAGAACACCAATTGCAGAATGGAACAACTTGTCATGGCCAATTCATCATGGCCAACTCACCACAGCCAACTCACTGCGGGACAACTCGCCATGATCAACTCATCACAGGACAATTCATTGTGGGACAATTCAACAATTTAATTTAATTATTTAAAATAGTTAAAAAAAATTAATTTTTGTCATCCACATTTCATTTTGTCCTTTCTTTGGCATCCTTTCTTTAATGGTTCTATTCCACAATTTCTTTGATAGTAGTGTAACTCGTCCCACAGCGAGTTGTCCAGTGGCAAATTGGCCATGGTGAATTGTCCCATGGTAAGTTGGTTCTGCTGAGTTGGCCATGGAGAGTTGCTATGATGAGTTGTCATTGACTCCATCAGTTGTTCTTCCAATTTTTATTTAATGCATTAAATCCTCATCATGTTTTTACCTGCCTTTTTAGAAGTCCTTGCTGTACATATGCTACACATATTCCAAACAGATGGTGTTAAGAATGTGTAGATTTTCTTTCTAGTCATCATCCCTTCTTATTTCCTAATGTAGCCTATGTTTGGAAGTACATTTAAATCAATTCTAGGCAACCATGCCCCATTGTGTCATCATTTCAGAGATATTTCTTACCTGAACAGAGAAACAGAAGGACCAAGGACAGGGAAAAAAGCAGTAAGACCAGGAGTGACTTCTGACTTCCTACCAGCTATCAGCTTCCCCATTAAGTTTCCTTGTGACAATCTGTCCAGGAGCATTGGAAATCTTCCTTTCTCTCCCCCTCCCTTCCTAGTAAAAGGCTGCTGCTATGTGGTGGAGGGAATGAAGGGTTACCAGATTGTCTGGGAAATTGTCACAGAACAATGATAAAGCTCTCTTGACCACAGAAATAAACAATAGCACTGAAGCAGCAACAACTTCCCCAAATTTTATTCCCTTGGGAGTTATGGGTCCCAAATTTTGGACACATTCTCTAAGTTGTGTATATTAGACCATTCAAGGTACCTTGGTTCAAAAATTGTTGCCCTGTTTCATCAAATAACACATCATGGCAACAAGAATTGTAGTAGTAAATAGATATTTAGGTGTTGTTGTTGTTTTGTCTGTATGTTACATTTGGCAAGAACTGTCCTTATTCCAAACTGTCTTGTATATTATTGCTCTGCTTCTCTTAAAGACAAATAGAAAGGTAGATAAATATCAATATTACTTGATTACTTATTGAAAAAAGTGTACGTTTTGAAACAGTCAAGGTAAGCTTTTGTAAATCACTCTTAAAAGTAACAACAGAGATTTTGAAAATAAATGTTATCAAAACTGTCTGGAATTAGCAACATTTCTGCTTTGTATCGGTCTGTTTGCTGCAGAAGAAATTAATTACAAAAAAGTGTATAGCAATTAAGCTTCTGACTCATGTGTTGGTGGTCCCTTACAATAGTTAAATTGACACTACTCCTTTGCACATTTATCTTTTATCACACTGAACCATCATAAAGCCATTTTCAACATACCATTAAAGCTGTAAGTTAATCCGTTTTGAAGAGGAGTTGTTTTGCTCAGAATGGATAACAATCTTCTGGACTAAATTCATTCTTAAAATAATTTGGCTGAATGAATCAAATTATAGCAGAGATATATTCAAATCCAGGGCCTTAGAAGTGTATTTCTAAGGAATCGAATATTTGAATGAGGAATATAATGTGGGGTTTTAATTTGGTACTTCATCTTTTTTGCAGTTATTGGCAGCACTTGACACAAAATAATATTTACTACCCTTTCAAGATGTTCTCTTCTTTTTGTTATTCCAAAACAAATTGTTTGACTTGTTATGGAATAAATTGGCTATAAATAAAACATTAGTACTAGCCATTGCACAGACTTATATACTCTTCATAGAGCTTTATAGCACGTTCTAAGCAGTTTACAGAGTCAGCATATTGTCCCCAACAATCTAAGTCCTCATTTTACCAACCTTGGAAGCATGGAAGCTGAATCAACCTTGAGCCAGTCAGGATTGAATTCCGAAAAGTGAGCAGTCAGCCTGCAATACTGCACTCTAACCACTGTGCCACCACAGCTCTTACAGAGTCAAAAAACGAATGTTGTTATTTCAATAAAAACATGTTAAGAATTATTTAATATTATGATAATTGAAAAGAGTTGGGTGCTTGGGGGGATGGCCCAAAATTTCCTAGGGAATCTTGAATACTATCTATCTCAATAAGCCTTAAATATGGCAGTTAAATTACCAGTGGCACTATTATCATCATCCTCATTGTTATCATCTCGTTAATCTGCCACTTAAGATTTTGCTTGCTTGCATTAGATTTAAGTTTAATGCTCATTTTCTTATTTCTCTTAATGTTCATTTTATTATTTCAGTGTTCTTTTATTTAAAATGCTAGCAACTACTTTTGTTAGATGCATTGAACTATCTTAGAAAAACATAATATTTTAAAAATGGATATATAAATAACTCTGCGTTGTCTTAAAGATGATAACTTTCCTTTACGTCTGATCAAGATACTTGATGTAAACAGTAGCAATTGTTTCCATACTGTAATATGGAAAGCTATTTTTAAAAGTAACTCCAAATTCAACCTAATATCATAGATTTGTTCTGTTTTTTTTAATTATTATTATTTCCAGTATTCCAGATATTGGTGTTAATTGATCTTTAATTTCTTGGGTCTGTTTTTTTCTTCTTTGTTTTTCTAGCATGGTAGCCATTCTTTAGCAAATGGAATCTATCAAACCAAGGATAAATAATTTGTTTGCAGATAAAATCCATACCAAGTGCCTTTACATTTTTATTTTTCATTTTAAAAGTACATGGGGAAAGAATGGGGAATAATACATCATTGAGTAAATTTAGAGGCATACGTATCCCTTCTAAATTTTAGAAGGGATGCCTTAGGTTTTTTCCTAATTTGTTTCATTTGGTAATATTCAGAAAAAAGATTTTCTTATTTGCCTGGCATTGTAGAAAGCTATGTCTTTAAAAATGACTTAAAAATACATTTAGGAAAGAAACATGGCACATTTCAGAATAATTGGTTCAGAAGGGGTTGCTAAATATCTTTAAAGTTAATTTGGAGAAACCAAAAAAAAGAGAGGTAAGATCAGGAACTATAATTTTTTTATAAATATAAACAGAAGTGTGAAGGGATAGAGAATCTCTTGTCTTAACAGCATTTTTAAGCTCTCGGTTTAATTATATGTCATGTTATGTACTTTTCTGATATTGGTTTGTTCCAGTAGAGTCCATATAATCTAGTGTTGCTTCCACTGTTAGTAAGGACTAATCTTTAGGTACTATCTTTGACATTCCAATTATGTCTGGTTATATAGGACAACTGGATGGTTAATACAACATAAAAGGATTGTTAGATGAGACTAGCATCTTAACATTGTAGGACCCAAATTCTACCTAACTTATTCCACTGAGGGTTAAGGAACTTGATTCTACTGTCTGACAGCAGTGAAATGTGGTTTTTTTTTTTCCTGATAGAAAAGGGGTTAGCAAAGAAAGAATATAAAATAAGCCATCAGACAGTTTTCAAGTGATGTTTACAATTCAGTGACACATTAGAATTTAGTCAAACATTTTCTTTAGATCCAAATAATATGAGGAAGAAAAAAAGTAAAATTGAGAAGGTTACATGAAGGTGTTGCAGTAATTTTTTTCTCATCCCTTTGATCTATTTATTTTGCAATTTCATCTTAGTACATCATTAAAAAAATATTAGCACCATGCAAGTGTGCATAAAACATCATTTCCATATTAACATGGGTGCGCTGCTACAGGTTTGCCCAGGTTCAGGAGAACCCATAGCTAATGTTATGGCTGGTTCAGCGAACCACCAAATCCCACCCATGGCTGGTCCCACCCCTCCCACTTTCCCCGCCCCTCCTAGGAGTCTCCACGCAGCGTGTTTTGGATGCGAGATAAGTACAGAGCCCACATGGAAGTGAAAAATGGGCCCCCTGGAAGTTCTGGAAGACCAGAAATAGGCCTCTGGAGCCCGGCAGAGGCAATTTTCACCCTCCCAGAGACTTGCAGAAAGCCTCCGGAGCCAGGGGAGGGTAAAAATGGCCCTTCCCCCACCATGGTGCAGGAGGCCAACTCGTCCATGTCTATCATGGCCACGTCCATCCAGCAACTGGGCAGAGAACCCATTGCTGAAAATTTTGAAGCCCACTCCTGAATTAGCAGTATTAGTTGGTACCAGCCTTAACCAATCTTAACATTAAATCTTCATCCATCCTTTTTAATACTTTATGTACTATAGAATATTTTTTAATTAATTATGGTTTGTTTTGAAATTACTCCATTTCCTGTCAGCTACACATGCACACTCTTTATGATGAATACTCACAATAGGAATCAAATTTAATACTTTAAACTCTAAGATTGATTACTACACTTTTTATATCTCAGTGGAATGCAAAATTGTAATAATGATCTGAAGGACGGTGTAAACAGTGCATTAATTACTTTTACAGATGATACTAAATTAAGAGCTGCTTGACTTACCAGTGAGAAATAAGAAAAAGAAAGGGATCTATGAAAGTGAGAAATAAAGTAAGAGCAGGAAATAATGCAAATCAGTTTGGAAAGCTGAAGGGAAAAATTACATTGAAGAATTAGTAATCCAAACTGCAGACATGTTCAATAACTACACAATTTATACAATGTAGGAACATAAAATCTGAAAATTCATGGAAACTTCATATGCATTTATTATTTTAAAATGCTCTTCAGTGCCAATCAGGTGATTCTGAATATGTTTCACATGTTCCTTGCTTGATTGAAGCTTTT
Source organism: Bungarus multicinctus (assembly GCA_023653725.1). Lineage (NCBI taxonomy): Eukaryota > Metazoa > Chordata > Lepidosauria > Squamata > Elapidae > Bungarus > Bungarus multicinctus. Next base: position 109,125,399 of record CM042836.1, read on the forward strand.
TCTTCATATGGGTAGTATAAGATTGTGCTTAGACTACTCAGGCAGCTGTGGGTGTGTCATTCCAAGAGGCCATCAAAAGTTGGAAAGGATTCAAAGGAGGTCAGTATAAGTGATTAAGCAGCTGGGAGAAATGATTTATGAGGGAGATTAAAAGGACATAACTGTTCCATATATACCATGTAGCAAAATTATGACTAAATTATGATCTGTAATGCAGGTACTCCTGAGACCTGCCTAAAGCTCACAGTTTATACATTCCAGGTTTTATGGCAAAATACTCCTGCTTCTTATGATTTTCCCACATTCAATCAAAACAAACTACATGATTACACAAATAATATTCTTTTCCTGTCAGTGGTATACAATAAGGTAAAATGTCTAACCTATGGGCAATCGGGAAAATATTTGTATAATGCACCATTACAAATTTACCATTACATAGAGTCACTACCCCGAGATTGTACAATACACAAACAAAACTAAAGAGCATATATGGCATGGATTACCACATATGATTTCTTTGCATTTCAAGAAATTTCTGAAATAGTTCTTCATAGCATATGTGAAGAACTTGTCAACATGCATAAACAGCACATAATAGTATTATGTTATGTAAAACTCTCCTTTATGTTGTACTTAATTTCAGATGATTATATGAATATATATGGAAGTAATCTCTCATTCCTCCTTTTTTTTCTGAATTCTCAATCTTTTCTACAACTCTAGGATCTCTTGGTTGTTTCCCATTCAGTGACTAAATCGTCTGTCTCTGCTTAGCTTTGGGTTTTGTTTATTTGCTAGATCTATATCACTTTTCCTTTAGCAGTTCAAAGTCTTGTGTAGATCATTCACGGCAAGTAATTTCTATCTGTTGTGGGAAATACCACTATCTTACAGCTTTAAATACAAAATATTGTCTTGTTTAAAGTTTACTATTTAATGTTGATAGCTAAAACAAAGTTACCTTAAAAAAAAGGTCTTCAACAATTTGGCAGAATGTAGGATTTTCTCATTGTTGAGAATATTATACACTAAAGGAAAAAAAAATTAGCATGGGCAGAGCTAATACTAGTATATTAATACAGAGACCATACTGATATATCTGTGGAGTCCATTCATTTAATAATCAAAATATTGACAGCTTGGGAGAAAAATGGTTATATGTTCCAATACCTGGCTTAGCTTTGTAATTAACGTTTGCCATGCAAGGTGTTCACCAAATCATGTCTTATTTATCATTGTTCCATAATGCACTTTATATACCACACCCTGCTGATTTTATTGTATGAACTATAAATTTTGCTCTGTTTCTTTTATGCATTTGCTTTAATGGTTTTATTTTTGTCACTAGCTACATTTATTGGTTTTTTTATATGGTGTAGGATAAAATCTGAATTTTCTTCAATAACTAGAATGATAGACAACAGATAGATATTATGCATCTAAAAAAAGTATGCTCCTTTTTTAAATGGTTGTTCATACTGTAACTTGCACTCTATTTAGGAAGATAAGTCAATGCCCATTTTGGTGCAAAGAAAGCCACCTTTTTCAAATCTTGTTGCAAAATATTACTGTCAACAAATTATACTCCAAAGCATCATTTCAGACAAGTGACTGTCTAGTCTCTTCTTAAAAACCTCCTGTGATGGAGCACATAAAACTTCTGAAGGCAAGCTTTGTTAATTGTTCTAATTTGTCCATAGTATTAGGTTGCTTTTCTCCTTAAATTAGTTTCCATCCTTTGTTTCTTGCTTTGCCTTCTGATGCTTTAGAAAATAGGTTGACATCCTCTTCTTTGTGGGCTATATATAATTGGAAAATTTAGACTTAGCAATGTTTCCAGAATTCCCAACATTGTTGACTCCTAGTGACTGCCCTGGACAAGTCATTTCAGTTTTCTTGGCAATGCTTTCTAGAATAGGTTTTCCATTGCCTCCTTCCTAGGTTTGAGAGAAAGTGACAGATCCAAAGTCAAGTGGCTGGCTTTGTGTCTAAGGACTAGAACTTCTAATCTCCCCATTTCTAATCTTATGCCTTAACCACAATACCAAACTAGCTCTCAACATCAGCTACAGAGAGATACTTTATTTTGCTAATCTATTAGAACTAACTTATAAGTGCTTGTTTGACCATTTTAGAAGATATTAGAGTATTCTTAAAGCCATTCAATGTGATAACAATATGTCATGAAGGGTACTAACATAATTGCTTTCTATCTATTAATTGGACCTGAATCAATGCCACTTTATTTTAGTTGTGATTCTTCTCTGATGTCCTCTACTTATGGCATAGTCATACAGGGCATGCAATATGCTTATTGCCTTCAGGTAGCAGAGGAGAAAAAGAAGAATTGACAGCAATATAATAAATGGAAAAAATTAAACACATCAGATTTTACATCATACCCAAAGTATTCATCAATTGTTACTGATTTGCAATATTGATTTACAATATGCCATAAAACAAACAAGATAAGAAAAATCCATGTAACTCACTGGTCTTTTATATCAAATCTGCTTTCTGGATAGGTGTATTTTATGATCAATGCCTGTTTAAATACTTATAAATATTCAAGACAATTAATTAATACAGCTTGCTTTCCTTAAAAAATCAACATTTGTTTCAGACAAACACTTTTAACTGACTGGCTATAAAAAACAACAAGCAAAGAAATGTTTTTCAAATCACTACTGTTGAAAATATTGCTGCTTAAATCAACTAGGCTTTAAGTACTGTATATTGTATTCCAAGTCATTTGTGAAGGAAGCCTTAAGAATATATTTATTTTGTTATTTGGAAATTGACTAGTAATGATTGTATTATAAAGTACAGTATATTTATTAATTATCAAGCAAAAAATGGAGGTAAAGAGAATTTCATGCAAGTTTCTCTCTCGACTTATTATTCTCAATATTCAGAGAACATTCTTAAAATTATATCTTATTCCCTTAGATCAAAATAGTAACCACTGTGATTTTTTAAAATAATCACATTTGTGCCTAGATTTAGATCACACAGAAAAAAGAGTGATATGGACAATTTTAATGTATTACATCATAGTAAAGTTGCTACACTTGCATTTTTTTTAATAAATATGTTTTTACTAGAAATAATACCATCATTACATCCTTCACTATTTACACAAATAAACATTATCATTTGAAATTCACTGACTACACGTATCACCATTGGATGAATATAATACAGTCTCTAGTTAAGCATACTCAATTATATTCCTCCTTCCTTAATATAGGAAAAACATTATATCTTATATTTGCATGTTTTGAATGGGGGTATCATTTTCCTGCTTTTAACTTTGCCTCTGGGCATCTATCAATAAAAATGCATGTTGGTAGGGAGAAATGGAGGTGAGCATTTTAATTCTTGCTCTAGGGATTCACTAGATACTAGCACTATAAGTTGGTAGCAACCTACTGTTTCCATAAGCTTGAGTAACTGCATTCAGATTATTGCCTATATATACAAAGTAATCATGGTCTTTCTCTTAATTGTCTACCAACTGTTTTGTGCCTATTGCTTCAATTCTTTGCTTGTGACAGGAATTGTTGTAACTTTTGCCTCAAACTCCAAGAAATCTTGAGGAAAAATATAACAAATTGTAGCATTTTCTTTGACAGTTTCCAGTTATCATAATCTACTATAAATGAAATTGTTTAATGAATCAATTTTTTATTACAGTCATAGACCCAGCATAAGGCAGATGGGATACAAACAATGAACAATTTAAAAAAATATTTTATAGCTTTTATATTTTAATATACAACATCCCAGAGTCCTTCTGTGAGTCCTTCAGTTCTTAAACAAACAAACAAAAGTCTAAAAAAGAATCTAAAATGAGCCATGGTGGTGCAGTGGTTAGAGTGCAGTACTACAGGCTACTTCTACTGACTGCCAGCTGACTGCAACTTGGCAGTTCAAATCTCACCAGGCTCAAGGTTGACTTAGCCTTCCATCCTTCCAAGGTGGGTAAAATGAAGACCCAGATTGTTGGGGGCAATATGCTGATTCTGTAAACCACTTAGAGAGGGCTGTAAAGCACTATAAAGTGGTATATAAGTATAAGTGCTATTGCTATTGCTAAAGGGAGAGGTGAAACATTAAATGAATCCAGGAAGCATACAAATAAATATGTAGGTAATATATCACAAATAATTAACCAGATAGTCATTAAGACTAGTTTGAACCTGAATGATCATTAAGACTAGTTTGAACCTGGAAACCTTGTATGAGATGACAGGTTTAGTGTCTGCAAACAACAGGGAAGTGTACCCTGGGTATTTATATAGTAATGGTGGAAGTTATTTACTGGTATTGTTGTTATGTTATTCAAAGGGAACATGAGGTGACCAAAACAAGTATAATTGTTGTCTGATAAAAATTTGGTATTAATTGTAATTAAAATTAGTTATGTACCTGTTTCTGTTCGATTAGTAAACACATTAAAGACATGGAAACCAACCTCATCATTTTTATTGCATTTATTTTCAATGAAATGCAGATAACTCCAAATCTTTTTTTTTCCTTTCATGAACTCTCTAGAAGACCTTAGGCAAAGTACTAACTTCAGCTTCGACTCATCTGACATCAGCAGTATGATAATAATGACCTATTTTACAGAAATGTACCTTTGCTAATCCCAAAAAGCTAAGCAAGGCAGAACTAGGTTTAGTATTTAGATCTAAGACCTATTAAGGTTATAGATTATAAAGTGAAGTTGAAAAACAATTCATTAAAAGTGCTGTGGCCATCCATTTGTCAAGAAAATGGCATGGAGATATTAATGAAATCACCAGAAGTAAAACCTAAAAAGAGATTTAGACAAATTAAAATGATTTGAAAATATATTTGTTGGATTAGGGCAGGGGTGTTAAACTCACAGCTTACGGGCCATATGCATCACTCGCTGGCCACACCCAACCCGGTTTAGCAAAGGGAAAAAAAGTTATGATAGTCAAGTGATGACAATGTGTCATCGCGAGTTTGACACTCCTGGGCTACAGAATCCCTATTGGACATTTCCTTAGTAAGAATTTTAGACTCTCTTAACAACTTGCAGGAATGGTCCCCAAATTTAATAGTGTGACCTATAAATGGAAATTCTCATAAATAGGTTTTTTCAGGAAATAACCTCTAATATTATAAGTTGATCCTTTTAATGGCTCTAATATGTTACTCTTTTTAAAAGCATAGTTTCCCAGTCCTCAACCACAGCCAAAGGATAATTGACTGCAAATTATTGACATTGACAAGGCAATTTATAAATGTTTAAGATCTTTTTTAAAACAACAACAACAACCAAAAAAAACCATATGAATTGATCTGAAGTGATATTTCAATGTTTTGTTTTGGATAGACTTGATTTGATTCAAGATTTGATTGAGGCATTGTACAAACAGAACACATGTGGTTGGACTTAGTATAACACATTTTTACAGCAGTCTTAAAAAGCCAGAATTCTGGAAAAAACTTGACCCATTGGACTTCTCTGTGGAGTTCCTGTGTTCTACACCACAAAGAATTGATCAACTCTTATAATAAAATGAATGAGATCGTAAGTCTGGAACCATACTATAAAATATGACTAGGCTATATGGTATATGCAAGTATATGTCTTGGAGAGGTGGTGATGGTTGCGATGGTAAACTGTTTGTGGTCTCGTCTGAAAAATCAAACACAAGTGTCAAGTCTAAAACCTCTGTTAAGACTTTCCTTCTCCAGAAGTCTGCTGTTTGTAAGAGATGTTACCAAAATAAAGAGAATAAGAGAAAGAAAAATAGGTATCTGACTGTATAGGGATATGTTAATGGAGAAACTGGTAGCTTTTTTCACTGCTGGATACAGTTTTACTACAGATGTATATAAAACATTCTAACCTTGAAGCAAGCCATTCTGATGTTAGATACTTTGTTGCAACATAAGAATGGGTTGTTTTGAAGGCTCTAAAAATTGCCTGACTTGAAAAGGCTTATTTTGAATGTTCCACTGATGGAATATTTTGTATAACCCTGCACTCCTAACCTGCAGACCCTCTCTGGAACAAAAAAAAAAAACTTTCCACAACAATAATAGCAAGAATTGTCCTTAATCCTCAATATAAAGAAAGATATTGAAAATCATCTCTGCCTTACACTCCACAGGAAAATTGGGTTTCATTAATGAATTAACAAGAAAGTGGTTTCTTTTTTTTAGTGAGAGAGAACTGTTTAAAATTTTAAGTTTGATCATAAACAGAATTGGCTAAAAACTTTAATTGAAAACAATGAAAATGAGAGAACATAAATAGCTTCACCTAGCCAAGCAGAGAGCCTGGGATTTTTATAAATTTGCATCTGAATCCTTGTATTACCTACTCGTATGCTGGCATTAAATTAGGGTTGCCATCTGTGCTTCTGAATAACAGGTAGATATGCCTTTCCAAATTTTGAATAGCTATGGTTACCAAATTTGGCCAGTGCAGATGAATGAGAACATTATTTTTTTAAAAAAAAGAGTTATCAAAAACTGCATTTATTTTTTGAAACAGGATGTAAACAATTTGAAGGTTTTTTAAATGTAGAGTGTAGGAAGAGGTTAAACATATACCCAAACTTAATGCTGACAAGACATTGCAAATTTGTCATTGCCCAATCCTACGTAATTTTATCAGAGGATGTGATAATTACATCATTTCCAAATTTGTGTCTCTATGGGCATGCCTTTGAATCAGTATTGATTTCTGGGGACTGCCTAGACTGGTTACTCTGTTTCCTTGGCAGGATTTCAGAAGTGGTTTGCCCTTGCTAGCTTCCTAGGTTTGAGAAAAAGTGACTGGCCCAAGGTCACCCACAATTTCTCAGGTTCTAAACTGATGCCTTAACCACTACACCAAACTGGCTGGCTGTTATTCAAATAGGTTACCCAAAAAGGCCATTTTTGCCTGCTTTCTATAGCCGAATAACCACGAAAACAGCATCCTATTGCAATTTGTATAATTCAGGCTACCAGATATAGAGTGCAAAAGTCTAGATGATCTCTAATAGGAGTAAAGAGTCTGCATCTAATGGTCATCCAGGTTTTTACAACCCAGATCTGGAAGTGCATCACATAGAACATTGAAATAATGCTAATTAATCCAAAAGTGTTTGAAAGACCCCTCTTTGTGGATATTTGTAAAAGCTTTCAGTTTATTAGTTTGCTTTACTTACGTGATATTTTAATCTTTCCCAGAGGTAAACAATTAAATAACTATTGCATTTGTATCTCATCAACAGTCACTCTTGCTCTGCTCTATTGCAGCTTTGTTCTATGTACTATATTAAGAATGTTATAAAATCTTCAATCAGAATAGAGCTGAAAGGGACCTTGGAGGTCTTCTACTCCAATCACCTGATCATGCAGGAGAACCTATACTATTTCAGACAAATGGCTGTCCAGTCTTTTCTTAAAAACCTCAAGTGATGAAGCACCTACAATTTCTGAAAGCAAACTGGTTAATTGTTCTCACTGTTAGGAAGATTCTCTTTAATTCCAGGTTGCTTTTCTCCTTGATTGGTTTCCATCCATTGTTTTAGCCTTGCCTCTGGTGCTTTGGAAAATAAGTTGATCTCCTCTTCTTTGTGGCAGCCTCTCAAATACTGGAATACTGCTATCATGTCATTCCTAGTTCTTCTTTTCTCTAGACTAGTCATACCCAATTCTTGCAACTGTTCTTCATATATTTTTGTCTCTGGGCATTTAATCATCTTAGTTGCTCTTCTTTGCACTTTTTCCTAAAGTCTCAACATCTTCTTTTGTAATGTGATAACAAAAACTGGATGCAACATTCCAGGTGTGGTCTTACTAAGGATTTATAAAGTGGTACTAATACTTCACATGATTTTGATTTTTGCCTCTGTTTATATAACCAAGGACTGTATTAGTTTTTTGGCTGCTGAACATTGCTGACTCATATTTAAGTGATTGTCCATAGGACTCTAAGGACATGGTTACTGTTTTTTAGCCAGGTTTCACCTAATTCACTTTTGGTTTTTCCTGCCTAGGTGTAGAACTTTGCTTTTCTCCACATTAAATTTCTCGTTGTTGAATAGGGCTCATTGTTCAAGTATGTCAGGATCTTGTTGGATCTTAAGATTGTCTTCTGGGGTGTTGGCTATTCCTGTCAGCTTAGTGTCGTTTGAAAATTTGATGAGTTCTACTTTTACTCCCATATCATGCTAGAGAAAAGTCCTGTGGTCCTGATGACCAACCCAGACTGGATCCTTTATCTAATTTATTTATAGAAATAAAGTATTAAGAATACTGGGTCCGAGGTGGAACATCATGGTACCTCATTGCTTACTTCCCTCCATGTAGATGTAGTATCATTACAGATTATTCCTTGAGTATGGTTTGTCAGCCAGTTACAAATCAATCCGGTGGTCATGCTGTCTATCCCACATTTTTCTAGCTTACCAAGAAATAGGTTGTGGTCTCCTTTGTTGAATGCCTTATTGAAGTCTAAGTATAATATGTCTACAACATTTCACTGGTCTAAAGAATGAAATGAGATTGGTTTGACATGATCTGTTTTTAACAAATCTTGGACAGGAGTAGGAAGATGGATATACAGAATTGGAAGGAGAGGCCTGTTTGGTGGCTGAATGTTGATGCTGTGCAAGGAAGTGTATTCTAGAAGATTTGGTGTCTAATAAAGCTTTTGGTGTAGCCAGGCCTCTGACCCTAATAGAAAAAAAAGCATGTTCTGCAGATAGTTGAACAGACTGGAGAAGAGAGTGAATTGGGGATGAAATGAGCAGTGATGATAGTAAACTTGTTGTAGGACTGAGAGTCATATTTCTGCTCTTAATGAGTGTTGGTTGGAACATCCCAGTAGACAGATAGGATAACTGTTACCATCATCATTATAAATTATTTGCTGAACGTCAACAAGCAGTGGAGCCCAGGGGTACTGACTGAAATGATGGCTCTGGTTTGTAGTGAAATCAGCAGAACAGCAGAATGAGCACCCGGAACTGGTGGTTGAAACTCAAGTTTAAACAGAGGTTAGGTGGTCATCTGATGGGGAAGCTGTTATAGTGATTTCTTGTACTAGATGAGGATTAACTAGATGTTTCTCAAGGTCCTCCAACCTTTAATTCTATGATTCTAAACTTGACCAAAAAGTCCATTTCATCTGAGAGGCCAGTATAAATGCATAAAGATGTGAATTGAATGTGTAGTACTACATTAATATAATTTATCTCTATTTCTAAGCTTGAAAAATTATACACATACAAATGCATTTTTTTTTTCATTTCTGTGATTGTGCTACTATAGTAAATACTATATTTGTACCTATTGAAGTACCTATTGAAGTAGCAGAAGTTAGGTTTCCATAATGATATGGTACCATTCTAAGTTGAGAGCTTATTTTACTTTATCTTCCTTTACCGAAATTTCAATTAAACCACACCTTTTAGAACTTCAAAACTGCTTTAAGTCAACAACAGATAGCATTCATTTATTCCCAAATACTGTCTCAACCTTTATTTAGCTTGATGAATTATTACATTGAGATGGTGAAGTGTCTCCTACTGAAAATATATAACTATTGATTTTGTACGTCTCTGTGTTTACTTATCTAAGCATTTTCTATCAGCACTGAGAATACGTTATATGGCCATTGTTTTGCTTTATTTATATCTTCTTTTGTGATATATGTGTTATTTGAGATAATTATTTTTTATTCCATTATTTCAGACAACTGAAGATACACATCCTATGCATTAATAGAGCAAATGATATTATATAGCAATAATGCTTCAGAGCAGTTAGTGGCAGCTATTATCTTTAATGTCCAAACAGATTTATTCACTGGCTAGTGAAGAGTTACAATCATTAAGCTTGTTGTCTTTGGAATCAAGAGCTAATCTTGTTAGCGATTATATCTCCAGAATGAATTGCACTAACATAAATACTCAATAGGATGGACAGGTTTCCAGATTACACTGACTTTGAAGAATGGAAGTACAATTCCTTGTTAATATCTTTGGAAACAAAGCTTCACCTTTGCTATGCAATAAAAATCAAACTGGGTCAGTTTGAAAGGAAAAATGAGGATGGAAATACAGCTTTCCCAAAATAAACTTTAAAAAAGGAAGATACAATTAAACATTGTGGAATTCAAAATGGCATAAATACTACCAAGGTTGAAATGAACAGAGATCTCATTGATTTTCTTTCCTAACTTCTAAACTTATTTAGTTTCATCAGACTTCATCTAGATTATTCCCATATGGTTTGAACACTGAGTTTCATGCAAAATAGATGGATTTATCCAGTCCATGTGATTTTTGTAAAAGTCCATTTCTCCTCAATCCATTTTAACTTACTATTTTGAAAAGGCATAAATAGGATCTTAAATTTGTGTGTATGTGAGTGTGTGTGTGTGTATGTATGTGATACTTCTCACACTGCATGCATTTATAAATGTGTTTTAACTAAAATATACATGTATAAAACATACGTTTATACCGTTGTTGTTTTTTTAATTAAAAAGTGTATAGTACACTTTGGGAAACTCTTAAAAATGACAGGCCATAATATCCCAGATGATAGGTTCAAATCAATATAGATCTTGGCTGCTAACTATTGCTTCAGCTGTTGTCCAATTACCACTCACCTGCCTTCAATTGAAGACCTGTATACTGCATGAGTCAAAAAGAGGGCTGTGAAAATATTTACAGAGCCCTCACATTCTGGACGTAAACTGTTTCAACTCCTTCCCTCAAAACGACGCTATAGAGCACTGCACATCAGAACAACTAGACACAAGAACAGTTTTTTTCCCGAAAGCCATCACTCTGCTAAACAAATAATTCCCTCAACACTGTTCAACTATTTACAAAGTGTACACTACTATTATGTTAATCTTCTCATCACTCCTTATCACCCATCCCCTCCCACTTGTGACTGTAACTTTGTTGCTTGTCTCCTGTTTCCTAGTATGATTTGTTGTTGATTGTACCCTATGACTATCATTAAGTGTTGTACATTATGATTCTTGATTCTTAACAAATGTTCCTTCTTTATGTATACTGATGGTATTTACACCAAGACAAATTCCTTGTGTGTCCAATCACACTTGGCCAATAAAGTATTCTATTCTATTCTATTCTATTCTATTCTATTTACAGAAGCTTTTGAGCAGAATTTAAGAAAATCTTGTGTACATTTTAGTTATCGTGATGTTTCTCTTTTGCCTCTAGAAAACTAAATTAGAACCTGTCCTTTTAACAACAGGACCAGTGGTGGGATTCCAAATTTTTTTACTATCGGTTCTGTGGGCGTGACTTGGTGAGTGTGGCATGGCTTGCTGGGTGTGGCTTGGTGGGCATGGCAGGGAAAGGATACTGTAAAATCTCCATTCCCTCCCCACTCCTGGGGAAGGTTACTGCAAAATCCTCATTCCCTCCCCACCCACTAACCTGATTTCCAGCTCCGTTCTCCTATGCAGGGCAACAAAAGAAGATCCAGCTGATCAGCTGGGACTCGGGAGGCAGAGAATAGATAAGGGCAGGGCCAGTCAGAGATGGTGTTTGCTGGTTCTCCAAATTACTCAAAATTTCTGCTACTCGTTCTCCAGAACTAGTCAGAATCTGCTGAATACCACCTCTGAACAGGACCTCTCCTTCAATGAAACAGCCTCCTTTAACAAAATGGGCATGGCTTTGATAGGAATTTTCTCTATTGGAAGGGTTGGAAAGTAGGTTTCACTCAATGATAATAATTCCCCAAAGGAGCTTCACCTCCTTCTATAATCGTCTGCTTTGTCAGTATTAGCACAATGCAATTAAGTACAATAGAGAAAAATCAAGGGGCTTCAATTTTTTTTTTAATCAAAAGAGATCAGCTGCTATTGTCTCTGGCTAAAATATGACTGATTCTAGTTTAATTAGCTGTTGCTGTTAGAAAGGATTTAAAAAAATAAGGGCAGAGAGAGCAAACACAAAGATATCAGGTATGGAAAGGATAAGGAAAGTATGTCCTGTGCTGCATTGGCCAAAAAAATAAATAAAATGATTGTACTCTATATTAAAACCAAATTTACAGGAAGAGAAAGAGCAGAAGGAAAAAAATGAGAGCCAGTTTGATATGGTGGTTAAGATGCTGGACTAGAAACTGGAAAACCACCAGTTCTAGTTGTCCCTTAGGCATGGAAACAAATTGAGTAATGTGGAAAAAAATAGGAGATTACATACATCACGTTGAAGTGTAAAAAATAAAGATAGGATATAAATCAAAGCAATCTACCATAACTAAAAGTGTATATCCTCTATTGATATATTGGAATTGGGCTGCTAGTAAATACAAATAAATAAGTCTGAGACTGCTTTGTTAATGGCATTCTTCCAAGTATGAACAAAGGACTATCAACCTGTTGGAAGTTTCCTGGTTTACTTTATCTTCAAAAGGACCAACCAGATATTTTTCTCATCCACATCTAGAAAACAGCAATTAAACTGGGCAGAAAACATTTGCATGTTTTGCAGTCTTCTTTTAGAAGACCAGCACTGGGTCATTTTAATCTGCTTTTATTCATTATTGATTCCAAAATGTGTTTTTACCCAGTTAACACTTTATTTAACAATAACACAGCATACTGTATATATATGAACATATATATATCTATATCTCTATTTCCCTCTTTCAAGAAGAACATCATCAATAGTCTGTTTTATTTATATGCTTTTAGTCTTATTATAATCCTTTTATTTTATTTAAAGCAAAGGAGTATTTAAAAAAATATTACCTATAAATAAACTGATAATTACAAAGAGTATTCACTTTTGGTCAATGTAAAAGATACCAAGCAACGTGTATTAAGTTATTTTTATGATATAAAAAAGAAGTGTAAATTTCTGAGCTTAATGCCAAAATCTCCACTACATTCTTTTTCTTTTCAAAAAAGAAAAAAGGAACAAAGAAGAAGAAGAAGAAACATCCCTAAAAATAAAATAGGTAAATATTTAATTTCTGACTTTCCCCTTCTTCATATTGCAACTGATCCTGTATCTGTTAGCATAAGCTTTCAAAGCTATACTTCAAATGTTTTAAGTTTTACAATATATAATATATAGGAAAGCTATTCTTGCCTAAATTTAATTAAACTTCTGTATAGAACAGCAAGTATCTGTTAGTTTAGCCTGCTAAATATTCTCCAAATTGAAGTTTCCAATATGATAACAGCAGCACGTCTTTTTTCCAATATTGTGCAATAGTATTAAGACACATGCTACTCATAGCCCTAAGCATACGTCTTAACGAATTATGGTACTTTTTGTGTGTATGTGTCCTGAATTATATTTAATTTCAAAATTTCTGGCTTAATTTCAAATTTGACCTCTACAATTTTCTGAATGGAGATATGTATGTGCATGTGTGTGTGTGTGTGTGTTACTTTGCTTATTTTTATTGCATCTTCACTATTTTTTATAAATAAAGTGGTTAACATACCTAATTTTCCTCCCTATTTTTCCCACAAAAACAATCCTGTGAGGTGGACTGGACTGAGAGCCAGTGGCCGACCTCAAATTACACAGGCAGTTTCTAGACTAGTGCTTTAATCATTAAACAAAACTGCTCTTTAATGCAATAAAAACAGATTTAAACTGTTTTAAGCTAAAGTTTATAGTGTCATGGTTCTGAGAAATGGACCCAATCAATTCAGGACTCTGAGGCTGTGGTTTTCTTCAAAGATCCTATTTATTGGGTACATCATATCAGCACATTCAAATGTGAAACCAACTCTGAATAATTTCCGTGCTTTGGTACAATTAAAGAATAGATATTGTCCCCCCCCCACACTTTTGTGTCACAGCTCACATTAACCAACCAAGCAGATGATGAATTTCTCATCACTCCCTCCTGCCATTGCTAGGACATGTTGAGCTGACCTTGGTTCTCATGAGCCTTATCCAGGGATGGGATTCAAATTTCTTAACAACCGGTTCTATGGGCATGGCCTAATTTGTGGGTGTGGCTTGGTGGTCATGTGACTGGCTGGGTGTGACTTTTATGTAAATATCATAAATATATATATAAAGATTGAATTTTTCATTTTAAAAAAGAGCAACTTTTACCCCAAATCAGGCAAAGCAGGCAGGCAGATTGAGCTGCTTGCACAATCACAGCTTCACTCCCAAATGTACCTTTCAGCAATCTGCTGCCTGAGTCTGCACTGAAAAAATAGAAGCTTCAATCCTAAGGAAAGTTCAGCTCTGCTCTCAGGCCACTTCTCTCCCACCCCCCCAACCTCCTGAATACCACCCCTGACTGAGCCTCTAGAAAGCCTTCTGGGTGGGGTGGGTGGGGAGGGGTCAGATGGTGGTGCATTTTGCCGGTTCTCCGAACTGCACAGAATTGTAACAACTGATTCTATAGAACTGGTCCGAACTGGTAGAATCCCACCCCTGGCCTTATCGCTGTTATGTCTGGTACTGTGGATGAAAACATCCTACATTCTTCAAATCCCCCTGCCCCTCCCCCATGCATGGCAATTTAGAAATGAAGCAAAATAAAGCATGGATTCAGGTACAGCCATTTTGAGAGTTAACATGTAGTTTACAGATTGAAAGATTGTGGGATGGACAAGGCCTGTTATTAGAAGAAGCAGAGGATGGAGGGAGTAACAAGTATAGAGACATTACAAGGTATATTGGTAATGACAATGGTTTAGACAATAACATTTCCCCTTCTTCTCCTTCTGATCTTCATGCTCCCACTTTTCCTCCATTATCTTTTCCATCCAGAATTCTGTTCTTCTCCACCAATCATTGCTGCTGTTTTGTACTGATAAAAAATTTCCTAATACCTTTGAAACTGGACGAAGAACATTATCAAAAGGCTATAACAGAGCTACCCAGCATGAATAGCCATCTGTAGGAAGCAATGGGAACTATCAGAAGTGTAGGAGAATATGAGCACTTTCTAATGATTTCAATGAGCGAGATTAAGAAAGTTGAGCATGCTTCTTTCACTGGAAAGAAAAAGTTCATCAAAATGAGAAAAAAGTGGTGCGAGTTTATAATTAAAGTCAATGATGAATTTGGAAAGTAGCAGGAAATTAGGCAGCACGGACTGAATGCCAATTTGAAACAGAACACTTTTTCAGTGGTCTTGCAGCAACTAGAAGATTAGAGAATTGATTCCACAAAGACCGTAACCAGGCATTTAACTCTAAATATGCAAGTCTATCTCTATTTAGCAAAGCACGTAGTCATGTGTAACGGATATTTAGGGGTTTAATACTAATTGTGAGCTTAAATATGCTGCTAAAGAATGATCTGGGGAGCTAAGAACTTGCAGAATTGATCTCATTGCCCAGGTCTTAGGAAGACTTTGGACATTACATATAAAAGATTTCGGTTAACTGTGCAGCATTTTTCAAACAAACAAACAAACCAGGTCTCAAGTTTTTACTAAGTCTGAAAGATCAGGCTGCGCAAATCCAGAGAAACAAAAAGGGAACAGAATTAGATTCCAATAGAAGAAATATCTGTAACTCAGAGTTGAGTTGTAGAATCATTGGTGCTCTCAGAGATTGATAGTTTTCTTGCGGACATTTCATTACCAGACTAGGTAACATCTTCAGTTCAGGGTCCTCCAAGTACTCGGCAGAATTATATTCCTTTATATATCTTTGCTGCCATCTAGTGGTTGTCAAAATGTATACATCCAAAATATGGCAGCCCTAATTTTGGTGACATTTATGCATCTGAGAAAGAATTTTGACGATGAAATAAATGAAAATGGAGAGAAGTAACATAGCAAGGAAAAGAGGTCAGTAGGTAAAGTTGCATTTTCTTAGCTTTTGCTATGGAACAATTTGGATTGGATTATTTTTTGGGGGAGGGTGTGTTAAATTCTTTCCTATCATAATCCTATTACTCAGTGTTTTTACTTAATCTATTTATTTATTAAATGTATGTGTTGCCTGTCTAGGCAGTTTGCAACAAGGTAAAAACCACAAAACATTAAAATATTAAAAACATATTAACATTAAAATTAACAAAGGTTAAATTTGAAGGAGGCAAAATAACAAACAATAGAAGGTAGAATCTTCTCAGTCCACTAACCACCTCCAGAAAATTGTAATATCCATCCAGATCTGGATCATTGGAGAAAAGGTGTAAGATAAGATTTGGACATAATTTCTGCCAAAGGATTTTCCTCTGCAAACAATCGGTGCAGGTGGTGGGAAGTGAGATTGCCTCTTCTCTTCTGCCATTTTTCACTGAGGTTAATTTATATTTTTATTAATAACTCTTGTTAAAGAAAATCAGAATAGAATAGAATAGAATAGAATAGAATAGAATAGAATAGAATAGAATAGAATAGAATAGAATACTTTATTAGCCAAGTGTGATTGGACACACAAGGAATTTGTCTTGGTGTAAATACTCTCAGTATATATAAAGAAGGAACATTCGTTAAGAATCAAGAATCAAGAATCATAATGTACAACACTTAATGATAGTCATAGGGTACAATCAACATCAAATCATACTAGGAAACAGAGGATACAATCAACAAAGTTACAGTCACAAGTGGGAGGGGATGGGTGATAAGGAGTGATGAGAAGATTAACATAATAGTAGTGTGCACTTTGTAAATAGTTAAACAGTGTTGAGGGAATTATTTGTTTAGCAGAGTGATGGCTTTCGGGAAAAAAACTGTTCTTGTGTCTAGTTGTTCTGGTGTGCAGTGCTCTATAGCGTCGTTTTGAGGGAAGGAGTTGAAACAGTTCATGTCCAGGATGTGAGGGCTCTGTAAACATTTTCACAGCCCTCTTTTTGACTCGTGCAGTATACAGGGCCTCGATTGAAGGCAGGTGGGTGGTAATTGTTTTTTCTGCAGTCCTAATTATACTCTGAAGTCTGTGTCTGTGCTGTTGGGCTGCAGAACCAAACCAGACAGTTATAGAGGTGCAGATGATAGACTCAATAATTCCTCTGTAGAACTGGATCAGCAGCTCCTTGGGCACTTTGAGCTTTCTGAGTTGGTGCAGAAAGAACATTCTTTGTTGTGCTTTTTTGATGACGTTTTTGATGTTAGGTGTCCATTTTAGGTCATGTGATATAGTAGAACCTAGAAATTTGAAGGTCTCTATTGTTGATACTATGTTGTCTAGTATTGTAAGAGGTAGTAGTATGGGAGGGTTTCTTCTAAAGTCTACCACCATTTCTACGGTTTTGAGTGTGTTCAGTTCCAGACTGTTCTGGTTACACCACGAGACAAGTTGTATAACCTCCTGTCTGTATGCAGATTCATCGTTGTCTCGAATGAGACCAATGACTGTTGTGTCATCAGAAAACTTCAATATTTTAACAGATGGATCATTTGAGATGCCGTCATTGGTATATAGGGAGAAGAGAAGTGGAGATAGCACACAGTCTTGGGGGCCCCTGTGCTGATTGTACAGATATCAGATGTGATTTCGCCTAGCTTCACCTGCTGCTTCCTGTCTGTTAGGAAGCTTATGATCCACTTACAAGTGTGTTCAGGTACCGCTAATTGGTTTAGTTTACTTAGAAGAGTGTCTGGAAAGATGGTATTGAATGCTGAACTGAAGTCTACAAAGAGGACCCTTGCATAGGTATTTGGAGATTCGAGGTGTTGTAGGATGTAGTGCAGAGCCATGTTAACAGCATCATCTGTCGATCTATTTGCTCAGTATGCAAACTGCATGGGATCTAACA
This sequence comes from Bungarus multicinctus, assembly GCA_023653725.1. Classification (NCBI taxonomy): domain Eukaryota; kingdom Metazoa; phylum Chordata; class Lepidosauria; order Squamata; family Elapidae; genus Bungarus; species Bungarus multicinctus. The sequence continues at coordinate 109,143,137 of CM042836.1, forward strand.
GCGGATCCATGATGGTTTTCAGGTGGGACAGCACAAGCCTTTCAAAGATTTTCATAACTACAGATGTCAGAGCAACTGGTCTGTAGTCATTCAGTTCCTTGATGGAGGACTTCTTTGAAAAGAAACTACTGGGATGATGGTAGAACTTTTGAAGCAGGAAGAAACATAGCACATCTCTAGTGATCTATTGAAGATTTGGGTGAAGATGGGGGCCAATTGCTCAGCACAGACTTTTAAGCAAGGAGTTATCTTGTCTGGCCCTGGTGTTTTTCCTGGCTTTTGTCTGTGTAATAGATCTTGCACTTCTTTTTCTATGATCACCAGAGGTTGTGAGCCCAATGGATTGGGCCAGTTGTAGGAGGCTTGTCTATTGTTAGTGTGTTTGAGATGTGTGTTGTGGAGATAGATGGCTGTAGTTTCTTTTCAAACCTGCAGTAGAACACATTCAGAAAAGAAAATCAGAAGTCACTTGTTTATATTTTTCCTTCTCTTTTTAGCCTGCACTTTTTCCTCTCTCCTTTTTTTATTTTTCTTTTAAATATTACATATTGTTAGTCTTTTCTTGAGTCTTTAAAACATTAATGTTTAATAACAGTATTAATGCATATTTTACTTTAAATAAATTAAATGTTTTAATTATTAAATTAAAAAGGCTAGGGGTATGTTGATGTCAATGCTAAGAATTTGTGTCTCTCAAAAATGGTAGGCGAGCCATCCTTATATCAGTGCAAGCAAGGTATGCCGGTGAATCTTGGATTATCCTTTTTGCTTCTAGAAAATACTGCTTTCATTTCACCTTGTGTTTTTCTAAAGGAACATTTTTAATAACATATCAATCATGCTTGATTAGTTTTCTATGGTTCTATGATTTGGAGAACCAAATTCTTGTTTTCCAATGCAAAAATCCTTGGCACTCTTTCTCAAATATGCCTTAATAGCACATATTTGCAAGCCTATTAAAATGTTTTACGGACCTTAAACATAAAAACAGTTTCTCACAGATTATCCAACTGAATAAAAATCAGCCATTATAAGAGGGCCTCGTTCCTGATTTCTATGCCATTCACATGCATGTGTCTAATACTCTTTTTTCTCAGAATTGATCAGACTGACTTATAGCCTTGACTCAACATTGCGCCCTTTGGCACTTCACTCATATTCAGCCCTCCTCTTGATTAAGGAACTGAAATAGAACTGTATTCAGTCTATTTTCCTCATTAACTTTATTTCCTTACCTTCCAACTTAACAATGACTTATACATGTGCTATCACCAGTATTGTGACTATAAAATCATTATTTCATTTTTCTCATAATATAAATCACAGATTCTTATTAAAATGTACTTTATTCTCAATAACAAAATGTTAGATACTTTTACCCCCAAATGTATAATCATAAAACACTGTGGAATGGTTCCCTTATCTTTTAAACCACTGGGTGGTTGAATGGAACTTTGGTCCTTCATGGCTAGACTCACATGAATATGCTGTAATTATAGTTAAATAGGGATTTTAAGTTTATTTTTAAAAATGCTACTTCCAACCAGAGAGTTCTATGCTTCTCTTTAGATTTGACAAAGAAATATTTATCTGAAATAAACTTAATTTGGAAAGTTCAAGAAGGATAAATATATCTGGCTTCTTGTGAGCAGTGAAGCTCAGGTCCCACAGCATAGAAAGAATCAGAAAATAGGTTTGCAGAAATAGGACAAAGACATTATGAGTAAAACTATTCATAAAACTAATGCTTAATTTCAAAAGTTGGAGAGACAGATTTGTACCTTGAAACAACTTGAAGCCAACATTTAAACAATGTTAACAAATTTAGACTGAATACTATATTCTTTAACTTAGGAGATTCAATAACTCTGGAATTCAAATTGTGCATTTTGGCTTTTCTTCTATTTGAACCTAAAGTAACTATCAGAGGCTTTGCAGAAGGATAAGAGATGCTGGTTAATAGTGATATCAGTACCTAGAAGAATAGATCTTTTTTTTCCCCTTTAGGCAATAGCTATAGTATTAGCTATAGTATTGTTTCAGTGCATTTTAGGTGGTTTAGATGTGTTTAATTATTACCTCTTATTTACTTTTATACATATTAGTGACTGATTTTTAATATACATAATGCCTGGAGGCTTTCTAAATGTAAGATATTTCATATTATAATTGTTGGAGCTTGTAATCCATTGTGGGATATTCTGAGTTCTAAGATGCATATAAAGTTATCCAGGATGGGATTCAAATTTCTTAACAACCAGTTCTGTGGGCGTGGGCTAATTAATGGGTGTGGCTTCGTGATCATGTGACTGGGTGGATATGGCTTGTTGACTGGGTATGGCTTGGTGGTCATGTGACTGGCTGGGCATGCCTTGAATTTTTAATTTTAAAAAAGAACAACTTTTACCCAAAATCAGGCAAAGCAGGCAGACAGATTAAGTTGCTCACAGAATCACAGAATCACTCACAGATCTATATTCCTGCAATCTGCTGCCTGAGTCTGTCACATAAAATTTGCTTGCAAGCAAATTCACCAAATTAACTCACAACACACCATGTATGTAAATATTGAATTTTTTTTATAAAAAAGAGCAACTTTTACCCAAAATCAGGCAAAGCAGTCAGGCAAATTGCTTGCAGAATCACAGAGTCACTCACAGATCTATCTTTCTGCAATCTGCTGCCTCAGTCTGCACTGAAAAATAGAAGCTTCAGTCTTAAGAAAGTTTCAGTTCTTCTCTAAGGCCACTTTTCCCCTTCAATCCCCGAATGCCAAGCCTGACTAGGCCTCAGGAAAGCCTCCTGGGCAAAGGCAAAGCAGTACAACAGCGATTTAGATTAGCTAGAAAGCAAGAAATCCGCCATTTTCTCCTTTCTAGCTAATCAAAATCACACAGTACAGCTGATAGTCAGAACAGCTGGTCATCAGGGGGAAAAAAGGAAAAATAGCAACTTACCAAAAATTAGGCAAAGGCACAACGCAGGCAAGTTGGATGGCGCACATGCGAGATAAGGAGTGACTGGGCAGGGTAGGGTGGGGAAGGGCCAGCCAGTTGCATGATTTGCTGGTTCTCCGAACTGCGCAGAATCATAACAACTGGTCTGACCAGGTAGAATTGCACCTCTGAAGTTATCAAATATCTTCTTTGACGTTATACATTTTGACAAACAGTTTATTTTGCATTTATAGTTATCGGAAAAGATGGGTGCATCTGCCAATTTCTTTTTTTTAAAAAAAAAATTCCTAATTTTCTTGTCTTGGCTCAGGATTTTATGTTTTAATTGTTGTTAGTTGCTTTGTTATTTTTTTTTCTTTTGCATAATTTTACATTGTTCACTTACATTTCAAGCACATTTATTTTTTCATATATTCTTGGCTTGGACCACATGATAAATATTTATTTGGTTTTCATTTGAAACCGTACAGGAAAATAACTGTACAAATATTCATGTGTGCATCCTTTTTCTAATGTATGTTCCCTCAATATATCTATTTTCATGAACCATTTCCAACTGGCAAATCTCCCAAATCCAAAAAGTCCTGATTTTTCAGATTCTTCTATGTATTCAAGACCCAAGAGGATATTTTGATAGAAAAAATTTAATGTCAGCTATATCTGCAGCATCAGAGGATGTAATGCAAGCTTCCAACTCTTGGAAATTTGTGATAGGACAGGCAACACTGTAACATCATAGAAAAGGTTTAGGGCTTACATGGCAATACCCTTATGCTGCTTTTATCAGCCTGACACTCCTTTGTCCCCCTATAGACGCCACTGCCCCATAAGCCAATTCTTCATCCCTTCCTAACAATTACTTATACATTATGAAACATGCTTAGTTGGAGTTCATCAGACCTTTCAGCTAGCTATTTCATCAAATGAATATATGATTATTTCATGGTTTGGCATTTTGAAGGCAACCTGGCTATTAGCGTGTTTCTTTCTAAACACATTCAGGTCTCAAGAAAAGAGCACATACCAAGACACATTTTCTGACTTCAGGCATATCCATCTAACTTGTCACTAACTTTTTAGCTCTGTGATTTAAGACTGTCTTTGACTTCTTTTCCTAGTTGTTGCTTGAATATTGATTTCCCCTCTCTCCTTTATTTGTTCAGAGCAATAATTTGTGCTTAATACTTTGGACAAGGAAAGAAGCTATATTTGCTCCCGGAATCAACTGCCATCATTTTAGGGCTTTTCTGATTTAATCACTTTATACCATAAACTCGGGAAGTGAGAGTTAATGATTTATCATCACCTGTTACTGTCAGCTAATAGTATACTCGGCCTTTCATCTTTTTTTCTGTGATGACATTTAAGCTCCTGCTTTAGGCTGCCTGCAAGAATTCTGTTGCTGCCCTGTATAGATCTAGTAAACATTTTAGATGTGCATATCCACTGCTTTAATTATCTACATTATACAATCCCGCCTTGCACTTTTAGGAGATATGCTTAGAAGCTTCTTCCCTTTCCTTCTGATCTATACTGCAAGTTGTTCTAAATATATCCTAAGGGTTATAAATTGCACAACAATTGAACTAAAAAGCATTTTAGTTCTGTTTTTTCTATACCAATGATCTCCTTGTTTTTTAGATGCCAGGGTTAGGATATAGATTAGACACTTATAATCAAAACAGTAATCCATGTTTTACTTGTTGGTAATTTTTATTAAAATCTTTGAGAGGATTTAAATAATCCTTTGATCATTATTATTTGGTGATGAAAATGGCTTTATTGCAGAAACTGGTTATTTCGATAACAGCAAGGGATAGTGGATTCCAAATCTCTATCCAATTTTTAATTTATTTCAGTACAGTTTTAACTTTGTACTGTAAATTTGAGAAAACTAAAATTAATACAGTAGAAAGGAGTTACAAAGTTACTGGATTTTATTTCAGACTTTTTGCTGATACATCTTTTTATGCGGTCTGTTGACTGGATCAATTGATCACATAGTGGGTTTTTTCATGTTTTCATTTCTTTTATAATATGAAACTATATTATAACAATATGCATTCTTCAAGCTGATAGAAAAACACTTTGCATTCTTCAAGCTGATAGAAGAAATCTCATTGCTTTATAAGAAGTGAAATTCTGAAATAACATAAAGTAAAATGTAAAACTTTTAAAAAAATCTTCAATGAGGAACTGTCAATATTATTTTCCCTTCTATTGTCCCTAGACTTTAATCACCACTTAAGTATTTGTATTTTGCTTGAAATAGTGGAGATAGATATATTTATGTATAAAAGTTGAACTAAAGAAAGAAAGAATGATGATTCATTTCATCTGATATTTTTAAATGAATCTCTTAATTTTTTTAAAAATAAAGTTCTAAACCTGCCTTTCCATGTGAGTGTGATCCTTGAAATTAATTATTATTTTTATTATGAATACGTCCAGTTTTGCTATCACTGTGTATTTTATAAATTGGGCCTCCCACTCTTGATTTTTTTTCCCAGGGTTTCAGTTTTCCAATGTTTTGCCAATGTTTGCTTTCACTGCAAGCATATATCTTAGTAGACTGTAATACTTTTTATTAATGCTGATATTGATTGATGGTTTGACTGCCACACATAATTTCTCCACGATGATTTGTGTCCAATTTTAGGTCTTCCAACACTAGTAAAAGTATACATGTTCAATCAAATTTAATTTTTAAAATTTCCTGAAATATTTTGATAGATTTATATCTAATACTTTTCCCATATGGAGTAAACCTCAAGAGTCCTCTTGACCTAAGGCCCTAAGAATGACCTTCTCAAGTTAGGAATTGCATGATAAACTCAGCTTGGCACAACACGTAGGCAAATAGTTACAGAAACTAGCTGACTACAAAAATCTTGTTAATAGATAATCACGTTATCTTAGCACACAACAGTGGTCGCATCCTGCCATGGCGCCATTAGAATTATACTTCCTTGCTCCTCTTCACATATGTCTCGCTCCCCCCGCCCTGATAAAACTGCAAAATAAAAGAGGGTGGTGCGTTGCAATCGGGGGACTTCTTCATCTACCCCGGGCACAACGTGCTCTTTCACCTTGAGAAACTATGGTGTCTGTGTCAATTATTGATTCTAGTACTTAAGTACTCACCCTCGCGAGGGTCCCTCTAAATTTCACCCCTGCGGGGGCTCTACAGGCTGATCAGAGAACCTAAGGACAACGAGCAAACCGCGACAACGCGACACCCATAACCACTACATGTGGTAGAAGTTTCCTTCTTGCTTCCTAACCATGTCAGGTCTCAGGATTGTTATCAATATTTACATGCTGTTTAGATTTTGTAATATTTAAAAAGGAGTATTGTATCTAGAATAAAGTTATTAATAGCTCTCAGGCTAAATTAATGATTTAGACTTAGTCTTCATTGTCACTTTAAATGTACACTAATCAGAATATATTAAAATGAAATTTCATTGCATATAGCTCTCAAAGGCTCTCCACCTCTAATATATACTATATAAACATGACAAGATAAATAAATAAATAATACAAAATTATGCATGTACCCATATATATTATATGACATGGAAGAACAACAGTCTAATGACTTCCTTCTAAATAAATGAGGGCTCTAAATTCTGGAAGTTGTAGTTTTAATACATCTGGAGATACCAAGCAGAAGAAAGCTAAGAAAACCTACTGAAGTTCAGGCTAAAATTTCCTTTCTTGGTTATCTCAATTTTTAACAACTGAGGTGATTCTCATTGACATTGGCATGAGCTTACCTCATTTCATCTTTAAATGTTGCTTACACTCAGTGGATAAGAAGTATGTTTCCTTTTTTTCAAATAATTTCATTAAGATTACAAATAAAAGATAAAAACTACTACCAAAATACAAAAAAGAAAAATACAGAAAAAGAAAAGAAACGTAGAAAAGAAAAAAAAGGAAAAGAAGTAATTTCCCCCTCATCCCAGCAAATGAAAACCATTTTAGTATCTTATCACTAGTAGTTTTCTAATATAACATAGTTCCCTTCACTCTGTAACTCATGTCTTAAGTAAAAAACCAAAATCCCAAAGCCTCATCACTCATTCTTTATCAGCAAAAGTCTAGTAAGGGAAACCAGATATGGGTACTTCTCTATTTTAACCCTGATTGGGATATGCAATCCTGTATTCTTTCCTGGAGTTTAAACCATCTTAATTTCTAACCCCTTCAATTATAGTCCCAGAGTTTGATCTCTTTGTAATGTCTCAAGAATATTTCAGAACTTTGACAGACATCTAGACAAAACTCAGACTTCTTTTATACATCCAGTAAGAAAAATTGTCTTTTCTTAAAAAACCACATTCAGTCAGAGAAGGCTAATCAAACCAGTTTATAGGTAATTGTACATTTTCTTTAAGCAAAGAAACATTCACCAGTTTCATTTATACATCGAACACAGCCTTCTCCATATTTTTCTATTGCCTGACCCATTTAAATCCACATACACATTAATTTCAAACTTATGTGGTATAGCTTGTTCTTTTTCTGTAATTTAATTAATTCCAAATCTATCTATAATATCAAATAATTTAAATGGTCAATATTCAAAAATATTTATTAAAGCTTTTTTCTCCAGTCTTTATTAATGAGACAAATTTATTATCCTCTAGGTCTCTCTCTAGGGTCAAACTCAAAGTCTCATTACTGTGTTTCCTCTTAAAAAAAAAGCTAAACAATTGTCATATCACAGGGGAAGAATTCTTCTAATTAATTCAAATTTATAATTCCAAATCCACCTGGACCCTTAATCCATTGTTAACTTCTCAAAATCATGTCCTAAGCACCTTTTGTTATTTAATCCAAAAAGTAATATTTTCACAAAACTTTTAAAATCATATCTTTTTAAAAAAATCTTTCTCTGAGGAGAAGGCAATCTACCCAGTGAATACAATAAAAATTTGCTGATCCAAACAGTGTTTCCTAAACAATGAAAATAAAACAATACAATTACAAGCATTAAGAAATTAGTTTTTTGTCCTTAAAAAGCTTCATTATAAATATGACATCTTAGATGATATTCCTCGACTCCCAACCACTCAATTCATACCACAATTAATGTGGTCGACTCAGGAGAAGTTTCTGTCTGGTGCGCACATGGATTATTTCAACAATCCTTCCTCTAGAGAGATTTTGCTGGACCAGATCTAGCATCCAGTCTTGCTTTTTCTCATAAACACATTCCTACTATCAGCAGAATGTCAGCTTATTAGAGCACTCAATGAAATTTCCAAAGACAGTATATTTCCTACATGTTTCTAGTGAAACAGGAACAGAAATATGTCCCTGGAGTTGATACTATGAGGTCATATAATTATGCTTCGATATAACTTTTCAGGGTAAAAAATAATCTTAAGAATTATGTACAATACTGTACATTTAACATAGCAGCTACGATGTCAAAAATCTGGACCCTCAGTTGAATGTAATTTCCCACATATCCAATTTTAGAATGGGGTTAGATACACCAAATGTTTAGTTCTGAGGGTGGGAAATGTAGCATTTTTTTTTAAAGAAATGGGCTAATTCCGACCCATACTTTTAAAAAGATGCCCCAGAAGAGTTTCTTGATAAATATGTCATCCATGAATCAGCTCTAGCTATTATAATAATCATAAAAGGAAAACAGGCTGCCAAAAAACACAGTGGTTGGATGCCATCATAGCTAAAATCAGCCAGAACACAGAATAACTCAAAGAAATAGTGCAAGAACAGAAGATTTCAAAACACATGACCCATGGAATCACCAAGAGTCAGACATGATTGAATGGATAACATCAATAACATCATTATAATGATCACACTTTATCTTTTCAGTAAAATACTGAAGATAACACCAGCAGCCTCTTGGCTAGATACACAAGATGGACAAAGCTAGATAGACAGTGTGTTTTCCGCAAAGTAGTTTCCAATGAAGCTCTTGTACCAACAACTGCAGCTTATGGTCTGAAAAATTAGTATCATTTAAATACAATTTAAATATAATTGGTAAATAAATGTAACTTTAGTCCTATCAAATGATTCTATTGAACACAGTTGTGGTATAGGCCCATCTCTCTTCAGAATAAGTAAGTTAAAGCAAGTGACCTTTAGATAAATCCCTGGCAGATTCAAACTTCATGCATCTACACCATATTCCACAATATAGGCCTATATCTACTATCTACCGCACACAGATATATTAAGACCATCGTTCCCAAGAATCTCAACTTAGGAACCTATTGCGATAGTAAGAGAAAGTATCAGATAATAGTCCTTTGCATTTATATGGTCCATTACTCCCATTCTTTGATTCTGATATTGATCAAAAATTTCTGAAGGATACCTTATTTGAACTTTAGAACCTATAATACAGTTATCACCAGAAAGAAGACATGTAATTTTTGCTTTGGTATGAGCTGAGATTTTTGAACCACATGAAGAACATTTTTGGAATTCATATGAACACAGATAACAACTTCTTTTCAGACTTGGAAGTCAGATAGCACAAAGGAAGTAATGAGGTGATAGCTGTGTAAATAAAAGGGAAGGACCAGCAAGTACAAATTCTTTAAAAATGTGCAAAGACAAAAAAATGTGAGAGACCTTGGGCTACATGTCTTATTTCTGGATGATAACTGTATTATAAGTTCTAAAGTTCAAATAAGATAACCTTTGATCATTTTAAATACAGTATAACACAGGGATTATATGAGGATAACATGGGGGGTTAGAAACTGTATATAGTGTACTGTCGTCCCAATTTGCCTTTTCAAGAAGTATTTTTTTTTCTTTGAAGACATTTTTCTTCTCATACAAGAAGCTTCTTCAGCTCTGACTGGATAGTAGGGACTGGAGGAATTTATATCCCTTGCAGGCAGCTGATCATTTGCATTCTTTTAGAGAATTTTTGAGGCCACTTGGAGGTTTATCTGGGTTATCAGGGTCATCTGAATAGTACAAATGAGTGTGGAGCCTTTTTGAAACTGCTAAAAGGACTATATTGTGGAGTTATGTTTTCTACAAAAAAATTTTTTAGAATCTCCTTAGACATGTAGGGACACGGTAGCTCAGTGGTTAAGACGGTGAACTTGTCGATCAGAAAGGTTGTCAGTTTGGTGGTTTGAATCCCTAACACTGCGTAATGGAGTGAGCTCCCATTACTTGTCCCAGTTTCTGCCAACCTAGCAGTTTGAAAGCATGTAAAAAGGCAAATAGAAAAATAGGGACCACTTTGATGGGAAGATAACAGCGTTCCATGTGCCTTTGGCATTTAGTCATGCCAGCCACATGACCATGGAAATGTCTTTGGACAGCACTGGCTCTTCGGCTTTGTAACGGAGATGAACTACCCTCTAGAGTCAGAAATGACTAGCACGTATGTGCGAGGGGAACCTTTACCTTCTCCTTTAGACATGTAGGTATGCACTTTGGGATGAACATCCTTTGAATGGTGGGAGTATGAATGGATCTCCAGAAAAATTGCAGATTACAGAAACCATTTGCGCTTCAGTTGGAAATGCAGCCAACACAGATTCATCCTCAACAGCCTGCACCTGTGTTCAACAGTGAAGGGACACAGGCAGAAAACATCCTGCAGAAGGAATATAAATCCTTCCATTCCCCACTGTCCACTCAGAGTGAAAAAGCTGCTTGAATAAGAAGTGAAACATCTTCAAAGAAAAACAAGGAAGTCTAGTTTCCTCTTGAAAAATCATTTTTGGGACAACCATGACCTAGATGACTGAGAATCTCCATAGACATTGAATTGTTGTGTGTTTCTTGGAGGAAATACAGGCTTTAGAAATATATAAATTTGAATAATATTTCAACTATCTGCCTTCTAAGACATCAAACAGATACATTTTTTCAGTCATCCTACCTTTGAATACTTTTACTTAGCAATACCTGGGATTGAGCTTTGAATTTCTGGCATTCAAAGCATGTACAATGACCTCTCAGATTAATGGTAGCTGTTACAGATGTTTGGAAAGGTTGAATGCTATGCCTGTCAGACAGCATAGATACTGGTGCTTTTCTTAGATTTAAATTCATATGGGACAGCTAACTCATGGACCTGTGTTCACAATAAGATGCAAGAGTAGAATTACCCTTATCCACAATATTTATGGATCCACCTTGGCTTGGCTTAATTACCTGAATTATTCAACATCGTATAAATATCTTTCACCCACCAAGTAAGGTTGCACTGATTACCGTAGTAAACAATTTTATTCATCAGGTGAAAGAGGAGAAAAAAGGAAAAACACAAAGAACAACCTACCCACCAAGCCAGCAACAACTATATTTAGCACTGTACGGGCCAGACTGTCAAAACCTCTGACAAGCAACTACTACTACTTCTTCTTCTTCTTCTTTTGAGCAGCTGAATACAATTATTTTGAAGGAGTTCTCTGGATCTGTAAGGCTCTGTGCAGTCTTAGCTTGTGTCACAGGAAATTAAAAAGTTAACAACATGTGCAGAATGTAAAATGAAAGCCCTTACACAATCTGAGCAACTGATATGAATCTTTCTGAGCAGGGCAAGGATTCATTTCTCCTTGCCCCTTCCCCTGCCCTGCACATGCATTAATTATGTATTTAGAGCTCATTCATTATGCATGAAGAATGATGAAGGTAGATAAAGACTGAACTTGACTGTTTGCCATAGCCATCTACCTTCAAGTTACAGAAGAGTTGTGGTCATTAATATTGGGAAGGATTACCAGAGCAATTTAATTTCCTGGTCCTGGGAATTGATATCTTACTACCCAATATTTGGAATAGACAAAAATAGGTTGTCTTTGGCCATTAGGATGTTATTAGGTATGCTTTTAAATTGTTGAGGATGATCACATCTGGACTATAAAAATTCTTAAGTGGCAACAGAATGCCACTTATATCTCTTGTACTGTCTAGTGGTCATCTGTATTTTTGCAGATCAAATATAGTAACTCTAACTGGGTGTCATCTGTATATCTTGACTTCATTCACAGATCCCAATTCCAATATTTCATTTTCAGAAACAAAAGGAATTTCCATGGTTCCTTTTCTAACTTCTCCAACAAATATTTACATCATTCTGTTTATTCTATGTCTACTTAAAGCTACTCTCAAACTCTATGGGCCTTTGGCTGCTTTAGAATGAGTAAGTCAGGACGTTGTAGTAAAAAAGAAATCAGCAGATTGCAATTAAATCAAATGTTTCTCTTTCTCCAGGAATATTCAGGTGTTGCTGCAAGCCCGCAAAGTTAAAGATAATTTTGTAACAGGATAAGACTGCCTATTGCATTATCTTTTACAAGACTTCCACCTCTACTTTCTTCTTGTCTCATTAAAAATATCTAATTATATTTTAAAAATGTAAAATTTGCTGTTGCATGACATGTCATATTTGTAGTAAGTAGTTATCTTTTGCCTCCCAGCTCTTCATGAAGTAAGATGGATTTAAAAATGACTTTATGTCTTGGTTAATGCAGCCATCTTTCTTTCTTTCCTTGTGACACCTGCATTTTATTTTCCCAAAATCTTCTTAAATTACGGTGACATGCTTTTAATACCATGGAAATACAAATGTGTTATACTGTCAAGCCTCTAAACAAAAGCAAATGCCAAAAGTTTCCAAAACTTAAGTTTGTCAAATAATATTTATTTATAACTCCCCACTCCCCCAGTCTCAAAATTTTGCTGATTGAAGTTAGTGGCCATGAAGCAAATGTATATTTTCTGAGGCAGAAAAAATTCAGTTAGTAAGAGTACAGGTAGTCCTCGACTTACAACAGTACATTTATGACCATTTAAAGTTACAACACACTGAAATAAGTGACTTGTGAGCATTTTTCGTACTTATAACCATTGCAGCATCCCCATTGTCATGTGATCAAAATTCAGCCAAGGGCATCTAGCTCAATTCACTAATAAATGTGGTATTTTATTGTCAGTTCTGAGGTTGAGCAGAATTCATAAATAAACACTTATCCAGAATTCCTAAGAAGTGGACTTATTGTCCACAATGAGTATCAATCAGGGCACTTTGCTCTCTATTGAAGCAACTGGGGAAAACTTGAGAGGAAGGGATGCTGCAGATATGTTCACCAAAACCTGATTTCCCAACTTCCTGCTTCCAGGAATTTGGAACTAATTTATTATATGATACCTCATTTCCCTAGCCTTTTATTTACAAAGCAAAATTTACAGGTAATCTTTGACTTGTAACCATTTGGTTAGTGACCATTTGAAGTTATAGAAAAAAGAAAAAAAGTGACTTATGACCATTTTTTCACATGACCACTGCAGCATCTCCAGGATCACATGATCAAAATTTGGATGCTTGGCTACTGGTCCATATTTATGATGATTGCAGAGTCTCAAGGTCATGAGATCACTTTTTGTGGCTTTCTAATAAGCAGAGTCAATGGGGAGGCCACATTAACTTAATAACTGTGTTACTAAACAACTGCAGTGATTCATTTACTAACTGTGGCAAGAAAGGGGACAAAACTCACTTAACAACTGTCTCACTTAGCAACAGAAATTTTGGGCACAATTGTGATTGTAAGTCAAAACTACCAGTAGCGGACTGGAAAAAATCTGTTTTAATCAGTCATAATCATGCCTTTGGATTGTATTCCTGTGAATGTTCTCTCTTTATTTTAGTAGATTGTACTGATCATTAAATGGTGATGTTAGGTAACAGTAATAACACAGTATTTGTATTTAGCTAGAGTACCATTTTATTAAAGAAGTGTATTATTAAAACCCTTGATACAGAGATAATTTTACTTCTGAATTTCATTGAGACATATTCTAAAGGAGGGAGGGAAGAGAAGAGCAAAAGCATTTAATTTAAAGCCAAAGATCTTTTATTTATGTAACATATTTGATGTAACAAGTTGTCCTTTTGTTCTGAACAAACAAGCATAGACTGGAGAAACTGAAATATCATTATCACAGTTTCCTTTTATGTGGCCTCCATTTTTATTGCTCTAAAAATGCTTGAGTCATAAGCTAATTAGAGCAGGGCTGTCCAACCTTGATAACTTTAAGACTTGTGGACTTCAACTTCCAGCATCTCTAGCTGAGGAAGTTCTGGGAATTGAAGTCCACAGATCTTCCAAGGTTAGACAATCCTGAATTAGAGTATGAAATAAGCAGACATAACACATGGAAATTTAACCAAAAGAGATGGGGATATTGTAATATAATTCCTATAATTAATTATTTTTAATGGATGAGACAGGCAAAATATGACTTCTTTACTGGAAAGAAAAATAATTTGTGGTGCTATATTTTGGGGAAATTAAAATGGCAGCTATAGCCATCCTCTTTAGGAATCTATTAGGTCCAAGGTACCTCAATACTGGAGCTGGCATTATAAGATGAGGATAGGGTCAATATAATTTTGCTTCTTTAGACATCAGGCAGAGGGATATAATTTTTAGAACAGTGTATTTCTATCTAGTAAAGATGAGGTCAATGTTCCAGGTAATGCACCAATTGAAAGCAGAACTCCAAGGCAGGTAGATTCCCCAAAGAACAATTTATTGGATATATCATATTGGCACAACTGGTAAAAACCAGGTGAACTTTTTTCCCCTTCCTCAGTCATCGGTCACATTGTCCAATAGAGAGGCTGGCCAGTTGCTTAGTTACTCTACTCCTCCTCTTCCCAGCCGTCTGTTGAAATGTCCTTGGTTCCCACAGGAAATTTTTCTGTTTTGACTACAAATGCCCCAGCTAACTATTTTCCTCCCTCCCTGTCTTGTGACAACCCTGAAGTGTAAAGATGTTCTCAGTCAGGTTCGCTTTAGGGTTGACAGGTAAAGCAACTTTTCTACCAACTAACTTTTTCAATTTTTAAATATTAGGAAGAAAGAGAAAGAGGTAGCTAGAATTTCACTTGATTCAAAGCAATTGGATAATTCAAACTGTGATTAATTTGAGAGGATTAAATTCTTAGAAATATGAAGGATGACACCATCCTGTGTAGGTATGATGTTTTTGAAACACTTCATAATTGCATCAATCTATTTTCATATTTCCCTGTACTCATTGCAGTGTGAACAGGAACAGGGAAAGAGGACAAGGGAGGAGAGGAGAGGAGAGGAAAGGATAAGGAAAGGAAAGGAAAGGAAAGGAAAGGAAAGGAAAGGAAAGGAAAGGAAAGGAAAGGAAAGGAAAGGAAAGGAAAGGAGCAGGAAATATTTCATTTTTCCATTTAGAAATCCATATGATCCTATATCATATGGGTAAATGATATATTTCAATGAACCAATTATCAGGTAAGCATAGTTCTCCCTTCTCATAATGGTCTGGTCACTAGAAGCTAGTTAACAATTGTAAGAGACTTCACAGAAGGGTATTTTGAAAATCACGTTAATAAAGATAATTCAACTTGAAAAGAACACACTGTGACCTTATAACCAAGAACTTGGTTCTGTTCTCATTACAAAAACAACCTTGGAACTAATCATGTCAAAGCTTGCAAAGGCTTCCTGCTATGGTAGGTTATTTACATAAAATAATAACAATGTTGAATATCAAACTACTATCCAGGCAAAATAATATGAAATTCTAATTTTCTATTTTTGTTGTATAAATAGTTCCAGATAAAGGCCATCCACAAGATTCTCAATTCATTTTCTATTTCAGTGCAGTAATGATATCAGCAGTCTGTTGACATTAGCCATGCCAGACAATTATTGGCTATTTATTTAATAGAGCTATATAACCTGTTACCTGGCCAAATACAATAAAACAACTATGATAGGAAACAATAAGAACAATTCAAACTGAATACAATCATGCAGACTCAGGAACCCTGTGTAGTCCTGGCTCATTTATAGGATAAAATAAACCAATTAGGATTCAGTATCTACTTGACAACTTATTTGTTGGGCCTGGTGCATATTCATTACAAGCGACCAAAGCAGAGGACCCCTATTGAGAAGTCCATATCTTTTAAGTTACCAGCCTTATTGCTTGAACTGATAGAGATTCAGTGTTAATTCCATTCTTCTGGTGCTACATATGTGTAACTAGGACATTCAAGTAATTAGTTCCCCAGTTGTTAAAGTCTTTAAACTGGACCCGGAAGAGTGCTAAGACTAAGTTAAGCTGGTCAGAAAAGGTTGTCAGATCAGTATTCCAGAGGTTTTTTTGTTTTTTGTTTTGTATAACTTTTCAGTGATGTGACCCACTATCTAAGAGGTCTCCAAACCTGACAAAGTTGGCTGAGGAATTCTTTCTTTCTTTCTTTGTTATTTATTTGATTTGTCAATTGCTTGCAAGATAATAAGTATAAATATAAGCATAGTTATGAATACATGAAATGAATACATATAAGAAAAATAAAAGAAACAGTAGGACAGGGACAGTAGGCACGTTGGTGCGCTTATGCACGCTCCCTACAGACCTCTTCGGAAAGGGATGAGGTCTAAAGTTCTAGGAGTTGAAGTCCACAAGTCTTAAAGTTGCCAAGTTTGGGGATCCCTGCACTATCCCATAAAGATGCTACAGACCTTGAAACATGGTGCAGATAGGCCTTGACTTTCAACCATTCATTTAATGACCATTTGAAAAAAAAATGATTTACCTCAAGAGTTTTAATGATCTGCTATGTTAATAAAATTTACGAGCATTGACGCATTCTCATGGTCATATGATCAGAATTTTGGCATTTGGCAACTGGCATGTCTTTATCATAGTTGCAGGTCCTGAGGCCATGTGATCACCATTTGCAATCTTTGCAGCTGGTTTTCAACAAGCAAAGGGGAGACAGATTCCTTAGTCACTTGACAATTGCAGTGAACAAACAAGCTCATAAAGGTGGGCATGACTCACTTAACAAGTACCTTGCCTATCAATAGAAATCCTGTTCCTAATTGTAGTCATAAGTTGAGGACAACCTGTAGGTCCTGTGTTGTCAGCACACTGTAAATATATTACATATGGGTAATTCTTGACTTACAATCATTTGTTTAGTGACCAAAGTTATGATGGCACTGAAAAAAGGGACCTATGACCATTTTTCACCCTTATGACTGTTGCAGGATCATCATGGTCACATGATTAAAATTTGGGTGTTTGGCAACTGGCTCATATTTATGACGGTTGCAGTGACTTGGGGTCATGCAATCACCTTTTGCAAACTTCTAATAAACAAACTCAATGAGGAAGACAGATTCGCTGGACAAACGTCTTTCTAACTTAACAACTACACTTGATTCACTTAACAATTGTGGCAAGGAAGGTCATAAAATGGGACAAAACTCACTTAACAACTGTCTAACTTAGCAACAGAAATATTGATTGTAAGTTGCACCACAATATATGAACAGTTTACTTATGGTTCTGTTTCAATACTGAATTCTTCTTGCAAATATTTCCCTTTTCATTTTATTGCTAACCATAGTTGAGAAGCAATACATCTGCAGCTGTGAATGAGGAGAAAAGAGCACTTTCTATTACAAATCCTGAGTACAAGGTCCTTGCAATTTACCAGTTCTGAAAACAGAGCAAAATATATTTATCATGAATACATTTTCTTTCTAGCAGTCTCTGCACTGAGATCAGTCTGTGTTCAGAAGTCATACCGAGAATTTGCAATCAGTTTTGAAAACATAATGAACAAAATGACATAATCTTCCTCTAAAGGCCATATCTGCTCATAACCTTCAATTCCAAACATCATAATTAATGGTCAGTGCTGATAGGAGCTGGAGTCCAACAATATTGCAGTACTACAAGGCTAAAGATGTACAGAAATTATGTCTCGTATTTTTTTTATTGTAAAATATCATGATATGCCAATGTGGGCTCTATGATTAAGAAGAATTTTGGCAATGAAATGGATGCTTCTGCCTCATATCATTCACCTCAAAAAACATCTGCAGAAGCTTTTATTTCTTTTACAAGCTAAGTAAAAAAGAACAAACATTATTTAGGCTATTTTGTATTTAAATGAAGCACATTTAAAAGCAATTGGAAAAGAAAGAAAACATGTTGGTCAGAACTGTGTCAAGAATTATTAAAGGAAGTTGAGAAAAATTTAAAGGTACTGTTTTTAAAACTACTGATATTGAGGAACCTCACTTTCAAATTTCTGCAGATTTCTGAGTATATTCAAGCACATAACTGAGTAGGATCATTGTGCAGTTCCTTATGGTGAGGCTGATTTTGATAATGATTAACACCACACCCTGGGGTATATCTAACTATGCATATTGGATACGAAACACCAATAAACCATTAATAATTATGATGCTGTCTCCCCATTAATAATTATGATGCAGAAATCTTTGACCTCGTGGAGCACATCCATGGAAGGAAAATAAAGGACATTCATTCAGAATCTCCCTTTTTCAGCTCCTTCCTTCCCATTGAGGTCGTTTTCCAAGAAATCTAGAGAGGAGGAGGAGGAGGAGGAGGAGGAGGAGGAGGAGGAGGAGGAGGAGGAAGAGAAGGAGGAGGAGGAGGAGGAGGAGGAGGAGGAGGAGAAGGAGGAGGAGGAGGAGGAGGAGGAGGAGGAAGAGGAGGAACGGGAGGAGGAGAAGGAAGGAATCATTGAAGATGATTTTTTGTGTATGGAAAAAAATTGCTTTGATTAAATAACATTGGGTGAAAGGAAGACATCGCCAAGGCCCAGTCAATGTTCCTATGTGCTCCACGAAGGCATCTAATTTGATTTCACATTAGGTATGCATTTCTTGTATACAGATTTCATTTAATGATGTAATTAGCCTCTATAACAGAATTGGAAGTGCAATCAGCCCAACAAGACCTTATTCCTTGCATCATAGGAAGACAGGAGATGAACCATACCTCTATCTGTTTGTTTTTAAGAATAGTAATAATAATTACTGCCATGAAGAGTGATAATGATTTGTCCTTCAACGTGAATTGGAAAAAAATTCATTTCAAGGCACCTCATCACAGCCTCATCAGACACGGTTTGATGATTAGCTTCCTTAGAATTATAACATCCAATTGCAATTCTATGGCTGCATATTATCATGGTTTTATCTTAATTTAATATTTTATTTTGTGTGTGAGTGTGTGTGAGTGTGTGTATGTATAGCATGTGTGTGTGTATGTTTCATTTAAATTATATTGTGTTTATATGTGCAATGTGTTCTTATTAGTGTTGTACATCAGGGATTGTATGACATCTGTAGATGCCATATGCTAAATAAATGGGGAGAAATATATTCCATGCATGCTATGCATTATTCCAGAAGCCAGAGAAGGCACTTGAAAGCCTGCAGTGTGTGAAGCCTGCAGCCTTTTATATCTACAACCAAGTATGGATCAAGTATTCTTGATCTTTGGCAATCCCAAAATCACCAGGAAACTGTATGATGATTGCAGGGGTGGAATTCTACCGGTTCTGTCTGGCTCTGTAGAACCGGTAGCTCTGAAGAGCAGCAGACATAGAACCGGTTCTATGTCTTCCGCTGTTTTGGCCCACCCGCCCGCCTGAGCACCTTTATTTCCTGCTTTTTAAACCTCAGCTGCTTTGCATGGCACAGCTGCAGTTGAAAAAGCAGGAAAATAGTGCTTTTTCAAACATTGCGCACCTGCGCGCAGCACTGCTCAGCTGTTTGGGCAGCATAGCTGATTACGTCCCACACATGCGCACAGTATGCATGCAAGCACAAATCACAAAATCACCAAACTGGTAGTTACACCGGTCGGATCCCACCCCTGGATGATTGGAATTTCTGCATATGTAGAAATTTCATGAATCTGGTTAATTGTCTATTTAGTAAATTGCTCTTATCATAACTAATATTTCTAAACTGATGCAAATTATTCATATTAATCACCACAAAAAAAGCAAAGAAAACACTGTAGAACATAAAAATATGTAGATTACCAATTCAGCAATAATGTAATCAAACTATCTATTTACTTGATGTGAGACTAGGTAACACAGGCAGGAAATATTGAGGGAGAGATTCTGAGTGTTGAAATCTCAACAGAACAGTACTAGAGCTGTGTTTGTGCAATACGTAAGACTGTAAAGTTGCCAAACATATTTCAGCTCAGCATGTTGCACAAAGCCAGCCCAGGTAGCTAGTTCGCACTCAGTGTGTCATCACACTCAGAAAATCAGAGTTAATCATGTTTCTGTTTATTTTATTTATTTACTGTTTATTACATAACTACATTTATTTGTCCATGTGTTATTATGAGAACACAGTCAATAAGGAAATGATTTATTGATGCATCATTACATGCATACACCATATTTCTCCTTTTACAGTTTAAAAAGTATAAAAGCTGCAGAAGTTGGATGGTTCTGGATCTATTATAGGGTTAGACTGACAATTTGTAAGAGCTCCTACTGAACCTAGAAGGGTGAGCCCATTTGGTCATGTGGTTAAGGCACCAGGTTAGAAACTGAGAAACCGAAAGTTCAACTCCTACCTTGGCCAGAACAGTGACCTTGAGCCAGTCACTCTCTTTCAGCCCAACTCATTTCACAGGGTTGTTGTTGTGGGGAGAATAGAAGGAAGAAGGTATGTTGGATACGTTCACTACCTAGAATTGTTTGTAAAAATAATAAAGGTGGGATACCAGATAAATAGATAAATAAATGCATCTGTGATTCCAGAGGAGACTTCTGTTCACAGGTCAGGGATTAGATTTTAGTTACTTATTCTTTTTTTTTTCAGGGTAGAAGGGGTAAATTCGTATTTGTATAGGAAAGACATCCTTTTCCAGCTTCTATTTAAGACTGTTCATCATTGCTTATTTGGATATGTACTGTGAATGTCTATCTCTACCACTATATGTGTGTGTGCGCACACACACACACACACCAGAGGTGGTATTCAGCAAGGTCTGACCAGTTCTGGAGAACTGGTAGCGGAATTTTTGAATAGTTCAGAGAACCAGCAAATACCAACTCTGACTGGAGATTTTGCAGTATCCTTCCCCTGTCAAGTCCACCAAGTCATGCCAATAGAACCGGTATTTAAAAAAAATTGAATCCCATCACTGACACACACACAAACACACACACCCTTTTTACCTCTCTGTTATCCCTTAATTTATGTCTCTCTGTGTGTAATATAAACACACACATATATTCTGGGTATACACACTAGACACACACACACTTAAGTATGTTGAAGATAATCCCAACAGATAGTAAAGAGGTCGGTAGTGGTATGCCCTAATCCACAGAAGAGCTGTTCTAGTTCCACACTTTTATGCACTTGAAATAGCCACTCACTGATTCACCTTTCCACAGGCAAATTTGAAACTTCTTAAATAACTTCAAAGGCAGTTTGCTATAGCACAAGAGGAATGGATATTTCCTATCAACTGTATTCATTTGGCCTCAAGGAACTATTCTGATTTCCTGGATGTTGGGAGAAGATTTTAATACTGCATTAATAGTCTTGTGATGTGCATAAACTATTTTTCAGCATATAAACAGGTAGGGATTTAAAACACTGACACTCAGAAAACCTCTTTAATTGAATGGATTTAAAATAATTATTTTTTTGTAAAGGGCGTATCTACATTGCATTAATACTAATTGCTATGATTGCCAGCTATAGAATATAAGGAGGTTTATAAAAACACAGCCCAGTTAAATGGATGTGATTTGATTTTGTTGTGAAAATAGCACAGGGATTCTTCCTATTTATTTGTTTTTAAGAGATAAATTATTTCCAGAATAATGTTTCTGCTTGTTGAAGTGTGGTACATTTAATATAATTAATTAATCATGGTAAACTTTCCCTGGAGCTGATTTACTCAGAAGGGAATCTTACATTTGGTGGGATTTATTTCCAAGGACATGGGGTGGCAACTTAAATACATTCAAAACTATTTTGTATAGTGGTCTGCACAACAGGAACTCTGGGATTTTGAAATGGGGGTAACTATCTTGTGTGAGAATCTACCACAGAAGTGTTCTGTTTTGAAATGATCACACAAAGCTATACTTTCAAGTCAAGGGCATTAAACCAATCAGCTTATTGATGAGAGAGGTGGTATATAAATTTAATACATAAAATAAAATTCTAAGAATGTGAAGCGTTTTCACATGGTCACAGTTTCTATAGCAATGAACCAAAAGGAGTGTATCTCTCTGTGTTTGTGTGTGTGTGTGTTTGTGTGTGTATAAATAAATAAAATAACACAAGATACAATGAAGGGGAAAAAAGAAGGGGTTCAAATCAAGGCCTCTGGAACTTTTCAAAAGCCCTGGAGGACATTTATGTAAATCTCCTTAATTTGATCATCTCAATTCTTTCTTGCTCTTCAGTGGTATTTGATATCCATTTATCATTATTCATGCAATATAAAGAACAGTCAAATTAGACATGACTTTTTTTCCTTCCTAATAACTCCACCCATTAATATAATTTTCCAAACATGTTCAGTGTAATACTATCATGTATTTTAACTGCTACAGATTTCTCCAGATCTCTTACAATGTTAAATTGACTTAAAAATAAATGCCACCGCCAGAGCCAGAAAAGGCATCCCACCATCCAGATTTTTTTTCTCTTACCCAGATCAAGACAGTTGTGTGCAGATTATTAGCTGAAAAGCTTCTCCTGCTGGTTCTACATAATTTCTCAAAAGCAAATTTGTGTTTTCAGTCAAATACAAATGATGTGTTTCTCAAATCACCTCTTCTTATTAGGTGGGTTTGACAGGACACTGTTCACCTTTAATTCACTGACTGTAAAATGAAACCCATAATTACTTTTCTAACTGGAGTTGTGAGAATGAATTAGATTTAAATTGCAAAGCACTTTATATGCAAATAGCTGCATGATAAGCCATCTTGTATCACTGCATAAGCACTTTGGATGGGATATAACAATTGTTATACCACTGGGCTTGTGCCAATTATGAAGAGTTGACAACCAGTGTGGGATGAACCCGGGTCACAATTTTATTAACTTTTTACATAAGGATCTGCAATTAGATGTTCTACCAACTTGGATATCAGTTGCAGCACAATCGTCTCTTTGCCCAATTATACTGGAAAACCACTACTGTCCCAGGTGCAATTGTTGGATTTATTGTTCATCTATACTAAATTATACAAGGTTA
Organism: Bungarus multicinctus; assembly: GCA_023653725.1. NCBI lineage: Eukaryota > Metazoa > Chordata > Lepidosauria > Squamata > Elapidae > Bungarus > Bungarus multicinctus. Next base: position 109,166,200 of record CM042836.1, read on the forward strand.
GTAGTAGATACAAAGAGGGCTAATTATCATTAAAAGAGAATATTTGTAGTTCTCGGTTGAAATGAGGGGTCCTTCATACTCTCTGAGCTTGGTTGTTTTTTTGCAGATATTTCATTACACAAACTAGGTAACATCACTAGCACTGATGATGTTACCTAGTTTGGGCAATGAAATGTCTGCAACAAACAGTCAGGGGCAGAGAGTATCAAGGACCCTCAGGACTAATTATGAATAAATAAGACTTTTATAACTGCATAAGAATGATCTTTATAGCCCAGAATCTGAATCAATTTCAGGTTTCCTCTTGACTACTCATTAGTTAAGTCACCTCTCCCCTCTGAAGCATGCAAAAATACTGAATTGCCCAAAATGGGCTCCACTACAGCAGAACTCATAAAACAATTCATGACAAATAAGCTTTTAGAAATCATTTAATGGTGAAATTAGAACCAAGTGCAAATGTCTTGAGATCACTGTGGCTTTCCAATGTTTTCTTAAAATTATCGATATTCATATTGACCCTTTCACATACACTGAAATTTTATTTAAGTATGTCATATCTAAAATGATATGCTTATCACCAGATCTGAAATACAGTACTTGATAAATGATGTGCAATTTCACTTAACCCAGCCTATATAATCTGAGGAGTTCCAGATGGGGGCTTAGATAAATTCACTGAGCAAACTGATTCCCCTCATTCACTTGGGGCTCTAATGGTTTTCTCCTGTAGCAATAATGGGAATTCGACAAATAGGAACCCCCATTTGTAAGCAGCAATGGTCATGAAGAAACAGCTGGAGTTTGTTTTGAACTCAGCTGCTGGCCAAGAGTTAAGGATTAACAACTCAGATATCTCTGCTTACCTTTTACTCAGAAAAGGGACCTGCTGATTGGTTGTCAGCACATTGTAGAAATGTCTTTTAGCGTCTTCATCCATAGTCACAACAGTCCATGCAACTTCAGTTTCAAATATGAAATTAAAAGACCAGGATGATATAAAATCTCATTGAGATGCACTGAGTTCAGTGGTTTTCATTTCATTTCTCGATTGGTATGGAATTTCATATTTTAATTCTCGATTGGTATGGAATTTCATATTTTAATTCTCTTAAAAAAATCTTATTGAGGTAAAAATTCTGAATGTCCCTTTTTAAGAGATCAAATTTAAATTTTAAATGACACCTTTCTAACTTTGAATTATGATGCTGTGGATTTAGACAAAAGTAACAGTTTAAGAAGCCACCATTTGAACAGGGAGGATATTTAGTAATGAACCACCTTACCAAATTATATTGCAAAGGAAAGTTTTGTTTTGAAGTTTATTCTATTTATTTATTTTCATTGTTTGTTAAACATGTACAAGATAACAAGTATAGGTATGAACATAAACATGAATAAAGGAAGTAAATACAGAAATAGTTAGATTTTTAGTGTTGCATTTCCTATAAAGACTTCTAGGAAAATCACATAAAATGAACATAGATCTACATCAACTTTGAAATTTTCTGTTCAATTAATTTGAATCTGGAATTTAATAAAAATGTTTGTTGTTTTCTCCTGATAATAAAACAGATTCTGCAATTCTGTCACTAGGTGGTGCTATACCTTGCTACTGGAGTATAGACTAAAACACTGATTTTCTTGTTCAGTAATTGATGCCTTACTGGCATTCTTCTGTGGTCATATAGTTCAGACATAGGGCCCCCCCACACACAGTATATACATAAAGGGAACATGGAGAAGTAAGGAATTATAGGGTCAAGTGTAGAATTATTTAGATGTTTTCCAGCCTGTATGAATTGCATTATCTAAAGAAAAACTTTTTTTCTTCCCAATTTATCCTTCAGTCTCTTTTGAGATAATGATTACATAGGTTTTAAAACTAATATCCTAAAAATATGAATTCTACCAAATATCTTAAACAACTAATGAAAAGTTAAGTGACAATTTTATGATATAAATTAACTAGGGATCATATTCATCTTCTTAGCTTTAGTCATTTATGCTACAGCTTGGACTTAAGCCATTAAAACAGCAGGAGAAAAGTAATAGTTCTGCATCAAGCAAACATGGATTCCATACATGATATTTTGAAAAATGACAGAAATAATGAATATAATTAAAGCAGCATGAAGCCAAGGCATAGATAATTAATATATCATATAAAATGATCTATAAAGACTTTGCCATAGCAAAACTTTTGCTTAAAAAGTTTAGTATACTCCGGGGTAATTATTTTCATTTCCCATCAATGAAAACATAGCTTTAAGGATGCAATTTTCCAATAAAATTTAAACTTAAAGGACAAAATTAAAAGCTAGGAATATTTCTAAAAAACTTTACTCCTGTTAGATAAGGGCAATGTGGTTTGTTTTGGAATTTCAAAGATTTTGGAATTTCAAAGAATAAAGATTTTGTCAAAACAATTAAGAAGAGACTTCAGTTGTGATAAATTTGATCATCACCAGGTGCTATGATAGTGCAAAAATGGAAGTCTTTGTCCACAAATAGAAGTAGTACCTGTTTTTTTTTTTGCTTTAATTAATTTATGCTATTTAGTTGTTTTTCTTTTCGTTCAATTTTCCAGTTTAAAAACTCTGATTGCACTCCAAACAAGCATTTTTGTTCTATGAATACTTTTTATTATGAAGATTATTTCTATTCAGGGTGCCTAGAAGCACTTGAAATAAATTTTAATTCCCATGAAATTCTAAATATAAAGATCCAGTGTCCATTATGAAAAATGTCTTCAATTTAATCCCCTTAAGTTAACTTGTGTTCTCTCTTTTAAAAACTTATTTAGTGTTAATGGATTTTGAAACTCAGTCAATTTGCAGCAAGTCTCCTTGCTAACTGAATGTTTTCACCAAAGAATGGATACTAAGCTAGTTAAGCCAATGATCTAATCAATATATATTCATGTCTCTTTCCTGTAGATGTGTAGCTTTGATTGCTGTGAAAATAAACAATAGGACATTCCAAAGAAAGATTATTGTTTAAAGAAAAAAAATTGCAGATTCTCCTTTTATGTAATAATTATGATTTCCTGAACATGTGCATCTAGTACAATAAAGACCATTTTAGTTAGCTATTTGAAGTAATTTCAAATCCCCAAATTTAGTATTCTTGTTATTTGTAGTTAAGAAAAATAAATACCATTGTTTTTTAAAGCATTTTCTTTCTTTTAAAATGAAGCAGAAAGCACTTTATAGCATTTTTTTTTCAAATATTATTTAATATGCCCTCTTAAAATATTATTTAACATGTGAAACATTCCTTACACTGATCAATCAGCTTTAAATTGACCCAGTCTTATTGATTTGTTAGAGAATCTATTGTCAATCTAATTAAAATTATTTATTCTATATCAAATTTATTTCAATATTGGAATCAACTTCCAAAAGTTATAGTTGCAGTGACAAATTGGAATAATTAAAGAAAGTGATTAGGAAAGTGAATTTTCAAATTCAGAAAATTTATTATACTCTAATATCTACTCATTAACTTCATTGACATTTGCTCTTTTATAGCAACCTTTAAAATTAGTTATTGAAATATAGATCTGAAAGTTTGATGGTATATTATTGTTACAAATTCTCTTCCAGAACTGTGTAATGTTGCATGCCTGATATCTCTGTTTTATGGATTTCTCAACCACCTTTACAGTTCTCCAAAGGTAATTTATGATATGATATGTCAATATTATAACTCAGATTTATATAATATAAATAATTTTTAACAGATATAAGATACTTATGGAAATAAACTAAATATAGAATTTGAAGAAAAGCTGCAATGTATGTAATGTATAGATTACAGGTATAGTTATTATATAGAGAGAAACAGAAGTTTAAATAGATAAAGCATAGATTAGATATAAATAATTGAATAGCAAGGAAGAAAAGAGCAGTATGTTTTCAATAAGCATTACGTAAAAGAACACACTAATCTCTAAGATTCCTTTCAATTATCTTCAAGGCAGGCTGCCAGACAGCCAGACAGAAAATTCATCTTAGACCACACAATAAAATAAAATAAGATGAAATGAAATGTAAAATAAAATATCTATTCACCCTTGCCTCTATTTTAATTTAGAATAGAATAGCATTCTTTATTGGTCAAGTGTGATTGGAAACACAAGGAATTTGTCTTGGTACAAATACTCTTAGTGTACATAAAAGAAAAGATACATTCATCAAGAGTCAAGAATCATTAGGTACAACACTCAATAATAGTCATAGGGTACAACAAGCAATCAAATCATACTAGGAAACAGTCAATATAGATCGCAAGGATGCAAGAGACAAAATTACAGGCATACAGTCACAAGTGAGAGGGGATGGGTGATAAGGAGTGATGAGAAGATTAACAGTAATAGTAATGCAGACTTATAAATAGTTGGACAGTGTTGAGGGAATTATTTGTTTAGCAGAGTGATGGCATTCAGAAAAAAACTGTTCTTGTGTCTAGTTGTTCCGATGTGCAGTGCTCTATAGCATCGTTTTGAGGGAAGGTGTTGAAACAGTTTATGTCCAGGATGTGAGGGATCTGTAAATATTTTCACAGCCCTCTTTTTGTCTCATGTAGTATACAGATCCTCATGCAGTATACAGGAAGGCAGGTTGGTAGCAATTATTTTTTCTGCAGTCTAATTTTTATCTGCCCTATAATGATATGAAGCAATGTGGAGTGTCTGACTGAAATTGTTTGCAAGTTCAATCAGCATATTTTGACATTGGTGGTGGTTATCTTGTCAGCCTAACAATAGCTGACTTTTCCCCCTACCTACAAAAAAACAACAAGAGAACAAAGGTTACACCTTTTGCATGCTAGAATATTCTCAACAACAAAAGACATAACATAAATGCCTTTAAGTTTGATTGCTACCTATCCATCCTTGAGATGGCAGAAAACTATACCAGCAAAAAAATTAAAAAATGCAGTCTCATAGCCAATCACGATTCTCCTTCTATTTCTGACTCACTGCTAAAAGGTGCAGCCCTGCTTTTGAATGAATAGAACATAAGAGGCAGAACAATTGGCTGATCCTTTGGCTTTTCTGCCTTCCCTGGGAACATATCTGCCAATCACTGCAGTAAGAACAAGGGGTGGGTTGTCTATCACAGATATATTTTCATATTTTCCAGTGTTCATTACAGTTCCCCCCTTCTGAAAAACAATGTCATTTCTCTGTTTTGCTATTTCAGCTTAGCATTTAAAATTTCCAATATGGGATATCTCACATATTCCAACAGAACAGGGTGATTTAATATGCCCACGTAGCCTCATTGTCATGAGAATGCCTGAAAGAACATGTGAAAATAGACTTGGTTACTGAATAATGTTAGTTCTATTTATGACTTTGTGTGCTTTGAATAGCCCCCAAACTAACAAACTTTTTTTAAAAAAGAGAAGAAGGATGAGACCTATCAAAACTGGCCTATTTACAGTAGTGCAAATTGAACCTTGTAAATTGTGAAAGACATAAAAGAAAGGGGGGAAAATGTGGATTTAACTTGTCTAAATTATTTTATCTGAGGTGAACAATAAAATAGATCGTTTCTTTATTTGTGAGCGAACATTGCCAAACAACATTCTGTTTTAAGATTCAAATCCATACTGCACAGCACCAGAAGACTTGTAATGAGCTTTAATGAACCTTCACTTTCTGAAGAAGAAAAAAGTTCTTAAGCAAATTATCCAAAAGTGCCAAAACAGTATTTTTCTTCCTTCTCAAAACTAATAACCTTGATAAAATGAGAGCATTTAAGTTTCATCTCCCTTTAATTGGAAATTTGGACACCATGAGCTCAATTTTTGTTGCAAACAAGAGGTTAAAATTCAGTGCTGTATACCTTTCAATTTGCTTCTATTTCAAGGAATTCAAAAAAGTTTAGTCTATGCTGGGCAGGGAGCTCTTATTCAAATGGTTTAAGTGTCAGTTCAGAAGAGGAATTAGATCATGATATAATATGCCAGTCTTCTGTTTTACAACTTCCCTAGTCCAGCTTTTATAGGAGAATTCAATAAATATGTCTTGTGTCCTTTTCATTATGATACCATCTGGCATAAGGCCAATGAACACACAAAATTTCAATAGATAACCAAACCTTTTGGAAAACAGCTAAAATATTTTCCTTCTTCTGTTGTCTATTCTAAGGCTGGATACTTTTGTGGATAAAGTTTTTGGAGGATGACAAGGGAGCATGACAATGACACAATACTGAAATAGGTAACCCCAAAATGTTCAGAACTAATCCTTGGGGATGGTATGAGAGGTAAATAGGAAGGACTATAAGAAAATACCAAAACTGAAATGAAATCTCTCTGAAATAGGCAGTTTAATTCCTTGGAGATATTTCAAATTTATCAAAGTAGCAGCCAACATGGCCGAGAACAATGGGAAGTAAAACTCAAAACAGATATGTAACATACTGATCTGTGTGTAATTAATGTCCTAGCTCATGATAATGAGGATGGTAAGGGAAGAGGATTTGTTAATTAATTTTTTTAATGATGTCTCTTATTTTTCTTCCTTGTGTAACTAAGAAAATATACTAATAGGAAGAAAATGCCATCTTCCTTATTTAGCAGTCACAACTGGGATCAGCAACGTGGTCACTAAGCAAAGCCATTGCTAACTGAAACCATTACTATGCTTACAATCTTATGTCAGGTTTCCTTTGCTTCATAAGCTGTAAAGTTGTCAATGCGAGAATTGGTCTCAAGTCATTTTTTCATCACAGTCATAACAGTTGATAAATGAGGTTGTTACTAAATGAGAACTACCAATATATGGAGGAGTGGAGGCTGAAAGGATATACTTCAGCATGCTTATTTCTTATATTTTGAAAAGGAACAAAAGGACTATAATATGTTTAAGCTCTACAGCTTATTGTCTTATATTTTGAATATCTGGGTAGAAGGAAAGAAAAAATATGTTTCACTCCATGTTATCCAGTATTTGATTGATATCTCAGAGTTTACATAGGTGATAAATGAGGTGGAAAAGGAAGCCCACATAGTGTTCACCCAATGAGATAGAAACCTACTGAGAACAGCAAGAAAATTAATCAAACTTTTTTTATCAAGCCACAAGAATGCAAAGTATTCAAAGAATGCACAACTAATGACAAACCACAAACCAGCAAAGTAATTGCAGTAAAAAAACCAAGTGTTGGATGCTAATGCTGATAAGATGTGGAAGTAAAGCCATCGTAGCATGATAGTACAGCTTTTCATTTTTTTGCACAAATCTAATCCAGCAAGCTGGGCTTAAAGTACTGTTACTGTTTTTAATTTTTAGCTTCATAAAAGATTCCATTATTATCTGTATTGTAAAACTTTCAATTACTCTGAATAGGAAGCAGTGTTGGGATGAGGGATGCAGTGTTCTTAATTTAAAAATATGAAAATAAGACATTCAACATTTTTTAAATAAACAACTTAGATAACCTTCTTGTGTTCTGTGAACAAACAGAAAAAAACAAAGCAAATTATTATCAGTAAGCAACTACTCAAATCCAGTCGCACAAAGCTTGTTGCATCAAAGGTCTTCAACCAAGTATTAAGTGAAGTTTTTTATTTTTAATAAATTTATTTTTTTAATAATAAATAAATAAAAATAATACTTCATTACTCAGATTTGATACATTTCACATGAACACCTTTCTGAGCTACTTTGCAGACTGACTAAAATCTATGTCCTATGAGCATTTTCATCGTCTATGGCAAACAACGCCATCTCAGATCTCTTGCTTTTGCTACAACCAACATTTTTGTTCCACCACACTTGTGATGCTATAAAAGTTACTCCTCTAGTTCTTCTGACTACATTTTGCGATGTGTGTCATTAAACATGAGGTTCCATTTCTCCAACATCATAATCTGTTGCAAATGTGTGTGCACACGCATGCTTCCAGTGGTGTAAATATAGACAGGGAATTGAAAATATTTCAAGTTGTTGTAAGGGATGTCAGGAGTATTTTTTAAAAATAGCTATGTTGTAATTATACAGTGCATTCAGAAAGTATTCAGACCCCCTTCACTTTGTCAATTCTGTTATGTTTCAGTCTGATTCTACAATTGTTGAAAAAAAAAATTTCTCATTCATCTATACTCAGTATCTCATAACGACAAAGTGAAAATAGAATTTTAGAAATGCCTGTAAATTTATGAAAAATAAAAAATCTGAACTATCACATTAGTATAAGTATTCAGACCCTTCACTCAAACTTTGTTGTCTTGGCTGTGCGCTTAGGATCACTTGCATGTTAGAAAATGATATTCACAAAGTTATCCCTAAGCCATTTCTGTGTAACAATAATATATCACCAAACCACAGTACTGAGGACCTCACACTGTGCTGAAGGTTCAATTTCTAACATGACAATTATCCTAAGCACACAGCAAAGACAACACAGGAGTGGCTTAGGGACAACTCTGTAAATGTCCTACAGTGGCCCAGCCAGACTTGAACCCTACTAAACATTTCTGAAGGGACCAGAAAATGGCTGTCCACCAATGGTCGCCATCCAACCTGACTGAGCTTGAGATGATTTGCATGAAAGAATGGCAGAAAATCTCCAAATCCAGTTGCACAAAGCTTGGTCTTCAACCAAGTATTAAGTGAAGTTTTTTATTTTTAATAAATTTAATTTTTTAATAAATTTATATTTCTAAAATTCTGTTTTCACTTTGTCATTATGGGGTACTGAGTGTCGATTAATGAGAAAAAAATGAATGTCAACAACTGTAGAATCAGGCTGCAGCACAATAAAATTGACAAAAGTGAAGGGGTTCTGAATACTTTCTGAATGCACTGTAGATGATTTTTAGCCTGCTTAACTAAAGGAAAGAGGTAGTACAATTGCTGATAATGAAACAAGAAGATGCTGATAACTGGAAACAAGAAACAGACATGTTTTGCATGGTCTGATTCTTTAGCTCTACAAGTCAAATGGATTCACTGGCAGATCTCAGCTACCTATACTCAGCTCAGGGTTAGGAGAAATTCTGTAAGCTCTGATGTTAGGAAAGCAAGGAGTGTGGTCAAATCTGATTTCCCCTTAACAGTGTCCTAGTTTTAGTACCCATGTTTCATGTTGGAATGTAGGGCCCCTCTAAGAGGCTTGTCTTAGGATCAGAGAAATCTATTACACCCCTCTATGTTCCATACATTGGAGTGAGGTGTAAACTCACTCAAAACTTTGGGGTGAGATTTAAATAAATAAAGCTGCTAAAGCTGCTTTAGTACATACCTACTCAGGCACCATCTATTGGTCAAATTTACTTGCTACACAATTCCTTTAAATATTTCTATGCTGAAAATGCCTGAAGGTTATGTTTGATGGTGCGCTTTGATGGGATGACAATGTTGCAGGCCTCAAATTAATTGTTAAGTTAATGTTGCAAACATTACGCTAATCATTTGAAGATCACTTTAATGAAAAATTAACTATCACTTGTATTGGATCTATTTTGAGATCACTGTGTAAACATATCAAGGAATGAGAATTGAATTTGGCCAAGAACTAAACAGTTCAGGGACTGCAAACTTATATAAAATCTTACTGTGAAAGCAAACCGATTTATTTCTGTCTGTGATATACTGTAGTCCATAATCTTAACAATATGGCATAGCAACCAAAGATAAATGAGGCTCAGTGTAAGTTTGTAGTTATAATATCTCCAAATAATAGAGATGGAGGTTGAGGAAACTCTGAGAAACTCTGACATTAGAAAAGAAATGTGTATTACTTTCATAAATCATATGTGCCACAAAACAACTTCCTTGGTAGTCTATTACCTCCTTATGGATTCTCTTCACCATACAATATTTGTGTGAGTCAAGATTTGAAGAGGCAACTTTTATGCTTAGCACAAAGAACACATCCTATAGTCTCCTGCCACGTGCATATACATACCCATTTTCAATTGTTTTTTGCAAAGGTTTTTATAGGTATCTCATCTGAATTCTCCAATTCAGTTACAGTATTTTTGATCCCTCTCTGCAGATGCTATGAATGGAGCTTTTTCAATGTAGTTTCAAGCTAGGGAAATTTCATTACCCAAAGCTTTTAAAGTTACCCTTTCTCAAAACAGCCCTGAAAATGGCTTTTAAAGTTTTATTTTAAAAAATATCTGGATATCTTGCTCTTTCATAGCCATGGTTTCAGATTGTGACTCAATTGTGACTAAACTGTAATATAATGAGAACTAGTAGTAGAGTTTTTTAATATATATAAAATATTTATTTTATATCAATATATTATTTGGTAGTTTTATGCTTATATTGTGATTTCACACAGATGGACCTCTTCCAGAAATATGAATATGTATATATGTGTATTTATGTTTTTTCCAAGGCTAAGCTCCCCTCCCCCGAGAAGACAGGTTTCTTATTTAAAAACTATCTTACACATGCCTGTACATTATTTGATTGCTCTGTACTTGCTATATTTATGTGAGAAATTTATGTTAGTAGAAGGCATTGCTTTGTGATAATGAGAAATGAAATTTCTGACAATAATGTGTTCTTGATAGTGCCTATTGTAGCACTCTGCTGACCCAACAGACATTGGCACCATTTGTCTGCACTGTTTAATTTAGGAAGAGGGGATCAGAAAACAATCTAAAATGGAACCTGGTAAAGCATTTTTCTTCTAGTTTATTTAATAAAGGAAGTCATTGACAGGGCATCAGCATACAAGTGATTTTCCAGTGTACAAACACAAAATGGCCCCAGTGGAAATGATTCTGAAACATAACACAACTTTTCCAGGAAACAGATGATGATGATGATGATGATCCTTCTTTTTATTGTTATTGAAGGAAATAAAATAATATGAAACACCTTCGATCATGGTGACAATTTTATAATCTAGAAATCTTTAAATTTTCTCCACTAATCTTCCAGAGAGCATTCCAAATTTCTCCATAACTTTTCACCCTATCCATCACTTTCTAAGTTCTGAACAGAGTATTTTGGTCTACCAGTAGTCCTTCCCCACATACAAATTAACATTATAGATGAATATGATAGAAGCATTTAAGGCAACTTTGTTATTTACAAGTAGAACAAATTATGTATAACATATCCAGGTTCCAAAGAAAAACTGTTGTGTTTAGAATAACAAAAATGGAAACCCTCCTTCTTCTAGCCACTTATTTGATATAATGTAGTTATTGACAGTTATTGGTATCAGGAAAATCAACAGTTATTGGTATTCAAGAAAAAGTCAGGAGGAATCTTATAACTATTTTATAACTATTTTACAACTAACGTATTTTAATAAAAAGCAGAATCTTTTCTGATGCATTTGATGAAGTGAGCTGCAGCTCATGAAAGCTTCTGTCTTTTAATAAAATGTGTTAGTTGAAAATGTTGTTACTAGATTTTCTGCTGCCATAGACAATCACAGCTCTTCTGTATTCTTCAAAAGAAAAATATAAGTTTTAAAGCTTTATGATTCCAGAATGATTAGTGGAAAAATAGTCTATTGATCCTGACACACACACCATGAAGAACTGGTTCCAGCAGGGTAAGAATATGCAAGATAAAGAGATAAGGCTCTTCATTTTTTCATTGTGGATGCCTCTGCTATTTTTTCTATATTTTTGCTTCTGCTTTGTTTGTTTGGGGTTTTGGGGGGGGCATTCAGTTACTTTATCTAATTCAATTATAGAAATTAGGTTTGCACTCATTGATTAATTTACAGATTTAGTTTGAATAAAAAGTGAAATGCAAATGGCTTGAACAAACAAAACCTGATTGATTATTATCAAAGTTCCCTCGATTATAGCCTCTTGTCTCCCAATTTGCATTGAGTGCTGGCACACATATATTTGCTATCATTTTTAATAGCTATTTATAGGTGCATGCTCCACAAATTTAACTAATCCTTCTTGGGCTGAACAAGTCAACATTACAGTGTTCCAATAAGCTCAGTAGTCTCCCTTTATATTCTTCTATCAGTTTCCCCTCTTTTTTCTCTCTACTTCTGGATTTGGTATCAAAAAAGCCATATATTTCCTTCATTCTACTTCCTTATTCTTGGTTAATCTTCTTCTCCCTGCTCCTCATTGTGCTTTCCTACCCAATCTAAGTTGCTTTGGCTTTCTTGTTTCTCAGTTTTTCCCATCCTGGAGGGCATTAATTATTTCTTTAGCATCTGCATTGCAATCTGTAGGGAGATTTAAGCTGAGTTTTGCCTCAATTTTTGGCTCACATTACCCAGAAGGTGGCCCTGTCATGGCTGATACCAAGGCTTAGCTGCACTACGTGGATAATTCTTGGACTGACTAACTCAAACACACAAATCTGGAGGTTCCCGTCTGGTCTGAATTCCTAAGTTATTTGTTATTGAGTAATATGAATTCAGAGGTCTACTGAAACACACACCTGGGTTAAGTACTGGTGGCAACTTATGATGTGCATTTTGGGTGAGTTCAACCATGACTGACCAGGAAAAAAAAGATGCAGCAACCAAAGCTAAAAGGAGGAAAGTGAGGGTCAAAGAAGCAGATGAGGAAAAAAATGGAGCTTAACAATAACCCAGTTCCTTCTCATTCTAACTTCAGAAAGCCACGGGGTCTTCCCCCTTGCTCTGACTCATAGCTAAACAAGTTAGTTTCCTCTCTGTGTTGAACTTTTGATTGCTTCTTGTGCATCCTTATAAAAGTTTGGAAGGACGAAGCAAAATTCAATTGCATTTATCTTATCAGATCCTGTTTGGTAGAAATGTCCTTTAATATGTCTGTCCTCCTGTGGCAGTCAGGGAGATGCACAGAACAAACCACTTACATTTGCAATTCTGTATTCACTACTTTAAAAGCAAATCTGGCAGTTTTTTCTCTCTGATAGAATTTATCTGTGGGGTGTGAAAAGTGCACAGTTATTCATTACATTTTCTTTCCTTTTTGTCCATATTAATGATCGCACATACCCTCCAGCTGATTGCATCCTATTCCTGTCAATGGAAACGTGGGAATAATGTGCCTCCTACACTGAACCTCTTGAAGGAAATATATTTGCAAGCATGCAAACATTTTTTTCCTTTGTATAATGGAATGTATTTTATAACAATGAAGAACTATTCATTGCTTTTTACCGGAATTCAGTACCAGTATATTTTATCAAAATGTAGCATCTGCCTTGTAATGCAGCATGTTCTGTTTTGGTGACAAAATGGCAATGCACCAGTGACACCAAATGGAACGCCAGATGGATTGATAAAAATATTGCCTTTAGGGAAGCAAGAATCTCTTCTCTCACCTTTTGCCTGCTGCCAGGATTAATGTATTATAGTAATTGCATTTCCAAATTTTCATAGCTCTGAACCTTCTCAGGTAGCTTCTGCAGCCTGCTGCTCAAATATAGAACAAGTTTTTTTTTTAATGTCTAGCAGTTTCTTTGTGCTTTATTTAGATAATCTGACTAATTCTGCCTCTCTTTCAGGTTGGCCATTTTCTGTCATTTTGTTTTATTTTTTATTATTTTTATTATTTATTATTAATTTTGCTGACTAGGGCTTTTTTCTCCTTTTTATATCCCCAAACTTCAGCATGGAGGACCAGTCACCCAGATAGTACCATTTAATTTAATTTAGTTATTTGTTTTTTTAAGTTTATCTTCTGCAATCTTGGAAAGGAGACTTAGATTCACCTTACCTCAAGAAGCCATTGCTAAATAACTCTAAAGGACAATTTTCATCCAATCTCTAACCACCCCTTTTTGGGGAAGGTGGTTGAGAAGGTGATAATATAACAAGTTCAAAAGACCTTGGAAGAACTGGATTATCTGGATTCCTTTCAGTAGGGATTACAGGTGCAAGTACAAGATGGAAACAGCATTGGTCATGCTTTTGGATGACCTCTGGCAAGGATGTTTCAATTAAATCTTTATTATGTCATAGACCAGCATAATTAAGGTGGGATACAAACAATTAATAATAATAATAAATAAATATATTAAAACAAAAATTACACAAATTTTAAAAGTTACATGTCTTCACTCAAGGAACACACACTCTGGACAATTATCAACCCCTAGTAATGCCAGCAGAAAGGATTAACTGCTGAGTCAAGTGAACCCCACTACCAAATCAGTTGATGACTGAGCTACTGGCCTCAGATTACCTATACTTTTCCTTGGTATCAGACATGTCTCCTGATTCACTCTGAGAGAACTATAACAACTTTATCTAAGAGCTCAATCAGCAACTAAGTCATAATAATACTGTATCCTCAAAACAACAACAGCACCACTCCAAGTAATGATTTTGAGAAGGATAATGCCAAAAAAGCTCTCACTACCACTTATTAGATCTACATATAGAACACAACAATAATTGTACATAATATTCTTCAACAGAAGAGATTCTACAAGGTATCACACAGAAAAAAAAATGAAGCCATGAAAAACAACTGAACAAGCTCATTCAGGCAGTCAGATATAAGGACTCAATCCTATAATAGCATATCACATCAAGCTTCTAAAGCAATGGTCTATGATGTACTGCCATATCCCCCAGCAATCCAGGAGGCATGCATGGAAAACTCTGTGGGAAAATAGATACCCTAACCAAACTATAGAAAAGCTGCTAATGTGGGCACCAATGAAAGTGAAAGAGATCAAAATATTGTTGTTCAACTAAGACCAGGAAAAAGCCCAAAGAGAAGAACTGATCCCTCCAGAGATCCTTACAAATAACTTATGGGGCCCCACTTTGGCCTCACTCTTCACCTGCATAGACCCACCCAGAACTAAGCCCTCAAAGAATGAAATTTGCAATCATTTCCCCCATATATATGTAAAGGATGATGTTGCCAGTTATACACCTATCAGCCTCTTCCATACAATGAACAACTTTATGCAAAACAAGGGTGGATAGTGGTTGTGCATCCATCTTTGCCCTACTTGACATTTCTGTGACTTTCAATACCATCAACCATGATATCCTTTGGAATTGGCTCAGAGGATTGGGGATGGTCAATATGGTACTGTAATCTTTTCCCCAGAGTTAATTCTACTTGGTGGTGATTGGGGCGGGGTGGTCTTGCCCTTGGTCTCTTCTGTGTGGTGTGCCACAGAGTTTATTTCTCTTCCCTCTTCTATTTAATATCTATACAATGAGTTCATCTGTCACTATGAGATGAGGTATAATCAATATGGTACCTAGCTGTATATCTCTGCACCAAGTGAATTAAGCAATGCCATGAATGTCTTATTGTGCTGCCTGGAGACTATGAGGGTCTGCATGATGAGTAACAGGCTTTAACTGAACTCTGTCAAGATTCAGTGGCTTTGAGTTCTGAAGCTTACCTGTTTTAGGCTATGCTATATTGGTACTGGATGTCTGCCCAGACACATCCAGTGTGCAATCTTCTTGGATTCATAATTCCTGTTTAAAGAGAAAATGAAGTGGCTAGGAAGATCTTTACATACTTTGTCTTGTATGCCAGTTGTGCCTATTCCTAGATTATGGAACTCTGCTCATGGTCATTTATGCCCTAGTCACCTCTAGATTGGACTACTGTAATGGGCTGTACATGGGACTGCCCTTGAAGAATATCTGGATGCTTCAAATGGTACAGAATGCAGTGGCACAGAATTTTACGTGTCCTTCGAGAACAGCAGATGTTACAGCTCTACACCACAAGCTGCATTAGCTGCCAGTTTGTTTCTGGGTCCAATTCATGGGTGCTGCTTTTAATTTTTAAAAATCCATCATGGCATAGGATTAGTTAATCTGAGGGAGTTTTTCTACCCAATTACATCTGCCTGTTCCATTAGAACTGGCAAAGGGATCATGCTGCAAGTCCCATCTGTTAGGTTTTTACACTTGATGCGTCCCAAGAGGTAAGCCTTCTCTGCCATGGTGCCTGCTTTCTGAACCATTAACAGGGATGAAAATAACTCCATTCCTGTTAATATTTCAAACATCCCCAAAGATCTGACTATGTCATGGGGCCCTGGGAGCCCTAGTGACCTTTTCAGATCCCTCCATCATTGCAGTTAATACTAACTCTCTCCTGTGTCTTTGGATTTATATACATATTAATAATGATTGGTTTATGTTTTAATAATGACTGTTTTTAAAAATATATTTATTGTTTTATTTAATGATTGCACACCATCCAGAGTAACTTTTTGTGAGATGGGTGACCGTATAAACTTGACAACTAAATGAATGTGACAATGGCTGGAGCTTAGCCACCATTCCAGAATGTATAATGAGCTAGATGTATTTGGACCTTACTGGGATGTACATTTGATTGTAGTATTGAATCTCATGGGTTTATGGTAAAATTCCATTTTAAAAATAAATTGTAAGACATTATTATGGAAAGTATGGGCAGAGTCTGGAACAGTTCCTTCAAATCAATTACTTCCTAATGAAATTTCAAAAACTGCAGATCAAATAGTGTAATTTGACCATTTTTGAGAAACATGAGTTACATTGGACATGGGGAATAGTAACAGAATTTATATATAGAGAGTGGAAAATTAATTCTACTCCAACATCAAAAACTGAATTTAAGAAATGTATACCTTATCAATATTTGACAAAATCATTTCTTCTATTAATCAAAAAGTAATGTAATGTTTCCTTTTGGCATAGAATTTGAAATATTGCAAAAGAATAGACAAATCTATATTGGAGTTTGATAATGGGATGGAATCTGGAGTTGAAGTGAGGAGTGGAGTAAAATGACTGGCTAGACTGAGTGGGAGGAAAAAGTGGAAAGCAGGTGCTCTTGCATTACTTATCTAATAGAATAGAGTAACAAAGTTGGAAGGGACTTGGGAGGTCTTCTATCCATTTCAGATAAATGTCTATCCAATTTCTTCTTAAAAACCCCCAGTGATGGAGTATCCACAACTTCTTAAAGCAATCCATTCCACTGATCGATTGTTTTCACTATCAGGAAATTTCTCCAGGTAGTTGCTGCACTGAGTGCATTGGTCTGATGAGTTTCCTGTAAATAGGCAAGTTGCAATAAACATACCACCTTGAACAAATCCCAGTGTGGTTCTGGTTTCTTGTCCCTAACAGATATATTGTAATTAAATATATATGTGATATATTAATTTATATCAATTCAACATGTTAATTCCTATGGGATTGTTATGATTTTATTGCTTATAATATAACTTAAAATTAACTAGCTTATCCATTGCATATGTGTATATTGCCATTTAAAATGTCTTTTTATTCATTATTTTCTGCTTGCTATTATTATTATTATTACAGTTAAATAAATTCTGCAGCACAGGGCTGTTCTGAGCCTCTGTGAATATTCTTTGGTCATGCTCCCTTAGTCTACAGGATTGCCCATTTTGCAAGATAATCTACAAAGTGTATTGAAATTCTAAAATTATGAATATTATTTATTTAATAACAGTAAATCATTTGGGGAATCTTGGTTTTGTTCAGTGGCATTTTTTATGCTGCTTTCTATTAAAAGGATGATAAAAGTGAAGAGACAACAAAATAATTTCTTTTACTAGGTGAATGATGGCAAATTGGACACAAATAAATAAAAGGGCTGCAGAATAAGATGATTGATAGAAATTAAAAATATGAAAAACTACTGGGTCACTGAGCTTCTCAGGTGAATTTATAAACCTTTAGCTTCAAGGCAATATATTCATAGTTCTGGACCACAAACATAATTATTATTTACTGCTTTCCTTAGCACCTGCCTGCTATGAATGGTTTGAGAATAATCTGCACTAATAATCCAAAACTAGAAGTGATATTCAGTTGTCAACAGTTGTGCAATCTTCTCATTCTCATTAATAGGAATATGTGCAAAGAAGAGATCTTTCATGTTTCACATGAAAAATGAGTCTCAATGGAAAGCTCAACTAATTCATGCCTCTGAATGAGTTCCATCATGGCTACTTAAAATATAGTTATTACCTGAACTTAAACTAATCAGTACAACAGCAAGAGTTGAACTAATTCCATGCATATATTTGCAAATGTTGGCATAGTCTTAGAATTTTTAGCTGAAGAGTTTAGATTGTCAAATGTTCCTAATTAATTTGATGCTCTCATGTGCTTATGAAGTTGTAGCAATCAAAATGCTAAAGAAATATAAATACCATTTCAATAATACTACCCAGGTAGGACTTGCTTAGGTCAGCTAAGGAACATCTTAGCCAGCAGGTGGGTTAACATTAAAGGGATGCAGTATGTTATTTACAAGGAAGTCCTATTGATTACTCTATCCCAAGCAACCAACAGCTTCAGAATTATCCTGAGAAAATTACTATAGAAATCTTTCTGTAATTATGGCCCCAAACCAAGCTGTTACCTTAAAGTTAGGAGAAGGAGAAAGATAATAATGAAATGATTAAAATGAAATGACAACAAGAAAAACTGTTTGCTCCCCATTCCACTTTTCTGTGAAGCTGAATTTCTATGCCCTGCTCCCGTAAACTAAGTCTAATCAAGGTCCATCCCACCCTTGATATGACCTAATGGTAAAGACTGCAACGACAACACCATTAAAGCCAATCTCTTTAACACATTCTTTGGCTCAGTATTTGTAAACAGCAATGGATCATGCCCAGTATTTCCTAGCCGAACCACAGAAAACTACAATGATCTAATATAAATCGATTTTACAGAAGACAATGTTGAAAAACCACTACGCAATCTAAAACCATCTCTATCTATTGGACTGGATGGAATATGTGCCTACTTCTTAAAAAAGCTATCCACTGCCATAGCAGAACCTCTACGCATAATCTTTGATAAATTTTTCAGGACCAGCTCCTTGCCTAACCTATGGTCACAAGCCACAGTCATCCCCATCTTCAAAAAGGGGAGACCCCAGCCTAGTTGGAAATTACAGACCAATCTCCTTATGCTGCGTCACCTGTAAAGTCATGGAATCAATTATTAACCAATCCATTATCCTCCACTTAGAGACAAACAACCTACTCTCTAATAAACAATTTGGTTTCAGAAAAAAACTATCCTGTAATCTACAATTCTTACACTGCAAAAACATATGGACTACACACCTCGATCAGGGTAAAACAGTAGACACAATCTACATAGACTCTGTAAAGCCTTTGATTCAGTGGTATATGACAAACTACTCCTAAAACTAAAATCTTATGGTATCTATGGACAACTGCATAACGTGATAGAAGCATTCCTGTCAAACAGACAACAAATGGTCAAAATTGGGAGTGTCCTATCAAATTCTGTACCTGTCAATAGTGGTGTTCCTCAAGCCTGTTTTTTAGGACCAACTCTCTTCATACTCTATATAAATAACCTCTGTGATCATATTAAGAGCAACTGCGATCTCTTCACTGATGATGTAAAGCTGTTCAATACCACAGACAATACTGCTACCCTTCAAAAAGATCTTGACTATGTATCAGAATGGTCAAACAAATGGCAATCTCAAATCTCAACAAATAAATGCTCTGTCTTACATATTGGCAAAAAAACCAGAAAATAAAATACAAGCTGAATAGTCAAGACTTTGTTGATGATCCAAGCTCTGTAAAGGACCTTGGAATACTCATCTCTAATGATCTAAGTGCTAGAGCCCACTGTAACTACATAGCCAAGAAGGCATTAAGAGTTGTTAACCTAATCCTACGTAGCTTTTTCTCTGGTAATATCACACTACTAGCTAGAGTATACAAAACATTTGCTAGACCAATATTCGAATACAGCTCATCAGTCTGGAACCCACATTACGTATCTGATATTAGCACAGTTGAGAAAGTCCAGAAATATTTCACAAGAAGAGTTCTCCACTCCTTACTCATTATAGAATACCTTATGCCACCAGACTTGAAATTCTAGACCTAGAAAACCTTGAATTACACCGTCTTCGGTCTGATCTAAGTATGGTATATAAAATCATACATCGCAAAGACTTACTATCATGAATACTTCAGCTTCAACCATAACAACACAAGAACACACAATAGATACAAACTGAAGGTTAACCGCACCATACTTGATTGCAGGAAATACGACTTCAGCAACAGAGTGGTCAATATCTGGAATACTCTACCTGACTCTGTGGTTTTTTCCCCAAACCCCAAAAACTTTAACCTTAGATTGTCTACTATTGACTTCACCCCTTTCCTAAGAGGTCTGTAGGGGGCATGCATAAGTCCACCAACGTGCCTACCATCCCTGTCCTATTGTTTCTTTTATTTTTCTTATATGTACCCATTTCATGTAACTATGAATATACTTATACCTATTATCTTGTAAGCGATTGACAAATCAAATAAATAGATAAATAAATAAAATAATCACACTGCTTCATTTACTATGCTAAAGCTTTTGATAGTGTGGCAAGTTCTTAAAGAGATGGGAGTACAGACCATCTTATTTGCCTCTTGAGAAACCTAAATGAGGGTCAAGAAGCAACAGTAAGAGCTGGACATGGAACCACTGATTAGTTCAAAATTGAGAAAGGAATCCGGCAAGGCTGTATACAGTCATCTTGCCTATTTAACTACCTTTTGTCCTCCAAGCAGGACATATTTAATTCCCCACATCTCTCCTGATATGTCTTATCTCTTGCACCATTTTTGTTGTTTATCCATGGACTTGTTCAATCATATCAATATTTTTAAGTGAGGTCTCAGAACTGGATACAGTATTCTAAATGGGGCCTGATTAAAGCCCTATATGGCAGGATTAGGTCCTTCTTTTTGCTGTTGCTGGTCCTTCTAGTAGTGCATCCCAGAATTTTGTTTGGTTAAATAAAAAAGTAAAAGAAGCTGGCAGCCATCTCAAAAAGTTTTAAACAATACTCTCATTCTGACCTTTGGATTTTCCTTCTAGATTTAATATACAATTGGAATGAAAAATATATATTTGAATTTTGTTTGAAAAGCAAATAAACAGAATGAATCTTCTTTATTCTGCTAATCTCTAAAATTGACTGTGCTACATAAATATTAATAGTAGTAGTGGTAGCAATAACAACTAAAACAATTTGTTTCCTCTTACAAAAGCTATTTATGGAGCGATAAATCATTTATCAGATGACCATAATGGTAAAAGAAAGGTTATCTTTTTTAGGAGTGGATATAGAAATGTGGTTTGGGTTGGGTTTTTTTTTTTTGCTTTTCTACAAACTCTCCTATTTTCCTCAAATTTCAGAAGATTGGGAAATATTAGAGGCTGCAAGGAGTATCTGGGAAAATTACTTTCTGTTCATTACAATGTCAGACAGAATCAAGGAAAAATTATATAGCCTCTTGTTCATTTGATAACCCGACAACTATATTTATTTTTTTCTTAATAAGTTAAATTTTATTTTGCTACATAGAAATTTCACCCAATTTTCAGAACTGTGTTTTAAAATGAATCATGGAATATATGAATTGAACAGAGCTTCATAACTCATCTAGTCCAATCCATTCTTTGTGTAGGAATCTATAAAATCAACCCCGAAAGTGGCCATCAAGTCCCACTTAAAAACATGCAGCAAGAGACAGCTTATTATTATTATTATAGACACACTATTTTATTACTTAATATCTCTTACAATCAGGAAATTCTTCCCAATATATAGTCCAAATCTATGTTCTTTGTATTTCAACCCTTTGATCCTTGCCCTACTTCTTAGTTTCAAGAAAGAAGTCTACCACCTGTGATGGCCTTTCAAGTTGCCAACCCCATAAAATTACTCTGAAGATGATTCATGATCTTCACTCTCACTGCTCTAAAATGATTAAGAGTTAAGGAGTAAGAATCACTGCTTCACTCAGACCTGCTGTTGTAAAACTCCGTCACTTTTCTTTCAAGTGAAATAAAGTAAAATTGATTTCTTTCCTCAACCATGCCTTACTTCAGGTTATGTTCATTCTTTGTCATCCTTTCAAGGTAAACCAGGTCAAGAAATAAGAATGGCAGAGACTTCAAGATTATTCTTTATTATGGTAAGGTAGAATCTTGAAAGTTTCTCTATGTCCCATAGAATATTTTAGAAATCAAACCAGGATTATTTCTCTCTCATGCCTCTTTCTATCTCATGCCTGGGCAATTTCTCTCCAAATCTCTCTCATACTCTTCCCAAAGCTACCTCTAAATTCCTTTACATCTGTCTAGTTTTCTGCAAAAAGACTCACCAATCCTGCAGCACTTTCTAGGGGAAAGAAGCTTAACAGTTATCAAGCCAATATCTCATCATTCCTCTTGAAAGACCTGGAACACAGTTATAGCCCTGGAGTCTGGAAAGAAAAGGCTTTCCAGAGATAGAGAAGTAAGTTATCCATAAGAGTCACAGAATTGCAAGAAATTAATCTTGTGTGGTTTCACATGGTAGCTGAACCAGAAATATATTAGTTAAGAGGCTGGACAGGGCTGAAATCATAACATCACAGAAGTGAAAAACCAATCCTGGAGCAATGCAAATAAAACACAGGGATGTCAAGTGAAAGAATAAACCTGCATTTGGAGTGGGTTGGTACTTTTGCTTCCTTCCAGAGGATTCACATGAGTTTCGGTGCTACAAGGAAAGGTTAAAATAGCCCCAGCTCTCCCTTAATTGGAAAGTTTTATAAAAAGGGAATTGAAAACAAGCATGGATGTGCCAAGAAAAGAGTTAAGCCAGGAAGACAACAGAGAGTCAGGAAAGAGAAACCTCCAATCCAAAG
The DNA here is from genome assembly GCA_023653725.1 of Bungarus multicinctus. Classification (NCBI taxonomy): domain Eukaryota; kingdom Metazoa; phylum Chordata; class Lepidosauria; order Squamata; family Elapidae; genus Bungarus; species Bungarus multicinctus. The sequence goes on from CM042836.1 coordinate 109,188,866, forward strand.
ATAAGCGAAAAGTCTGTAGAGGTTTTCAGTCATCCAGGTCATGGTTGTCTCGAAGATGCTTTTTTTCTTTGAAGATGTTTCGGTTCTTATCCGAGAAGCTTCAGAAAAAAATCTCCTTCTCCTTCTTCTCCTCCTCCTCCTCCACCTCCTCCTTTTTTTTTTTTTGCAATGGATTTCTGCAATGGATTCCAGAGAAAAAAATTACAGACCACAGGAGCCAGGAGCACTACTCAGGTGATCCCGAGGACACAGATAAACCTCCAAGTACTTCAATGACCCTCTGAAAGAATGCAAATGACCAGCTCTCTGTAAGGAGTATAAATCCTTCCATTCCCCACTATCCTATCAGAGCTGAAGAAGCTTCTTGGATGAGAAGCAAAACATCTTCAAATTAAAAAAAAAAAGAGCAACCCAAACCAGGCCCAGGTGCAAGGCTCTACAGGCCATCTTCAGAAACAGAAGGCTTGAGTACTGAGGGGAATGAGAAAAGCCCATTTGCAAATCTATGAAAAAGTGAAAAGGGTTTTCACATGCAAATGGCCTGAGACTGTCTACAAGAGTTGAAGGCTTGGAAGAAAAGAAACTATTTTAAAAAGAAATAGTTAAGACAGGAAAACATAATACTAACATAGGAATAGGACCATGGAAATAGAAATGTATAGGTTAGATAAGAACAGAAATTGAATAATTGCAAAGTTATAGCATTAGGAAGAGAGCTTGGAATTTAATTTTGTACAATAAAACAATTTTGCATGGGGAAAATCAATGCAGTCTAGGTTTCTGTGTTCTGTACCACATTTTTTTTTTTAAAAAAAGCTTTGTTCACTCTCTTAAAAAAGCAGAATTACTGGAGATCTTAATTAGAAACATATAATTTATTGGTTATAACTTGAGGACAGAACGGAATAGAGAACCCTGCCTTATACTAAGCTAAGCTGTCCATCAACATTCTGATAGTTTATTCCAAGAGAGAAAGGTTCTGAGATCTCAGACAGATATAGTATATACTCTGACATGAAGCACAATCCCAGACTCTCCTGCTCCTTTCATGTAAATTGACACCTTTTATTTTATTTTTTAAAAAAGAGAGTCTCTAAATCATGTTTCTTGGAAACATAGTGCAGAATAAATGAATGCCAATGAGAGCTCAAACATCTTTATTAATGCCATACTAAAATCTGTTCTGCAATGTCCTAAATGTTTTATTTCTAGCAAAAGAGCTGTTTTTCTAACCCAATTTCAGGTTTTTTTTTTTTTTAAATAGGGGTATTTTTGGAGCTTACCTCACTTACGGCTGTATCTATATTTTCTCTCCATTACTCTGTAGATTTAATGGTTGCCGAAGCTTTCCTTATTTAAAAGACCCTTGGGAGGGACGCTTTATGGTCTCTTTCCCACTTTAATAGAAAAGTGGGAAGCCAAGAAGGTTGCAAACTCTTGAAAGGCCATTATAGAATGAAAAAAAAAAAAAACTTTTTAGCCCCTCCCTCCTCTACTCTATAATTAACATAAGTGGGAGAACTCTTGCTCCACCCATGAGAATTTCAGTACACTCTTTGAGGGGAAAAAGAAATCAAAAGCAATCTTATTTTTCTATAAAAATAAAAAAGGCTGAAAAATGCAAATGTTTAAAATAGCAGTGTTTTTTTAAAGAATAGATATAAAGGCTATTGCATGCAAATATTTTTTTTTCAATGGTTACTTCTACTGTCCCAACTATTCTCTTGCCTGTTTTTCTATTACAGGCATTTCCTGATTGGTTTATTTACCATTTCTTTCTATTAGCAACCAGTTCACTGATTTACCTTGCATTAATGAAAGAAGTGAGGACAGACATATGCTGACAGACACTGCTTCTAAGAAGGTATCTTATCAATGAGACAGGGGATGCAAGGAAGAATAGCCCAGGCATTTTATTTGATATTCCCATCTTACCCATTTCAATCAAAAATAATAATAATGAAAAAAAAGTTTCAGAATAAAAACAGCAACAGATCTATCTCCCTCTCTCCCAAATAATCCATGTCAGTGTATTTTGTATCCTTGCACAGATTTTCAATAAAATCTAACTGCATAGTGAGTAGGGGATATGAATTAATGTAGAGTACTCAAATAACCTTATAAAAAATTAGACTATTTCAGTGTTTATTTTAAAAGACAGCTTGGTTTTACATTGAATTATGGAGAAGATTCCTATCTGTCATGTCAAATATTGGAGAATAGAAACCTAGTACTTTGATATAACTGATATCATTACAGGGAGCCCTCAACCAGGATTGTAACTCATGATGATCATAAGTTGAGGCACTTATGAGACTGGATCTGATTTTACAGCTCTTTTTATGGTGATAGTGAATCATACAGTCCTAAGTTCAGATCAAACAGTCTCTAAACAAATCACATAGTTGTAAGTCTGCATCCATTCTCCCAAATGATTTTTTTTTCCTGTCAACTAGCAAAACATTCCGGAAACCAGCAAAAAAGTCAGAAATTTGTGGTTATGTGACTGCAACCAATTGTAAATGTGAGCCAGTTGCTAAGTGCCTAGAATGTGGTTATGTGACCACGGGGAGGGAGGGAGGGGGGTGGAACAATATTTTACATCATGGCAGGAAATACTTTATGAGGTGAAAGGCATTTGTTACAAGGCCATTATAAATAGTCATTAAAAAACCAGTTGTAAGTCAAGGACTATCTATATCACTATCATTGCCATTACTGTTACTTAGACACCATCTACTTGATAGTTCTGACTGAGTTTGGTACTTTTGACTATCAAATCTTTCCAAAAGATCTAAGATAGTTAAAAGTATCATGTTTTGTTCCAAGTGATGCAACCTCTGTAATTGATAAACTTTTTTTCATTTCTCTTCTTTTCCAGTTCTTTTGGTATGACACTAAGTGTATGGTACTATGTATGACACTATTAGAGCTACTAAGGCTTACTTTTTCTGTATTTGCTCAATTTATATTTGAAGGTGGTGACAACACACACAAAAATTGTCCTCAGTGCCGAAACTGTCAGTGTACATGCAAAGCAACAGAATAATCATAATCATAATACCAATTGGGGGAGGGGGGAGTTACAGATGATAATAAGTAGTATAAATAATACTACATGGGTAAATTCACATAGATATTAGACAGCACTGCGAGAATTATGTATTCAGCAGATTAATGGCCTAAGGGGAAAAAACTGTCCCCATGTCTAGATATCCTCCCAAGGTAAAAAGGTGAAAGTTGAAAAAGTTTATGTCCAGGATAAGAGGTGTCTATAGATACTTTCTTAGCCCTCCTTCTGACTTGCCAAACATACAGGTTTTCCAAGAAAGGCAGGCTGGTTGCCATTATTCTAACTATCAGTTGAAGTCTATACCTGTCCCGTTTGGTTGCTATACCAAACCAGACAGTTATAGAGGTGTAAATGATAGACTCAATAATTCCTCTGTAAAACTGTGTCAACAGCTTCTGGGGCAGTCTGAACTTCCTGACCTGATGCAGGAAAAACATTTTTTGTTGTGCCTTTTTAATAGTGGTTTAATATTAAGTGTCAAATTTCAAGTCCTGAGAGATTATAAAACCCCAAAACTTGAAGGACTCTTCTGCTGATACTGTGTTGTCGAATATAATAAGAGGTGGTAGAATAATCTCTACTCTCTTTCTGTACATGTCAGCATAATCTAAAATGGGGAAGAACTATTGAGAAGCTCAATTTGCTTTTCAAGCTAGCTAATTTTGTATTCCCAAATAGATTTGGCAATATAAATGTTCCTGATATGAGGATGATTATGAAGTGATATGATTGCTTCTAAAATATGATGTTCACCTTTTTATTTTCATATAAGCAGTTGATGCTGAAAGACGTAAAAGCTTTTGCTAGCATTTGAAGTAGGAAAGTGCCAAATTTTTCCATTAGGAATGCAATGGGTACAAAATTTCTATTAATGATGTTGGCAGTTATATATGCATTTTTATATATGATCATGTTTACATATGTCTATGTGCGCACATATTTTTCACTCCTGGAAATGGCGTGATCTTTCTATCTTTCTTCCTATCTTCCTATCTTTCTTCCTCTAGAAAAGTTATCACTGCTCAAATTGGTTTTCTTTATAGAGTTTTGGCTTCTCTCTGTGTGTCAGACATATTCAAAGGTGAGGGAGTATTGTCCTACTAAGGGTGAATTCCAACATAGGATCCAATTTGTGCACAAAAAGGAAGCAAAAAGGAAGACCCTTAGCTTAAAAACATGCATGCACAGAACAGTCACAAACACTGCTCTAAAGGGTGTACCTATACCTAGTCTAATGGTCACAATCTGAGAGCAAAGAGAAAGAGGTTGTAATTGGAACCATCTCCTAATTATTTTTCTAACAGGAAATATTTCTCTGTTGGAAAGCAGAAATTGGATTTCTCCTTTTGATTGCTCTGATAAAGAAGATTCTGATCAAATCAAACCATATACATTTAGCAGTTTATCAGGAAGAGGATCAATATTGCCAAAAGTTAAACACAGGCTGTCCAATTCATACAATATTTCCAGGGAAGCACAATACAAATATAAGTAATCATATACTGAATTAGTTGTTCTTGGAAAGGTTTGCACAAATACAACTCAATGTTAAGGAACAGATTGTTTTGTTTTTTTTTAAATAAGAATTCTTTTCAAAATAAAAGCAGAAAGAGGATAGGTACTGGAATTGGGCAAAGACTGAACAAAAATAGAATAATTCAGAGAGATTTGGGAAATGTTTAAAGTGAAGCAATTTGTTTGTGTGTTTTGTATGAAGCAGCTGAAATTCAAATCTAGTTAAAACTAAGTCATCACAGAGGTTAAATTATATTTCGGTTAATTTTCTTTCCCAGAGACAGGAAATATTTTAAAAATCAGTAAGAGTTAGAAAGATGTTACCCTTTTAATGCTTACATGGTGATTACCATTTTCAAATTTTAAATTTTATTCCCTTTGCCACATCTATATATTCTTTCTTATTATCCATGCTGCTAATTCAGCATGCTAGATTTTTTAATGTATGAATTATTATGTACTCTTGTCTTCTAGTACATGGAAATTTAATATAATTGCCAAAATCAAACAAAAGGTAACTAACAAGTAAAGTAGGCCAGAAGGGAACTGTCAAATAAATCAATTACTGTGGGCAAAAAATATATCATCAGAAAAGTTAAGTTTGACTGAAAATTGTATCTAATCCTTCCCATTTTTTGAAATTATGGAAATGTAATACAATTGGAAAGAAATTTGCTTATTCTATCATACTCTGCAACTAATATTTAAATAACTGATATAAATGTGTGGGTGCCTTGAATCCCCTTTATGTAGAATAAACTCATAATTTTAGCTTTAATTAAATGTAGAATATTTGCCCAGTGTTTTTACATGAAACATTAATGGCAAGCGTGTGACATAGCAGCATGCATATTTATTTTTAATAAATGTAATCCACAGATTTGGAGCTTGTGTTGACATCGTATTTCTCTCTCCTGCTGCCTCCCCCTTCACATTTTTTTTTAAAAAAACTGTTTCTTATTTTACTATTTCTTCTCATTTTCCCCAAGAAGGCTTACAGATCAGGATAACAATTAAATGAACAATTGGCCTATGATAGAATGCCAAAATAAGAAGATGGCAGACAAGATACAAAACCAGCATTGTTTTTAAGAATAACATAGGGAAGTCATATTTTTATTTTTGTACTTTTAGAACTATTAACCATTGTTGCGATCTCTGGAATGTAGAAGATAAATTTGACCCCTAAATATAATGGATATGATACACATGCATCCCTACTGCATGTGTATCAATTACTGATTTCATTTTAATGACATATCAGCACAGAGGACAATATTTCTGTTTTATTATTTTAAAATTAAGGGCATAGAAAAAATAGGCAGTAACTTGTGCGCTTTATGTGCCTTTATTTTTTTATTTGAGTGATATTAGCATTTTATTTTAGCCCATTAGATTATTTGTACAAATACAGTTTAGGAACTATGTTCACACATACACTATGCTATGTTTTGCTGTAAAGCTCATGTTTTATTAAATAAATAAAATAAATATTAATGATGCTATTTTTATTACAAAAACAAAATCTTATTTTTTTGACAGGAAAAAATCTCTCACATAAGCAGACTGGCTACCTGCCTATCTATGTGCATTTTTTTAACACAAAATGGTAAATTATTAGCTGAGTGAATACAAATTCTGTACCAAATGACTTTTTAAAGTATTTTGATAGCATTTCTTTTTTTCTTTCCTTTTTTTCTAGTTACTGATTAAATGAAATTCCAGTTACCTCTGTGCAATATTTTGTATTTGTTTGTAACAGAAACAGGGAAACATGTTTTGAAGAATTTCACTATCTGTTTATGATAATGAGAAGAAGCTTTCTAATAGGTCATAATATCACACACATACCCAAACAATATATGAAATAATAAAAAGTAAAATGAAAAACTTTCCCCAAAACAGTAAAACAGATTTTGCTCTTGTTTATTAGGCCTTATTCAAATCCAAGTTGAATAAAGTCAGTTGTGCACACATCTTAATGTTGATATATCTTCCTGTTTTTAAAAACATTATATTGTCTATTTCCGCAAAAAAATGGTGTTTGCAAAGACTTTCTTAAAAAAAAACATAATGCTCATTGTATTCTCGCATAATCAAATGGCTCTCTGAATAATGTAACACAGAGAAATTACTTGCCTGTACAACTTCACAACAACTGCTTGTTCATTTTCTTTAATTTAAAGGTTTGTTATAAAACTTGGTAATAAAAATGGATTGTTAAACACTTAAAAAAAAACAAATGAGAAGGTCAGCACAATTCCAAATGAAATATCCTTTTTTAAAAATGTAGTCTTTAGGTCTGTTCTCAGATCTACCAGATGAATTCTACATTTTTTAAAAAGTGTTCACAGAATCTATAAAGACAGAGCTGAACTTAATGATTGAGAAAGAGCGATGGCTGAAACAGAATGAGACAGCACAAATTCTTCCCAGTTCTTCAATAATGTTCTATGTATTTCATCTTTGTTATGACCGCATAATATAACCACATCCTTTTTTTCCCCACACTAATGTGTGGAGAACTTACGAGTGGAAAGAATAAATATCTCAGCATGGAAATAATCTGCCTAAATATTGGGAGAGAAGGGGAAGGCAGGGGGTCTAATGACAACAAACCTTAGGACTGATGTTCCCAGCGTAATCCTCTAATTTTCAGGGATCTCCTTTTTCCTTCCTCGGTCCCCTAAGGCCATACTTCATATTCTTGTACTGTATAAGAGTCATAGTCTCCAGAGGACTGCCCATTGCAGGAGGAAGTATCAGTTAAGCAGATATTTTCAACTTGCCCCTTCACAAATTCACGGGCAAGCAAAAGGGGAGGAAAATCTGAGAATTAGAGGTGGGAATTACAGGCGCTAAGACTCCATATATTTTTCCAGGCAGTAGCACCTACTTTACATTTTCAACAAAAGATTCACTGACCACTAGTCACAAAGATTGAATCTCTCTATTAGAGCCTCCTGGGGTTTCTTATACTCTTGTAAAGAACCATCCACCTCTTATCCAAAAACTGGCTTGGTATTCTAAGTCAATCAAGCTTAAGTATTGGACAACATTCAAAATGGGAGAATATCAATTCATTTTTCATAGACCAATGAGACACCACTAGGCTTTCAAGAGCCCTTGCAATTGATTTCTTCAGTGGCAATACTTTATACTGGGAATAAATATGGTGTTTATAGACACTTAAATTCAGACTTAGAAGTAATGTCCCCAAATGAAAGAAAGGGAATCATATTTCTAAAGCCTCTAATATTTTCTTCTTACAATGCTAATCCATGTGCCTTAAAAATGTAAGCTTTCACTTCCTTCATTTTTTGAATACTATTTGGCAATGTCACTTCCCTTAGATTTTTGTTTCTACATAAGTAGTCTCATCCAGTTTGGGAGACTTTCACTCTTCATTAATCTGTTGCATGAAATAAATGATGCCCTTAGAAATAATAAATCGTTTTTACCTTTGTATGACTTTCAGAATGTACATATTGCATGTAGCTCACCACTTCTTGGTTGCTAAATATTTATTAGCAAGCAAAACAGTGAAAATAATTTTGTGTGTGAGTGTGTATGCATGCATGTGTGTGTGTTCAACATGACACCAGAGATGGAATTCTTTATTGAATTCATGGTTTAAAGTGAATCAAGATTTTTGTTTTCACTATATCACTTTAAAGCTTAATATCCTGCCATTCCTTATAAATTCATTATTTTCAGCATATTTTCCTCTCCACAAATGTGTTTCATTTTAATGGGGCTGAAAATGATTTAGTTATGCTGTAGCCCCAACGAGCTGAGAGAATGCATATAAATGGGCTGTGGACTTCTTTTTTTTTTTGTTTAAAGATTTCCAATGTCAATGTCAGCTAATATTCTTAGTCGCTGACAGGCATTCAGCAAAATGCTGCTAGACAGACACCCCTTCAGCTACCACTCAGTCCTATTTCATTAAGCAGTCTTCAAAAGAAATCCTACAAAAAAGGAAACTAATAAAAATGTACAATATTTATATTTCATGTATTACCTAGGTTTTGGTTTCTTTGACATCTTAATAGTATTTGCAACTCCAAATAGAAATCATTTTGACAGTCTTCAACTAAATGGGAGATAGGTTAATTATTCATATCCTTTTTTATTGTTTTGCAGATTTTATGAGCAAAACTATGTCATGCTATACATGAAGCAGGAGAGATGGAAATAGGCAAGATCATTTAAAATCTGACCAGGATCTTCTTTCTTCCAAGTAATGAACATTACTATAAGAACAGTAGAGAACTGTGGTACTCCAAAGCCTTATTGTTGTTTGCCTGTTTCAAGCAGACACCCCTTTGAATAGATGAAAAGACATGTTCATATCTTGAAGTATGAAGCATTTGGACCAATTTCCATAAATCACAGAGACATAGAATACCGCCTTACCAGGAATTGTTCCATTTCAAACATAGGTGATGGGATTATAATGTAAAATGTTTTGAAACCTTTTCCACTAAAAAGAAACCCAACAGAGACAGATGGCAAGTCCAGAAAAAGCTTCAATCCAGATATATTTATTTTTCCTGGGGTTACTTCAATCCTCCCCCACCCCCCTTGCAGGCTGAATCATACAAATGAGGCAAATGTAACTGTGATTAGAGATTTTCTGAGGCGAAATTTGTTCCCCAATTTTGAGGTTGCCAAATTCTTTATCGCAGGACCAATGGAATGTTAGAATTTTGTTGATCAAATGTTCATCCCTTCAGAAATTTGTCTCAAATATATAAAAATAAAAAGAAGTATTTTCATTTAAAAAAAATCTGTTTAGTGCATTAGTCTTTTTATCGATGATAGTCACAATTCCTAGGTAAATAGACAATAATTTAATTCTGAATGGTGGAAACATATGTAGACATGATTTTGATTCTTACTGTAAAAAAATATAAATACAGGTTATGTTTAATCATATATTTATTTATTATTCAATTGAATATGATTTATGTTCCAGGAAAGTGGAGGCTTTTCTTCCTTGATGGCACAAAATTATCATTTTGAAATAAATCCTTATTATAGATAAAAATCAGCAATGAACACAGAGCATGGCCCAATTAAAGTAGTAATAGAATAGAAATTGAGAAATCCGGTATCCTTATGGGAGAGTCAACACTGTTTGTTTTCCCCTTCTGAATTATCAAACATTGTATGCCATTTTCAGTCCTATCTCGCTGGATTTTTTTTCTTGCACAAACTTGCCTTGTAAGGAAGATTTGATTAGTACTCACATACCTTTCTTTATAACCAGAAAACCCCTGATCTGTATAGCAGTTATCACCCCACAACATACTCTCCAATTTACCATGATATTAAGGTGAAATTTAAAACAATATATAAGGAGTTGGTCTGATGCGACTTTCTGACATGGATTATGAAACCCTTGCTACACTGTGGCCCTGGGCATATTTAATAAAAAACATAAAACAAAGGATGGTAATATAAATAGAGCTGAGGGGATCGTTTTGGTGAATCCTTCCAGTATGTAACTGGAAATGCAAAGCTGTAGGTACCAATGCAGACAGCATTGTGAATTAGATAGAAATACTTATTATTATTATTTTTTTTTTAAATGAAACATAAATTTAGTTTGTTGGGTCCAAATTCATCAACTTAAGAGTTTCATAAAACAGAAAGGAATGTTTTCTGTGTTTTACTTTGCATTTAAGGGCAAATGACAATGCCATCTCCATTTCTCATTTTGCATCACTTTGGCATTTGTTATCCATAAAGACTACATTATAAAATTGAATCCTTTTTTTCTCTTTGCCTTCAGTTAACATTAAATAAAGTTTCATAGAATCTATTGAATACTTTTTGATGACATAAAGCTTAAGGAAATTAATCTATAGTGAAGAAGAACTTAAGGAAATTAAAAAGCTTCCTTTGTAATAGTACTATGTTTATATCTATTTTCCCTGTCCCCACCTCCCTTCCTCATGCGAACCATATTTTATTAGGAACAGTAGTTGAAATCAGATTTATTGAAATTATGTTATTTTTCATTTATGTCAAACATGTGGGGAAAACCTCTTTGCATTTGAGAAATATATTTATATAGTTATTTAAAGCAAATCCTAAAAGGATCGTGGAAAAAAGACATCAAAAAGGCAAGTGTACCTCACCTTACAGGGAGTTTTCCAACATTGCTATGCTCTACAGATGTGGAGGCAGCAAATTACACCACTCAGGTTTTTGAAGTGTTTGCAGATAATCAAAAGTTATCAGCCTCCTGCATGTTGGCACAAAGTTACAGTTGGATAGCAGTTTTTCTAATGGTTTCAAAACTGCATGGGGGAGGGAGAGAGAAAATATTCTTTCTGATGCAGAAAATGTGTTGGAAATCTGGAGTGAAGACTGGTGACGCTGTTCATCTAGCATGCTTGCCTCTAAATATATATAGTGTTTTCAGCCTGATTTTCATTTGCTGGCCTTTCATCTGTATTTTCTCCCATCTTTTCCTTACCATAATAATATATCTCCTATCCTTCCTTTCAGGTCTAGGATATTCCCCCCCCCAAAAAAAATCCCCCATCCTCAACATTTCAGCTAATATGATTTGGCATTATATAGAAAGATAAATCTAACATCAAAATTCTTGCTCCAGGAAAAAAAAGTAGCAAAAAAATTCAAATCTTCTGTTACACCCATATATAGTATTAGTATGCAGTTCTGACAGCAATGTCCACAACAACACTGGAAATAAGTGGTCTGCAGACTGTATTTGCAGAATAATTTTTTTTCAATGAATTTAAGAAATTTCCTAATCCTTGCTTTTTCAATAATTGTCCACCTGCTAGCATGCTGTAAAATAGAATTTATAGCATGAACCACAGAATTCAGGTGCTGAGCTTCTCTGTACATAGTTCATATTGATGATAGGAACCATCTGGAATAGGGAAATTGTTGAGGGATATCCTGAAAGTTGGCTGTCCTTCGATGTGCACTTAGTGGCAAGAACTGTTTGAGGGATGAAGTCAAATGTTCAATCAAGCAACCAGATAATGTTGTCAAATACAGTAAAAAATAATGGAACATCAAGCCTTGTTCCATTTTAGGCTTGGCTATATTTAATCATAGGAATCAATTAAACAATGGGATAAGCATTTGATCATCATGAGAGAAGATCTTACTACACCTATTAAAAAAAGTTGCCACACAAAGACCAAAAGTGTGCTACTTGCAAATATTATTCCTCTTTTGTGGTATATTTCCAGTTACAGCCAGGTTGACAATGGATGTTGAGAATTGATTCAGGAAATGATTAACAGAGGCATAATTGTGATAGGGTTGTAAAAGAACAAGATATTGATACAGTAGAATCACTAAGTCCCAAAGTGTTTTTCCAAAAGGCAACTGGACTTTCTTAGTTTTATTTTTCTTTGAAAATGTTTCACTTGTCATCCAAGGAATGGATGCAAAGGGAAAAAAAAACCCCAAAAGTCCATTTGCCTTTTAGAAAAGCACCTTTGGGACAATTGTGACATGGATGATTGAAAATCTCCATAGACACTTGAATTAAAGTGTCTTAATATATTTGGGGGTATTTCTACTGAAAACGTTTTCAACATTGGCAAGCCTTTAGAAAAATGAAATGAAAAAGAACTTAAAGAAGGAAGAAGAGCCAATATTGATAGCAAAGCATTATAGTTAAGGGTAATTTATATTTAAGAAGCTGGAAATGAAGTGGGTTGTAAGCAGGAACAGCTCAGTATGTATATTCCTTCTCTCTAATCTCTGATGTGTAAGTCTACCAGTGTGATTTATGAATGTGCATAATTCCCATTTAGGAAGTCAACTAAATTGTGATACATGATTGCTAGTATCTCAAAAGATCCATGTGCTCCAAAATGTAGTCCTTAAAGTAGTATTTTATGTATTCCTTCCAAACTATAATGTCAGTATTGTTATTAGTATTAGCAACAGCCATCTCTTATCCTGAATCTTTGACTACATTTGATCGGATCATTTACACAGTTCAAAATGAGTATTCTTGAAGACGCTAATCGAACGGAGAAATATTGTGTACCACAATCAATTTGAAAGGTTGTCCTTCAAATCAGAAAACATAATATGTTGCATTTTTTTGTTTCTGAAAAAAAATACTAGAAGTATTTCACCTTACATTGCGTGTTTTGAAAGTATTTGAAATATTTGAAACAATAGTATACTTCCAAAAATGTTTTTAATGCATAAGCATTGTTGCTTGTAAAAATATTTGATTGTATTGCCACTTTAAAAAAAAATTCTCTAGCTGTATAGTGGAACAATTAATTTCTTGTATCCAATTTTTGGACATACTACAAAAATCTCCCATCCCCGTTACAGAACTCCCACTATTCCTATTTCTGAAACCATATTTTTTAAAAAATGAAGGCTTCAGATAGCAGCTCTGCTGCTACATCACCAACTGAAAAAAGAAAAGAAAAGAAAAGAAAAAAAATTCCAATTTACTTTCCCTTTCAGATCAGCCTGGAGAATGAGCCTACATCAAATTGGTACGATCAAGGAAGATATTGCTTGCAGCATACTCTCACAAGTTTCAAAATGACTCACAAGGGTTGAAAAGCTGTATGTGCATTGGTAATGAAGAAGAAAACAGCAGGGATAGTAGAGATCAGCAATCCCAGCTTTCCCTTATAACTCATAATATTAAATTTCCAAACAAAAAGAGGTAAGCAGTAAAACGTGAACCACAATAGATATTTCAAGCATAATGGCAAATATAGTTTGAAAATATAACTATCACTTGTAGAAATGCATCTTGAATTTATGGGATAATCAAGATTTTTGCTTAAAGCTCAAGTTGGCTAGCTATAATGTAACAATGTTTATGTATTTCTGCAATTTCCTACATGAGTCTCACTGCTATGAAATCTCAGAAAAAATCAGTAGGCTGTTTTGAAATGAACAAAAGCTATCAGATTTAATATATATTTTAATAGATGACTGTATGTTAAGCAGAAAATGTTTATTTGGTTTGGAAAAGCATGCAATATAGCAAAAGAAGCTGTTCAAATATATTTGCTTATCAAATATTTTGTACAATATATCTTTGCAGTAAAAATTCTGGACTCCATATTATTAAAATGAATCTTTAACATTAGAGAATTTTGGAACTTAATAAGAGGAATCCAGAGAACAGGGGTGCAAATTCAGGATGCAAAAATTCAGACTACCATTAAAAGATAACCAAGGGTTGTCTGTTTGCTGCCATCTAATGGCTTTTTGGAATTCTGCAGCCAGCTGTAGTTTCTAAAAGGAGAAACACTCCTAATCTGGATTATTTATGGTTTGCCCCAGACTTTAATTACTTTATAATTAGTTGACTTTAAAATCTACTCCACTGGTGTTAATTTATCCTTGTACTTCTAGTGATTCAATCACAAAGAAGCCACAGTGATTTTTTTCTATTGGAGATCAAACGTTTACATGAGATTGATTAAGTGGGGTCCGAATTTTAGGTCTCACTCTGGATGTATTTTAATTGGCAGTACTGAAAAAATCTGGAATAACCAGTTTCAAAACTGATGCAGCAGAGGATTGAAGAAATCTCTGCATTGACATAAATTATACTGAGTCAAAATAAGTATTGCTGAGCTAAAATGTACAAATAGCATCACCTGATAGAGGGTGGGTGTAATTGGGTTTTTTTGTCCGTATATTGCTTGTAAAAAGCCATTTCCCATTTGGAACAGTAGAAGGAAACACAGAGCTCTTCTGTATTTTGTTCTCTCTTTTCTAGGAAAGAGAACTGGGAAATTTTAAGGGTTTTTGGATTTTCAGTTCTTTCACTGTGTGATTAATCCTTAGCTATTTTTAAGGATTTCCCAAACTGGAAAAAAAAAACGAAGTCCAGAGGTTGGTAGGAAGGTGACAGTAGAAGGGATAGAAATCTGCGGATGAATTTCCATCTTTTGAGAACAGAAGTTATTCGATGAACTCATAAGAAAATATCTAACAATTCAATAGCTACCAAGATTACAGCCTCTGTCAATCTACTCGCTGATTGTTCACAGCACTGCTTTGGCTCTCTCCACTACAGCTATTAAACCAGCAACTTACTTTTGATTTTAGAATATATATGATTTAAAATGAATTCAAATAGATGAAAAACAATTATTAAGTAACATTCATGACTGGGAGCCTTTAACTATCTGAAAATAGTTAGTGTGTTTTTATAATGGTTTGCTTTGCCTTTCTTTGAGCTTGTTAAGTTCAGTGAATTATCCATCTCTTCCGTGAGCTGTTTACAGCTATTTGTTCCCAACATTAAATTAAATGTAAGTTGTTCCTCTTTGGTGCTGCAATTTTCTCTGTCATTCTCTATTTTTCCAATCACCCTTCTACATTGTTCAGTTTCTACCTAAGAAGTCTGTTGCTACCTTTATTACCTTTGAAAGGAGGCTGTGTATTAAAAATGTGTTCTATTAACTAAGAAGATATTGTCTTACTCTTCTAAATAAAAAGGAATTAAGTTGAAGAGTTTTATTAATTCCAAATGCCTTCAAATATGCATTAGCACAAGAACAAAATATTCTTTGTTTTTATTTTTAGATTGCTCACAAATCGTCTCTCTACTTTCTTGATTTTGGTAAGCAAGCTTAGGCTTTATTTGAATTTTTTAACAGGAAATCAGTGCAGTACATAAATAAATAATTCACCAGAATTTATTAGCAGACTTGAAACAAAAATGTGAAAAACCTATCATGGCCAAAAATATTTTCTAATAAATGCAACACATGAAATTTTGATGATAAGTATATTTCCTATTTTATCATTAAAACAATCCATGTTTGTCATTAAAATATCAATATTAAAGTCTGTTTCCCTTGAAGTGCAACCTATTTCCGTGCATCGCTAAAAAGGCTGCTGGTCTCACTGGAATCAGTGAAATTTTCTTGTAAATCAACCAAGACGGGATTAGACTGAATGGCTCCTACAGCTATTAGTTATCAGTTGGGGGAAATGCACAAACTGCTTTCCTTTCCATCAGTAGCTGCAGATTGAAACTAAAGGAGAAAATCGTTTAGAAGGACTCCCTTCACATCCCTCACTCTCAGCAATGTTTGAGGCTTGAAAGTGATATAAAGCAAAGAAAAAAGCTAGCTGTCAGCTATTATCACCAAAGAAAGCTAAAATCCCCCCACATCAGTTCATGGAAAAGTTCAAAAACAATATATTGAGTAATCTATAGAGGTATTAACTCTTTAGTAATTCTGAAGACTGATTATAAAAATAAAAGGCAGCATCTGCCCCCCCCCCCCCCCCCGCTCCCCTCCTTGGTCAGAACATTTAAGGCAGAAGGATAGAGATCTCAGAAGAACATTTGCTATTCTTAATTGTGCTGAAGTCCAGACTGCACATAGTTTGCTAATCCTGCATGAATGAATTGATAGTGAAATAAAATCAAAAGCTTGTGAAATTGCACAGGCTATGGGAAGAGATGATGGCTTAAGAAAAGAAAGAAAAAGGAATCTTTGTGATTTTTTTGCATTGATTGCTCTTTTCTTAACAGTATTGCTGAAGGATTAAAACAAAACAAAATCTGTACCATAAATGTTTTACTTTAATTTTCGCTTTGAGTCTTCGTTTACTGTTAAGTCATGGTGGCCAGTGTTTTAAGGGTCAACAAAATTTCTTGACTTTCCAAGGCATTACAGATCACCTGGTGACATAATATTGCTGGGGGAAAAAGAAGAGCATCATCATTGAGCTCCTTTTTTTCATGGGGGGGAGAGAGGCTTGAAGATGACAATGAGAGCAGTTTGCTTTATAAAGCCATCATGTTCCCATTGCCATTGTTAAGGTTGTCCTCCCAAGAAACCAATGGAAAAAAATGGTTCAAGATTCTTAAAACCTCAGCTCTTACATTTTAAAGAAAACAAAATTAATCCACACATAGTTCACTGAAATCCAGGCAATTTGTTACCAAATGTTGGCACTGCAAATTCTGGCTAATAGAGTGTCCCAGATGGGGTTCTCTATTATGTAACTTTAAAAAAATGTTCATTATTAAACATTCTGGGTCATCCTAATCCATTGAGGACCACTAACTAGTTTAAACTAAAGTAATTGATGTTTCTCTGTCTTTTCAGCACCTGTTTCTTTTTTAATGTGGAAGTTGACAAGAACTTTATTATTCACCTAAAAGAACTATCTCCACATATCACTAGGATTATAATTCCTAGAATTCCCAAGTTATAAATTTGAAAGGAATCTAAAATTAATGAAAATATTTTAGTTACAGATTATCCCAGAATACTGGACCTTTTTTATATTTAAGGAATGTTTAAAATCTTACATTTAAGAGTATTTAACAATCCCAATATTATTTTTCAAACACATTTTTATGTTCTTATCTATTTCTTTATTTGAAATTAGCATAGCACTCAGCACACCATTTCATTCTACCATTTCTATTTTTTCTCCACCTCCAAAAAAATAAAATAAAAAATAGACAAATACTACACAAACACACCCATGTGTGCCAAATTGAGACAAATGACAGCAACATTGGCCGATGAGAGAAAATGCCTAAGATTCACAATCAGACAAAAAGTATGTAGCATATTTAGGATGCCATTGGTTTAATCAGTCAGTGTTCATTTTAACCTATTTCTAACATTTATATGCATGCTTTTTTTTTCCTTCCAAAGGAAGTGAGAGTGGCATAAAATAAGGCAAAAATGTATTTTATAATAACAATTCTCACTGTGGCCAAAATAGCTGAGAGGACGGCAAAGGCATAGTAAATCGTTTTGTCTTCCAGAATGGAAAAAGTGAAAGTGAATCTCAGAGATGCAGCCTGTCAGAAGAGCAGCATTTATGCACACTGACAGTTCATGAATACCTGGAGCACTGGACAGCAAAAAGGCCCTTGTGAAAGATCTCCTTTCTCAGGCAAAATTATACTGAAAAATGCAGCCATTCAGGTGACCCGATCTCAAGCTGTTTAGGGTTGGTGAAAGCCCACATTTTAAACCATTCCTGGAAATGAATAGGCAGTCATTTTGTACAAAGGGACAGGGAAGAATCATATAGGTCATGCCTGTAAAGATCCCACTGTTGATGAATTATCCAAATTAATTTTTATGAGGTAGGTTTTAGAATTAAAGGCGTACAGCTTTATTATTTGAGATTACTCAGTTCAGCTTGGTTAGTGTATTAGAGAAAAAAAGCCAAAAACTGCATAAAAATAAAACTTCCATTTTCTATTTAAAAAGACTGGCATCTTTGATTGCATACCAAAAATTATAACGTTTCCTCACAGTGACTGAAAGGAACAAGCACCGAGTTTGCTTGTCCATTTTGTTTGTTTGCTTAATTATGTCACACATTTATTTGAAAAGAAGGGATTAAAAAAAAATGTAAAAAAAATGATTGCTGACTTTTGCCACTTAGGTACAAGAACAAACATTTCTCCCAGATTATATTACTTAGTGACTATTTATATTTCTCAAGTTCAGGAAATTTTCCTCACAAATAGAATTGCACATTTAGCACCACTCCACACAGATACAACCTTGGCTATTTTGAAATACAGGAATCATAAATCAAGCATGGGTTATATGACCAGTTGACAGCGTCTTCTTTTTTTAAGTGAGTGGGTGGATTTGATATGAAATTATGAAAATAAACATAAATTCTAGCATATGTGCACTCTCTCACACACATACACACACACACACAGCATGCATAGTTGTACCTAGTTTAATTGAAGGAATTTGACTTAATTTTCTATCTTCACATCCGTTTTTTTTTCTTTCAAAAAAGGAATTAGGTATCCTACAATACATAATAAAATTTTGTCTTTTTTCCTTTTTAAATTTTAATTTGTTTATTTTTCAAATCTTACACTTTTTCTTTTTTCCTCCCTGCCATTTGTTTTTCCTCCCTACCATACATATGTTCATTAATTGATATAATCTGAATTAGGCAGATTGGCACACTATCTTTGAAAGCCTACCCCCCCCCAATTGAAAATTATTGAAATGAGGCTGTGGTCAAAAAGAGGCTTTTCCAAACTAGGCCCTCCAGCTACATTGCGCTACATGTTCTGTCATCCCCTGGATGCCAAATTGCTAAGCAGGGGGAGACTGAGTTAGCATAGCATATTAATATATATCCCTTGATGTGCCTTGATGTGCCTTGAGGTTCAGATATCTTCTAAACTGTGCAGTGAAGTCTTTGGTTATTCTGTTTATCAAACGTGCTGGAAAATATAATAATCCCCATTGATATTAAGCAAGGAACTGAAAATAAACACCAGCTCCTGATTATAATTTTTGGCCTATACACTATTATACCTGTAATGCTTTAACTAACCTTTAAAATGCACCTTTCTTTTCTCTTACAAAAGCTGGATGTGGAAGGCATTACCTTAATGAAAAAAGGCAAATGGAAACAAGCTCCGTATTCTTTGCTTTATATAAGATGCTTGTTCATTTCTATTTCTATTTATTATTCATCAAAGTGCTTAGATACTTAAAGCTGATTACAGAAGATGCAGCTAATGGTAAATGCATCAAAATTGGGAATTGGCTCCTATTTGTCTCAGGAGAACAGCTTTATCTTTCTCTCTGCCTGTATTCTCTTTGGAAATATTATTCTACCTTGCTTCTGTTATGCAAAAATCGTACCATTTCACCTCTTCACTTTTATCACTCAAAGCAAGACACAGTTTGTGTATTATAGATCCCCTAATAAAGTACATTACACATTTTAGCTTGTCTTTTTAAAACCCCTCCCTTTTCAAATCTTAATTTTACAAATATTTAATTTTTCATCAGTCAGATTTTTGCTAAACTCTCCTTCCTTAATAGCTTCTCATAACCTATTGTTAACCTAGAATTGTTAATCAAGAATATCTACAGCTGTAAACAGTGCAGATAAATCCATCAGCCATCAGTTTTAATGGATAAAAACAGGAATTAAAGAAGAAAGACCAAACATGATCATGACAAGTATGGAAAGCACAGTAAAACAGAAAAATAACAGAAAGGGAAGAGAAGGAAAAAGTGAATATAAGCAGTTCTACAATATGTGTACCATGACAGGAAATACCTCTGTCTTCAATCTTCTAAATAAAGCAATCTCAGTTAGTAGGCAGAATCTGACAAAACCAGACAGGAGTTCAAACTGATCCAAGAAGTTAGAACATATGGCAGATTTCTATAAATGATTCCCAGTTCAGTAAAGCTATAATTTCAACTGCAATTTTGTAGACTAAACAATCTATCTCATTAGAAAGGAAAATGAAAACAATAACAACACTCCTTTGAGGACACAGGATTGAATTATTAATATAATATCAGAAACACAAATTTACAAAAATAAATAGTACAAATTTATTTATCCAACTGACTCTTGTTAATCTATTTTAAAACTGCTTTACTTAGCCCATGATTTAGCAAATTGTATTTCCCTCCCCCAAATATATTAGAAATCCCATGACTCACTTTACCATTAAAAAAAAATTACACACAGGCAAATATTACAGTGGTTTTAGGATATGGCAGAATTAGTTATGTTCCTTTCTACCCATCACCTCACTAAATATGGAGTACTCCAATAGTAATTTTCTCATTGTTTGCATGCCTTCAGCTTGGTCATAGATCATCATTATAATCAGAATATCAATGAATAACATTACAATTCTTCTAAAAATACAAGGAATGATCATAATAAAATAAATCTGAAGATTACTAGTGTAGAATTATAAAATATAACACCAAATAAAATTGCAATTTGTAGTCTAAATTAAATAGTTAAGCTAGGTATTTACTGCATAAGAAATAAGAGGACCTATATAAAAAAAATTAAAGCTATCCTAAATTGAAATGAGCCTAATATTTGTTTAGACCTATTGGAATTTGATTTGGGTAAATCAAATAAAGAAATAAAGGAATTGCCAAAAATCATGTTGGCTAGAAACCATTAAAACTGACACTAGTCAGGGCATAAAATAACCAAAGGAAGCTGTACAAGATCAGAAAATGTGGACACAGCTAGTCCATAGAATTGCCAAGAATCAAACACAATTGAATGGATAACATCATCATCATTGCAAGCATAATCTAAACAACTAGAAGTGAGATGTTAACAAGTTCAAACATAGTGAAAATAGTGGGGGGGGGGGGTTGAGGAACAGAAAGGAAGGAAGGAAGGTTATGGATATAGTAAATCATGCTCACTTAGATACTGCCCACCAATCACTTGTGTTAGCTCAGACACAGAATTGGGCTACACTGTTTGAAATCCCTATTTCCTAGTCAGCTAGCAAGAGGCTAAGCTATATCAGCCTCTGTTCTGCCTGGCTATTCTGTTATGAATAGAAAAGTATCCGTATTTTTTGAGTTTTCTGGAAAAGAGTGGTGCCACAGTACCCAAAGATTTGATTTCCCCCTCCTACAAGGACAGAATTGTTGCTCTTTAATGATGTTGTAAAATCTTTTCTCCAAAAGGGTGGAAGGAAGGCATTACAGGGGGTTAAGTGTAAAAATCTTCCAGTGTTTTTAGGGGCAATATTCTGCAGCTAATGAACAGGTAGACATCTCTGAGTTCACTGGAGTAATATAAGGTGGCCCCTGGCTGAGATCCTTTTGCTGGGCAGTATCTCTGCCCATTAGCTCTTTTTCCCATTATAGTAAAATGCATGTCTTCATCACATTTGGAAATAGTATCTGAAGAGCTAATGTAGTGTATATAGTGTATATCCATACTAAGTAGCTCAGAAAACCTGCTGGCATTCCTAACAATGCTGAGCTAAATTAATGAATAATCTCAACTATGTATCTTTTGGTTCAGTTTATGCTATACTGACTGTGCAAAATGCAGTCTAATTACATTTTCTCATAGCTTGTCTACGTGTAGGCTTATTTTCTGTTTATAAAATAATGTATTATCTAAGCTTTTCAGACTCCAAATGAAGCCAACAAAAGCCACCCCTGCTGCAATGAGATATTTATCCCACTATATTATAGATGGGTACATTTAGGGCTTTTTTTGTTTGTTAAATATGTGAGTACACAGGACTATATGTAATACAAAGACTGACATTTTCTTTTCTACCAAATCACATACTTAGAAAGGGATATATGGTGAGTTGAGTTTTGTGTTTTTAGAGTTATTAGGGAACAATTTATTTTCTCCCTACACTTGAGTGTTTATCCAATACCAATAGCACCTATTTTACATTTACTTATTCCATCCTGAGAATAATTTGAAATTACAAACTTCATGGTTTTTAAATGCCAAGACCATTTATTTTTCTTTTGACATTTTCCTTTTCACTTTATTACCCTATTTTTATAGCCTGATCTATATTGAAGAAGTTTGGAAAATGGAAACTCTGCATATGCTTTTGTGTTAATTTAATTAATCTTAGTATGTGTGTGTGTGTGTGTGTGTGTGTGTGTGTTCTTAAGTTTTCATGGGTATTTATATGTATGATATTCAGCTTTGTTCGGGTATTACACTTAAAAGATTAGTTTTGGTTACAATAGAACTCAGTATTTGGTAGAAAGAATTACAACTTTCATAAATATTCTTTCAGTGAGAAATAAAAAAGTCCTTAAATTTAACATGTTTATGTTATGAAATAAGATTATGAGAAAATTATTTGATATCCAGATCCCTAATTTTGAGTACAGTGTGGGATGAAGGAAAGAAGAAAAATAAACCAGTATCTTCAGACAGAGATAACTTTAAGAAAAATAAGCTTAACAGATATATTTCACCTGAAATATTTGATGATTTAGACAGATATGCACAAACACAATGCAAAGCTCTTAAAAGTCTAGATTTGAAGAATTGCTTTGTATTAACAAAAAGAATAAAAACTGGATCAGGTGTGTGTAGCTTGATTTTATATAGGTAGGTAGGTAGGTAGGTATGGTATGGTATTCAGCTTTGTTCGGGTATTTTCCCACGTCATTATAGTTGTGCTTTTAAAGTTGTAGTGACGTTTTGGCAGAATCTCACCTGCCATCATCAGGCTTGTGCAAATCTCCAGATGAGATTTTGCAGAAATGTCACTATAACTTTAAAAGCACAACTATAATGACATGGGAAAATACCCGAACAAAGCTGAATACCATACCATACCTACCTACCTACCTACCTACCTACCTATATAAAATCAAGCTATACACACCTGATCCAGTTTTTATTCTTTTTGTTAATACAAAGCAATTCTTCAAATCTAGACTTTTAAGAGCTTTGCATTGTGTTTGTGCATATCTGTCTAAATCATCAAATATTTCAGGTGAAATATATCTGTTAAGCTTATTTTTCTTAAAGTTATCTCTGTCTGAAGATACTGGTTTATTTTTCTTCTCTCCTTCATCCCACACTGTACTCAAAATTAGGGATCCTGGATATCAAATAATTTTCTCATAATCTTATTTCATAACATAAACATGTTAAATTTAAGGACTTTTTTTATTTCTCACTGAAAGAATATTTATGAAAGTTGTAATTCTTTCTACCAAATACTGAGGCCTATTGTAACCAAAACTAATCTTTTAAGATTTGTAATAGACTTAAAAATGTGCTTATGAAGTGAGGACAATAAATTAGTTACTCATCATTAAGAGATAAAAGATATGTGATATATTCTTTCTTGTGATGTTGCAGTGATTGGTGTATCTCAGCAAAAAAAAAAAACCAGCAAATCTTGCAAAGATAGCTGAAAAAAAACAGGACTAGAAATAGGTGTCAAAATAAATAACTTTTAACAGTCCTTATTTACACTGGAAATGTTGGCAATTCACTTACTAACAAACCACCTCCCAATTAGTTCATGTTAAGGGCTCTTATTCTCCACCTCTGACTTCAGTTCATTGGGCATTCATTAAAAAAAATGCAGGGGCCTGTAATCACTTACTTTCTTTTGGTTCTACTGTTTTCGGTGACATAAATCTCTTTACAGTGGAACATTACATGCGTGTCAGTAGTGTCAATTGTGAATTCCCCCTCTCTCATTTTCTCTTTTCAGTTGAAAGCATGGGATTTTCATGCAAATACTGGAGCTCCCCAATCCCATCCCTTTCCTGGAGGCAAGTGAATGACATCTCTATATCTGAGAATGAAATGCAACTCCACAGAAAGCAGTGAAAAATTCTCCCCACGTACATGAAAGGCCTCCATGTATTGTAAGTTTCAACTGTTTTCATTCGGTTTTTGTTTCATTTATGTGTCCCCGTATGTTCCCCAACTCAAGTGATTTGCCATTTGATTCAGCCGGGTTAATCTTTATGGGTCTAATCAGTGTCCTTTTGCACAGAAACATGATCTGTGCCTTTCCGAGCATTTGTATGGCAGGCAGCTACACAGCGGCACCAATCATAATCCCTTCTCCCACAGTTAGAGCTACTAGAAAGGCTTAATCATATCCCAGAGGCAAAGATGAAACCGTATCTGCACGGCTACTGTTTGCTGTAGAGAGCTTTTGAAGTTATGCTTAAGATGTCTTTATTTCCCCCCCAGAAAGATCCTTCTCTCTTTCTTGAGATTCTTCATTCCGTTGTTGTTATGATGGTGGTCTCTCTCTCTCTCTCTCTCCCTCCCTCCCTCCCTCCCTCCCTCTCTCTATTTCATTCCAACTCTCTTCCATAAGGAATCAGGGAATGATTCTTCAAGAGTTTTATTCTTCAAACTTTAGATCTTAGTATAAGTGCATATTGTCACTGCTGTGATTGCTTGCATGGTTTTCTTTTTTGTTTCTAACAAAAGGTACTTCTTCCTATGCTGATGGTGGGAACAACGTTGCAATTCATCTCCCCAGTGGTCCCCAGGGTAGGAATTAGTACATATCATATTTTTTTCTTCAGATAATCCTGTTTCTATCACAGTGATTTTTCTTCAATACCTGCTACTAGCTGCCACCACTTTCAATAATATAAAGTTAAATTCTCATTGACCCCATTTTTATATAATTTTATATAATTTTGAACTGTCAGGCACAAAACGCAGGGTACTTCCATAACATCACTAGTATCATTCGCAAAATGATCTAAGCCTGACATTTTACATTCAGGTCCTTCTCTGCTGAAAAGACTTGTCATTTTTTTTGTTGCTGTAATAGCAGGTGGAAGTGACCTTCAGACACAGGAAGAAAAAGGCAGACTGGACAACTGTCATATAAAAGACAGTCTCAGTCCAGAAAAGGAGGAAGGAGGATGGGAAACATTTCAGAAGAGACATCCTCTTTAGTTTTCCAGAGAGAAAAAAGAAAGAAGATAATTCTGTTAGCGTTATCTTACAATAAAAATAGAGTTAGTATTTATTATACTTCTTGTCTGCACTACCTTGAAGTATTAACTGCTGCTCATGTTGTCAGAGTTATTTTATTTTTTATCTGAAAGCTTACATAGCCGCTCATATTGTAACCATAACCCTGAACAATGCACAAAATGATAAAAACATAAAAATAAATAAATAAAATTACTGAAGGAGGAGTTTCAAAGCCTCCAGGTTAGCATTCCTCTTATAGGACCTAAAGCTGAAAACCAGGGAAGGGTGAAAGCAAGAATTCCCTCCAATGGAAAATGGAGCCACAGTTGAACAGAACAAGCAAATGGAAACCTAGCTTGATAGTGACAACTGCTCAACAGCTGATACAAAAATTAATCAGCTCAGTTTTCTAGTTCTGCAAGTACTATGCAATGGAGGCAGTAGTGGGATCCAATTTTTTTTTACTATGGGCATGGCTTGGTGGGCGTGGCAGGGAAGGATACTGTAAAATCTCCAGTCAGAAGGTGGTATTTGCTGGTTCTCCAAACTACTCAAAATTTCGGCTACCGGTTCTCCAGAACTGGTCAGAACCTGCTGAATACCACCTCTGAATGGAGGGCTAGAACTATCTTCAAACTGGTATAGAATCCCTATATAGAAGAATCCTTAATTACTCTTCCATCTTAACACCAGCTGCATCCCAACTGCAATCTAAATATAAATGGACAGAACATTTCTCTATTAATAATACAACATATATAACAAGCATTATATGTAACAAACTTAAAAGCCCCTTCTCAACAATCCCAAAGATTCTGCCTACTCTCAAATCAGTTGAAGATCCTCCATCCTGGGCCAGCAACTTTCCACCTTCATCTACTTTTACTATCCTTAGCATTTCCATCTTGACACTTCCCATTCTTCCTTAGTTGAATGGAAGGGCACAGTAATACTGATGAAGCAGAAAAGTCATATTTTCTTCCATCTAATTCTGCTTTTATTTCTTCTGTTATCCATAATTAACCCACAATATTATAGAAGAGAGAAAGAGATCTTGAAAGAAATGTACTTGCCATTATTCATTAAGATGGATCATGATGTCATTCAAGTCAGAATGACAAAGAAAGGGAAAGAAAAAGAAGACATGTTTTATATTTTCCCATTAGCAGTTTTTTCAGCTGTCCAGTAAAGAGGGAAGAATATAGAGATAGGAAGTGGAGTTAAAGCCTCTCCAGGCCTCATAAGACCTATACTGCATTGCCATGCGTTTTTTTTAATTGTAATATAATCATGGATGAATAGACAGAGGATGCTGATGTATCTCAGATTTCCAGTCCAAATCTCCATTTGCTCATAATTAATATTCTTTCCTCTGTAGTACCCATTCTATGGTATGTGTATTTTTTTTCTTGCTCTCTCAAAGAAACAAAAGCTTCCAATGTCAAGAATAATTACACAAGCTGAATCAGGAGAACTCCATGGGGCCTACTCAGATTCCGTATGGATTCCCAAAGGCTGAACGGAAAGTCTTCGAAGGAAAAACACAACGGGAACGTTATCCATCTGTTTTAAGGGTCTGGCAAATAGAGTGCTTAATGTCACTCTCAAAATTGCGTTATCTGTCATGACCAGCTGGATACTGCAAATGATGCAAGTACAAAATAGCACTGCAATGGCTTTGCCCTGCTGCTGCTACTATCAATTTCAGCTTGTAGGCCCTGGCAGCAATGCAAGCTCCATGGCTCCAGGTTTTAGAATGACCTGACAAGTTTTGTGGTGCATAGTGTATATGAATTATAGCTACACAAAATCCACACACAGACACACAGACACACATCATATGGATGAGAGCCATTGAAACCCATTAAAAATCATTTCAGCAAAAGTTTGGGTTGTTCTTCCCTGTCACAAGGAAAATGTCAAATTTCTTCAAGGGAGATACAGAAAACTGCAGGTGGGAACTAAGGAAAATCGTGCTTAGTCTTACATAGGGTTTAGCTAAGAATTAAACTTTGACATCTACACCTCTTACCACAAAATTACCTACATTTCCCATACACATCAGGGGGATTCTGTTAGAGCTCTGTGGCTGATTTAACACTTTGATTCAACATTCAAGTTCACTTTCCAAATCTTTTTTAAAATGCCAAACTGTATAGCATGCCTCTGAATGAATTAGGAAACAGATAGACCTAAAAATTGGTTTATATATAAAAGTCAGTTTTCTAAATCAGTTTAAGAATCTGAAATGGTTTGATTCACGTTCTAAATCAGTCTGAAGTTCAAACTGGATCTAATCATTCTTCTGCTGCAAACTGGAAACTTGTGTCAAAGGAAGCTAGACTTTCAAACTGATCCCCAAATTCAATTCTGATTTTGGACAATTTTTCACATCTCTAGTCTATTCCATTTCATATTTCTGTTGTAGAGGATTTTTTTAATGAAATCCCCTTGCAGATAACAATGATTTTTTTTAAACAAGTTCTAACATTAAGAAATAATTAGAAAATATGAAAAAGGAAATACACCCATATAAAAATAGAGATTTTACAGTTGGAGAGGATGTGTTTTTCATCAGTTACTTGTCAATCAGATTGACCTAATACAATTTTGAAATATGACATAACAATAATCTTCTAATAATGGTATGCTTTTTAAGCAATTCAAATATATTCATTTCTAAAATAAAATTGTCACCTTGGGATAGCCCATTTAACAGGCTATAAAAGCAGCATGTTCCCTTCTCCATCCTTCCCAGGTTTTCTTTATTTGTGCCTACAAGTCAGTGTAGGCTTTTGTTTATTTGTGCCTACAACTCCTGGCAACTACCTGCAGTTTTCTTGACAAGTTCTTAAGAAGTAGTTTTTATCTTTCTGTAAGCAACATGGCAAGCTGACCCTTGTTGGTTTTTATGACAAGCATGCAACTTTTGTAAGAGGAATCACCACTGGATGCTGGATCTGAATCAGCATAATCTTTCAGGAACAAAGAAATGATTGTTAAGATCATCTGCTCAATTCCGGACAGCCTATCTTTGTGAGTAGACTGCAGAAACTGCTATTTGTATGAACAGTTTATGAATGGAGGAATTGAGAATCAAGATTACATCCACACTCATAAAGAATTTTATAGATATTAAACCTGACTGAGCTTTATATCTTAATCATTTTTTTTTTTGGTATTTTGAACATTCATGAGGTGAGTTTCTGCCTTCTTAAAACACAATGATATAAATTTGAGAAGTTAAAATATATGATTTTTTTGTTTATGCAACAAAAGGATACTTAGGATTTTAGAAAGTTAATAAAAGATTAAGGAGCTAGAGGGATTTGGAATTATAGTTTTAAATTATCAAAAATATTTGTTCTCATGGGAAAATGAAAATTGTTTTCATTTTGTTTTAAGAAGAAGACCTTGAAGCCCAGACACTAAAGCCAAAAGATAAAGAAAATGGAGAAGAAATCCTTGGTGAAAACTTCTGAATACCTTTCAGCCAAGTGTTTGGATAGAATGGATCAAATGCTCGATAAAACTGACGGAGCACATTCTAATGAACTTGTAAAGCAAGAAAGAGCTGCAACAGATGCCTATGAAATTAATTTGAAGGGGGATTTAAATGTAATACAAATGGATCGGATGGATGACTCATTCCATAAAGGAGATGAACATATATTAAACCAGGAAAGTGATTTGGTTATTTCTTTTGGATATACAAAATAATTCTACTAAAAATAATTCTACTGGAAAGACTGTTTTTAGAAGTGACAAATAAAAAGATAAATATTACTTATTTAAAAAAAGAGAAATCTGTTAATGTTCTGAAGGATTCTTCTTTGAAACATAGACGAGTAACAAAATAACTCTTTGATTTTTTCTTTCCTTTTTTAAAAGGAGTTAAATAATAATTTAAAAAAAACAGGGAAGATTTATAACAGCTTGTTTGACTAAGGTTAAAAGAAGAAAATATATTTGTTGCCCTTACTGGACTTTTGCTGACAAAAACTGATTGACATAGCATTTGGACTTTGTTTTCCTTATCTAAAAGATGAGCTGGAGAAAAGAAAGATTATGTTTCATTTAGAGATGGTGGATAACCTATTAAAATGTTTTTATCTGGATGCTCTCTCCATCAAGAGAGAAAAGTAATGTGTATTCACTTTTATTCTATTTATCAATCTTAATAAAAATCTTTTTCTTAAAAAAAAAAAGTGGTTTGCCATTGCTTTTAAGACTGATAGAAAGATTGACTGGTTCAAGGTAACTGAGCTGGCTTTGTGCCTAGATTCTTTCTATTTCTAGTCTGATGCCTTAACCACAGCAGTGGTATGCTACTGGTTTGGACTGGTTCTGCCAAACCGGTAGTAAAAAAAAAAAGCTGACATCAGCTGAGAGGACGGGAAAAAAATCCTCTAACAATTAGCTGAGAGGAAAAAGAAAAGTGCAGGATCGGCCCCCCCACCCACTCCTGCACTTTTTTTCTTCTTTATCCTCTCAGCTGATTGGCACTCCAGGTCTCAGCTTGTGTGGGGAAAGCTGCATGCCAGCATTAGGCAAAGCACTCCCACCAAGCCACGCCCACCAAACTGGTGGTAAAACAATTTGAATCCCAACACTGCTTAACCACTACACCAAACTAGTTCTCATATGTTTCCTTAGGCCATTTTGATTGAATTTCAAAGCTGCTTATTTTAAGAATTGTATCATTAAGACTGATAACTGAGTTTGCTTCTTTTCTTCAACCTTCCCCAACCATTGTATTTTTACTTTATAAGATCATTGTTTTTACTCTTGGTAAATCAATCATGAGTTCTTTTGTTTCAAAGGTAGACAAAAAATATTTTGAACAAGCAAATGGCAGTAATCTTGCTGACAAAATATGCTTGTGTGTGGTTAGAAAAGAATTTTACAAAAAAGCAAATTGCTAGGAATGGATAAATTATTTCATTTCTTCCTATATTTTCCCAACTTTTTCAGTAGCATTTAAGAATTGGTTTGTAAATATTCATAACTTCTAACTGAAAAAACAAACAAACATAAATTCCAACCAAATTCAATAATTATAGCTGTTTCCAATGGAGATTCAATTGTATTGCATATCCTTACCATGCTGAACATGAACAATCTCTCAACAAAAAGAAGTAACAAACTTTATTCAGTATTGATAGAGCCATGGTGGCACAGTGATTAGAATGCAGTATTTCAGGATGACTCTGCCTACTGCCAGGAATTCAATCATGACAGGGCTCAAGGTTGACTCAGTCTTCTATCCTTCTGAGGTTGGTAAAATGAGAACCCAGGTTGTTGAGGGCAATATGTTGACCCTGTAAACTGCTTAGAGAGGGCTGTAAAGCACTATGAAGTGTTATATAAGTGCTATTACTATTGTGAATGTGACTGAAAATACACGCTTTTTAAAATCATACTGTAAGTTTTCTTTTCTCATATAGTTGGCATTGAAAATCACACATTCCTTCTACTTTCTATAGAAAGTGGTGAGTTTGCCAAGTCCCTGCCATCAAAATTCTCGTTTATATTTCTAAACTACAGTTCAGTTCTTAATAAGCTCAGTATTTGCAGCAGCATTCTGCCTATGAGTTTCTTATCCCAAAATTTAATTGCTAAAATTCTTTCTAAAGAACTTTCTAAATTAATTTACTTTGTAAAAGTAAATTAATCAGAACTAACTCTACTTATCTTTGAAGATCAGCCAGCATCACTTAATTGATGTTGCCTGCTAAGGCTTCTCTCTTTACATTGGCAGATAAATCTAGATCCATATCTACTTTGGAACATATATATTCATCTTCTTTCATCATTTGCTTATTTGTCTTAGAACTAGACTTGAACTGAAATCAATATAATTTCCTTAATAAAATGGCAAGTTGAAGCAAAAAGTTATAAAATAACTCACCATGCTGCCAACTTCAGCCCTTATTTTAACAACAATCGCAGAAGGATGGCTCCAACATATAACATGTGAACCAGATATGTGAACCAGGGTTTCAGTTTATACTTTGAAAGATGCTACAGGGCTGTTTCCAATCATATAATTCTCTTGGTCTTGCTTAAAAATTCTCACTGATTGAGATGTTACATACCAGTGCTGTTAACTTAATTATATCTTATCTATAAAGGATTTAAACATGCCGGTCTGCTGACATCAATTATTAAATAAAAGAGGAAAATTATCTGTTTATTGGGAGATACTCAATGTCGACATTGTTTTTTTCTTTTAAGTTCGTTCTTTATTTTAGACATACCCATTTTTCAGAGATTAAAAAGAAGAAATTATTTATTGCATCTCTCTTCTCTACATAAACATAATATACTCTCTATATTCTCATTCATGAGGACCATGACTTATTATTAACTGAAGTCTTGACAGCAGTTGACATTCCTCTCTGACTAAATATCCAAGATAGAAATGTTAAACAAATGGTGACCTTATAACAAAATATTTAGTAGTTTAGTAGTAGTAAACAGGAAAGTTTAAACATAGGTTCAGATTCTCCTTTCCCCTAAAATCTAAAGTTCAGATGCAGTGGCAAGAGGAAAAAAAAATAGATTCATTATTCCAACCATTTGTAAAATACTCTATTTTTTTTCTGAGAAAGTAAGGAAACTCTAAAAGATAATTTGAGACCAGGTGTTGAAGCAATTCAATAGGAACAGAAGGTATTTTCTTGGGATTATGGATTTCCTCATTTTCAGTCCCAAATTCCCTAGTCTGTACTATATAACTTGTTGCTGGCTATTTATGCTGTGGGTCATGTCAATAAACCTCTGAGCAGATGTTCAGTTGCCCAGGCATAGTGACCACAAGGGAAGAATGATGACTAGCTATAACTATAAGTTGATAATAGAGTCTTACAAGAGGAGAACAGCTGATCATTCTATGTAGCCATCAATGATAGAATGAAATGTCTGTAGCTGAAGTTTCATCATAGACTTCAAGGAAAGGAAAAAAAACCTTTCAGTCCTTGAAATGAAATATATCAAATGAAATTTCCAGAGTTGCCTTCAATAGTATCTCCCAGCAAATAAAAAATAAACACTTCAAAAAACAATGTGTGGATGAAAAAATAAATAACTGATACTCTTTTTACAAGTATCTGGCCATCCTACAACTTCATTGCTTCCACCAACACATCTCCATTAGTTCTATCTGCCAATGATGCTTTAATGAAAATGGAATTCATAAGAAAATAAAAATAAAAGTCTTGATTCCAGGTAATTTCATGGATATGCTCATGAGCTTTCTTAGCAACAATATGGAGGTGGTTTTCTTCCACCTAGAGGTTTTTTTTTTTTTGCGACCACTATACCTTCCATTCAACATTGTTTAGCTTGAAAGGTCAGGCCAGGCATGTACAAACCCCTACTGAGTCAATTCAGCCGAATCCACACAGATTTATGAGAAAAGCTGCTCTTAAGAGACCAATGATTTATATTTTACATAATTTATACCCAAACGTAAGTCAAATAATTTTGGATACCTCACAAAATCATAATAGCTTAAGAGCAATATATTTAAAAAAGCAATTAAACCACAAGTAGCCCCACTCCTACCCAAGCCTGATACCTCAAACAATTGATGAAAAAGCACAGTCTTTACCATCTTATGGACTATAAAAAGTGTGGGAGCCATCTAGGCCATGGGGAGGAACTGTTTCAAAGAGTGAGAGCTAACATATAAAAAAACTTTCTTCTTCACTTCTGCCTGCCTAAACCTTGAGGAAAGAACATCTACAAAATCCCCTCTAGGCTTCATTTTACAAAATGGACAGACTATAGTTGAAGAAAACATCCCAGTAGGTAATATGGGCCAGCTACAAAGGCATTATCTTTCAAAACCAGCATTTTGAATGATATGTGGAGACATATTAGCACTATTTCAATGCTTTCAATATAGGTATAATATTCTAGTAAGCAGGCTGCTGCATATGCCATTCATGTAAATTCCAAATAATCTTCAAGGGCACTCCAAAATTGAATGCATTCTGATAATTCAATATTGAGATAATAAATGCATAACGCCTCTCCCATTATCAATACTATTTGCAGTTGCCAAGATCTGCAACTGGGCCACCAATTGAAATTGGAAGACAGTAATGGCCATGGATGTCATCTGCTGATCATACAAAAGCCAAGAGAATGCTACAGCTTCAGGCCTGGTCCCTAAGGTGACTACAACTTTACTCTAAAACAACTTAGCAGTTATCAGAGACACAGATCATTTCTGAATAAACTGTAACTCTATCATACTAGGATTCAAGTGCATCCCTTTTCTTCCTATCCAATTCTTTACAAGCTCTGGAAACCAAGTGAGCTCATCCATTGCATCTTCTACTGAATCTCATCATAGCAAATCAACAACCCATGCCACTGAGAAGTTTCTTCTTGCAATAGTTCCACACAGTTCTTAAACAGCAAGGAGGAATAGAACTAAGTCCTATAATACTCCATACAGCAGGGCTATCAAACTCCCAACCCATGGGCCAGATTCATCATGTGCTAGCCACGCCCATGCCCAGTTTAGCAAAGGGGGAAAAAGTCCCAATATGCCACGTGATGCCAGTGTGACAACATGAGTTTGACACCCCTGCCATACAGCGGTCAAATCTTAATTGCACATTCCCCATCACTGCTAAATGAAATCACCAGCTTTCAAACTCCAGCTTTCATAGGCATTTCAGAAGGATTAGTGCACTTCTCCTCCACTTCTTTTTCCTGGTTTTATGAAGTTATAATATTATGTCTTTATGGTTTTAATCCACATTGGATGTATATTTTATTTGGGATTATAATAATACTAGACATAAAATAAGGGCTGGTAATTACTAGTGGTTAGCATTATTAATGTAATTATTACTCCAAAAATTCCTTTACTGAATTGATGTTCTTCATCCACAGTATATAGAAATAAAACTTTTCAGAACATCTACTGGTAGCTGGCTAAGAATCCTGGAACTCAAGACTTCCAACACTGTGAGAGAGTCAGATTGGGTTAGGGTTAGTCCCTTCTAAATTAACCATACACTTGGTTCAATGCCATTCCATCTCCCTTCCCCACAAAATGTGGTATTTCCTTTGAATCCAACCTATTTCTTAAGCAATACTTTCTTACAGAAATGGTCTCCATTTAAGAGTAGCAGAAAGCAAACTAGAGGCTGAGATTTTTAAAGATTTTTTTTAGTTTATTTTGAAATAATTTTTCCAACTACAACTCAACGTATTCAATATTTATTTAGTATTATTTCCTTATAGTAGTGCTTTTTTTTGTAAAGGTAGATAACTGTAACATTTCATTCAAATTCCAAGAAGCAGTCTTCGTTTGATATTATGGAGAATCAATATGAAAAGAAGTGGAAGAAAAAGGAAATATGATTTAGACATCTGCTACTTAAATCCTTTAGTAAACTGCCAAACAGAATGCTTCAAGATGTTTTTAGCAATAAGGAAACTGCACAGTAAGTTTGAAGACATTGATAATACTGAAATGGAACAGCTCTTCAGTAATTTTATGAGATGAGTTATTGTACAGATGGTTTCTATCACACAGGACTTTTCTTTTTATAATGCTACAGGTGGTAGAATAAAAAAGGAACAGAGTATGTGAAAGAAAGGTTAAAACTAGGAAATTCTCATAAAGCTTAATAGAGCAAAATCTGTCTCCATGAAATAACTTATTAATTTTAGATAATTCTTGATGGCAGTTATAAAAGTTATAAATTACAAACAAAATCCATGCTCTTGTGAATCATAATTGCTTTTCCAGTCAAAAAAAGCTGTGTAGACATGTGCATGAAAGAATAATTTAGTGATTATTTAATATCCTGCAGTAATAAATGTATTTTCTTTACTTAGATCTAGGTTCTTGAGGGGAAAGGAAGGCAAATGTCACTAGCAAACCACAATTCTTGAAATTATGCTTTTCCAAATTTAAATCCTACTATGGTGCCTCTTGGTTACAAGTGTCCATGATACAATAAGATTGAATTCTATGCATGCTTATGTTGGAAAATATAAAGCAATTATAACAGTTAATAGAATTGAGATTTCTGTTATTTGCTGAGTCTTTTATCTTTTTCTCAATCATCTAGAACAGAGGTGTTAAACTAATGTCATCATGGCAGCATCATGTGATGTATCAGGACTTTTCCCCCCTTTGTTAAACCAGACATGGGCATAGCCAGTGTGTGACACATCCAGACTGCTGGCTGGAGTTTAGAAGGAAGCTTAAATTGTTTTTCCATAAATGATACATATATAGCTTTAGGTTAGCATTGACTATTATTTTGATCAAAATATTCCTGAAAGTTTTATTCACAGTTCTTCCTTTTTATATATTCTATCTTTATTGTTGTTTCCAATTCAAAAGTTTAGTTTAGTTTACTTTATTGTCATTGCACATCATACAACAAAATTAAATACCATCTTCAAATTCAATAGAGTTACTGCCCTGGGATAGAAGCTGTTTTTCAGCCTATTTGTCCTTGTTTTTATTATTCTGTACCATCTGCTAGATAGTAATAGTTCAAAAAAAGGGTGCCCACGATAGATGGATCTTTAAGAAAGTTTTGAACTTTCTTAAGACAGCAGGAGCTATAAAGCTCTTCCAAAGAGGGGAGAGGGTAATCAATGATCTTCTGCAATGACGTTAACTCTCTGGAGTACTTTCCTATCAGCCACTGTGCAATTGGCAAACCATACAGAGGTGCAGTAAGTTAAAATACTCTCTATGGTGCAGTAGTAGAAGGTCACCAGCAGTTTTTCATTCACTTGTTGTTTTCTGAGAAGTCTCTGGTAGCATAATCTCTGCTGGGCCCTTTTGTCCAATGCTGCAATGTGAGAGGTCAGGTCCTCTTTTATGGTAACACCAGAAACTTAAAACTGGCCACTTGCTCTATTCAGTCTCCATTGATAAGCAAGGGCTGGATGTCTGATCTGTTCCTTCTATAGTCCACTATAAGCTCCTTGGTCTTATTGGTGTTGAGGATCAAGTTATTGTCTCCACACCACAAAAGCTACCAGTCTACCTCATCTTGGTAGGCAGACTTATCCTCCCCAGAGATGAGTCCCACCACTGTTGTATCATCTGAAAATTTAGTAATAGTATTACTAGTGTGAGTGGGAATGCAGTCGTGCACATGAAGAGTATAGAGTAAAGGACTCAACACACAGCCCTGTGGTGTACTAGTGTTTAGAATAAGGGCTGAAAAGGTATGATGACTTAATCTGACCCTCTGTGAGTGGCCAGACAGAAAATCCATAATCCAAAGGCATATTGAATAAGAAAGTCCAAAATCCAGAAGTTTAGACACTAACCTATGTAAAAGAATTGTGTTAAATGCAGAACTAAAATCTACAAAAAGCATCCTCACTCTCCCCCCCCCCCCTGCTGTTCTAGATGAGTCAGAGCAGTGTGAAGAGTGATGGCTATAGCATCCTCTGTAGATCTATTTTTTCTGTATGCAAACTGGTATTTATCAAATGTATGTGGAAGACCAGAAATGATGTGCCGGCAGACCAATTTCTCAAAGCAGTTCATGATGATAGGAGTGAGTGCCACTGGTCTGTAATCACTGAGGTTATTGATAGGGAACTTCTTTGGCAGCGGAACAATGGTGGAAGCCTTTAAACAAGATGGAATAGTGGACTGGGATAAAGACCGATTGAAGATCCTGGCAAAGACTAAAAAAGAAATGGGATGTTAATGTTTTTCCCTCAGTTAGTTGTGATTCACCATGCTTCTGAGAAAAGACTTAAACTAGCTATTGTGATCTTTAATATAGTTTTAATGTACCATAATCTTAAGCCACTTAAGATTTTAAAGATCAGACCCAATGCTCTAAATTGTGTTCTCAAATGGATTCTAATGCAGCTAACAAAATATAAATGTAATATGGTCAGATAGTCTGGCATTATTCCGATCTGATTCAGCGTAATGCATTCTCTTCTTTCTAATTGTAAGCTGTTTTCCTTTATAAAATGAGCTAAATATGGGACTATGTGAAACAGTAATTGATTAATTAGAGAACAGCTATTTTTGCTTGCTTTAGCTAAGTTCAGAGAACAGAAGGAATCCCTCAGAAGACAGCAATGAGGAGGATTCCCAAACCTGGAGTTTGTTTTGAAAAGCAGGAGGTTTTTGTTTAAAGCTTGAAGGAACTTCAAAACCTTTCTGTAAAAATCTTCTAATCAGTGGATTGTCCCAAACCGGACTTTTGAAGTTAATGGAAGTAAAATCATTCTTTTAAGATTCAACAATATAGTTTGCTTTATGAAAATAGATGCTGATTTCTCAGTAAAGTCAGTTTCATTTATGTAATATTGCTGTGTAGTTCTCACACTGTCATAGAAAAAGCAGCTGATATCAGATCTGTCCATAACCCAAGCAAAAGACAGATGGTTTCCTGCTCCAAATAGAAAGCTGCACATTTCTTGTCCAGTTGTGTGGGAGAAAGAATATATGTGTATAACTTTTCTATAATAAAACTACGTATCAAAAATTCCTAGATTCCTCTATAATTTTTTAGTTGGTTTTAGTCCAGTTTCTCCTAAGAAACCTGCCAAATGCAATTAATTGTGGAATTTAGTTATCCAGATGTGTGGTCTTTAATTCACAGGATAGTCATTAGTGCAGTGGTGGGATTCAAATTTTTTTACTACCAGTTCTGTGGGAATGGCTTATTTTGTGGGTGTGGCTTGGTGGACATGTGACTGGGTGGGCATGTTTGGTGATCATGTGACTGGGTGGGCATGCTTGGTGGTCATGTGATTGGGTAGGTGTGGCCAACTCAACATCACTCATGTCAAGGGGCATTTCACCTAGTCCCTTCCCTCCCAGCCACTCCTTGTTACCCCTGGCCTCAATGTATCTATAGTTCTGTAAAAAAAAATCACCTTTTTTAACTTTATTATCTGCATCCACATAGTATAGATGTACTTTTATGGACCACTGAAAGGAGGAAATGGCTCACATGCTTTGCCCAAGAGTGTGATAGGCAAGTCACAAAACAGAGTTTTGAGGGGTTGCCAAAAAGAAGGGGAGCAATGTATTTTCCAAAGCAGCAGAAAGCAAAACAAGAAGCAATGGATCAAAACTGAACAAAGAAGAAGCAACCTAAAACTAAGGAGAAATTTCCTGACCGTGAGAAGAATTAACCAGTGGAACTGCTTGTCTCCAGAAGTTCTGGATGCTCCAAAACTGGAAGTTTTCAAGAAGAGACTGGACAGCCATTTCTCTGAAATGGTATAGGGCAAGGATCTCCAACCTTGGCAACTTTAAGATTTGTGGGCTTCAACTCCCAAAATTCTGGGAGGAATTCTGCAGTTGAAGTCCAGAAGTCTTAAAGTTGCTAAGGTTGGAGAGCCCTGTTAAAGGGTCCTCTCCAAGGATTATTTTGACACTTTTGCCTGGCCCTCCACTCAGACTTGGCATCCTCAATTTTCCTGCCTGAGCAGAGGGTTGGACTAGAAGACCTCCAAAGTCCCTTTCAACTCTGTCATTCTGTTATTCCTAAATTAAATAGCTAAGACCCTCATTGGGACCCTATCTCTTTTGCTCCCTCTGGTCTAATGGGTTAATAAGATCTTTAGAAACCTGCAGTTGAAAGTTCTTTATGTCTCCTTACCCTGAAGACCCAATTTCATTTGGAATTTAATCCCAAGGTGATTGCCATTTCTCTTGACACTTCTCCAAAATGCACCCCCAAGAAGCCAAATCTCTTTTTCCCCCTCACACACCCACACCCACACCCACACACACACCAGAGGTTGGATTGGATATCTCCCTTCCACCCTCTCTGCTTTAGGCTGCTCCTCTCTGCTTTAATCTGCCAATGCTGCTCCTCATTTGGCAATGCTTAAGGAGAATTAGGGGCTAGAGACAGTTGACATTCTCATCTCTGCTACAGGTGAGGCTGTCAGAAAGACTTTTTGGCAGGCACACAATGCCTCAGCCTCTCAGCACTAATGAGAGATGCAGCTCTAATGGCCAGGGTAGGCAAAACCTCTCATTTTCTAGAAACCATCTGCTGCCGGCAGATACACACTTATGGGTGGTGTGGGTAGGTCCATTCAGGGCAACGAAGTTCTGCTGCTAGCTCGGCAGTCCGGCTTGAGTTTTTTTTAAAAAAATATTTTCCTTACCGGAAGCTTCAGAAATGGGAAGCATGCCTCTGCCTGCATAACTAGAGGGAGACTCTCCACCCTGCAAAAGCCAATGGTTTGAAAGCAGCTCCTCCGCTACCCCCACCCCACCCAATTCCCCTGTTGCCTTCCCCATTGCAAATGTGGCATGTCATTCAGGTGGGAAATGCCTGGAATGCAATAAAGCCCACCCACTCACCTCCTGATGGCAGGCTTTTTGGCTCTGTCTCTCATGAATGGGGTGAGAGGATAGGCAGAGAAGGGGAGCTGATCAGAGCCTTCCGAAAGAAGGGGGTGAAGGAAAGTACATGTGCTACAGCATGCTGCAGATGCCCTCGCTCGCCCCTTTGCCTGGATTCCCTCCTCCTGCGGTTTCCTCAGTGCTTGCTCATGCTCCCCCTCCCCAGTCTATCTTGATTGCAGGTGGAGCCACATTGCCTTTTGCTGTTGGTAAAGCTGGGTGCCAGTGAGGGCTGGCTTTTTGCATAACTTTGTCCAGCTGTCGGGAAGGAGAATGGCTTTCTCCCCAGGGCTCTGTCCATTTCCCCTCCAACCGGGACAAGTGAGCAACCGGGCGATCGGGTCAAGGGCATGGCCAGCCAGGGGTCACCACCGGTTCAGCGACCCACACCAAATTACCACTACCCGATCACCTGAACCGATGCAAACCAGTTGAATACCACCTCTGCATTAGTGCCAATGTTGACTGGGAATTTGAGGGATTGAAGTCTACATATCTGAAGAGTGTTCAGATTACAGAAACTTTGGTAAAAGTGTCTGTATTAATTTTTATAACCCTGATTCATAAAAAGTAAGAGAAAGTGAAAAGATTTTGTTTTGTTTAAAGAATGGCTATCTTTTCTGGAACATTAAAAAGTAATTCAGTGGAAATGGAATAGAAAGCTTCCTTTTTATAACAACAGTTTGCTAATTATTCCTAGTCTAGGAGCATTTCCATAAAATCTGAAATATGCTTTAATAAGATGTCCCAATCATAATGTGTTTTTTTAAAATAATACACTCCTAAACCAGCAATTACAATCCATTCCAATGACTCTGTCATTAAGCAAAATGGTTGCTAAGTGAACATGTGACAGAGAGAGGAGAGCCAGAGAGATGCTGCAAAGAGCATTGATTGCTGCCATCTCATTCAGTCAATGTTCTTTAGTAGAGTGTCCTATGTCTGGCCTGCTTTTTCCCTTTATCTTTCCCCTCACAGAAGGATGGCTTAAACAAGCTATCTTTTCCTGAGCTGCTTTCTTCCACAGTGCAGCGATTCCCTAAAACAGGTATCTTCAAACTTGACAACTTGAAGACTTATGGACTTCAACTCCCAGAATTCCTCCTCCAGTCATGTTAGCTCAGGAATTCTGGGAGTTGAAGTCTACAAGTCTTAAACTTGCCAAGTTTGAAGACCCTTGTCCCAAAAGATGCTAACAGTAAGTTAACAAGCTCAGCTCTGTGACTTTAATTAGTTAAGTAGAATCTTCAGCTGGCTAGTATTGCAGTCTGAAACTGACCAAATCTTAGTCAATTTCACACTGAAAACTCACAAACTGTGGTTGTAAATGCACATATTGGTCAGAAAATGATTTTGTATTACCGTTTATTAGCATTATATTTGAAAATAGCCATTATTGAGTAATCACTAAATGAGGAATAGCTGTAAATTGACTTTCCATATATAAATCATGTTATACTCATGACCCAAAAATCTTGCTAACAAAAAACAATTGCATGCAAGATGGAAATCTGAGTGCATTTCTGTCCTTTATGAAAATATTACAGGAAGCTTTCCCCCCCTTAATCATAAATTGAAATGCCAAGAATTAAAGCTGCAATCTTCTTTATGTCAAGCTTGTGTTGCCAAGATCCTGCCTATTTTTGTACCTTCCTTGTTCCTATCATTGGTCCAATGTAATGAATAACATTTGATTTCTCTGTCTCTAGATCAACCAAATCTGGGTTGCAAAAAAACTGGATAACCACTAGATGGCAGGAAACAAATATGTCAAACATTAATGCTTTGCTGCCCTCTAGTGATGGCCTAGATTTTGCCAGTTTAATATGGTAACCCAACTAATCTCAAGCAGCCTAATGATAAAGGGCTTAAAATAAACTCAGGTCTAAACTGTCAAAATCTTTCCTTCCTCAGATAGATGGAACAATGGCCTGTGTTATGCAAACATCTAAAGCTTTGGAGGGATTGAACCTTAAAAGGGAATTATTCATTATACTGCTCTTACCATAACTTAGCATTTAATACTTACTTTTTAAAGTTGCCACTAGTAATCCACCTGTTTTTTTTGCACCTGCATGAGAGCCTTCTTAAAAAGCCAGGATTGGTGAAATCAAAAGACCCAAGGCCAAATTAACTTCTTTGATCTGAATGGCAGATGTCATCTCCAGTGTTTTCTTCCTTGTATGCTGAACTTTCATTGATGTCAAGAACAGAGATGAATTGATAAGGTGAAAGGAATATTAAGTCATTCTGTCCGGGCTTAGCAGCCTATCATGCAAAGCTGCTGAGAGCTCATGTTGTTTTATTGTGTTTAGTTTTGAGACTTAGAGGAAATTGGATTTTTTTAAAAAAGAAAAAAAGAAAGTCATATTTCATGGTAGCCTTTTAATATTCTTTTTCACTTGCTACAATCTGGCATTACAACATATTGCGAAAGTATATAGAAAATTATTGCCCTGACAACTGATATTCAAAAACAAAGCACAATGTAAACTCCAGTAATTGTTACTCTATTGACTTCTGTCAGGTTTGGATTGTAGGTGATTCCTCAGCACCTGAAGAAAAAGAAAGATACCAAGAAAATAAAAAAGGGCACTTTACTTACACAATATGTTTGGACATGTTTAAGAAAAAACAAATAAATATTTACAATTTACAAAGACAACAAGGCTATAGCTTAAATACTATCACAAGATCTAATCTGGTTCAGCGTTGGGATCAGAGGTTTACTCTTCCGAGCTTTGGACTCATACTAGAGCTCATCTTCAGAGAACTTCTCTCTACTGGAATATGTGCTTTGGTCTATTCTACGAGTCAATTCTATTTATGTGGTACCTTCCTATTGTTTGTTTGGTGTGTTGATGGCTGGGCTATTGTCTGTTGTTTCTTGTGCTGCCAAGTCCCCAGCTCCTAAGCACCTGATAAGCTGGTGGTAAATCAGCACTCCTGTTAACTGACAAGGGGCCTGTTTTCCAGGTTTCAATCATTTCCCTGACTATTTTTGTATTTACACTACCAACAATCTCAGTAGTTGCAAAAATTGAATGCATGTCCTTTTTCACTGCAACGTGAGGCTACCAATGAGTTCAGGTCATCTCATTTGACCAGTCTGAGTGACTGCCCCAATTGGATCATGCAACATTATCCTGGGACACATATATTTGTTTTCATTTGTGTAAAATATTATTGTATTAAAATATAACATTTCCATATGTGGTAATATAGTAGATCTGTACAACGTGATTACAATTGTTTTGATGAAGAAAAATTTTAAAATAAATTGCTGGCCAAGATTCACTATTGGTACACAAAACTTTATTCAGATGGGAATTCTGATGCAGGAACAGCTCATATATGACATCCAGTTGTAAATATTCTCACTTGCCTTGGAAAGATGGGATCTGTGTACAGAGGCTGATAGTAGCCATCTTGATTTTGCTTCCACATATGGAGATGAAGAAGAAAACAATTCCTAGTTTCTGCTGACTGTCACTGACTAATAAAAGGCAAAGAAAAGTTCATTATGATTGAACATGTGAATCTTTGTGTGCTTTGAGACAGAGGGTTCTACAAAAAGTTGATGGATTGCTTTATCAAATTAAAAGAAAAAAGAGGGAAGGGAACCAAAAGGGGGAAAAAGTCAAAAGAAAAAAGGAAAAGAGAGTTGTGATTTTCTTCAGTGCAGATACAAGTATACAATTAGGTTATCTCTTAGGTTATCTAAGGTTACCTATCACAATTAATATCTAACTTACGTTTATCAACAGATACAAGATTTCTACAATCTTAAATCTAATTTCTCACCATCACTATTTTTATGCCATCTTTTTTATATATAACTCAAGACAGTGAATGTACCCCATCCTCCTATTTTCCCCACAACAACTCTGTGAGGTGAATTGGACCGAGAGAGAGTGACTGGCCTAAAATCACCAAGCTGGCTTTCATGTTTAAAGTGAGATAGAACTACAATCTGCTGGGTGCTAGACCAGCACCTTAAGCATTCCAAACTGGCTCTAATTTGCATTAAATCCTAAATCTTAATTTTGCATTAAATCCTAAACTTAAGGACACAAAGTATGTGGATCTTCATCAGCTGTTTTAGACAGTATAAAAACATAACAATCACAAGAATTATGAACAAATTATTTGGTTTTTTCATTGTCC
Source organism: Bungarus multicinctus (assembly GCA_023653725.1). Lineage (NCBI taxonomy): Eukaryota > Metazoa > Chordata > Lepidosauria > Squamata > Elapidae > Bungarus > Bungarus multicinctus. The sequence goes on from CM042836.1 coordinate 109,232,278, forward strand.
TATGAAATGAATGCATCTCATTCTGTTGTGTCACTATTGGCTACCGATAGTATTTTTAATCATTATATCAAGCTAATGTATTTAAAAAACAAACTATATTTCTACTTACAGGAATATAAGTCTAGAACACAGGACACAGATCACAGGTCACAGGTCAGTAAAGCACTTAACTCCTAACCTTAATGTGTAGCTTTTTCATTGAAAGAGACATTTTCCATTTTTATTTAGTATCAGAACCCTCATATCAACTGTTATACTCAATTTAGGCAATCTCGTCTGATGTAGAATTGCTTGAGAAGTCTCCTGAAAATGAACCTTCATGGTATTCTGGTGTCACTGAAATTCAGTTATGAAGTTATACTACTTAAATCCACTTATTTAAGAATTAGCTTTATTGCATCTTGCCTTTGAATTCACATGCATGAGGTTGGACTGCCGTGCTGTTAATATAAAGATTTCTAAATAGCAATGATCCAGCTACCACTGAGGGACAACAGGGCACCTTTATTGCATTTCATGGCCATGAGAGTGATGTGGGGCAAAGGCATTAAAGAAACAGTTCATCTTTTCTACTGTTTTTACAACTCATCTAACAAAATAATTGAGATAAAGTGCTAAAAGATCTGTAGCTGGTATGGGAACTAACAATAGCTGGAATTCAGAGCTACATGAGTGCCTTTCTCTGGGTATACTGTATGCAGGTCTATATCTGATTTAAATTCAGAACGCAGGATCTCAGAAATCTTACAAGGTTTGCAAAAACCACTGACCCACCAAATCATTGTCATGTTCTGGTCCTTTGTTTTATTGAAAATTGTGTGTGTGTTTGTGTGTGTGTGTGTTGGGGGGGGATGTTCCTTTGAAAATTTCAGTAAAATATGGAAGAAAGTTTGGGGCTTTCCCAAATCCTTGCAAACCCCCAGCAGCCCAGCCTGAGTTCAACCACAGTTTTGTTAAATCAAAGCACATTTTCAAGACTTTGCATCATTCGGAAGCATCTTTGTTAGTCCTTCCTCCTGGTTGGGAGAAAAAAGGTGTCATCTAAGTTTAATTAACAAGGGGAGAGAGGAGAGAGAGAGAGAGAAAGAGAATAACATGTTGGGCTAGACATATGTGATAGTGACTCAGCAAAGAACATGGCGGTAGACAATTTTGAATATATAGTTCTATGTAGCTATATGACTATATGAAGAATAATTTCATATCATATTGCAGTTAGCTGAAGTATTCAGAAGGGACATTCTACCAGAATAGCAATGAAAATATATTAAAAAGTTAAGATAGTATGGAAATGTTATTATCAGGTTAAATATTATATGTTTTCAGAGCCATTTAGAGAGCACAGATATCCCTTTCACTTTCATTCCTTCTACTGGGTTTATTCTTCAGCCCTGAATTTCTTGGGGTGGGAGGTGGGGGGATTATACATTTCCTTGGTTATATCCCTGAATGAAATTAATCACCATTTCCTTAGGAGAGAAGAGATTTTCTCCATGTCTTAGAATAAAATCTGAACATGAATAAGTTAACAAAAAGTAGTTTATTCCTGGATGTAAGTAATAGAGAACTCCAGTTGCTTAGAAGCAATGTGATTACTGTATACCCAACTATATCATAGCAAAAGCAACCATAACTATCTAGCTCTTAGAAACATAATGTTCCTGTCAAATAGGACAGTTCAAATTTTAAGAAATCGGAGAAAATGGTAAGCTTAGAAGCCATTGCTTTCATCACTGCTCCCATTATTATCAAGGAGAAATATGCTACTTTTAGAGAAGTTGAAATTATTTGAAGTTTCCATACTATCAGCTCTGTTATCACAAATACACCTGGTCCTATGTAATGAAAAAAAAAGTTTGTATCAATGAAATACATTGACTAGGTTTAAAGGAGGTGGACTTTCACTAGTTTCTGCTTGGGAGTATCAGGTACTATTCAAGTTGTGGGCAACATATAAAATGCATTTTGGATTTCAGTGCATGGTGTTGGTTGATTAGATAGGTAGGTAGGTAGGTAGGTAGGAAAATAAATATGTGACAGTTTATTTAATAACAAAAGGAAGCATATTTCTAAGAAATTTATTTCCCTACTTCCCTTACTTGGAAATGCTACTAGAAAGTTATGCTTTTGGCCCCAATCAGCTGGATGTACAAAAACATAGAGCCAAAACTTCAGTGATTATCATTAAGGCATAGAAAAAGATGATCTCACCTTGGACACTTTGGGGCTCCATAAGTCATCTTTAAGAACTTAAATTGTACCCAGAATTTCTAGTTTCAAAAGCATTTTCTTTTTTGACTTTCATAATATCTGGTTTCCGTTAAAATTATATATAATGAAACAGCCAATTTATCCAGATCTGGTCAACTACTATGTTCAAAGAGCAGTTCACAACTCTCTGACTTGTAATATGAGACAAGAGGAAATTACTAAAACACGCAAGGATTAATTATTTTAAATATGCTGAATCAATTCATAACAAATAACCAAATCAAATCTATTTTTGGTCTAAGGCCTACCCAGTTATTTGACCTAGTCTTGCTCCAGAATTATCAGACCCCTCACTTAGACTGAATAAAGTCTCATACTGTATCCCTGATCTACACAACTAGATAAAAAAGGGTCAGGGTTGAATATCTTCCAAATATTAATAACATCCAAGTAGAGATCCATGTGGAACCTCCAGAGGTTTTATGATATCTGTTAAATAGCAGAAAAGATAAGGAAGGAGAACTCTTAGAATCAATAAAACAGAATTTCAAAGCCCCATTCTAGTGTGTCAATCCAAAGACACTGAGAATAATGCCATAAATTCTAGTATGAAATTCAAAAGAAGCCACAGGCAATGGTATGCCTGTAAAATTTAAATGTGGCTAGTTAAATATTAGCTATTTGGTTTGCTGTTGACTCATCATGTCTTGTTTCATAACTTCAATTATTTATGTTATATAAACCTTTGATGACAGTATCAGAAATGAGACATTTTTTTAACCAAGCCATCTGTTTAGGCAGATAGAGAAGCAAAACAAAAGGTAGACAAAAACGTTGCTTTTATAGTCAGAGTCATTGCCTGAACTTTTTAATGAAAATGCTCTTTCAGAAAGTGCTGCTAGTTCGACCTTGCTATGATTAGCTAAATGTTTCAGAATAGATATGACACAAAATAAAATAAATAAATGGCAGGAATCTTTGTTTAAATTAAAAGAGGCTTCTGTGACTGCTGCACAGAATGACAAAGAGCTGGGTGTTTTATGAGCAGCTATTAGTTATAATTTATAATTTCAATACAAGCACTTTGTCATCAAAGTTGCTATTCCTAAGTAGAAAAAAAGTGTTATTATTGAGCAAACTGGCTCACTAGCCATGCTTTCTACTTTATCAACTGCTTAATAATGTTTTTTCCAGTTCTGAGAGGACAACAAAACTTAGAAGGTTCCTGCATCTTTTGTGAAGACTTTATAGCTGCCAAAACTGTGCAAGCTTGTATTAACTTATTCCCACCATAGTTTATGGAAGGAGGGTTGCATAAGAAAATGCCATTTTCCAACAACTTTCTCATTCTACATCACGGGTGTCAAACTCATGGCACCACATTGCCATCACATCACTGCACCATATATTTCAAAAATCCTGGAGCACCAGGGAATTACCAGAGGACTAGAAAAGAGCTGATGTGGTTCCCATCTTCAAAAGAGGACAAAAAAAAAACAGACCCAAGAAACTATAGAGCAATCAGCCTAACATCAATACCTGGGAAGATACTGGAAAAGATAATAAAAAAACAGATCTGTCAATATCTAGAAACAAGTAAAGTAATAACTAGCAGTCAGCACGGGTTTGTTAAGAACAGATAATGCCCAACCAATCTTATTTCATCCTTCAACACGGTGACTAAATTAGTAGACCAGCAAAATACTGTGGACATAATATATTTGGATTTCAGCAAGGCATTTGACAAAGTAGACCACAACCTACTTCTTAGTAATCTAGAAAAAAGTGGAATAGATAGCACCACCACTAGATGGACTCACAAGTGGCTGGCAAACCATACTCAATGAGTAGTCCTTAATGGGTCTAAGTCTACATGGAAGGAAGGAAGCAGTGGGGTGGCCCAGTGCTCTTCAATATCTTCATTAACGACTTAGATAAGGGAATAGAAGGGGAACTTACCAAATTTGCAGATGATACTAAGCTGGCAGGAATAGCTAACACCCAAGAAGACAGGCTCAAGATCCATATGGATCTTGATAGACTAGAACACTGGCCCGTATCTAACAAAATTAAATTCAATGTAGAGAAAAGTAAAGGCAAGAAAAACCAAAAATACACATATAGACTGGGTGAAACCAGGCTCAATAGCAGTAACTGTTAGAGGGATCTTGGAGTCTTAGTGGACAACCAGTTAAATATGAGCCAGTAGTGTGCAGCAGCAGCTAAAAAAGCTAATGCAATCCTAAATTGTATTAACAGAGGGATACAATCAAGATTAAGGAAAGTACTAATATCACTCTATAAAACCTCAGTAAGACCACACCTAGAGTACTGCATCCAGTTTTGTTCACCACATTATAAAAAAGATGTTGAGACTCTAGAAAAAGTACAGAGAAGAGCAACCAGGATGATTAGGGGACTGGAGGCTAAAACATACAATGAACAGTTGCAGGAACTGGGCTTGGCTAGTCTAGTAAAGAGAAGAACCAGGGGAGACATGATAATGGTCTTTCAATATTTGAAGGGCTGCCACAGGGAGGAAGGGGTCAAGCTATTTCCTAAACCTTCTGTAAGCCAGACAAGGAATAATGGATGGAAACTGAACAAGGAGAGATTTAATCTGGAAATAAGGAGAAACTTTCTGACAGTGAGAACAATCAACCAATGGAACAGCTTGCCCTCGGAAGTTGTGGGAGCGCCATCACTTGAGACTTTCAAGAAGAGATTGGACTGCCATTTGTCAGAAATGGTGTAGGATTTCCCGCTTGGGTGGGGGGTTGGACTAAATGACCTATAAGGTCCCTTCCAACTCTGATTATCTGTTATCTGTTAAAAGTATATGAGAAATAAATCAGCCTTCAGTATATTACAGAAATACTTAATTCTGTTCAATTAATGCAGATGGAGAAGTTAAAAGCAGATGGAGGGAGCAAAGGAAGGAAGGAAGGAAGGAAGGGTTGGTAGATGCTGGAAAACAACCCTTTAAAGGAATGTCAAAAACAATTGTAGAAAAAAAAAACATGTTTCCTTTAGTAAACTTGGAAAAGGAAAAAAAAGTGTTCACCAGGCTCTCAACAAGCAAAGTCAAGAGTCCCACAGATCTTATAAACTTAGGTTTACCATGTATATGGTATTATGTTGTCATCATTTGTTTCTAGTCATCTAGATAAAATAGTAAATAATGTCATCTTGGACGCAGTAGAAACTACTTATCTGAGGAATAGAGATCCTAACACATAGACATTAACTTATCAAAGACACAGATGCCCCATAAATTATCCCTTCATGATATTGTCTATCCATAGGAAAGCCTGAATTGGTTTATTGAATTTATCTTTGATGAAATCAAACATATGGAGGACAACTGACATACATTTCAAAGCTTCCTTTAGACACATGAAAAATGTTTCATAGTACATTACTGCCATAAAGTTTGTTATTTTAAGGATGATCATTGCAAAGCTAGTGCTTCTATAGAGATTTGCCAATTCTACACAGTTATCAAAGCTTCTGGAGCAGAGGAAGGAAGGAAGGAAGGAAGGAAGGAAGGAAGGAAGGAAGGAAGGAAGGAAGGAAGGGAGGGAGGGAGGGAGGGAGGGAGGGAGGGAGGGAGGAGGGAGGGAGGAAAGGATCTCTCATATAATACTACTTTTTTACTCCCCATTTTCCTATAACAATGTGCCCAGCACAGCTAATAGTTAATGTGAAATACAAATCATTTTCCCCCTCCTCCTCCTCCCCCCTTTATTTTATATTACTTAAGATGATAATACTAAGTGGTATAACATTAAATGCTCTCCTTCCTGTTTTGCCCACAAAAACAACTTTATGCCAGTGGACAAAAATTCATTGATATGAAGCTGCATAAAAATGTCTAAAGTTTAGAAGAAATAATGTGTTTTTAGTAAGGGGAAAATATATACTTTATAAGGCTGCACATCTTTGATATGTGATGTGGAAAATGGATTGCATCTTGTGTGAACGTGAGCAAACCTCCTCTATGCTATCCATTAAAGCAGCCTGACTCCCACGTGAGATGGGGAAAAAAATGGTGCAGCTGTTCCACGGGTCGATTCAGTTTAAAGCCACCATCAGAGCAACTATATTTTTCCTAGAGGTTCACACAACAGCCTGAGAAAAGAGAAGCTTCTTTAGTGAATAGCAAAGTACCCACAGTTCCAAGGTTTGGCAGAATGATTTTTCAACCTTTAACTACACAGGAGGACCCCATTAACGTGTATTCAGAAAAGAGTCAGGGACAAATTCCTCTGCTGGAGAGTCAACTGTTATATCTATTCTGCACTGGAATTATTCTTGAGTGCAAAGGTTGCAGCTGAGCTTGCCAAGATAAAGCAATTTGAGCAAAAGTTCCACTTGCTTTCCTAAATGTACCATTCTGAAAGATGTAAAGCAAACATGTTATAATATAAACACACTTTTGGATATGTGCCACTTGGCTCAGGAGCAATGGAAATTTTTCTGCACTCCACACCAATCTCTGAGAGCAGAATAAAAAGGTGAAAAGGACTTCTTTAGTTCTCTTCTTTCAGTCAGTAAATGTGTCACTGTCATGATATTGCCCTTCCATTTATAGGAACAATTACACTGCTAATATTTTCTTCTTCCTCTTCTTCTTCTTCCCCTCCTCCTCCATAGAGAAATATGTTGATAAATAATCCCCCATTAGTGTCATGGTATTGTCTGTGGATTTGTTGTTGTTGTTGTTTTGGCAATATATAGTACAAGATACTAGGAACAATGTTCCAAACCACAAGGTATTCTGACACTGACAGGGATGAACACAATGCTTGTTTTTAGAATCAAAATAAAGTTTTGCATTGTCTGGTCCCCTGTTCACCTTTTTTTTATGAATGCATATGCATCTGTACACTACCTTACAGATTCTTACAAAAATGCAGGAGTCAAAATGTAATATGATTTTTTAAAGTGTTCACTTTACATTTAAAGTCTAACTTACATTTTGACATGTAAAATCCAACTTTCTCTTGAATCAATGTGCAAACATTTAATATTTCAGTAACCTGTGACCTATTGACCCTTTGTTACCAAAGAATTAACTAGTATTCTTTAATTATTGAAGCCTATCCAAGCTTCATTTTGAAATTAATTTGCCTTTTGAGAAAGTAACATTTTCTGGGGGAGCAAGCAATATTTATTACAGAAAAGCAATGGAAGAAAAACCTGATGGTAACATTTGCTGAGACAAAAGCAATATTTACAATGGGAAAGCAACATGATAAAAAGCTGGGGGATGCTCTTTTCTAGGAGAAAGCAGCAGCTGGCACAGTAGCAGTAAAAACCTTTGACAAGTCTCTGTTTGCATTATATGGGAAGTTGCCCAGATATAGAGATTGTGTATTTGATCACCTCCTACAAGTGAGCAGATAGGGGATCTTTGTCATTTTATGTAGTCCATGGGTGTCAAACTCGCCGTGTCATGTTGCGGTCATGTGATGTTTCATGACGTTTTCTCCCTTCACGGAGCCGGGGTGGATGTGGCCTACACATCACGCATCCAGCCCATTGGCTGCCAGTTTGAATTATAACCCTTTCAGAGTAGAACTGAAAGATCCTCTCATGTTCCACTGAAGATGTATTCATAATAAAATAATGCTTAATGTAGCCAAATAAGGAAAAGTAATCAAACAATAAAGTAATCAAACAATAATATTCTGCCTGTGATAAAAACTGGACTCTCATCCCAAAATAGCCACACATTTAAAAATATTCAATATTTTCTCCAGGAAAACAATATGTTCTGTTTTAATTTAATTAAAATGTTATTTATTTTTGCTTTGTTCTAAGATAAATTACATAGGGCCTAGTAATTACTTGAGTATCCACCTGTCTCTAATAATATCTTCCCAACCCATTCAAATATGCAGGGTTAGTGCACTCTGGTTTCCTTTTATTAAAAAAGGACTGCCATCTCTCAGGATCCTGGAAGATCACCAGATGATAGCCTGGATTTAGCATTTTTAAAAAATATACCAAGCCCTTCCCAAGGATCTGGGATACACAGATGTTGTTTGACATTGTTAAAGGTATCCTTACAGGATGTAAATTGTTCCTAATAAACCTGTCTTTTGCAATTGAGAGATGCTGATTTTGTCAATACTGACAGTGTTCAAGCACTATTCTAGATCTAGATTCTAGATTGGTGCCATCTTTGCTTTCTTTTACCACCTCATTGTACTTCTACCTGTAAGTCCCTGTATTTTGTGATTCTCTCTCTTCAATTCTAATCTCTCCAGGTATTGTATCATTCACTATCCAGACTTCTTTTGTCTTTCTTATTGATAATTGTTAAGTCTAACTGTAATTGTTTGAATTCTAGAGTCCCAGAGTACTTAGTTTCTTTATTTTCTAACACTTTATTGATCCCACCAGTTTTGCTTGCAGACAAATGGTTACTACAGGTAGCAAAATTGCCAAGTGAGTTTTGTCCCATTTGCTAATAGCTGCAGTTGTTAGCAACATAGTTGTAAAGTGAAGCTGGCTTCCCCATTGACTTTGCTTGTCAGAAAGTCCTAACCAAGGACATAAGAATTGTTAAAGTAAGAATTTAGATAATTTAAAGCAGATTGGTTTTTAATTTTATTTTTTTAACTAAGGTGTTCAAGTCTGATAAACCCAATATTACCAGATATCAAGGAAGTTGTTTACGTATCACCCCCAAGAACTGCAACCACATTTTGTATAACAACAGAATTATTATTACCTGATAGTTTCCCCCATTAGACATCCATATATATGGTAGCCTATATTTGACTCATATTCTAACGTGTACTATAAGGGAGTCTTTTGTCTGGGGTAAAGATACATCCAGGCTGATTTACATAGCAAATGATACATACAACAGCTTTTTTTTTTTTAAGTGGGTAAATATATTCCAAACTCATCAAGATAGGAAGTATATGCAATTTCTGGTGAATCCAATTCAAAGCGATGCTTTCATTCCAAAAAGGATGCTTGGTCTTCTTTGGTGCTTCAAATCAAAGCACTGCAGCGGGCAATTCGCTTTGATTGGCTCCACTGAGCCAGAGAAAAGGTTTCTTTGTGCATGTGTGCACATGCACAAAAGACCCTTTTATTATCCAGGGTGAAGCAATGTGGCTTCTCTAATCTGACACTTTAATCCAAGGTGTTGCTTTAATTTCGTGCTTTTGCTTCAAGGGGCAGCTTTGATTGACCTTCATCAAACTGAATTTTCTCTCTGTAGATATATATAGCCTCTTAGCCCATATAATCTAACCATAATAGCAAATACTTTCAGAGAACCCAAGCAGCAAGGCTATAAATGTTATAAAGTTATATGGTTTAACGTAATAGAATTGTTTTTTATTATTTTCAAAAATTAAAAGCTATTGTACAGATTGGTAGTCAAATAATAGAATGAATTCCTTTATATGACTTGAAGCTTCATGTTAGTTTCATATGAATTGAAACATTGGAAAATTGGACTGGAGGTGAAATTAAATAAGTTTGTGTGGAGAGTGATTTGGGCTAAATATGGACAGGTTTTAATGCAAATGAACTTAGTCTCTGTATACCTACGCATCACATTATTATCTTTCAGAATAAACAACCATATGTAGAGCCTTACTCCTTACACAAGGAGTAAGAAATGCTAGGCCAAAACAATTAAACAATTAAAAGCATTTGATAAGAAAAGAAGATACAGCTAAAATTTGTTTTATACCAACAAAATTCATTATTATTCTCCATACCTTTCCACCTTTGCAAACTATTCTGGGTTTCACCACTTCTGTATATTGATTAAAATATTTCCTGTTGTTTTTTGTTAAAAATTTTCACTTGCCTTTTTTTGAGGAAACGTCATCAAGTCCTCAAAGCCATGACTTTCTTCAGTCTTTTCCTTCTCTTCAGACCAGATAAGACTACTTGACATGTATGGGCATGTTTAAAATACTATTCCCAGCATCCCCACAATTTACCTTCACCCTATTATTTTTCATTCCATTTGCTCTATAGAAGGCTCTTTGTTTAGCATTTCTTTCCAAATCTTCCAATCTTTACTTCCATCAAAATTATGTTGTGTTTTTCTCTATCAATTGTATTACTATGTATTAAATAGACAATTGAATACATCTTAATTAGTTTAGCTATCATTAGATAAGTATTTGTTTGTTATATATTTTAGTTATATGAAATACCTAAATAAAAATTCTTCACTGTGTCATTCTCTCTTCGACTACATTATTTGCAATCATTTTTCCCCTTGATATGTACGTTTTACAAAAACTGTCACCTTCATTTTTTGCAACAATTGTTCTTTTAAGTGCATTTTTCTCAACCACAACCTCTTTCCTATCTCCATTTCACCAGGCATCCTTTTTAATACTTCTCATTAGCATAACTCCGCACACCTCAGTGGTGCTCTATAATATAACTCTTTCTATTCTGTTTCAATCAGCTTTTATATCCTCTTTCCTTAAGTCCATTTCCCATTAATTCTGTTTGGAAATTAATCCATCTTCTAATATATATATATTTCATACAAGATACATACATTCTTTCCCTGCAATTGTTCTATTTCCATCCTTGGTTTCTTTACCTTTTTTTTTTTTAACATATCTATCTTTTTTTCAAGTTCCACTCTTAAACTATTACCATGACTAATTTATTGCACATTCAAAATCTCTCACTACCTTTTATATCTTGCATTAATTCTATAAGTCCTTCATCATTAACAATGAAGTAGGTCATCATTTCAGGTTTATTTTTTGTGAAGTGTACATATGAATAGACACATTTAAACATGGTATTCAAAATATGTATAGTGAACAGTCATCATTCTTGTTCGTTCCTGTGCCCTCAACTGAATCAATGTCTATCTCTGTATCCTTTTGTCTTGTTTTCACCCATCGGTTTGTGCCACCTTGCATAATATTTCTTCCCTGTCTGGAGCAATTCCATTCAGAATGTTGCATATTTTCCCTTCTAAGTTTTTATCACCATTGACAGAAACATTGTATACAAGTATTGTTAATCTATGGGTTCTACTAATCTATGTACTCACAACAACCTAGGTGACAATTTGTACTTTCTCTCTTCCATTTTAGCTCTTTTGTTCCTAATCAGACTGAAATCTTCACTTCTCTCGATAGTTTCATCAAGTCCATTCTATAAGTTTAGACTATCTTCTCTCACAGCTATTACATATTTCTCTTTTGTCTTTGTTTTCCAAATCACGGCATACCTATTTTTTCTTACATTTGTTAATTGTTTCTCTTTCCCATTTACTCCTCTAGGTTTACTAGTCTTAGTCATACCCTTACCACATGTGCCTTTCTCTGCTATCCTATGGGTAATACTTGTGAGTTTTAGCACATTTCAACCAATATTTCCCCAGTGCAATCAAACCAGTTTTACTTCAAGCATGCTCATGCTATTTTATGCAAGCCAGGCTTTCTAATTTAAAAAACTACTGTTATCCACATGTCAACTGCTAGGAGATAAATGCAGGATTTCAATGCACTGCGAGGGTACAGATTTAGAATATTATTTAGATCAATACAGATGCTATTAAATGGAAATTTATAGCAAAGTACAGAAATGAATCTTTAATATTTCCAAAGGGTTTTCTTTTGTTTTTAATGAAATCCCTGAAAATAACAATAAAACTCATATCTTATGGTAAATATGTTTGGATATTATTTAAAAGAATCACATACATCATATATTTTATCTGGGAATCACATGCTTTGCAAACTTAATTCTGTCTTCAGTGGAAGCAAATCCCAATGACATAAGACATTCTGCTTGATCACTAAAGGGCATGTAGTTGTTAATTTATCAAAGCCAAAGCTGAATCCAGAAATAATAAAAACACGAGATTGATTGAAAAAAGGAAATCTGTATATATAAATAAGTTGTTTGTGTTTTATGCTAAGTATTTAGTGAACTATGTCCTTAAATGTCTCCACAAACCAATACACACATGTCCATTGGTTTGATTACTCTATCTTATAAGATGGGAAAAAGACTTCTCACTTTTCTACAGCCAGAATTTGTGTTAGTCTGAAGACCTGTAGAACAGAAATGCCAATAACAGCTTGCCTTGTAATCTGTGATGCATGTACAAATGGCTTTCACGCCTTTTGGTCTACATCTATTTAAGAAACACAGAAGTCTCTAGCACACAATGGAATAGCAGTAGAGTTCTCTCTCTCTCTTTCTCTGAAAAGAAAGGAGTACACATTTTTGCTTTTTAAACAGCATTCTGTTGTGTTCAAGCTTGCCTGGCAAGAGTATTTGTGCCCAGAAAAAGCAAAGATTATATGATGCTAATAAAGTTCTTGTAAACATATCTCTGTTCAAGATCTAAACCAGGCTAGGCTTCCTTTGCCTAGTTGTTAATGCACACATAGCTTAGTAAAAATTTATCAAAGCAATGCTCAAGTTGTTAATGTTAAACAAGGATGGTGCTCGCTATGCCATTGTTTAGATTGTATCAGCATTTTTGATATCTTATTTTAATTACCAAGAATAAGATTCTCTTGGGATGGAAAGTTAAAACATAAAACCTTGCTTTTACCTATTTGACTACACACACACACACACACACACACACACACACACACACACAGTCAGACAGAACAAATAGAAATTAAAATTCAATTAAAAATGAAATATGCAGAAATTTTGTTATTTTTCATTTTATTAATGCTTTCTGCACTTCATCTTAAAATGTACAGAAAGCTTGCTATTATTTTGTGAGTAGTGCCACCATTCATCCATTTTTTTCTGTCAGTTCTGTATCAAGACATTTGCTTTTCACATTGAATTCAAAAGAGAAATTATCATGCTGGTTTGTGGCATTCTTGAAATGATTTAGATAAAGGCCATTGGACTTTTGTTAATGTCCTGTCTGCTATTGTTAAATTATCTGTCCAGTAGCCTGTAGCCTGCTTGATTTCCCAGGCTTCAATTAAATCGCACAGGAAGGTTTTGTGATGGGATCTTCCTTTGGATCTTCCCAGATCAAGGAGACAGCAAAAAGTCTTCAGAATGATGGCAAGAAGTATAAAAAACAACCATACTACAGCACTCTATTCCATTCCACCAAGAGAAATTAATCTCAAGCACCTGAGATTAAAATAGCAAAGCAGAAATTCCTTTCTAAAAGACGATAATTTTTTTTTAGTAACTCTGTGGTAAATTTCAGTGTAATATTCTTTCTAAGTTTCAAGAGAACAGTAGTTTCACAACTAGTGAACATGGCATGACAATTTAATGGTCTTGGAGTTTAGTAAAGGTTTGAATATTTATGTAGTAGCAATATCTGGCCAGAGAACTGCTGATTTCTCTCTGACCTTCCTTAATTTTTCACATGGCAGATATCTTTTCCTATAGAATTCCTGACAGTTTCAGAGATGGTTATGATCACAGTAACAGTTTTTAATCTTGGATAGATAAGCCTATTTTAGCACCATCTTTCTTGCACATGGATTCATTTATAAATTTCTGTTGTCTTATTCCTATGTTAATCTCAGTATTTTAAAGACAAAATCTTCATAAATTTGCATTTGAATGCATATTTAAATGGGTTTTTTTAATGGTTTTCGTCTCAAGATGTGTTTTTCTAAATGCTGCCTGACACATCTTTATAGCCGAGTACTATATTACAGGTTTGAGAAAAATGGGTGGATTCGTAGCTATATTCCACCATGTTCATCTGGAAATGTAGGTCAGTTTATATTGGAATATACCAAGACTCTCAACAAACTATAGTTGTTCCAATAATCCATGTATTGTTATATCTGAATTGAGTCATCTCCTTTTTCATTTTGAAGAGTTTGTACATTGCAAACCTAATACATGCACAATCCTAGCTGATACGAATAATGCTTGAAAAAGCAATTTGTACTGAGCAAACATGAATGTTGAATATAAAGAAATCAAATCAAATCACTGATGCTAGTTTTATAGATCTAAGGAACATTGATATCTAACATAGTTATATTTGAATCAATTACTCCTGCAATAAACCATTAGTTACCATTCATGTAAAGATGAACAATAAACAGACTATATTAAATAATGATTAGCCTTTCCATCCATTATGTACTCCTGGGATTCAGAACAATATTTCAGAAACAATGCAATATCTATTGGAAAGCAAGCAAGGTATGTTGTCCAGCATATCAAATTTACAGTAGCTCCAGTTTTCGACAGATGCCATCTGAAAGCGATCAATAGCGAAGTGCATAGTTTCATATATAAAGATTTCCAAAAATTGTCCATGTTGACAGGTATCCGAATGAAGAACATGGTTTCATATTCAAGTTATTGACTGATGTCCTCAAAAGAGAAAAATGTGAGCTCTGAAAATTTAAAAGCAATATAACTGCAAATATAACTTTTGATAAACAGCCATATACAGAAAGAAGAATGTTGTAACTACATGTGAGAAACACAAAGTTACCAAAGACTATTGTGAAAAATATCCAAATCTGGCAGGACAAAATATTATAACTTTTATGAAAATATAGATAAAGTACTGAAATTAGTGGGGTTTTGCCAGTCATAACTAAGCAATTGATTGTGTTGAAATAGCATACGATACGAATAAAATACGATAAAATATAGATCCAACTTTATGTTCCACGTCAAAGAGGAGGAAATCTTCAGAGTGGTTTGTTGTTTGCTATCAATCTTGTCTAGACATGCAACTATACCCAGCTAATAGAGTATTTATTGGCATACTATGTCTCCAATTTAGTGGATACACATTTCAGTAACACTATACTACTTTCAATTTTTGTTGTTGCTGTAAATAGTTTCAGATAACTGATCTGAACTGAGTTACAAAATTTGGCTAATGCAATGCATATTGTAGGTTATAAACACATGCATCTGACTTATAAACTCAAAATACAGAGTGAAGCTAGTTTTAGAGATGAACTTATTTTATATATTTTTCATACACACAAACAATACACAAACATATATATATGTGTGTGTATCAGAAGCATACGTGATATCCAGAGTACTCCTCCTTAGCTTTTTCCCACTACAATTATATTGAATTAGTTTTCATAATCTTAAATGTAGTGACCTTTAATTATCCCAATTCTAGCCCTTTTATGTACATAATAGCTACTGAATAGAAATGGGAAAGTAGGGCATCCGGTGATCCCTCCCACATTCTGCAGCATGAAAGAAATCTTTTGGTAGAAAGGGATGATGTATCCAACATAATTCAGCTTGGAATGAACACAAAAATTCTAATTGACATGATTGATTTGAGGCCATTCAAAAAAGTGAATTTCCATCAGCTCCAGAAGAAAGTAGACTCTTGGAAAAGCATATGGATTTTGGATATACTTGATTTTATGAAGTTTTGTTAATCTCTTGTAGCTTGACATACACATTTTGAGGACTGTGAATTTGTTTATTTAAATGCTACCTAGTGTTGTATGTTATCAAAATAAAAATTATTCTTTTCACCAGGAGCTTCTCATTCCACAATGAGTTTAAGAGAATCAACTGCTTTCTCAACACAAATTTAACAACTTTGAAGGAAAAGTCTAAAAATATTTTCTGTAACCAATATTCCATATTTTAAATCCTAATTAATCTATGTCATGGTTTTTCAAGTGGGCATCTTCTCTTGATCAATGTACTGATATACACACTATAGAGAAACAACCCCAAAAGCTCTGTGAAATATATTAATATTATTTTAGAGTCTTTTATTCACTGGATAGCACAAATACTAGAATGTCAGTAATCCCAGATGGGGAAACATTAAACCACCATTGATTTTACATACAGTGCAACCTTTTATAGCAGTACCCAAGAGAACAGCTAAAATCACTTGTTCTGTAAAATATATCTTTAACTAAATGCTGAACAGGCTGTAATGCATTGGGTGGCAATCTTGGTTTATATTTCCTTGTACAGCATTTTTATTTTACATTCTGCTGTTACAAAAGCAAAGGGAATACTGTTTCAGGCTCAGTACCCAAATAAGCAAACTGATAGGTCAGGTTAATCTATTTTTCCCAGTGAAATAACCCCAAGTTAGGCACTCTGGGTCATAACTCTTCAATTACTAGGTCCTAAGGCTAAAAAGCCATATGAGTTTTCAAAGCAAGGTGAGAAAAGCAAAATAATAATTAATTTCCTTAAAATAGATAAAGTTCCACTTGTGTTAACAGATGAGTCAGTAGTTTTGACATGAATAATTAACTGTGTCCTCCAAAGACACCCTCCAATTTCCTGCCAAATGGATGGAATTAAAAGAAAAACAAAAAATCACCTTTTTCTATATGAGCGGGGTACATCAAAAGAAGAGCTATGTAAATGAATCAGAGGCCGCTGCCAGCATCAAAGCAAATGGCAAATAATTAGCTGGGCAAAAAAGAAAAAGAAAGTGGCATCTTGCATTTGTTTCAGCTGAGTGCACATCTTGATAGAATGCAGAGTGACTCTCTTCTTATAATAGAAAGTGAGTTTTCTGAGTGAAGGGCACTTTGAAGGCACAGCCCCAGCCTCTTGTCTGTCAGGAGCAGCAATGCTCAATAGCCCAGAATTACACGCACACACGCATACATAACAGATAGAACAACAGAGATGGAGAAGGAGCGAACAAATTCTGATGCCAAAGGCAACCTGTACGGTTGATGTGAGCAGCATCAAACAAGATTTCAGGCTGTGTTTCCTCCTTGCAAGTTATTTGCTTTGTTTTGTGTATGTGTGAAGGTAGGACAGCTCACTTAAATCTTGCAGCAATTAATGCGAACTAAATGGAGACTGCTGAGACTGTTCAAATGATCAGTCTTCATTAAAATTGGCCTGGCTGTTTTGAAAATAGCCTGATTTGAGCAGCCTATGATAGATTTCGATATACTGAGAGAAATTAGTATTTGTCAGTATATGATTGCATGCTCTCTATCCTCTTAGCTTGCATATAAATCCCTGCTTTTTTTTTTTTTTTTGGTCTGGCAGCAATTATTATTATTATTATTTTTTTTGCCATTGTTGTGCTTTCCTTCTACTGTTTTGAATATGTGTATTTAAAACTATACTATGGGTTTCTTTGAATATTCTGAAGTACATTTTAATTTTTCAAAAGTATATACATTTTTTTAAAAAAAATAACCAAATTCCTATATATTGGTTTAACCAGAATGGTAAATAACAGATCTTGTTTTGTAGAAGTTCTGCATTGTGTTTTAAAATACTAAAGCACTCTCATGTCTTCCAGAGTATTAAGATTGTTCTAAACAGCTTTCACAAACTCAAAGCTCAGTTAGAGCCGTATAATGTGGCAAGGATCTTGTTAAATGGGGATGGACAAACAAGGCTTTCCCCACATTTTTTACCTTCTCTCAGACCCATATAGCTGATATTGCCAAATATCTGGCTGTTTTTCTGCTATACATATTATAAACGAATAGTATAAAGCCTACAGAAGTTCTCTACCCCAAAAAAAATCTGAAAAAAAACCCTTGTGTATTGGTTTTGTGCATGTATATTTGTTTGGGGGTTGGGGTGTGTGGCAACTGGTGATGCAGCCGTGGTCTGGTTACACATAGACGAAAGGCAACCACCATCCAGAAACCAGACCACGGCTGCATCACCAGCTGCCACACACTCCGACCCCCAAACCAAGCAAACTGACACATGCCATGAACACAGAGCCAGGCCTCAAACTCGGAGCCAAACCAAAACCTGGAACGTCACATCACAGCCACCCGCTCAGGATATCACATCACAGAACTCAGGAGGCTACACCACAAAACCCCAGGATATTGCAACACAGCCAACAACCCAGGAGATTACAATACAAGACCTAGGATGCCACAAGATTAGAACTCAGAAGGTCATCACACAGCCCATTACTCAGGTCATTACGACCTAGGAGATTACAGCACAAGACCCAGGAGGTCACAAGATTAGAACTCAGAAGGTCATCACACAGCCTATTACCCAGATCATTATGACCCAGGAGATTACAGTACAAGATCCAGAATGTCAAAACAATAAAACTCAGAAGGTCATCACAAGCCCATTACCCAAGTCGTTACAACACAGGAGGCTAATAGACACACAGCCAATACCTCAGCCACACATGTTCTTAAGAAAAAGCCAGCCAATCTGCAAACATCAACTCCATCAACCAATCATGAAATGACAACACAGCCAACCTCCACACCAATATATATAGGAAGACAGAAGCTCAGATCACACTTTGCTCGCACAAGCATAAAGCCGAAGCCACCAGCCTGAAGATGGCGAGTGAGATCTTGTTGAAAAGTTGCCAAGATAGCCTCAATCTTACATGGGAAAAGACCCAAACACGCCAAGATCTGCATACCTGTACCGTGAAAATCTACGAAAACAAATATATATATATATATATATATATATGTTTTCGGAGATTTTCGCGGGTATTTGTATGTGGATCTTTGGTTCTTCGGGTTTTTTCACTCTGAGAAGCACAAGGCCGAAGACACAAGCCTGAAGATGATGAATGAGACTTCATCGAAACGTCGCCTAGATATTTCCAACTCTACGCGGGAGAAAACCCGAAGAACCAAAGATCCATATATATATATATATATATATATATATATATATATATATATATATATATATATATATATATATAGTATAAAGCCTACAGAAGTTCTCTACCCCTCAAAAAAAAAAATCAGGAAAAAACCTCTAGTGTATTGGTTTTGTGCGTGTGTGTTGTCCACTCCATTGTCCAGACAAGGAGGGAGCCTCTCATATAATGCTGTTTGAGATCAATAATCTTTCTCTTGCTTGTGTCAAGTCAGTGTCCACAAGTTAGTGCATTCAATAAAGGAACCACATGGAATTTCCCAAATACCCCTTTTTCTCAAAGATATTGCTGAGAACATTGGGTGCTACTTAGAAGTATTTAGTACAAAACCATATACTCAGATATTTTTTTAGAGAAAAAAACTACTAAGGTTTTTAAAGATAAAAATGGCACCTTAAGTTGCCTTGAAGGGAAAGAATTATCTGAGACAAAAAAAAAAACCCAGGTTCTGAATGGGAAGAATAGTTTTTAAGCACACACACAACCCTCCAGGTATTATCCACCAAAAGGTCAACCGTTCATGTATAAAGATAATAAAAAATCTCTGAAATATATAGAATGTACACATGCATATACAGAGACAGAATTTAATGATCCAAGAAATGGTTTAATACAATCTGCTGGTCTGGTTTTCAAAGAGCACAAGGATCATTAGGGTTGCTTATACCAAGAGCAGAACATGCTATTTTAGAGCAGATTTCCAATTCACTCATGGAGGATATTGTCACACTAAAATGTAGGTAGGAGGTTCATAGGTTTGAAAGCAATAAACACAAGTAAAGTAAAGGCTGAAAGGGTTTATCAAGAAAACCTAGCAGTAGAATAACTTCAAATGCAGAGCATAATATAAATAGGAACTATCCATAAACAAAACAGTTGTGATAAGACAACAATGAAGCGGCAGTTTTCAGGAACGAAGAGACATATTCCAAGGAGGGGAGTGAGACAAGTCCAGAGTTGGATATAGAAGAAGTATAGATATAGAGTAGCCACTCTCTAGAATCTCTCAGGTTGTATGTATTATGGCAAGATTCTGTCTGATTGATGTGAGTAAATCAAGAACTGAACTGTGGCTGGATCATCCTATGTCCTTCTTGAGAAGTTGTAATACCAATGTATACTGAGAGCATTTGCACCAAGACAAATTCCTTGTGTGTCCAATCACACTTGGCCAATAAAGAATTCTATTCTATTCTATTCTATTATTCTATTCTATTCTATTCTATTCTATTATTCTATTCTATTCTATTCCAAGACTTCTATTCCCCAGAAGAGGGAGGAAAATTCAAACATGGTCATAGATCCATAAGAAACACTGATAACTCTACAGCATCTAGCAGCAGCCTTCTTAATGCATCACTAGCAGCAAGTGGATGCATAGGTCAATAATTTACAACCTGCAACGATACAGTTGTTGTAGAAGGTGAGCAGCAGTATTCACATGGCAGTTTATTGGAGACACATAGAGGGAACTTGGAACAATTAAGAATTTCCCTTATTCCATGCAAGATGTTTGTGTACAGCAGACTCACAGAGTTCTCAACTGACTGCACCAGGGTGACTTTTTTATTAAGCTTATTGAAATGATCAGCCACAAAATGGGCAATGCTATTGATAGAAGGTGATAACTATCAGAACTTCTTCAGGAGACTTGTAGGTGATTTCAGGAATCCCATTCAGAAAGTAACAGCCAGTTGGGAGATTCATAAACCCAAATATGGCAACAGGAGAATGGGATTCTTCATCACATATTTTAAGTTGTTAAATAGTCAATGGAAATTAACTATTTAAATCTTCTTCTTCTTTCTCCTCCTCCTCCTCATCCTTTTTCTCCACCTCCTCCTCTCCTTCTTTCCTTCCTTCCTTCCTTCCTTCCTTCCTTCCTTCCTTCCTTCCTTCCTTCCTTCCTTCCTTCCTTCCTTCCTTCCTTCCTTCCTTCCTTCCCTTCCTTTCTCCTATCAGAAAGACTTAAGGTTAGTCTTTTTAAATACCCCAAATCAGGGTTTCTCAACCTTGGCAACTTGGAGAGTAGTGGGCAACTCCCATTTATCTTAAACTTGCTAAGGTCACATATACACTACAGACATTTTAGAGTTGTAAAACATGCTGGCTTTATTTCTTCATGCTTCTATTGATGCTGTCATTGAAGTGAATGCAAACTAGATCTGTGTGAGGCAGCTTGGATTTGACTTCCCAAAGAACTTTCCATTGCAAAAGTGCTACAGTTCTCTTTACTGAAGGGAAGACATAGCATGATTTCCTCAACAAGCAGACAGAGCAAAAGATGGTTTAAAAAGTAAATACAGAGGTGGTATTCAGCAGGTTCTGACCAGTTCTGGAGAACCGGTAGCAGAAATTTTGAGTCTTTCGGAGAAGGATACTGTAAAATCTTCAGTCAGAGGTGGCAAATACCACCTCTGACTGAAGATTTTACCGTATCCTTCCCCTGCTACGCCCACCAAGCCGCGCCCATAGAACCGATAGTAGAAAAATTTGAATCCCACCACTGAGCAAATAGGTTGTGTTGGAAGTGTTTCTTCATCTCCTGGATATATGGTCAGTTCATGTTTTAAAATTTAAACGTCCTTAAAAAAAAACCAAAGGATTTTCAATTTCACTTTATAATCTCCCATCTCTACCTCCTCCAAGAAGTGGTCAACAGAACTCCATCAGTCTAGAAGCTTTGTTAAAACCACTGATACAGTTTACTAAGAAATACTAACTAAACGGCTTAATTTGTTGAATTTATTGAGCTAAGGTCAGGAGAATTTACATGAACTCAGTTATAGCTTCCCAAATTAAAGATGCTTCAATAGAAGCCTCAAGAGTGCTTTTCTTGTTCCCAATGTTACAGAGAGCTTTTGATGTCAATTGCTGATATACTTCAGGTAAGTGGACAAACTGAACCCTTTTGGTAGTCACAGTTCCAATCTTTAGAATTTTCCATTCAAACATGACCATTGAGGGTCATAGAGACATTTGAGAACATAACAAGTTTTATTTTTAACAATTATAAGTGTTTGGAGAGCTCCCATTGGGACTTCAGGAGACAAATACTATTTTTCTTTCTACATATTAATCAAATGCTTTTTACCATATGGCAGCACAGCAAGGAGCCTTGGAAAGAAAATGTTCTTACTGCTGTCAGCGATAGCTCTTTTTCTAGTTTATTAGCTGCAGAGAAGAAGATTTTTGTTTCAATTAATCTGGGGAAGAAAAACATAAACCTTCCCTCCTATGCGCTAAATTTCTAGTGTAATGGAATGTGTGGATGAGTTTGTGGGACTAAGGAAAGGGATACTGCCTACAGAATGATCTGACAGGAAATGTTTCCAATGACATAACGGTCAGCGAAAGAAACTTAGGAAGGATCTCCTATCTGCTGGACGCCTTGGTCAGATAGTTAAAAGTTAGCAGCAAGAAGTTGGTGCCTTCAGATTTGCAAGATTCTGTTAATGTAACCTTACTATGAAATAGATTTAGCGCATACAATTGTATTTCCTCTCTTGTTTATCCAGGAATGATGACATCTAGTCAGAATCACAAGTAGACATTAACATCTATGAGCTGGAAAACAGTTATTATACCTATATAAAACTGAAAAAAAAAACATAGATGCAGGACATGGTGCACACTCAATTTCTCTTCTTGAGGGCCAAGATGGTAGAACCAATTAAGTAAGACACTTCACAAACTTATAAGTTCATATCACCAGCCCTCTCATACTCTTAGATGCCTATAGATCATGTGGGTGGTTGGGATTATGACTTAATTTAAAGGAACCATCAATTCAGGATATACCTTCTTTTGTGTGTTGTTTTTACTTTCCTAAGGATCATAAAGAAAGTTCTTTGAGGTTAGTAACTCAAAGTGCACATCAGAACTCAGAGCCGAGTAGAATTAAGATATGTAAAGCAACTCTATAGCAAAGGATCTTGGACAATTCTGATTTCTGTATTAAATATGAATACTAACTAAATAAATAAATACTAAAACTTTGGCAAAAGAGGCTCCAGGGCTGTACTATTTTTCATACTTCTGCATAGTCAACTTTTATAAGAGGGAAACAAGTATCAGATATTAAATTATTAATGGATATTATTCCACACAGATCAATCCCAATTTGACATTGGCTGATTTGTTGCTTGCACACAAAGCCTTTGACATGGTGCAGATCAAATTTTAGAACATGTTCTGCTTAAATCTGCATTGTTCTAAATATATATTAAAATGTTTTTGGAGGAGTTATATTTGTTTGTTTGTCTCACCTTTATTATTCTGTACTCCCCTTATGCTGAGCTATATTGTCTGGCATTATTTTACTTACTGACCTAGATCAGATGCTGACAAGAATCTAGAACAGACATAAATTGAGCTAGGTTTGATTGATAAATAGTTGTTTGACTCACAATCATTTATACAAACTAAGGAAGGTAAACCATTTTAAACAACACAAATTAAATGTAAATGAGGGAATCAAAAGTGCAGCAGTTGTTTTTGTGCCTAAAGTGAGACTAGCAGTTATGAAATAATCTCTCTCTCTCTCTCTCTTTCATTTTTTTTCAAGGGGAAAAGGGTATCTTCATATCAATCTATGACTCCCAATGGTTGTCTCGACTAGTCCCTGCAATTGTCTTGCCAAGAAAAGATGTTTATTTGGAGGTTGTTTATCCTTGCCTTCTCCCTAGGGCTCACAGGCACTGGTTGACTCAAGATCATCCAGCTAGTTTTGTACCTAAAGTGAAACTAGAATACATCACTTCCTATTTGTAGCCCAGTGCCTTAACATCTGTACCAAACTGGCTCCCATATTGAGAATATAGATAGTAAATATATGGAAGAATAGCAAGAATATCTCTAAAGAATCCCAATCCAAATTAAAGAAATCTTAACAGGTAAAACAAAAGAGGAACATATGAATGAATCATTCAAATGAAAACTATTAATAGCACAGGGCAGGAGTAAAATCCAAAACAAACCAGAAAAATCCTTGGAACCAGCTGACTTGACAGTAGATTGCTATAAATCTATATAAATGTATTTAGTGTCTGTCTGAGATGCATGACATTCTTTTTTTTTTGTTCTATCTCTGAATATCTTTTTTTCCTTCTGAGATAAGTGAACAAGATTTATAGGCAAAATAATTCATCTGCCACAAAAAAAGAAAATTATTTTAATGCTTAAATACGCAAGGCCAAGTATGTTCAAAAACCTGCTTCTTTTCTTTAAGTGTGCTTTATGGTAATAAATAATAATTACTAGTCCTCAATGGTAGTGCATGTGAATTAAGCCTTATGGCTTGCACTTATAAGATTGTGCTCTTTTTCAGAGCTTTCTTTTCCTTCAAAACCCTGAGAAATATGCAGATTTCCTTTCAGGTAAGATTAAAAGACTAAATCAACTTTCATTTTTAATTGGACAAATTTCCTGAAGATGTAAGCAGTAGGGAGTACAAAGGTGACTTTGAAATAAAAGGAAACAATGACTATTAAAGTTACCAGCAAATTGAATGTTTGAAAAATATTACCAACTCATCTCTTTAGGAGCAAATATAGTTTTGATATATTGGGGGTCCTTCTAGATTCATAGCTCCTGTTTGAGTAGCAGGTGGAGGTCATGGTTACAGGGAGTCAGACAGCATATAAATTTAAATTTGTACTAGGTATGTAGTTCAAATATCCTCTAAATATTTTAGTTTTGATGCACAATCATATTTGTATGATCCACTTCTTTCTCTCAAATCTTTGTGAATATAAATCATTGTAGAAGCACATTTTAAAGAAGCATTATCCTTACTACATCTCCCACAAATGCTGTTTTTGAAGTTCTGTTCTGTACAAACATAATTAAGTCCAATAAATAATTGTTTTTTGTTGTGTAAATTATAATTTGATGTCCATTGACATTCTTGCTATGGAAATTAAGGCATTCTCCCATTACCTAGACACTAGCACATCGTATATATTCTTTTCTGCCTTCTTTTTGTTAATGTATCAGTATCACTTTTGTTTTTGTTATTAATTTAAAAAAAACAATAAAAATAAAAAGGTGGAAAGATGGAGGGAGAAGGGGTTTTATCTGAATGCAGATAAAGTATTATCCTATTTGAGTTATTTCTTCTTTTAATATCTTCTTTAATGGCTCAGAGTGTATGAGATATCCAACCAAATAAATTTACTATAGATAGAAGACTAGTGATGATTAAGGAGAAGGTTTGTTTTTCTCTGATTTTGGAGTTGAGTCATCCTCTTCTCAGACAGCCTAGATCTTCTGCCAGAAAAGCACTTTTAACAAATAAGTCTGAAACATCAGCCAAAGAATGGTTGGAGTCAGCCAATATAATGCTTTATTCCCTTATAAATTGAAACGGATGGGCAGTGAATGTGGTCAGTTTTAAGTGATTCATTCTTATGTACTAATTCCATATTCTCAACAAGACAAAAGTTACTATTTACTCTTAGAGCATAGATGTTCTCTCATTAATATTATCAGAGTTGTCATTGAATATGAAGTTGCTCTCTTATTCAGCACTGTTAAAGTCTGGGTGAGATAAAGTCTGGGTGAGATAAAGTGTGGTGAGATTTATGAATCCATAAAAACAAAGTCTAGTCAAGGTTTCCTTTTGTCTACTTCTAAAAAAGCTAAGTTCAACATTACTTTTAATATCAGTTTTATAAAACCATACACAGAGCATTGCTCTTATAAAAAGAATCTCAAATAAGGATTTAATGTTAATTTTTAGAATTATTAACAAATTATGGCAATTTGTTGTTGAATACTATGATGGTTTGCTCCCCCCTCAAAACATTTGGAGCCCTACATTTTGGGATAACTTCCACCCAGTCTTCAACTTTCCAGCTGTGGCTTGCAGCTACAGAGGACCATGGTTAACCAGATTATCTGGACACTTTTCAGCCAGGATACACATCAGATTGTAGCATTGGCTGCACTTGTGGATGATGTTTGGAGACTTTGGGATGGGGATGATGTCTTTATATTGACTCTTCTGGATCTCTCAGCAGCTTTTTATAGCATCAACCATGGTTTGTTGCTGGACCCTTTCTGGGATTGGAAGTAGTAGGTACAGTTTACAATAGTCTGTTTCTTTCCTCAAGATGTTCATAGGAAGGGGAAATAGTAAAGAAGGCTAGACAAAAAAGTATTTGCATAGTAGAGTCCAACAATGGCCTCTTGAAAAGAAAGATCATTTTAAAGGGTGCCAGAACCCACCCACCCCTGCAAGGATGAATTAACCATCACCATGACTCAAATACATGCCATCTCCTAGGCAGACTTGACCAGTCAGGAGAGACATAGATTTAATTCAAATGTTGTTGCATTTACTGTCCCAAGGACATTGTCCACTGTCCTTATTGGGTCCAATAGGATCAGACTGTGACCAAATAACCAGATATGTCCACTCCTAAGGCATCTCCAAAGGACTTCCAAAGACTTCCAATTGGGAATGGATTCAAGTGATTTTATCTGCCAAATGAACAGAAAATTCCTTGGGGGAACTCAAAAGATGAACCTCCAGCCCCGCTTCACCCAGGAGGGTCCAAGTAATCTTCAACATGGATGACATTTTGCAAATATAATAATAACAGAGAAACATCAATGGTTAAGTGTTCTTAACATCATGAGACAAATCTAAATAGTGTATCCAGCTCATGCTTAATCAGATTCATCCATTGTTTTCTTTCAGCAGTGCTCTAGATGCCTCTTGATCATTTTCAACAACCCTTTAAATCAGGTGTGTTAAACTCAATTTCATTGAGGGATGCATCAGGGTTGTGTTTGATCTTGGGGGCCTAGGGGGCATGGCCAGCTCAACATCACTCATGTCAGGGGTGCCTGTAGTGCTTGAATGTTCTGCAGCCAAAACAGGCTCCTGAGCTCCTGCAACTCTGTGCCAGAGAAAATAGAGCTCAGGAGGGCTGCCTTCAGTCCTCACAAACTCCATTTTTGCTGGCATAGGAACCAAAGGTTGATCCTTCACTGCTTCCAGGGCAGCTCCATGCTCCAGATCTAAGCATGCCACAGCCAGATCTGGCCCTCGGGCCTTGAGTTTGACACCACTGCTATAAATCAGAGTCATCTGGTGGCCATATAAGTCAAAGAAAGAGAGAGAGAAAGAAAGAAAGAAAATTTCAGTCTTATTTTTTCCATAATCTTTTATTTAGTATTCACCTTCCTCCC
Source organism: Bungarus multicinctus (assembly GCA_023653725.1). Classification (NCBI taxonomy): domain Eukaryota; kingdom Metazoa; phylum Chordata; class Lepidosauria; order Squamata; family Elapidae; genus Bungarus; species Bungarus multicinctus. The sequence goes on from CM042836.1 coordinate 109,259,312, forward strand.
TCTCTCTTTCTTTCTATGCCATCAAAAGACACATAAACATAAATAATATCTATAGATTATAAAAAAAGAGTCAATCAATGAACCAAAAAGGAAACAAAAAAAGAGACTCAAGTACCTCTTCACCAGCAATCAGCATCCAGATCAGCATAGATTAACTTCAAGGTTAACATCAGGCCAACAGCCAAGTAAACAGTACCCCAATCAAGAAACTGCCAAAGAGCCAACACTAAACAGTCCAACCAAAGAATCTCTAAGACCAGCACCACCAACACTGACAGGGCAAACCACCAGAGTATAAACTGACTAGCACTCATGATGTTATACCTAGTTTGGGAAATGAAATGTTTGCAAGAAAACAAGGAAGCTCAGAGAGCATAAAGGACACATCTTTCTCCCTGCAACTCTATGAACCCCACTGAACTGACAGAAAATAATTCACCCAAATTCACTTAATAAACTTTCTTGTTGAGGGCAGACTTGAATGAGGTCTTCTCAGCTCTAGTCTAACAGTGTAATTAGATCACACTGGCTCTAATTTTCAGATTATAGAATATGTACAAAGATAGTCATACAACTAGAGATTGACTTATTGAACTTGTTCATAAAAGCATTCATTGCTGCTTGACTAGGTCACTTAGCTAATGCAGCTATTGAAAAGAGACTGGCAATAGTGATATGATAACACATTGTGTAAATTCTGTAACTAATGATTTCTCCCCTTTCCTGTTAATCTTGCAATCTGACCAAGACGTTGGGATGATATCAGTCAATTATTAGATGATTCTGAGCTGATTGCATGAGTCTTTATGACCTGAGGACAGACTGTCAATGGCTGAACCCAACAGTTCCTCTCCTTCCTCTCCACCTTCTTGTTTTTCTTTGTGGCATGATTACTAAACAATTGCAATTGTATACAATTCGCTATCTGTTGGAGTTCCAAAAAAGCAGATTGGAAGGCCCAGATTTGGAACAGAACAAATTCAGATGCATCTGCTTTTCCCTAGATAACTTAAAACCTGTTTCTAATTAACAAATCCTTTCTTTGGAATTTGGAGTTTTGCCAGATTCACTACAACTTCCTATTTTTATATACCCGTTATTCATACTTGATGACATTTTATGGCAGAAATAGCCTGCTCTCAAGAGTATTTGGAAATTGGTGCATATGGTATCTTTTCTTATCAATCTCCAACAAACCAACATATGAACAGTATTTCTGAGTGCAAAATAACACTGGCAGACAGAGGTTTATATATTTTAAAATATGCATGCATCAGACCAACAGGTGATATGTAGTTGTGAAACTGCTACACAACTAGCTTTTGTTTTGCAAATGTTTAATTCTCATTGCAACATGAATAATCCTCAGTGGCAAAAAAAAAAAAAAAACAGTAAGAAGAGTTAATTTGGTCTAGTTGTGACAGCACTAGGCTAGAAACCAGGAGACTGTGAGTTTTAGTGCCAATTTAAGGATAAAAAATAGCTGGGTGACCTTGGTCCCATCAATCTTTCTCAATTCAACCCAACCTAACTTACAGGGTTGTTTGTGGGGAAAAAATATGAGGAAGGAAGGAATATTAAGAGTGTTTGCCTGACTTATTTATAAAAAACAAGAAAGGAAGAATATAAGTAAATAAATAAAAATAAAGATGGATAGAAGAATTTAAAAAATGAAAATGCAAAAATTCAATAAGATTTCTGGTGGTATCTTCAGGCTTTTTTTTTTCTCCATAGTACATTATAAAATATACATTTGTTCTACATATACATTCCCCATTTTCTGCTTTTGTTTATTTTCCATCTATGTATTTAAAAAAAATATATAAATGGTTATGACACACACACAACACGTTACACTTTATTGTATTTTATACTTTATTCATTTTACTTTATTATATTATGAAGTACCTGAAGAATTATTGCTATGATGCTTGAGTGATATACTCTCACTCCTTAATTGTCTTTGATTGCCACAAGTACAATTGCTGGGGATTTGGATTGTTTGCATGTATTCATCCATAAATCTATTTAAATTGATTTTTGTATTAATCAAAGACATGGATATTTCTACTTAAATATGCATACTTATACATTTAAAAAAACAACAACTCAAGTTAGGCTCTGGGTGAGCAGTTTGCACAAATCTGTCTTGTGCACCAACAGTGCCTGTTTTTGGAACACCATCACTTATAACTCAGTAACTTCTTGACAGTATTACTATATTGTGACCAACTTGCAGTCCTAAACGTGCCTTTCAAAAGGCAACTGCACTTTCTTAGCTTTTCCTTGAAAGCATTTTGCTTTTTATCCACGGAGCTTCTATGGTTCTCTGAAAAACTGAATTCAGGGGGAAGGGGAACCAAGAAAGTCTAGTTGCTGTTTGAAAAACACTTTGAGAGTACCATAACTGGATGATTCAGAATCTCCATAGAGGTCTACTTGGCACCTCCCTTGAAGAGTACTCAAAAGCTTCAGATGGTCCAGAATGACCAGTGTAGTAGTCTTATTAGTATTATTAGTAGTAGTTATTTGCTACAATGTCCTACCTGTCAATGACTACTTCAACCACAGCTTCAACCACAACAATACATGAGCACACAATAGTTACAAACTTAAGGTAAACCGCTCCAAACTAGATTGCAGAAAATACAACTTCAGCAACAGAGTTGTCAATGCCTGGAATGCACTACCTGATTCTGTGGTTTCTTCCCCAAATCCCAAAAACTTTAACCATAGACTTTAACCTCTGCTATTGACCTCACCCCATGCATATATAAGCACACCAAAGTGCCTACCATCCCTGTCCTAATGTCCCTTTTTATTTGTACCCATTTCATTCATATATATTTCAATCATAATCATGTTCTAATTCTAATTATATATCATTTTGGGCACACCAAGTTTTACCCAGTCTATACTGTTGTTACATAATTTGTATTACCTCCCAGAATGTCCCCTGATGATTCACATTATCAACTTAAAATCTCTGCATGACACAACATGTGAGACTATGTTCCCCAAGGGTTTCTATTTGTCCCATCTAAGAATAGATGCATTCCTGATCTTCTTTATCAAGCAGTGTCATCTGGTGGGATCTTGGAGATATGCCTTCACAGTTGTGGTGCAAGCCTTAGAGAACAGACTCTCCCCATATATCCAGAGGATCTGACCTTCTTTGCCTTCAAGAAGATCTGATTCTTCTCCCAGTTCCATTGCCAGGATGTTTGTTGAGTCCAACATAGGCGTGGTTAAATCTGTAGTTTGCTATGGTGCCTTGGTTAATGTATTATGATTATTCTCTAATTTTGTTTTTGTGCTTTTGTTTTGAGGGTTCTTGTAATATATTTTTGTGGTTTGTTATAAACCACCCAGGATTTTGTATTTAAGATGGGTGACCATATAAAATTTTGAAATAAAGGAAGTGAGCATGAAGATGAAGATAATGGTGACAATGTTGATGATGTCAGGAAGAAAAATTAGAGAATGCACTCCAAGTTTTGAGACAGCAATTAAATCCCATTGTTCTTTAATTTGTGTTCATGTTGTTGTTAGTTGCGAAGTCATGTCCGATCCATCGCAACCCCATGTATGATTTTCCTCCAGGCCTTCCTGTCCTCTACCATCCTTCAGAGTCCATTTAAGCTTTGTGTTCATTGTTGTGGTCAAAAGACCAACATACTTTACAAAATTCCAAAGAAAACCCAGTGTTTAAAACCACATTTTTTAAAAAACCACATGCTTATAACCTGGATCAGAGAACAAAAGTTAAAGGGGAACACAGAGGTTTACTTTATGTTTACTTTAGCTTTGCACTTAGCTTTCTGTGTGTTCCTCTATTTAAAACAGCAACAAAATGCCTTTTCTTATCCTTTTGCTAACTGAAGTGTGTCTCCTTCCATTAGCAGAGAAGAGATAACTCATAGCAGAGGAAAGTTCTTTTATTAAAATCACAAAGTATCCCTTTATTGCACAGTAAATAGTTTCATTCACACAACCAAACTCATGGCACAATGATGTTTCAAAATTCTAGCTATTGCTTATTATTATAATGGAAATCAAATACATTTAGCACTTTCAAGACCTCCACCCTACACGGTTTACATTAATCACAAACTACAACCACCACCTAAAAATGAATGTGATGATTCCTTCCAAAATCATCAGTTTCTTTTACTAGACTAAACTAAATTTGTTTTTTCTGGAGATAATATACAGGGATCCTAAAATATAGGAAGAAAATACAGATTTCCACTTTGCCTGAAGCTTGAGAACATCCAATAGATTTTTTCCCCTGACTTTGTCAATCTCTTTTGTTCCAAAAGCCAGGAACCTGCCCCTTTCTTGTCTAGATGAATTATCTTCTTTCCCAGCTGACATCCAAAGGGAATTTTGTTTGGATGATATCATTCCTTTGACTTCTGTGTTTCTTCCTATGTCTCCCTAGGCTAAGCTCTAGATAATGACATGTGTGGTGTGTGATTAGAAAGCAGTATTTCTCCCTGTCTCCCAATATAGCCTCTGGACCCTTGAGGGCTTTACACTTCATAATAGATTGCAAGGTATGCTTTAGATTAAAAACTTTTAATTCAGGCAATACCTCCTTCATAGAATCCCTTAAATAATTCTTCTCCTTTTAGCCCTGTTGCTATTTTAAAGAGGATAGGAAGAAATCAAAGTCTATCTGTTTGCTTCCCCTGTCCATCTGGAATCATCTCTTCTGGCTTATATTAAGCAGAAGAACTGCTGGTGGAAAGCCAGCCTCTGATAACTCCTATTTTAAAAAGCAACATCACTATGACTCAATGAGCAGACAGGAAGTTTTCTTCTTGTTGAAGAAAAGCAAAATAACAATAATAGTGGAAAAAATTCCATGCACCGGCCAAGAGGCTTTGTCAACCAATGGTCTCCCCTGTCCTGGCACATACTTTTGTCCTCTTATTTAAAATGACTGCTTGTGCCCTTCAGATGTATTGGGATTGCAATTCCAGCTGAACAATTTGGTAACTGTAGTCCAAATATATCTGAACAATGATAGTTTGAGAAAGACTGCATTCAGGTGTGAATCAATTCATAGATATGGTGAGAAAGTCTAAAGCACTATAAAGCTGTAACAGCCTTGTGAAAGTCTCAGCCAAAACTGGTTGGAATAGAGGTGGTTCATTCCTCCTGTGTTCAATTCCTTTGTTATCTCACAGCACGCTGCAGTTAGTTACAAAAAAAGAAGTGACAGATTTCTGTTATTCAGGTTCAAAAAACAGTCTCACAAGAGTTTTACGCAAGGCAAAATTAATCTCAGTAAGAATATAGTCTGAAGTATAACTGAAGTTTTGTCAGAGTTCTTGAAACATAACTTTTCCTGTCACTGTATTCCAAAACTTCTCACTTTCTTAAAAAATGTTGCTTTTCTTAAGGATAGTCAAGGTTCTTATATACTGTATGTATGTCTTTCTGCATTCTGATATTTTATTTTGGACTGGAAAATGTTGCACTCATCTCTAACCCACCCAGTCCCTCACACTTGTTTTGCTATACCATGACAGTTTTATTGGAAGAGAAAAAGAAAAGAACAACACCACAGCCCACAAACTGTTGGATGTCTTTTCTTTTTATAATTTAGATTGTATTCAAGTTATATTATAATTTAAAATGTTTATCTGGAATCATGACCTTCCATTACAATTGTTTAGTCAGGTGTTGTTTGCTTGTTTGCTACAGAAAATACAAAGACAAGGAACTTTACAAATACTGTACATTTGTATTTCGTTGGCACATTGATGTTTTTTGAAAGCAATAGGCACAATTTATTGCTGAATTCTACTAACTGGAACAATAAGATTTTTTTCTCTGTATATATGGGTGTGTGTGTATGTGCCTACTTTCCAATCAGAATGGAATGCAGTTGTCTGGAAAAATCCCTGCAGATTTTTTGGCAAGTATTTTTTTGAAAGGAGTTTGTTCTTACCTTCTTCCTAGGGCTGAGAGAAAGTCACTGACTCAGGGTCACCCAGCTGTGTTTACTGTAAATCCAGGGATGGGATTCTATCAGTTCGCACCTATTCGCTAGAACCGGTTGTTAACATTCTAAGCAGTTCAGAGAACTGGTTGTTAGAAGAAATTACTGGCCTAATCCTGTAAGGAAGGCGGGAAGGAAACATTCTGGTGTTGCTTACAGAAACTGCCTCTCCATTAACCCTTATTACATTCCTGCTAGGACTAGACTTCCTGTCTCAGGATCTTCTCTGGAGTTATTTTTCCTTCCTTTGCTGCTACTTTGCTTGTGTGGAGTTACCATTCAAAGTTACAATGGTACTGAAAAAAGTGACTTATGACCATTTTTCACACTTACGACTGTTGCAGCATGCCCACAGTCATGAGAGGCCAGGCAGGGAGATGCTGCCTTGATGTGAGTGATATTGAGTTGGCCACACCCAGCCAGTCACATGACCACTAAGCCACGTCCACCCAGTCACATGACCACCAAGCCACACCCACCAACTAAGTCACGCCCACAGAACCGGTTGTTAAAAAATTTGAATCCCATCCCTGTGTATATCTAATACAGGACTAGCACTTACAGTTTCCCAGTTTTTTAATACCAGTGCTTTCAACACCAAAGTAATTTTAATAACCATTAACTGGATGCAAAATGGCTCCTGTATATTGCTTCCTAGATTGAAGAATGAAGCTGAAACAGTAGAGCCGAGAATAATTTCATCTGAAAAATAAGAGCAGGGAATATGCCAATTTGAAAGCAGTTTAGAATCTTTGGGTTCTATGGTGACAGCTGTCCTGGAAAGCTGAACTGATTTCTATATTCATAGTTCTATATTCTATATTCTTCTATATTCTTGATAATACTATAAAGAGTTCTGTTTTGTTTCATTTTTTGAGATGCTGAACTCAACCATTTGGAGGGAATTCTTGCCTCACTTTTCTTCCAGAGTCCTGAGCTATCCTAGCTTGATGGCCTTGCAGTTCCCTAGTGGACCAGGCACCAATATCAATGGAGAAACACCAAGAATTTCATCTACTGTAAGGCCACCATTTCAGCTGTGCACAGCATCACACTACTAATTTCCACTCATTTTTTTGTGCAGGATAGGGAAGAGGATGACTTGTCATGCAGTATCTACAGTGTTCTCTGCACCTTTGGCATTTAGTCATGCCGGCCACATGACCAAGAGATATCTTCAGACAATGTTGGCTCTTCAGCTTTGTAGGGAGATGAGCACTGCCCCCTAGAGCCAGAAACAACTAGCACGTATATGTGAGAGGAACCTTTACTTTTACCTTATCTACAGCAGCAACTTGGGTGAAGCTTTATTTCTCCGCGTTTCAGGTTAGGAGGACAAGTAAAGAGAACAATGGATTGTCTTCAAACTACCATTAGGGAGTTGAGAAAACACTGTGGTGTGGAAAGGTCCTAGATAGGTGTAACAATTCTGTCACTGTCACACCCCTACCTAAAGAGTATTTTGATTTTAAGAGAGTAAAATTCCAACTAAAATTGCTACTGTAGCAATTTTATATTAATATTGCTGATTTCTCTACAAATTATGAAGTAAAATTGATATACTGGGTTTTGTGAAAAAATTATTTTAAGGCTCTGATTTTCATTCATTTATAGTCAATTAGGAAACAACAAACAACAAACAAACCGTGAATTTTAGTGTGAGTCTTTTATTAACATAATCAAGATCTGATCACTTTTGTGGAGTGAGGGATTTCCAGAATTAAAATTTAGAAGGGTTTGGTTGATGCTATAACCATTTTCTCGGATTTTCTTCTAGATGTTTATTTATCTTTGGTTTATTGGTGATTTTATGTGTTTCCCTTCCCATATTCAGAGATTTCCCATTGTTTTTAATGGGTGTTTTTGTTGTTTATTGTATGAAATCCTAGTAAATACTCATTAAGAAGTAGCAACATATTAATTCATTGTACGGTTGAGCTAGAAGGTTTTTTCTTGTTTCTTAATTGAAATAATTAACTATGCCAACCTCACACATGGTGAGCACACATCATGGTTTGGGGACATATTGAGTTGAAGAAGCTTACCTCAGGACATTTTGGTAAGAGATGAGCAGACTGTGCCTGAGAGTGGGGTAAAATGCATCATCAGTTTGGAATTGCTGCACATCACAAGGCACACAAGTCCAATTCTCCATGAATTCTGTTGTCTAGCACCAGTTTGGCTTGACCATTAGTAGATCAGATTCTTTAGTATAGGTAGCATGTAATAAACTTTTAGTGCTTCAAACTCAACTCCTGTCGCTGGTTACTTGTGCCTGACAATTTGCATGCAAGCAGTATGTCTCTTCACCATCAATTGTTACCAGCAATGGGGATGCTTGTGTTGGATAATTTTTCCAAGTAGGCACTAGCCCAATGCCAAGAGTGTAAGCATTTTTTTGCCAGATAAGAAAATATGGGTAAGCCGGTATCATTAAGGAAGGTTATCCCTCTAAAGTAAAATATTTGATCATCCATATTCTAACAGCGGCACGTAATTCACTGACGCAATTCTGGAAATTGATTGATATACCACCAATACAATTTATTATTCAAAAAAATCTGTGAATGTGCAGAAATGAAAAAACGTACATTAAAATTAAAGGAAAAGAGGAGGCAGAATTTTACTCGATCTGGAATAAGTGCTATGAATGGCTAGAATGCAAAAACAAAAACAAAAACAAAAAGGGGAATCAAGGGGGAAAAACAAATTTATGATACAAATTATGACACATACAATAACGAACAGGAATTGTTAATGTTAGTCTTAGACTCCCTCATTCTTTAAATAATCAATAGAAGGAATTCATCGGTAAAAATAAATAAGTATAATCCAACAACAAATATTAATAACAGAATATTATGTTTGATAGAATATAAATAACAGAGAACCTATAGTTAACAAGAAATAATTGCCACATAATATAATTTAGGAAATATTTAACTCATTGTCTAATGTAAAAAAGTTTAATTAGTTTTAGTACAGAGATTATTGTGACGTTTGTTTGTATGAATCTTTGTCTTTTGAGTTTGTATATTTGTATATTTTAATTTTTTGTATTCAATAAAGTTTATTTAAAAAAAAGAAAATATGGGCAAACCATAGTGCAAACCCTTCACGGCCAGCAGAACTATATTTATACCATGTCTTTAACATTTTTATCTGAGTAGATTTGATCCTTAGATTTTTAAAGTGCTTTTTCCTTTAAAGTTTCTCTCCCTAAAACTTTTTATTAATTAGAAAAATGTAAATACATAATCAAATATATAGGTAGCACTTTGCTATTTCTAGTTTGATTTACTGCAACAAAGAGTATTGCCAATTTTATGTTATTGGCCTGATTTACATTTCGGATATCTCTGAATGCTATTATTTAACTCATTTTATTGATTGATTGATTGGTTGGTTGGTTGGTTGGTTGGTTGATTGATTAACTGATTGATTTTGTGCCATCAAATCAAATTCAACTCCTACCCACCACATAGATAGATCATCTTTATCATTGTGTATCCTGAATCTCCCAACAGTGCACTCAATGGCATTATAATTTAATCTATTCACCTTGCTGCAGATCCTCCTCCTCCCTCCCTCCCTCCCTTTTATCTTTCTCAGCACTAGAATCTTTTGTAGAGAGCTGAGTCTTCACATAATGTATTCACAGTATAATATTTTGAACCTATTTTTGTGCCTCATATGAGAAATCTGAGTTGATTGTTTGATGATCCCTCAGTTTGTTTTCTACTAGATGTTTAATTTTCTAGAATTCTCCTCTATCAAAAGTGTTCTTCCAATTTTTAATGGATGTCACCTGTTTTCCTTATAATTTAATTCTGCTGTAATTCAATTTATGATGCAAAACTACTCTGCAAATGGATATTTGGAACATTTTAATTATAGTAAGCACCTTCCCCCATTTCCCTCAGTATCTCTAATGACTTCACAATGCCTCTATTGCTTGACATTTCCTCATACTTGCATAATATAATTCTAAACTGTTTAAATTTTACTTGATATATAATACCACTGCAATAAAATTTCCCAAAAAATATTCTTTAATGGACCCATCAAATGAACATATTGTGCTTGCTTTATAAATATTAACTTCATTACTTTTCTGAGCAACCTATAAATTGCTTTCTCACTATGTTCCCTTTTTTCATCAGACAAAAATATTTCTATTAGAATCCTATAAGACCATAATTAATAGCCATCGCTCAAATCCAAGAGCTTTTTTTATTTCAGCATTCAAATGCAAGAAAAAAGGAGATATTACCGAATTCTATCTTCTTTATAAAGTCAGACTTATCACCTCAATTGTTTACTTCAAAGTGGCCAAATTTATCCAACCTGAAATAGCTCTGATTCCCATGTCAAAAAATTATCTGTGTTGGTTATGCTGAAATAGCCATTGAGGGCTAAAGTCTGAAACAACTGGGAAGCACCATTTTACATTTAGCCAAACTCATTGTACACATGTTGTACTCTGACAATAAAGGTAATAATGAGTGTTTATTAACTGGATCTTTAAAAGGATTCATACAGAAATCATTTTGTGGAATGTCTTGTACTAGTTTCTTAATTCATAAATTATGTTCTGGAGGCACATAACTTGCAACTCTAGAGTTAGATAGAATAGTTAGATATTAACCTACTTTTTATGTACCTAAAAGAATATTCTATATTGTTTTCAATCCCATAAATAAAATTCCTTGGGGTAGCCCGATATGCATCGTCTAACATCTACTGAAACTGTTATCAACCTAAGGACCTGAAATTAGTTTGAAATACTGCTTTGAATTACAAGGTAGAAAAATGTGGGATACATATGCATAACAAATAATTCTAAAGCTATTTGTTTTCTTTTTTCCTTCCTTCCTTCCTTCCTTCCTTCCTTCCTTCCTTCCTTCCTTCCTTCCTTCTTTCTTTCTTTCCTTCCTCCCTCCCTCCTCCTTCCCCTTCTTCCTCCTCTTTCTTTCTTTCTTTCTTTCTTTCTTTCTTTCTTTCTTTCTTTCTTTCTTTCTTTCTTTCTTTCTTCTTTCTTCTTTCTTTCTTTCTTTCTTTCTTTCTTTCTTTCTTTCTTTCTTTCTTTCTTTCTTTCTTTCTGGGATCCTTCCCCTGCTACACCCTCCAAGCCATGCCCACAGAACCTGTAGTAAAAAAATTTGAATCCCAACTGACATACGTATACATATCTTCTATCTATCTATCTATCTATCTATCTATCTATCTATCTATCTATCTATCTATCTATCTATCTATCAATCCATCATCTATCTACCTACCTACCTATCATGTACACACAGACAGGGAAAGATAGACAAAAAGAGATAAAGGTTGAATATAAAGTAATGGCTCCGATGTTATAAGTGACAGGTGTCAAACTTGTGGCATCACATTGCCATCACATACATATTGTGATTTTGTTCCCCTTTGCAGAGCTGGGATGGGTGTGGCCTGTGGGTTGCCAGTTTGAAGCACCTGTTATAAGTCAATAACAGATGGAAATATACTATTTTCTGTTCTTTCCCTCCAGTTAGCATGAAGTTGCTGTGAGAAAAAGTTTGCTGCATTCTATTTATGAAATGGAATTCTATAAGTACTATAGGATTCAATTTAGTACTAGTAAGTACTAAATTAATCCTTATCTGATCTAAAGATTTGTATGGCTGTCCATTTATATAACATAACCCTGGATGGCTAACAATAAACAGACAAATAACCAAGATCTAAACGATCAGAAAGATTTAAAACCACAAGTACTATAACAATGCTATCACAAAAACCACAAATGCTGTCTTCCCCTCTTCTCTTGTCCAGCAACTGAGAGAGAAAGTCAGGTGTTAACCACCTTCTGAAGATAAATTAGAAAGGGAGAGTCTCTAGATCTGGGGAAAAAACTGTTCCACAAGGTAAGGACAATTACAGAAAATGTTCTCTTCTGAGACAATACCATGACCGTATTTTTTATTTTGCAAAAAAATTGATTAGAGTTTACAAATACCAAGATAAAAATATAATAGAAACCAAGAAATGTATAAAAAAATAAAAATAAATAAAAGGGGGGGGGGAGAGATAGAACAGGGAGAAAACAGAGAAGAAAAAAAGATTCAAACGACTTGATTTCTTATTAATTAAAGGGAACATACAAGTAATAAATCAGAAGAGTAGTTTGGAAACCCTTCTTCTCTAAGCTTTAGAAAAGGAATGTGTGGAACCAAAAAAACTCTTTCTGAGAAGAGACAAAGAGGAATGGCTGAAGCAGGTCCTGGAATGAAATAAAAAGAAAATGATAAGAAATCAACTATTTGATGGAAGTAAAGATCAAGCTTTAAAAAAAATGAAAACACAATTTATAAAGTGAATCTGTTTGATCAGGATTAAAATATCTATGTTGTCATTTCTGATAGTTGTTCATTGGATTTCTTTTTGACCAGGACTGAATGATGAGACTTACAAGATCTGTTTATAAGCATGGAGACATGTCTTTTGCTTTATATTTCAGAGAAAATAATAGTTTGGATCATAAAATCGATTTTTTAAAATAAAACTACATCATATGTTTTAATATTTCTGTTAACTCTTAACAGACTTTAGTTGATTAGTTTGAATAATGTGCTTTTGTAAATTGACTATTGGTGAGGGATGGGATATAGGAAGAAGAGGATTTTTTTAAAAAATGAAAATACTATAGAAGTGCTAAATTATCTAAATTGTTTATTCTTATATGTAAGAAAGGAGGGAATCACCATGATTGCATTTTTGGTTGCCCAAGGAGTCATTGAAAAACCCACCAACCCCAATGTGGTTTGGTGATGACTGAGTATCTCTGGGCCAAAGACAGTGAACCAGGAAGAGCTGTTTTGTATGCTTAAGAATGAAATGGATAATCTTTGACAGCAACTGATAAGTTTCACATGAGAAAGGTTGTTGAACTGATTCCTTCTCAAAGGGGAATTCTTATCAGACTTAGCATTTCATAGGAATGTGTGGACTCTACTATTAACTCAGAATGTAACATTGCAATAGTCGAAACCTTGAAACAAAGATTAAGCAGAAGCACAAGAATGAAACTAACTCAATGGGGTCCATAATCTTTAGCGAAAAAGCCTACATTCCACAGTGAATTTATTTGGGATTATGATGATTATTCAATTATGTACACCAAAATAGTATTAGGGATGCAAAGATTTATTCCAGAGCCACAATAGCATTTCCTTGTCCTCTGAAGAGTTGGCAGAATTTGGGATGCAGATAAAATTATGCATTATGCACAAGGAGTATATTCTATAATATATGAGACTATGAAAATAAGAAAATCATATTTATGGAGGATCCTGGCACAAGGATAAGTGTCTAGTTTCACGACATTTATTTGTGATATTTAATTTAATCTGTTTTCCCCCTTTTTTTTAAAGTAATGTGTTGTTACTTCTGGAGCAGTGAACCTAGAATAACAATGCGAAAGGAAACAAAAATTGGGCTAATTCTTTGATCTGTGAATAAAAAATCTGATTCCATAGTGTCATTTGCTACCATTTTGTAAGAATAAACAACAGTTTGGAAGCATTATTAATACTTATTAATTTTAGAATCTGAAAAATTAACACATAAATGAAAGGCAATAGAATCAATTACTCTGAAATCCTAAGGATCAGTGATGATGGATATCTGATCTGTCTCATCCTGGAAAAAAAAATGTTGATGTGGGAGACAATATTCGTTACATTTTTCCCAAAGATCTAAAAAGATGCTGCATCAAGAACACTACAGAAATGTATATTGTGGACATTTGGTACAGATCAGCTAAATTATATACCATCACACCACAAAGTGTCTGAAAAAAACCCCTACTTGTATACAGGAAATGGGTAGATGCCAAATGTTTTCTTTTGCTTAACCACTCATTCAGCACTCAAGGAGGCGTGCATCATCAATTAACAACAATGAATTCTTATCATATTTTTTAAATTTCATTTCAAGTCTTAACATAATTGTTTGGGAACAACATACAATTCACATTTATCATATTAAGGCAACAAGTTCCAAAAAAGCACACAATAGACAAATAAACCAAACTGGAAATATATAACCACATAAAGTGCCAGATAAAATCACCTCCAACATGTCATAACTCTATCAGGCGTCAATAAAGAGAACTTTATTGCTTTCCCAAAGTCAGGCAGATTCAGGGCAGCCAGATCTTGGGCAGAAAACTATACCAAGAGAGAAATTGGGGAAGAGAAAATAGATTTCTGTTTCCTTGCCTCATGATTTTTATTCCACCAAAACTTCCTTGGCTGTCCACACTTACAGAGAAAATGTAATGAAGAATTCCCTCATAATGATTTCTTTGGTATTAGGTTGAAGTCTGCCTGCAAAGCTCTGGGGGAGATGATTGTACAATGAAAGATGAGCATTCACATGTATGTCTAAGCCATTTTATACTAAAAGAATACAAGAACAGCTCCTTTGTCCTTCAACAGCCCCTCCCTTCAGTAGGAATTCCACTGAAATTCTCTTAGTAAGAAATGCCCAAGCAAATAGTCTCTTATCAGTTTAAATGAAAACTAGTAGGGAAAAATACATAGTCTTTTCTGCCTGACACTAGTGCCACCCAGTGCTGACTGAAGTAGCAAAAAAAAAGAAACAAAAGCCTAGGGGGACAGGGAAGTCCCCCTATCTCAAATCTGGCCCCCTTGTCTCTCCAAATCCCATCTCAAGGACGGATCCTGGGATCCAGAGAGATGGTGGAGTCGTCGTCGGAAGCGTGGGAGGGAGGGTTTCTTAAAATTTCTAATCAAATTCCTTAACAAATTGGGGGACAACCCACCTGGGGCTCCGACCTGTTCACAGTTAGAGCGCAGCCGGAATGGTCAGGATTCCGACATGGCTCAATTGAGGATGGGGGGTTATCCAGAAGAGGGTGTCATCAAATCCATTAAAACGGTGAGCGGGAGAGGCAGATTTGGCGTTTATAAGGGGCCACATTCTGTTTCGGGAGCGCGTCTCCGCTCTCTATCTGCTGTGACGCGCTCCGACCCCATTATCACTTCCCGTTCTCCAGGTGGTCTGAGTGTTCGGGCCCTGGGCCTTCGACTGATGTTGTGTAACGCCAGGTCCGTCATGAACAAACCCCCTCTCATTCATGACTTGATCTTAGAGGGGGGGGCGGACCTGGTGAGTATCACCGAGACCTGGCTGGGCCCAGAGGGGGGTGTCCCTCTGGTCGATATGTGCCCGGCCGATTTCGGGCTTTTCATCAGCCGAGGACCCAGGGAAGGGGTGGAGGTGTTGCGTTAGTTATCAAGGAAGATCTTTGTCCGAGGGAGTCCACTGTTTCTCAGACGTCTGGATGTGAATCTCTTTTCGTGAAGTTTGGTTCCAAGGTTCAGAAGGGCTTGTTGATCGCTTACCTGGCTCCCTGCTATGCATCATCTGCCCTGCTTGAGCTTCTTGAGGTTATTGCTGGCATGGCGGTTGAGACCCCTAGGCTTATGGTCATGGGTGATTTCAACCTTCCCTCTGCCGGCGGTGCCTCGGGACCTGCTCAGGAGTTCATGGCTTCCATGACAGCCATGGGCCTAACCCAATTAATCCGGGACCCTACTCACATCGGAGGTCATACCCTAGACTTAGTTTTTGTCTCTGATCAGTGGCAGAGTGATCTGGGTGTAGGGAATATAGTCATAGAACCCCTGTCATGGTCAGACCACTCACTCCTAAAGCTTGACTTCCGTTCCACACCTCTTGACCGCAGGGAGGCGGGGCCATTAAAATGGTACCGCCCCAGGCGCCTGATGGACCCTGAAAGGTTCCTGATGGAGCTTGGGCCACTCCCCGAAACTCACACACACAACTCGGTCGAGGACTTGGTTGCCGCCTGGAATTTGGCAGCTGCTAAAGCACTTGATCGGGTTGTGCCCTTGCGGCCTCTGACCCGGCGCCGCTCCCAGATAGCCCCTTGCTTCTCCGAGGAGCTGAGGGAGATGAAACGCCGGAAAAGACGCCTAGAGAGTAGTTGGAGATCCACCCGTTCTGATTCTGACCGAACACTACTACGTGCTTATATTAAGATGTATTTAGTGGCGATAAGGATGGCGAGGAGAGCTTACCTCTCCACCCTTATTGCACCCGCAGAAAACCGCCCAGCTGCCTTGTTTAAGGTGACTCGCTCCCTCTTAAAAGTGGAGTCACAGGATGACCCTTTACATGGTCGAGCTGAGGAATTTTCCATATTTCTCCAGGATAAAATCGCTCAGATTCGGAACGATTTGGACTCCGACTGGTCCTCTCCAGACGAGAGGGCGGGATCAGATATCGGTGAGGTCAACTGGGTTGAGTTCTACTCTGTTATCAAAGAACACGTTGACAGAATACTGGGGGGACTGAATGCTACCACTTGTTTATTGGACCCGTGTCCCTCCTGGCTGGTCTTAGCCACTCGGGAGGTAACACGAGGCTGGTTCCAAGGCATTATAAATGCTTCCTTGAGAGAGGGGTTTCTACCCACTGCTTTGAAAGAAGCGGTGGTTCGTCCCCTCCTCAAGAAACCGTCCTTGGACCCAGCATTACTATCCAATTATCGTCCTGTCTCCAACCTTCGCTTTGTAGCGAAGGTTATAGAGACCGTGGTGGCACGTCAGTTCCCGCAGTACCTGGATGAAGCGAATTATCTTGACCCCCTCCAATCGGGCTTCAGGCCCGGGCACAGCACTGAGACGGCATTGGTCACGTTGATGGATGATCTTTGGAGGGCACGGGACAGAGGCCATTCCTCTGTTCTGGTCCTCCTCGATTTATCGGCGGCTTTTGATACTGTCGACCACAGTATCCTGTTGCGTCGGTTGGAGGGGCTAGGGATTGGAGGCACCGTGCGTCAATGGTTCTTCTCCTTCCTCTCCGACCGTTCGCAATTTGTGTTGACAGGGGGACAGAGATCGACCCCGAGACCCCTACTCTGTGGGGTGCCTCAGGGGTCGGTGCTCTCTCCCCTGCTGTTTAACATTTATATGAAGCCGCTAGGTAATATCATCCGTGGCTTTGGAATGGAATTCCACCAGTACGCTGATGATACTCAGGTGTACATCTCCACTCCAGACCACCCCAACGAAGCCGTCGAGGTGATGACCTGGTGCCTGGAGGCCGTACGAAATTGGATGGGTCAAAACAGACTCCGTCTCAACCCGACCAAAACCGAATGGCTGTGGTTTCCTGCTCCCAGATTCAGTCAGCTTATTCCATCGCTGACCATAGGAGGAGAGACACTTTCCCCTGTGGAAAGGGCACGCAACTTGGGTGTCCTCCTGGATGTGCGACTGTCTTTGGAAGACCATATTGCAGCCGCCACCAGGAGTGCTTTTTATCAGATTCGTCTGATCTACCAATTGCGACCCTTCCTGGATCTGGGCGCACTTCGCACAGTCACCTCTGCTCTCGTCATCTCCCGTTTGGACTACTGTAATGCTCTCTACATGGGGCTCCCCTTGAAGACTCTCCATAGGCTACAGTTAGTTCAGAATGCCGCCGCGCGGATGATCATCGGCGCCCCTCGGGACGCCCACATAACACCTCTTCTCCACCGGCTGCACTGGCTTCCTGTGGCCTTCCGGATTCGATTCAAGGTGGTACTAATAGTATTCAAAGTGCTCCATGGCTCGGGACCTGGATACTTACGGGACCGTCTTCTGCCACCAACAACCTCCCGCCGCCCAGTATGCTCCCACAGAGTCGCCATGCTCGGGGTCCCACCACTAAATCACTGGTGACTGGCAGCCCCGAGACTACGTGCTTTCTCTGTGGGAGCCCCATCCCTCTGGAATTGTCTCCCCTCGGAGACACGAGCCATGTCGGATATCCTCACCTTCCGGCGCGCAGTTAAGACCTTGTTGTTCAAGCAGGCCGGTCTAGCCAATTGAATCATTCGGGTTAAATTAAATTTTAGATAATCTTTCTGTTGGGTGTTGTTCTTAACCATTTTAGATTTTTATTTATTTCATCTCCGTTACCTGTACTGTTTTCGTTGTTGAATGTGCACCGCCCCGAGTCCCTTTTTGGGAGAGGGAGCGGTATAGAAGCATGAACAAATAAATAAATAAATAAGAGATATCTAAGAGCTATAACTATAGGAGGGAATCACTGAACCAGAAGAGGAACAACTTGAGACCTTCACTAGGGGACCATTCCAATCTGAAGTTAAACCTGAAGATAATGGCCAGTTCATACAATTCCCTTGTGGTTCAGCATCTTATTTTCATTTATGATCATTTGGCTACCAATAAAGAAATCAACAGTTCTGAATATCATTAGAACATTTCTGAAAAATGTTACTAATAAGTGGTAATCTGAAATGAACTCAGGTGTTCACACCAATAACTGGAAACAACCCCAGACATGTTAATAAAGCCCAATAGTGATGACGTAAGAGCACAGTGCCTGTGGGAGATGAGTGGACTGCAGGAAAGGCACACCTTTTGTCTCATTTGGAAATGCAATTAGCCCCCTTCTTAAAGATCAGTGCAATGTTGATTTGAACCATTTGACCTATTGATCAAATATATTCAAAATCTGGCATTCAACATTTGAATACTTTCACTGCAATCTTAAGAATGTTGGTCAGTTGAACCTTCAATAAAAAACAGTGGCATGCTTTTGCCAAAGGGCAGTCATTAATTGGGTTTTTTTAACTTCTACTATTTTTCCATGGTAATGTCTACCTAAGTAACTTCTTATCCTCTTTTGTACCACATATGGACATAATTCTTTTCAGTTGGTCCTATTAATAAAGGGATCCAGCATCATTAAATATAGCAAACAAGGATTTTAAAATTTGGAAAAGGTAATGTGTGCACTAGCCATGGCAACTAGCAATTCAGAGTTCAAAAGCTCTAATTTAAACTTTTTAAAGTCAAGCATAAATGTCAGTGAATACTAAATGGATAATTTTAAACACAAGGTTTCAAATGCTTTGATGGATAGCTAATCATAAATTCTGCTGGAACCATATGCAGGCATCATTAAGATGTCTGGGCCACCATCTTCTACCAGTGCTTGGAATAAAAAGAAGGCAAATAATATTTTATAAAAGAAGAGGCAAATCAATCTATGTGCCTCTTATTATAAATATTGCTAATTGAAATGGAACTGTTTGAGAGAATTTCTCCAAAATATTGCTACTATTGATCAGACACAGGCTAATTATGTTATGATAGATAGATAGATGGATGGATGGATGGATGGATGGATGGATGGATGGATGGATAGAAAGATAGATGATAGATAGATAGATAGATAGATAGATAGATAGATAGATAGATAGATAGGCAGGCAGGCAGGCAGGCAGGCAGGCAAGCAGGCATGCATGCATGCAGGCAGGCAGGCAGATTCTAACTACACCTCCCAATTTACCTTTACAGGTAGTCCTCAACTTACAACAGTTATTTAGTGACCATTCAAAGTTACAATGGCACTGAAAAAAGTGACTGTTGACCTTTTTTCACAGTTACGACCTTTGCAGCATCCCCCATGTTCACGTGATTAAAATTCAGGTGCTTGGCAACTGGTTCATATTTATGACACTTGCAGAATCCCAACATCATGTGATCCCTTTTGCAACCTTCTGACAAGCATAGTCAATGGGAAAGCCAGATTCACTTAACAATTGGGCTACTAACATATTGATTGCAGTGATTCACTTAATTGAGTCAAGAAATGTCACAAAATGAGGCCAAAGTCACTTAACAAATGTCTCACTTAAAACAGAAATTTTGAGCTCAGTTGTGGTCATAAGATAAGAGCTTCTTGTATTTCATTATTGCAATAAGCACACTTTTGATTTGTTAAGAGCTATAGTTTATATATGCAATATAATATAATTCTTAAAGCCATACATGTAATTAAAAGAGGTTTGCTAATGGACTGTGTGAAAAGGAGACCTAGTGACATCAGAACTGAGTGGATTCTCCAAGGTTATTTTAGAGAAAAAAATGGAAAAGCAATTGTAATTGTAAAGCACTTGATAATCTACAAACGGTAGGCAAGCAATTCTACAAGAGAAATAGACTTTATGCTGACAATTCATTCTCTATGCAGTTCCCTTTGAGAGCACCCAGTCCTATCCATTTTGGGTGGGGGATTTTGGGAGTTAAAGTCCACACCTCTTAAAGCTGTCAAGGCTGAGAAACACTGCATTAAGAGACTCTCCATATTCGATGATAGCCATCGCCATTGGAAATATTGAAGCTATGAGATATCTACTGAATCTTCATTATGCAAACTACAACCATACAGATCCTTTCAAGTAGTTACATGACACTGCTCTTAGGCAGTACTGAGATGGGTAGCAATCTTTTCCATAGACAAAGCAGGTCATAGATATGGAAGAGCACTTTGAAAAGAAAGAGCAATTGAGAAGAAAACAACTTTGCTATCAAAAGGCAACAATCCCAGCAAGGGTTGAACAATACTTGACAACAGTGTCCAGCTATATTGAGCTGCATTCTGAGCTAATAATAATTTCTGCTTTTTACTATTTTGTGCACAATTTTTATTCATTATTAGATTTATAACCTAATTTCTTGGGGAACTGAAGAAAACACATAATAGTTTTCTCCTCATTTTATCTTTCCTAGCTAGGATAGAAGCTGGGTTGAGAGATAGTGACTATCTCAAAGTCACCAATAAACTACAGGGATGAATGGTGAACCCCCCAGCCTATATCTTCTATTTCTAATCTAATTTCTTATCCTATAGTGACTCTTGAGTGTATCTTCAAAGGTAACCTAAAAATAGTCACATTATAACAAGGTTCTTTTAATGCTGCTGGTGTTGAAACAAACCTCCTCACTACAACAATCCTTTTCTGCACAACGAATGTCTCTATCTTCATTTCCCATAGTAACCAGGACATGTTCCTGCAAGCCAGTGTATGTTTGTCATACTATGACAATAACACCCTGTGTCCATCCTTATGCATCCACATTAGGTCTTTTTTTTTTCCCAGTGATAGAGCGAAAATAAACCACCTTGTCCCAAATATGTTTTTTTTCCAAAAGGTAACTGGACTTTCTTGGGTTTTTCTTTGAAAATGTTTCATTTCTCATCCAAGAACTGAAGAAGCTTCTTGGATGAGAAGAACTGAAGAAGCTTCTTGGATGAGAAGAACTAAAGAATGCTGTTCTTCTATGATGAGAAGAACTGAAGAAGCTTCTTGGATGAGAAGAATTAAAGAATGCTGTACTTCTATGATGAGAAGAACTGAAGAAGCTTCTTGGATGAGAAGAACTATAGAATGTTGTTCTTCTATGATGAGAAGAACTGAAGAAGCTTCTTGGATGAGAAGAACTAAAGAATGCTGTTCTTCTATGATGAGAAGAACTGAAGAAGCTTCTTGGATGAGAAGATAAATGTAAGTAAAAAAAAAAATCAAGTAAGTCCAGTTGGCTTTTGGAAAAAGCATCTTTGGGGCAGCCATGACCTGGATGATTGAAAATCTCCACAGACACCCAGCTATTGCTAAGGGGAACAATGGAACTCATGGAATCCTTCCATCAATAGAGAAAGAGACAGGAAGACAAGTGTCATGGTGTTTTGGTGATAGGGGAGAAAAAACCCTCCCACAAGAAGGAAAAGAGAGGTTAGGATTCTATCAAATAGGTAACTGTCAGCACAGCATTCCTTCAAACAGAAACTGAATTGATTGATTTGCAGAAGGCTCAGCTTTTCAACAAGATCAGAAGCCCTGTGGCCTTGTGAGGGCATGCACAGAAAGTCCCACTCTCAGACCTGCAAATCCTTGCTGGGGAAGGGACCTGAGAGCATTGAAATGAATTGATCCATTCTATCTATGCATTTACCTTTAGAACTACCATAGACAGCATGTCCGAACTTTTAAAAGCTATGAAATAATACAAAGGAGCAGGAGATTAAACCTACCTTTCTTCATAACTATGGAGGTTTTGTCACAATGCCAGCCCATTCAAAGTTGTCCTTACCTCCTCTGAATATCCTGTAACTTGGGAAAGGTTATGCTCTTTCCTATTCATGTTTCCGGATATCATCCAGGTATCTATTTTGATGCAGCCTGTGAAGGGATGGAACAATGGAGTCTGAACATGCTCTCAAGCAGATAGCCTATATGCAATAGTTTGAAAAATCCTGCACTGTGAGGTCCCCAAGAGGCTACTACATCAGAAAGCTCCATGCCTCAAATACTTTGTGCATCCTGTGGAATCAGATTTACTGTACAATGCTTTCTGCCTCCTGATAGTTACTGTAACAACCTATTTCACCTTGCCAAAAGGCCAGCCTTGTCAACCCTACAGTAGTCAATAGCCTATAGTGTCTCTGTTTAGCACAGGAACGTGGCTCTAACCCAGACTCTGCAGTTCTGGGACTGAGTTACTTGAGTGTGACAGAGATAAATAGCCTTGGGCTGCAGAAACAGAGAAAGGACAAAAGGACAGTCTGCCTATACCATGGGAGAAATAGGTTCACCTGCATATGCTTAATAGACATAAGAAAAGAATTTCAGCTTGGAAGCCTTTGATTTCAGACATGGTAGGGGGACAGGGAGAAACAAAGGAAACCTTTTGACTGGTGGTTCATTTTTTTCCTCCAAAAAGAAAGAAAAATAAAATAGACATTTTGTTTTTTAAAAAAGTTATGTGTATTAATTTTTCATGCATGCAATTATATTTACATTATAATTTCACCCTCTCTGTTTTATGTTACTTTAAGATGTGTCAGTCTCTGATTTACAATTTTAACTATTCCTTAAACCCAGACCTGTTTCCTGTTGAGAAGTTCTGCTTTTAATTTTCAACTGGCATAAAACTGTGCTTGGGTTCACACATAATGAACTATTTTGTCACACACATGGTGCAATGTTGTTTATCCAGAATAATTAGGTGATTTACAAAACTAGTCAGATGTTTAGGAATTCAGATTAGCAGGATTTTTCAAATCAGAATTTAGGAAGCTGCTGTATTTCATTTCCTTCCAATTTCAATTTTGGCAGGAGAAGTTCCACTGTTGTGATGGCTAAATGGCACATCTTTCTTTTGCCATTTTTAAAGTACCGATATCCAGAAATTATGGTGGACATCTGTACTTTAAAACATCTGTACATCTTGTGGACAACAGTGGATATCTGTACAATTATAATGTATGAGTCACAAGGCAGCTGACACTGACAGGTTTTAGCTTGTACATTGTGTAGTAAACAATCATGAGTACCAGGACAAAATGTTCATGTCAAAATGCATTAAATACCAAATTTGATGAGTTTCAAACAGTTGTATAGTACCACTGTATATGAAAAACTATGGAAGCACAATTGGGCTTTGCCATGTCATTTATATATTCATTAGTCAGTTTTCCCTTTAACTAAGCCACTGCATGCATGCAACCATGAATATTACAGTTATTATTGTTTTTTATTTCATTTTAGATACAGTTACACGAGATTCACATTCCAGCCAGTTCGACTGTACCTGATTTTTCTTCTCACTTTATTGGCCAGCATACACCTATTTACCATACCAAACACAAGCAAATATAAAAATCCACCAATGGTCTTACTTTCTGCAAGAAGTGGTAATCTCATCAAGTTTGGAGGGCATTAGGTTGAGGAACATATTTAGCTTGTGAGCATATGTACAGTATATGGATGCAACTGTTGCATTAGCATTCTTTAGTAGTTTCTATTTTATCTAAGATTTCCATTGCCAAGTCTTCTTTTTTGATTTTCTGGCACTTAGAGTCAAAATGAAATGATGCTATAGATAGCTATGCAATTTTCCCCCTTCGCATCTTTTCCCCTCCTCAGGCTATAACTGCAGCACTGTGGTTTAAATCATTGCCTTCCAAAACAGAGGTCAAGGGTTATAGTACAAGTATGTTGCTATATATATATTTTCCCTTCTCAGTTACCCTTCCAGAATTCTTAATGTAATTTGTGGTATTATTCAGGATAATGAAGTGGAATCTTAATAGCAGCTAGAAGTGTATGTAACAAGTTGTGTGGGCAACTGACTCCTTATTCTGGCTGCCTACACATCTTTTTCTCAAAATATTCCTCATTGAAAAAGAAGCACATGGAAATGAGGATGGAAGCAAAGGAAGAGTACTGGTAAGTCAAGGAAGATATTGGACAATCCTATTGTGTCAATGAAGTTGGCTACACCTACAATATATGGAGCCTGGAGTTTCACATATATGATATTAGAAACAATGATTTTATTTCTCAAACAGTAGTATCTTGAAGCTTTCCATGCCAGGAGATAGTAAGGCAAATTAAGCTTCTTTGCAACAGTTTGGTCTGTTAAAAGGGCTAGCAAAATGGCATTTATCCAAGAATGGTGCTGAGTGGTCTGCTTAAAGGCAAAACCAGGATCACGCGACAACAAGGAAATCTCATCATGATTTGATTCAAGGTTGACTCAGCCTTCCATGCTTCCAAAGTGGGTAAAATGAGGACCCAAATTGTTGGGGGCAATATGCTGTCTCTTTAAAACCGCTTAGAGAGGGCTGTAAAGCACTTAAAGTAGTATATAAGTCTAAGTGCTATCACTATTTGCGCACATGTGTCAGCTGACAAGGGAAAATGATTTACAAAGAAATATACAAATAGCATTTAGAAATTAAAAATAGCAATTTAGAAAGCTCCAGTGGCACAATGAGCAAAGCAAGAAGATGATGAAATTTTCCCCTCCCTCCTTCCTTCCTTCCTTCCTTCCTTCCTTCCTTCCTTCCTTCCTTCCTTCCTTCCTTTTTCCATTTATTCCATAGCTCTCTACTCCAGCTATGACTCAAAATATTCTGGTGCAGATTATTAGAAGGAAATGCCAATAGGATCATGGAATAAAATGAACCTGGAGAATCAAGTACTAGTACCCTTGTTTCCAGGAAGGATTAGCCATGGGTAATGGAAGAGGCTTCCAAAGCAAGCAGATTTGTAGACCCGTGCAAAGGCAGGGCATAAATTACAATGGATGAAATCTGCCATTCTACAGCATTTTGGACTTCATGTAATGGAAAAATCAATCTGAAGATCAGAGAGGGAGAAATGAAAGCAGAGAATGATTTTTCCCCTATGCCCTGTGGCTCACAGCAACCAGCAAGTATATACGAAAGAAGAGCTTGTTTTCCTTTTTTTCTTTTTAATTTGGTGTTTTACAGCCATTTATTCCTTTTATTGAATCTCTGGGAAGGAAATAAACTATCCCACTTACAAAGCTGGCATATTTTATCTCACTTTCTTAGGAAAAATGTTTTTGGATCCTATGAATCTGAAGTCAGGGTACATTTTGAAAGATCCCTAGCTGTATTATTGGAAACAAGGCTATCTTTCTTTTAGGACACTTGTAAAATTAAACTACCATTCCAAAATGAGGTGTGTGTGAGTGTTTGTGCGTGTGCGAGCATGCACATGTGTCGCCATGCCTCCATGTTGTGAAGGGTAAAGCAAGCACATTAAGGATAAATTTAATAATCAGATCTGGTGTTTTTGACTAATTAGCTAAATGGATAGCCTAAATGTGTATTTCATTAGGGCAAGATGTATCAATTTCCTCCTGTGCCATTTCAGGGTTGATAGATTGTACTGCTGTGGTTTATTTCTAGCACAATTTAGGCTGTGTTGATTCATGTGGTTATCTCTGGCAATCTGACAAAATGTAATTCATTTTCTACCACCAAATACTGATTGGAACCCTAATTTTTATTGTTTACCTGTACTGAATTTAATAAGCAAACAATTTTAAGTGAGCTTGGGTTTTAATGTAAAATAAACTCATTGTTATTTGAATACTACTGTTATTATTAATAATAATGATACCAATTATATTTGCTTGAAACCCTAAATGTACTAGATAAGGAACAATATTAAAATATACTGCCTAAGTCATTCTTAAAGTTAATGCCTGTTGCATAGTCCTTAATTGCTGGTCTAATATCAAACCAGCAAGCTTTAATACATATACAACAGTTTTTAACAAATCACATACAGAGACACACACATTACATAGAAGCCAAAACCAATCAAGTAGTGAGGAAGGCAATAGCCAATTCTTATATATTAAAGTTTCAAATTTTAAAAAATGCCACTACCCTAATACATTTTTAAGGAGTCAATGTTAAACACTTCTTGACATGATTCTACACATCAGGTATAACTTGGTCTGTAGATGATCACTTGCATATTTTATTTTTATTTGACAACCCTATTTTTCAAACATTTCTATGCATTGGATTATAAAAGTAATAGTACCAGAATACTAAAACTAGCTATCATTCTCTTGTTTATAAAACTAGTAACTTCATATTAATACTGCCTGTTTCCAGACATTAGGACATATATCATTATATTTGTGGGTGCATGTGGCAAATTAAAATTGCGATTTTTTTACTATTGCATACTAATTCATAAAACACCATGTGTATATCCATTGTTTTTAATATGCAACCTTAAAGGGGGAAAAAAGAGATAGTGAGATTTGAGAAATTAAGTGAAAAAAGAACTGAACAAAACAGATGTAATTACAGTAGTTGGGCAAAGAATGAAAACAAGTATTGCCTCTATAAGCATAAAAGTGCTGTTGTTCTTCCTTCTCTCTCTCTCTCTCTCTCTCATTTTATTATTTTTATTTTTAAAATGAAAACTTGGTAATAAATAGCCATAGGTTCACATGAACTTAAAACAACAAGTTGGGGGAAATAGCTTTGTACCATCAGCCATCCCTACATATAAAGGCAACACTTGTACAAAAAGTGTTTTTTTTATTACCGGCTCTGTGGGCGTGGCTTGGTGGATGTGGCAGGGGAAGGATACTGTAAAATCTCCATTCCATCCCTATTCCTGGGGGAAGGTTATTGCAAAATCCCATTCCCTCCCCACCCTACTAACCTGCTTTCCAGCTCCGTTCTCCTGTGCAAGGCAACAAAAGAAGACCCAGCTGATCAGCTGGGACTCGGGAGGCAAAGAATAGATTGGGGAAGAGCCAGGCAGAGATGGTATTTGCTGGTTCTCTGAACTACTCAAAATTTCCACTACTCTTCTCCAGAACTGGTCAGAACCTGCTGAATACCACCTCTGAGTGATACCCATTGTCATTGGGGCACTTGGCATCATGTCCAAGAATTTTACAAAATGCATCAAGAAATTATAGTTTCCTGCAATAACAGCAGCAGAATTGCAAAAAACTGTGTTACTCGGAACATTGTACATTTTAAGAAGATACTTGGTTGACACCTAGGATGGTGGCAGCAACCCGTATCAACCATCAGTGCCAGACAAAAATATTTGTGATACATTTTAAATGTTCAGTTGACTGAATTTCATGTTTAATGAATAATAATAATAATAAAATTGGAGCACCACTTGAACACCACTGGCATTGACAAATTTGCCAATAGTCAATTGCAGAAGGTGGTTTTACTTGGAACGGCTTCCATCCTGCAATGATATCTACGTATAACACCAGATCTGCGTATCCCAGGTCCTTAGTAAGGACTTGATAGCTAAACAAAAATACCAAACTCAGTCTGAACATCTGGCTGACTGTGCAATGATCAAAAACAACAATAACAAAATCATAACAATAATAATATGATCTATGCTTAACAATGGCATTAGGAAGTGCCAGGTTTGCCATGGCTAAACTATGTGGTCACATGATGTTGTGCCTTACAACCACATCACATGAAAGGAGCCTTCCCGAAGAATGTATGCTGTTAACATTTTTGGGCATCCTATGGGTAACATCTTATAGCTGGCTAATCAATCCAGAAGCATCCGAAGCAGTGAGGTGCTCATTTCCACCACATCACTTAGTGGTAGAAATCTGAGTCTCAATTACTCTTGTTAATCTAGAATTACTTGTACTGAGAACAATTTAAGGTGCTGATATTACCTTTAATCCCTAAATACTTGGTATCTAACTTTCAGAGGGACCACCTCTCCTGGTGTGAACCATTTGATTACTTATATTAGCAGAAGAGAAAGTTGATTCTCTCCACTTCCAGAAGCTTGTCTTTTTAGTATGTGGGAAAGAACGTCTTCCTTCCAGACTATGAAATGCCCAACCCAAGGAGATGCATTTGTTTCCCATTTCCCCAGTACAGGTAGTCCTTGACTTACAACAGTTCATTTAGTGACTGTTCAAAGTTACAACGGCACTGAAAAAAGTGATTTATGACCATTTTTCACAATTACAATCTTTGCAGCATCCCCATAGTTACGTGATCAAAATTCATATGCTTTAGTAACTAGTTCATACTTACGACCGTTGTAGCACCCTCGGGGTCCTGCGATTACTTTTTGCCACCTTCTAACCAGCAAAGTCAAGAGGGAAGCCAGATTCGCCCAACAGCCAGGTTACTAACTTATCAACTACAGTAATTCACTTAACATCAGTGGCAAGAAATGTCATAAAATAACAGCATAAATTTTGGGCTCAATTGTGGTTGTACATTGGGGACTACCTGTACTGTAGTAAGTTCCCTTGTGTCTTCCTCACCAGAATTATAATTATCGGTGAAACTGATTTTGATTTCAGTGATTCTGATTTTCATTTTTCCTTAATTATAATTGTATTGTTTTTTTTTTATTATTGTATTTTTAATTGCTGAAAGCTGCCTATAGTGTTGAATTGACAGAAAGGTGGGATACATACAACCAGGGGTGGACTTCAAAAATTTTAGCAACGGGTTCTCTGCCCGGATTCTGGGTGGGTGTGGCCATGGTGAGTGTGGCCTAGACGGCCTCCTGCACCAAGGCGGGGAAAGGGGGCATTTGAGCCCTCCCTGGGCTTCGGAGGCTTTCCTCAAGCCTCCAGGAGGGGAAAAATGGCCTCCCCGGGCTCCGGAGGCTCTCTGGAAGACAGAAACAGGCCCATTTTCAGCCTTCCTGAACTTCCAGGAGGCCCATTTTTCATCCTCAAGCCTCCATACATGCACTGCACTTACCTGCATCCAAAACGAGCTGCGTGGGGACTCCTGGGAGGGGCAGGGTGGGGTGAGCAGGGCCATCCAGGAGTGGGATTTGGGGGGTTCTCCAAACTACACAGAATCTTAGCTGGGAGCTCTCCCAAATCCCTGAGATCCCCCAGTAGCCCACCACTGGATGCAACTTTAATGAATAAATAGAATATTTTTTTCCCATAGAAAGGAATCTTATGCCCCTTTTTGCTCTTGACCCTTTTGCCCACTTGGTGCTTTCTCTTCCCTTGCTTTTTAGTATGGATTTCTTCTTTATGAGCAGTTAACTAGATGATGCTTCCTTTATCAGTTGCTAACATACAAATTATATTTTCCAACCACAATTGGTTTAAATTAAGAAAATGAATTCATTTGTCCTATAGCACAATAAAGCAGTGTGTGTCTGCTGACTACACAGACAGCTGGTAGCTTATTTAATATACCCACAAATGAAAAATTAAGCTTAGATTTCTAACTGTACCACCGAAAAGAGTATAAAGCACCAACATTTTATAGCAAATGGGTAGGGGAATTCCTTTTCCTACTGTGATGCAAAGCATGCCCTGCCCTAATTAAGCAGTGTGTAGCAAATAAACTTATATTCATTCAGAAAGAAGATGGCTAAGAGAAACTTCGTTGTCCAGATGCCACAGCTAGCCAATATGAGCTGGTATGCCCATTTATCTGCAGTTCTTCAGAGACCATTTTATATTGGCAGAAAGCAACATTTAATAGACTTTGCTGGTTTGACTGCAAAAATTCAACTGAATGTGATATTTTTCATCGACCCAGGGTGGAGGAATATTATCAGTGTTATCATTATAATCATTCAAAAGTTATTCAAGGGAAAAAAAGGATTTTAATTTTAAAAAAGCTCACAGGGAGTCTCTCTTTGGAGGCATCATTAGTGAGAACCGTGTGGACTTCATAGGTAATACGTGTTCAGGAATTCATTATGTCAACCTCAAACACCTCAATCCTTGGCCTCTGATATGGAGGAAACTTTCAGAGAAATTCAAGAGTTTCATGCTGAAGTACCTTTACAATGATGAAAAGATATTTTCAAGCGTTTGCGCACCCAAATTGTAAGAAAATGGTTGAATTCGCATTTTCATGTCAATTGAATTAAATTTTATCAAAGGCTAAATTGGAATGCTCCTATATATCACATTTCAGAATTTTGCGATGTGCCCTAATTCTTAAACAACACACCCACAAAGTTGATAATAAAGAAAGGGTTAAAATGCTTATATCCGAGATCAGTATGCAAAAGTGTGGAGGGATTCTTTTAGTTAAAATTCAGTGATAGGAAAGTGTATACAAAAGAATTATGGGATAAATCGGAAAAAGAAATGCTTATCCTATACTCCATAGCAGATAATAAATCTAATCACTATATATGAAATGAGAAAACTGTGCATATACGTGCACACATACACACACACACCCAAAGGAGATTGATTGATTGATTGATTTTATTAATATAGCTGGGCATTTCATTTGCAGGAGACTCAGATATATACAACGAAAGCAAAAACTAAACCATCAATGTAAAGATAGTTCTTGACTTAGGACCATGGTGCGCCCTGCCAATTATGGTCATAAGTTGTGGTGGTTGCTAAGTGAGGTGCCCATGTGATCCACTCACCTACCTATCACAACCCCTATTCTTGTGATTGTTAAGCAGAACATGGGATGTCTCAGGAGTAGTGAAGGCTCTGGGAGGTTTAGTGCAGACTCAGGCCTTTATTGCAGCACTACCCAGCTCATATGTAGCCAGGTCTATCAGGGCCATGCCCCATCCAAAGGTACCCCATATTCTGGTTCCTGCCCGACTGTATGCCACACCCTCCCCCTACCCCACCCTCAACATGGCTCACTCCACTTATTTTCTATAGATCTCCTTCAGGAAGCAGTTAATCCACCATTCAAGCTTTCTATGTTGAAACCACATGGCACTGCCCTGGAAGTGACACCCATTTTAAGAGATTAAATTTGCAGTTGCTCTGAAATGGCATCCACTCTGGGATAGCATTGTGTGTCTTCATATTGTATAAAGACCCCAATCAAACCAATTCCAAGTAATAGATTAGGACTTCTCCCAGACATCTCCAGATTTGTAACAAGGCTGGAGTCAAACAAATTCAAGTGACTTTTTTCCAACAGATACTGGTCAAATTCTTCCTCACATTCCTGCAAGAGATTCTTCAAATCCCCTCTACTCAAGAGGGCCTGTGTCATCCTAAACAAGTCTGTGAAATAGGAGCCCACCTATGCAATTAAGAGTGGAGAAGTATTAATGCTTTGCTGCTCTTATTGCCACAAGGTAGGCCTTAACAGTGGCTTTAACCCAAGTTTGGTCAAGTTTATCCTTCATTGAGTGCCAGCATTCCTGTAGATGTCCTGTCTCTCTTTTTGTTTCCCTTAATTTTTCCAAGAATCATGGGGAGTGACAGAAAAGCAAGAGGTTTCATGGGTTCATCTAATCCAAAGTTTTGGCCACCCCTATTCTGAGATGTAACCAATGCTTCAGATGGACCATGCAGCAGAAACAATCCCCAGCTCCCATGAAATCAATCTTGGTCAATCATTTGTTGGGATGGACAAAACTAGTGAGCCTAACCTCCCTGCTGTGGACAGTGGTACTAAAGACAGTGGTAATTGGGGTGTGATCTGACCATGATGCAGCTGATTCTGAGAGTTCATATGGTTTCAGATCACATAGACACAGCTCTGACAGGAACACCAGATTAGATATGTGGTCACTGTCCTTTATTGGTCTGGATGATCTGGATAGGCCCATGGCTGTCACAGCCATGAACTCCTGAAACTTTAGACACCACTCACAGAGAAGACTGATTGATGTTCCCCCAAGACCATAAGTCTAAGACCCTAGACATCAACATAATGAACAGGTTCTTCTATTTGGTGACTTGTGGAAAAGCGCTATAAAGTATAATTTATAAGATATATATATATATATATATATATATATATATATATATATGTGTGTGTGTGTGTGTGTGTGTGTGTGTGTGTGTGTGTGTGTGTGTGTGTGTGTGTGTGTGTGTACATATATGTATATGTGTATAAATAGTTTGAAGTTGTCCATTTAATTATTTCTTTAATTGATTTAAAGAGGGACAACAACATAAAGAAACATTTAAAATCATTAACTGGAGGCATACCAGTAATTAGTGCAGTTCACAAAATAGTGGTATTACATAGATGTATTGAGTTATATCCATATCATCTATATTTTGGATCAGCTGCAGTTTCCAGGGGGCAATCCCATTAGAATATGTGCAATTAATCCAGACAAATAGTCTCAGATTTGTCAACTAAGCGAATATGTCTAAATGATAAAAACACTTGTAGAAAGCATCTTATGTATGTTCCTAACATAATTGTTCTTAAACATGCACATATTCATGAGCATCTAAAGAAAAAAAAAAAGCCTATAATATGTTAAATTTTTTAAAAATGGGATTTCATGGCTCCTGGACTTCAGAAAAAGTGACTGCAGGGAAGATTGCTGCTCAGACTGTTTGCAAAGCTAATACCATGGCATTTAATCTGAGCAATTCTAGATTGCCAAACTCCACCAGTGCTTTAAAACATCCTAATAACACACAGCAGTTCTCATTTGATTCATTTACTATATTCATTTAGAAACTCAGTTTGGACATTTAAATGGGCCAAAGCCTTTCAAAGCCTCAAATGAACAAAAGCCCTCTGCTCAATAAATTAAAAGACAAGTTAGATAATGTAAATTTGCCAATATGTTAACAAAATACCAAGGTTTTTGGATTAACATTTGTTGTCAGGTCACTGTGCTTGGAGCAATCCCAAAATATAATATTAAAGTATTCCATCCCTTCTGTGCCTGAAAGTATGTCCTTCCCTCCACCCCCCCCCCAAAAAAAAACAACAACAACAACTATCTAACATGCAAGATGCCTTCATAATTTTAGGCATGAAAGTCCACCGTATAGGTTTATTGGACAATTTGGGATTTCAGTCCACCTCCCAGGGCTGTTCTTATGGAGAATAGGAAGTGGGAACACTGTCTGCTGCTTTGAGCTCTTGAACATCAAAGTCAGGTTACAAATGAAACGAGTAAATTGAAATTATGGTAACATCCAGGGGTCGGATTCAAAAATCTCAGCAATCAGTTCGCTGCCCAGTTGCTGGCAATGGTGGGTATGGCCTACCAGAACTTCTTGTTTCTGGCTTCCAGTGGGCTTCCAGACCCCGGGGAGGCTGTTTTTCCCTCCCAAGGATCCGGAGGCCTCCCCCAGGTTCTGGAGACGCAGCAGAAGCCGGAAACAGGCCCATTTTGTGACTTCCAGTTTTTCCAGGAGGCTGTTTTTCACCTTTCCAAGGGTCCAGAGGCCTCCCCCGGACTCTGGGAGGGTGAAAATGGCCTCCCCTGGGCTCTGGAAGGCCTATTTTTCCCTCTCCCAGAGCCTCTGCATGGACCCTGCACTTACCTCCACTGAAAATGGGTCACTTGGAGACTCCTGGGAGGGGAAGGGCGAGGTAGGCAAGGCCAGCCAGTCAATTGAAATACTGGTTCAGCGAACCAGATGTAACTTTAACATCCGGTTTTAACATCCCGAACCAGTCTGAACCAGTAGAATCTTACCCTGGTTACATCAGATCCCCAGTTGATTTTCCCACTAGGCACAAGTCTATTTGAAACCAACAGGCTGTAAATTCTTTTCTTCCTTTAGGCATGAAAGCCAGCTAGATGACCTTGGACCAGCTATTCTAGAAAGAGCGCAGAGAAAAGCAACAAAGATGATTAGGGAACTGAAGGCTAAAACATGTGAAGAATGGTTGCTGGAATTTGGTATGTCTAGTTTGATGAAAAGAAAGACTAGGGGTGACATGATACAGTGTTTCAATATCTCAGGGACTGCCACAAAGAAGAGGGAGTCAAAGCACCTGAGGGCAGGACGAGAAGCAACGGGTGGAAACTAGTCCACTAATCAACTAATCAATTTAGAACTAAAGAGAAATTTCCTGACAGTTAGAACAATTAATCAGTTGGACAACTTGACTCCAGAAGTTATGAATGCTCCAACACTGGATGTTTTTAAGAAGAGATTGGATAACCATTTGTCTGAAATGGTGTAGGGTTTCTTGCCTAAGCAGGGGTTTGGACTAGAAGATCTCTAAGGTCCCTTCCAACTCTTCTATTCTATTCTATTCTATTCTATTCTATTCTCTCTCAGATCAATTCACTTTGTAAGGTTGCTTTTCAGAGGGGAGAATAGGAGGCAGAAATATTGTGTATACTACCTTGAATTGTACAAGATAATGGCCACATAGAATCTAATAATAAATACATGGGAGAAGAGAGGAAATCAGTCAAAATCATTATCTACGTAGTCCTGAAGCTGCTATACTCTGTGATTTTCTTAAGCTTCTTGCTATTTTCAATCCATCCTCCCATTTTTTATTTTAAAAAAACATACTTTGTCATTTTTGGTTTAGTTATACAGGTAGTCCTCAACTTATGATCACAATTGAGCCCAACATTTCTGTTGTTAAGTGAAACATTTGTTAAGTGAGTTTTGCCCCATTTTAATGACCTTTCTGATCACAGTTGTTAAGGGAATCACCACAGTTGATAATTCAGTAACATGGTTGTTAAATGAATCTGGCTTCCCCATTGATTTTGCTTGTCAAAAGGTTGCAAAAGGTAGTGGCATGACCTTGGAACACAGCAGCGGTCATAGGTATGAATCAGTTGCCAAGAATCTGAATGTTGATCACACAATCATAGAGATGTTGCAAAGATCATAAGTGTAAAAATTGGTCATAAGTCACTTTTTTCAGTGCCATTGTAACTTTGAGTGGTCATTAAATTAACTCTTGTAAATTGAGGATTATCTGTATTCTAATGCTACATTCTTTGAAGGGCATAGATTCAGGCCTGTTGCTTATAATTTCCCTAAGCCATGGAATGTACTGTGCAATAATACAATACCTTCTCTCTGTTACAATATGATTGTGGTATTAAAAATGACTATTTG
This sequence comes from Bungarus multicinctus, assembly GCA_023653725.1. Lineage (NCBI taxonomy): Eukaryota > Metazoa > Chordata > Lepidosauria > Squamata > Elapidae > Bungarus > Bungarus multicinctus. The sequence continues at coordinate 109,294,343 of CM042836.1, forward strand.
AATCCTAGATAGTGAAATAACCATAGACATTCTGAACCCTGACCATAATTCTCTTTATCAGTTTTTAAATGAATTTCTTTGCAGGAATCCTTTGATTCCTATGAGAACATTAAGCATGTGTGATGAATCTTCTATAGCTTGGGTTGAATCAAAGTAATGGATACTAAGGAGTTCTGCTTATACTGTTCTAAGTTTGGTATGGGCCATTTTGCTCCTCATATACTACTAGGAATAAACAAAAACTGTAATTTACTTGATGGAGAAAAGAAAGCCAAACATGAAAAGTCATATATAATCTCCTAGGAGAAGAGGATTACTCAACTTAGTGTGTATATAATTTAGAGATACAATTCCAGGGGGAATAACTTCCAGTTATCTTTTTAATTTATAGAGACAGTTCTTTGCCTTCTGCAGCCATTGTCTGCTGATAATATCATAAAATGTGTTTCTCACCAACAATCCATTTGTCAGCTCTATTGTCAGATCCCCATTATAGCAGTTTAGGAGTGGTAAAGTGCAGGACTACTAAATAGTAGGTCAACATTCAAGTATGAGCAACATAAGACTTTTAAATCCATGTTCAATCTTTTGTTATTTATTCTGGGACTTAACCTTTATTTACACACCAATAAACTAGAAATCCTGTAGGTCAAAGTACTTTGGGCAAAACTATATTAATCTGATTTTGAAGAGTCCCTAGAAAATACAGGAAAGTGAAGGAAGAAATATACAGAGCTTTGTGCTAGTGGGAATTGTAAAAGCCTACGACATAAAAGGACTCTGTCTCTCTCCCCCTCCCACCCACCTCCTTCCCTCCCTCTCTTCCTCTCTCCCTCCCTCCCTCTCTCTCTCTTTCTCTCACACACACACACACTTTTCTTATTGAATAAGCTAATCATAAACTAAGCTATTGTCATTATCATTAAAGGACAAAAGCTGTCCTTTCTCTTAAATGATAAGAGCATCACTTTAGGAATAAATGAAACAATACTGGAGACTGTACATTCCAATGCATACTGTGTAGTACAGATGCAAACATCAAATTTTACTCAATCACTCACATTCTGGTCATGTCTCATTTGGATTATTTCAATGACTGTACATGTGACTGCTTTTAAAGTATTTGGAAGCTACAATTGGTCCAGAATGTGGCAGTGCAAACAGTTCTGTAGGCCTCTAGTGTGGCATGTGGAATTGCCACATGTACACAAACTTCACTGGCTGCCAATTTGCTTCTAGGTTTAATTCAAGAAGTTGATCATGACCTTTAAAACTCTTTATGGCATGGGTCCAGAATAGTTGAGAAACCATTTTGTCTCAATGTCCTTCCCCAATCATTCTAGCAGAAGGGGTTTACTGCGAACCCCATTAGTCAAGGAATTTTTAATGGCAGGGCTCAGAAAAGCCTTTTTTGCCCTGGCATCCAACCTTCGGAACATCTTGTCACTGGAACTGAGATGCAAACTCACCTTTCTGGCCTTCAGGAAGAGCCTCTGCCGGTTGGTGAAGTGCCCTGATGGAGAAGCTGTAGGCTATACATGGTTGATGCAGTGACATAGAAGGTATCACTTTGCTTCACACCAAATCTTTTACTAATACAAATCTTTGTATTAGTAAATACAAAATGTATTTAATATTTTGTAAGTTTAAACTCAGGGACTTGGTGGCTCAGTAGCTAAGACACTGAGCTTGTCGATCAGAAGATCGGCAATTCAGCAGTTCGAATCCCTAGCACTGCGTAATGGAGTGAGCCACCATTACTTATCCCAGCTTCTTTCAACCTAGCAGTTCGAAAGCATGTAAAAAATGCAAAGAGAAAAATAGGGATCACTTTGGTGGGAAGGTTCTGTGCGCCTTCAGCGTTTAATCATGCCGGCCACATGACCATGGAGACATCTTTGGACAGAGCTGGCTCTTCGGCTTTGTAACAGAGATGAGCACCACCCCTAGAGCTAGAAAAGACTAGTATATATGTGCGAGGGGAGCCTTTACCTTTACCTTTTTAAGTTTAATCTGTTTTTACAGGTAAAACTCGAAAAATTAGAATATCGTGCAAAAGTTCATTTATTTCAGTAATGTAACTTAAAAGGTGAAACTAATATATGAAATAGACTCATTACATGCAAAGAAAGATAGTTCAAGCCGTGATTTGTCATAGTTGTGATGATTATGGCTTACAGCTCATGAAAACCCAAATCCACAATCTCAGAAAATTAGAATATTACATGCAATCAATCAAACAAGGATTGTACATAGAACAACATAGGACCTCTGACAAGTATAAGCATGCATATGTATTCAGTACTTGGTTTGGGCCCCTTTTGCAGCAATTACTGGCTCAATGTGGTGTGGCATGGAAGCTATCAGCCTGTGGCACTGCTGAGGTGTTATGGAAGACCAGGATGTTTCAATAGTGGCCTTCAGCTCTTCTGCATTGTTCAGTCTCATGTCTCTCATCTTTCTCTTGGCAATGCCCCACAGATTCTCTGTGGGGTTCAGGTCAGGTGAGTTTGCTGGCCAATCAAACACAGTAATCCCACGGTCATTGAACCAGGTTTTGGTGCTTTTGGCAGTGTAGGCAGGTGCCAAGTCCTGCTGGAAAATGAAGTCAGCATCCCCATAAAGCTCATCTGCAGAAGGAAGCATGAAGTGCTCCAAAATCTCCTGGTAGATGGCTGCGTTGACCCTGGACTTAATGAAGCACAGTAGACTAACACCAGCAGATGACATGGCTCCCCAAATCAACATAGACTGTGGAAACTTCATACTGGACTTCAAACGTCTTGCAGTGTTTGCCTCTCCATTCTTCCTCCAGACTCTGAGTCCTTGGTTTCCAAATGAGATGCAAAAGTTGTTCTCATCAGAAAAGAAGACTTTGGACCACTGAACAACAGACCAGTTCTGTTTTTCTTTAGCCCAGGTAAGACACTTCTACGTTGTTTGTTGTACAGGAGTGGCTTGACAAGAGGAATACGACATTTGAAGCTCATGTCCAGGATCCGTCTGTGTGTGGTGGCTCTTGATGCACTGACTCCATCCTCAGTCTACTCCTTGTGAGAGTCCCCAACACTTTTGAATGGCCTTTTCCTGACAATCCTCTCCAGGCTGCAGTTATCCCTGCTGCTTGTGCATCTTTTTCTTCCACACTTTTCCCTTCCACATAACGTTCTATTAATGTGCTTTGATACAGCACTTTGGGAACATCCAACTTCTTTTTCAATTACCTTTTGAGGCTTTCCCTCCTTATGGAGGGTGTCAATGATGGTTTTCTGCACAACTGTCAGTCAGATCAGCAATCTTTCCCATGATTGTGCTTCCTACTGAACCAGACTGAGAGACCATTTAAAGGCTCAGGAACCCTTTGCAGGTGTTATGGCTAAATTAGCTGATTAGAGTGGGACACTTTGAGCCTAGAATACTGAACCTTTTCACAATATTCTAATTTTCTGAAATTGTGGATTTGGGGTTTTCATGAGCTGTAAGCCATAATCATCTCAATTATGACAAATCACGGCTTGAACTATCTTGCTTTGCATGTAATGAGTCTATCTCATATATTAGTTTCACCTTTTAAGTTGCATTACTGAAATAAATGAACTTTTGCACGATATTCTAATTTTTTGAATTTCACCTGTATATTTAGCATTTTTATATCTCTATTATTTTATTACATTGAAAGCCACTCCGAATTGCTTCGCACCATGAGATGGTGGGTGGCATATCAATTTAATAAACAAACAAACAAACAAATAAATAAATAAATAAATAAATAAATAAATAAATAATATGTGTGTCAAGTTAGGAAAAGATGAAATGATACTGGAGAACTTACATGCTGCAAATATCACATTTCAAACTGCCCATCCCCATCTTATTTTAAACAAAGAATATACATTGCCAACTTCCTTTTATTTGGAAGAAATGATAGAACTTAAACTTTATTCATCCTCAGCTCTCGTGCATGAAGGACAAGCTGCAATCTGGCCTAAAGCAAACAAGATGAATGATTCCTATCATCCTTCCATGTGACAGTGATCAACTATGGGGAGGACCAATTATGAGGGAAAGTAGATTTACCATCGCCATCACTTATACAATCTATCCAAGACAGCAAAGAATGATGTCATCTAATAAGATTCAGAAGGCTTTCTATTGTGACAAGAAGCAAAGCATTTTCTTGTGAAGCTCAGCATTCCTACTTAACATTCATGCCCTTAATAGTGTAGTTCTATCCAGGATTCACCAGAAGGATTCACTGATGCTTGCAGTTAAGTGTGCCTGGGATTTTGGTCTATTAATATAGTGCAAATCATACTACGAAGGCATCGGATTCATTAAACTCACTAACACGTAAAATGAAAGAAACAAGTGCACAAGAGTGAGGTTTTATTGATTAGATGTCACTGGCTTTCAAAGATACAGAGCCAGAAGCTCCGTATATTAGTCAAGGTCATAATATTGAATATTCGTTTAACACCTTCACTTGTCTGTCCTTCTCCAAACTGCAGCAAGGAGAACTGGTCTGAAGGTGGAATTAACTGGAATCTAACACCCCTCCCTTCAAATCCAAACACCAAAAGGCAGAACTAAAGACTTGTCCAACAAAAAACATCTATCTATCTATCTATCTATCTATCTATCTATCTATCTATCTATTTATTTAATTTTATATACCACCCCACTCCCGACGGGACTCGGGGCAGTGTACAGCCGAGTAAAAAAGCACAAATATAAATACAATTTTTAAAATAGAATTAAAAAGGATTAAATTGATGGCTGACTGAAGATAAAACTAATCAAGAGAATTTAAAAAGTAAAACCATTAAAAACAATTAAAAGCCCTAGTAATAACTCTAGGCCAGACCGGCTTGATGGAAAAGATGGGTCTTCAGCGTGCGCCGGAAGGTTTGTAGGTCAGGGATGGTTCTCATCTCTGGGGGTAGTTCATTCCAGAGGGAGGGTGCTCCCACAGAGAAGGCCCACACCCTCGGGGCCACCAGCCGGCATCGCCCAGCTGATGGCACCCTAAGGAGGCCCATCCTGTGGGAGCGCACTGGCCGACAGGAGGCCGATGGTGGCAGTAGGCGGTCCTGTAAATACCCAGGTCCCAAGCCATGGAGCATTTTAAAGATGACCACTAACACCTTGAATCGCACCCAGAAGGCCACCGGAAGCCAATGCAGCTCACGCAAGAGCGGTGTAACATGGAAAGATAAATCTTTTACAAAAAAATATATATATACTTCAATATACTGAAATGCAGACATTCCACAATTCCTTTCAGAGCTAACTACCTTCTTCAAGTTGCAGGACTTTCCCAGAAACGATCATCAGACTTCAGAATGAATATCATTCTCCAAATAAGCCAATTTACTCACTCAAACTAGCAGGCAAGAAGAGGCAGCCATGAATAAATTAAAATCAAATTCTAGCATTACAATTCTTTCAGCAGATAAAGAAATAACTGCAGTCATCATGAACAGAGAAATACTATATTCATATATTGTAGCAGAAACTTTGCTTGGAGGTATCAGCACATACCAAGAAAACTAGAATAACCTCATCTCCAAACTATATAGAAAAACTAATCAATGCCTGTTCTTAGAAAACAACATAAACCTCCCAGGAACTACAAATAACAAAATCCAGAAGCATCAATAGTGCTGATTTGTGCATTTCCCCAAATTAATAATATATTTTTTTTTTAAAAAAGGTCCAATCATTGCACTTTTTCAACATCCTAGTTTAGGGGTTTTCCAAAACCCATCCAGAATGTTTTAGGTACAGATTAGAATTAATGGGATGAAATTTAAAGGATGTAGATAGAGAATACACATTTGGAATAACTTCTTGAACAGTAAGATTAGCTGCATAGGAACCTTTGTCAACTGGGGCAGCTCATCAACACCAAAAAAAAGCTACAGAATTTGACTACCTCTAAATATATTCCAAAAGAAATTCCCTCCCCTTTCATTTCACAAAATTGCTCTACGAAACAATACAAAAAACAAAAAGACATAACAAGAAGCACTACAATAATGCTTTCATGCAAAATAAATGCATGTGAACCCACCAGCAGATTATTTCAAGCATTCGGCATCACAATGGCCCACAATCCTGTAGGCACCTACAAAGAATTTCTGGGTAAATCAAAATACTGCACACCTTGCCAAGAGAGCTGATATTGTAAACAAAATAGATTCCTGGATTTATCCTATCTCAGGTAAATGGCACTAGCCTCATCAGTGAACTGCAGAATACATCATTGCAGTAAAAACCAAGATCACCATAACAACCAACCACAAATTCAAAATGAATTATAGCCACCTGGTGTGTGTGTGGGGGGGGATTACAGTACTGGTAGATTGCATCAACCACAAGAAAGCTAGAGAATACCTGAAAACTTGGCACATTAACAGGTCAATGGGGCTAGATATGATCTACTACGCCCTCAAGGGCCTGATCTACATCATGACCAACAAACCAACAAAGTTGAATGGACACCATCCCCAGCCAGCAACGAACCACTGACCGATCCACTGCAAGGGAATTCTCAATTGTAAACTATTGCACTGAGGAAGCATCATAAAATCATGGGAGGAAAGGCCTGCAGAAAACCTTACTTGGTACCTGAGCATTGATCTCCCAAAGCTTCAAGGCCTTTTAATATCATATTTATTGTAGCAAATGTCAGAATAAAGCAATTTCTTCTCCTTGGAGTTGTTCATTCTCTTCCATCACATTGAATGAGAACTAGTAAAAAAAGAAATGTAGCATTTTTTTTTTCTTTTACAAATGTCTTTAACAGCCACATACTGGCCCAGTTCTGTACCTTGAAGATTTTCTCGGCCTGCTGAAAGTGAGACAAGTAAAATATTCATTTCCTGGCATGAATATCAAATGAAGCTTAAACCAAAGGACCATTGTGGGGGTTCAGGGGAATGTGTGTGTGTGTGTGTGTGTGTGTGCATGCGTGTGTGTGTGTGTGTAAAAAGTCAAGATAGCACTTATGACATTCAAGAAAGCATGGCTTGCCATGTAATAAGAGCCCTGCCTCATCGTGCATGCAATGCACATACAAAATAGTGAGACTTCAATCACATGGTTGCAGCCACTGTTTTGACTTGACACCCTACTTTAACTTGTATACCAGATTTATACTCCATTGAAAGGAGGGAAAGGAGTCCCTGCTAGTTATTGTTGACTCTAGGGGGTGGTGCTCATCACTCTTTTGAGGCCATGAGCATACTGCCCAAAGACATTTCTATGGCCATGTGGTCAGCATGACATCACAAGCAATATTTCCCCCAACCTATCTGTATTTATTTACCTACATTTGCATGCTTTCAACTGCTAGGTGGACAAGAGTTACTGGAAGACAGGTGCTCACCCCATGCATGAAGCTCGAATCTTTCCAGCCAACAAGCCAGCACCTTAACCACTGAACCATTGAACTGCTTATCTTCCATTGAAAGGAATATGGCTAATAAGGACTTGCAACCCTACAGAAAAAATATTCCATAGGATTCAATATATTTGGAACAAGGAGCCCTCAAAATGTTGCACTACATTGCCAAAACGGAGTTCAGTATCTCTATTTTTTTTAAAGATTGCAGAGCATTCATACCAAATAGTTCAAAAGATTCTATTTATCATCCACAAAGCCTAAGAGAATTAATTGGAACCTGGCTAACATAGCAAAACCAATAACAAACACTAAAATAATTTTCAAGTCCAACTTTATGGTACATTTAAATAACTACCGGTATTGACTAACCTTTCCCATTGCATCACATGGATAGAGATGGAAAAAGTTCTTAAACACAGAAAGTTAGGGAAATATAGCTAATTAACTGTCCTCCCTATAATTTCCTTTAGAGCATGTTTGACATGTTACAACATATGCAAATTCAAACTATGGAGCAGTTCTTAATCAACCATTAATTATCAGTAAGATTGAATGGAAATCAATATTATGCTGAAGCAAAAAAAAACATAAATTAGTTCTTCACTTGGTGTCGTTATCAGGTTCTTTTATCAACCAGCCAGTTTTAAAAGTTATTTTGTTTGCAAGATAGATAAAAATAAGATTGAGCAGAAAATCTGCCAGAGGCGCTCAAATTCAATTCATTCATTTCTCCTTCTCCTTCTTTTTCCTATTTCTCAATAATTGGTTTCACTCACCACACTATATCTTGTTTTGCTGTAAAAACTAAACTTTCCTTCCTTCCTTCCTTCCTTCCTTCCTTCCTTCCTTCCTTCCTTCCTTCCTTCCTTCCTTCCTTCCTTCCTTTCCTTTCCTTTCCTTTCCTTTCCTTTCCTTTCCTTTTTTCCTTCCTTCCTTCATCCCTCCCTCCGTCCCTTTCTAAAAATCTCAAATTCTTTTCTTTATTTGGGGGAGGGGGGATATGAAATTGATTTTTAAAAACAAATAAACAAACATTCACCCCTTAATGAATCTAATCAAATTGTCTCCTATCTGCCTTGGACACTTTGGAGAGAATTCCCTGGAGATGGTGCACCATGTTCTATGTGCTTGTCACAGAGCAATTCAGAATGATAGCTTGTCAATAACAGAGGTGCCAGTCTTATGCATCTTTAAAACATGGAAGAATACAAAAGCTTTCAAGCTCTCTTTTTAAAAGTTAGCATTCAAAACTCAGTGAAGAATCAATCTTTCTCAATGTTCAAGTTTAATTTTGTTTTAAGATTCATACTGATTTCTTAATTAAATATTTTATCTGTTTAAAATAAAAACTGAAACATTCATTGCATTAAAATATTTTATGTTTATGGAGAACTGAATTTAGCTAAGTTCTTAGTAAAAAGAAGAACTAACTAAATGTCTTTATTAACCAAAGCATAGTTATCCTGTAACAATAGACATCTATCAATGAATAAAAACAGACATATAATTTCATATTGAAAAGTTTGTTCCTTTGAACCTTCATGACAATTGGTAGAATGCTAGACATTTATGGTTATACAACATTTGCAAAATTATGAGCTGCCATCATTATGTCAAAAAGTGATGAATTTTCCATTTTAATGGAAAATCTAATATCGCCATATACTGTATAATTAAAGCTGCCAAATAGATATTAATTGGTCATCCCTCTTTTAAAAAAATAAATAACTAAAATGTAACATAAAGTTTCCATGGTCAGATAAAAATAAATGATAATTCCCATAATAATTTCAATATGTTAATTTGCATTGTTAATGTGAAATAAAATTGGGTATAAAAGTAGTATGCTTACATTATCATGTGATGTGGATTTTAAGTTGCCTTATCCAATTGAAAGCTATGGAAATATGGGATGCTCTGATTCCATTAGGGTTGAAATAACACAGGATTTATGACACTGGATGATCTTGCCTGAGGAATGCTATTCACCAAAGAAGAAGAGATCCATAGCCAATTGGTTTCTGTATCCATGAATCTGATGAGTGATTTATCTAGAAAAACTGGGTATGGATTCGTTTTCTGTACTCCCATTGATCAGTGTGTTTTCTTCCTATATGCATTGGTAGAATTCTGTCTACGCAAGAAACAAAATCTTTCTTATGCCATTGGACCTTCTTAATAGCACACTTGAATGGGGCAAACAAACTCAGCATGACATGTGACCATACTAGTAATTTTGCATTCTCTCTACTGAGCACTCCAACAGCAGTGGCCAAGGTAGTCATTCTGGATGAAATGATAATCACCCCTAAAGAAGCTAGTTTGTGACTTGGGTTATCTCTTAACTCTTGGCTACTGCTCAAACAGCAGATGAAATCATGTCTTTTACATGATCTGTTCTAGATCATTAAAGAACCATACTTCATTAGCACTAACTGACTCAGGAGAGAAAGTATAAATTGTTCCAACTGTGTGTCCCATACACCAGTGATCCCCAACCTTTGCAGCTTGGCAGCTTGGCTGGATGGGGACAAGGGAACCAGGCCACATAAGTGAGTTGAGCTGCATGTGGCCCAGTTGTGAATAGGCCAATGGCCCAGTAGTGGGCTGCAGCCCAGGGGTTGGTGACTCCTGCTGTGCACAATTATAGTGCTTAGATAATACAAACAATGGGGTCATTATCCACTCTCCAGGCAAAGCATTTATCCTTGGGTGTTGACAGCATACAATAACAGAGCATATGGTTTCAAGAAGTAAATAAAATAGAGACTAGTTGGCTTTATTTTATGATTATGGCATCTTCTGTCAGAGTCCACATGAACTTAACTGAAGGAAGGCTTAACCTCCCACATTCTTTTTGCTGATTTTTCACATATATTCACATACCTATGGGGCCATAAGGGATTATGTACAACAGTGCCATAAACAGAGTGACTAGAACAACTTCATTTTATAGGATCATTTTAGAACTTTGTTTGAAAAGTGAAAAGGAATAGTTAATTCATCAATAAGTCATTTACCTTATGGCAATTTGGGCTAATGTAAATCAGTCTAGGCTAGTTGTTGGAATTAATAGTTTGTACAATGTACTCGCATCTGACCCTCTTAAGTGCCAAGACCTTTTGAGTACCACAACAAAAAAGTTTTATATATAAGTTTTAAGTTTAGCCATTAAAAATAATGGAGGAGAAAACTGTGGTCTTAATTTTATTTAGGCACACAATAAAAAGATAGTCTTCAATATTCTTAACTACATGTGCAAGCCATATGGTAAAAATATTGATATTTGGATGCTTTCTTCACATGTTTTTGGATTCTGAGGGGAAATGTCTTTTAATTATACTTTAGACTAAATTAAAAACAAACAGCTCTAATATTCTCCACATCTGTAAGACTGCAGTAAGACTGCATCCTAGTCAATGTCGGCCTGCTTCTCTGTTTGAGATGGAACTGCCAAGTGTGGGAAATCAGGAAATCCAGGCAACTCAAATGAATATAAAGGTTTATTTAAAGCTTAAACTCTCTACAAGAATCTGAACTATTTGATGATAAATAAGAGTCAATGGAATTCAAGGTGGACTGAACTTAGATCTCTTGTGAACATGAAAGGACTCAAGATTGATGGTGCATTTGACCTCTTTCCCAAGCTCAGCCTGGTCATCTTCTAGAGGAGCCTTTGAACAAGACTGAGACCATTAGTTTTTACTGATTTGTGGAGAAACGAAACATATCCTTGTATATATTTTAAGAAATTAGCAGATTTTTCAACATTGGTATGTGTTTATGAATGCACATTCTGCTTAATGTCTCTATGAACTAGGTAAAACCAGTTAAAAACTTGGCTTACATTAACCCACTTTTAAATTACAATGATTGCACTGTGAGTATATAATATTGCTAGCCAGGGTAAATAACTCATGTTTATGGTATTGAATAGTTTATTATTTTAAGCCCACTTCAGTGTAATGTAGCACTTCTAACTCAATATTATTGAGTGGATCAACACACCAGTCTACCTAACTCAGAATTATTTATACAGATGGCTGTTGCCTCTTTACAATTTCAGGAATTTTCTAATCCTACCTGAAGTTACCAAAAACTCAATCTGGGACTCTTTCTATGCCTTGGTGGTGCAGGCTGTTAATCATCTAGCACTTAGTGCAAGCTGCCTGCAATTAGTGCAGGTTCGAATCCCACCAGGCTCAAGGTTGACTCAGCCTTCCATCCTCTCGGGGTAGGTAAATTGAGGACCCAAGATTGTTGGGGGGCAATAAGCTGACTTTGTAAAAATGCCGCTTGAGGGGGCCAAAAAGCCCTAGTAATAAGCAGGCATATACAATGGAATGAAGGCTATTGCTGAGCACCTAGCATGGTGCTCCATAGACTGTAAGCCGCCCTGAGTCTCCGGAGAAGGGCGGCATATAAATGTAATTAAAAAAAAAAAAGATATGTACTCTAAGCTATAACATCCCAAACAGAAGTAGAACAAGTTTCGCAAGTCAGTTCCATGGGCTGTTATAGTATGTACGCTCTCATGTAATTATTAAGTTTGTATGAATTTGATTGTCCTGCTGAATTCCACTAGATGCATTTATGAATAAACTGGTTCCAGAATTAGATTCTGGAATGCCTTTATTCTTTATATCGGCTAAGAGGGTAAAAAATAAGGAGCAAGATTGCAGCCTTTGCTGGAACCTGGACAACCTTCTACTCACCCATGGAAAGCAGACTGTGAAAACAGGAACAAGGGAGGTGAGGAACCACCAGACTGTTATTATTCAAAGCATATGTGGGCCTTTTTTTTGCAAGTTTTCTTTGTGCAGCACCTCCTTCAGACGTCATGCTCAATAAAACACTTGTTCTCCAAAACTCAAAATGAATTAAAGTGGGGGGGAAGAAGGTGAAACAAAAGCCATATTTTTAATATGACCTGTATTTTATTGGAATTTAAACACCCAAGTGAAAGGGATTTACCTCAAAGAATCTGATCTGGATGATATATTCTATATGACTGAAAATTGCTTTCTGGCTCTTCATAAAGTTTTGATTTGACTGGCAGGTTCTATGTTAAAAAAAAAACAATATGTGAGCCCTGCTTTCATTTAGATGTGCACTCCCATGTGTCACATTGCATTATGTATTTTCATTTAGTATTTTACAATGGCAATAATCACTTCAAGTGCATTATTATTGGACCACTATATGAAATAGACCAGTATGTGTCAAACTGAATGGCAGTTGCTTAACCCTTAGTTTGATCTTGCTTATAGAAGTCTTCAAGAAAGTTTTCAATAGAAGCATAGTACTAATATCTTTCTCACACATTCATACAAGCATGAATCTTCAGTAGAATATTAGATCCACACAAGTCACAAAGAACATGAGCAACAGTTCATTTAAAATTTCTGTGCCCCCTTACATTAATTCATGATCATTAGAGGCCAAATTTAAATATTTACTGGTATGTGTTTAGTTTCACTTGCTTCAGTGTATTACATTGCTTGATAAACCACTATTGCAATTGAACAATATTCTCCAAAGTCCCCCCCCCCAAAAAAAAAAAAAAAAGCAATGCTGCCTATATAGAAGGATCTGTAAAAGCTTAATAGTGCCTTCTTCAGTGTTCCATCCTTCAGTTTTTTTGCCTTCCAAATTTTGTAGTATGGGACTAGAAAACCAGAGTGGTCAGTCACCACAGTCTTGCTAACAAGAAGAATAAAAACCAGCTAAACTATTGCATCACCAGAGGATAAACCCAATAGTATGGAATCAGCCATAAAAACAACAATCAAAAAATTGAATAAGCATGAATTTAGTTAACTAATATTCACCATGATTAAAGTTTCTAAAAAGCAAGTGTCTCTGCCCAGCACCTGAAGCCAATTGCTAATAAATAGAGTCATGCTTCATTTTAATACCTCTGGTTGCTTACAAAAACAGCCAAAAATAGCTAAGACACTTAAGTCTTCCACCAAGAGAATCCTTGTCAAAAAGTCTGTATAAGAAATAAACAAACATGTCTTTTCTAAAGCCACTTAAGGGCCCACCAAAATTCCTACTGTGTTTGGTAGCTGTCAACCCCATTAGATAGATCAGATCAGGAAATCAAGTCCATAGGAAGGCTAAATCTATTTTTGTCGGCTATAATAAGATAATATTGCAAGTTTGATTGTGCCATACTCTCTCTTCCTTCTAAAGTGTTGTTGTGAATTTAACACATATTTCAGGCCCTTTTGCCTGGGCCTGAATACATATCTCAATCAGGGTCATCTTCTAATTCCCCATAATAGTATGCAGTTGGCAAATCCCTTACTAACACAACAGAGTAGCTTGATCCTTTACAGTTGGAAAGAGCCAGGCTCCTGCTATGTTAATGGGAGCTTTGCAAGTAAACACCTGCCTTCCCTGAACAGGAAAAATGTTTCTACTTAATGTTGAGATCACTGCAATACATATGTTATGTGACAGAGTACTTCCCTGGTATTTCCCTCTCCCCTGCTCCTAAATTCATTAAATGACTTCAGGTCTTTAGAGCCTCCCCCACTCCCCAAGTGTCTTAGTAATGACAAAACTGTAAAACCCACAAACATTCTACTATCCACTTTCTCTGCAGAATGTAAAATAGTTTATGGCCCTGACATGTCTCCTAAAATAATTTTCCTGATACAGAAATGGATTCAATTGCTAAATTGTCTGGAATATAAATGTAAAATGAAGAAGGATGTTACACACCTATTTCAGGGGTGCAATCTTCTTTTAAGCAGCAGATGAAAGAACATTACATAGTGTTTCAAGTGTGCAGTGGAATCTGTGGGGAGACAATGTTGCAAAGGGTCAACATTAGCAAGTTGGTGAGCATAGCATGACAATGAGTAGAGATGCACATACAGAAATAACCAGGCTTGAATCATAATGTTTTCTCTGCTATTTTGATCACCCACTTCTGAATACCACTATGTCTACAGTCATGCCATAGAATGAGTCCAAAGATGTCACACTATTTCTAATGCTTCTGAATTTGCTTTTTGATTTGTTCTTTATTTAAACAAGTAAAATTGAATTTTCTTTTGTCACATTGCTTTCATTCATTGCTAAAACTGAAACAGAAGATAATGAAAGGGTTAAACTATTCTTCCAATACTAATTTATTTTATAAAAATTATTACCCATTTTTATATATGAGGTTATGTCACCTTAAGCAACTATGGAAGATTTACTGTTTTTGCCCTGTTGCCAATGTTTGAAGCTAGAGAGAGACAAGAAACGGGGAAAGCCTTTAAACCAGGCTTGATAGCATGATCTTTTCACTGAGCTTTCAGCCACTACTCATATATTCCAGTCAATCATAGCATTTCAAACTCCATCAATAAATCTGGGTACTTAAGATGTGGTATCCCAATGTGCATCATTTCAGCTGACTTCTTCCTTTCCTTCTCTTTTTTTACAAATAAAGTCACAGCCATTTTTAAACAAAATAAAATGTTAAACAAAATGCCACACATTGTATTTTGAAATGCTGCTGAAGGCTGTAATTTACTGAAACAAAGCACTTTTTTAAAAAAAGAAAGAAAGAAACCTTCAGGAAATGAATATATTATATATTTGAATTAGAATTCATCACAAGCTTTGAATCCATGGTAGGTACCAGCCTGACATTGATATAAAACCTCTAAGAATGTTTTTTGTGCACTAAGCACAAATTTACATCAAAGCAACAGCTTTCTCCATTATGCTGAGTATTAAGCAACTATATCCGTCTACTTGAGAATTTCGTTGGTTTTCACCTTTGTGCCTCCCCCACCCCTTTTCCTCACAGTTCTCTGGAATTTTGTGGAGTGATGAAGTCATTCTGCTGTCACTTAGAATGGCTGATTTAGTTTGACATGAAAACCTCATTGGCAGGCTCAAAAAGTCTTTGTGATATAAAGTAATACAAAATACAAAAATTAACCTAAGTCAGATATGGGTCCATTCTAATGTCTTCAAGCACCCATATTATTTTTTCTCTTCTGGAAAAACAAAATATCTATTCCAATCATATGTTTAAATAATATTACATATATTTTAATGAAGTTCCAGGTCAAGTGTAGAATGTTTCAGAAGAACAAGTCTGACTTTCTTATGTTAGCTTTTTCTTTTAGATTATATACGTTTGAGCAGATGACGGGAGAGACAAAGGGCAATGCTTCTGTCAAAATGCTAAATCATACATATTCTTAGAAATTTCTTTACTAAAATGAATCATTGTCCATAACCTTTAGCAAGGTAAATGGGGGAAAATTATGAGGAGACATGTTGATACAGAGGGGAATAATTTAATAATCCAGAATAGGTTTAGTAACTTCTTATTTATTTGAGTATCCCAACCCCTGGCAATGGTAAGGGTTAGGTTCTTTTTAAATGCTTTATCAGAACAAAGAATTCAACATTTATATTCAATTTTTAGTAGTGCAACATATAGTACAGCTAGATTCTCAATCCCTACTTCACCTATTTAGATTCAGAGTCTGTACTCCTCCCTCCGCAGAAGCATATTTCAAACTCAGTAGCATTGTTGTGATAGTGTTCCACCTATCACCTTGTGTTTGTTATTCGCTCTACTAATTTCCAAGTGGAGGGCTGTTTGACATTTTTAGCAGCTTGTTTGGCTATTGAGCGTAATTTTCATTTGCCCTTCATCACATTTTGAACATGAGACTGGCAGCAATGTTCACAGCCTCAAACTCATGCTCCAGGAGGACATGGTTCAATGCAATGCAAATCTTTCTCAAACAAGATTCCCTCCTGCTAAGTAAAGAAGAAGAAAAAAAACCAACACTTGTACTCTTTGAAAGCCAGAAGTTGCAGTTAGAATGATCAGCAATCTGGCTTTGTGTGCGGCCTTTCGGTTCACATACAGTAATATAAAGAAAAGAATACTCCTATTTAATGCAGTGGGGGGGGGGAGGGGGAATAGTTAGTTACATAAATACAAGTCAGGGGTGAAATTCAAAAAAATTCATTACTGGCTCTGTGGGCATGGCTTGGTATACTTGATATAATAGTACTAGCAATCAGGGCAAGGGTGGGATTCAATTTTTTTAACAACCGGTTCTGTGGGCATGGCTTAGTTGGTGGGCATGGCTTGGTGGTCATGTTATTGTCTGGGCATGGCCAACTCAATATCATTCACATTGAGGCACGCATCTCCTTGCCTGGCATCTCGTAACTGTGGGGATGCTGCAACATAAGTCACTTTTTTCAGTGCCATTGTAACTTTGAATGGTCACTCCACACAAGCAAAGTACCAGCAAAGGAGGGGAAAAAAACTCGAGAAGTTCCTGAGACAGCAAGTCTAGTCCTGCCAAGAATGTAATAAAGGTTAACAGAGAGGCAGTTTCTGTAAGCAACACCAGAATGTTTCCTTCCAGCCTTCCTTACAGGATTAGGCCAATAATTTCTTCTAACAACTGTTCTCCAAAGTCCTTAGAATGTTAACAACCGGTTCTAGTGAATAGGTATGAATTGGTAGAATCCCACTCCTGAATCAAGGATGATTTTTTTACCAATTCAAATCATTCCTACCACCTCTCCTGAGGTAGGCTGAGATGGTTGAATGGCTGCCTTAGGAATTCTGGGAGTTGAAGTCCCCCAATCATAAAAAGATCATGTTTCTCCACCCCTGATTTAATTTGAATATTATTGTCTGTGATTGATAGCAAATGTCAGATAGTGTCTCTGTGTTAGTGTGTGTATAATTCAATTCTTCTCTGAGTAGTCTGGACCAGGGGTCACCAACCTTTTGGACCTCAGGGACCACCAAACTCATAATTTTAGATCCCAGGGACCACTATGGTTCTGTGGGTGTGGCCTAATTTGTGGGTGTGGCTTGGTGGTCATGTGACTTGCTGGGCATGGCTTGTATGTAAATATTATAAATATTTATATAAATACAGATTTTTTTATAAAAAAAGAGCAACTTTTACCCAAAATCAGGCAAAACAGGCAGGCAGATTGAGTTGCTCACAGAATCAGAAATTCATTCAGAAATCTATCTATCGGCTAGCTCAGTCTGTCACATAAAATTTGCTTGCAGGCAAACTCATAAAATTTGCTAGCAAGCAAACTCACAAAATTAACTCACAACACACCATGTATGTAAATATTGAATTTTTTATAAAAAAAGCAACTTTTATCCAAAATCAGGCAAAGCAGGCAGATTGAGTTCCTCACAGAATCATTCAGTGATCTATCTATCTGCCATTGGCTACCTCAGTCTCTCAAATTTGCTTGCCGTGAGTCTGCACTGAATTTGCTTGCAAGCAAACCTTCAGTCCTAAGGGAGGTTCGGCTTTGCTTAGCTAGAAAGCAATTAATCCAACCATTTCCTGCTTCCTAGCTAATCTAAATCTCCTGGCACAGCAGAACAGATGATGGTCGGAAAAAGGAAAAATAGCAACTTAGCAGACAAGTAAGGAGTGAGTGGGCAGGGAGGGTTCCCATAGGCCAGGTTCCCGCGGGCCATGTGGGCTGAGCAGCCTTGTGTTTCTGCGCAGCCTGGATTAATTGCTTTGGTGGGGTGCTCTGGGGGTGAGATTTCTCTGCGGCCCACCAAAATTTTCTCACGGCCCACCATTGGCCCACTGATTGGCGACCGCTGGTCTGGACAAGTTATTTTAGTTTTCTTGACAGGGTTTTTCAGAAGTGTTTTGCTATTGCTTCTTTCTAGGGCCAAGAAAGAGAGACTGGCCCAAGGTAACCCAGTTGGTTTTGTGCCTAAGGTTGGGCTAGAATGCGCAGCATCCTGGTTTCTATTCTGATAGAATTGTACCAAACTGGCTCCCATAGCCTTAATATACACTGAGCCTTGGTGGTGCAACGGTTAGAGTGCATTACTGCAAACAACTTCTGCTGCAGCCAGCTGCCTGCAATTTGGCAGATCGAATCTCATCAGGCTCAAGGTTGACTCAGCCTTCCATCCTTCTGAGGTGGGTAAAATGAGGACCCAAATTGTTGAGGGCAATATGCTGACTCTGTAAACCATTTAGAGAGGGCTGTAAAGCACTATAAAGCGATGTATAAGTCTAAGTGCTATTGCTATTGCTATATCAGCCCTTAAAGCTACCAAGTATTGCACTAATGAATGTCCATATGTTAGCATGTACCTGGCAGATATACTTGTATCATAGAAATATGGCCTCCACCCCCCCCCCCTCCACTCTTAAAGGTATTAGTTCAGGGAGATAACAGACTGGTACCACTCTACTATCATCACATATATTCCATGCATAGTAAGTAGGGAAAATGCAAAAAGTACCACTTATGTAAAAAGGACTGAAACTTTTGGTAACTGCTCAGGCAGACACCTGCGCAATTTGTTGTACTACAAGGAGAAGGAGAAGGCATGTCAACCCTTCACGGCAGATCAGACTAGGAAACCAAAGTTATGAATACTTTCTATTACCATTTTTATGATAGGGTTGTAGTACAGAATCTTGCAAGTATGAACGCTTCCCTGTTCCTTCCTTTTATCTTTAAGAAAACTAGGAGGGATCAACTCTGAGACTTTTTCTCAAATTACATTTCTGCTTTTGACTCAGATTTCTTTTATCTTGCCATGTCTTGGTTGAGCCTCTTCCTCCAGGGTCCTCAAGGTTATACTTACAGCCCTTTACAAGGTACACCACAAGCAGACTTGCAAGATTCTGTTGTTACAGCCAATTTCATTAGAAGTCATTTTAGGCTTGTTGTAGAGTTGATTTTCTCATCAGTTCTACCTGTGGGTGTAAACGCTGGATGACATTCTGGAGCAATTTTATATGAAGTGAAATGTCAATTACACTAATGCATTGTTTTTTGTATGTTGTCATTCCTAGTCTGGTTAGAAATGTTTAAAATTGAGCATCCTTAGAAACATAATAAAAATATTCTCTATATTCACCCTAGACTTGGGGGAAAGTAATTGTTCGTTACAAACATTAATTATCAAGGGCAATGTGCCTGAAGTAGAAAGGTGCATTATAAATCAGAACAAACAAATGGACATTGAAAACTAAATGTCATGGTAAATGATCCAGTCCCAACTTCTAAGAATGACTAGAATGATTTCCTAATGCTGGATGATACATCTCTGCCAGCAATGTGGTCCAGAAAGATACTAAAGTTAACAGTTGACCCGTTTGGATTAACATTATTCAATCTTTTTATTAGCATTTGTGAATGCAAGGAAAGGATACCCTAGTATGCTTGTGTTCCCTAGGATCTATGCCCCATGTGTTTGTCCTAATTTTGGAAAGGTAGGCAGATGCAATATTAATTAAATTTAATTGCTCTAACTTATTGTTAATATGCACTTCCCTCCTTGGTTTTGCTTGCTTGCATGCATGCTTGATTGATTGATTACGTGCCACCAAATCAGCACTGACTCTTAGCGAAAGCTCCCACCCTTTGTATTAACATTCAAATTATCTGCCATTTAGCAAAGTATGTGGAGGAGGAGAAGAGCGGTAAACAGGGACTCACAGAGTCTATTGCTCCTGATTAAAAAATATTCCGTGAACACAAACATACATTCACTTAAAGACCAAACAAATAATCTCAGAAGCATTTGAGGTTCTGTCTAACAGCATGATTAATACAGATATTTTCTAAGAAACATCACATTTAGAATAATATTTTGGAATTATTATTACATTATAGAATTCATGAAGCCAATTAGTGGCACCGACCTGTAACCTTAATAAACAATTCAATAAAGTGTTTTATCAATAAAAGGTCTTAAATTTAAATACTTAAAAATTAAAATTTTGGTAGTGCATTAAAATAGCAGTATATTAAAATAATATTTACTGTTTAAATATGATATTCATTAAGGCAGGGGTGTCAAGCTCATGTCGTCATGGCGGCATCACATGACATATCTGGACTTTTTTTCCCTTTGCTAAAACAAGGGTGAGTGTGGCCAGCACCGGCCAGAAGTTTGAGAGTTCTGATTAAGGCATATTATAAACAAAATACTTTATCAAATTAGTTGATCAGCCTGGGGAATTCTTAGCCTCATACCAAATGCTATTCTATTCTGCTTTTCGGATGATTATGTTGCTTACAAAGAAATGGGGAAAAAATGGGTTGGGAAGAATAAAAAAGGCTGACTATTTTTTTTTATGATGTGGAAATCTCATGGATTGCCAATGCCCCATAATTACTTTAAATTTCATTGTGTATGTTTTATTAGCTTAGCTCAGATGGATTCCAAAGGATTGAAAGGGCTATAAAAAGAGACACACACAAAAAGAATTGCTTCAGCTGCCTAGAACATCTTCTTATATTAGCTAAAAAAATTCCCTGGAGCCATCTTATACCTTTTGGATCAATCCATTTTCTGGAGAGGATCATTCCTATAGTCAATGCTGATTAAATATGGCATATACCATAGAGGGAAACAACTATACTCACAGTTCTGTTGGTGAATATAAAGGCTTTTTTAAAGCTTAATATATAAAAAAGAGGTTTGTATTAATGCATTAAATTTCAATCAGTTGCTGATATTGCTACAACTTGCAATATTCATGTAGGGCACAGTTATGGGAACTATGCTGGTGCAATGATCAGAATACAGCATTGCACACTAATTCTGCTTACTGCCAGTAGCTTGATCTTGACCAGCTCAAATTTGACCCAGCCTTCTTCCCTTCCATGGTGGGTAAAATGAGAACCCAGATTGCTGGGGAAAATATGCTGACTCTGTAAATCCCTGGAGAGGGCTGTGAAGCAGTATATAAGTCTAAGTGCTATTGCTAATGCTATATAAGCTTATAATATATATATATATATATATATATATGTATGTATGTATGTATGTATGTATGTATGTATGTATGTATGTATCACTGATCTGGATGAGAACCTGTGGCCTAATGGCAATTACAACTGCCTCACATGTAATACTTCCCAGTTCGAATCCCAGTAAGGGTATGGCTAGGTGACGAGAGCTAAGTAGCTCGAAATAGATCTATACTAGTCTCCTTGTTTAATTATTTATCAGCTCAAAAACCTAATATATATACACACATACATACATACATACATACATACATACATACATACATACATATATGCTTATAAATGTATATTTAAAGCCAGTTTTATCTGATTTTAAAAGAAAGCAGGAAAAAATAATAACATGCTGAAATATATATATATATATAACATATTTCTGAATCTATTAGCTTTCCTTTGAAATTTATTAGCTATTCAACAAAACATTTTCCTGAATCCAAACCATTTCTCTTTGTATAAAATTTGGGTTTCGCCCACCCTCCTCCACATATGATTATTTTCATAATGAAATACACTTGTCTAGCTCAATGCATATTTAGAATAACTGCCAAGTAGTCACTCAAAATCATGAATATTAATGGCTGCCTTTCTTTGAACTAATGCATATTAATTGAGAATGGCATTTTACAACTATAGAAGGTATCGAAACCCACAACAATTATTGTCTATTTTCTAACTGGTGTTTGCTGTCATAGATTTGCAGTAAAAAAAGAGAAGATCTGTAATACGATTGTAAGAAAATTTATTTTAGGTGATATGCTAATCTCTTATGTATATGTCATTATTATGTGTGAAAGCTACTGAAAACAACTTTAAACCTCATTATGTTTGCTATGTATTGAACTGCAATTATTCCTTAAAGGTAGAGATCAGAGGCTTGTACATAGATCAAACCACTTTTAAAATAACACAGATAAGAACACAGTCACAGAGAAATAGATCGCTGTCTCTTTGAGTTAAATGTGAGAATAATGTTTAATCTGGTCCTCTTCTATTGAAATTAATTTGGGTTATAAAATGCTTTCATCTACCCAGATTATACCCTACAACCCAGATACAGGTAATCCTTGATTTATGACTAAATTGAGCCCAAAATTTCCACTGCTAAGCAAGATGGTTCTTAAGTGAGTTTTGCCCCATTTATGACCTTTTTTTGCCACCACAGTTAAGTAAATCACTGCAGTTAAGCTAGTACATGGTTATTAGGTGAATCTGGCTTTCCTGTTGACTTTGCTTGTCAGAAGGATCACAAAAGACGATCACATGAACACTCGAGATGCTGCATACATGTTAAATATGAATCACTTGCCAAGTGACTGAATTTGATCACAGGATCATGCTGCAACGGTCATGTCAAAAATGGCCAGAATCACTTTTTTTCATGCCATTGTAACTTGTAATGGTCACTAAATAAACAGATGTAAGTCGTGATCTGTAGTGCTCAGCAGTTGGAACTGAAAATAAGATTTAACAAACCTAGAAGGTAAAATAACTTTACAAGAATGGATGGCTGCTTACACATTAACATTTTTCTTTCACACAGCGAGACCTTGGATAGGCTGAGAGCTGCAGACATCCAACCTTGAGGGTCCACTTGCCTGACAGATAAATGTACAGTAAGTAAAGAGAATCCAAGCATACTGACTGGCCTCCCTGCTCTTTCATTTTCGTACATTTTCCTGAAGCCCGGAGAATTTCCTCAATCGACCAAATCTGGCTATGATTCATGATAACTCTTATGATTTTTAGACTGCATTAGGATTTATGTAGATTTTACTTGTTATATGTAAGATTATATGCCTTTACACAGCATCTGTTACTTTTGCTAATTTTGATAATAACAGTGAACATGTATATATACATTCTCAGTTGTCACTAAAGACACTTAGAATCAGATTATTGGAGTGTCAGAATAGCTTTTATAAGAAAGAAAGAAAGAAAGAAAGAAAGAAAGAAAGAAAGAAAGAAAGAAAGAAAGAAAGAAAGAAAGAAAGAAAGAAAGAAAGAAAGAAAGAAAGAAAGAAGGAAGGAAGGAAGGAAGGAAGGAAGGAAGGAAGGAAGGAAGGAAGGAAGGAAGGAAGGAAGGAAGGAAGGAAGGAAGGAAGGAAAGAAGGAAGGAAGGAAGGAAGGAAGGTAATGAGCATCTCTTCCATATTCAAATCATCTCTACTTTTTGTGATGTGTCTGAGGTTCGGTTTCCAGAATTTTGTCAAGAATCTGATACCCAATGGAGATATCCACTGCCTACAAGAGGATGTAGGCTGGGATAAGAGAGGATTAACCAACCATTTAAAATGGGACTCTTAGGTGAAATATTAGATGAGTTAATTTATAAGGCATGCCAGAAGCTTCAGTTGCTTTAATCCAGATTGCTTTGGGCTTTGAGGGAAGAATTCAAACAATTGTAGGAAAGTACAGTATATCAGGAAAGAAAGATGCTATTACTCACTTTAATGTCCTTTTCTCTCCCTCTCAACCCACACACGATGACATGAGCAAATGCAGACACATCTGCTGATTGCCAAAATAAATTACACTATTGCATGCAAGACTTATGTTGATACTGTAGAGAACTTGGCCACCATGCACCCCACCAACATATACACACATCCATGCACACTTTCAAAATATCAATAAAGTGTTGTATATATGAGAAGAAAAAAAATGCCTTATACAGTTCAAGGAGGTTCCACTCCCAGTGGCTTCCAAACTGGGATAATCAGAAAGTAAGTGGATTCCCAATATATAGAACTATATATTGGCATTCTTGTCATCTTACAAAGATAGGTTGGTAGCAGAATGTGGCTACATGTCTTAATACATTCTGCAACAAATGACAGTTTCATTGAACCGTGCAACCTTTGCAGATATGTTATCCCTACAAACTTGTCCTCCCTTCTCTTATGGTTGAGGCCACTGAGGGCTGACTTCTATAGTAAGGGCCAATGACAAGGTATAACGTAAAGATAAATGTTCTCCTGCACATGCATGCTAGTCTTTTCTGGCTCTAGGGGGTGGTGCTCATCTCCATATGTAAGCCAAAGAGCCAGCACTGTCTGAAGATATCACCGTGGTCATGTGGCCAGCATGACTAAATGCCAAAAGTGCATGGAGCACTGTTACCTTCCCACCAAAGTGGTCCCTATTTTTCTACTTGCATTTTTTACATGCTTTTGAACTGGCAGAAGCTGGGACAATAACAGGAGCTCACTCCGTTATGCAGCACTAGGTTATGCATCATAGACAATAATGTAACAGCATGTGGGGATGATCTTGAGAGACAGGGAGAAGAAACCATTTCAGAAAGGACCCCCCATTAGTTTCTTGGACTATAAAAGAGTTATGGGGGAGAGTGAAAAATGTACTTTCAGACTTGCAAGATTCTGTTAATGTAGCCTTAAGTAGAATTAGCTCATCTGGCTATCCTTCCTAACTTACCTTTTATTCATATAGAGGGTCACACTCTTGATCTGATATTTACCTTGGAACAGTTGAGATATGATCTGATAATGGGGAATCTCATCATCTATTTTTGGCGAGGGTAAATTTTATGTATGCTGAGAGTATTTGCACCAAGACAAATTCCTTGAGTGTCCAACCATACTTGGCCAATAAAGAATTCTATTCTATTCTAAATCTCTCTTTTCACACCATGGGCCTATCAGAATAACCAACCCCCAGAGAAGAAAGAATCACATGGCAAACTCAGGTAACAAGAAGCACTTTTTCTTATTTTATTTTTATTACTTTATTGGTGAATCATGTACAAGATAACAAGTATGAACTAAACAAGAACAAAGGAAGTAAATACAGATAAATGGGGACAGTAAGACAGGGATGGTAGGCAAGCTGGCGTGCTTATGCATGCCCCCATTTATTCATAATAGTCTGATTCTCTCCCCACCCACCCAAAAAAATATCATTGATAGAGCCAATTCTTTTCATCAGTGCAATGATTCTGCTAGGAAGCATAAATTCAATGCAGTCACAGAGAATAGTAAAGATCTGGTTTATCTATGCTCCTAAGATCATAATACCATAAGGGTTAACATCATTGCCCAGAGGATCATTGGTTGCCCTTTCCCCTCTTTGGAAGAGCTTTATCACTCCCACTGCCTTAAGAAAGTTCAAAACATTCTCAAAGATTCATCTTATCTTGGGCACCCTTTTTTTGAACTATTACCATCTGGCAGACCATACAGGATAATAAAAACAAGGACAAATAGGCTGAAAAACAGCTTCTATCCCAGGACAGTAGCTCTTTTGAATTCTACTGTATAGTGTAGTGTTGGTGTGGTGTTAGGAGTTTTCAGTTCAATGTGTGGAGTGTGAAGTATGTGTGTTTGTATTTATTTTCATGGTCATGATGTGCACTGAAGATGGTGTTTGATTTCGTTTTACAAGGTACAATGACAATAAAGTATATTAAACTAAACTTCAAATGGCCAAATATGTGATTTGCATAATTCCTGTCAATTGTCCACTGAATATTGAAAAAGTTGGGACTCTCACATAGTAAACACACAGAAAAATGTGTTCTTTTTCTCAGGACAAAGTACAAATTTATTGATTGAAACTCATTCCCAGGGTGATGTTGTATTGCTTTATGAGATGCACTCCCCAAAACTGTGGGGAAATCAAGCAACGATAAACTATTCTTTTGATGAACATCTTTTGGGTTGATTATTTTTTTACATACAGAGCCTGATCTTTTAGGCATGCCTTGATTATTAAACTTTCAGGAGATTAAAATGAGTCATTAAATGAAACTAGCCATCTGAAATCCCCATCCTGTGTTTAGAAACTTTATGGAAGTGTTTTAGAAGACGTTTACAGTGTTTAAATTGTTTTTTGGCAATTCTGAGCTGTGATATATTTTATACAAATATAATTCATATAAACCTCAGTCACATCTAGTCTCATGAAATCTAAAAATATCCAGTCAAGCCATGTTTTGGAGATGGCTTTTGATTCCCTAATGTTTTGGTTCTTCTTTTTCACACGGTTAGAAATGGCTTTAAATTGACATCTGTGAAATTGCCCATTTTCAGCTGCACTCTGTCTCAGATTGAATGATTCAACAATTATACAGTCAAATCAAATAAACATCATGCAGATTTTTTTCCCTTAAAGGTTGCTTGAAAATGTCTAATGTCAGATGTGTGTTGAGGAATGGAACACATTTCTTGTAATTTCCTAATAAGGGTAGTCCTTGACTTATAACAGTAAACTTAGTGACCATTACAATGTTACAATGGCACTAAAAACGTGACTTATTGCTGTTTTTCATACTTATGACCATTACAGCACACCCATGGTCATGTGATCAAAATCCAGACATTTAACAATGGATTCATATTTAGCCGAACCTCTAAGCATACTCTTTGAAAAATCTTTCAGGTCCAGCTCCTTGCCAAAACTATGGTCATAAACCACAGTCATCCCCATCTTCAAAAAGGGAGACCCCAGCCTAGCTGAAAATTACAGACCAATCTCCTTGTGCTGCATCACCTGTAAAGTCATGGAAATCAATTATTAACCAATCCATTATCCTCCACTTAGAGACAAACAACCTACTCTCTAATAAACAATTTGGTTTCAGAAAAAAACTATCCTGTAATCTGCAACTCTTACACTGCAAAAACATATGGACTACACAACTTGATCAGGGTAAAGCAATAGACGCAATCTACATAGACTTCTGTAAAGCCTTTGATTCAGTGGTACACGACAAACTACTACTAAAACTAAAATTTTATGGTATCTCTAGACACCTACATAACTGGATAGAAGCATTCCTGTCAAACAGACAGCAAATGGTCAAAATTGGGAGTGTCCTATCAAATTCTGTACCTGTCAACAGTGGTGTCCCCCAAGGCAGTGTTTTAGGACCAACTCTCTTCATATTCTACATAATCAACCTCTGTGATCATATCAAGAGCAACTGTGTTCTCTTCACTGATGATGTAAAGCTATTCAACACCACAGACAATACTACTATCCTTCAAAAAGACTTTGACTGTGTATCAGAATGGTCAATCAAATGGCAACTTCAAATCTCAACAAGTAAATGCTGTCTTACATATTGGCAGAAAAAAAATCAGAAAATAAAATACAAGATAAATAGTCAAGACCTTGTTGATGATCCAAACTTTGTCAAGGACTTTGGAGTACTCATCTCAAATGATCTAAGTGCTAGAGCCCACTGTAACTACATAGCCAAAAAGGCATTAAGAGTTGTTAATCGAATCTTACATAGCTTCTTCTCTGGTAATATCGCACTACTAACTAGAACATACAAAACATTTGCTAGACCAATACTTGAATACAGCTCATCAATCTGGAATCCACATCATGTATCTGATATTAACACAATTGAGAAAGTCCAGAAATATTTCACAAGAAGAGTTCTCCGCTCCTCTACTCATTGCAGACTTATGCCACCAGACTTGAAACTCTAGACCTAGAAAACCTAGAACTACGCTGCCTCCGGTCCGATCTAAATATAATATATAAAATCATACATTGCAATGTCCTACCTGTCAATGAATACTTTAGCTTCAAACATAATAATGCAAGAGCATTAATTAATACTTTAGCTTCAAACATAATAATGCAAGATTAACTCAAAGTTAATCACACCAAACATGATTGCAGGAAATACGACTTCAGCAACAGAGTGGTCAATGTCTGGAATACACTACCTGACTCTGTGGTTTCTTCCCCAAACCCCAAAAAATTTAACCTTAGACTGTCTACTATTGACCTCACCCCTTTCCTAAGAGGTCTGTAAGGGGCGTGCATAAGCGCACCAATGTGCCTACCATCCCTGTCCTATTGTTTCTTTTATTTTTCTTATATGTACCCATTTCATGTATTCATAACTATGTTTATTCTTATATCTGTATCTTGTAAACAATTGACAAATCAAATAAATACTAAATACTAAATGTTGGTTACAGTGTCCCAGGGTCATGTGATTACCTTTCACGACATTCTGACAAGCAAAGTCAATGTGCAATCTTGGGAGACAGAGAGAAGAGAGCATCTTAGAAAGGACCTCCATTAATTTCTTGGACTATAAAAGAGTTATGGGGGAGAGTGAACAATGCACTTTCAAACTCGCAAAATTCTGTTAATGTTAATTTTGTTAAGTAGAATTAGCTCATCTGGCTATCCTTCCTAACCTACCTTTTATTCATATAGAGCAGGGGTCGCCAACCTTTTGGACCTCAGGGACCACCAAACTCATAATTTTAGATCCCAGGGACCACTAACTGGTTCTGTGGGTGTGGCCTAATTTGTGGGTGTGGCTTGGTGGTCATGTGACTTGCTGGGCATGGCTTGTATGTAAATATTATAAATATTTATGTAAATATTGATTTTTTTTATAAAAAAAGAGCAACTTTTACCCAAAATCAGGCAAAGCAGGCAGGCAGATTGAGTTGCTTACAGAATCACAAATTCATTCAGAAATCTATCTATCGGCTAGCTCAGTCTGTCACATAAAATTTGCTTGCAGGCAAACTCATAAAATTTGCTAGCAAGCAAACTCACAAAATTAACTCACAACACACCATGTATGTAAATATTGAATTTTTTATAAAAAAAGCAACTTTTATTCAAAATCAGGCAAAGCAGGCAGATTGAGTTCCTCACAGAATCATTCAGTGATCTATCTATCTGCCATCAGCTAGCTCAGTCTCTCAAATTTGCTTGCCGTGAGTCTGCACTGAATTTGCTTGCAAGCAAACCTTCAGTCCTAAGGGAGGTTCAGCTGTACTTAGCTAGAAAGCAAGAAATCCAACTATTTCCTGCTTCCTAGCTAATTTAAATCTCCTGGCACAGCAGAACAGATGATGGTTAGAAAAAGGAAAAATAGCAACTTAGCAGACAAGTTTGCTTGGTAAGGAGTGAGTGGGCGGAGAGGGTTCCAATGGGCCATGTGGGCTGAGCAGCCTTGTGTTTCTGCGCTGCCTGCATTAATTGCTTTGGGGGGGTGCTCTGAGGGTGAGATTTCTCTGTGGCCCACCAAAATTTTTGGGCCGCAGCCCACCAGTTGTCAACCACTGATATAGAGGGTCACACTCTTGATCTGGTATTTACCTTGGAAGAGTTGAGATATGATCTGATAATGGGGAACCTCATCATCTATTTTCGGCAAGGGTAAATCTCTCTTTTTTCACCATGGGCCTGTCAGAATCACCAACCTCCAGAGAAGAAAGTCAATGGGTAAGCCAGATTCACTTAATAGCTGGGTTACTAATCTAATAAATGCAGCAATTCACTTACCAACTGTGGTAAGAAAGTGTGTTAAGTGGGGCAAAATTTACTTAATAGCTGTCTTGCTTAGCAACAGAATTTTTGGGCTCAATTGCGGTCATAAATTGAGTACTACCTGTATGCAGGAAAGAATCATACAACTTCTAAAACATTTAAAGGCTTTTGAATGCCACATTAATGCAATCCTGTGACTTCTGTATTAATTCTGAAGAAAAAATTAGGGAAGCAATGATAGCGTTGCAATGGCTTACTTTTCAATTGAAGCCAATGTTCTGGGTTTGCTAATTTAAAAAGAAAGATTTATTATCATTAGGAAAAACAAAAACTCCTGGAAAAAATATAGAAGAGTTTCCTCTATATGTACTCATGCAGACATATGAATAATGATAGTAAAAATATTATATACAAACTTCTTCAAAAAGGTGCTTTGCATCATTATATACCTTAGCAAAGTAGCTCTTTATATTCCTTTTTGAAGCATTGGCAAAATGGCATTTTTGTACTATCCAGTTTCTAGCATTTACAACACACCGCACTTCCACAAGTGCGCAAAGGCCTCTGCAGATCATGACTTTGAGGTGATGTCATTTTTGGAATATAAAATACCTCATTGAGTCTGTAATGATGGGAAGGAACTGAGAAATTATTACTGAATATTGAAGGAGCCTAGCAACTTCAATCAATTATAATGTAGATATTTGCATCTGTTTTTGGAGCCTTTTAATTGGTCTGGAGATTTCCATCATTATGACAGCCTATCAGCAACTCTTATCGAGAGGTGTGCTTCAAAAATATCAGCAACCAGTTCTCTGCCTGTTGCTGGGAGGGCATGAACGTGGTGGGCGTGGCCTAGTCTGCCTCCTGCAATATGGTGAGGGGGCGTTTTCATCCTCCCTGGGCTCTGGAGGCTTTTCTCGAGCCTCCAGGAGGGCAAAAATGACCTCCCTGGGCTCCGGAGACCCTCTAGAGGCCAGAACGGGGCCATTTCTGACCTTCCAGAGCCTCTCATTTTTTGCCCTCCACAAGCCTCCATGAACCAGCCATAAAACTAGCTACGGGGTTCACCCAAACCAGGGTGAACCAGGAGCAGCCCACCCCTGCTCTTATCCCTGTTTTCTTATCCCCAAATCAAGGAAGAGAAAAGGAGGGTCTTTGATGTTGTTGTCATTTAATTGTGTCCTGTTCTTGGAAGACAAATTCCTACAGTTTTCTTGGCAAACTTTTTCTGAAGTGTTTTGCTATTGCCTCCTTCCTAAGGCTAAAACAATGTGGCTGGCCTGAGATCACTTGACTGCCTTGCCTAAGGCAGGAGTAGAACGTACAGTTTCTTGATTTTAACCTGGCATTTTAATTGCTATGCCAAAACTGGCTCTCTCATGTGCATGTTGCACATACCATAAGAAAGTCAGAGGTCCTGGAAACTATGATTATGCCAAAATTCAAAATAAAAGATACCGTTCATTGGTGGTTAGATTGATCATGTCTTTGAATCAAATGATCAGACTAAAATGTTGAATCGGCTGTTTGATCAAATCAAATTGGATTTCTTTGACTAGAATTGAAAAGGTTCAGCCCCAACTAACTTTTACAGCTGCCTTTTTTCCCCCCCTGCAAATTGGATTACAACTGACAGGACAGTTTCTTCCATTTGCTACTTGGTTTAATCCTAAAGAAACATTTCCAGTTTGGAAGATATTTTTCATTCAATAAAGTTCTGCAATTCTACATTTCTCATCTCAGTGTTCCTATCACCACCCACATGCACAACCTAGCTAATCCTAGGTTTAAACATACACAACACTTCCTACCATCTACAATATTGCCAGTTTTAGATTCAGCTGATTGGCAGTAGCCCCAATTACTATTATATACAAAGTCAGGGGAAAGTTTCAATATTTGTGGGACGAGTTTTTAAATTACTAAAATGAAATCTTCACATCATTCAACTTTATACAATGTTTAAAACTATTTACTCTCTTAAGAATTTTTTTTCCCCTCGCAGTTGTCAAAACAAGCTGTCAATTCCATTGTCTGGAATGGCTGTTACTTTTTTAAAAATAATAATTTCAACTACTTTTCATTGCTATGAATGTATACATGTATGTATATATATGTATGTATGTATGAATGACTCTCGCATTTCTTTTAGATATGCATTTTTGAGTTTCTGTGAAATTATGCAATTGTACTATACTTCTTTGATTTTCTTATAAAAAGCTTTTTTAAAAAAATACTATATATTATCATGAACATTTTCCAGTCAAAAGATGATTTTCCCCTTTCTGCAGTTAAAAAAAACCCACTAAGCCTTCAGAGTTGCATCCTGATTGCTATAAGTAGTTAGATGTCTTGAAGCAACATGCAATTATTAGTGGACAACCTACATCAAAAACTTGTCTGACCTTGTCCAATTTAGTAGCAGATCATTTGGAATATTTTTAAAATCTGACAGAAGAGGATATTTTTATTCCATTTGTATCCTGTCCTGATAAGATCTCTAAATTTAACCACTTTCACTGAATATTTTCAATAAGGTATTTTAAATACAAATCCCATTTATAGTAGATGACACGCTAACAGTAGCCTGT
The DNA here is from genome assembly GCA_023653725.1 of Bungarus multicinctus. Classification (NCBI taxonomy): domain Eukaryota; kingdom Metazoa; phylum Chordata; class Lepidosauria; order Squamata; family Elapidae; genus Bungarus; species Bungarus multicinctus. Next base: position 109,326,440 of record CM042836.1, read on the forward strand.
TAGCGTGTCTACTCAAATGTCCCCATTGTTGATTACAGTAAGTCCCAGGTATAGGTAAACAACCATTTGTTTAGCAACTGTTCAAAGTTACAACAGAGCTGAAAAAGTAACTTACAATCAATCTTTGCACTTCTGACCTTTGTCGCATCCCCACAGTCGTGTGATAAAAATTCAGGTGCTTGGCAACCAGCATATCTTTACAACTATTGCAGAATCGCAGAGTCGTGCAACAGGGATGGGTTTCTACCGGTTCTGTCCATCTCTGTAGAACCGGTAGCTCTGAAGAGCAGCAGACATAGAACCGGTTCTATGTCTGCTGCTGTTTTTGCCCGCCCGCCTGCCCGGGCTCTTACCTGACCTTTATTTCCTGCTTTTTCAACTTCAGCTGCTCCACAGCTGCAGTTTAAAAAGCAGGAAAAAAGTCCTTTTTCAAAGGCTGCTTCTCTGCATGCTGCGTGCTAATGACAATTTACAGACACGCACGTGCAGCGTGCAGGGAAGCACATCGTAAATCATCGAACCTCATAAATCACCAAACCGATAGTTAACCCTGTCAGATCCCACCCTTGTCGTGCAATCATCCTTCCAGTGTCAGGATTCCGGCAGTTACCCTTATTTAAATCATGAGTGTCGAGCCAAACTTCCAAAACTTAAAAAGGATTTATTGGGAGTTAACATGCCAGCATTACCTGAGTGTAGCCGACTCTGAGATACATAGTTCATTGTCACCCTTGACCCTGGTTTTCCCTCCACCCCCTGGGTGTATCGTAATTCATAGTCTCCAATAGGACACATCCATAGCCAAGAGTCATCAATCATGCTCTCCAGTTAGAATTTTGTGTGGCAGAAACTTCAGTCACCTAGTTACTATCTTTGAAAACATTTATGGAATGCAGTTTCGGTTTCACAAGCTGCTGCACTGCTCCCCCCTCCCTGTTTGTTGGCAACTCTAAAAAAACCCATAGAAATATTTTATAAAAATGACACCCAGCCAGTTTGCAACAAATAAAGATAATGGAGGGTTGACTTAACAACTGCAGTGATTTACTTGGCAACCATGGCAAAAAAAGTCATAAAATCAGGAGTGACTCACTTAACAACTGCCATGCTTAGCAATGGAAATTCTAGTGGCAAATACAGGTCCTCGATTTACAACAGTTCATTTAGCGACCGCTCAAAGTTACAAGGGCACTTAACAAAGTGAGTTATGACCATTTTTCACACTTACGACCATAGCCGCATCCTTGTGATTAAAATTTGGATGCCTGGCAACTGATTTGTACTTATGATGATTACAGTGTCCTGAAGTTACGTGATCCCCTTTTGCGACCTTCTGGGAAGCTAAGTCAACGGGGAAGCCATTAACAACCATGTTACTTACTTAACAACTATGGTGATGCACTTAACAGCTGTGGCACAAATGGGGCAAAGTTCACTTAACAAATGTTTCGCTTAAGCAACAAGAAAAATTGGGCTTAATTGTGGTTGTAAGTCGAGGGCAACCTGTATGGACATAAGTTGAGGATTACCTATAATAGTAAATAGCAATTAGCCTGGTAACCTACCATTTTCCAGGTGTTTGGAATTTTGAGTCTACCTTCCCACAGACAGCCCTGGCAGTGTCAAAGAAACACGAAAGGTTTAGTGCAAGACATATGAAGAAAACCACATAAATATATTACGTCTAGAGAATAAGCTGAATATGGCCATTTCTCACCCTAACTAACCACAATGTTGCCATGAGAATTATATAATGGAATGAAAATCCTGAATGTCACTCTGCTCTCCTGGAAGAATGATTGAATCAGAGGTGGTATTCAGCAGGTTCTTACTAATTCTAGAGAACCAGTAGCGGAAATTTTGAATAATTCGGAGAACTGGCAAATACCACCTCTGATTGGCCCTGTTCCGATCTATTCATTGCCTCCTGAGTACCAGCTGATCAGCTGGGTCCTCTCTTTTGTTGCCCTGCACAGGAGAATGGAGTTGGAAAGGTTAGTGGGGTGGGGAAAGAATAAGATTTTGCAGTAACCTTCCCCTGGAGTGAGGTGGGAATTGAGAGTTTACAGTATCCTTCCCCTGCCATGCCCACCAAGCCAAATCATGACCACCAAGCTACGCCCACAGAACCGGTAGTAAAACAAATTTGAATCCCACCACTGGATTGAATGTAAGGGAAGAGGTAGAAATCTAACCTAGGGTAACAAATGAACTGTTTATTTCAGTAGCCTGACCAGATATACTGGGAGCTATTATATCCTACCTTCTCCCCACCCCCCAAAAAAAATTGATCTCCAAAAAAATCAGTAAAGGAAGACCCACCATGATAATGGAGATATAGTTAACAGTAAAATAAGGCATAGAGAGCCATTTGGTGTAGTTATTAAGGCACCAGTTCCCAGGAGTCAAAACTGACTCAAAGGTGCCAAAAAAAAAAAATGTGGAATAAGATTGGAGTAGAAAATAGGGCTATCACACCTGGGATGCAAAAATCAAAATGGCCATTAAATAGAAGCAAATTTAAGGTCATATTTTTTCGCATTCTTTGACACCGTTTAGTAATTATCCAGACTGTTGCAACTGAGTTTATTTATTTACTTATTTACTTATTTGCTTAGTTATTTGTTCTTTTAATAACTCCATCTTTATTATATTTATAAATAACTCAAGATGGTAGGTAGACCTAATATTCCTTCTTCCTCCTATTTTCCCAAAACAACAACCCCATGAGGGGACTTGGGTTGAGAGAGAGTGATTGGTCCAAGCCACCCAGATGGTTTTTTCATGTCTAAGGCAGGACTAGAACACAGTTCTCCTGGTTTCTAGGTCAGTACCTTAGCTGCTGTTCTAAACTGGCAAATGATAGCAATACCTAATCTGCATTTTCCAAATCAGTAGTAAATCTGTACTTATCCATTGTTTTTCAAGTTTCCCAACATACTTTGAAAGTAATAGTTGTAAAAGAGTAGTTACAGTCCTTAAATGAATTAGCATTAATTTTCTCCTTTTTGTCCTTTTTTGTTCTCCCAAGATATTTGTGACTGCTATGAAATAAATGCAATAGTTGGCTTTTCTAAGCGCATCCTCACTCAAGTGACACATTGTTAATGCCACATTCCAACAAACAGACTTCATATTTCACTGATATTTGAATATATGATTAATGTATGCTAACCAGAAAAAAACCAGATGTAATGCAAATGTTTAAAACAGTATAAGAGCTCACATATCTTTATACAAAGCATTTTCTTTTCCCTTGGTGCTCAGATATTATTATTATGCTCTTCTTCTTCCATCTCCCTCAGTGATTTAAGTAGGAGGTATTATTATCACATTTACAGATGGGGAACAGATAGGGGGAGATTAAGTGACTCCTCCAAGGTTACAAAGGAAGGGTGTAACACAGCAGGAAATTGCATCCCAATTTGGATCCCAGTGCTTAACCACAAACCCATCCTTCCTGACTTACAAACTATATGAGGTCATGTAATTAAAATGAAAATTGTAAAGCATATATGCACCAAGAGTATTGCTTTGTCAGCCACCTGAATTCAGAGATTCTGAGCCAGATGATTGTCTTTGGAATAACTGCAAGGTTTTGAAAAAGTATTTTATATTTAACAATAAGTGTTACCTGAGACCTATTTTTTTAATTGAAAAATAAAACAATTTAGGGAACTTTATAATCAGTTGTTTACTGATAACCTCTGGAGGTGTCTGCTGTCTACTCATTAAGCAATGGATAGAAATAGCTGATCCTGAAAGAAGTTTAAATTTGAATATTTCAGTCACTATTGCAGTCTTTGTGTGAAGAAAATGAAGGCACTTGAAACAAATTGTCTTACCATAAGGCCCTCGTTGATGACATAGACATCAATACACATGGCAAAGAGGGTTCAAGAAAGTTGAAGAAGTCCAAAAAAGTTCAAGGTTGTAGGCATAGGTTAAAAGATCCCCTTAAATACAACCCCCTTTGAAGATTGAGTCTCTATATCTTGGTTTTTATTGAAACAATAGCTCCTAGGACCAAATATAATGGGAACATGGTAATATGCAGCAGGTAGAAAGCAACAGATAGCAAGCAACAATTTAAACCCATCTGGGTAAGGCTCTCTATGACTAGACTAGACTAGACTAGACTAGACTAGAACAGAACAGAACACTTTATTAGGCCTCCTGTGCATAAGCTATATAAGCATATGCAAAACAACAGAATCATCATTATCATCATGATTACCATCATCATTATCCCAGTGGGGGAGAGGTGTGAAAAGATAAGAATAAGTGTTAATACTACAACCATACTACATGGGTAAAATATACATAGAGATTGGCTTTGGGATAAGATTTATGTTGTGCCACTATAGTTCTTAATGCAGTACATGGCATGTAATACAATATTTGTGCAGAAACAATGAAGAGGAGGATGAATTTATGGCTCTAGATTTAGAGATATTGATGGACACCCAGGCAGAAGAAAGCTTCCCTGCTCGGAGGTAGGACACGATCCCTCTCTTCTTGCAACTCTTCGCCAGTCCTGCATCTTGGTAGCTACAAACAGTGCCTCAGTCTTTAGTTTTATTTAATTTTTCTGGAACAAAAGACATGCTGATAATGGATACACAGACAGGTATAAAGGTTTCTGCACTGTATTCCTGCAAGTGTTCTTTTGCAATTAGGCAGTCTCCAAATATCGCCAAAGTTTTCAGCCCCACTTTGGTGACACATAATTACAGTGAAAGCTGTGTAGATCACTGACTTCTTGAAAGCATCTGCTAGTGTTCGGCAGAGCCTGTGCTATTTAGAACTGAATGCTTGCAGATGCTCTTCTGTTGTTGTCAAATCAAGGCTTGTCCCAGAAAGAGGAAATTTAGACACAAAGTACTATCAAAATAGTTTTCTCCTCTCTCCCACCCTCTCACTAAATTTGCACTACAAAGTAACAGAAGACTCTTTGGGATGGGGAGTAGAGATGTTAGGTAGGAGGTTATGGACAGCTGAAACAAACATGGCACCTGCTGTTCTGCAAAGTAAGGAAATCAGTTGCTTTTTTGCAAATTTGCTAGTAGAAGCAGATGGCCAGAACCACAAATTTATTCTTTGCCTGCAGTTTATCTCCCTTTGCCTGAGAAAACCTGACATTACAAGTCCCTAGATAACATTTTGTTGTATAGGAGGATGCTACATATGTATAAGAGCTGTAAATATTTTTTTTTAAACCTTCTCTTTCTTTCATTCTCTATCTCTTATTAATGCAAAATTAGGTATGGGGTAATTTCAGCAGGTGGCAGCAGCTGTCTATCCTCATTTGAACTCAGACATTTTGTAGACTTGGCCAGGTTAGTACTTGGATGCAGAAGCTGAAAATAATCCCAAAAGAAGGTTATGGCAAACCCTTTCCATGCATGAAGTTGTCAGGAGTTAGGTTTGAGGAGAGAAGCTCAAGAATAGATCATATGTTGTATACGGAACAGCTCCCAGGTTCGTTATATGGGAGAGATCCCTTTTGAAAATCCTCAAGTATCACTGATAGTCAAGAATAGGCAACTTGGTGTTTACCATCTGTTTTGGACCACAACTCCCATAATTCCTTATCAATGGTGAATCTAGCCAAAATTTCTGAAGCATAGCAAACTGCCAAGTCTGGATTATGCTGGGGTAGATGAAGCAATGGTCCTTCAAGGCAGCTAGCATTTATCCTTGGTGCACCTTAAGAATTATTCAGTTTGGTCAAGAAGGCTGCTGATTAAAGAAGCACTCAAAAGATTTCCTGGAAGCTTGTCTGAAGGGCTCTGAAGTTGTGATGTAATCAGAAACAGCCCATAGGAAATGTAAAAAAAGCATTTTTTTTTATCTTGTTCTTTAGAATTAAAAAGATTGAGTTAATATTCAGTGTTATTTTTCTTCACCCACTGAGGACTGTTTTCTTTAGGCAATTTACAAGCCTTCCTAACTATCAGAGGAAAGAGAATCTGGCATCAATGTACATGTGGAATTCATGAATATATGTAAGATTAACCACATGTGTAAGAGAGAAGATAGAGTGGAAATACTGGGCATGTGGAGAGGAGCCCTTTAATCTATAATATACAATTTCCAAGGAAGATACCCTGAAAAAATGTGACTCTATGCTCTAAAGTAATCTTCATTCAACATTGTTCCTCTCAATTATACTGAACTGTACTACCTGAATTCCCATACAACAAGGGATTGTGGTAAAGAAAATCTGAAGGACACCAGGCTTACAGGTGATGGAAAGACAAAGCCATAAAACATTTCATTATTAAATAACATATTTAATATATTATGAGACTAGTATAAAAGAGAACTATGTTTCCTACTAAATTACTGCATATATTACTGCATAGAACAGACAAATCCAATTGATTTGCTTTCTGGAACTTTCACATTTTTGAAATCCAAGTTCATACTGTCATATTTTCTATTTTTGCAAATCACAAGTCCACATTCTTGAACTGAATGGAGCACTATTGAAGTTTTCAGGACAGAATGAAACTTGAAGACCAGTTGAATTAAACTTCATCAATTTGGCACATGTTAGGGAGGGCTATCAGATATGATGTGCAAAAATACAGAAAATCACCAGAAGGCAGCAAAGAAATATTGAAAATTAACACTTTGCTGCTACTTAATGGTCATCTGGTTGTTTCTGAAGACCGGATTTGACAATCTGAAAACATGATAGGAACTATAATACAAGGGTGCTCCAAGACAATGGATTGAGAAGTCAACTCAAAGTAGCACACAGAATTGCATAAAGAAGGAACAACTCATCAATTGCAAAATATTACTGAGGACGTCGTCATAAATTGACCTTTTTTAAAATTACTAAACTGGAGCCTAGACAACAACCCAAAAACAAATGTCTAGTAGCCAGTTACAATTGCTTATATGATACATGGTCCAGTATCTAATGATGACCAAACTACGGAACTGTTAACATGTATTTCTGACTCCAAACTACATTTAGCTGGTGGGATGAATAGCACCATATGCTCATCAGATGATAAAAGAAATGAGTTGATAGAATCAAAGTTCAAGTTACAAGAAAATCTAATTTATTTCTTCACAGCAATTATTGATGTGTATGATACTTAACAAAGGAATTTCCTTGAAAAGCTAATATTTTTCATGGAACTAGGGAGGAACTTTTTTCAAGCTTTTAATGGTTTGTTATAATTTACTACAGTGTATTAAAGCTTTTTAAAGAACAATAATTCTACAGATAAGCATTAATTAGAAGCAAAAATTCTAAAACTGTTTCTTAATTTTTTTTCAGGTATTCTCTCATGGTAGGCAATCTATGTTATCATTGTATATTGGAAATTAATAAAACAAATCATTCCTCATATAGTGACAAAAAAGCTCTGTTTTCTATCCCAATGGGTTATTTTGCTTGGACAAAGTACACTACAGCATTCAAACATGTTCATAGCACTTCATGGAAGCAAAAACAACTAAATATAATCTTCTAAATAAGGGAATGACAATCTACCCTAGCATTCTCTCAAGAAAACCAAACAAAATTGTCTGTCTAGAGCAGAGGCAACATAATACTGGAATATGACCACATCTGGGTTAGAAAATATGCAATAAGCTGTGGGGAAGAGCAAAAAGTAGGACAAGAATGGGTAGCTCTGGTGCTTATGATGTGGCTGGATTAGAGCTAAAAGCATGTCCCGCTGCTGACTTAATAAGACTCAAAAGGAAATTTTGATACTGCAAAGACAGATGTTTGTGCGTGTGCATGCACATGCATGGATGTTCATGTGTGTCATGTATAACATTGATACGTGTAATGTCAGAACCATGATTTAAGACAAACTTGATTTTGTCAGACAGAAATATCAAGCTTCAACAATGACACTCTGGGAATCAGATAACTGAACTGAATGGGAATGGGTCACTTTACTTCAGAAGAGTACATAAAAATCATGGGGGGTGGGGAGATTGCAAAAGGATGTCAAATTCTGCCTGGCTACTTGCCAAAAATGTTAGAATGATTTCAATTTGAATCCAAGCCAGTTAACATTATAGTGATCCAAATCTATGGTTCAACCACAGATGGAGAGGAAATAGAAGTGGAACAGTTCTGTGGTGAATTGCAACAGTTTGTTGACACAAGATCAAAAAAAGACATCAAACTGGAAGACTGGAATGATACAGCTGGAAGTAAAATAACATCTGGAATAATGAGAAAATTTGCCTTGGTGTAGTAAATAAAACTGTTGATAGTATAATAGAATTCTACAAAGAAAATTCAATGTTTATAGCAACTCTTTCTAACAAATGTTACTTCCCCAAACAGACATCACTAGATGGACAACACCAAAAATAATATGATGATATACTCTGCACTAAAATAGAGAAGCTTTATTCAATTAGCCAAAAAACCCACAACAAAACCTGAGACCAACTATAGCTCAATCACAAACTTCCTGAAAAATTACAGATTTATAGATCAGCAATGTATAGTCTCCACAATATTCCATTTGATTTGAAGTTAAAAAATAATAATTTAATGGTTTTGATTTCATTAACAGAAGTCCTAAAGAACTTTGGATTGAAATCTGAAGCAAACAAATGTCTGCCTGATGCTATGAAGAGGAAAAGTTGATGTGGGAACAGACTTTTATTTTCCTAGATTCAAAAGTTCATAGGCGTGTGGCTGTAGCTATGAAGTAAGTTTAGAAGAGTGACTTTTAAAAGTTTCAGGTAGAAAGCAATGAAATAGGCATCCAAAATAATTCTTTCAAGGGATCAAATATATTACATCTCAACTGGACTCTTATCTTCTCCCTTCTTAATTGTAGATCGTTACAGCAGATTGCCTTGTGGAAAAATTTCTGATGAGAAAAGGAACATGTTAGCTGACAATTTCTCTGCAAAGCCAATCTGTCCCTTCTAAAGGGTCATGATCAGCAATTGGCCAATGGAAAGGGTCTGACTTATTTCTTTGTTTTAAAATAATACTTTATTTCTACTTCTGGGTGTATGTCTGCAAATATTTGATTTGTAATTGTGAGCACTGGAATAGAAATATTGACATGTAAAGACATTCGTTTTCAAGAGTCATTTGAGTAAATTAACATTCTTTTTGCTAGAAGAACAAATTGTTTGCTTGTTTGTTTAAAATATATGTTCATCTCATTTTCAATTTTTTTAAAATTGAAAATTAGGTTTTAAAAACATTGAATGTGATGATCTTTTTGACATATATCTCAGTATTTACATTGTTATATAAGCAAAATATCATCAAACAGTATAAACATTTATATACATACATACAAAAAACGACTGCCAAGCCTGGCACACAAAATTAAAAAGCCTGAAGATGGGAGATGAGATTCTGCTGAAACGTCGCTATAATAAAAACACAAATATTACGTGGGAAAATACCCGAAGAAACCTAAATATCAAACATATACATATACATATACATATACATATATGTATGTATGTATGTATGCGTATACATACATATATATATATATATATATATATATATATATATATATATATATATATATATATATATATATATATACTTAGTGTTACAACACCCTGTTAAGCCCCAATTAAGGGAGAAAGCATACTGCTTTCTTTTCTGTCTTTCGGCTCATCACCAGAGACCATACCGACAGAAAGCTATTTGTTTCGTTGTCTTTAGTTTACATGTGTGTAAGGTTTTTGAGCTGATAATTTTTAAATAATAAATAAGGGAGACTAGTATAGATCTATTTTGAGCTAGTTAGCTCTCTTCAGCTAGCCATACCCTTACTGGTTCGAATCCCTGGTTCGAATCCCAGTAAGGGTATGGCTAGCTGAAGAGAGCTAACTAGCTCAAAATAGATCTATACTAGTCTCCCTTATTTATTATTTAAAAATTATCAGCTCAAAAACCTTACACACACACACACATATATATATGTGTGTGTGTGTGTGTGTGTGTGTGTGTGTGTGTTTTCGTAGATTTTCATGGGTACAGGTATGCAGGTCTTGGCGTGTTGGGGTGTGTGGCAGCTGGTGATGCAGCCATGGTCTGGTTTCTGGATGGTGGTTGCTTTTCGTCTATGGGGTGGGTTTGGGTTTGAGTCTGGTAAGGGAGATTGGTGGTGGCATCATGTGTTGTTTTGGGTCCAGTGTTGGTTTTCGTGGCTGGGACTCATTTGTTGATAAGGGCTAGTTTCCAAATGTCTGGTAGGCGGGAGGCATCATCCCGTTTATTCAAGTTATGGGGTGTTTCTCTATTTCGATTGCTTCCCTGATTATTGTCTTGTTGAAGTGTTCAGTATTGGAGATTAATTTGGTTCCCTCAAAATTAATTTCATGTCCTGTGGCTTTAAAGTGCTGGAAAAGGGAGGAAGAATTTTCTTCTTTTCTGACTGCGTTCTTGTGTTCTGCGATGTGTGCATTTATTCTCCTGTTGGTTTATCCAATGTATGTGGCTGGGCAATTGTTGCATGGTATTTCATAAACTCCTTGGTTTTCTAGCTGGATCTTGTCTTTGGTTTTCTTAGGATGTTAGCTATTTTTTGGTCAGTGCCGAAGGCTGTCCTGATATTGTGTTTGTGGAGAATTTTGCTGATTTTATCTGTGGTGCCTTTGATGTAGGGGAGGAGGGCGATACCGTTGTCCTGTTCTGTGTCTCGGTTTCTGGGGGGTGTCTCCTTTAGGATTAGGTTGGTAATTGTGTCTCTTTGGAATCCGTTAGAAATTAATACGTTAGTGAGGGTGTGTAACTTTGTTCTCAGGTGGTCTTTGTCAGCTAGGTGTTTGGTTCTGGAGATGAGGGTCTTGGCTACGGAATTGATCTGTGCAAGGTGGTGATGGGATCGTGCGTTTAAGTAGTGGTTGGTGTGTGTTTTCTTCCAGTGGATGGTATGTCCTAGGGAACCATTGGGTTTTTTGTAAATTAGGATGTCCAGGAAGGGAAGTTGGTTGTTGGCTTCTGTTTCCATGATGAATTGTATTTTGGGGTATAGGCTGTTGAGATGTGTGAGGAAGTTGTCCAGTTTTTCTTTCCCATGTGGCCAAATTACAAAAGTGTCATCTATATATCTAAGCCAGAGTTTGGGTTTGTGTTCAGATTTGTCTAGAGCATTGGTTTCAAAGTGTTCCATGTATAGGTTAGCGATGACGGGTGAGAGGGGTGATCCCATAGGTGCTCCTTCTATCTGTTTGTATCTTTGTCCATTGTGGATGAAGTATGTGTTGGTTAGGCAGTGATTGGTCAGCTCTAGGATGTGCTTGGGGGGGTTGTATTTGTTTTGGATGGCTGTCAAGGCTTCTTTAATAGGTACTTGGGCGAAGAGGGATATGACATCGAAGCTCACAAGTAGGTCACTGGGTTGTAGGTTTTGTTTCTTTATTGTTTCTATGAAGTGGAAAGAGTTTTGTACGTGTGAAGTGATGGATTCTGTGTAGGGTTGGAGTAATTTGGCGAAAAATTTGGCAAAATTCTGTAGAGGTAAGCCTATGGAGCTGAGTGGTGTTCCTTCTTTGTGTATCTTGGGAAGGCCATAGAATTTAGGGCATCTGGATGATTTTTCTCTGGGGATGATTCTTTGCTGGATCTCTTCACTGATGGGGGAGGCTTTTATTTTGGATTTGGTGGTTTTTTTCCAGGTAGATGGTGGGGTATTTAGTATTTAGAGGTTTGTAAGTGGGGTCTTGGAGTAGGTTACATAGTTTGGATTGGTAGTCTGATGTGTTCATCATGACGATGACGTTGCCTTTATCTGCTGGGAGGATGATTATGTTGTTGTCTTTCCTCAGGTTGGTGAGTGCTTTTTGTTCTTCTCTGTGTAAGTTGCTTCTGGGTGGACTGCTGGAGCAGAGGACATTGGTGACTTCAAGTCTGATTTTATTGGCTACATCTGGGTTAATTTTGGTTAGGCTAGCTTCAACTCCACATATAATGTTTTCAGTGGGGATGCGTTTGGGGGGTGACTGCAAAGTTGAATCCCTTGGAATGGACATTGGTTTCTGCTCTGGTGAGGGGTCTGTCTGATATGTTGTGTACTGTTTGTTTCATGCGTTGTTGGGGTGGGGGTTGGTCTTCTGGTGTTTCTCTAGTCTGTGGAGTTTGCTGGTGTGTGTGTCTGTCTTGTGGAAGGTTTCTGTTTCAGCTCTCCAGAGGGCTAGTTGTTTGGATTTGTCTCAGAGTCCTGGGTGGATTTTGTTGCTGAGTTTGAGGTGGAGAGAAAGTAGGTCCCTGTTGGTTTGGTCAAGTAGGAATCTTTTCCTGTGTAGGAAAAGATTAAAAATTAACCCAGATGTAGATTATGGAAGTAATCTATTGCCTAGATGTGACCTTATATTAAAAAAAAATCTGCAAATTTTAGAAAATTAGGTGCAGAGAACATATTTTTTAAAAAATAATTCATATGTTGTTGCTTTAGTCATTCTTAGGAATATGATAAAATGGCAAAAATATGTATTGACAGGAAAATAACAGAGTGCTCAGGGCTGCAACTGGAGAGTTGTAATAAGTAGTCTCAGTTATTTGGAATTCCATCCAATTGGCATCAGTGTTGCAGAAATACAATAGGAGAATGGAAAATTATTTCATTTGAAAGCAAAATATGGACAGAGAAAGAGGGATGTTCACACCCGACAATGTCAAGCATCTTTCATATATTGTACCAAAAATGTGTTTAATCTTTCTTACAACAGCAAAGAACGTCAGAAATTGGAATCAGTTTGTAAACTTTAGGAAAAACCCTCCCATACTACCACCTCTTAGAATACTAGACAACACAGTATCAACAATAGAGACCTTCAAATTTCTAGGTTCTGCCATGTCACAAGACCTAAAATGGACATCTAACAAAAAAGCAAAACAAAGAATATTCTTCCTACGCCAATTCAGAAAGCTCAAACTGCCCAAAGAGCTGCTAATACAGTTTTATGGAAGAATAATTGAGTCTATCATCTGCACCTCTGTAACTGTCTGGTTTGGTTCTGCAACCCAACAAGATAGACACAGACTTCAGAGAGTACTTAGGATTGCAGAAAAAACAATTGCTACAAACCTGCCTTAAATTGAGGACCTGTATACTGCACGAGTTAAAAAGAGGTCTGTGAAAATATTTACAGACCCCTCACACCATGGACATAAACTGTTTCAACTCCTACTCTCAAAACGGCGCTATAGACCACTGCACACCAGAACAACTAGACACAAGGCCATTTTTTCCCCAAATGCTATCACTCTGCTAAACAAATAATTCCCTCAACACTGTTCAACTATTACAAAGTCTGCACAGCTATTACTGCTAATCTTCTCATCACTCTTTATCACCCATCCCCTCCCACTTGTGATTTTGTCGCTTGTATCCTTATGATTTATATTGACTGTTTTCTAGTATGATTTGATTTCTTATTGTACCCTATGATTATTATTGTTTTACCTTACGATTCTTGACTCTTGACAAATGTGTCTTTTCTTTTATGTACACTGAGAGCATTTGCATCAAGACAAATTCCTTGCGTCCGATCATACTTGATCAATAAGGAATTCTATTCTATTCTATTCTATTCTATTCTACTGAAGTGTCAATATTTTAGGATCCAATCTCAGTCAGTCACTGAGAGTAGAGGTTTGGTCTTCTGAGGTTTTGGACTCATGCTGGATTCCATCCTTTGAGAACTTTTCTCTAGCAGACTCTGTAACATTATCCTTGGACATGTATATTTGCCTTAATTTGGTGTTAATATTATTTTCTGAAAGGAGACTTTTTGTAAAATCATTGGCTGTGATTGGAAGCTAGAACTGTCAGTTGTAAATCTTCATTCCTTCATTCTTTTCCTTTCTCTTCCCTGAAGTATTCATTTTATATGAAGAGTAGAATTTCTAAAAATTTCACAAATGCACTGTTTAATTGCCTATATGGATTTCCAATTCACTAGCAAAACTTGAAGTATAGAGATGTTCCACTCTGATCACAGAGAGTAGGTTTCACACACACACACACAAACCACTTTGATTCAGACATCTCTCAGATCTTTTCAAGCAAGTACAATTCATTTTGTCACTTAGCTGAATTATATCAATTGAGATCTAGTGAAATCAAGGGAGATTAAATGGGCTACTTTTTGAAAGCAAAGTCTACAATTAGATCTTTTGGAATATATTTTAATTACGTTTAAGTAGATTTTGATGGGGTAAATTTTAAACAGTGTGATGGAATATGTAGCATGTATGGAAGGAGCAGGATTCAGGGTCATACAGAAAAAGATACTCTAATCCAGGGGAGGTAGGGAACATAAGAAAGTGACTCAGAGTAACTCAACTTTAATTAATCTAGGTATAAATTAATCTGTAGAATTGTCCTGGCAGAATTTCAAATGTCAAACTCTTTCAGGCTGGCAAAATCAGGAAACAAGAACTACTTGGAGTTCTATAAGATTTTTATTAGGATAATGTAATCTTATAGGTTTCCATTTAGAATGGAATATTTAAGGTTGATTCAGATATAATTTAAAGTTTAAACCAATGTAACAGTGAGCTTCATGTACCCTCCTCTCCTCCTTTCTTCTTTGTGTTCAAATAACAGAAAGGAATTACCCCCTGTCCCCTTTCTCATTTTAACTAGTGTTTCAATATATCTGTCTGGAAAACTCAGGTTGATTAAATTATCAATTGTCTAAACCATCCATTATTTAAGTGGGGAAAATGGGATAATGAAATTTTGTTCTGCTTACTACTTAATCACTTCTGGCACTGTGTTAAAAGCCTGCATAACCATTTACCTTGAATGAATAGATGAAAAAAAAAAAAAAGGAACTCCGGTCAAACAGAAGCTGTGAGCTTCTAAGATGCTTCCCAAACTTTCCTGTTAGTCTGCTATAGTCTGGCACCATAACATCCATTCAAAAAGAAGTTTTAAGTCTTCCAGATGTTAGTAACATTAAATAAAAATATGTGAGATAGATAGATGATAGATTGTGTGTATATGTGTGTGTGATAGAGAGACAGAGACAGAGACAGACAGACAGACACAGAGAGAGAGAGAGAGAGAGAGAGAGAATTTTCTCTTACATTCACAACTGACTTATAGCAATGTCCAGTGATTTACTGGGTATATAAACTAGGGTATAGGTAGCATATTAACAATATACTGTATTTTTTACTATCAGATATATATCTGTACAAATGTACTGTATGGTTGGACTTGTGTAGCTTTACCCTGTTAACATAATGTCAGGATAGCAAATTGAAGGCCAAACTGTACATAAATTGCAGAAAACATTATTCTTGTAACATTCTGTTTTTTTTCCTACATTTAAAACCTGTTTCACATACGGAAGATTTCTCTGGAAAAATTTGAAATGCTCCTAAAATAAATTAAAATGTAAAATAATATATTTTATAATATATTATTATAAAAGTTATAGCGATATATTGTAAACAACAGGACATAGGAACGAAATCTGAATAATGCCTGATATATAATAACCATATTTATGTCATTAGCTAATTCAATCACTGCAATTCAATTCTTTGTTGTCATTGAATAAAAACGTTCTAATTTTGTGGCAGTGCTGATTATTGGGCAAATGAAAAATGAAATCCTATAGTCAGCAGAGAGGCTCGCTTGATGCTTGGTGCAGCTGTCTGCAAATGCAATGGGAAATGTTCAGATAGTGGACCATTAAAAAAGAATAATAAGCTTGCCTAAAATGCTGACACTTGTAGAATGAATAAATCCTTTTTCTAGGTCACAGTAAATTGCACAGTAGGAACCTTTTGTCTCTCCAGAATTGGAAATCTATGCCCTTGTCATTGCCATTAATATATTGGGAATAGAAGCCCATTACATACCTAAGTCTGTTATTATTGATATGTATCATACAGTGATGTGCATTGTTTCAAAACAGTACCTTGAACTATATGTAAGATAATAGATAGAAGTTAGTACAAGATGATAATTCCAAGTTCTTCCAGAAATTGTGAAACTCCAAAGAAAATCAGAATGGCATGGAATTATTGTCCTGTAGTACAGAATTAAAATGGATTTAGGACTGATTTTGAAGTTTTGAAGAACATATTTTTAACTTCTTCGATGTTTCATTTTACATTTACTCTTGCTTGTAGTAGAGTTTTTGTTTTGTTCAAGTTTTTGCTGACAAAAGTTTTAAAAATGAAAGTAATATAGAAAATGAAGCATTTTTCTTGAAGAATTTGATCTAGAGAACAACATTAAATGAACTGCAAAAATAGTTTTACCATATATTTTTGGGCAATTGTTTATTTATTTATTTATTTTTAGGTTCAGCATTCATATGATTTAACAAGTGAAATCATTGTGACA
This sequence comes from Bungarus multicinctus, assembly GCA_023653725.1. Lineage (NCBI taxonomy): Eukaryota > Metazoa > Chordata > Lepidosauria > Squamata > Elapidae > Bungarus > Bungarus multicinctus. The sequence goes on from CM042836.1 coordinate 109,342,780, forward strand.
TGCTTCTGATTATGTTGGCATTGGGATCTTCAGGTGATTGTGGATTTGAATGATGCCTTCAGAAGATAAGACAATTAGTTCCACCACCATCCATGGATATTATCTTTAGAGAAGGAATGGTTCTATTGTGGAACCCTGGAAAAATGATAATGTTGGCAATGGTATCCAAAATAAGTGGTGATAGCATCAAAATGACACAACATTTAGTATGTTATCAAAGAAAGGAATAATTTTTTATTTGTGTCATGAGGTCTCACATATGTGCATAAGTCCCCCTCTCTCTTGATGGGCACTTATACATATTAGGAAAAGATTTTTGCCTGGTCATGTTCAATGACAGCACTACATGGAAACTAGCTTCCCAATATAATTATGGTTTCTATCCCTAACACTTGGTCTACATCAATTAATTGGAGCAAATTAAGTACCAACTTTTCTTCCTAGATATCATCTCATTATTTTAGGCAATTAGTTGCAATGCCTGGTAACAGCTGTTTTATCTCAGCAGGATGGAAGTTGGGGGCAGTGGTGGACAAGGTTCCATATTTAGTTCATACAACTGAACAAGACTGTTAATAGTTACTCATAGAGCGAAAATAAAATGGTGATACATTATGAAGTAACCAATATATAGTGAAATGCCTATTTCTAGACTGTAGGTGTCAAAGATGCTTCACTCTTACCATCCTTCAAGCAAAACAGTGACTTCATGCGTAGATCAAATAGAAATGTAACTTAGAAATAAAAGAACGTTAAGTGCCTTTACCTTTCTCCAATACTGTCAATGATAAGAAATGGAACCTCACCTCACTGTTAATACTTATTTATCCTCCAGATTTCTGGTATGTAGAAGTAAAGGGTGGAAAATACCTGTGGTTCCTCAGCTACATTTTGTTTTATTTTGTTTTTCTTCCATTGGGAAGTATTATTTATCCCTGCCACTTTCTTCCCCTCAATATCCTTTATTTGTCTCCATCTGAAATAGAAAGTTGGATGCTGGAGCAAGGGATAAAATGATAACCATGAACCTTCTCATGGCTAAAATTTCATCAGGGAATTTTGGGAAAAGGTCAGTCATATTTAATTGCAATTATTCTAAGATTGGACACACTCACATTTCTGTTAAATGTGGCTTAGCTTTAAACATGGATAGGGCACTGTCCTTTGAATTTGTTCTTGGCCCGACTGGGATCAGAATTATCATATGTAGGATGGATATGAAAAATAATTCTAAGAAGGGTTCTGTGTTCAAAATTCTGACAAAAAAGTTAACGATGGATTGATGTTCAAATGAAATGGGGTCATTCAATTTGTATTTCAGAGTCATTTGAAAAAAATATATAACGTCTAAGCATGCCCAGCAGCACCTAAATTGTGGGCATTGATTTGGAGGCATTTAATTTAATTGGATAGTTTAAACCAACTTTCTAGTTTTGATTCAGAAAGTTTGGAGAAACATTTTAACCAATAGGCATAAAGTCTTCCTATTCTTCACAGACTCCTACCTGATTCAAACAAATGAAAATTTATCTATATTCAAAGTGATATTTTTGAAGTATTTGAAAAATAGATTCTAATTAATTAAAAGTTTCAGCTCTGACTTGAAAAGAAATTATTGCTTTTTCTCATATAAGCTGTGTTAAACTGGTTGCCCATAAAATGTTATAGGCATGATGTGATTTTGCTTACCTAATGACCCCAAAGTGATTATCATTACCTATACTTAATTTTTCATAGCTTCCCTTGTTTTTAATATTATTCCAATAACTATAGACATTTTGTTCATGCATATGTTCAAATGGACAATAAAACCCAATACATATAACATAAAATATTTGTTATTTAAAAAAAAATCCAAAGAGATTTGTGGTTTTTGAGGTACCAGACTAATATAGCTCTCTGAAACAGAAACCCTAAAACCCAGCCTGGTTGCTGAGTTACATCATGTTAATTAGTCTAGGGAGAATTCTAAAAGAGATGAAAGTTATCATGCATTTGCTTGGTACCATTACTTGATGATGGAGAAAGATGTAGCTCCATTTTTCGCTGTAACCAACCTCAACAATAATGTTTGAATTTTTGTATTGTTGGCAGCTTTGTTTCATCATAATCATGTCTTTCAAACAGTACAATAATGTAATTGCCCTTGGTCCACCAGATTTCACCTGCAAAAATACAGATGACAAAAAGAAACAGAAAAGTATAAATTCTTTGTTGTTGTTTAATGATAATGTGGATTCATGTTCTAGATCTGGTAATTCTATATTACTTAACATGTTGTTGAAATGATGCAATGAAGAAAGCAGTTCTACAATCATAATTATGGATTATGTAAAATATCTTGGTAATACAATATGCATCTATTATATCACATTTTGCACTTCTTCAATTTGTAATGTTTAAGATGTGTTGGGACCCTGAAATCCCAGCCAGATTGTAAAAGAGAGGGAGAGGGAGAGGGAGGAGGAGAGGGAGGGAGGAGGGAGGGAGAGAGAGAGAGAGAGAGAGAGAGAGAGAGAGATCATTAATGTCTATTGCATCAAATCAAATTGATTTGAATATAAATATATAGTTTCATTTTAAAGGACAGTATTCATACAATTATTGTGTTATAATACACCTTCTTTCTAATAAATTCTATAAATCAGAGAGCTTAAATTTGGGGTTTCTGTATTAACACTTTTGAGCCTACAGAGCCTAAACATATATAGAGGCAAATGTGAAATGGATTATCAATCAAATTCAGTTTGGATAATAGAGTTATAATGAATACTGTTAAGAAGACCAATTTTTTGAAATGAATCAAAAAAATTGAAGTGAATCAGCCTGATCTGACAATCTAGTTTGATTTCTTGAATTGATTAAGAGCAAACAAATCAAACTAAAGCCATACATCAAATTGAATCAATATATTTTGTGCATAATTGAAAGTAAAGAATTCCATAAAACCCAATTAGCATAATGTAATCTACCGCTACATATGCATGTACTAAAGGAGTAAGCATAAAGTGATCAAAAGCTACACATTTACTGTTCTTGACTCAACTAAGGATATGCACATCACAAGGACTATGTAAATTCAGTATATTTTCACAATGTAACTCCTATCTGCATCCATTTTGAATTATTATAACAGTAATACTGGTGTTTTGTTACAAAAAAAAAATGCAAAGCATAAGCTTTCAATATGTTTAAAATTAATATTCATGCGTAACAGTAAGTAAGTGAAAGTAGTGGCTTTTAGTTATTCAGTTGGATTGAAAATCTTTACCAACTTTAAGGGCAAAATAATACAATTTTATTTAAAAAGAGATAAAAAATTAGTCCAGATGATAAGTGTTGGACCAAGTTAGATCCCTATCTTTGGATCACATTCTAGTATATCCATTGTAGTTCTTTCTACTCTTGCTGTAGCATTTGACAATCAAATCAAAACATGTATTTTACTGAGTAGGTCAATAGAACTTTTTAATCTTATTACATTGTTTCTTTCTCTTGGGCCAGTCCAAAACTGCCAGGATGTTTCAAAAGTACCCAAATGAGTCTAGAACTTAATTTATTGAGTGTGCTTCATGACTAGGAGGCAGAGGGAAACTACTTCAGTCCAAAACACTGCTTTTAGGTAAGGTTTTAAGTACTTATTTTAAGTACTATATTTTATGGTCTTTCTCTACTATGTTAAGTGCAATCAACTGTACAAATTAGGAAAATCTGTATAAATAGAATGAAATTCAAAGAAAGCTGAATTTAGGAGTCTACTAGAAGTGTTCAGCTTCAGAATGGGGAGAGGACCTCATCTTCTCCACTGTCAACTGAAGAGTTAAAAATAAAAAAAGCATAACGAAGTAATTTAGCAAAAATCATCTCAGATTGATAGCCTGTATCATATATGATATATCTTGAGTACACGTGTTCCAAAGTCAATAATTCATTTGAAGTATAATGTAGCTTAGCATTTATCTTACAGATTGCAGTCACTTCTTTCCTTATATATCTGCTTAGGAAAAGAGATCTGTATATCTACTTCACCATATCACAGATAGTTTCCATAAACATTAAAATAATGCTTGCTTCCTCTGCAATCTGTTTTCTCTCCTGCCTCTTTCTGTACAATTCAAATTAATATGGATGGCATCCATTTTCCATTTCATCAGGTGAGATGTTAATAAGATGAATTTTCAGTTCATTGTATTACAAAGTCTCCACATCTATTTACGTTACTGAGAACAGAAACTAATTTTGATGTCTCTGTTATTATTGTTGTCATAGTTAACATGGATATGAGTTATGATTAATGGAATAGAATGCTGAGCAATAATTCTATCAATCTGATTACTAAAAAAGCAGCAAACAGAATACATATTCTTCCCATCTGATGGAAAGAATACACACACACACACACACGCTAGAAACAGTTTGATTCTCACTGGCTCAAGATTGACTTAGCGCTCCATCCTTCCAAGGTTGGTAAAATTAGAATTAGAATTCTTTATTGGCCAAGTGTGATTGGGCACACAAGGAATTTGTGTTGGTGCAAATGCTTTTGTCAAGAGTCAAGAATCATAAGGTGCAACACTTAACAATAGTCATTGGGTACAATAAGCAATCAAATCATACTAGGAAACAATCAATATAAATCATAAGAATACAAGCAACAAAGTTACAGGAATACAGTCACAAGTGGGAGGGGATGGGTGATAAGGAGTGATGAGAAGTTTAATAGTAATAGTAGTGCAGACTTTGTAAATAGTTGGACAGTGTGAAGGAATTATTTGTTTAGCAGAATGATGGTATTCAGGAAAAAACTGTTCTTGTGTCTAGTTGTTTTGGTGTGCAGTGGTCTATAGCGTTTTTTTGAGGGTAGGAGTTGAGACAGTTTATGTCCAGGATGTGAGGGGTCTGTAAATATTTTCACAGCCCTCTTTTTGACTCGTGCAGTATACAGGTCCTTGATTGAAGGCAGGTTGGTAGTAATTGTTTTTTCTGCAGTCTTAATTAACCTCTGTCTGTATCTGTCTTGTTGGATTGCAGAACCAAACCAGACAGTTATAGAGGTGCAGATGATAGACTCAATAATTCCTCTGTAGAACTGTATCAGCAGTTCTTTGGGCAGTTTGAGCTTTCTGAGTTGGCACAGAAAGAACATTCTTTGTTGTGCTTTTTTGATGATGTTTTTGATGTTAGGTGTCCATTTTAGGTCATATGATATAATAGAACCTAGAAATTTGAAAGTCTCTACTGTTGATACTGTGTTGTCTAGTATTGTAAGGATGCAGAGGACCCAGATTGTTGAGGGCAATATGCTGACTCTGTAAACTGCTTAGAAAAGTCTGAAAAACACTGTGCAGTGGTGTATAAGTCTAAGGGCTATTGCTATGATATCCACCTTTCTATTGAAAGCAAATAAGGATCTCGAAACTGATATTCAGTGCACAGGAATCAAAATGTTAATGTGAGATTACAGAGTTGTTATCTTTCAGGGTTTTTTCCCCTTCTGTCCTCTTTCAGAATGGATTTATCGTTCAGCAATCAGGCATCAATGTCTACTTTAGCAAGACTTTTTGCATTTCAATGGAAACTGTAAATAGGAACATTAGAATATCCCATTACAATGCAGGTAAAGCATATAAGGTTAACAGAATATGGACATTCTTTTTTTCACTTAACATTTTTTCATATTCTGACAAGGTGAAGCAATCATACATACTCAGAGAAATGTGTGTGCACATGGGCACAATTTCCTTTTGCCTAATTTCCCAGTTATCCTACTCCCCCCCTTTCTTTATTATTCTGAAATGGTTCATCTTCCTTCTTCCAGCACTGATCCTATTTCCTTCAATTTCATTTCTCATCTTCTTTAGCATACATTTCAGGTAGAAATCAGGCTGTTCCTTTCATTTCTTACTCCTATCATACTAGATTTATTTTCAACATCCAAAGCTTAATTCTTTACTTACAACTTTTCCTTTAATCTACATGACATGTCAGGGGAATGGCAAAGAGTGGTATGTAACTCTTTAAGTAAGGAATATTAAAAATTACCTACCCCAGTAGTGGTAGAAACCTCAGTAAAGGAACCTCAAGATTCACAGAAAGAGTTTGAATTTTCTTCAATGACAACTCAATGAAAGCAAATCAAACTTTTGTGAACTTGTCACTGGATGATGTAGCAGTCAATGGGAAATAACCATAAAGTAGTGGAAATAACATTTAATTGAAAACTAAAGTGTAGTTTAAAACAATATATACATAGAAAAATATGCAAAATAATGCAAAATTGAGAAAAAGTTTTAACAGCGAAATACCAATGGGGAATGGAAATGTAGACATTATTGTAGAATTGGCATTTAAACAATGAAGAGCACTGATAAAATAACAATGTAACCTGGGATCTAACCATAGAACAATATACATAATGTGATTTTTATGGTAGAAAGTAGGTCCGATAAAGGCATTACATAAAATCTTTCACCACAAAGAAAGATAGAGAGGAAGATTGTATATGCTTGAGAGTTTTCAGAAAAGCAGAGAAGAGATAATTTCCCATTTACTTTATCAGTGAAGTTAGGAATTTTAACAAAAATGAAAGAAGAAAGGATTAGTTGGATAGGAAGGAAGGAAGGAAGGAAGAAAGGAAGGAAGGAAGGAAGGAAGGAAGGAAGGAAGGAAGGAAGGAAGGAAGGAAGGAAGGAAGGAAGGAAGGAAGGAAGGAAGGAAGGAAGGAAGGAAGGAAGGAAGGGGAAGGAGTGGTGTACTTTTCTATCACCAGAAGAAGTTCTTACAGATTCTTCAGACAGAGCTTTCAGAAGTTCAAAGAAGGGAAAAGGAAAAGGAGGAAGGAAAGAATCTTACTGTAGTTGACTTTTATATGTATAAAGAAATGGAGATTCTGTATGTATTACTTTCTGTCAATAATCAAGCAATGTGTTTGTGTTACTAGAATAATGGGTACAAAATGTTTTAAAATAAACTGAAGGTATATTTCAGATAGTGTGACAGTATAACACATTGATTTGAGCCCAGGGAATGTCAAGAAGACCATTATGGTATTATTTATAAATATATTCCCCATCCTGCAATCAATATTATTTATTATTAATTATTTATTAATTACATTTATATACCGCCCTTCTCCCAAGGGACTCAGGGCGGTGAACAGCTCATCTAAAAACCCCACAAAAATACAAAAGTTAGAAAGTAATTAAATATTTAAATCAGCTGCTGACTAAAATTAGGAAACCCTCCCCCCACCCTTAAAAACCCAAATTTAAATTTAAAAATGGAGATCAAATTTAAAATCATTATCTCAGCCCAGGCCGGCCTGCTCAAAGAGCCAGGTCTTTAACGCGCGCCTGAAGGCCCTCAGGTCCGTGCCGGTACGGAGTTCCGGTGGCAGAGTATTCCAGAGGGCGGGGGCACCCACAGAGAAGGCCCTACTCCTTGGCGCCGCCAGACGACACATAGCGGCCGACGGCACCCGGAGCAGACCCTCCCTGTGGGAACGCACCGGCCTGTTGGAGAGCGTTGGCAGAATGCGGTCCTGAAGGTAACCTGGTCCCATGCCATGGGTCGCCCTAAAGGTCAAAACTAGAACCTTAAAGCGAACCCGGAGAGCCATCGGCAACCAATGCAGCTCGCGCAGGAGAGGCGTCACATGGGCGCTACGCGACGCCCCCATAATCACCCTCGCGGCTGCATTTTGCACCAACTGGAGTCTCCGGATGCTCCCCGCAGGGAGCCCCATGTAGAGGGCGTTACAATAGTCCAGGCGAGAGGTGACAAGGGCCTGAGTGACCGTGCGCAAGGCGTCCCGATCCAGGAAGGGCCGCAACCGGTAGATCCGACGGATCTGATGAAATGCCCCCCTGGAGACGGCCGCGATGTGATGTTCAAGCGACAGCCGTACATCCAGGAGGACTCCCAGGTTGCGAGCCCTCTCTGTGGGGGGCAGAACTTCCCCCCCAATAGCCAGCGAAGGTATCAACTGGCTATATCGGGGCGCCGGAAACCACAGCCACTCGGTCTTGGATGGGTTGAGCCGAAGCCTGTTCCCGCCCATCCAGTCCCGCACGGCCTCCAGGCACCTAGACATAGCCCCCACAGCATCGTTGGGGTGGTCCGGAGTGGAGATGTACAGCTGGGTGTCATCTGCATACAGATGACACCTCACTCCAAGACCACGGATGATCTCGCCCAGCGGCTTCATGTAAATGTTGAACAGGAGGGGAGAAAGGACCGACCCCTGAGGCACCCCACAAACCAGGGGCCTAGAGGTGGACCTCTCCCCCCCCGCCAACACGAATTGCGAACGGTCAGAGAGGAAGGAGGAGAACCATCGAAGGACGGTTCCACCAATCCCCAACCCCTCCAACCGTCGCAATAAGATACTATGGTCGATAGTATCAAAAGCCGCCGAGAGATCTAATAGGACCAGGACAGAGGAGAACCCTCTGTCACGAGCCCTCCAGAGATCATCAACCAACGCGACCAATGCCGTCTCAGTGCTATGTCCAGGCCTGAAGCCCGATTGGAACGGATCGAGGTAAGTTGCTTCCTCCAGGTACCGGGGGAGCTGACGTGCCACCACACTCTCAACAACCTTCGCCACGAAGGGAAGGTTGGAGACTGGACGATAGTTGTTTAAAATAGCTGGGTCCAGGGAAGGCTTCTTGAGGAGGGGGCGCACCACCGCCGCCTTCAGGGCGGTAGGGAGCACCCCCTCTCTCAAGGAAGCGTTGACAATCCCCTGGAGCCAGCCTCGTGTCGTCTCCCTGGCGGCCGAAACCAACCAGGAAGGACACGGGTCCAATAAACAGGTGGTGGCATTCAGACCCCCCAGCAACCTGTCCACACCCTCAGCGGTCACAGGATCGAACTCCCCCCAGATAACATTCTCAAGACCTGCCCCGGACACCTCCCCCGGGACCACCCAATTGGAGTCGAGCCCCTCCCGAATCTGAGCGATTTTATCATGCAGAAATCGGGAAAACTCCTCTGCTCTACCCTGCAAGAGGTCATCCCGCGCTCTCGGTTCAAGTAGAGAGCGGGTCACTCTAAACAGGGCGGCAGGCCGATTTTCTGCTGATGCAATAAGGGCGGAGAAATACGAAGATTTCGCCGCCCCTATCGCCACAAGGTAAGTCTTAATATGAGATCTCACCTGTGTTCGGTCAGACTCAGAACGACTCGCCCTCCAAATGCCCTCTAGACGTCTTTTCCGGCACTTCATCTCCCGCAGCTCCTCCGTATACCACGGAGCCAAGCGGGATCTGTGCCGGGTCAGAGGTCGCAGGGGCACAACTCGATCTAGAGCCCCGGCGGCCAACCCATCCCAGGTGGCCACCAGGTCACCAGGCGAGCTGTGAGCCAGAGACTCAGGAAATGGCCCAAGCTCCCTCTGGAACCGTTCCGGGTCCATCAGGCGCCTGGGGCGGAACAATCTAAGTGGCTCCGCCTCCCTGCGGTGGGGGGTGGCGGAACGGAAGTCCAACCTGAGGAGGGAATGATCTGTCCATGACAGGGGTGTGATGACTAAATCCCCAAAAATACAGTCATTCAACCACTGCCCAGAGACAAAAATCAGGTCCAGCGTGTGTCCTCCAATGTGAGTGGGGGCAGAAACTAACTGGGTCAGGTCCATGGCTGTCATGGAAGCCAAGAACTCCCGAACCAACCCCGAGGTTTCACCGGATGATGGCAGGTTGAAATCCCCCATGACCAAAAGCCTAGGGGTCTCAACCGCCAGCCCGGCTATCACCTCGAGGAGTCCGGGCAGGGCCGATGAGACGTGGCAGGGAGCCAGGTACGCCATCAAAAGACCCATCTGAACCCCTTGCCCCCACTTCACAAATAGAGATTCACAGCCAGCCGTCTGAGGGACAGTGGCCTCCCTAGGATAAAGGGCCTCCTTTATAAGCACCGCCACCCCTCCACCCCTTCCCTGAGCCCTAGGCTGGTGAAATGCAAGGAAACCTGGTGGGCACATCTCAACCAGAGGAACACCGCCCTCTGGGCCCAACCAGGTTTCGGTAACACCTACCAGGTCCGCGGCCTCCTCCTGAGCCAAATCATGGATCAGGGGAGCCTTGTTAACCACGGACCTGGCATTGCACAACAGCAGCTGGGTATTCAGGGCCTGAGAATCCAGACAACCAGGGCTGCAGGATGGGTATGGAGGGTCGGAGCGCGCTACCGCTTGCAAACATCGGGAGCGCGATCCCCTCTGAATATGTCAGCTTTAAAAAGCTGAATATGTCAGCTTTAAAAATATCAATCAATAATTGGAGGAAAATTAAAAGTGTCTGAAATCTGGCACTTTCCTCTAAAATGTTTCCAGGAGTCTAGGCAACACCAAATATGTATTTAATGATACAGTATTAGAAACAGAAGAAGCTACATGTTACCATATCACTTACATACTGTATTTTATCCATCTAGCTCAGTATTGTCAAGGCTAACTAGTAACCACTTTCTCAAATTTTAAAAACTTCAAATAATTGAATCTTAAAACTGTTCAATACAAAACATGCTTTTAACCACCGAGTTTTAGCCTTTTTCCTTTATCTTATATACACAGTTAGAGATACAGGAATGCTGCAAATTATTTCATGTACTTCATGTTTACCTTTACCTGATGAAGCTTCTATCAATGTGCAACTAGATGGGATCCCAAATATAACATACATAAATCTAAATGAAATTCAAAGCAATTGTTTCAATTTTTTAAAAGATGAACGAAGAGATGAAAGAATGAATCCAGTGAATCCAAAATTTTCAATAATTCATGATATTCAAATACTCCATTATTATCTTGAGCTTCCTTTGTTGACTTTAATTAAACTTTTAATTTGCAATCTTGATGAGCTTCAAGGATTTGTGTGTGTATATGTTTATAAATCTTTCAGTTTTGCAGTGTTCATGTTTTCATAAATATTTGACAAAGTGAAATATGATTTTGCTTAAAAGCAGTTATTACAAAGATAGAATGCATGGAGCTGTATACCTTTTCTCTCCCATGCAAAGAAGAATGTACTTAATAATCTAAACAAACTCAATAAAAGGAAAAAATATATATGGACCTCACACAGGTATTTGGAGCTCATCAGGCTCTAAGTTTGCTTCATATCTCATGAAACACTCATGTGCAATTGTGACAATATTAAAAAGACATACAGGACCAACACTACATAGTAATTTGTGAGGGCAGCAAAATTAGTAACAGAAGAACAAGCAGCGATATTATGAAAAATGCATCAATTGACCTAATATAAGGGATGAGAGAAGAAGATTTTTGGAAATCTTTTAAACACAAGGTCATGTTGTACATATTTCAGGGGGTGGTTGACAGAAAGCTCAGTGGAAGGCATCTGTTCTCCATTCAAGGGAGGGACAAATGTCATTCCCTTTCTATAAAGCTGCACTATCACCCTACAGCCTTCAGTCTAACTTCATATGCCCTTGGGTATAATTCCATCTGCAAGGTATCAATTCAGTAATAAAATTAGTTGAATTCAATGATGTTGAATTCCATGTAGTTGTGGAAACAGAGGTATTTGTTCTTTTATTTCTTCTCTAGCCTCTTCTTTCCTTGAAGTTTAAAAACAGTAATTGTGACATTTTTTCTTCTTCAGTAGTTAATTAATAGAAGTACAATTTTCAGCCATATGTACAAAGCCTAGCATTATGTCATATTTGTCTGAACCTCCTGAACAAAACAACAGATGTCCATCAACCTTATGTACCTTAGCATATTAGTTATGTTAAATGTTCTCAGCTGTGTGTATCTGTGGGAAATAACCAATTTGGAACAGAACATTTTTTTCCAAGAGATTATGATTAGAGGTAGTGGCTTAAGTGATGATAGGCTGAATATCATAGAATCAAACATAATTCGACCAATAAGACATAAACTGAAGAAATGTGGTAATTTGGTGATTTGCGTGACTTTCTTTTGGAGCTGTATCTAAAAAGACATTCCTTTCTTTGATCAATTGAGTCATAAATAAAAAAGCACCACAATGAAACTAAAGAATGCTTTGTTTAAAAAGGATAATATATTTCAATATGTCCCTCAAGGTCCTGCAGCCAACATTACTCACAATGTGGTGTGGCATGAGACCAAGAACAAACAGTTACATTATTTATGATTTGTAGAAAAAATGGTATTGGAGTGTCTATGAATATTTTTTTAATGGCATCCCTAAAAGGGTTGGTTGCTTGGTAGCTTGGTTGGTTTACTTGTTTGTTTTTACCATAATTACTCTAAAAAATGTTTTTGTGGATTTTTTCATGTGGGTTATAATCATTTCAGTGCTAAATATTTAAATCCAACACCTTCCTTTGGGTATTGTCATGCTTTTGCTGAACTCTAAATTTCAAGGTTTTAAATGTACTGTATATATATGCTATCTTCAGGGATGTAAAACTCCATGGCAGCAGGAAGAGTAAATTAAAAAAAGATCTCTATGAGAACTTCCACCTTCATCTTATCACCTTCTCAATAGTTCTGCATGCAGGAAACTGTGGTAGATAGTGTTAGATACGTGTGCAGTAGGATGAAACACCACTGCATGCATATTACATGAAGCTGGGAATTATAAGGCTTGGTTCAAAAATGTTATTTAAGTAAAATATGTTGGTTGATTGACCAATTGCTTACATGCTATCAAATCAGTGTCAGCTCTTAGTGACTGCTTAGGTTGATATTCTCCCCAATCTAGTTTTTGAGATCTTTCAATGGTTCACAGATCACCAAAGTAACTGAATCAGTTCACCTTACTGTTGATCATCCATTTCTTTGGTTTCCCCCCCCCTTTTTTTTTAACATTATAGACTTCTCAAGAGAGTTAGGCATAATTTGTCTGATATACAGTATGACATTTTGTGTCCCCATTGACTGCACAATTCTAAATTTTCTGGGTAAAGACACTGAATGATGTATTAGACTTTTACAATCTACACCAAAAATGTATTTTGTAGAAACAAATTTTATAAGCTGCCTGTGGATTTTGTAATCTTTACAAAAAAATTACATTAATTAAGAACATGGTTGATAATTAGAGTACAGTTCTACATTATTTATATCAAAAAGACAACATTGACAGGAAATGTATGGAAGAAAATTATTGACTATATCATTATTAGCAGCACTGTTGAATTGATTACAAATTCCATTTTTAACAGCTGATCTGTAAGCAGGTAGCATGAGTGACAAACTGATTATTATTATTTATACTATTTGCAAATATTGAGGGCCTGCATGCCCTCGGAGTGCAGAAAAATATTAAAACAGTGCAAAGAGGGGTAGGCTAGTAGTGGAAGATATAGATGAAAAAGATCAGATACCACAATTTTCTTCCCTTTTGTGCACTGACAGATGTATTTTCAATTCCCTTTTCATTCTTCCTCCTTTCTGTTTCCATGGCTTTTTGATTCTGAACCAGAATGTTAGTGCAGTTCTGAAGGGAGATGTATTGATTCCAAAATTTACTTTGAGGCCACTATACTTCAATATCTACAAAAAGCCCAATATGGTTTATTAGTGATGGTGATTGCATTTATAGAGTTTATCATGGAGTTCCTGATAATATAGAACCTGAGTTACTTGACAATGTACTGTAGATGCAGTCCATTTATGATCCTTGTTTAAAGCACATGCCTTTACCATTATATACACTACAGTGGACCTAGTTTATTGAATAAATTCAAACTCTTGGTCATAGAAAAGAAATTTCAAAAGAAATTTCAAAGAAAAAAATGTACCAAAGTCTATGGTATGGTACCAAAGACATTCTGAAATTTAAGCTGAGCCAGATTCAGGCATAAGGTAAGCAAATTACATAGTCTAAAGTTGTTGTTTTTTTAAAAAAAATATGTTATAGTTTATTATAATATAATGAATAATTTTATTCAAATTTATTAGCTACCCAAATCCAATTGATTTTGGGCTGTGTATAAGACTGATATAAAAACAGATAAAACATCCAACCACATAGCAGCCTAGGACTAAAATGATCTTGTAAACAACACAAATCAAAGAGGACCCACAGAAATAAAATAATATATTGGTCTATTAATCTCAGGTCTGGGACCAAAGCTAGGTTTTAAGAACTTTCCAGGACAGTCCTTATCTCTGACAGAGGAAAGATAAATTAACTTTTCCTGTATGGCTGATATTACCAACATTATGACCAAAATATATCTTGTTTTTGTAGTCATTCACATTTTCTATTCAAAGAGGTTCCTTCCCCCATCCCATCACAGGTTTGTTATATGCATTGATGGCAATCTTATTAAGTCCACTTGTTACAATTGTTATTTTTTGTTGTCACCTGTCAAAGAGAGCCTCTACAATTTGCCATCAATCAGGACAATGATTAACCAGGGTAAAAGTACTTAGGGCAAGGTTTTTTAAATGAGAGCTTTGAGGTTTAAATGATCAATTTTTTAAGCAAGGATGTTTACTAAAGAAGCACATATATTACTGTAGTGTTAAAAGGTACCTCCTTATATATATGTCTACTGCATTCACTACCAAACCTAAAAGATGCTTCCATATGTTTGAACTGCTGAAAGGTCTCTTGTACAAAAACATTCACAGCAATCTGAATGGATCCTAAGTGGCAACAGGGAGAAGATTCAGTCAGCAACCTGAGGCCCAGTATTTCAAACTATTCTGCTGACCATATCTCAAAGAGAACATGGTTAGCATCAGAGGTGGTATTCAGCAGGTTCTGACCAGTTCTGGAGAACCGGTAGTGGAAATTTTGAGTAGTTTAGAATACCACTTCTGACTGGCCCCGTTCCCCTCTATTCTCTGCCTCCCGAGTCCCAACTGATTGGCTGGATCTTTGTTACCCTGCACAGGAGAACGGAGCTGGAAAGCAGGTTAGTGGGGTTGGGAGAGAATGGGGATTTTAAGTATCCTTCCCCTGGAGTGGGGTGGGAATGGAGATTTCACCGAATCCTTCCCCTGCCATACCCACCAAGCCATGCCCACCAAGCCACACCCACAGAACTAGTAGTAAAAAATTTTGACTCCCACCACTGGTTAGCATGTTGAACTAGTAAGAAGGAATAAATAATAATAATAATAATGTCACACAATGGATTTATCTAAAACATTCTAACATCACACTACGTTTTCTACTCTGTCTGCCTTTTACTGTGTCTTGTCTTTGCAATGCAGTACACCAAAAGTACATAGGGTCCAATTCTGCTTTTGCTCAGGACTACTCAATTTAATTTTTTGTTAATAAAATTATGTTTGTATCTTCAAAGTGATTTGGTTTCCTAGATTTTAGGCAATTATTTTTAAAATATTTTTATAACTGTACTGAGCATAATTGATTTCCATGATTTCCATAATTAATTACCATCAATACATGGTATTTTATTTTATAATTATATATATAATAGAATAAATTAAAATATACATACATACATACATACATATATCTATATCTGAGGAAGGGTTCATGTCATAAAGGGTTAAGAATTCCTTGGTTTAGAGCCTTATAATGTGTAAATCCAGCTTTGAATATAAGTAAACTATCCGCAAAAATTAGGCTGATTCAATCATTCTTTTACATCTACTGTTTCAGGGGTTATAATAACATTCTCCAGAATAATATTATGATCGTACTTTGGAAACAAACACAACTACAGGATCAGTTGCTCTATGAGGGAGAAATGTGGTTAAGAAGGTAGGTAGGTAGGTAGGTAGTTAGATAGATAGATAGATAGATAGATAGATAGATAGATAGATAGATAGATAGATAGATAGATAGATAGATAGATAGATAGATAGATAGATAGATAGATAGATAGATAGATGAGAGAGGGGTGGGTGGGAGGGTGCAAACTTAATATATTATTATGAACAAAGTATAAATTTAGTCAGTTATCATTTTACTGTAATATTACAAATGCATTCTTCTAAAAAAATAGCTATGAACTGGATTGTAGTTAGACTCGAAAACTGCCCTTTTCCAAATTTTAATGTCTAATTCAGAATAAATTAAAATATGCATTATGAAAAATTTCCATGAAAATGCACATGTGGTTTTGTGCGGACTTTTGTTAAGCAGGCAAAGGGGAAAAAAACCCATACCTTCTCATCACACTATTCTCCTTTAGACAAGCAACGTTATACCAAGCCTAGAAAGGAATAGGAAATAGGAGCAGAAGAAATTAAAGACAAGAGGTAAGAGTAAAGGAAAACTAAATCTAATTCACACCAGAAAACTTTTATTGTATCTCTTCATCCCTTTCCATCCTTTTAAACCATCCTTGCTGTCATTACATTCGTACATTTATTCATATATTGCCTTTGTACTTTAAAATAAAGAATGAATTAGATGATATTAATGTAGCATAAGACTGAAGAAAAACTGAGTGGCTGAAAGAAATTGCAGATGCAAGGATTTTTGCTTTTGATAGTTGAAAAAAAGTTCAGCAAGCATGTCTTTCCTCATCACCAAGTTCTCGTACTGTGTTAAGCTGTGCTTGCTAAACTGACATCTAGGGCAAGGTCCTCAAGAGCTCTGAAGGCAAGAAGGGTCAAGCTGTGTTAAATCATCCTACACTCTCTTTCACTGAGTTATTTTTTTCTCCTTGAAAGTGTGTAAAGACAATGAAATCCTAAAGGTTTAAAATGTGTTTAGCAAAAGATGGGATTTTTCATTGTTTCTTTCCTTAGGGTTTAATGGAAATATGATAAGATTATTCTGTATGAAAGAAAAGAATTCACAGACTCCTTAGCCCTCTCTGAACTAAGTCAAGTCATAAATGCATGATCACATTTCCACAAATTCCTCTTTCCATTTTAACATATTGGGCTTGTATTTTAAGGTGAAATGGATAATTGTATCTTTCCTTTCTTTCCTTCTCTTTTAGAGGAAAAAAGGAATATTTTAGGGGAAAAAAGGAATATTGCCATCTAGAGAAATAGCCTGAATATGCAGCCCTATCTAGCAATATTCATGTTAAAAGTGAGGACAAAATGCCTTACAGAAATGCTTATGTCATGTCATGGAATGATGATGATGATTATTATTATTATTCTACACCAAAAACAATAGTGTACACAGCAAACGAGATGACTAAGCTGGGTTTCGTATCACAAATCACTAGTCAAACACTTCCCAAGCGTTTAGGATTGCGTGATGTATCGGCGGATTCCCAGTAAAGTGGCCTTCTGCAGCTGACCAATGGTGATTTTGTCAGCGTCAATTGTTTTTAAGTGCTTGCCTAGGTCTTTAGGCACAGCACCCAGTGTGCTGAGTACCACTGGAACCACTTGCACTGGTTTATGCCAGAGTCTCTGCAGTTCGATTCTCAAGTCCTGATATATGGTGATTTTTTTCAAGTTGTTTCTCATCGATTCTGCAGTCACCAAAGTATGGCAATGTCAACGATCCACACTTTTTTCTTCTCCACAATCGTGATATCCGGGGTGTTGTATTCCAAAACTTTTTTATTCTATATTTGGAAGTCCCACAGTAGTTTTGCATGCTCATTTTCGACCACTTTTTCAGGCTTATGATCCCACCAGTTCTTTGCTACAGGCAGATAGTAGTTATGACACAAATTCCAGTGGACCATCTGAATGACTGTGTTGTAGCATTGTTTGTGGTACAACAGCTCAGTATGTGATTGATCGTTCATCCGTTTCTTTGCAAAGTCTGTATTTGGGGTCATCAGCAGATTTTTCTATTCTGGCTTTCGTTGTATTCGTTCTGATGGCTTGTTCTTGGACTGCAAGAATCAGGCCTTCTGTCTCTTTCTTCAGTGTTCCATTGGTCAATCATAACCAGGTCTTTTCCTTATCTACTTTTCCTTGGATCTTTTCAAGGAACTGTCCATGCAGTGCTTTGTTACACCAGCTGTCAGCCCGGGTTTGCATTGCTGTTTTCCTACATTGATCCTTGGTTTGCTGCACATTGAGCAACTTCCTATTGTTGACCTCTATCAAAGCTGGTTCAACACAATCTTTCACATAATTTGCCAGAGCATGCTTCTCTTCTTCGACTGTCTGCTTCACTTGCAAAAGTCTTCTGCCACCTGCTTTTCAGGGCAAATATAGCTTGTCAATATCACTACGTGGGTGCAGAGCATATTATTATTATTAGTAGTAGTAGTATACTATTTAAAGGATATTTTTCCTCCAATACGCTCAAAGTGAATGTGTGTGTGTGTGTGTGTGTGTGTATGTGTGTGTGTGTGTGTGTATGTGTGTGTGTGTGTGTGTGTGTGTGTGTTTTCCTAGATTGGGTCTTTTCCCATGTAAGATTGAGAGTATCTTGGCAACGTTTCGATGAGGTCCTACTCACCATCTTCAGGCTGGTGCTTTCGGCTTCGTGCTTGTCTGAGCAAAGCGTGATTGGAGCTGCGGTCTCTCTATAAATACTGGTGGGGAGGTGTAGTGTGCTGTTGTAGGCAGACTAGTTGGCTGTGTTGTTATTTCTTGATTAGTTGATGGAGTTGATGTTTTCAGATTGGTTGGCTTTTTTGTAAGAATATTTGTAGCTGAGATATTGGCTGTGTGTCTATCAGCCTCCTGTGTTGTAACAACCTGGGTAATGGACTATGTGATGATCTTCTGAGTTCTATTGTTATGACATCCTGGGTCTTGTGTTGTAATCTCCTGGGTTGTTGGCTGTGTTATAACATCCTGAGTTTTTGTGGTGTAACCTCCTGAGTTCCATGATGTGATATCCTGAGTGGGTGGCTGTGATGCAATGTTCCAGGCTTTGGTTTGGCTCTGAGTTTGAGCTCTGGCTATGTGTTCATGGCGTGTGTCAGTTTGCTTGGTTTGGGGGTCGGGGGTGTGTGGCAGCTGGTGATGTAGCCATGGTCTGGTTTCTGGACAGTGGTTGTCTTTCGTCTATGGGATGGATTTGGGTTTGAATCTGGTGAGGGAGATTGGTGGTGGCATCATTGTTTTGGGTCCAGTGTTGTTGTTGTTGGGTCCAATGTTGGTTTTCGTGGCTGGGACTCATTTGTTGATAAGGGCTAGTTTCCAGATGTCTGGTAGGCGGGAGGTATTATCCCATTTATTCATGTTATGGGGGTGTTTCTCTATTTCGATGGCTTTCCTGATTTTTCTCTTGTTGAAATGTCCAGTATTTGAGATTAATTTGATTCCCTCAAAATTAATTTCATGAAATTAATTTCATGAAGTTAAACCTGAAGATAGGTGGAACATAGGTGGAGTGAAACCTGTAACGTAATTGCTTGAGGAATTGAAATTTTTAAGAAAATGGTTGAGAAAGTAAAGCATAAAAAGAGTACTTGACAAAGCAATTTAAGAAAACAACCTTTTCAGCAAAATGGTACAGAAAAAGCTGACTACATAAATTGAAGCTAATGAAGAGAAGCACAAAGCACAAGAGAATGTTAAATGTGAGATGCTGAAAGGGGCAGAGAAGGAGAAGAAGGAAGAACCAAGGCAAAACCATTTGGCTTTGCAAATATTTCAAAGGAAAAAGAAAACAGATTTGGTTCCCATTAATTACATTTGGTGGATTACTTGAGCACAAAGGACTTTATATGACACAGTTGCTGGGGGAAAATATTAATTCTTTATGGTTGGAATGGCTTTTATTGTCACCCAGAGTTACCTCAAAGCAAGATGGGTGGCAAGCAAATCTAATAAACAAATAAATCAGGGAATAAATTTATAATTTGGGATAGTATTTCTCCATAGGAATTATGTTATGAAAAAGAGATCCAAGGAAATGGTAATTCTTAAAGAAAAAAATCATATATTTGTTCATGTGTATTATAAATAAATGTTCTTTATTAAAAGATAAATAAATGCCTGTCATTCATTTATAGGTTAAATAGCTAATGTACACAATTACGATTTTTAATTGTCTTTTTCTCAAAAAAATGTGTCTGAAGGAGAGCATAACAGTGGGATCTTTTAATTGAAAATGTAAACTTGGACAGTAATCCTTTCAATTTCAGATCTACAGTTATTCAAACTCAATAGCATTCATCATATCACACCATTATGGAAAAGCAGAGTGAAAAGAATGTTAAAATGTCAGTAGATGACTCTGAATACCTGCAAAATATCCAAAAATAGCTTTTGTTTTAAATCTGAAAAGAGGAAGATAGTTTCTTTCATGTTCTTTGTAAATTAAAACCTAATGAAGTCAACAACATGGCTGGAAGAAAATGAAATGCATATATTCCCCCTCCCCCCCCAAAAAAAAACTAAAGAAAGAAATGACAAGAATACAGAGCACATTTCAGGTAGTTCTTGATTACAGGTAATCCTTGATTTACAACCGTTTGTTAAATGACCATTTAAAATTACAATGTTACTGAAAAACAATGTCTAATAACCAGTTCTCTCACTTTTAACTATTGCAGAATTCTGCTGCAGCATTAGTCGCATGAATAAACTTCAGTTGCTTGGCAACCGGCATGTATTTACAATGGTTGTAGCATCATGGGGTCTTGGGATTATCACTTGCAATCTTCCTAGGGAATGTATGACAAGCACAGTCAATGGAAACCACATTCTCTTAATAATTACATGATTCACTTAACAACTCTAGTGCTTAACAACAGTGGCAAAAAAAAGTTGTGAAACAACTGCCTTTCTTAGTGATAGAAATTTGGGGCTCAAATGTAATCATAAATCAAGGATTATCTATAGTTACCACAATTAGGATCACAATTTGATTGTTAAGCAAAATTGTTAAGTGAAACCAAAGCTGTGCTTACACTCTTTCTGCAGCTTTCCTTTGCTTTACAGACCTGTGAAGGTTGTAAATGTGACAATAGATTGTTAATTTACTTTTTTAATCACCATTATCACTGGGAACAATCGCTACATGAGGCAGCTGCTAAATCAGCTCTGTTTTTATTCATTTGAGATGTTCTCATCTCCTTATATCCTAATTTATAAATAGGTGGGAGACAATTATTTTCAGAGAATAATCAATAGATAAAGGTTTTAGAAAGTATATAGTATAAACTCCTATAGTTGGTACTCAACTCTTCTGTCAAAATTTCCATTTCTCTCCCTCTCCCCCCCCCCCCTCTCTCTCCTCCTCCCCCCTTCTCCTATCCCTGCTCCCCAAATTTCCTTCTCCTTCTGCTTCTTTCCTTCTCCTTCTCTAACTTTTAAGTTCTTTGGGGAGAATGAGCACATAAATAGGAGCTTCCAACACTATCAATCAAAACAGAATGTGACGGCCATTTCAACTTTCTATCCTTTGTTTGCTATGGAAAATATGAGAAAGCAGTGTGGAAAAAGTGGAGAGCTACAGAAGGAAGATGAAATAGTCTAGACTTTCTAAAATTCCATGAATAAGGAGGGGTGATTGCATAGTGCAAGGAAAAATCAACAAAATATTCTTAGATTCAACTCTTCACTTGCAAACAGGGACAATGTAATGGAAACTACTTTACTATTAAATTCAGCATTTAAAGATATATTTTACTTTATTTGAAGTAGTCAAAGTCTAGTCCATGTCCAAGATATTTTATAGCTGGCAGCATTTAACAGAATAACAGTGTTTGAAGACAACTCTAGATCTATATATTTATTTAAAGGAAGCCTTTACTACATTGATTTTTTCTTTATTCTCTTGTACTGTTTTACCTTTCACGGTTCTTCAGATTCAGCCGAGTGTAGATGAATTATAAGAAGGGATGGAATAATCAAATCTGGGGATAAATATTGCTTAATTGGAAATCACAATAGATTTAATGACTTTAAAAACATTATCTCACATATGTGAAATTGAATATTGCATCACAATGACTGATATAGCTAGTGACAGTTTTTAATTTCTGGAGCTTACTCAGAGTCAGTGGAAGTAACACCTTTCAAACTGCAAATTATAGCAAAATATTTCAGAGGTGTGCCCAAATATCCACTATTTCTTGGTTGGGAAGCATGTGGGAACTGTCAACCAATTCCTTATAGTACTAAGGAGAAGAAAATTGGCAATAGATTTTTAGTGGACAAACCAGACTTAAAATTAAAACTCATGAGACTTTAAAAAAACATTGGACAGAAAGGAAAAACTTTCACTTAAAATAACACTGAAATTTTTTCAAAACAGGTATTGTGAAAATGTTGACATATAAGCTTCTTGGTTCTGGAAACGTATGGATCTGTGTGTTTTATATGTATGGTAGAATCTTGTTCGGTTTCCTTGTTCTAAGCTACAAGCCTATCAAAATTTAGCAAATGAAACAGAACTCAAATCAGTAATCTTATACTACATAACAGTGCCAAGTTGTTTAACTAGAAAAGCAGTCATATTTATTTATTCTTTCTGGGTAGTTAATAAAAAGAAACAAAAAAATATGAAGAATAAAAATATAAATAATTAGACAACTGTTAGTCAAAATAAATTAATTTAAAAAGTAATACAGTTATGGTAAAAAAATATTTCAACAAAACTATTTAATAGCCTGTAACAGATAACCTGATCCTTGCCCCACCCCCAAAAAGCCCCAGTGATTTATTTAGAGCCTTATGACAGGTCAACCAAATCAGAGCCAGTGAATTTCTTTTTATAATAGCTAGATCTCATCGCAGGGTAAATACAAATAGAACAAAAAAGACACAGGCTCCAGAAACTTCCAAAAGTTATACTTTTTAATGAGAAAGTGGAGAAAACTAAGCATGTTTCCTTATTTCAGAAAGGGTGGACTTATGTAATTAAGATTGTACTAAATCTGTCAATTATATCTCACAGTTGTAAATTCAATTCACCTCAGCAATTTGTAGCATTCTGAATGAAACCAAGTTGAGATAAGAAAGAAATTGGCACCCAGTGTATTCCCATAAGTTTCTCTCTAACTAAAGGCTGAGACATCATGGAAGTCTCAAAGGTGCTTTTTCCGGAGGCAATTGGACTTTCTTGTTTTATCTTTGAAGACATTTTGCTCAGTGATGGGATTCAAAGTTTTTTACTACCAGTTCTGTGGGCGTGTTCTTCAAAAATATAGAACATGCTTATGTGTTCTGCCACCCCACTAAAAATATATAAGTATGGTGTGCTAGAATGTATGAGGTTCAAAATATTGTCTGTAATGCTGGATTTATTTGATCAAAAGTCACTTGGTTGCTGCCGATTTTATACACAAAATATAAATCTTCCAGGTTTTATGGTCATGAATGTTTTATGGAGGGAGGATTTTTTAAAAATTGATTTCTGTGCAAATAGAGTGATTAACAATTCAAAACTGAGTTATTTGAACTCAACTTTCTTAAAATGGTAATGCTCAAAGACTCATCTAACACGAATAACCAAGCAGAACATTACTGCAACATTTTATGGTATTAATGACAACACTAATCTTTTAAGGTTCCAATGAAATTGCTTCTTTTGTCTCACAATTTTCTATTCCTCCTTTTTTTTTGCAGAAAGCTAAGTGTGATAATAAAATGATAAGAATCTAATAATGAAAAGTCTGAATTAGATATCTGGCCTATTTCACTGCACAGTTCTTCTTCCAGTTACATATCCTTGAAATAAATATAATAAATTGTGAAAGAATGTTACTTAAATGGCTTGTCAAAGTGCGTTTAGCCTGGTCATGGTTTCGTTTTAGTACTAAGATCTGTGAACAAATCTATGAGAGAGGACTGTTTGCTTTGGTTAATATAACAAAAGTATTGTGTCTTTAAAAGCTGGATGGCGATGGAGGAGGAGGGGTCTGTAAGATGCTGATCAATGACATTTATTACAAACTCTGAATGACTGTAATTCATTTTTAATTTCAGATGAAATGAAAGTGCAGAATTCAATGCTTATATAATTCTTTTTCCCTACACTGCAAATGGCCCTGACAGATGGAAAATCATTTGTAAAGCCCTTGCTTAATAATTGCAATTACTTGCATATTATTTTGTTTGCAAGTACCTCCTTGCTGCAGTTTCTTGTAATTTTGCCTTATGATTATCAACAAATCCCACACAGCAGCATCTAATAGGACTCAGCATGGACAATTTTCCATGCAGATTAAATCTCAGCCCATATTCTCCTAATCCTTTGATTGCTCTCGGGGGAAATATTCCTTTATCTGCTGTCTCCCACTACTTTGACTATTCGCAAAGATAATAACCATCAGAGCAAGTAGGAATATAGGTCTTACACCTGGCCTAGTTAAAAAAGGATCCACACACTGAGTCCAGATTGCCAATTTCAAGGCCATCTGCAGTGGTTGATTGTTTTTCTTTATCTTGTTGCTTCCACTGGCAATAAAATCAAAATATTGCTGTAACAAACAAACAACAAACCACCCCTGAAAGTTGCTGCCAGGAGAGACTGAAATTCCATCTTCCTTCTTCTTTAACTTCCAGACATAATGGGAATCTTGGAACTTTTCTTTCTTGGTTGTCATACTATCTAACACATTTAAGATGTATTATACAATTAATTGCTTAGTCTGTTGGCTTCTGCTCATATGGTTACTCTCTCCTGCTGTTACTATAACTTCCCATTCTTCAACCATTTCTTCACTGTTAATAAATATTAAGTCAGTTTAGTCCTTACTTTCCTCCTTTACCTTTGGAAGATGAATTTGTTTGCAAGAACTTGTAAATGTCCCATTTGATGTTGTTTCCCTGTTCTCCATTAGCATAGTGATGAATTTCCTGGACATCTTAGTCATTTGATTTGTGAAGATTTCTTTTGTATCTTCTGCTTGGTTGGGTGACCCATTAGGCCTTATTGTTTCTCTTCTCCTTAATATTCATAATAATAATGTCATATTTGCTCTCCCTCGCCCTCTGTACATACTAGGAGTATGTAAAGTGTCCTAATGTAAAGACTATGTAAAGTATCCTAATCAGCACTTTGATTATCTGGAAACCTACTGGTAAACATTGAGGCAACCACACATTGCTGAACTTGCCTCCTCCTGTCAGTAGTCAGGTTGCTAACTCTTGGATCAATTGGCTCATCTTAAAGGACAGTCCTGTGTATTTCAGTAGTCTAACTATGAACTGAGAGAAGACATGAGTAATTATTGCCAGGACAGCTCAATCCAAGAAGGACTGTGAGTAGTGTAACAACCAGAGCTATAAAAATCCCTCCTGCCCGTGGTTTCCATCTGTCACTTGAGTACTAGGATCGGAATATATAATTTAGCAGCATCAGCTTACAAATGATTCTTTGACCCATACAGTTGTATTACCTCTCTCCCTGCAATTTAAAGCCAATATTAAAATCAAGAGAGAGCGAAGGAGGGAAAGAGAGAGGCGGGAGGGAGGGAGGGAGAGAGAGAGAGAGAGAGAGCGCCCTGTAGAGTTCCATACTAGCACAAGCAAAAAATTGACTATTTTTCACTATGGACCCCAGCTGGTACTGCCTATTCAGGTGGGAAATATACCACTGTAAAACATTGTTCTCCTACTCTGGGCTCAGATGCTGCAGAAGGATATCATGGCCACCTCTCAGCAGTTGGTTCAGTTTCCCCATCTGGGTCTGAACACAGAAAACTGCAGGTGTCCAATGCTGTTTCCATTCCATGCTCACATCTGTATCCTCAATGAAAAGAGTTCAGATTTCATTAAATTTCCTTAAGGAACATCTGTATCTGAAGTTCCATCACTCTCCAAATCTTTCCCAAATTGGGTCCAATTGATCATGAGTTAGTTTTTTCAGCAGGGAGAATACCACTGCCTTTTTCAAGACAGTTGGTACTTTGCCCTGATATTCCTTCTCAAGGGGGCGTATCACCTTTAGGATACAACCTCACAATTTGTCCATTTATTTTATTTATTTAGCATATGGCAAATACATGGATTTTTAGTGGTTCAAATGTTAATGTCTAGTCCATCTAGCCATTCAAGGACAGGGTGATCTATGTTAAAAAAAATCAAACATTGGGCTGGTGAAAGCTCTTGATGGACATTCGGACACAATGTGATGGATATTTTGTTGAGGAGCACCAGAGTCACACTGAGGGGTAGAGACAAGACCCCACTTAAACTATGAGTGCTGACAGACACCATGTTGGGTACGGATTCTGTTCAGAGTAGACCAATGCTGGTGAGGAAGGTCAAAACCTGGCACCTTTTGTGTAGGGTCAACTCATAACTGCTTGTATCTAGGCATTCAGCATCCCATTTGCCTTTCCACTGTGTGTTGATGTCAAAGTTGTTAAACAGCTGTTGAGCGAGTGCCAGAGAGGGCTTCCTGGATTTAAGCCTGCCAATTGATAGATGAGGAAGATCAGCATGCAAAGGAAGAAGTGGGTTTTTCATAATTTTGTTGTATTCCTTGACTGAGGCTTCCTGCTTTCGTAGAGCTGGTGGTGCTCAAGATGGGAGCCAGAAAGTAGGAGTTGATTTTATGCAATCACTTATGATCCTCATGGTATCATTTAGTGTTGCTAGTGTGGCAACTATGAAGTCAAACAGGGGTGCACCTTGTCCAGATGCCCTGTGATGGAATGTTGTCTAGGTTCCTAGGAGGGAAGAATTGTGTTTTAGAGTAGCAAGAGTAACATAGTATATGGCAGTGGTGGCTAACCTTTTTCGGCTCCCGTGCTGAAAATTGTGCGCATGCTCACTTGCGTGCGCTTGCCTGCCACCACCCAGAAGGGAATGAGTGCTGCCCCCCATGCTCCCTGCGCATGTGCTCACAGCCACCCCTTGTGTGCCCCTTCTCTGTGCATGCACATGCGATTCCCCCCTCATGCACCCTGCATCTTTGTGCATGCATGCGTGATTCCCCCTCATGTGCACCATGTCTGCGCATGCACATGCGATCACCTCGTATGCAATGTATCCCTTCCACATGCACACGCATCTCCCCCACACACCCCTTCGCCCCCTGCGCATGTGCACCAGATAACCGACAATCAGCTGTAGGGAAGTGGCATTCGCACATGCGCTGTGGGGCTCTTCCAGTCGACCTCTCATGTGCCGGGGGAAATGGCTCTGCATGCCACTTCTGGCAAGCATGGAATAGGTTCGCCAACATGGGTATATGGTGTATATGAGAAATTAATTAAAATTAATCTGTATATGAGAAAAGGGGTGAAAGGCTTCTCCCCAATAGGTCCCAGAGAATATGTTTTATAGTGCAAATTTATTTATTTATTTATTTATTTTTAACATTTATATACCGCCTTTCTCCCGAAGGACTCAGGGCGGTGCACAGCCAATTCTACCCCAACACATGAATACAAAAATTAAAATGAAATTAAATAATTTGGGCTGTTAAATTAAAAGTCAACCCTCCCCATTAGTATTTAAAAACCCCAATTTAAAATCCAAATTAAAACAGGAGACGGTTAAAATCTCATATCAGCCCAGGCCAGCCTGCTCGAAGAGCCAGGTTTTTAACACACGTCTGAAGGTTCTCAGGTCCATGCTGGTACATATCTCTGGTGGCAGACCATTCCAGAGGGCGGGGGCCCCCACAGAGAAGGCCCTATTCCTGGGGGCCGCCAGACGACACATAGAGGCCAATGGCACCCGGAGAAGGCCCTCCCTGTGGGAACACACAGGTCTGTTGGAGATCACCGGCAGAACGCGGTCCTGCAGGTAGCCTGGCCCAATGCCATGGATCGCTTTAAAGGTCAAAACTAGAACCTTAAAGCGAACCCGGAAAGCCACCGGCAACCAATGCAGCTCGCGCAGGAGAGGCGTCACATGGGAGCTACGCGACGCCCCCATAATAGTCTCCTTTAGTTTGGCAAGATTTCTGGCTATTATGAGGAACAATAAAAGAAGCTTCTTAGAAAACTCTCACTGTGGTTTCTTTGTTTTTTGTCTTTGGAGCATGATATGCCCTAAGTAGTATGGGCATGGGTCCAACCAAAAGATCCAAAGGCAATGCTCTTGACAAAGAGCACCCATCTATTCAATCTCTGCAAACACAAAAGAACATTAGCTCATCTTGCACATGAGCCCAAGTCATCTTGTCAGATTCTAACCAAGTGGTATCTAATACAAGCAAATGTGAGCAATTTAGCTGCAAAGAACATTGCACAAATGTCACTGTGGCCTTTGGGTAGAGGAAGGGAAGAAAATAGATAAAACATGCCTTGTAGGTTACAGAAAGAACACCTGAATGCTCTGTAAAATTACTCTATTAATCATTTGCATTTCCAATTAAGAGGTCCTGGACAGAGCCTGAAAAATGTTCCTGAGAAATCAGTTAAATCATGAGCTGCATCTTGCAGGGGGAAAAGGCTCCAAGAAAATTTCAGTTTACACCAACAGAGAAAAGTTTTAGTTTTGGAATGTTCTGAGAGGAAGGATTTCTTTGGTGCAAAATCAGTGCATGTAAATCAAAGCAATGTTTTGTGACAGTGGAGTAAGTTAGAATATCTGCAGTGATAGCAATTGTATGTTATTGATACATACATATATATATACAAATACACATACATACATATATACATATATTGTACATATACAAATATACATACATATATGTGAATAGATCAAGGGTATTCAAACTTGGCAACTTTAAGACTTGTGGGTTTCAATTCCCAGAATTCTTTAGCCAGCTCCACATACAACCACAACAACGTATAACCAAAATTCTGGTGATTGTAAGTTGAGGACTATCTAAATACACAGAAGTATGGAAAATTTGAACTTACATATTATTGAATAGTTGCACACATTTGGTTGTTTCTAGGTGAATCCCATTAATTGTATTTATTTTACAAATTACCTCTCACTTTTCACTGACTGGAATGCAATGTCACACTAGTACCAACTTTTAATTGAATACCATTTTCTCTCATCTTCTGCATTATCAAAATCTTCTCTGCAGGCTCAGTCTATCTCTACCAAATATTTGGAATGGGGCAGCTGGGTACAGCAAATTAGCAGTTGGTATCTTTTTCATTCCATAATGTGTTTTCCCATTCTGTGCTATTGTATGGTATTTCAAGGATAGAATCTATATGATTACTATCCCTTGCTAAAGTATTTCTAGAGGTTCTTACATATGTTCCCTAAGAATACAACATATACCTATTCTTACTTGGAAGAATAGGCTAAGAAGAATAAAATACAAGCTGAATAGTCAAGACCCTGTTGATGATCCAAGCTCTGTAAAGGACCTTGGAATACTCATCTCTAATGATCTAAGTGCTAGAGCCCATTGTTAACTACATAGCCAAAAAGGTGTTAAGAGTTGTTAACCTAATCCTACGTAGCTTTTTCTCTGGTAATATCACACTACTAACTAGAGCATACAAAACATTTGCTAGACCAATACTTGAATACAGCTCATCCGTCTGGAACCCACATTACGTATCTGATATTAGCACAGTTGAGAAAGTTCAGAAATATTTCACAAGAAGAGTTCTCCACTCCTCTACTTGTTATAGAATACCTTATGCCACCAGACTTGAAATTCTAGACCTAGAAAATCTTGAATTATGCCGTCTTCGGTCTGATCTAAATATGGTATATAAAATCATACATTGCAATGTCCTACCTGTCAATGAATACTTCAGCTTCAACCATAACAACACAAGAGCACACAATAGATACAAACTCAAGGTTAACCACACCAAACTTGATTGTAGGAAATACGACTTCAGCAACAGAGTGGTCAATGTCTGGAATACTCTACCCGACTCTGTGGTTTCTTCTCCAAACCCCAAAAACTTTAACCTTAGACTGTCTACTATTGATCTCACCCCTTTCCTAAGAAGTATGTAAGGGGCATGCATAAGCGCACCAATGTATCTACCGTCCCTATCCTATTGTTTTGTTTTTTTCTTATATGTACCGATTTCATGTATTCATAACTATGTATATATTTATACCTATTATCTTGTAAGCGATTGACAAATCAAATGAAAAATAAAAATAAAGAACAATTTGAAAACAATCCCTTTGTCTTTGTTTTTGATGGCTCTAACAATCTCTCATAAGAGCCAACTCTGTTCCTGAGGTTTGAACAACTTAATGAGTTTTCTTAATCCAAATTCAGAAATTAGCATGTTGTGTGAACTAGGCTGATGGTATCCAGACTCATTTATGTTTAGAATTGAGTCAGTGAAATCACTGTAATTTCAATAAATACAACACATTTCTGTGCCAACCTATTTTTTTGTCCTCCTGAAATTTCTCTGGTGCCTTTGCTTTCTTGGTTGAATGTTTGATACTGTGTTTACAAAAGGAAACGAAGAAATAAATCTATGTTATGGTGCTTTTTCATGATATTTGGAAACAATTAGTTACAATAATAAATAAGAACACTTTTACATTAGAAGACAGAAGAAAATCATTTTTTATTGTCCACTCTGGGCTTTTGGTAAATGTAAACAATAATCCTTTTAGAAAATATTACTAATAACTATGACTGATTACAGATAATGGAGACCATAAATATATATGAGGAAAAGCAATTAGAAACAGATAGTTGAGTATGCTAGTCTATAATCATATTGAAAATCATTAAAAATAATAAATTGTAACTTTACTACATAATGATAAATACTCCCATAAAAAGCATAAATGTATAAATAAATAATAACACATTTATTTTAATCTCTATTAGTACATTTAAGAACGTCAGGGAAAAAACGGAGGAAATAATTTTATGTACAAATGATCCTACAAGATGAAATGAAACATGTTTACTGGCAACATGTTTTAATGTTTGGATATTAAATCAAATCAGCTCCTTGACCCTCCCATCTCCTTAATCTTCTTTTTGTAATCTTGATGGAAAATATTAAATCATGAAATGTTGCAGTTTTATTTTGATGAACTTTGAATTAGTGAATAAAATTATAATAAAAACACTGTAATCTACAAGGGCTAAGGAATGTCAGTGTAGAACAACAGTTTCTTCCATTTTTTTTTAAAGCCAAAGACTTAATTTTGATTGTTGGTACTATGTTATGGGCATTGTCTGAAAATATTTGCCATGTTGAGCATGGCTAATGAATCAATAGTTAGTAGTGTAATTAAAGATTATGGTAATGTTATTCTATATTTAGCTAAGCCTTCCAAGGTGCTTCCTGCTATTTCAATTTCTTTCTTTCATCTGGACTCTTGAAGAACTAGGCTATTGCCATTCACAATTCTTTTCTTCGAGAGCTTTATGTATCTGTTTGTTTGTCTTGTTGTTTTCATGAATGGATGTACTACCCAGCTCTCAAAGAGGCATGCTTCTCTATCATTTTAATTTTATTAAAAAAAAAATCAGAGAGAGAACTTTGTAACAGAAAGAAATATGTTTTTGGACATATTGGCATGAACTAAGGACCTTTGGAAGACATGGCCAACTGGGTTCAGTTCCAAGTGGGGAATAAGACAATGGAACATGAAAGCTCTTTGGAAAGATGGTTTAATGGTGGACAGGACCACATGGTTTGAAGTCCTGGGTAGCTGATCACATGGAGTGGAGAGTGAGATATACTTATACCATCTCTTGCGTTTTGACTTGCTTCCTGTTCCTGTGAAAGAAATGTATTCTGATTGGTTGGCAGACTCCCATGGGCCATGTAGGTTGTCTTGAGTCCCAGGTTTGGTTGAATCTGGCTGGGTATTGTAATCTTCCTAGGTGCCATATGGATAGAAGGCTAATCCTAATGTCCTGAGGGTGAAGGTCTTTCATGCTGTAGATAAGCTGGCCCAGCTTTTGTCTTCTAGATAGGATGGCCTAGTCTTTCTGGGGCTGTTAACAAAGATGGGGGCTGCTTTCCAAGAGCATGTATCTCCTTTTCTTATCCAGGGATGTATAATATTCTGCCTTTTTAATATTTCCTAGAATATTTCATTCTTCTAGGAGAAGGATGGGTGCTAACTTTCTACAGGACCAAATAATGTTGCAACATCAACATTCTGTGAGTTTACTAAGCTATTCTTTATTGACATTCTTCTATTTGTGAATTTTATCCATTTTATTTTATGCATTTATTTTTAAGATTTATAAGCTGCCTAACTCAGACAATGACTTTCCATGGCATACAGGATTAAAACAAACAATGAATTAAAAAGAAGAACCTCACCATATACAAAATACAATATAAATACAAAATATAAAATGGTGACCAGCACCTACAAAACAACACAAAGGGGACTTTCATTCAATTGGTCCAGTAGTGGGATTCCATTTTTTTTTACTACCAGTTCTGTGGGCATGGCTTGGTGGGTGTGACAGAGGAAGGATACTGTAAAATCTCGTCAAAAGTGATATTTGTCGGTTCTCTGAACTACTCAAAATTTCCACTACTGGTTTTCTAGAACTGGTCTGAGCCTGCTGAATACCACCTCTGAATTGGTCCCTAATGTCTGGTGGAAAATATGTTTCCTAAAGGTAAGAAGACTGTTGTATGTAGGGGTGGCGGTAGTTCCAGTGGATAGAGTAGCCATAGAAAAGGCACATTCCTAGGCCCCATGAGATGATGAGATCTAAAAGAAGGAACATGAAGCATGCCATCCCCATAGAAGCATGTGGAATGGATGGTATTTTTGTGGGAAGGTAGTCCCTCAAATAACCTGGTCTGTTTTATGTATAATGTTATAATGTAATGTAACACAACAATATACTGTAGTTCAATATTAGGAAATACAAATCCATCTCTGTTCAATGGGTCCGCATGGGAAAATGAGAGGCAGGACACAGCAGGACTGGTAAGCAGACTTTATTTAAGTCAGTTCGGAAAAAGCCGCTCAAACACAGCAGGAGCCAGCTTTTATAGCTGGCGCTGTCCAAAGCTTCAGCCACGTTTTTCCTGCCAGCGGCTGGACAATGAGTGGAGTCTATTAGCCGACTCTATGCTTTGGTCATATTTGCTCAAATATAACACCCCTCCTCTCCCAGTTAGTGTTTCTCCAATCAGCGCTTGCCTACTGTATGTAATCATGTAAGTAGGTGGGGCTTCAGTGGATGCAACTGGACCTGCGCACCTCACTTGTTCCTGGTGTGGTGGCCCGAGTGAACAGGTCTGCCATTGCTCCAGTGCCTGCCAGTGGAACCAACTCAAAACTTGTTACTAGCATGGCAGAGAGTAACCTGAGCCTGAGGCAAGATAAGTGTCTCTGTCGTTGTTGTTCAGGGGTTTGTGACTGCAGGGTTGATGTTTGGGATCTGTGTTGTTCAGTTATTGCGTGTCGGTGTTTGGCTGGTTGTCTGCGTTCAGGACCCAGCCCCGTATCTGATCGATGTGTTGCTCCCAAAGCTTCCCTTCCTCTGTCTCTACTCTGTAGGACCGGGGCCCTGTGCTTTCAAACTCACGTTGGTGCCCCCAGTGTAATTGTGTGGTAGACTGGGTCCCCTATGGTGAATTGTCTGCATTTCTCCGTGGAATCCGGGTATGTTTCTGTGCTGTAGTTAGGATGGACCCGGTCTAGTACAGTCCGCCACTGCCGACCCATTAACAGTTGTATTTGGCTGTGGTGTGTGTAGTGTGGGGTGTAATGTGCTAGGTGAGGGGCATTCTGTCGATCCTCTCCTGCCAGTCCCCTCGGCCCATTCACTGAAGCATGTCCTTAGAGGATTGAATCATTATCTCTGCTTGGCCATTCGTGGCCAGGTGAGCAGGGGCTTATATTTTATTTTATTTTATTTATTTATTTGTCAATTGCTTACAAAATAATAGGTATAAGTAAAACATAGTTATGAATACATGGACACATATAAGAAAAATAAAATATTTACAGTGTGTGTCTGATTCCCAGTTCAGCTAGGAAAGCCTCAAACGGTTTTGAGGTGAACTGTGGCCTGTTATCTGAGATAAGGACGTCTGGTAGTCTATGGGTGGCAAATAGGTCCCTGAGAACTTTTATTGTTGCCTCTGATGTGGTGGATTGCATTAAAATTACTTCTAGCCACTTGGAGTACGTGTCAACGACTATAAGAAATGTCTGTCCCTGGCAGGGCCCAGCGAAGTTGACGTGTATTCTGGCCCATGGAGTTGTAGGTGTCTCCCATTTCCTGGGTCTTGAGGCCGGGAGTGCTGGCCTGAATTCTTGGCAGGGCATGCAAGTGGCGACCCAGGTTTCTATCTCCTTCTCCATCCCCGGCCACCATACATAGCTTCTGGCTTAAGCTTTCATCCAGACCATTCCAGGGTGGCCCTCGTGAAGCATTTATAATATTTTATTTCTTAATGGGGGGATAACTACCCAGGCCCCGCACAATAGGCATCCTTTTAGTACTGATAGCTCGGCTTGCCTATTTTAGTATGGTTTGGTTTGTAGTCGTCCCTCTGTGTTGCCTCTGGCCATCCCCTCCACACCCAGTTTGAAATCCTCGCCATCATTTTGTCGTGAGCAGTGAGTCTTGCGATCTCTGAGGACGTCATCATTATGTGCCTTATGTTCTCTATTAGCAGCACTGTTGTGGATGGCACTGGGTCTTTGGCTATGTCTGGAAGGGGGCAATGGCTGAGAGCGTCAGCATGGGTGATGTCTTTCCCTGGCTGGTGGGTTAAGGTGTAGCTGTATGCCAACAAGAACACTGTCTACCTCAACATCCTGGGTGACAGGATTTCAGTATGGGTTTGTCGCCGGTGAGGATGCCCAGTAAGGGTTTATGATCAGTGATGAGGTCGAACTGTCTGCTGTACAGATACTTGTGGAAGTGCTTTACCCCTGTGACCGCGGCAAGTGCTTCCTTGTCGATCTGGCTATAATTTATTTGTGTTTTTGATAGTGTCTTTGAGAAATAGGTGATGGGGACTTCAGTCTGTGGCTGAGGACCGCCATAGGGGGAGGCATTGCAGATTAGTGTTAGTGGTAGCACCTCACTGTATTGGATGAGAACGCTGTCCGATGTTAAAATGCTTTTTATTTTTTTGAATGCTTTGGCTTCATGCTGTCCCCAATTCCAGCTCGCCGTCTTATCGAGCTGCCTGTGGAGTGGTTCTGCGATGGTCACTTTCTGCGGCAGAAACACATTGTAAAAGTTCAGCAACCCTAGGAATACTTGCAGCTCCACTTTGTTTTGTGGAGTGGGGGCCTCCCATATAGCTGTAAGCTTCCCGTTTGTGGGTCTGATGCCTACGGCATCAATTAGGAACCCTAACAATTCTATTTGCGGAACTGCTATATGGCATTTGTTTCTCTTTAATTTCAATCCTGCCTCCTGGAATCTTCCAGGACTGCCCTTAGCCACTCCATCAATTTGTCTCTGCTGGTGGCTGAGACAATTACATCGTCAAAATAGGGTATGACTCTGGGGATGTTGTGCAACAGCTGTTCCATGATACTCTGGAACAGTCCTGGAGCTATGCTTCCATCGAATTGGAGTCTCTTGCACTTGAATGCCCCACTATGTGTGACGATGGTTTGCACCTCAGCAGTAGCCTTGTCAACGGGCAGTTGCTGGTAGGCCTGGGCCAAGTCCAATTTAGTGAATATAATCCCCCAGCCCAGGGAGTATAGAAGGTGCTGGACTACGGGCACTGGGTAGGCGCTTTGCTAAACAGCTTTATTCAGGATTGTTTTATAATCAGCACAGATTCTTATCGACCCATCTGGCTTAACTGGGATCACAATTGGGGTTTCCCATTTAGCATGGTTCACTGGTTCTAGAACCCCTTGGGCTATTAATTTGTCCAGTTGTTCCTCGACTTTTGGTCAGAGAGCGAATGGGACTCGCCGCAGCTTGAGACGGACTGGGGCAATATTGGGATCTAAATTAAATGATATAGGGGTCCCCATGTACTTGCCCAGTTTATCATTGAAAATGTCACTGAATTCCCATTCTAGCTCCGCGATGTCTCCGGTTAGTTTGGGGGGGAAATCTCTGTTGCATGGATGCTGGTGACGCTTATTTGGAGTGGCAGGAACCATTCTCTGCCAAGTAGACTGGATAGGCTCCCATCTACTATTGTGAGTGGTAGGCTTCTGCTGAAGGTGCCATATTGCACATGTGCAGTCTTTTTTCCCAGGACTGGTATGCGGCAGCCCTGGTAGTCTCTCAAAATAATGGTCTGTGGTTCCAATTGGTTGCACCGTTGCTTAGGTATGAGTTTTTTTAGAGTATCCCACAATATCATTGATATGTAGGACCCCGAGTCCACTTCCATACAGCAAGGCTTGCCCTCGATTCCAACCGTAGCCATTATTTTGTTTGGTTTGAAGGCATCGGTGTGCCTTACTCTGGTCTGCGCGTAGCCCACAAACGTGACATGGGCTTCCTCTTCCCTGGTGTCTTCCCTCTTTTTGAATCTCCCACCAGGGTTCTTCCGTCCCCCCTCGGCAGCCATGTTGTTTTGCGGGTGATGCGACTCCTCAGCCTTGTTTGCTCGTCCGTTGTGTTGCATGACATACCTCCATAATGTAGCCTCTACGGTCACATCTACAGCATAGATGTGTCTCTGAAATGGCACACTGATCGGTGGTGGTTTCCGCTGCAGCCACCGCACTCTCAGTTTCCCAGTTTCCTGTCTGGCTTACTGGACCTCAGCTTATGTACATCTCTGCCATCGTCATCATTGCTGGTATTGGAGGCAGACTCGCTGGGCCACAGCAGGCAATCAGTCCCCATTGCATGGACTTTACCGCTCCCTCAGATCCATGTTGGACAATTGATGGCTCTGGCCTCGGCAACAGCTTCTTGGAAGGAGATGTCCTTATGGGCCAGGAATTTCTTTTGTAGTGTGGGATCCTTTGTTCCTAGAATGATCCAGTCCTGGATCATCCCCTCGGTGTCTGGGAATCTGCAGTTCTTTGCAATTCTCTGTAGATCTGCCACGAACAAGTTGATCGTCTCTCCCACTGTCTGGCTCCGCATGTAAAAGTCGTAGCGGCTGGCCAGATAGGATAGAGATGGGCCATAATGACTCCAGAGGGCACGCTGGAGTTCATCCCAGGACACGGTCTGTAGATCATCCGCGACCAGAGCATCGGCCATTTCATAGATTTCGATGTCGCAGTATGTTACAAAAAGTTCCCTTTTCTGCGCATCAGGGGCTGCTTGGAGTCCATTGACCTCCAGGTGCAGATTGAAACAGCCCATGTAGGATAACCATTTCTCCTTAGCGGGATCGTAAGGGATGGCCATCAGGCAGTGGGCCAAGTTGGTCATGTACTGTGCCATGTTGTCAGTCGGTTTTGATTGTTCTTGATGTCATAGCCCAATAGAAATGGAGTCTGAAACCCATGAGGTGTCCTTTTTTCTCTCCACAGTTCAAAATCCCACCTTCGTCACCAGTGTTTGATGGGTCCGCTCGGGAAAAAGAGAGGCAGGACACAGCAGGACTGGTAAGCAGACTTTATTTAAGTCATTTCAGAAAAAGCCGCTCAAATGCGGCAGTCCAAAGCTTCAGCCACTGACGGGACTTCATTTTTCTCATGGCTGGGCCAATGAGTGGAGTCTATTAGTCAACTCCATTCTTTGGCCATATTTGGTCATACATAGCAATCTCTTTCTTGCAAAGTTTTGAATCCTACTATCCTTCACACACACACACGCACGCACACACACACACACCACACACACACACACACACACACACACACCATACATCTGTGGACTGCTTTTTGTCTGAAAATGTAAAAAATACCATTTAAAATAGTGTTGCTATTAAGTAATTTTGCAAAGAGCAAGTTTAAAGTTTCCCCAATTTCTAGGACTTTTTCATTTCTTTTTATAATTTATTACAGTTGTCCTGAAAAATGTCTTTGTTGTAATGTCCTAATAAATTAAAACTGATCTGTGATGTGAACAAAGCTTTGATCAAATCCTGTTTGATCTGGAATAGCATGTCCAGAACACCAGTCAGAAGAATGAAAATGTGGAATAGTACATTTTATAGATACTTTATATATATATTCTCTTCTATTGGAACAAAACTTTTAACCTAAAAACCTACTTCCCCTCTGGTTCCCCTCTAGTGTGGCCTTGTACTTTTTCCATATATTTAAATTAGGGAGATAATGTAGCATTTCCACCTTGATCAAATTACTGTTATGGTACATTTACTTAAGAGGCCATGAAGGTAGATGTTTTTAACTGAAGTTAATGGAAATGAAGGGACAGTGACGGGGATATATAATTAATCCATTCAGAAAATAATACTTTGAATTTTATTGACACAACTAAATGGTTAGATGTTACTACTATGTATGGTTTTGTTGCTGAGAATAAAGCAGTCACTGCCTACTTATACAAAAAAAGGTAATGCTGAAGAAAAAGAAAGCAGATGAAGAAGATGCCAATACTGTTTGGAAATGAGTTGGACCTCTGCTCCTTCTCTGCAGAATACAGAATAATAGAGTTAGAAGAATCCAACCTCCTGGTCAAGCAGGAGACCCTATACATTCCATACAAATGGCTGTCCAATCTCTTCTTTAAAACTTCCAGTGATGGAGTAACCACAAGTTCTGGAGATAAGCCATTCCACTGATTTTCTCATTGTCAGGAAATTTCTCCTTAGTCCTGGTTGGATCTCTTCTTGATAAATTCCATCCATTACTTTTTTTCCTACCCTCAGGTACTGTGATAGTCTCTCAAATATTGGAAGACTATTACATGTCACCCCAAGTTCTGCTCTTCATTAGACTAGACATACCCAGTTCCTTAAACTGTTTATCTTATGTTTTAAGTAGCCAGCCTTCTAATCACCTTTGTTGATCTTCTCTGCACTCTTTCTAGAGTCTCAACATTTTTTTTGTATTGTGGTGACCAACAGTGGACACAGTATTTAAAATGTGGTCTTACCAAAGCAGTATAAAGTGGTACTAACACTTCATATGACTGTTATACTAGCCTAGGACTGTATTGACTTTTTTGGCAGCTACAGCACATTGCTGGCTCATATTTAGGTGGTTGTGCAGTGTGGGACTCCTGGATCCCTTCACAGTTACTGCTCTTGAGCCAGGCACCATCTCTTCTATATCTGTGCATTTGGTTTGTCTTAGCTAAGTGTAAAAACTTACTTTTCTCACCATTGAATTGCATATTATTGGATAGGGCCTAGTATTCAAGTCCTTCTGGATCTTGATCCTATCTTCTTAAGTGTTGGCTATCTCCCCCCAGTCATTTGTAAATTTGATGAAATTCTCCTTCTATCCCCATATCTTCATTTATGAAGATATTGAAGATTACTCCGTCTAAAATAGAATGCTGGGGTATCCCAACATGTTTTTCTCCATATAGATGTAGTTCCATTGAGGACTACACATTGAATGACTATGGCCAACCAGTTTTGAATCCATCTGGTGGTAATGCTGTCTATCCCACATTTTTCTATCTTACCAAAAAGTAGGTTGTGGTCTACTACAGATAAAGAGAAGTCTGAAGAAGGGATTTAAATATCCAGGATGTACTTCTTGATGATCTTTGATCTTCACAATCTTTCCTCATAACCCTACTTTCCATCTCCATTCTTATCTTGCTTTTTCTATCCCTCTGTTGTTCTTTCATCTCTTTCAACAGCATCCACTCACCCTCAACTTCTACTGCATCTTCTCTCTTCCCTCTGGATGTAGCACAGATCAATCCTTATAAGATTTGGTCCTGTCTGCCAAGGTCTCCTTCAATCAACCTCTAAACATTCCCACAACCTGTCCACATTGCAAGCTACAGTAAAGTAAAAGTAAAATATCATTGTAAATATTCATTCTTTCCTCCCACCCCCTGATTTTCTCTCATCTCTTCCAATCCTGTAAAAGCCCTTGTGTTGCTTTTTAAAAATGTTTATGTGCTCCTTTTAGTTGATGAAGTTCTGTTCAAGCTTATTTCTGGGTTTCACTCTACAAACCAAACATAGTTCCAGTTCCTATTTTCTGTTTTTAGCTGCACAAACAGGGATATTTGTGGAGGGGGAGGGGGATGGGGGATGAGGAGCAAACTTTCAAGAAGGTGCCTGCACTGTTACAGCCGTAGCCCCATCCTTTTCTATGGTCTGCAGAAGAGAACACAATGGTTTATTATCATAACTATATGAATGTGCAGTAATATTTACAGAGCTCAGATGGAATGTCTAATTAAATTAGGAATAAAATGAAACAAGATAAAGTACAAGTAAAAATTAAAAAGGAGCCATAAGGTACATTTTTAAAGTGTCAAAGATTAAATACTTTAATCATTGCATTATAAAACTACTCTGCAACAGTCTAATAGGAAAACATTAAGTTATAAAATAGAATAATATGAAATGTCCATAAAAAGTAGACTTGCCAAATTACATCCTTTTTTTTCTAATCAGATGGAACAATAATTCCCCTTTCACTATCTGTTCCAGTTGATACCAGCTCTAAAATAGAACTTGCAACTTTAAGAATGACTTCATTGTTACAGTTGGTGGGAAGAAATGAGGTATAGAATTTCCCTGGTCTACCAGAGAATTTATTCAAAAGTGGGATTAAATAGAAGAGGAACATTTCTACAGTACAACAACATATAACCCATAATTTCAGCTATTCCCCAAAAGGAGATCAGAAAACCTCTCTGGAAAGAGGATATGTTGGTATCTCCAGTTTTTCATTGTAGGAAGAGAGAACACTGTTCCTATGGATTTTCTTTTCAAAGCTTGGCTAATAAATTAGACACAAAAGATGCAAACTCAACATTTCTGCTACCAGTTCTCCAAAACTGGTCAGAACCTGCTGAATACCACCTCTGCAGCTAGCCTCTTCCAGGTGGTTTTAGAAAAACTTTTTAGCCATACTTACTGAATCTCCCAGCTATCCAAAATGCAAAACTGACTGCACTCAGAATGACTTTATCCTTTGCCCCTGTAGTAAAGGATTTCCTAACACATTAACTGACATTTTGCCATATCCCCTTTATTACAAAGAGGTCTGAGTGCAGCTAGCTCATAACTTTTTATCTTATCAGATTTTGAGGCCACCCAGTACTTTTTATTTATAGTTATTACTCTTTGATCACTGTATTTTTTTATCTCTACGAACATTACAAAGTTTTGTTTTGCTATTTGTAAAATATACTCTACCTTCATTGCATTGGTTTTATGATGCTGTAATGTTCATTTGTTTTAGAATTAGTCAATGTCTGTAATAAAGTTCATACTACTTCTACAGATCTTTTGTGCTATGAAATCTGTGATAAATGGCAACTCAATACTGAAGGATTACATACTGAATAGATGTTTATTATTACTATTTTGTGTAGTTCTAATGAAGCTATCCCAATCCAATTTTGATTTTAATATAATTAGTTTATTTGCTTTGGGAAAACTTTTGACAACACATTAAATCTATTTTATGTGTTCCATCTGTTGTATGTGGGCAATGGAACTCTTGTCCATTAAAAGTAATCAATTGATTAGCCAAATCAGATTGCAGACACCTATCACTTCAAGTGTTATATCAATATATTTCCATATACAGGTAGATCTTGCTTAACAACTGTTTGTTTAGCGACAATTCAAAATTATAACAGCATTGAAAAAGTAACTTATGATCATTTTTGTACACTTATGACTTTTGCAACATCCCCAGGATCAGGTCATCAAAATTTGGATGCTTGGAAACTGATTCATATTTATGACAATTGCAATGAATGATCACCTTCTGCAACCTTCTGACAAGCAAAATCAATGGGGAAGCCAGATTCATTTAACAACCATGTTACTAACTTAACAACTGCAGAGATTCACTTAACAACTGTGGCAAGAAAGGTTATAAAATGGAACAATACTCATTTAACAATTGTCTTGCTTAGCAACAGAAATTTTGGGCTTGATTGTAGTTGTAAGTTGAGGACTACCTTATAGAAAAAAATGAGTCTTACATACTGGGCTTATCAATGGTAGGATTTTAATAACAACAACCAGTTCTCTAGCTAGGTAGGTGTGGCTGGTTGGTCATGTGACTGGGTGGGTGATGTCACTAATCACACCCAGCCCTGCCTCTCAGCCACTCGCCTCAAAGGCAGAAGTAGGATTCAGCTGGTTATGACTAATCCCACCACTGGCCCATTTTTTGGCCTGTTTTTTGGCCATTTTTTGGGCCATGTTCAGGCCGTTTTTTGGAAAATTTGGGGGGCCAAAACAGCCTGAAAATGGCCCAGAAAATAGGCTGAAAAACAAGTGGGGGTGGGGTGAGCCAGTGGTAGGATTTGCTGATTGACCAAACTGCACAGAATCTTAACTACCAGTTTGCTTGAACCAGTGTGAACCAGTGGCAGCCCACCTCTGATGCTAATGCTATGCAATGCTCAAAGGTTTAAAAGTAGAGTTGCCAGCAAGATACTGTAAATATGATGAATCAATGCCAGATCTACAATTTCTTACTCCCATTACCATCTATGTTCCTCATAAATGCGAG
This sequence comes from Bungarus multicinctus, assembly GCA_023653725.1. Lineage (NCBI taxonomy): Eukaryota > Metazoa > Chordata > Lepidosauria > Squamata > Elapidae > Bungarus > Bungarus multicinctus. The sequence goes on from CM042836.1 coordinate 109,384,994, forward strand.
ATCCCTCGTAAACAAAGTGGATGAACTACAGCTGCAGATCTCCCATAATCACACAATTCGTGAGTGCTGTCTACTAATCGTCACAGAATCCTGGTTGCACCTGCAATCCCTGATGCTACAATGGAGCTAGCGGACCGGACCTTGCACCGTCAAGATCGCAATATAGCCTCTGGTAAGAGAAGGGGAGGGGGCCTAATTATTTATGTAGATAAAGACTGGTGCACAAACAGCAAAATAACAAACAGTCATTGCTCACCAGATTTGGAAGCCATGACTGTTCAGTGTAGACCATTTTATCTGCCACGGGAGCTAACAGTAGTTACCATCACTGTTGTATATTTACCTCCAGATGCTAATGTTAGCAAGGTGCTCAGTCACCTTCAAGACATAATTACCACGCAACAGAGAGTTCATCCTGAGGGCGTTCCCACCATTGCTGGGGAATTTCAACAGAGCGTGCCTAAAAACTGTGCTTCCCAAACTTTACATGTTAAATGCCCAACCAGGGGAAAAAACACACTTGATCATGTATACTCAAATATCAAGCATGCTTATAGAGCAAACCTGTTCCCCACTTAGGACAATCAGACCATTTCACCTTGCTTTTACTACCAGCCTACACTCCCCTTAGGAAGAGAACAAAACCTATCAGCCAAATTATTAGATGCTTTCCTGAAAATGCCCTCTGCCAGCTTTAGGATTGTTTTGCCCGCACAGATTGGAGCATCTTTAAACAACAGGACTTTGAGTTATACTCAGAGACTGTGCTTTTCTACATGAAGACCTGTGTAGAAAATGTCACTGTGGACAAACACATATGGATCTTCCCAAACAGGAAACCCTGAATGACCACTGAAGTCCAGGCTCTGATCAAGGCCCGTGACCTGGCTTTTAGAGCAGGTGACACCTCACAGTACAGCATTGCCAGAGCTAAGCTGAGAAGGGGCATCAAACATGCTAAGGAGATGTATAGGAGAAAGGTCGAGGGCCACTTTATTGACAGCGACCCACGGCAGATGTAGTGGGGGATACAGGCCCTGACCAACTATAAAGGCCAGGGCCCAACAAACAGCGAGAGCAGCAGCACTCTGGCAGAGGAGCTAAACAGCTTTTTCGCATGCTTTCAGACCACCAAGAAGCTGGACATACTGCCTCATGAGGACCATGACATTGCACCTCTCTCTCTTCAGGTGCATGAAGTGAGAAAAACACTGAGAGCAGTAAATTCCAGGAAAGCTGCAGGGCCTGATGGCATTCCTGGTGCAGTAGTTAAAGCGTGTGCTGACCAGTTGGCAGAAATACTTACAGAGCTGTTCAATCTATCTTTAACACATGCCATCATCCCACAATGTCTGAAGGCTGCAACAATCATCCCTGTCCCCCAAAAAACAAATATAAACACTCTCAATGACTATAGGCCCATAGCGTTAACAAGCTCCATCATGAAGGCTTTTGAGCGACTAGTCTCACAAAACATCAGAGACTGCCTCCCGCCCTCCTTTGATCAACATCATTTTGCTTATAGAGCAAACTGATCTACAGAGGATGCTGTGGCCATCACACTTCATAGAGCGCTGAGTCATCTGGAGAACAAACAGAGCTATGTGAGGATGCTCTTTGTGGACTACAGCTCTGCGTTTAACACTATCATCCCAGATATACTAGTGACCAAACTTTATAATCTGCAGGTCCCCACCCCCATATGCTCCTAGATTAAGAACTTTTTGACAAACAGAGCACAGTCTGTTAGACTTGGCCCCTACCTTTCTTCCACTATTACACTCAGCACTAGTTCCCCCCAGGGTTGTGTCTTGAGCCCCCTGCTATATGCCTTGTACACCTTTGATTGCTCACCAAGCCACGCTACAAATACCATCATAAAGTTTGCGGATGACATGACCATGATTGGTCTCATCTCTGGAGAAGATGAGATGGCATATAGGGCAGAAGTAGAGAACCTGTCTGTCTGGTGTTCACAGAACAATTTGTCACTGAATGTCCATAAAACCAAAGAACTGATTATGGACTTCAGGAAACATGGACAGGACAATGCCCCATTCATCATTAATGGAGAGCAAGTGGGAACTGTCTCTATGATCAGATTCCTTGGCATTCATATCTCAGCTGATATCTCCTAGTCCCCTAACACCAAGGCCATAGTGAAGAAGGCTCAGCAGCAGCTGCACTTCCTGCGGGTTCTCAGGAAAAACAATCTGGAAAAGAAGCTGTTGCTGGCTTTCTATAAAGCCTCTGTGGAGAGCACTCTGACATACTGTCTGGGTGTGTGGTATGCAGGCTCCTCAGCTGAGGACAGGAAAACTGTACAGAGGGTGATAAACACAGCTCAAAAGATCACTGGTTGCCCTCTGTCCTCCCTGGAAGACTTAGCCAGATCCCGCTGCCAAAGCAGAATCAAGGCCATCATAGAAGATCCTTCACACTCTAGCAATTATCTTTTTGACCTGTTGCCATCTGGACGGCGCTTTAGGTCAATAAAATCCCACACCACTAGACTAACAAATAGTTTCTTTCCCTGGGCCATTCAAACTGGAAATAAATATAAGTCACTACCATATTAAGATGTGAAAAGATGTGAAACCACAATACCTCATTCAGATATATAATAACATATTACAGTACAATCCATCTCTTGTGTATTACACTCGACAAAGCATCACAGTCAGTGTTGGATGTATATTTTATGCATATTCGTAGATATTGTACTCTCAAATTGCAATATGGAGACGTGGGTACTCTGTTTTTTCTTATTTTTATCTTTAAGTGCTTTGGTTTTATTGTGTTGCAAACAGTTGCTGGAGTACATCCACAGTTTCATTGTACTTGTACAATGACAATAAAGTTCTTCTTCTTCTCTTCTTCTTATGTTAAGAATTTTTCTCTGCCTTTCTACCAATCTGGACCCAAAACTCATTTTTGTGATACATAATCCCATATCTTCATATATATGTCCAGGAGATTGAAGGGAAGTTAATTTCCGCTGCTGCTATCATATTGAGCCAAACTATATGTCTTGGGGTTATTTTCTTGAAGCTACAACAATCCTGAGCCTTCTGAGACTGGGATGGCTAGCAACTTGGGGATCCTTCCAAAAGCTAGAAATCTGAATATGATTCAAAGTGCTAGGAACTGGGCCATTCTGTAGATCCAGTGCCCTGAGCCCTTTAGCCATGCTCTGGGCAATTTTGTAATGACTCTGCCACTGCCTTCTGTGGCACTCTGCTCTTGCTGATACCATTCATTGATTATGCCAGTGAGTCCTCATCATCACTACTTTTTCCCTCTTGCTTTTTTTGTCTTTCCCCTGGTGCCAATTGCAATATCCCTGACTGGCTCCTGATGCTCCTTGTCTGCCATGTCTTTGGTCTTCTACGTTCTTTGTTCTTTCTTCTCAAAATGCTATCGTGTGGCCTCCTGTAGCCAAGTCCTTTCATTAGGGCCAGATAATCTAATCCAGAAAGATGGGGCCTTAAAATTACAGAGGGTGGGTGGCACACATGTGCTTCTATCACCATGCATTCTTTTTTTCCTGCACCCTGGTTGGTATTTGATGCATACATATACACTCTTCCTTGCATCATACAACAACATGGTATTGAATGTATTAAAAAAAACAAGCACACATTCATAATCTCAACATCTGTAACATCACCACAAGCATTCCTGATACTTTTCTCCATAAATATGTTAAACAATTATGTCCATAAAATATGTTAAACAATGAAGAGAGAATCCCACATACTTTTCTTATTTTCTTCTCTGTGTTGAAATATTTACTGAGCATCCTGTTTATGGTCATGCATGTTTTACTTCCATAATATATGCCTTTGTTTGTACTTCTATCTGTGCAGTCTCAGAAGGAAAGACTATTTTGCTTGCATCCCATTCCTCTTGATCCTTGTTCATGCCAAATAAATTATTTCCTCGATATTATCTGAGGCATAGCATGAAGGTTAATGCGGTGGAAGCAATGTCTCAAAGTATGTCCTGGCAGAATACTAGGAAGACTTATTTTGCGGTCAATACTCTGAACAGAAATTAAATCAGGGCATGGTTTTCAGCTGTATCCAGAAGGTTTTATGTGATGGTGGTTAGTGAAAGAGGCTTAATAAGGAGGGTGTGGTGATTAATTTTGTGGAGACATGGAGTGCTGACTGCAGTTCTAGTGGCTTTCATGGTTTTGCTCAGGGCAAAAATCTGGCAAGAAAACCCAATGATCAGGCAATCAGTAGACTTCACAGAAGGATCCAGAGCAGCTGCAGTCTTGGGTCATGGTAGGTGCACTTGAGTAGAAGTTGCAATAAGTCTGAAACAGAACACTGGGAAATGTTGTAACATTAAATGTGACTTCTATTCACTGTAAAATTGCTCTTGGTTTCAGAGAGCATAGATGATTTCTCTCTGCTTCTTTTCTTACCCAAGTCTTTTTCTTCTTCTTCCTTCTTTGGTTCCCATGAATGTAAATAGGCTATTAAGGGGAATCACTGCCAAGCTTGAATATGCAGCAGACTATCAAAGTGTGGAGAAAGTGAGTACCCATCTGGCTTTGATTTCTATCATCTGTTCTGACAAGCAAGGAAGAACTGCTCTGTCCACCTATAAAAATATTCATGTTCCTCATGTTTTAGTTTTTGTACATTAAAGTAAACCTTGAGTCACACATTCGCTCTCTTTCTAAATGTGGTTGGAAAATTAAGTAGCCTCACAGAAGAAATGCATAAATACACATACCATTAGCATCCACTTCCTTAAACATACTGGTTCTTATTTTTTTACATTACTATCTTGTATTTCCCTCCAAGGATCTGAAGGACAAGATACACTAATTGTATTTGGATTGAGCAACTTTGGGCCAGTTGTTTTCTCTCAGCCTAATCTGCTCCATGGTTGAGTGGAAACCAACCCAGTGCAACATTCTAACCATGACACCATGCTAGCTCTCTAGCAAAGGATTCTTGGAAATAGTCCATATGTGATTTCCAAATCTTACTTTATTTCTACCTGCTTATTTAATTTGGGATGCCTACAGAATTTGGCACTGAAACATTTGATATTCTTTTATGAACACCTGACCCACAAATATAGGTGCACCCAACATACACAATGTGTTTCTGCATTCAAGGATTTTCTTCTTTTATTGTTGGAAGAATGATACAAAGAGATACAAAGCTTTTATCTTTGAAATAAAGATATAAAATTTCCAGATATGTGAACTGACATACCTATGCCAGGAATTAATGTATGAATTGGGACCATTACAAAAGGTGTTTCAGATAATAAATGGACAACTTACATGTTATACATTACATTATGAAATATTTTTGAAACTTATTTCAAATCATTTGAAAATTTTATCTTTAGTCATTTCCTCCCCCGCCCCCCCCCCCGCCTGTTTATTCTTAAAGGGCTGCAAAAATAGGAAAGGTCTGATTTATTCAGTGTTTATTTCACTGTCGTAGATGTCTTTTATTTTTATGAACCACAGTAAATTGTTTTAGGACCATCAAAGGAACAAATATTCCAGAAATTTTAGGGAAGAGCAGAAATTTCAAAAGAAGTATCCATATTTTTCCATTAAACGCTATAAGAATTCACCTAAATCATTTTTATTTGTGTTAATTATACAATTAAAGGTATTAGTGGAAGTCCAGTTTCCCTGTTTTATGCCATTTCTCTACTCATTTACATACAACTTCACAGAACATTGCTTAATTGGATGTTTACCTTTCAAGGACAGGAGAACTTGCTTCCACTATATTTCTCAATAATCATAAATGGTGATATTCACTAAGATCCAGAGGTGTGCTCAATTTCTACTGCATTTGGCAAATTCAGCCCTTGGTAAAAGGAAAAATAAAAAACTTTCAAGGAAAAAACCACACCAAGGCACACTTGTAGTTCATGCAAAGTACATTGCTATTTACCAACCAGCCCTTCTTTCTCATGTACTTAACTTTAAAAAAAAACAAAACATCTAGCTAGTTTCTTGGATGAGAAGCAAAACATTGTCAAAGAAAAACCAGAAAGTCCAGTTACCTCTTGAAAAAGCACTTTTGGAACAATCATGACCTGGATAACTGAAAAGCTCCATAGTCAAGGTGGCAAACATTCCTAATACATCTTCCTTCTCCTATTTTCTCCACAACAACAGTCCTATGAAGTGAGTTTCACTGACAGAGACTAGCTGTTCAGGAGTCACCCAGATGGCTTTCATGTCTAAAAGGTGACTAGAACTCACAATCTCCTGGTTTCTAGCTTAGTGCCTTAATAACTAGACCAAACTGACTCTCAACCCACAAAAAAGTGTTTGAACAAACAAAGGATTTCAGAAACTACTAAAAGTCAAAAATATATTATATTCCTGTAATATATTCTAGAAAATTAACCAGCATTTCTAAATCCCACACTTTGGCTTTCATCATCAACAACTGCAAGAATTATTTACATTGGTGGAAGATAGGGAATCAAGACTGTTCTTCACTTCAGCCATGGAAAGAAAAAGCAGAATTGAGTTTCACTTTGTTTAACTGAGTAATATGGGAATAAAAAACTAGCCTCTAGCCAATGTCGCACTTCATCCTTGCCTTGTGTTCATTATTCACATTGAGTAAGAAAAGGAAAACCTACTATGATGGAATGTAGTGAGAAGATGGATCACTGGGAAAGATAGGGTACAGTCCAGAGGAGAGAAGTCAGCTCAGAAATTATGTGTTAGAGAAACAAGGTAAAGACAGCTCATCCCTAAGAGTTCCCAGGGGATGTTGTATTTGTGCATAATAGAGTCTTCAGTCTGGCAAGATTTTTTCTGTAGTTGTGAAACAATAAAGAACTCAACCCATGTGTCATTGTTTTGGTAGGTGTCTGGTTTTGGGCCAGATACCTACAAAGCCTATTGCAAGGACAGGGATATGTAACATGCAAATTAAATAAAGAAGAAAGGAAGCAAATCACTTATTGAAATAGGCAGCAAAAGAAATTAGTGAATAATTTTCTCCTGACCCACAAGCATCAACATTTAGTTATCCGGCCCACCATTTTCATCAGCTCTTCTCCATTTGATCTCATCAAAAGAGGAATTAAAAGTGGCCACAAGAAAAAGGCCCTGTTGGGGAATGACTTCCCAAAATAAGCTACCCAGTATCTGCTTTGTGAACTTTTTGCCATCTCCGCTTCAACAGTTTAGAAAACAATTTTAGAGTTACTTAATATAGGCTTGTCACTGGCAAGCCCTTGTAATTTTCGTGGACTGTCTAGCTGGTTTTTAAATCTGCATTTTCTGTTTTCTTTGTATTATATTGTTCTTTTTTATAGCATATATTTGTCATGGGATTGTCAAGGGAATTCTGGTCGTTGGACAGTTTAGAATGCAAATAAGCAAGTAAATAATATGCACTTGGCTCCAGTACTGTGTCTTGTTACTTAGACAAATGGGAGGTGTGTGACTATGAGGCCAAAGAGAAAAGAAGACAGTGTCACTTTCATTGCTTTGTTTATTTACTCAGTTACTTATTAACAATATTGCTATCCACTTTTTAACCAAACTATTTGCATAAAACATTATAGTAAATACTACAGAGTAGCAAATGCAATAAACATTAAAACATTAAAGGTTCAAAACAGTACAGCTCATTTAAAATCTCTTTCTGTATCATAAAATCTGTTCCAGGAGCCTGTACCACTCTAATTAAAAAGGATATTTACCCAGCTATTTTAGATTATTTAGATTTCAAGGATGTTTATGAGACTATAGGAAGAAATATTTGGGCTACATTTTTTCCAGAGAGATTGTATGGCTAATGAGGGACCATTCTTTGCAATAAGGTTGGGCCTTAAAAAAGCAAGACAGAAAGAAAATTAACTTGTTTGAACTATGGTGCCGGAGAAGGCTTCTGTGTATTCCTTGGACAACAACCAACAAGCAAGTAATGAAGCACACAACACCAGACATGTCACTGAAAGGAAAAAAACCACAAAACTGGATCTCACTTATTTAGAAGAAGAAGAAGAAGAAGAAGAAGAAGAAGAAGAAGAAGAAGAAGAAGAAGAAGAAGAAGAAGAAGAAGAAGAAGAAGAAGAAGAAGAAGAAGAAGAAGAAGAAGAAGAAGAAGAAGAAGAAGAAGAAGAAGAAGAAGAAGAATTCTAATGGCTTGTCCACACCACACTAATTTAAAAAGGGGCACAGGGAAAAGCAGGAACCTCAAGAAGAAGAACAAAGTTTTTTTCTTTTTAAAAAAATGTCTTTCAAACCTGCAAACTGCTATTTACAGAGCAAGTATCATAGCCATTGTTTTATTACAGGATCCCTGGCCAATGGGATGGTAAGAAAGGAAATTTTATTTTAAAGCTGGTGTAAGAGTATGTGGGAATGACCTTGGGAAAGAGACCAGGCAGACCAGATAAGATAGAACTGGGTGTTTCTTGTCTAGACTACCTCGCAAGGCTGACAGCTAGTTTTTGTCTCTGTATTTTTTTATATTTTGATGAGTTAACTTGGTATGTACATGTGTATATATGTATATCATGTATATATAGTGGCAGGTCACAAGAAACACAATTGGCAACTGCTGAACAGAATGATAGGAAGAGCAGAAATATATGCAAGCTGTATCCAGCTACATGCTAAATCACTTTATAAGAACCAATGGACTACTCACATGTAACAGACAGAATTTTATCAAGTCCCATTTATTTATATGCTCTTCCTTCAGAATTATACATTCAGAATGGGTTCCAAACAGCACCTCATATGTCCTAAGAATTCAGTTCAATAACAAATTGCAGCATTGTGCAATATCTAACATCTCATTACATTAAAACAACCAATAACTTTATAATTACAACAATTAGAAAGTCACAATTCCTTTGTTAAGATTCTGGTGAAGAAAAGTATTACTCTGCAAGGACCTTATTAGGTAGTTAATGATCTTTTCACATAGAACATCCAATTCTGGGGGGGGGGGGGGAATGCAAAAGATAGTTTTGTTGCAGCTTGCATTAGTGTTTCCAAGTGAATTTAAATGATTTGAATGTTAGCTTGTCATGCAAGACAGTGAGGCATCAGGATATTAGTACGGCAGAGAATATTACAGGGTCTCTTAGGTCATATCACCATGTAGCAGGTAAGATTCTCTACTCTCCGAACAACTGATAATTGGCAAAGCTTGGTCAGCTAATTCTTTGAATGAAATCCATATAGAATTTTGAGATATGGGAATATATGATGGCTTTGAAGGGATGCATTACTAAAGGAGACAATTTTCTGCAAGCAGCATTTTTCCAATGCAAGAGCACCAATTACGACTTTCTAATTTAAGTGGCCTTTTCAACAGATGGTGTTCAGCCAAAGATGGATCATAGAAGGGATTCCTTGCCCTAATTCTTGACCTTAGTCTGTTGGCACTATGCCATTTCAGCATACATCAAGGGAGTTTGTAACACAGGCTTCATATATGAAAACTATACTGATTTTAATTCTTAACTTTATCAAGAGTAGAAATTTGTACAATCTCCTGCTTTGAAATTATTTTTAGAAACATACATACGTATGTACGTACGTACGTACGTACATACATACATACATACATACTGCTCTGAATCCTATTGGCCGAGTCAACAAAATATGTGAAATGTAGCCATAAATGGCTCTGTGATCTGGAATTACTCATTACTAACCAGAACCAACTTTGCAATCACAAAAATCCAAGACTTAGTACTTTGGCTCACATACAACCAAGAGAGCCTGGACAACAGTAACTTGAAGCATTTTCCAACAAGATAGAGTTAATAGCAGAATATGGCCAAGAATTTCAACATGTACGGAGTCTTAAAGACTTAAAGTCTTAGAGAACTGAATGTTTCAGACATTTCAAACCTGAAAGCAATTGAAGAACAGTGGTATAATTCTTTGGAAATATATTTCATAATTTTAAAGAATGAGCACTGTGGAAATTGGAAAACCAGTTGCAACTATCAACATCTTTCAATCCAGGCATCAAAACACTCTAGGATAGTGGTGGCTAACCTTTTTGGGCTCCTCTGACAACTTACTCTGGACCAAATGTGGGTCCCACTAACTCAGAAAGATTTGCCCAGTCTAATATTCTAGAAAAGAAGAAGAAAAGGCAGGATTGAAAAGTAAGCATATAGTATAGCCGTTACATCACATGAATTTCACAGACATCTCCCAGACTATTCTACATTGTCTGAGTCCTTCCCGACTGAAACTGAGAACAAATAATAAAAGGAAAAAAGTTCTGGCTTGCTTTTTTAAAATATACACACAAACCTACTGTGTACTCCTTTTTTTTTTTTAAGATAGCAGCTTCCAGCCAATTAATCTAAGTCTAGATGTCCCTTTTTGTGATAAGATGACAACTTCAAAAAAGGTGACTTTAAACAAATACCAGTGTTTGTGTGCTGTGGAGCATTAACTATGTGAGCTATATCACACATATCAGCAGATTCTAAGAACAATATAAAAAGTAACAATTTCACAGAGGTTTCAAACATAGTTTTACATGATGGATTTACAATCCAACAATGTAGTTAATAGTTTGAATGAAGCATGACAGATTTTTACAAGTGTAAGAGACATATAACACATGATGGGCTCTGATAAACTGAGAACTGAGAGAATTGTGTATACTATTGCCTTGAGGGTGGATTTATTTTCAGTATATCACTCAAATCTATTATGTATTCCACATGCACAATGTATAAAGTAGATCAATTGGCTCTTTCTGAAAGCTTTTTTATTTCTTTTCAAATAGATATATCTGCCAGATCCACAGGTATAAAATCTTGGCTCACATATCATAATGGGAAAATATATGAAAATAGAGTATTTCTGAACTACAATTCCTCAAGTACAAGTCAAGTGATGCACAAGCATCATCATACTTTTTATTTTCTGAGTTACTATGAATATTTTTTAAAAAATTTCTCTATCTCAAAGGATTGAGAGGAAAAAGCCATGCCTTGTGAGATAGGTTGTTTTTGGTTAAAAGGTTAGAACTTCCACTTGGCTCCCTAATTTTCTGTTTTTTTTTAGAAAATAAGTCAAGTCTTTTCACTGTCAGTTGCTTCATGGGATTTTTAACTGGTTTTATATTTACAGAGTATAGGCATCAAATCTAATCTTTATGATCACAAGTAAAACCATAGAAAGAGTGCAGAGAAGAGCAACAAGATGACTAAGGACTGGAGGCTAAAACATGTGAAGAATGTGGCAAGATTTGGGTTTGTCTAGTCTAATGAAAAGAAGGACTGGGGTGACACAACAGCAGTGTTCCTATTTTGAGGGACTGCCACAAAGAAGAGAGGGTCAAACTATTTTCCAAAGCACCAGATGGCAAGACAAGAAACAATGGATGGAAATTGATCAAGGAGAGAAACAACCTGGAATTAAGGAGAAGCTTCTTAACAGTCAGGACAATTAACCAGAGGAACAGCTTTCCTTCAGAAGTTGTGTGTGCTTCATCACAGGAAACTTTTAAGAAGAGATTGGATAGTCACTTGTCTGGAGTGATACAGGATTTCCTGCCTGAGCAGGGTGTTGGACTAGAAGAGCTACAAAGTCCCTTCCAACTCTTGTTATCCTGTTATTTTATTTTAAATTAAAACCGCCCCGGGGCATGACCAGTGCCCAGTGCACTAAAAGCACAAACACTAAAGCTGAACAATGTAAAATTATACAAAATGAAAAGTCAAAAAGAACTACAAAAATAAGTACAAGAATATAAAATCTGAGCCACATAATAATTTTAAAGTAGAGATTGACATGTATGCAAGACATTTTATTTTAATTAGTCTGCAGAGAAATTTTAGTCTGTAGAGAATCATGTGTGTGTGTGTGTGTGTGTGTGTGTGTGTGTGTGTGTGTATGTATGTGTGTATGTGTATATATATATATATATATATATATATATATATATATATATATAAAGGATGCACGTTTTTGGCAAGGACAGTGAGGCAGGCAACAGTTAAGCAATGAAGTGGATTCTAAGCACATCTCACTTCAGGCTAGTTCTGAATGTTATAATAATAAATGAACAATCCTAATAAGGCAAAAAATGTCAGATACAATAATGAAGCCATAGTAGCAGAGAACACTGAATAATATATCATGTTCAGTCTTTCAAAACTGTACTTTTCATTCATATAAATTGAGAAGAGAAATCTAGCTGCCAGAGTGTTATTTTTATTTACTTATTTACATGTTTGGGGTAAAAAAATAAATAAAAAACAAGCCTCCTCTAATTATCTCTTTTGTCTGAGCAATCATTACTGGTAATATAGATTTTTGGGATTTACAGTCCAGAGCACTCTCTTGGGTCATTCAGGTGTATCCAGAACAACATTACTTCCTCTGGATTTTACAACCTACTGAACCGAGTCCATGCAATCTTCACTGAATGCTGAAAAAAGGTAAGGATGTGAATAAAGTTTGAAAAATGTGTTTGGGGGTTTGTGTATTTCACTGCTGTTACATTTACAACATTTAAAATTTATTTTGGGGGGAAAAGTTCAGTAAGCAGTTGGCCTGTGTTCACTCAATAGAAACTTTCAGTTATTTTAAATCTCTCAATATATCTGACATTTCATCATGGTTAAACACAGCTGAAGTATGACTCTCTAAGATAGCTGATTTCTGATTGGTTTCTTTCTTAACTTTCTTATCCTAAAAAAATGATGATAAAGACAGAGTGATTTGCATTCCTTGATCCATCCTTCCATCCTTCCACCCATCCATCCTTCCTTCCTTTTTTCTAAAATTGGAAGTTAAAACCCACCCCTCTCCTAGAAAAATGAAATATTTTAGGATATACTAAAAAAACAGAATATTTACCCTAAAAGAAAAGTAGAAACTCAGAGAGGCAGAAACTCAATCCCCCCTCATGTTAATGGACCAGTCTATTCCACATAACAAAGATCTACCTCCTTCAGGCAGAGTCATTCAATTGTCCTTCATTGCACCACCCACCAAGTTTCAACCAACCAAACTTAGCACACAGACAATCTACAGAGCTAGCTATGGCTTCTAACAGCAACCAACCAGGATACTCTTCCTATTCCTATGGGGTCGTCGGAAGCGTGGGAGGGAGGGTTACTTAAAATTTTTAATCAAATCTTTACACAAATTAGGGTTAACCATGTGGGAACTAGGGGACAACCCACCTGGGGCTCCGACCTGGTCACAGTTAGAGCACAGCCGGAGTAGTTGGGACTCTGACATGGCTCGATTGAAGATGGGGGGTTATCCAGAAGAGGGTGTCATTAAATCTATTAAAACGGTGAGCGGGAGAGGCAGATTTGGCGTTTATAAGGGGCCACATTCTGTTTCAGGAGCGCGCCTCCGCTACCTATCTGCTGTGGCGCGCTCCGACCCCATTATCACTTCCCGTTTTCCAGGTGGTCTGAATGATCGGGCCCTGGGCCTTCGGCTGATGTTATGTAACGCCAGGTCCGTCATGAACAAGGCCCCTCTCATTCATGATTTGATCCTTGAGGGGGGGGTGGACCTGGTGGGTGTTACCGAAACTTGGCTGGGCCCAGAGGGGGGTGTCCATCTGGTTGATAAGTGCCCGGCCGGGTTTCGGGTTTTTCATCAGCCGAGGACCCAGGGAAGGGGTGGAGGTGTTGCGTTAGTTATCAAGGAAGATCTATGTCCGAGGGAGTCCACTGTCTCTCAGACGTCCGGATGTGAATCACTTTTCGTGAAGTTTGGTCCCAAGGTTCAGATGGGCTTATTGATCGCTTACCTGGCTCCCTGCTATGCATCATCTGCCCTGCTTGAGCTTCTTAAGGTTATTGCCGGCATGACGGTTGAGACCCCTAGGCTTATGGTCATGGGGGATTTCAACCTTCCCTCCTCCCGGCGGTACCTCAGGAGTTGCTCAGGAGTTCATGGCTTCCATGACAGCCATGGGCCTGACCCAGTTAATCCGGGACCCTACTCACATTGGAGGTCATACCCTGGATTTAGTTTTTGTCTCTGATCAGTGGCAGAGTGATCTGGGTGTAGGGAATATAGTTATAGAACCCCTGTCATGGTCAGATCACTCACTCCTAAAGCTTGACTTCCGTTCCACACCTCTTGACCGCAGGGAGGCGGGGCCATTAAAATGGTACCACCCCAGGCGCCTGATGGACCCAGAAAGGTTCCTGATGGAGCTTGGGCCATTTCCCGAAACTCACACACACAACTCGGTTGAAAACTTGGTTGCCGCCTGGAATATGGCGGCTGCTGGAGCACTTGACCAGGTTGTGCCCTTGCGGCCTCTGACCCGGCGCCGCTCCCAAGTAGCTCCTTGGTTCTCCGAGGAGCTAAGGGAGATGAAACGCCGGAAAAGATGCCTAGAGAGTAGTTGGAGGGCCAGCTACTCTGAGTCTGACCGAACACTACTACGTTCTTATATTAAGACATATTTAGTGGCGATAAGGATGGCGAGGAGAACTTACCTCTCCACCCTTATTGCGTCCGCAGAAAACCGCCCAGCCGCCCTGTTTAAGGTGACCCGCTCCCTCTTGAATGTGGAGTCGCGGGAAGACCCTTTGCAGGGTCGAGCTGAGGAATTTTCTATATTTCTCCAGGACAAAATCGCTCAGATTCGGAACGAACTGGACTCCGACTGGTCATCTCCGGGCGAGAGGGTGAGGTCAGATATCGGTGAGGTCAACTGGGCTGAGTTCGACTCTGTTACCAAAGAACACGTTGACAGAATACTGGGGGGACTGAACGCTACCACTTGTTTATTAGACCCGTGTCCCTCCTGGCTGGTCTTAGCCACTCGGGAGGTAACACGAGGCTGGTTCCAAGGCATTATTAATGCTTCCTTGAGAGAGGGGTTTCTACCCGCCGCTTTGAAAGAAACGGTGGTTCGACCTCTCCTCAAGAAACCGTCCTTGGACCCAACATTACTATCAAATTATCGTCCTGTCTCCAACCTTCACTTTGTAGTGAAGGTCGTAGAGACTGTGGTGGCACGTCAGTTCCCGCAGTACCTGGATGAAACGGATTATCTCGACCCCCTCCAATCGGGCTTCAGGCCCGGGCACAGAACTGAGACGACATTGGTCGTGTTGATGGATGATCTCTGGAGGGCACGGGACAGAGGCTATTCCTCTGTTCTGGTCCTACTGGATCTATCAGCAGCTTTTGATACTGTCGACCACAGTATCCTATTGCATCGGTTGGAGGGGCTGGGGATTGGAGGCACCGTGCTTCGATGGTTCTCCTCCTTCCTCTCCGACTGTTCGCAATTTGTGTTGACGGGGGGACAGAGATCGACCCCAAGGCCCCTACTTTGTGGGGTACCTCAGGGGTCTCTCCCCTGCTGTTTAACATTTATATGAAGCCGCTAGGTGAGATCATCCGTGGCTTTGGGGTGGAATTTCACCAGTACGCTGATGATATTCAGCTGTACATCTCTACCCCTGATCACCCCAACGAAGCCGTCGTAGTAATGACCCGGTGCCTGGAGGCCGTGCGGAGTTGGATGGGTCATAACAGACTTCGTCTCAACCCGACCAAAACCGAGTGGCTGTGTTTTCCTGCTCCCAGATTCAGTCAGCTTATTCCATCGCTGACCGTGGGAGGAGAGACATTATCCCCTGTGGAAAGGGCATGCAACTTGTGTGTCCTCCTGGACGTGCGGCTGTCTTTTGAAGATCATATTGCGGCCGCCACCAGGAGTGCTTTTTATCAGGTTCATCTTATCTACCAATTGCGACTCTTTCTGGACCTGGACGCACTTCGCACAGTCACCTCTGCCCTCGTCATCTCCCGCTTGGACTACTGTAATGCTCTCTACATGGGGCTCCCCTTGAAAACTCTCCGAAGGTTACAGTTAGTTCAGAATGCAGCCGCGTGGATGATCATGGGCGCCCCTCGGGACGCCCACATAACACCTCTTCTCCGCTGGCTGCACTGGCTTCCTGTGGCCTTCTGGATTCATTTCAAGGTGGTACTAACAGTTTTCAAAGTGCTCCATGGCTCGGGACCTGGATACTTACGGGATCACCTGCTGCCACCACCAACCTCCCGCCGCCCAGTACGCTCCCACAGAGTCGCCATGCTCGGGGTACCACCACTGGATCGCTGTCGACTAGCGGCCCCGAGACTACGTGCTTTCTCTGTGGGAGCCCCATCCCTCTGGAATTGTCTCCCCCCGGAGATACGAGCCATGTCAGACATCCTAACCTTCCGGCGCGCAGTTAAGACCTTGCTGTTCAAACAAGCCGGTCTAGCCAAATAAAATCATTGGGGTTTATATTTTAAAATTTTTAATAAGGGTGATTCTTAGCCATCTTAGATTATTTATTTGATTTTCACTTCTGTTATCTGTATTATCTTGTTTGTTGGATGTACACCGCCTCGAGTCCCTTTTTGGGAGAGGGAGCGGTATAGAAGTACGAATAAATAAATAAATAAATAAATATGCCCCAGGAAGTTCAAAGCTCAGAGAGGGCATAAAACCCAGCAACTCTCAGCATCTCCTCCCTTTGTTTGCCCGGGATCTCCAAGCCATGTGATCCTATTAAACAATAAACAATCTTTCCAAGTGGCTTCCATGTTTCCAATGTCTTTTTCCCTATTTGGAACTGAACCCAGACGGGTATTTCTTCTAACACTAATATGAATAATTTCTGTATTTAAAAATGGAAAATTTGGAAAGGATCTAATCATATCCTATGTTTGCATTTGATGATATAGTATCAACACTTTTAAGTGACAAGCAATTTACAATAGAAGCATTGCCACTTCTAAATGTCACTTTTAAATAACTGCTTCCAGAACATAAGGGAGGCACAACAAAGGAAAAATTTCATGAAGTACTAGTATCTCACTGTAAGCAGTTTTCAAAAAGTTTTTTTTCCAAACTTCTGGATTCAAGTACAACGTTTCAAATACTTTTGTGTAGTAAATATTGAGCATAACCCTTGGGATATGCTTCATTGTCAGGCAAGAGTTAAAAAATGGAAAGAACTTTTATTTTTCTAATTCTCAAAGTTTTCAAAAGAAAATTATTCAGAGGTGCAATCTTACTGATATATTACATTGTGTTACAAATCCAGAGAGACAAACAAAGAAAGGGAAATTATTTGAAGTAATAAGTGAAAATTCTTTAGCAAAAGTGTTCTATTCTTATTAGTGGCATACTTTTGATTCTAGCAAAATACTAGTCTAATGCCACATTGATAAAATGAGGCCATACTGAATACTTTCTTATATCAATCTCTGTATACATGATCATGATGTTTGTAATAGTGGTGATGGTGATGATTATTCCGTTTTAATAACCTATAAATCAGTTGCAGTTGTCCCTTGATGACTATGCCATTTTATGAAGACACTGCTGTATGAATTAATGAAATTTCAGAACAATTGACCGTTACCTTAGGCTTAGAAGATTAAGGCAAAAGATTTCCCCTAGCTTTCTGACTCAGAACAGACCCTTTATACCCTTTCATCCCATGCAATATAAAGAATCAGAGTCAACTGTGGTGTAGTGTGAAGGAGAAGATTCACTAAATTTGAACTTCACTGAATTATGTTCCATTCTTAAATTAGTGTCCATTAAGTTTTCAGGCATCCATTCTTTCCTGTCCAACTTCTTACTCAGAATATCCCATCCAACAGATTTCCCCAACCCATTGTGTCATATTTGATGTTTGGAGGATCTATAAAGGAGAAGAAGGCTGAGTAGATATATTTCTCCCAGTCCTATTCTGCATGTCTAAATCTAAATCACATTAATTAATGTTCTTCATTTGTCAGAATTCATACATTCAAATTCATGTTTCACATTGGTTGAATTGAGATTTAGTTGTGCTTAAGGTAGGTTTGTTGAAACAATGGAGCAAATTAATGTAAAAAAAGTCCAGGCTTTTTCTAATTTAATGTTTGAAAGAACAAACCCATCACTGAACAGTTTATCAGTGGATCAATTTAGAACTTAAAATGCTTGTGAAAAGGATTAAATGTCACTGTGACCCTCTCAGTA
Source organism: Bungarus multicinctus (assembly GCA_023653725.1). Classification (NCBI taxonomy): domain Eukaryota; kingdom Metazoa; phylum Chordata; class Lepidosauria; order Squamata; family Elapidae; genus Bungarus; species Bungarus multicinctus. The sequence continues at coordinate 109,403,020 of CM042836.1, forward strand.
GAATTTCAATCAAAATATTAGCTTCCTAAAACTTGTAATTTAAATAAAATTTCAATATCTCCTCACAAAGTAAAGTACTATAGATTTATAATTTATTATAGTTTTTGTATATAATTTCAAACAATAAACAAGAGTGTAAAATATTAAATCAATGCTACTGTCAGGTTGACAGCTACTGTATATGAGACCACAGATAAAAAGTAATTCTGTGCATAGATACCCAGAATTAGTTAAGTGCTCTCAGGTAAGTTACAAGCTAAGTTTAAAAAAACACATGGATTTTTTTTCCTAAAAGGAGATAGTATGAGGAATAATTACTGTTCCAAAGTCCATCCCTCTGTTTAGAGGTAACATAGTGGAAAATTGTATTCAAATTCTTACCTTTTAAAGTGATCTTAACTTCACAAAGTTTTCTCAAATGCAAAATTAAGCCCTAACTACTCCGAATTTGAAAGTCTTGTTGGGAATTCAGTCTCGAGAACAAAATGCTCTATGTATAATCTTTTCAAGATTAGAGTAACCTGATGGATGATATTATGTGACATCTTTCAGCAACTCAACAGTTGCCCTATGAAGAATACATTACAATAATCTAAGCAGATTGAGCAGTAAATGGTTGCTGAGCCTGTGACAGTGAGTGTGATCTCATCATGAAATAGAAAGGAAGTGATGTTTGTCAATGCACACATTTTCTATCTTTCTCCACCTGGAATTTCTCCAAAATGAGTGAGCCTCAGCTTGCAGAATTGTCCATTAATGGCCACGGTTCCTAGGAATTCTGAGAATTTACATTCACATCATTCAGGGTGCCCAGGCTGAAGAAAGTTGCAGTAGATTTTTAGAAAGAGCACCCAATGTTTCAATTTGACTCTTTATCTTGAACGGCATATTGTTGAAATAGATTTTAATACCATTGCATTGTTCCATTTTCAAATCATTTTTCAACACATTTATTCATGGCCAATCTACTTTAATAACCTTTTTCATGACAAACATTTTGGGTTTTTTATTCATATTCATCTTCCAGATATTAACCTGTTCAAATAACTTTCAGATCACACTGGTACTATTAATATTTTTAAAATAGATACATTTGTGCATCTTGGGTGAGAAATATATATTATAAACTGTCAGAATAATGTTCATAGTCAGCCTGGTTTTGTGGTTAGTTTTGTAATCTTACAGCCTCAAACAATGCATAAAAATAATTTGAGAGACTGTTTTACAAACATATTCCAGATATTTAAAAAAAAAATATGTATCTTTTAAAATAAAATGAATGGTCTTTTTTAATGACAGATACATGAATGTATAAGTACTGATAAATTCTTTAGTAGGGTGTGGCAATGTCCATTGGGCAGTTTACAGGCAATAAAAAGAATAAAGGTTAATAAAATCAATATTAAAAATTAAAAGATGCCAATCAAAATGAAAAGCTCAATTCATTCATAAGAAAGCTTCAATGTGTTCATGGATCAAAGACTCCAGATGAATCAATAGGAAAAGTTCATAACCTCGAAACAATATTACTGAAATCAATATTCTGTCAACATTGAATTGAATTGAGTTGTATTTTTCCCAGACTTGTTTACAAAACAATCTCTTAAAAATAACATGGGTTGGAAAATGTCACCAGTATGATAATATTTAATATACACCTACTGTATATATGTATTACTGTGGCTTTTCTCCACATACCGTTGTGTTCTAGATCCATCCTTTTGTCTTATTGAGATTTTTATTTATTTTTATCAAATGCAACAGATTTTAATTTTACAAAATTGGTTGCTTTATATACACATTTTATGACCAACTGGAACTCTATAAAGCATTTTGTATTTTTAATTTGGACATAAAAGCAATGTACCCGCTATTTATACAATTAGAGAGTTCACTCATATTCTAGTATTAGAGAGAGAGAAAATTCCAGAATGTGTTAGATTTAAAAATAAATTCTTCCCGTAGACATTTTATCTGATACCTATTCAATTGATCAAATCACTTAATCTAGAAAATCCTAGGAATGCTATACCAAATAAACAAATCTCTTATTGATAAACCTCATCACATATTTGGCATGTTGTGTTCCACAATGACAGATGGCAGCGATTGGTCCTGGCAAAAAACAAAAATCAAATTCAGCTGAAACTGGAGTTGGGGTAAATTACAAATGTAATGAAATGCAGAGCAAAACAGAAACATGCATATTTCCTCTGTTTCAGAAGCAATCTGTTACACACAGAGACAGCATACTAATATCAGTGAATCAGTCTAGACAAGTGTTTCTTAAACTTGGCATCATTAAGATGTGTGGAATTCCACTTCCAGAATTCCCAGTCAGCTGGTCTAAGACCTTTTTAACAAGCAAAGGGAACAGAAGCAATCTGTTACACACACACATACACACACACACACATACATACACCAATGCCAGTAAATCAGTCTAGATGAGAGTTTCTTAAACTTGGCATTGTTAAAATTTATGAACTTCAACTCGCAGAATTTTTCAGTCAGCTGGTCTAAGACTTCTGTAACAAGCAAGGAGAAAGAACTACTACACAATTTAGAAGAATGATTTTTTGGGACTTACTTCTTTTTTCTACCAGAAACTCATTATGCAGAAAAGGTAAAATGACTTTTGGTTTAAGCACAATTCATTTTTAATAAATACAAATTAAATAAATAAAATACAAATTTTAGCAATAAACCAGGTTCTAATTAACATTTATTAATATGAGAACTTTCAATCTTTTTCACATGGACAAGATTTTCATGGGGAAATGTTTTCTTTTTATTTCCCCTCTCTTCTTAATGGTTGTTCTGTCTTCTGAGGGGAGAGCCAGAAGAATCTCTACAACATTTTGCCAACGTGTATCTATTCAAACATCAATATATGGGATGTAAATGGTTAACACTTCTAACCCTGTCACTAGGATCTCAATCAATCAGATGATGGAAGAGAAGGAGAGGGATAGAGAAAAAAAGACAAAAAACACCTAGTTAACCTTGAAAACTCTGGGAAAAACTAATCAGAATCCAACTTAATTAATACTTGGATGGAAGCCCAGGGCTGGAGGGTAGAGCAGGATTCTGAAAAATCTGAAGTAATGGATGGAAAGTTATCAAAAAGAGATCCAAACCAAGCTAGAAGGAGAAATTTCCTGACAGTGAGGAAAATTAATCAATGGAATGGCTTGTCTTCAAACGATGTTCGTGTTCCATAACTGGGTGTTTTAAGAAGCAATCTGAAATGGTATAGACTCTATATTTGAATCCCATCCCTGCCTCTGTGTTTTTGTGTGTGTGCATGTGTGTGTGTGTGTGAAAGAGAGGGGGGGAGGGGGGGAGAGGTTAGATCAGATCTCTCTCTCTCTCTCTCTCTCTCTCTCTCTCTCTCTCTCTCTCTCTCTCTCTTTCTCTGTCTCTGTCTCTGTCTCTGTCTGTCTGTCTGTCTCTCTCTCTCTCTCTCCCCCACCAGTGTCAGCAGCCACTGTCAGTCAAAATTCATATTAGTAATCCCCAGGATTTAAAATTATGAATTTGGTGGTCCCTGAGGTCCAAAAGGTTGGCAACCCCTGGCATACAGATTCCTGCTTAGGGGTTAGACTGGAAGACTTTCCAAATCCCTTCCAACTCAGTTATTCTGCTGTTCTATTCTTTTATATGGGCAGTGCTATCTATTTCCTGATTTTTGCCAAGAAATTAAGATGAACATGAAGCTACTCTGCCATTTGACAGAGACTTTAAATTTAGTGAAAGTACTCGCTTTGCTGGTTATGGGTATTGCTGTATTTCCTTCCTTGGTACTGTACTGGCATTGTTAAGTGGCAGCTGAAAAAAAGAAGCATGCAATTGTATAGGAAGCCTAAGGAACTAGTCCATTGAGAATAAAAAGTAAATAAAATCCATATGTAATCAAGCAGCAGGGAGGGCTTTCTCCCCCCCCCCCTTTTTTTTTTTCCTGTCCACTGTTCAACCATAGCAAAATTAAGAGAGAGTCACCTATTCCTCTTTTTTTGCAATCCACTGTCTAGAAACGACTTTATCATTTTTCTTTTATCATGCTGTTAACTTATAGAAACTAGACTTCTTCACTGTCCAGCACTGAATTAATCTGAAATAATAACATAATAACCAGTGGGGTTTTTTTTGCCCAATGATGAAGGAACACGTCTTCATTTCTTAAATTTTGTGAGAGTCATATGAAGTTATTTCTTAGAGACAAACTTTTTCCTTTGTCGAGATTGTGCATTAATTTATTTATCTAAGGGAACTCTACAGAAAATTATATTTTCTATAGAAAGAAACTAAAACATTGATCAGAGATAAATGAAAAGATACTTAAGCCCTTTGGAGCTTTTATTCTATAAATTGCAAATTACATTTAAGGTTTTCCTTTTTTTGTTTAATCTGTGGTTGTACATACCAGATTGATTTCATGTAGGGATAATGATGCATTTCTGTTTGATCCATGGATGAGCAATGTGGAGAACTACTAGAAAAGAGCACTTTGTTTTACTGATTACTAAATTTTCATAATGATTTGCATAAAACAGGAAATCCTAAAAAGATTCTTGATCTAAGCTTATATCACCTTATAACTCATGCTGTAAGAAAAATCTGTAAAAGCATCATAAAGGCACAGAATGACCTTTAACTTTCTGTTATCTGTCATCTTGCTACTTCAGTTGAGTACCTATTTCAATATATATATTGAATATATATCTCAGCCATAAGTAAGGTTAGGAAAGTGAAGGAAATATTATGAAAGCTAACCTGTGTTGAATTTAGTGCTTGAATCAATGAAAATAGTTAGTATGTAGACTAGTCTGAAAAATAAAAAATCGTGTTGGTAAAAGACTATGCCATAGCAAATCACTTCTGTATTGCTGCCAAAGACCCTATATGACCTATGCATTGGGTTCAGATGAGAGATCTTCACCATTTCAAGAACTACCGACATACATATGTATTCCAATGACAAATGTATGAATTGCAGCCTCAACTAATAAGGGATACTTGGTACTCTCTGAGCTTGATTGTTTTCTTGCAGATGTTTTATTACCCTAACTAGATAACATCATCAGTGTTAGACTAACACTGGTGATGATATCTAATCTGGGTAATGACATGTCTGCATGAAAACAACCAACCTCAAAGAGCACCAATGACCCCTCATTTCATCCCTGAGCTACAAATATTGTCCTTGGTTGGTATCATATCAATGATAAAACCAGATTTTGAAAACCATTTCACCCCCTCTGTTGGAAAAGGCCAAGTATTTCAGCAAAAGGTGAATAAATGAGCACATGGTGACTAAAGAATAAGCAACAAGCTTATTTTAATAATAAGTAATAAATCATCATCCTACTATATGCATCATTGCATGTTTAGATTTAGTCTAGTTTAGATTTATGTTCAGATATCTTGCTCAGGTTTTGTTCTATTAATACTATAATTTTAAGCAAAATAAGTTAAATTAAAATGCAATAAAATTCTTTAAAACTATTTCGTGAAATAGGGATTGAAATATTTTATTTATTTTATTTATTACTTTTAGCCACTCATCTCTCCTATAAGGCAACTTATAAAAGAGAACATATTAAGAAGAGGAAACTGTAATTTAATGATGTAATTTAATAATGAATTTAATAATATGCTACCATCTCCAGTAAGATTGGGAAAATGATATTAAAAATGCTATGCTGTATTAACTGTTTGTGCCCTTTTTCTGCATTGCAATTTTTTAAGCATTTTAATAACTGTTCAGTTTGCTGAACATCTCCAGTTACTAAGATTTGGAAATGTTGGTCTATTGTAAACCAACAATCCATTCTCACATACCATCTAATACTTATATATGGATAGAAACCTGTTTTCATTCAGGAGTATTAAAAGAAATGGCTTAAAAAGTTCTATAGTAAAAAAATAGAATAAAATAAAATGGTTACAGAATAAGCCTATTAAAATATGCAGTCATAATATTTGAATTCTGCATATTTATCTACTTTAAATAATTTTTCTAGGAAGTGATTCAAATGTTCTACAATAAACATATTCAGAACAACAAGTGGGCTGAAATTGTCCTAACTGAATAATAAGATGAAACATGAAATATTAAAAAATATTTATTTAGCTAACCAATGTGTGTGATTGCAAACAAAAACAAACACATAACCAACATACCAATGATATATATGTGATGCAAAGATATAACAGCATTAGTGCATATATTGTTATTATAAACCAAACAAACACTTAATTTTGGATCCATATTTCAGAGTAATTTAAGCTGTTGTTAATGAAGAAAATTGTTCATACTGAATGGACTTCAATGGCTCATAGTGACACTAAACATAGACAGGTGAATTGTTTAGTGGGTTCCACATATACCTGAATGCTTGTAAAATGGTAAATGAGATTCACAAAATGGCACTGATATTGGCCTCTGCATCTGAAGTCTGCTAAACTAAGGCCTGTTGGGAAAAGGAAATTTTGTCTTATATAGATTTCCTAATTTTCTTCATCCTTCAAAAAAACCAAGATTAAGGAGAAAAAATAGACTACTCTTATATCTTTGGTATTAAACAGTCTATAGAAATTCTTCTCTTGTCACAACAGATGAGTAAATCCCTTCATTGTCATGTTACCATTTCTTAAAAGCAAATGGCTACACCATTTTTGCTTGCAGTTACTGTATCTTTTTGTATGTCAAAAAGCTCTTACCACTAAATAGTTTTTAAAAATGCTATTTTTTCATAGCCTCTACTTAGTCCCAGATGTCACACAATGAGGCCTTAATTGGATTGAAGTGACTATTTGACATGCAGAACTGAGCTGTGTCATCTAGACTCCCACCGGTAGAGAACACTTAGCAAGTGACGGATGGAAGATAATGCAGATTTTAATAAAAGGCCATGGGTTTTCTGAAGTTCTACTATGTAATTACCTGAAGTAGCAGGTGAGATGGTGCATGTCAAATAAGAAAATTACATTCTCAAAGTGAAAAGCATGGCACTTTGAGGGGGAAAAATGGGAAACGATAGCCCATACAATGCAAGTTATGTTTCATATCAGCATGGCTAGCCTTTTGACCTAAGATGTTATCCAAAGAACTTCTTTGCATTGTGAATGCATTATATCCATGTACTGTATAATATATGCTGAAGGAATAGGTTTGCCCAATAATAAAACTTTTAAACAGGTATGGGTAATAAAACTGAAGAACAGTCTGTGGATTGCTAATGGATATGACTAAGAAGATATCAAAAAATCTGTCTTGAGTCACTAACATTTTCTTCCTTTGTGAAAACGGTTTCTTTTTTCTCTCTCATTCTCAATAATTTCTTTTGATTGACCATTTAAGCTTTTCTATTTTTGGGTTGTGGCCAAGGATTAGAGTCCACTATGTATTTTCTTCCCATTACCGCAACTTCCATATCTGTCCCCCATTCCAGATCTGAAAGCCTAGGAAAGAGTTTCCTTAAGCCATGACATGAAGTTCAACTTGAGAACCAGGGGAAATTGGAGAATGCCAGAAAAGTGATACTAAGATAACACACCAGATCCTCATATACACACACATATACATTTTTAATAAAGGTATGAAATTTTTACTCTATCCAAAACACTATTCTCAAAAAATATCCTAATTTGAAAACTTTTTCAAACATTAGTTGGAAAAATGCTGATAACAGTAATATATTCAAGATGCTTTAGAAAGTAGTCTGTGAGATAATCTCTGCTCATCCACAACTTGGATGTAGATAGTCTAATCTAGTCTAGTCTGTTCTGTTCTGATAAAATTCCAAGCTGATAATTTTCATACAAGGATTGTTTGCAAACCATAGTACATCAGTTCATCTGCAAACAATATATGTTAATAGCTGTATTTATAATTAAAATTATTTCCATGAACTTTGCAACCAGCTGTTTAACAAAACAGGCTAAAATTTAAGTTACCTAGATGAATAAATCACATAGGTTTATGCCCTTTACAATTAATATTAAATTAAAACTTTATTTGGTCTTGATATTTGACATTTAAGAAGAAGAAAATGCTCAGAAGATTATAATGTTTTTATTGGGGATTTTTTCCATTTCCTGAAAATGTGTTATTGTGTAAACCAAAATCCAAAATAATTAAATATCAGAGAGGCGTTTTAGACCACTGTTCAATACAAATGAATTTATTACAGATAGAAACCAATGTTTGATTGTAATTTTTGTGTTCAGAATTACTTCTTGAATAAAAGATTCCCTGCTGGCTTCAGTTCCAGGAACAAGCTTGTATGCATAGCGAGGATCTCCTGGTGAAACCATTAGCGATGCAAAGCAAATGACTTATTGACTAATGTTTTAGTGAACAACTGATGAGGCTTGAGGCAAATAATCATGATCATAAAGATCTTCCACATGAATACAATATTAACACAATATCATTAACAATATTAACGATGACAATTAGTCATCATAAGCTGGATAGACAATCTAATTAAGAAGAGAAGGGTTGGATCCCCAAAGCCATGTATAATGGAAAATATATGCCTATATTGCTCCATCAATGATTTCATGAGAAATAGAGAAAGACATCATGCTAAAAGCTGGTAGCTTCAACAGAAGCTTTTGTTGTTTTGCCTCATCATGGCCACCATTTTTGTGTCGTTGACCCCAGATGGTGGCCTCTGTTCTTTATTGCAACCTTGTTGGATCAAGCATTTTTTATTCAGCTTTGAATTTAAAAAAAAGCAAAACAAAACTCAATAACAAAAGATAATTATAAGCAGACGTGGCTCTGATGCTTTGACCAAAATTATGAAATGCCCTTACGATACAAATTCAGGAAGGCATCATCATAACCCACATAAAAAAACAGCAAAGCTTACAGTGTGATAGAATTCTACTGTTATCGTCACTTATTCCCCTTGTCTCCCTCAATTGGCACCTCTATTTAACAATTATTACAGGGTTATTTTTTTTTAAAAAAAATTAACATTGTGAAAGACTTCAAGAAGATCATTTTTAAATGCCTTTACTATTCATTCACAGGTAAGATGGGCTGAAAATAGAGGATCATTTGACAAATATATTTTATCACACCTTGAAAATGTGTCACCTTTATTTGTATGTTAAAATAAATATGACATAATTCTTAGTAAAGGCAAGCTAAACTTGCTGAAATCAGTGCAATTGAAGGGCACATTTTTTTGTATCCCTCTGGGCTTCTTTCTGACTGTAGGTCATACCCTTGAAAGAAATCAATATGAAGAGTTTAAAAAAAAAATCACCTTCCAAATTATACCAGACTGCAATTCCAAGAAGCACTACTGCTTTGCACCAAGTGGAAAACAAATTTCTACTTGACATTGGTCAATACTTTCCTTTGCTCTAGCTAGCTGTATAACATAACATGGTAAATAATGAAAGTTTCCAAATGACGAAGGAAAAGTAATTGTTGTCTGTATTCTTTAGCTGAAAAAAACCTATGTGTCTCATGCAGGAATAACCATTAAAGGTATTATGTGTTTAGTAGATGATTCAATGAGTCTGTATGCACGCTTACATTCAACCATCAAAGCAAGCATGATCCAATGCAGACATCCGATTTGAGCATTCACCCTCACCGGAGTAAGGTGAAAATTTATGGTGGCCCTGCTTTTTTTATGATTACCATCCCATGATACATATGCTGTAGGCATTTCCAGAGTGTAAGAATAGATGAAAAAATTGCCTATCCGAATTTTGGAAGGGATATATGGATATGGTTCCCATTCAGCAGAATCCGATTCACCCATTAAATAATGCTCCTTTTGGAGCTATGAGACCACACATCAGTGGTGGGATTCAACAATTTTTACTACCGGTTCTGTGGGCGTGGCTTGGTGGGTGTGGCTTGGTGGGCATGGCATGGCTTGGTGGGCATGGCAGGGGAAGGATAACTATAAAATCTCCATTCCCTCCTCACCTCATTAATCTGCTTTCCAGCTCTTGTGCAGGGCAACAAAAGAATCAATCAGCTGGGACTCAGGAGGCAGAAAATAGATGGGGGTCGGGCCAGTCAGTGGTGGTATTCCAAACTACTCAAAATTTCTACTACTAGTTCTCCGAACTAATCAAAATTTCCACTACCGGTTCTCCAGAACTGGTCAGAACCTGCTGAATATCACCTCTGCCACACATATACAGTAAAAAAAAAAAGGGGGGGGGTTACACAAACTGTGTAAACTCAGAAAGAGTACATGTCAAATTCTGAATCTTATATTACAAAAAAAAAACATACAGAAAAAAATGTATTTCCTGTGATAGGTAATATGCATACAAAAATAAGTATCAACCTGCATGCAGACACTTTCTGCTGAATTTTCAAACAATGGAGCCAAACAGAGCTTATGATTGATAAACTGACAAATGAAATTTATAGAATCATTCATCTCGTGGGGATTGTACAGGATGCTTAATTTGGGGAGGGAAGTCCTGGAATCCATTTGGTTGCAACATTTGACAACCTGTCTTGACATCTTGCCCATCAACTTGGAAAGGTCAGGCACAAATGAACTTTGTACAGAACACTTTCTGGTCTTTATACATACAAAGCAAATGCCATTGTCTGACAGTTCCATAGCAGCAAAATATCATCACAGCTTGAAATTGTGAGGACAGTTACAAACTTAGAACCGCTGCATATAAAGGAAGTTGCTTTTTTTCCTTTCAATTATTACAGTCAACGCCTACGTCCACAAACTGCTTTATTCTTCCTGCCAACCATTGATTTTTGGAGCAGTGGGCCAGATTTACATTTAATAAGGATTAAATATAGATAATACTTAACACAACATGGGTAGATAAGCATCTTTATTGCCTATTGCAGGGGTCTCCAAATTTGTGAACTTCAACTCCCAGAATTCTCCAGGCAGCTGGCTGGAGAATTTTGGGAGTTGAAGTCCACAAATCTTAAATTTGCCAAGTTTGGAGACCTCTTATTTATACATTTATTCAAAGAACTGTGAATTAAATTACATGTCTGATGCCAATATTTCTTAGCTTTCTTACATGTCATCAAAGATGATTAAGAAGTATCTTCAGATTGACTGCCAAAGAAGTGATCTTCCTCTGACCTATTGGAATAAAGTATTTTAAAATATTATTTGATCTGCGTGAACCTCTTATAATTGTCTACAATTTAAATCCAGTGGTTTTTCCTTTCCACCTTTTCTATCACTTGATGGACACCCAAATTTCCATTTCTCAACCTTAGGGCTTAGATGGCAATAGTTGACACTCCTCTTTTGGGAAAAATCTATATCCTATTGTAGCTCCACGCTGTCACTTTTAGGTGGGGACAGATGTAATCATATGATCAGTATTGTTGTGGTTGCTATCTCAAATCACAATTATGTCAAAGCAAATAAAAACATGTTTTTTTTAATTGGTTGAGAAAGAAAATTATAAAGCCACTGCGGATGCCACTGTGTGGTTGCTTTCCTAGATAAACATAATATTTGTGATCATTTTTAAAGCATATGCTTGAGAACTGGGCCATTACTTCCTCAATAAATGTAGAAGGAAAAATGAGTCGAGAAGCTGCCATTAAACATCCACAAGATATTTTTCTTGAACTAATCATCCTTTCAGTTTTAAAAGAGAAATTAGAAAATGCAAAGAGGTCTGCTGAGTATATTATTGTCCCAGTCCAGGTTATTCTTTGCCATATTTTAACACCTTGCTATCTATAATCACTCTTGCATCCTTTTTTTTCCTATCCGATGTTTCTGACACTGTCATTTTATAATGAATTGATCTATACCACTATCATACTGAATCTTACGAATTACGAACCCAGTCTTTGAGAAAGCACATTTATTTTGGAGAGGAATTACTCTGTATCCCTCGTCCATTATAATAGACAATGGCTCAACGTGGAATGCCAGTTCCATTATAATCCGGAATGCAATTCCTTTAGTCGCTCGGTGTACAATTTCTCATGCAATGATTTCCTCACCTCCTGGAATAGATCTGCAATATGAAGCTAATGTCTTGGTGAGTGCAATTCTTTCATCCTCGGCTAATAATTACTTCCTCTCCTGCCAAAGAAGTGATCTTCCTCAGATGATCCTGTTGAATGCTAATTAGACCTTGCTATCCAGATTTCAAATGTTAAGGCGAGCCTGTAGCAATCTATTTCTTGTATCTGCAGTTATTCCTTTATTAATATGTTCATTTTATCAATACTTGCAATCAATATTAATCATGTTCTTGTGAAAGACAATTGAACAACTGATTCAGGCCATAGGAAGCATGTTGACTGATAATAATCTAAGAAAACCTATTCTTCTAACGGATCATTCATATTTTTCTGCATAGGGACTAGGAATGTAGTTAAGGATGTAACTGGAATTAAAACTATTCATTAATTCATTAATTAAACTACATAAGAAATTCTTAATTCTCATTCAATTTATCAGTCATCAGCATTTTTATCTAATTGTAGGTGTTTATTAAACATATATATGTTGTCTTTTCTATAAGGACAGAGATTGCGGTACCAGTGCTACAGCATATTATCCAATTGCTTCTTCACAGCAAGCCATTAAAATAAGCTGGGCTGAGAAAATCATCAAATGATTTCTTAAAACAAACAAACCAAACACAAATCTTTATCAAGAAACCAGGTTAGGAGTACAAAAAACAAGTGAGGAGAGTACATTACAGTACTACATAAAATATAGTGAGCATTTACTCTAAAATTAACAATAATACACAATATTTCCATAATCATAAACAGTTCTAATCATCAAATCCCAAAATTAAAATGTGATGTCTTTCAATGTCAAACAAAAAATCCAAAAGTAGTTTTCAGGTAGGAACCAAATTCTTTTCTTTAATCATAATAATCAACTTCGCTATCGCTGCCAACTCCATTAATTTCACCATCCATTCTTCCATTGAGGGAATCTGTAAATCCTCCCATATCTGTGCATGCAAAAGTCTTGCTGTTGTTATCATTATCATTATTTATACATTTATTCAAAGAACTGTGAATTAAATTACATGTCTGATGCCAATATTTCTTAGCTTTCTTACATGTCATCAAAGATGATTAAGAAGTATCTTCAGATTGATTGCATTTCCAACATAGATTTGACACACACTTTATACATCTCTGACAATTTATTAGGTGTTAAATACCAATGATACATCATCATATAAAAGATCTCTTTTCCAGATGAGAATAAAGGAAAACAATCCAAGTTAAAAGAAGGCTTTAGTCATCCTCACTTGGGAATGAGCCCAGTTTCATGGTCCTTTGAAACACTAGAAGATTGGGGGCCATCCAAATATTAGGAGACATCTCATTCTTGAGGGCAGGCACTGTCACAAAGAAGGCATACTTCTTGGTTCCTGAGAAATAGTATTGTTTAGTCGAAGCTACCTGGAATGCACCAACCCTGCCAGATCAAATCAGCCAAGTAGATACCATAGAACAGTGGTTCCCAAACTCCCAGTTTGTGGCAGGCCAGCAACTAGGCTGCAGAAACAAGCAAAGCCCCATTCATTAAATGCAGGCAGCATTCAAAACCACACCCCTTCCAATCAATGGACACCGGTCCCTGGTGCCCAAAAGGTGGGAGGCCACTTTCCATAGAAGATAGGATGACCTGATATCCTGTAGGGCTTTCTAAGCAGTGGCCATCACCTTGAATCACACCCAGAAACAAAGTACCAACCAGTTGCGGCTTGCAAAGAAGAAGTATCACATGGGCATACAAATCCATGTCATGCCAATCAAGTAGCAATACATTACTTGCATTCACCACAGAGGAAGATCTGCACATGGATTGAATCCTTTTCCAGATTTCAAAATGTAGGATCCTGAATAACCAATATTTGAAATTCCCTGAAGCTTGAAGCACAAATGTTCACACACAGTGAATCTTTGGAAGCTCTTTTAGAATACAGAGCTGGGCACATTTAATGTTCCATATGCTTGCTGCACTGAGTGGTAAACTCTCTACAAGGTCAGCAGCTCTCTCTTAGGAGGCAGGCATCTACTTACTAGTTCTGCCTTGGATGAGATGTTTATAAAGCTTCTAACTCTCTCTGGATTCATACTTTTTAATGTATCATTACCCTTAAAGTACATATATTGTACGTTATTTCACTAACATGAAATAATGTACCATTGTGTACCATTATACATACCTTCCTTGAATGAGTGATTTTTTTTTGTATTTTTGTATTACGTAACTCATAAAAATTCACAGTGCAAAATACAAGTTTATCATCTAGTCTGTGTATTTCTTCAGTGAGAAGTATACACCAGATCAATTCATTTAAAGTGATACAGGTCCTAGGAGCTTTTGTCTCCAAAACTGTAGTGTTAGCTATATAATTCTTTATTGAAATTGTCCTTCTGATTCTCCAATTTTTTTTTTTAATTCCAAGAAACAGCCCTCCATTTTTCTGTTCCATTCTGCTTTAGAATTTATTCTGGTGGTATTTTACTTTACCATTGAAAGAAAACTAAAGTTGCTGTGCTGTTGTTTTTTTCAATTACATGACTTTCTGTTGCTTTGCAAGTTTCTTGAGTGTCTACACTTCCTAATATTTCCTAGAACTCCCAAGGGGAGGGAGTTTTCCCTAGACTTTAATTGAAATACAGAAAGCTTGGGTAGCAATAAAGGGCAAATTTGCATTTCCCTGACACTTTCTTCTAAAAAAAGAAAAACAAGCATCTTCTTTCATATAAAATTGAATCAGATTTGTTGAGTGGATTCAGAATAACATTCTGAATAGAAGTTATGCACAGTTTTAACATTTAATTTAAAATATTTAAAATAAAATTTAATATTTTATTTAATGAAGCAGTGTATAGTTGCTGCTAGTTCTCCTACATTTAATGACAAATTATTCTTTTTAATTCTACTTTAGTAACAGATTGTGTGTCAGAAGCAAGGAGAACATAGTGTAGTTATTGATCAATAATAGACAAATTTTTTATGAAGGATTATTATTTATTAGGTTGGCTATTCACTACAAAGTGAATTAGATATTGATGAGGTAATGACAAGACAATCTGCAGATTTTTTGAGAATTTTTTAAAGTTTAACATAAGTGGAAGAACAAGTAATGATCCATTTGTTAGGGAAAAGAAAATGTGTGTTACTGATGAACAAGGAAAATTGAAATGAATAAAAGGCAGAATGAAAGAACACCAAATAAAAGCCTAAAGTTATAAGATAATTAAAAATCCTCATAGCATTCCTTTGATTTTGCATGATACCCAGAGTTGTGTGGATCAAAGTATGAATTGTTTTATTGCACGTATTAAACAAATCTGATTGTTTTTATAGAAAATGGCTATATAAGCTTTCATGGAAAATTTCATAGAAAGAGTCTTAATCATTCAGTATAATGTACAGATCCTTCTTTTAATTGACTTAAAACCTTCTTTAACTTGACTTAATGTAAATTGCTTAAGTTTTTTTTTTTAAGATTAATTTAATTTGAGAGGTACATTTCTACTATGTGAGCATTTAAACTGCAAATTTCACCTATGTAAGCTCTTTTTTAAAAAGTTGTTGCCACTGTTAGTAAGCAATATTCAATAGTACAACCTTTTAGTTTGCCATGTTTAGATATGAAAGGGAAATATAGCCTAATGATAATGCTTAAGTTATTGAAAAGTCCACTAGAATTCGATATTCGGATCACTTGGAAAAGAAGCTACAATAGAACATTTCATATGCTAGTTATCAATGTTATCCCAACGATGCTCTGTATAGTGCATCTTCATATAAGCCCAAAATAATACTGTTACAGAATTTGCTCTACAGGTAAAAAAATGAATAGTTTGATCAAATGAATTAATTTAATTTCATATGCTCTGCCTGGAATTAGTTTAGAATACATGGTATTCATCAGCTGGCAATATCACAGAGTGATGAAATTGTTTGGAATTTCTTTACTGTTATTCTAATTTTCTGATAGTCATGTTCTTTTATACTTTAGGCATCTTCATTCTCAAAAGGAAATCACTACTTACTAGACTTTAATTTACTTATTCAAAGAACTAATATGTGTGCCTACATTAGATAAAACTAATCAAATCTATTATGGGTTTTAATATATCCTCTTAATTGCATACTGATAAAAAAATACAACCCATGCTCCTTTAGTGTCATTTAATGAAATTAAACAAATCAATCAGAAGATTTCTTTTTCAGCTTTATAATAGCATTGCAGAATGTAAGACTTTTATTCCAAACCACAAAAGTGGAAAACAAGAAGTTTATCATTGTTAGAATTGCAAATATAGATATACACAGTATAGACTTATCATATAATATTTCACAAAACATCTCCTTCGGCAGAGGATGGAAATGAAACTATTTTCTTATGGTTATGAGATTAGCTACTGTGAATGTTTACAATATTGACAATATCTTACTTCATAAATCTATATTATCTAGTCCTTCTGGAAAATCATTACACACAGCTACTTAGAAGTTAGAAGGGAACTAATGATAGAGGGAAAGTTGAAGCTGTAGCATCTTAATTCAATAGGGAAAATGAACATGCATTATTCCACCTGATGTCCCCATTAAATGAAATATTATATTGTAATCATTTTGATAAGCACAATTTTCAATAAGCTTCTTTCCAGCACATATTATTTTAGCATTGAAGTTTAGAACTAAAGACTTAGAGATTTGACATGGTATTGAGCAAGCTTTAGATAACACAAATTTGGCAATGGTTTTTGTAAAGTTTATAAATACAGTATATGTATTATAAGATAAAAGTTTAAACTGTAGACATGACACATTGAATAGATGAATAAAATAAATAAATTTAACAGATTAACAGAGTTGGAAAGGACCCTGCAGATCATCTAGTCTAACCCCTTGCCTAAGCAGGAGACCCTACATCATTTCTGACAAATGGCAGCCCAGTCTCTTCTTGAAAGCTTCTAGTGATGAAGCTCCCACAACTTCCAAAGGCAAGTTGTTCCACTGCTTGATTGTTCTCACTGTTAATTTTTTTTCCCTTATGTCTAGGTTGAATCTCTCCTTGATCAATTTCCATCCATTATTCCTTGTCTGGCCTTCAGATGCCTTGAAAAATAGCTTGACAAACCTCTTTGTGGCAGTCCCTCAAATATTGGAAGACTGCTATCATGTCTCCCTTAGTCCTTCTCTTCAGTAATCATCCTCAGTTCCTGTAACCATTTTTCATATTTTTTAGTCTCTGGTCCCCTAATCATCCTGATTGCTCTTCTCTGCACTTTTTACAGAGTCTCAACATCTTTTTTATAATGTGGATTGGATGCAGTACTCTAGGTGTGGTCTTACTAAGGCTTTATAGAATGGTAGTAGTACCTCACTTGATCTTGATTGTATCACTTTGTTAATGCAATTTAGGATTGGCTTTTCTGACTGTCACCAGACACTGCTGGTTCATATTTAACTGGTTCTCCACTAAGACTCCAGGATCCCTCTCACAGTTACTGCTATTAAGCCTAGTTTCACCCAATCTATATGTGTACTTTTGGTTTTTGTTTCCTAAGTATAAGACTTTACTTTTCTCTACATTGAATTTTATTTTGTTAGATAGGGCTCAGTGTTCAAGTCTGTCAAGATCCATCTTGACAGACTTGAACACACAAATCTACCATCAATGCAGAGAATGCTAGGAACATCACCAATAGGTGAATCAGGATGACTTATTTCTTTTTAATTCTATAGTTCCAGCTGGCACAAGGTGTGATTGGAGAATAGTTTAATTGTTCATAGACATCTGTCTTTAGATTGACTTCAAAATTATGGTCCTGGGTATACAATAGTCTCTATAATTTTTGACATTTTTATATCTTTCCCAATCAAGATATTGTTGGAAAAGTCAGGTAATGAGGCTTCCCCACACTTTTTTAAAAAGAAACCAATCTTATAGACACATTTAAAATAGAAGGGAATAATATTCTGGCAATATATCAATAGACACAGCTGGAAAGCAGATGTTCAATTGAGTGCTCTCAGTGTTTAGGGAAAACTATTAAAACTGTAACTATCTCAAATGAGAAATGTTGATAATTTATTGTAGTTTTTCTTTTTTCATTTCTGTCCACCCCTTTCTCTCTTTTTAAAACTGAATTATCCAATCTATTGTTTAAATTGATTATGTTGGAAATGTTACGGCTATTCACTAAGGGTTGTTTTTTAGCAGAGTAATGCCAATGGCCACTATCAGTCACAATTAGCTAATGACACTTGAATTGTTTACTATACAGTTAAATAGACTAATAAATGTGTATCAACCAATAAAACGTAGCATTTAGCACTGGGCATAGGTATTTGAATTTGGCTTTATACATTTCTCTTGGGACACTTTTAAAGAGACCCTGGTGATTACAGGAGACATATAAAATTAAGGTTTATAAGGTATTTGCAATTGTGCAGCTTATACCTCTTAGAAGCTGTGTGACCCGTGCATTCATTTCAATTTTCAGGATATATGTAAAAGTGGGACTGGCAACTCTTGTCTTGGTGTGTTTTTCATTTGCCTTATGAATAGTGACAAAAATGTAATTGGTTTCCTTGCCCATTCTCCCAATTTGGTTTGGAAACAGTAATAATGGTTTGGATGGGAGACAACTGGATCAAATTTATAATGAAATGTGGAAGCAAAAGTGAAGTTAACCTTATTTCTCCCCCCTCAAATAAAACTAAACTAAGGAAAAGATGAAGCCTGAAATTAAAGCTAAATCATAATATCAAAGTATATGAGTTACTCATATACTTTTATATTATGATTTAGCTTTATATGAGTTACTCTATGAAAGCACAACCAAATGCACAGGTATAGAAGAGGTGATACCTAGCTCAATAGCACAACTGTGAGAGGGATCTAAGAGTCCTGGTAGACATCCATTTAAATAGGAGCCTGCAGTGTGCTACAATTGCCAAAAAATGTCAGTTCAGTCCCAGACTGTATTAACAGAGGGAGTGAATCAAGATCACGTGAAGTGTTAATGCCACTTTATAATGCCTTGGTAAGACCACACTTGGAGTAGTGTATCCAGTTTTGGTTGCCACAATATAAAAAAGATGTTGAAACTCTAGAAAGAGTGCAGAGAAGAGCAACAAAGATGATTAGGAAACTGGAGGCTAAAACATATAAAGAGTAGTTGCTGGAATTGGATATGTCTAGTCTGATGAAAAGAAGGACTAGGGGTGACATGATCGCAGTCTTCTACTTTAATATTTGAGAGGTTGTCACAAAGAAAAGGGGTCAACTTATTTTCCAAAGCACCAGAAGGCAAGACGAGAAACAATTGATGGAAATTAATCAAGGAGAGAACCAACCTAGAAATAAGGAGAAATTTCCTGACAGAATAATTAATTAGTGGAACAAATTGCCTCCAGAAGTTGTGAATGCTCCATTGTGGGAGGTTTTCAAGAAAAGATTGGGCAACCATTTGTCTGGTATGGTATAAGGAGTCTTTCCTTGGGCAGAGAGTCTTGCCTTGGGCAGAGAGCTGAACTTTCAAGATCCCTTCCAGCTCTTGTTACCAGAAAATGAGTTTCCATATTAAGATATTGAAAGGCAAAATTATGAACACATAACCTAGCTATGTGAAGTAAATTTAAGGTGCAAATATATGCATGCATATTCAAATATTAAGACCTAGTTTGATCTATGATACATATCTCTCAAACGGTGCATAGGATTCCAGCCTTCAATGATATAAATATCATCAGACATGTCTATTCACCTTCCACCAAAACTAGTGGGCTTTTAAACATTTTATTTTAGAAGTATCATTCCATCATTTGCATCTCTTTATTTAAAATATGATTTGGCCAAAATTGAATACTTGGAAGAAAATTAAAATTAAGTGCTTGACTTTGCCTTTGAAATTAATTATGAGAAATATTTAATTTTGCAAAATAATTGTAACCTGTATTTCTTTATTTATATGTCAGCCAGACCATTTCTATATTATCTGGCACGATAGTATTACTGTAATTAATTAATGAAAACAGAATATAAATTAATTAATGAAAACAGAATAATTCCAAAAAAGCTCTTCATGTGAAAAATCATTTTACATTCCCCAAAGCCTAAATTCTGAAAACTAAGCATAAGGCAAAAACTCCCCTACATGGAAAAACATCCATCTTCTGAACCTCCTGACACAGACAGAGATTTCAGTTTTTCCCCCTATAGCTAGGGTGTTGTGAGTTATATGAATCATGGTAGATAATATCACAATGTCTCCACTCAAAGATTATGAAACCATAGCTGCCAAGTAGGCAATCCAGTAAGTCCCTTTGCCCTAAAAGCAAAAGTCACTACAGAGTCCACCTTATAGACCAAGGGTCCCCAACTCCCAGGCCATGGTCTCAAACCCCGGCCACGGCCCACTAAAAGTGGTGGATGACTGCATGGGTATCCCCACTTATGTGAGGAGTGGGAGAGCACATGCATGCATGTTCCACTTGCATGAGAAATGGGTGTACATGCCCATCACCACTCCCACAAATGGAGCTGTGCAAGTGCGGGCTTGCCAGCTGCTAACGTGGAACCAGGGGTGGGATATGACAGGGTTAACTACTGGTTCGGGATTTATGAGCTTCCCTGACTGCTGTTAGCTGCGCACCTGTAACTCGTCATCAGCATGCTGTGTGCAGAGACGCAGCCTTTGAAACAGCCCTGTTTTCCTGATTTTTTAACTACAGCTGTGCCTCGTTCGGCAGCTGAAGTTGAAAAATCAGGAAATAAAGATCAGGTAAAAGCCCGGGTGAGCTACTGGTTCTACAGAGGTGGACAGAACTGGTAGAAACCCACCCCTGCGTGGAACCTATCCTCTCCCTCTCCCCCCAGCCAGTCCACAAAGCCAGAAAGGTTGGGGAACTCTGTTGTAGACATTTGTAGAAATGCCTGAAAGGGAGACCATGTCATTGAGTGACATCAGTGAGAAATTGTTTAGAGGAACTAAATGGCAGCATTAAGTTGACCTTTCATGATCTCAAAAATAAAAACCAACATCTAAAGAATTGGCTAATACCTGGGTTGGATATCACCAGGAAATTTTAGGAAAATAAACTAATAATAAAGCTGTCATTCTAGAAGAAACAGTGACAACACACCTCCATGTTAAGAAAATATGCCTGCATATTATCAGGAGCTGAGCTCACCTTAAAAGAATCTTTGCTTTTACACTATGAAAGTTTTGTTTTCTTTTTCAATGAGTGCAAAATTAATACCTCTATTCATAATTGCTCTGAGAGAAGTTTTTTTTTTTTTAATTGGTTCCTGGCAGAAGTCTGAGTGCCCTGGTTCTTGTTAAGCCATAATGACTTGTTTGGATTTCAGGCTAAGCCAAAATAAACCATCCTATGGCTTAGCATTATATATGAAGCATGCTATTGAGTTATGAGATCTTGAAGATCATCTAATCCATCCAGTCTAATTCCAGGTGGGGATTAGATCCATATATATAGCACTACATATATGTATGTATATATTCATTACATAATGGTTTAAGCAGTCTGACCTGGAAATAAAGTCCAATGAAAACATTTAACTTCCTTTTTAATCACTAAAGGTATGCTCAGCTGTACATCTTTGCACGTTTCTCAGTAATGATTCTTAGCTTTTCCAATAGATCAGGTTTCTCTTTGTCGCAAATGCAGAGAACACCAGCATTTTACTGCTGATTTAAATGGCTTAATGTACAGCTTCATTCATCATTATAAACCATGGGGCTGCTTCACTTTCACTAAAGGATTTGATATTTTAACATGTAATTTGCAAGGCCCTCATTCCTTTGGTGTGAAACTAACTTTAGCAGCATGGCTAAATGGCTGAGTTCTTTTAACAAAGCATCATTGTGTTCACTGCAGAAAACAAACTAGGGATTTTGAACTCTGGAATTAGGAGATGTGATGCCAGCAAGCCCCTCTGATCTGCACACACTATTAATTCAGGCAAGTTATTCATTTCTCAAGCACACTCAAAAAAGTTTTCTTTGAAGTTCCCTCCATTCCATGATATAAGCTGTTACTTTTTTTCCCCCTTCCATTCACAAGCTCATTTTTATCCACCCATACTTAATTTCCTACCCCTGCTGTTGTGACAGCTTTATAATGCATATACTCCCACTATAGTCAGCTTCCTGGTAACAATTCAAATGCAAATGATTTTGGGATCCTTTACTGAGCTGGGCAGATGTTCCGGTCCTCAAAACCAAAGCTATTACAGTATTGTGGCATATAATACTATGGCTTTTGTGTATTTGGTATAAAACCAAGTTCCATTTTTCCATTTTTTAAATTTTAATCTTAGGTTACAAAACGTAGCAGATTTTGTCTTTGAGCTACTGCCAATATTGTTTGGTGCATGTGTAACTGTTTCAGGTTTCGTAATGTGAGTTTCGTAGTGTGAGCTGACATGCACGCTACAAATTTTGTTATGCCTCGGTTATTGAATCAAAACATGCACTGTATACAATTTCACGGGCTTGAAACTGATATATCCCATTTGATGCTTTGCAGTGAAGTCTCGTTGTATCTTCATCAGCTCAGACACTGATTTCCTACTATCTCCAGGTTGTCTTTAACCCTTAACCAACCAACCTTGTTGCAAGCTAAGAAATTTGCTCTTTTGCCTATATGCTTAACTCTTTGTGCACATGGGTGTGCTGGTGCTTTCATTTTCTTAGATAAAATTAAGTAACAGAAGAAAAAGCATAAATACAATACTTACTGCTGTAAGCTCAGAATTAATAATTATGATAACAATATAAGCAGGTATTCAAAGGTTTAATATGGAGGAAAGTCTGGGAAAAGGAACTATAAGCCAAACAAATATTCTTTTATTCTATCGGCAGTTTCCCATCCAAATGTTGACAAATAATATTTATCAAGAACACTTTATTGCAAAGTTGGTGTGATTTCTGCTACTCTTTCCCCTGCCTCTGTTCTTTGCTGAGATTTTGTTTTTGTTTTTTTTAAAAAAAGACATTTGTTCGAATATCTCTGGGAAGTCTGTACAAGATTCCAACCTCTAATTTTATCCTCACAGAATTTGAGGAATCCTGTTTATTTATTTATTTATTTATTTGATTTGTCAATCGCTTACAAGATAATAGGTATAAGTATGTACATAGTTATGAATACATGAAATGGATATATATAAGAAAAATAAAAGAAACAATAGGACAGGGATGGTAGGCATGTTGGTGCGCTTATGCACGCCCCCTACAGACCTCTTAGGAAAGAGGTGAGGTCAATAGTAGACAGTCTAAGGTTAAAGTTTTTGGGGTTTGGGGAAGAAATCACAGAGTCAGGTAGAGCATTCCAGATATTGACCATTCTGTTGCTGAAGTCGTATTTCCTGCAATCAAGTTTGGTGCGGTTAACCTTGAGTTTGTATCTTTTGTGTGCTCTTGTGTTGTTATGGCTGAAGCTGAAGTATTCAATGACAGGTAAGTCATTGCAATGTATGATTTTATATACCATATTTAGATCAGACCGAAGATGGCGTAATTCAAGGTTTTCTAGGTCTAGAATTTCAAGTCTGGTGGCATAAGGTATTCTACAACGAATAGAGGAGTGAAAAACTCTTCTTGTAAAATATTTCTGGACTTCCTCAACTGTGCTAATATCAGATACATAATGTGGGTTCCAGACTGATGAGCTGTATTTGAGTATTCGTTTAGCAAATGTTTTGTATGCTCTAGTTAGTAGTGTGATATTACCAGAGAAAAAGCTACGTAGGATTAGGTTAACAACTCTTAACGCCTTTTTGGCTATGTAGTTAACAGTGGGCTCTAGCACTTAGATCATTAGAGATAAGAATTCCAAGGTCCTTTACAGAGCTTGGATCATCAACAAGGTCTTGACTATTCAGCTTGTATTTTATTTTCTGATTTATTTATTTTTTTGCCAATATGTAAGACAGAGCATTTATCTGTTGTCGATTTGAAAAGTGGCTGCTTTTAATTCTACCTCTCTCCAAGAGTGATAAGAATTCCTTTAAATTTTGGGTTGGGGCAGGGGAAAAGGAGAGGTTGTTTTACTGAGCGGGGAGTAGCTAGACTTTTTAATTTTTTTTAAAATGCCCTGAGCATCACAGTCAGTTGGTAGAGCTTTTTCTACTTCTATCTTCCTTCTTCATCTCTTATTTCTGAGATCAGCTACAAGAAGGAAGATAGTCACTGCATCCTTTAATTAGTGATTTTTTTTTCAGGTGTGGAGGAGGGGTGGTATCCATGTGTATGCTGGAGGCATTTTTACTTCATTGTAATGTAAAACAAAGAGACAGACTTCATTGCAAGATTAAGGGGTACCTACTTTCCTTCTGCTCTTTCTCTTTCCTGTGAATTTCAGAATTCTCACAGCCTTCCCCAAAGCATTTGCTTTCCTTTTATTTCCTCAGTGCTCAACATGAACAGGAGCAATTGGACAAAAGTGAACACATTGGTACATTAAAGGACTGATGAAAGTTGGGGTTGAAAGTTCCTGGTCTTGTTTCCTTTTCTTCTGTGGATTCACCAGCAGTTATGACTGATTTCTTTGGAGGCAGAGTGAAAAGAACTATAGTGTACTGCAGTTTACTGAAAAAGACTGAGTGGGCTGTTGTGTTTGATACTGGCAGACAGCTCTCTGACTGGTTGGTCCCTGTCACGGAAGTCCAAGAAAACTTTTTTTTTTTGTGATATGTTTTTTTTTTATATTTGCTGAGCACGAGGACTTCGATACCTCCTAATAAATTGTATCTAGAGGATAAAATTCTGCGAGATCACTTCTTGGCTAAGTTTGAACTTTATAGAACAACATTTGGTTGCCTATACTTGGCAAATCTCAAATAAGATGAAACTGGTCAAATGCTGCCTCCTGGTGAAAGCCCCCATACAGGATATGCACTGTGTTAAAAAAAAAAAGATGTTCCATCCAGGAAAGAGGGAGTCACGTAAAACCACATACATGGAGATATAACTTAATGTAACATCTTTATTGCTCTGAGGGAAGATGGTTTGTATATATCTGATAGGAAAAGGAGTTGATGAAACAATCTGGCCTCAATCTGATAAAATAAACATAAATTGAGAACTGATATGATGAGTGTTTTGTATTGACCCATTCTGCTTTCCTTTCAGAGATCATTACACAGTACAGAAATATTTTCATTGAAACCATTAGTAGTTATTTGTTTGCTAAATGAGTTTAGAGATCTACTTAGATATAATTTAAATACCATTTAAAACTCCATTAACTATGTTTATTACCAAATTTAAATAGTATCTTTGATTTAGTTGCTTATAAAAAAGAGGGGAGGAGAAAGAGAGAGAAGGAGAGAGAAAAAAATAGAAATGGCAGGCTAAGTTAATTAATCCCAGGATCTTCAACCTCTTGAGGCAAAAGTTCACCACCACCATGGCTCATTGCCCTGTAACAAAGCAAGTTAGTAAACTTTCATTAAAACTGCCAGATGAAGGAGTGGAAAATTGAGACAGACTCAGACTTATTACTGGATAAAATGAGATACAGACATTTGAATATCTACTCTGAAAATTATTATTGCATAACCATATAAATTATGACTGTATAATTATTTAAATTAGTATATCTATATTTGGATCACTTTAATGTTTGTACTATATTTGTTGGCTGTTTTTATATTGTTATTTAATTGTTTTAAGAGATGCCCAGAATCCTGTATAGAGATATGCAACTACATAAATTCGATTTATAAACAAATTAAAGGTCTGTGTTTTTATCCAGTGAAATGAATTTCATTCCATTATTTTTTAAAAATGCTCCTGGTGCTAATAGGTGTAATAGCTAAAAACATCGAATTACTATTCTAAACTGCTTTGACTATGTATTTGTTTTAATGACTTCTAGCAGGTACTTAGTCTGCTATTCATTATTCTGAATTATTCTGTTTCAAAATGTTGGGTAGCAGGTAAATACTTAATTATCAATTTACTAAATGTATATGCTGACTGAGTCTCTCTGACTCTGGGCAATTAGATAGAATCAAACAACAATGAATGAATTGAAGGCTGCTCGACAAATTCTGTTTCTGCAAGACTGCTCCATTTTAAGAACGATCAAATCTTAACAGTTTTGGTTTTTATTGTCATCTTTTTTTCCAATTGCAATTCTTCCATGCATATTTGTTGTTTTTGAAAAACGCTACATTAAAGCATGCATGTATTTCTGTGCACTTGGAACTGCATTGCAAAATTTGGGAAAATATATATTTCAAACAGCAATTGCAATTCAGTTAATATATTTTTTAGAAAAACAGATTTCCCTAATGTTAACTAACAAGCTTTACCTCCATCTCTATTTGACTGTATTCTTTTAAAAATATAGAAGAAATATAGAACAAATTTGCAAAAAAACATGCCGGGAAAAGATTTAGTTTGCTTCTAACTCAATACAGCAAAAAGATATTGCAATACAAATTTAATTCAGCATATGTACATAGAACTGAAATTTCAGAAACATGCATCAGTGAAAATAATATCACCAATCTTGAGATAAGAAAGAGATTAGTAAATCTGTAAGGATTACTATAATCAATAAAATGCTCTTCTGTGAAATAAATATTCATATATAAATTATCCATTATAAAAATGGTGTACCAGAAATATATAAAAGATGGTGATAATGATATATACTAAAGGAGAAAAATCAATTGTACACTTCAATTTAATTCAGAGCTGATTCTTCTATAAAATAAAAGTACCACAGTTTGGGATATTTAATTTTCTGATGGTTAATAGGAACATTCCTATCAATATTATTCCATTATATTCATTTTCTGAACATAGTCCAATATTTCTTCAGCACAAACAGAAGTTTTCAGGTTTATTTAATGAGAAACAATGCAAAAGTATCAGAAAATATAAAGGATATCTAATTATTTTTATTAGAAATCATTAACAAATATTAACTAAAATATGTATTAGAATTTTAAACATTTCTTCTTATTTTACTATAGAACTTGCTATCATACATCTGATTTTCTGAGATCAGATTTGTACTTTTTGTTTCTTTAATTAGATAAATAATTTCCTTGAGGCGATTCTTTATTAAGTTGCCTATTTGTATTTTTTTTCTTTTTATACTTTAGGATAAAACATACCCAATGACTGTATCTACATCTACTGAAAGGATTCATTGTTACAAAGGCAAGAATTTATATAGTTATTAACTCTGAACACTTATCATGATACAAGGAGTATAAAACCAATTTATGTTTTAAGAACAAGGTTTTAGGTTTAATAGTTTTGAAATCTTGGCCATAAAAATGGAACAATTAGAATATCTGATTTTTTTCAATTATTACTTAGATGAAATATTTAATTCAATAGCATTAAAGTAGTACAGGGCTTTTATTTCTGTGACATCTTATTGTACATTCTCTGCAGCAAAAATCCCTGTTTTAAATTTTTTATTTTTATTCTTCTACAAGTACCACAAATGCAGTTGTAGTCTTTTATACGTCTAAATACAAAAATGAAAATAGAAATGGTAGAATTTTTTAAAGCCTTTTGTTTTATACATATAGGCAAACAGGAAGTATGTATGTGTGTATTTATGCATGCATGTTCATGCAGGTGTATTTTAAGGTGAAATTAAACTATAAAGAAGAAAGGGAAAAATCCAGTTTTCATCAAGTTTAGGCTCACAATCAGGCTAGCCAAAAAATTTCCAATAAACATTAAAAAAACAGCGACAGTGTCTTCAGTAAGCAAAGCACATATTTATCAAATATTTCCCACTCTGTAAAAATGAAAATGACTGGATCTAAACTTTTTCAACTGAACTAAATAATTTTTTTTTATTCTTCCTTTACATTGTGTTATTATTTAGCATTTATATCCTACTGAGACAAAAATTCAAAAACACAGGAAATCCCAAAGTTACCTCAGGATAAAAGAGAGATGATTTATAAACTCATAATCACCAGTTTTTGATATGTTTCATCATTAGTCAAGCTGAGAGAACAAATTGGAATCTAAGCATCTGCTGAGTTTTGCGCAGGGATCAGCAGATACAGTAAATGCAACCATGATGAAGGATAATTCATATTAAGAGATAATGGGCATTATATGCAATTATGACCATAACCAACCAGTAAGTGGGTTTACAATGAATCCGTCCATATGAAAAAGTGGAAGTGGATGAATTAATTGCTGGGATTGCTTTTTTTGCAGTTTCTTATTATACTGCCTATTTAGGTCCATCTGTAGCTACTTTTTAAAAATGCGCTTGGCATCCATTATAAAACCAAGTTGTCTGAAATAAGAAAAAGGACAGATCATTTTATGTTACTTTTCTTTAAACTTCCTTCTGTCTAACACATGTGGCTCTACATCTGAGTTTCTCTTTCTGATTTCATTCCCCCCATCAATCTTTTGGTGCATCAAAAGTTAAAGAAAGACACTGGCTGAAAATGGCTCAAGAAACAGCAAGACTGCCTATGTGAATTACTGAATTCAGGGATTTATCTCTCAGATAAACATTCCTATTGGAATGCTTTTTTCCCCTTTGTTTGTATTTAACTGAACTTTTACAATATAAACAGCAATACAGAGCAAATTACAGACATAATTGTATGGGACAGACAATTTAAAATGTGGAATTCTATGCTGCTGTTCATAGATTTAAAGACAGATTGTACACATAGCTACATGCATTGATATCAGTTTCTGATCAAGCATGTATTAAGATTATGCTGCATTTAATTCAAGTGAATGAAGAGAGCTTTCCACCCCTTTATTGTACTGTTTTTATTTTTTTTAATTGTATTTTGGGAATAGTCACAAGGGGTGCTTTTTCCAAAGGCACAAACTTTCTTTGTTTTTTCCTTGAAGATATTTCACTTCTCATCCAAGAAGCTTCTTGGATAAGAAGCAAGGAAAAAACAAAGGAAAGTCCAGTTGCCTTTGGAAAAAGCACTTTTGTGACAACCATGATCTGGATGACTGAGTATCTCCATAGTGATTTAATTTGAATGTACTTAAATTAAATTTAACTTTACTTAAATTGTAAAGACAAGGCTATCACAGTTTGGCAAATTCTCTAAGCAATCCAGACTTTTATAATTACCATCACCTTCATATATATCACCAGCCATTTATGTAAGCTGTAAAACATTGGACAACCAGATGAAGTTAGTACAGAACAAATAATCAATAATAGGGAAGGATGCAATTGGAAGTTGGAGCAGTTATCCACAATTGGTACCACTTCAAAACCTATATACGTGTTTCTTATTGCTATGCTCTCAACAGTCTAAATTGTTCCAATCCAATGTCACTAAATTCAGCTAGTTAATGTCAGTCCAATAAAAAGGACTTGCTGTTCAGCTAAATACAGCCCATTGCAATTCAGTAAAGCCGATTGCTGCCTGAGCTGCAAAGCTGAAAGAATATCAGGTGCCCTTATTTTTGCAGGTGTAGACAACCACTTGAAAACAATGTGGCAATGGTTACAACATGTGAAAAACATGTATGTTTTAAGCCCAGGTAACCAAGAAAATGTTAGGAAGAAACTCAGATTGCCTAGGCTCTAACCCCCGGGTTGTAAGAAGAAGGGAAGTAAAAATGCAGCCAGGCTTTCAAAATTTACATCAGCCTTTTAAGATAGGAGAGATTAGGAAATATTAAGAAATATCGGAACAATCCTGTATTGATATAGGCAGGGCTGACAAACTCAGTTTCATTGAGGGCCGCATAAGGGTTGTGTTTGACCTTGGAGGGCCAGTGGGCGTGGCCAGAGTGGGTGTGGCCAGCATGACATCACTCATGTCAGAGGGGTGCCTATGGTGGCCCGAGTGCTTGGCCAGCAAAAATGGGCTCCTGAACTCCGTTTTCATCTGGGACGGCATCCTGCAACCCTCTGCCAGTGAAAATGGAGCTCATGAGGGCCACATGCAGCTGTCCTGAGCTCTATTTTCACTGGCAGAGGCACTATTGGCTGGTCCTTCACTGTTTCCAAGGCAGCCCCCTGGGCCAGATCTAAGCATCCCACAAGCCAAATCTGCCCCTCGGGCCTTGAGTTTGATACCCCTGATATAGGCTATAGCAACAGAATCTTGAGCCCATTCTTTTCTAAACATAACTGCATAATTTCCCAAGGTGTATCTGTGTCTCTGTATAACCAGTTCAGGCTGATATCAAAGTCTTTCAATCCATTGATGGGCCACCTTTGCATTTGTGAAATAATGTAGATCCAAAAATAATGAATATTATTCATCTCCATTCAGTTGCCGAGAAAGGACTATTTCAATGCTTACTGGTTCATGTTCAGCATCATGTACTTGAAATAAATACTTGACTTTCCTTTTCTCCCCACCAAATGCTTTGGGGATTTAGTTGCATCCTATAAATATTCATGAGTTTAGGTCTCCAAGAAAAAGGGGGAAAAAAATCAAAAGGCAGTTGGCTTTATTGCTGTGCCTAATGAGAAAGAATTAAAATCCAGCAGGGACACGACCCAGAACCTTTCTCTTCCTCTTATGTGTCAGCTTGACTCTCTCTAGGTCTGTGATCAACTGCATTGTAAGTGAAAGTTGACATTAGTTCAACTTTCTGCAAATGCAGGTAAAATGGAATGTGAACAGCCTAAAACTCAGTGCTGATCTAACCTGGTTCTGCATCATTACCTGTAATTGGCATCTTCGGCTTAGTATAGCTCCAATTCCATGTCTTTAATAGCATGGATTTTGATAACTATAGGTTAGAATGTGCTTTTTTTTTTTTTGCTTTGCTTTGCTTTCTTCCTCCTGTCTTGTCTCCCGGTGTTACCGTTGCAGATTTACAGAACAGAAGTTCATCTCTGAAAGAAATCCCTGCCATTGGCCTTTAACAGCAGCTATACCAATATATAATAGGGCTATAAAATATCAGATTTTCCAGTAACTGATTTTCCTTACCAGGAGGAGCATTTTGGACAATATTTCGTCCATCCATCCGTCCGTCCGTCCGTCCATCTGTCTGTCTGTCTGTCTATCTATATCTCTCTCTCTCTCTCACACACACACACACACACACACACACACACACACACACAAATCATAACGCTCTATAAATTAAATAAGTGTTAGTCTAGATTAGCTGGAAGAAGTGAGTTTTTTTTTTTTCTGGGAGCTAGGGTACATTGGAAGAAATACAAGCCTCTGGTAGTGTTTGTTATTCCTCTTCGTTATATGTTATTCTCTATGAATCAATAAGGCTTGCTTAAAGGAGTCAACTGTACCTGCTGTGAGCTTACAAATATTAGATGAAAGGATTCCAGAGAACATGTCAAATGCACACGCATATTCAAACGCAGTGTGTCAACTGGGGACAACTTTGGGGGATGTTTTTTTCCCCACCCCTCTCTCCTTTCTTCTTCCCTTCTTCCTGCTCCTTTCTGAACATCTACAATTCTGCTACCTGCCTTAAAAGGATATGGTCACATAGGCTAGGATCTTCGTGTTTTTTTAACCTGCGAATGACTATCTATGGCAGGAGATGGTAGTCTTTATTATCACCAGGATAAATCCTTCTTTCTGTAAAAATTATTGCTTTCTACTTTTTTGTCTTTTTTTTTTAATATAGAACTGAAGGATTCCACAAAAATTGTGCTTAGGGGATCAGGGACATTCCACAGAAGGCGACTAGCCGAGCAGAAGCAGTCGTAAATAACATGACATTTGTAGTGATGGGATTCAATTTTTTTTACTACTGGTTCTGTGGGCGTGGCTTGGTGGATGTGGCAGGGAAAGGATACTGTAAACTCTCCAGTCAGAGGTGGTATTTGCCAGTTCTCCAAACTACTCAAAATTTCCATGAACCTGATGAATACCACCTCTGGACATTTGTAACAATAATCATGACTAGGGTTAACTATGGTTTATTTGAACAAGCTTTATAAATGATGGAAGATACTGGTTTATCCTAACAAACCAATCGAACTCACTCCTACAGTATGTAACAGCAAACAGCAGTTTGTATAAAGCAAGAAATAAATCTTCCCTATTTATGTTCTTCTCCTAAGGAAGGAGAGAAGCAACCTGGAACAGAGGAGAAACTTCCAAACAGTGAGTACAATTAACCAGGGAATAGCTTGCCTTCAGAAGTTGTGGGTGCTTCACCATTGGAGGTTTTTAAAAAGAGACTGGACAGTTACTTGTCTGAAATGGTCTAGCAGGGGGCTAGACTAGAAGACCTCCAAGTTCCCTTTCGGATCTATTCTGGTTGATTGATCTTTCAACTTATTGGACTTTAACAGACATTAAAAATGGAGCTGGTGTACATGAGAATTAGGTTTTGGTTTCAAGGAATAGAATAGAATCAAATAGAATCAAATAAAATCGAAGAGCAGAGCAGAGCAGAGCAGAGCAGAGCAGAGAAGAGAAGAGAAGAGAAGAGAAGAGAAGAGAAGAGAAGAGAAGAGAAGAGAAGAGAAGAGAAGAGAAGAGAAGAGAAGAGAAGAGAAGAGTTGGAAGGGACCTTGGAGGTCTTCTAGTCCAACCCCTTGCTTAGGCAGGAAACCCTATATCATTTCAGACACATTTAATACAATAGGGGTAACAAAAGTCAAGATTGGGGCTTTGTTGATTGATATTCCTGCTCCTTTCTTGTGACATATATAAAAAAGAGATGGGGCTTTGATTGGATGACTTTCATTTTGACTTTTTCGATACATGCACACACATTGTGGTGGCTGC
Source organism: Bungarus multicinctus (assembly GCA_023653725.1). Taxonomy (NCBI): domain Eukaryota; kingdom Metazoa; phylum Chordata; class Lepidosauria; order Squamata; family Elapidae; genus Bungarus; species Bungarus multicinctus. Next base: position 109,435,759 of record CM042836.1, read on the forward strand.
CCAGTGTGAAAATATTTTCAGACTAAGGATCATCCTTGGCATTTGATAAGTGGGCCAAGACTATTCTAAGAAACAGTTTTAAAGGCTATTTTTGATTTATTTGATATAAACATTTTATTAAATTTAAATATAGTTTATATAATAATTTTCCATGCATGAATTTAATTTGTTCCACTGTTTCTTTTATATTACAGAACAACTGCAACATTTTCTGGTTATATTATGTACATCTGAACCAAATTAATGCTTATCATTACATCCAAGTCAAAGTTTGGCCTATTTGGTTAAACACTGTTTAGATTTTAATAGCATTTAATAGTCATATTGCAAATATATTTTCCCCATCATTTCCTTGGCACTATCTTTCCCATTTATTTGTATACTGTATCTCTTCCACACCCCCTTCTAATAACTTATTTATTATAAGTACCTTCAATAAGAATAACAATGATTCATATGATCTGCTGAGCCATTGGAATGTGACATACTGTATATGATTATGCTCTGCTTATGCTTAGGTCTCTGTTATTTCAGATGCTTCATGGGATTAGTACATCTAGTTGTTAATACACTCCCTACCCCTTCTGCTTTTGCTGAGCTCTTCCCAATAGATAAGATTAAAGAATGGAAATATCTCCTGTACAATGAATACCAATATAGGTAAGTCTCCTTTCTAAATTAGTTCATTATGCAGCAATAATATTACAGTATATGAAACTAGTTCCTAATTCAGAGCTGGATACTTATTTATTGTTGGTATTCATCTTCAGCTCCCTTATTACTCGTACCATTAAAATATCATAAAACTAGGAAGAATTGCTATTCTTTAATATACTCCTTCATTAGTGAACATTATCCATCTGACGCATTTTGTAAACACCAGAGCTTCATTGAACTGTGCATTCAGGATAACCTGGTCCCTCCAGGAAGGAGAAAAGAAAAGAAAAATCAATACTATTTACCTTCATGAGGAAGGGGAGGAAAGAAAAAAAAGGTTGGTATTTATACGTCGATATGATTTTGAGATTTTTTTTTATTCAAAGGCTAGTTTGATCAGAGAGTGTTGTTCTCTTGGCTTTATTGTAATTAAAGTCCCCTAAGCCAGTGAATACATTAAAATAATAATTATTTGTTTTGCTCAGTATGCTTAAACTGTTTTTGTGTGTATATGCAAATATGTCTTATTTTCAATGGCTAAATATATGCAATTTATATATTACTTCATTAAAAAAGGCCTTGAATATTTGAACTTTAACCAATATATTTTTGAACAAAACTATCATGACCAACAAAGATATTTTTCAGCAAAGAAATGCACTGTCAAATTCAAGAAATGCAAAAAATGAAGAATAACTACATTTTGATCCCTCATATTAGTTTTGGGGCAATGTGTATTGGATGAAATCCTCATTCATCCCTAATAAAAATATTGAATCCAAAAATAATATATTTCTGAAGAAATACTATCCTATATGTATATTCACATATTTATTGTCAACAAAACTATGTGATGTGGAAATAGGAAAAATAAGACATTAGAAAAGCAATCAAACAGCAAAATAAAAATAGATTGGGAGATTCCCTAGTGCTCTGAGTTTGGTTGTTTTTTTGCAGGTGTTTCATTAACTAAACTAGCTAATGTCATCAGTGCATTTATTCTTGATATTTTAATCTGCTTCATGGTGACAAAAATTTAAGTAAATTATATCTTCATCCTGTAGAGGGTTGACAACATTCTCATCATCATATCAATAAATGAATAAATAACCACCATACAAAAGTAATTAAATCAAATAAAAAACCCACAATCCTGGTTAATGCATTCCAAAGATAATAACAAGCACTCTACTTGTACAAGCATTTCACAGGCAGCAGGCCATAAGTAAGATATTTCCTTAATACTTAACACTCCATGTGAACTATGAAGATAACTGGAATCCTCAAGTAGGAATTATTTGAGAGTTAATTATTAAGCCAATAATAGCAATGTAACCCTTGATTTAATAGTGAGAAGGGGATTTAACTTGCTTAGGAACAGTAGTCAATATGCTGTTAGTTCAATGTATATGTAAAGAACATGGTATGAAAATTGAAAGTCAAGTTTTATTTCAAAAGGAGGCAATCTGGAATATGATATCATTAAAGAACTTGTTGGAGCTATTTTCTACAGTTAAACCTCCTCCATTACAAAACTGGTATAACGGAACCCCAATAAAAGTCCAGTCATAAGTTGTGTAATTAAAAAAAACTTTAAAGATTAAAAAAAAAGCTGAAATAGATATAAGAATGGTCAAGCAAGCTTTCAAAAGCTTTGAATGCTTTGTTTTAAAAAGGAAAGTATTTTCCAAATAAGGAAAATAAAGGCATATAAACAGTAGCAAAAAATAGAATATTGAAAAGGCTGGCTGGGGATGTTGGATTGAAATTCCTTTGGGGACGAACTATTGCATGGGAGTAAAAGAAGTAATAAAATACATATCCAAAGAATGGATATCAGCTTCTATTTGATATTAGCAATCAATCAATTGGTTCATCAGAGTGGGAGAGGCATGAAATTCATATGTAACAGATGAAAATTATGCATTGAAGAGATGTACAAAATACAACATGTTATTTGTGGATGGGTTCCATGGAGATCTATACTTAAATGGCTCTGAGAAATTCTATATCTAATCTGTGGACAGAGAAATTAGTGGATAATTGTTCTAGATTTCTCCATTATTCCACAGGCGGACAAATGTGAGGTTTAGATCAAAAGGACAGTGTGCTGCAACAGTCCTAAGTGTGAAAAATGGTCATGTTACTTTTTTTAGTGCCATTGTAACTTTGAATGGTCACTAAATGAACTATTGTAAGTCAAGGATTACCTGTACAAAAATACAAAAGGCTTATTTGCTTGCAAAAATCTGCCTTAAATACCAATCATTAGATAAAAAATACCTGCAAGACCGAGTTATCTTGAGGAATTAAAATAGTTAAAATACAATTATAACTATCAGCAACCAACTCTTGCTCATAAAGTGAAACCCTTTAGCAGAGAGGTCATTTAAGCTCTCCAGAAGTGATCCTTAGATCCATTTGCATCATTTAAAGATACCAGCTGGTCTCACTCACCTCACAAGATATCCTAAGGAAATCATCCAGATTTAGGGAAAGGTCACATGCCTCACAGAAAGGCAATAAAAAATCAATGTCAAACTTGCATCCTGCCTCTTGGAAGTATACCCCAAAAGGACAGTGTCAGATACCATTAAAGCAGTGAAGGAAGGAACCCCACCACCCCCTAGATAAAAAAAAAACATGAGGCAGGAAAAAATTCAAACACAATAGAAATAATTAAATCACAACAATAGCTGTTGCTTGTTAAACCAATTATCAGAACAAATAGACACAGGAACTAGCCAGATTTCTCAACCCAGTTTTTTCTCAGGAACAAAGATTAACCTTTTTCCTTCCAAACAAAGCTGAATAGGGAAAATTATCCCATCAATAAACATGGGATTAAACATCACCAAGGACAGAATTAAACTTCACCAAAAACTAGTTTTAGCCCAAAACTCAGAAAGGGTATGTAAACTCACATTTGAATGTCAAACTTTCTAGCTAGCCAAGAAGCCTTGCTGAATGTCACTCATCTTGGTTCCTTGTCATTAAAAGCTTTCCAGCAATTCTGCTTATTATTCAATTATTTCTTCAAAGTGCTAATTCCAATAGGAGAGTATTTCCTCCCAACAACAGTGTAAAAAGCTTAAAACAATCCTTCCCCTTTAAGAAAGTCAAGCTGTCAGGTTTCCAAGTGAAATAGCTATAATATGTCAATTTCAGGCTCTACACAAGCAAAGTACCAGCAAAAGAGAGAGAAAAAAAATCCAGAGAAGTTCCAGAGACAGGAAGTCTAGTCCTATCAAGAATGTAATAAGGGTTAATGGAGAGGCAGTTTTTGCAAGCAACAACACCAGAATGTAAGGAATGCCTTCCTTATAGGATTGGGCCTGTAAAGTGGAAAAAAACAAAAGGAGATTTCTTCTGTCAACCAATTCTCTGAACTGCTTAGAAAGTTAACAACCGGTTCTAGTGAATAGGTGTGAACTGGTAAACTCCCACCCCTGAGTGTGGGTATACAAGCACTTTACCATCATTCAAGCTAAATTGGCAACATTTCTCCCTTATTGCTTGATCTCATTGCAGAGTGGATTTAGATTTGCCCAAACTAAAGTTGTTACCTAGCGTCTCACCTCTTGGGTCAGAGGAAACTCAAAACTTCTTCCAGACAATCACTACCCTGACTCATATACATTAGAGCAGAATGTTATTTTACCCCAGAACAAATGAGACCTAATTTCCATTAGTCAATACATTGATAGCCTTGTCATAATTTTAATTTATAATTTACCAGTGTAGGTAACTTCAAGATTTATTGACCTTAGTCAAACAACAGATTTCTTGAATTTTCACTGGGACCTGTGGCTGGCCAAAGTAGCCACCAAAGACCAACTGAGCAGGGACTGGCTTGGGTCTTACCTTTAGTGCCAGTTGTCTTGATTTCTGATTTGTCTTTAAATGAGCTGGTTTTCTATTGGTGCGAGTTGATGTGGGAAAATCTTAATTTATCGTTGTCATTAGTTTCCTATTTTTTTAAAAATTATTATTATTATTGATCAACTCCTTAAAATGAATGGAATAAATTAATAAATATATAATAAAAGTAATAATCGGACTAAATGGGAGCTAGGAGAAAATGCAGTCAGCTTATCTACCTTACCTTCTCTTTTGTATTTCTCAATATACAGTAGAAGATAAGAGACAGAGAATCTCACATGGCATGGGTCAGGAGGAAGTCTCTTGAGTCCTTACATCTTTTTCTTCTTTCAATGAAGCTGAAGTTTTTTGCACCTTATTTATTCCAATAGGGGTTTTTTTTTCCCTGCAGTAGCAGCAGCAATGCTCCTCCTCTGTTCTCCCAGGCATCATATAAATATGTAGAAATCTCACATTTCTTTTTCTCTTTCATGTCAGCTTCTTTGTTGTGGCTCTCCTGTATCAAGCTGTCAGATCAGGAACTGCAGAGGCACTCATAGCCCTGCTTGATAAGACTGGGTGTCTGTGCCACTCATCACCAAAACAGGCAGCTGAGCTCAGGCACCTTCGGGAAACAATGTGTGAAAAAAGAGAGGAAGAAAGGGGGTTTATTCTTTTGCAAGTACGTGGCTGAAGTTGAATGGAAAAAAAATGAGACACTTTCTAATACATCAGGTATTAATGCTAACAATATTCTGTTCTGCACATAATCTACATTTTCTGGCAGCATAGATGTAATACTTCTGCTATTTGGAAACTAATTTTGGGGGTGTCTTAAAATGTAATTTTATTTTTAGTACTTCCTCTTAATTTTCTGACAATTGAAGATAAAAATCAAAAGAAAAGAAAACCTACAGGTGCAATTAAAACATACAAACATTGTTTAAAAATGTAACATGAATTTTAAATAGAATAACAGAGTTGGAAGGGACTTTGGAGGTCTTCTATTCCAACCCCTTGCTCAGGCAGGTAATCCTATGCCATTTCAGGCAAAATAAAGTTAAAGAAAATAACCCTTTTGGTTATTCTATTTTATTAACAGTACAGAGCCAGTGATTACATCTATATAAATACTGCTACAAATCAATTGTTGAATGATATTAATTCTTGAGGGCATGAAATATAAGCCTACCTTTCTGCAGGTAAAGGTAAAAAGTTAATTCAAAGGCTGACTGATTTCAGTCAGGGATCCTTCCATGATCTGTAAACCTTTTAGCAACTGTGCAAACATGACATATCTGTATTTTCATAGATAAACATGGAATATGCATAATTTTGCAACACATTAGCATTATTTAAACTTTACTTTGTCCCAAGAACTTACTTCACCATAGTAATAATATCCAACCAGTAAGAAACTACCAATGGATATGACCAAATCAGCTGCAACTTCAAGCACATTTTATCTTCAACAGAAAGACAATGCGAAGATTTTTAAAATATCCATTGAATCCAATACTCTTGAAAAAAGATTGTTTGTTCAACAACCATGTTTATTTAATAGTTATTTAATGTATCGTAAGATCTGAAATCATGGGTTTTGTAAAACAGAAAACTCCAGTTCTTGGTTCCAAGTTTCTTTTCTTTTCCAAGTATTTATTCTGTTAATTATTAAAATTGTTGCTAACTGTAATTAAATGTTTGGCCTCTGAAGAAAATGTATTTAATGAATGTATACGCCACAGGGATTTCAGAGGCAGCCAAAGCATCTGAACCAAAAAAAATCCAGATGTTTCTGTGTCACAGAGAGGCTAGTGCTGTAGTAACAAGCACATCTGTTTCCTAGACCCCTAGTCCTCAATTTTGACCACAGTACTCACATCAGTTATCTGTGGCATATAGATTCTAAAAATCCTCAAAATTTTCTGGGTGATACCTACCTCTCTTCTAATCTTACTCTGGAGCCATGCTAATGCCAAGCACAAAAATCAAATAAGTACATCTCCAAGAGGGAAACCAGAATTGTTTCTAACCAGGCCTTGATTACAGAAATCTGATTCCTTCACAATCAAGTCATTGATATTTTACATACCAGCCCACCATTTCATAGCCAAAAATGGAGTCCAGGGCCACCAAAGATCTAACAGCTTCAGGGGTAAAAGCAGGAATGGATATTTTACATTCCAACCCGTTATTTCATAGCCACAACTGGCATCCAGGGCCACCAAAGATCTAACAGCTTCAGGGATAAAAGCAAAAGGATGGTCATCAGGAGCAATTTCACCCATGAAACTTACTGATCCTGAAGGCAGCCATCTCTCTGCCTATCACCACACTGATAATCACCTCTATCTTCTCCATTTCCGCCTTCATCCTTTCAGGCCAAATTCTGCAGCTGCACTGCATACATGGCAACAATGAATGCAAACAGGATAAATTTTCTAGCCTGGACTTATTTTTAACAATAATAACCATGTTTTAATATTTTATTAATTATATCTTCCTTATTTCTTTGTGTGCAACAATTAATTTGACTTGATTTGACAGTCATGTATGTATAGTCAGAATAACTAATAAACATCCTACTATTTTTAGAAAGGAGAGTAGATTTTTCTCAATCATTGAAAAACCAGTAATACAAGAATATATCCTGAAAAATTACTGGGTTTTGATTGTTATGCTCACTGAATTGCAGTGTTTTGATGTCTTTTTTTTTTTTTTGGTCACCTATAGATTTTTAAATAAGGAACCAGGTACACATTTTCCAGCAGAAACTGGGGCTACTTCTGATTTTTTTTTTTTTGTCTATTCTTTTTTTAGTTTCTAAAAGCAAGAGCACTTAGACTTATATATTACTTTACAGTGCTTCACAGCCCTCTTTTATCATTTTACAGAGTCAGCATATTGCCCCCAACAATCTAGGTCCTCATTTTACCAACCTTGGAAGGATAGAAGGCTAAGTCAACCTTAATGCTTAAATCAGATAGCTTGATCCTTTAATAATTCTTTGCCTTTTCCATGATCAATCAATTGAATAGCAATGCCTCTTAGTAAAAGATTTAATACAGTTTCTTAGCAAAACTACGCTATCATTTCTATTTCATTATAGCATTATTTAGAAAAAAATTTGCTATATGCCATGTAGCACTGGAATAACGAAGACAGTTTTAGTATAGTCTCATAAAATCATGAAATGTAACTATGGAAAAGGACCGGTGGTGGGATTCAAATTTTTTACTACCAGTTCTGTGGACGTGGCTTGGTGGGCACGGCAGGGGGAGGATATTGTAAAATCTCCAGTCAGAGGTGGTATTTGCCAATTCTCCAAATTACTCAAAATTTCTGCTACCGGTTCTCTAGAACTGGTCAGAACCTGCTGACTACTACCTCAAAGAAAAGTTCACCATCTCCTGTGGCAGTTTGTTCCATTGTTAAACAGCTCTTACACTTTTCTTAACAGTCAGCCAAAATCTATTTCTTTATCATTTAAATCCATTGTTTCTTGTCTTGCTTTCTGAAGCAATTTGACCCCATCGTTTTCATAGCAGCTCTTCAGATAATTGAAGATGGTGATCCCTGCAGTTTTCTTTTCTCCAGGCCAAACATCCAAAGCTTCTATCCAGTTCTCAGGAGAGACTCTTTATCATCTTAATTGCCGTTCTCTGGACACGTTCCCAGTTTATCAAAGTTCTTTCTAAAATGTGGCACTGAGAATTGAATACAGTATTCTAAGTGTGCTCTGATCACAGCAGTGTAGAAAGCAGTGATGGCTTTATTTGACTGAGATGGCATACAGGGTTTTTTTTTAGGCTGCTTGAATTTGTTTGCTTTTTCCACTGCATCACACTGTTGGTTCATGGTCAGAGTGCAGTTCGTCTAGACACTCAGATTCTTTCCTCATGAGCTACTGTCCAATAGGATTTTCCCTTCCTATACTGATCCCTTCATTTTCTTTTCTAAATAAGGGATTTCTCTCTGTTGTCTGTATCCCTGGAGAAATTTGCCTTAGTGGTTTCTATCCACTGTTCCATTTTGTCAGCATATCTTCATGATTTTGCATCATTCATATTTATAATCCTCATCTAGGTTGATTATAAATATATTGAACAGTACAGGCTCCAAAATATGGTTCCCTGGTATACCGTTCGACATTTTCTTTCTGCTTGAAGTAAAGCCATTCACATACTCTTCATTGCATGCAATGTTCAACCAGTTATATCTAATGGTAGCATAATCAAGTTTACACATTTGCTGTCCTCTGTCTTAGGATATCACAGAGAGTCCAATGAATGCTTTGCTGAAATTAAGCACACTATGAAATCCAGATTTATGTGGTCAGCTAAACTGGTCACTCAATCAAAAGAGACAATCAGGTTGGCATGGCATGATTTCTTGATAAATCCATGCTGCTTCTTACCAAACTATGCATTATTTTTTAAATGATCAGAAACTTTCTGCTTAAAAATTTGTTCCAGAGTTCTGCCAATCATTGAAGTCAAACTGAATGATTTACACTACTCTAGGCCCTTTTCTAATTGAGGGAGGGAGTCAACATTTGCCCTTTTTCAATCCTCTAGCACTACATCACCTTCATAATTTCTCAAGCACCATCAAAGGAATTCTGAAATGACATCATCAAACTCCTTCAAGACTTCTGAATGCATTAGTCTTGTCAAGATCTCATATATTTTATTGCGATTATTTTATAGTCACTTCTGAAGAATACTCAATAAATGCTAATGAGTTAGGGTCAATTCAAGCTTTAGCCTGATTGCTAAGAATACAGATATTGCTATTTTGTATGAGTTTGTGCGTTCCTAATACAACTCTTTTGTTATGTTTAACTTTCTACCTTTAATCTTCCATTTAAAGTAATGATAATTGTGACATTGTAGGTTTTTGCAGCTGGATGCTTTTGCCACAATAATTTCATTCTGAACTGAAGGAGCTTCTTGGATGAGAAGTGAAATGTCTTCAATGAAGAAACAAAGTCCTGTTGCCTTTTGAAAAAGCATCTTTGGGACAACCATGACCTAGATGATTGAGAATCTCTATAGACTCTATAACCACAATGATGATGTTCTTTGCACTGTACATCCTCTATGTGCTTGGGGAGAAAGCATTATGGGGAAATGGGAAGAAGCAAGAATTAGATGCACTCATGTGATTAAGATATGGAAAATCAAACCAAGCTTTCTTACCTGGATTGTTAAAAGGACTACAGGTAGTCATTGATTTGCAACAGTTTATTTAGTGACTGTTCAAAGTTACAATGACATTGAAAAATGTGACTTATGCCCATTTTTCACATTTACAACCATTGTAGCATCCTTATGGTCATGTGATTAAAATTCAGATGCTTGGCAACTGGTTCATATTTATGATGGTTGCAGTGTCCCTGGATCATGCGATCAACTTTTGCGGCCTCCAGACAAGCAGTCAATGGGGAAGCCAGATTCTTAACAAACAGGTTATTAATTTAACAAATGCAATGATTCACTTAGCAACTGTGGCAAGAAAGGTTGTAAAATGGGGGGGAATTCACTTAACAAATGTCTCACATAGCAACATAAATTTGTGATCGTAAGTTGAGGACTACCTGTAATTGCTGCCTAGAAAGATTAAGATCTGGTTTGATGGTTATATAAGTAGGGGATAATCTAAGCCAGTGGTCACCAGTGGGCTGTGAAAAAATTTTGGTGGGCCAAAGAAGAAATGTCCCCCAAAAGCAATTAATCTGGGCTGTGCAGTTTTCGCACCTCCCGGCTCTTCCAGGGACCCTGCAGTCAGGTCCCTGAGATGCACACACCAACCAGCTCCTACACCCGATGCTGGCGGCAACAGCAGTTCACTCCCCCAGTGCCCACTGTCAGCTCTTCCCCATTAGTTCTCTGGCTTTGAATTGCTCCCGCCTCTCTTTCCTCCTCCCCCCCTGTGCCCACATGTAGGCAGGAAAGGAAAGGGAGATGGAGCCATGCGCAGCTCTCCATTCTCCCACCCCTCGCTGCCTCTCCCAACATTGAAGCCTCAGAGACGAAGGCAAAACCACCGCAGCGGTAGCATCCTGAGTTGCCTTAGCATGCTTGGTTAGTTAAGAATCACCCTACCCAGAGAAGGAAGTGGTGCTGGAGGAGGAAAAGGCAGTAGTGGAGAAGCAAGCAACTCAGGGGGCTACCGCTATGGCAGCTTTGCCTGCATTTCCAAGGCTTTGACGTTGGGAGAGGCAGCGAGGACTGAAAAAGTGGAGAGTTATGCATGGCTCCGTCTCCCTTTCCTTTTCTACCCGCACGTGGGCGGGGGGGAGGAAAGAGAGAGAGAGCTGGGAGCAATTCAAAGCTAGAAAACTAATGGGGAAAGCTGACAGCGGGCGCTGGGGGAGGGGACTGTTGTTGCCGCCGCCACCATGTGTGGGAGTGTGCATCTCAAGGACCTGAGCTGGGAGGCATGGGAACTGCAAGTGGGAGCGTTTGATGATTTCGAAAAACTCCTGGAACATGGTAGATGGGTATTTTGTAGGTCTCACTGAAAGAGTGAGCTTTGTTTCGTCTCCTTTCCTCACCTGGTAATGTGAGAAATGCTTTCTCTCTCCCCACCCCCACCCCCGAATAATCACTGGCTATAGCTGGGTTTGGCAGCGAAGTGCTAAAGTGCCCCTGGGGACATCTTTCCTTGCCTGTCTCCAGGTGACGCTGGAAACGCCACCTCCTGCCCCCCAGCTTTTCCTTGGCTGCAATTCTGAGCCTTTCAATCTTCCACCTGGGATCTGAAAGGAGCTCCCTCTTTCTCACCCTCCCCTCCCCCAATTAATCACCAAGAGCAGCAGTCCTTCTGCAGGCAGATGCCTGCTGAGAAGCCCCTGGAGTGGCAGCCAAGGGGCGCTGCCCCCTTTCTGCCTCTGCTTCTCCCAATGGCAGTTGCCCCGAGGCCCCTCAGCTCAGACAAACACTGCAATTGATATGAAGCAACTAGAAAGATTAAGGATTAAGATGAGGTTCACTGATAAACTTTTCTGAGGTCAGGTTACCAGAGACAATCCCTAAAGAGCAGAAGTGTAATATTATTAATTTGTTCCTTTTCATTGTGTTGTTTTTAACTTAGTTTATGGAAGCTACTACATGGTGCTCAGAGACATTCACAACTAGGAACTCTAACCGTATAAGTCAAGTAAAAGAAATGATTAATAATAAATGAACCCCATTTGGCAAAATATGTTAATAAACAACAGCTAAACTAAAGTGCAGTGTAGTCTCAACTACAAAGCCACTGAAAAACCGAAGTACTTTTTAAAATAAGGAATGGGAATGGCAGTATGCAGCAAAGTTCTGATATTTACAATGGTCTTTCCCTTTGGGGAATTAATTTAAACCAGAATTTCTTGTACTATTAATATATTTCAAAAGGCATATTTTGCTCAAAGTAAACCTACCAAATTCAGTAAATTTGTAGAGTGACCCAAAGCTATATATTTCCAAAGTTGCATGTTCTTACAATATGTTTCTTTAATTTAGTGAGCTTTAAAGTATAACAGAATGTTTAGAGAAAATTGGAATTCACTTCCTAATGAACATTTAATTTTGATGTATTAATTTCAGGCAATAACCAGCATTATAAAGAGAGAGGAAAAGAGAATTATAAAAAAACAACTATACAAATATGAGGTGAGCAAACAAAAGAAAAAAAAGTAAATGTTGCAGCAGAACACACAATTAAAATCAAAATTCTTGAATAAAATTTGTAGGTGAATCTAAGCATTATATATGAGATATCATTCAGAACCAGCTCCTTACCAGACCTATGGTCCTTATCTACAGTCATCCCTATCTTCAAAAAAGATGACTCCAGCCTGGTTGAAAACTACATACCAATCTCACTGTGTTGTGTCACGTGCAAAGTCATGGAATCAATCATTAACCAATTTTTCACCTTCCACTTAGAGTCAAATAACCTACTCTCCAAAAAACAATTTGGTTTCAGGAAAAAATTGTCCTGCAATTTTCAATTCCTACAGTGCAAAAACATATGGACTACTCTACTTGACCAGGGTAAAACTATAGATGCAATTTACATAGATTTTGCAATTTTGCAAAGCCTTTGATTCAGTGGTACATGACAAACTACTGTTAAAACTAAACTCTTACGGGATTTCTGGATCCCTTTATAAGTGGATTACTCTGTTCCTGTCAAACAGGCAACAAATAGTAAAAATAGGGAGCGCTATATCAAACCCTGCTCCAGTTAACAGCAGTGTCCCCCAAGGCAGTTTTCTAGGACCCACACTCTTTATACTCTATATAAATGACCTTTGCGATCACCTTATAAGCAACTGTGGATGATGTAAAACTATTCAACACCACCGACAATGCTACTGTCCTTCAAAAGTGACCTTGGTTATGTGTCTAAATGGTCAGACAATTGGCAATTCCAAATCTTGACCAACAAATGCTCTGTCCTACACATTGGTAAAAAAATCAGTACACCAAATACAAACTAGGCGGATATGACCTTGTTGATGATCCTCACTCTATCAAGAACCTTGGAGTATATCAAATGACTTAAGCACCAGAGCTCACTGTAACAGCATTGCCAAAAAGGCATTAAAAGTTGTAAATCTAATCTTCTCCCCCGGAAATATTGAATTGCTAACTAGGGCCAATACTTGAATACAGCTCATCAGTCTGGAATCCGCACTGTATATCGGACATTAATACAATTGAGCAAGTCCAGAAGTATTTCACGAGAAGAATACTATACTCCTCTGCTCAGAATACCTTGTATCATCAGGCTTAAGATTTTGGACTTGGACAACCTTGAACTATGCCGCCTATGGTTGGACTTAAGTGTAGTACATAAAATTATCTGCTACAATGTCCTACCAGTCAATGACTACTTCAGCTTCAACCACAACAATACAAAAGCACACAACAGATACAAACTCAACGTAAACCACTCCAAACTTGATTGCAGAAAGTACGACTTCAATGCCTGTGATCAATGCCTGGAAAGTACTACCTGATTCTGTTGTTACATCCTCTAACCCCCACTCCTTTAACCTCAAACTATCCACTCTTGACCTCACCCTATTCCTAAGAGGTCTGTAAGGGGTGTGCATAAGTCCACAATCATGCCTACCATCCCTGTCCTTTTGTCCCCATTTATTCGTACCTATTTCCTGTATTCTTACTCATGTTTATACTTATACCTATTATCTTGTAAGCGATTGACAAATCAAATCAAATAAATAAAAATTAAAAAAATAAATATGTCTTGAAAGATCACATCTAAGTATTTAAAATGCCCACCTGCTCAATCACTTTGCCCTCTATTATCTGTTATAATTTTCATTATTTTTGTCTTTTAGGTCATATTTTATTCTTATCTATTTCCAAATATTCCTTTCAAGAATCATTTCAAAGAAAATGAGAAGCAAACATTTGGAAGAAAGATTTTTTTAAAGAAAAAGAAAAAACTAGCCCAAACATAAAATATTTGGTGACACTGGGTGACCTACCTCTAATTCTGCTATCTTTCTTGCTTTCTTGCTTGCTTGATTTATTTATTTTAAAAGGGACAGCAGCTACTGAGGAATGGACAAGGATGTACATACAATCTGCTTAAAATGCATGAAAATGGAGAATACTGCTGCACTTTAATGTAGCTGTAACATATATTCAACAGAGTATTTCAGAGGCTTGATTCAAATTACTTGGATGAGATTGAAGTTCAATTGCCCTTGTAAAGTAAGACAAACACAGAACCCTTTCTTCTTAGCATCCTAAAAAGACATATGTGAATAGCAAAGGAGATACACAAAGGCAATGAGGTAGAAGAGAAAATAAATAAGCTGCAGCTGAATTTTCAGGTAATAAAAGTTCTTAGTTTGTGTTGGAATGGTCTCAAGAATCTCTTCTGCTACTTTAAGGGGTGGGGATTTTTTTTTGAAGAGTTGTCATTGGGAACTGGTGCTGACCTTCTGGGCTTTGTGTGCAAAAAGACCCAGTTATTTGAATAATTCACACTCCTGTACACTCAGCTTGATTGTGCAATAGGGTTGCTTATTGTTTCCAAATGCCAGAACAGCCACCTCACATTTTAGAGCCTTCTGTCATCATTTTTCAAACAAATTATCCCTGAAATAATAGCAATAGCATTTAGACTTATATACCACTTCATAGGGTTTTACAGCTCTCTCTGTGTTTCTTGTACAATATCAACATATTACCCCCAACAATCTAGGTCCTCATTTTATTGACCTCAGAAGGATGGAAGACTGAGTCAACCATGAGCCCCATCAGCATCAAACTCTAGGCTGTAGTCAGAATTTGCCCGCATTACTGCATTTTAACCACTATGCCACCAGGGGTCCTAATATTTGTAGTCTGATCCCCTGCTGTTTGAAAAGTCCTTAAAACTTGTCCTTTTTTTTCTTGATCATTTATGAAGCTAAAACTACAAGTATTTTTCTTAGATGCAGTTCCTGAAAGTGATATAAAGGTGGTGCTTGGATTATTTATTTATTTATTGATATAACTTAAATGGCTATCTAATATAATGATTCTAGACAGCCCACAATCCCCAATAAAACAAAAGTACAAGTTATATAATGTTGCAATTTTGTCTGCCCATCCATCTATCTATCCACACATACAGTACCTGTTTATACTACCTGCTTTTATGTTTGCTTGTTTATATTGTGAATGGGTATAAGTCCATACTAAATTAAAATACAACTAATGCCACCATGATATTGGTGGAGATTAGATAGTGGCAAATTTGGTTTCCTTTAAATTGGCTCTTGGAGGTTTGATTCCAGACCCAGAAATTTGAAAAGTGAGCAATCTCAAAGTAACATAGGTAGTATTCACACATAACATATGATTCAATGTGTAATTGTATGTTAATTCAGGCAACTCAGTTAATTCAGGTGCTCTTCAATCATTTTGAAGTAGGTTTCTTATGGTGCAGGCAACAGGGAAAAATGATTAATATATATAAATATATCCTGTATATAAAAAGAATAGGGCTGGGAAACTCTTGAAAATATCACTTTTTTCAATATATATTGGAGCAAAGTATCACTTTAAAGTGTCTTCATGAAGCATCCTGGAGTTCCACTCCTAACTGGAGAATTGCTGTATGCTTTGTTCATTAACACATGTGCAGAAGTCTCTTTTGTTGAATATCCGATAAAAGAAACTCAACCATGCCATAATGCTTCAAGGAAATGGAAAAACTCACCTTTTCAGAGTCTTTCAAGCCATCAGTTAATACATCTTGACAAGGCAAAGCATTGAAGCAATTGACCGTGATCTGCACAGACCTAATAAAGGCAAGTAATTTCAGATCAAAGCAAAAATTTGAACTGATAATTTACTTATTCATTCATGAAACAGGTTATGCATCTGTTTATGATGCCTTGTTCTATAAAGCCATAGTACCCAAAAACGTTAAATAATATACTACTCTCTCACAAACTCCTCAATGAAATATACAGAAACATCTAGACAACAACAAAAAAGAAAATGTCAGTGAAAAGGAATCCTGTCTCACATTAACAACTCTCACATTTGAGGCTTACATGTGTGACTCTGCCTTATAAATAGTTTGTCTTTTGGGTCTCCAATCTTGGCAACTTTAAGACCTGTGGACTTCAATTTCCAGAATTCTGGGAATTGAAATCCACAAGTCTTAAAGTTGCCAAGGTTGGAGACCCCTGCTTTAGGCTATAAAAACAGACCATGTTAAAAATGCAAAATTCAGCTACACGACAGCCAAGTAATCATTTTGGGCTACCATGTGTTTAGACACAGCTAACATTGGAAGCTTCCCAAATGTTATTCACCTGTCCCACTTCTTCAAACATGGACGCTCTCTTCAGGAAGACTAAAATCCTGCTTGGTGTTCTCAAGCCACACCATTTTCATATCTCAGAGCTTCTGTGTGACAACGATCAAATGTCAAATGCAAATAAAAAATGGATCAGCATGACAACATTAAAAAAAAAACCCTCTGAGGGTTAACAGGCACTGAGCGTAATATTCTCTCTAAATGTTAATGAAATGGTGGTAATTACTCAGCTACCAAAACAACTCAGGAGCCAGAGTTCACAGCTGTAGCCCATTACTTGCAAATGACTGGCACAAGAGTTGTATCAGTAGAGAGACAGAGTTGTCCAATGACATTTCTGGAATACACATTGCCTTGAACCAAGAGGCAATGGATATTAAAACGAAAGAGTTAATTTATGGGTAGTACCTCCTCTAGAGGAGCTGTTTTTATCTCTATAACTTCTAATAAAGTTATTTCTCCTCACCCAAAGAGCTGACTAGAAGAAAATACAGTGCCATAGATGAATGTTCAGTGCATTCTTGTCCCATTATGGAGGCAATCTTACCTGCCCTAGTTTGCCAGTATAAATCGATTGAACTCCATTCCCTTGGATTCGGTGGGTTAGCAATAAGTATAAAAGCATACACACACATCCCAACTTTTATATTTGTCACTGTCAAAAGTGATGTCATTGTGGTGTAAATCTATATGGGGAGTGGGGCTTATTTTGTTGAGCAGCATTCAAAAAGAAAAGCCAGACATCAGAAATAAGTCGGTCTTTCAGATCTAAGTTAGGGAATGGTAGGGGGAACCTGCAAGCACCATACGGGTAGCAAAAAAAAATGATTATTTTTATTTGTATTAAGGAGATGTATTGGCACCTTGATTCTTTGATCTGCGAGCAGTGACGGGTTTACAAGATTTTTTTTTCACCCTTCTAGTTAAACAGAATTGTCTCCAAGAATAAAATCCTTTAATTTGAACTAGACGCTTCAAGTACATAGGTATCATGCTGTCAATTGCATTTTGCCCCAGACGGATTATGGGAGGAGTTAAAACTGGCATATCAGAATGTTGCACTTGAACATTGGCGTGCACTTCTCAAATCATTTTTCGATGCCGGTTACTGTGACTGTGTGTCGGCAGAGCAGCACCGGGGCTGAATGTGGACTTGGCAATTCCATTTATTCCATTTTCCGTTGAAGATAACTCAAGCCAAAGCAGAACCTTTATTTTTTGTGGCGGGTTGTTATTCTTCTGATTCATTCAAATGCAGGAGTAAGCCGTCTCAAGCCGCCATGCCCTGTTGCACTGGAGATGTCAGGAGACATAAGGAAGTCTTAAGGAAACTGGATTCCTGAGCTGTGAAGAAGAGCAGAAGTAACCACAGGACTTCATTAAAAATGATTTATTTTGGCTTTAAGCAAATCTCCTTCAAGAAACTGGTGCATCATTTCCTGTAAGATTTAGATCAATCCTAATATGTATATTCTGTTACTAGCCCATAGGGCAAATGTGTATGTTCTTCCTGTTGGTTGGTTGTTTTGTTTGTTGCTTGAATGCTTAAAAAGTGCCAGAGAACTTCTGTCCTTTTATGGCTATAATTGTTTAGTCATCACAGATTATTATCTTGTGTGTATCTTGAATAGTGCTTTTATAAAATACTTTGGAAAGCAGCAGATATTTTTCTAAATCTGCTCTTCAGGTTATCAATTTTTGTTATCATAGCGTCCCTGTTTTGTTGTTAGAATTAAGTGAACATAAGCCTAATGCTTATAATTTGCTCATTCAGGGATCAAAAGGTTTCCAGTTGTTTCTAATGAAGTCTGTGATACTTTTGATCCACTTTTTAACCTCTCAGACCATTTCTTGATGGCATTAAAGTTGTCTAATAAAGCCAAATATAAGAAAAGATAATTGTACAATTAAGATAACCAAACAAGGTTCACATGGTTGTGGTTCAGATTTCTGATTCAGTGGGAAAGTTGCTATTTTGTAAGCAGTCCAGAGTTATATATTTTAGATGCTATAGCTATATAAATTGGAATAAATTTAAAAATTCAAGAATTGCCTACCAACATTTTCCCATACAAGTTCAGTAAACACCCCTTCAGCCCATCTCCTATGCACACTTGAATATATATAACTAGGATTTTGATTATTTTGATCCAGATTGCTTCTTTGTTATATTAGTTCCCAGGATACTACTTAGTAGAGGGGGGGGGAAGGAAAGGAAAGGAAAGGAAAGGAGAGGAGAGGAGAGGAGAGGAGAGGAGAGGAAAGGGAAGCCTCCTTGCTTTCAGGAAACAATTTAAAGTTGTATTGTTCCGATAAATTTTAGTATTATTTAGGTGAATATCATATATGGATATTATTATTTTTCCTGTATTATATTTTAAAACATTTCATGTTGTTTGGAGTCCATAAATATTGCTCAACTCTTATAAATATTGCTCAATAAATGTCAGATCAGAATTCAGAGTAAATTATGATATTGGTAGCCATTTCATGAGGTGTAATTTTATTCATTCATTCACTAATATCTTTTTTCAAAACTTAAGTTTCTTAAAGACCCAGATTGTTGGGGCAATATGCTGATTCTATAAACCGCTTGGAGAATGTTGTAAAGCATTATAGAGTAGAATATAAGTCTAAGTGCTGTTGCTATTCTATTATTATTATTATTTTCAAGATTTATATACCACCCCCTCTCCTTGGGGGACTCAGGACGGTGTACAGATATTAGAAATATGTTGAAGATACAATAGTTGGAATAATTAAAGAATAAAATTTGGTTGTTAAATAAACGGGATGAGGTAAGGATTTAAAAGTGAGGACTAAGAGCAATTTTGACCGAATTTAAAGTAAATGAAAAACCCTAGGCCAGACCGGTTTGATGGAATAGGTGAGTTTTCAACGCACACCGGAAGGTCAAAAGGTCAGAGATGATCCTCATCTCCGGGGGCAATTTGTTCCAGAGGGAGGGCGCCCCCAAAGAGAAGGCCCACACCCTCGGAGTCGCCAGCCATCCAGCCGGTGGAATCCCGAGGAAGCCCACTCTATGGGAGTATACTGGGCGACGGGAGATTGATGATGGCAGTAGGCGGTCCCACAGATACCCAGGTCACAAGCTATGGAGTGCTTTAAAGATGGTAACTAATACCTTGAAACGCACCTGAAAGACCACCGGGAGCCAATGCAGCTCGCACAAGAGTGGTGTAATATGAGAGCCCCGAGAAGCCCCCAGAACCATCCGCGCAGCCACATTTTGTACCAGCTGGAGCCTCCGGATACTCTTCAAGGGCAGCCCCATGTAGAGAGCATTAGCATAGTCTAGGCGGGAGATAACGAGAGCGGATGTGACTGTGCGAAGCGCATCCCGATCCAGAAAGGGCCGCAACTGGTAGATCCTACGGACCTGGTAGAAAGCCCCCCTGGTGACAGCCGCGATATGTTCTTCTAATGACAGCAGTACATCCAGGAGGACACCCAGATTGCATGCCCTGTCAGTGGGGGTAAGAGTTCCCCCCCACACACACACAGTCAACGATGAAACTAGTTGGCTGTATCGGGGTGTCAGAAAGCACAGCCATTCGGTTTTGGCCGGGTTGAGTTGAAGCCTGTTTCGTCCCATCCAACCCCGCACAGCCTCCTGGCACCGGGTCATCACTTCAACGGCTTCGTTGGGGTGGCCTGGGGTAGAAATGTACAGCTGAGTATCATCAGCGTACTGATAAAATTCTACCCCAAAGCCACGGATGATCTCCCCCAGCGGCTTCATATAAATGTTGAACAGTAGAGGTGAGAGCACCGACCCTTGAGGGACCCCACAGATCAGGGGCCTTGAGGTCATGTATTGTATTATCTCATGTATTGTCTCC
Source organism: Bungarus multicinctus (assembly GCA_023653725.1). Lineage (NCBI taxonomy): Eukaryota > Metazoa > Chordata > Lepidosauria > Squamata > Elapidae > Bungarus > Bungarus multicinctus. The sequence goes on from CM042836.1 coordinate 109,455,984, forward strand.
TAAACACATAAGTACCCTACTCAGAATTAATCACAATCACTTTTCCACTTGCCCCAGTCATTCCATTTTTGTGGTTCCCTGCTGGTTAAATGTATAGTATAAATAGCATTTCTCCTTTAAGAATACTTTCCACTTACTTATAAATGTCACTCAATTTCCACTAGTCCAAATCCCATTTCACTTTAAGAATAGAGCCAACATCCCCCACTATGTTGGAGAAAGAGCTCATGTTAATACTAATGGCCTCTTGCAATGAGCGAGCATTAGTAGAGAGCAAAAACTTATAATCTCTATATTTCTGTCATCCCTGATTTTCTTTCTTTTCCAAGGGAAATACTGCTGCAGTTTCCAGCAGCATTAGCCATTATTTTCCACACTCTGCAAAAACAATTTATTTTTAAAATGCTATAATTATATTACAGCCGTCTTTATGGCAGCATCTGTAAGTAAATGAGAGGATGTTTCCTTGGATGAGTGAACAGACTCTTTAGTTTTATTTAATCGGGACTAGTCCTCTGGGATAATCAAATTTAATTTTATCTTTCCTTTCACCGTGAATTTGTATTCTACATCTTTAGGTCAAAAAAATACAAGGTTCTGTCACTGGAAACATTGTAATCGTTCTTCTAGCATTGCAAATAAATTTCTATATGCTTAAATGGCTCCCTGGTGTAAAAAGACATGATTATGCAGATTTTGTATGTCTAGCTATGAATACCGATGTGCATCTCTTGCGGACATAATGATGTGTGAATGTGATTCACTTGCACATTTTTGGTACATGTATTACTTTAGAATTCACTGTTTTTAGATGGGAAGAACCTGCCAGTCAAAATAGGTACATCTAAAACATTGGCCAGAAACTCCTTTGTCATATACATTATCTTGAAATTTTTAAAAATATTAGAATTGGCAGGTTGAATCTATTATGGTTAAACAAATGTTCATGTTTTCTCACAATTTCTTACTGTACTTTCTTCAGAATGCTAAGTAAAATACTTACTCTGTTGATTATGATTTTTATAGGGATTGATGACTCGGTTTATTCAGTTTCTCATTTTTCAATTCTACGTTTGTTAAAGACTGTTATGTATCATTGCTCTGAAAATGTGGCAAAGGGCATGTTCATTCCCCTTTTTGCCTGTACTAAAGTAAGCCTTCTTATACACTTTTCTTAATCTTTGTTCTATTTCCAAATGATTTTCTATAAGATAATATATGTGTGTGCATATTTACTCAATATGTATTTTTTGTGCATTATGAAGTACAAATGACCACTTACATTTCTTAAATATGTGGATTTCTGTGCGTAAAAATGTCTTAAAATCATGTATAGGCTCAGACACTGGGTGGATTTGATAAATCTATAGAAAATGTGTATTTAAAAAGACCTTCAACCAGGGGTGGGATTCAAAATTTTTAACAACCGGTTCTGTGGCATGGCTTAGGTGATGGGGGTGGCTTGGTGGTACGTGACAGGGTGGACATGGCTTGATGGTCATGTTATTGGCTGGGTGTGACCAACTCAATATCACTCACATCGAGGCAAGCATCTCCTCGCCTGGCCTCTCATGACTGTGGAGATGCTGCAACAGTTGTAAGTGTGAAAAATGGTCATAAGTCACTATTTTCAGTGCCATTGTAACTTTAAATGGTCACTCCACACAAGCAAAGTACCAGCAAAGGAGGGGGGAAAAGCTCCAGAGAAGTTCCTGAGACAGGAAGTCTAGTCCTGCCAAAAATGTAATAAGGGTTAACGGAGAGGCAGTTTCTGTAAGCAACACCAGAATGTTTCCTTCCTGCCTTCCTTACAGGATTAGGCCAGTAATTTCTTCTAACAACCAGTTCTCCGAACTGTTTAGAATGTTAACAATTGGTTCTAGTGAATAGGTACGAACTGGTAGAATCACGCCCCTGCCTTCAACCTTCTTTAGAAATTAATGAATTTGTGTGACTTTAGGAAAGTTTTCTATAAACTTGTTGATTTACTGACAAGTATTTAATAATTAATTTAAAATAAAATTGAAAACTGAAATTTCATGTAAAATCATTCCAGTCTAGAAAGTACAGAAAATTAAATACTTTACAAGTTCTACCATTTATTTAATATTGCCCTTCCATCTTTTCTTCTAAAAATCAGTAACATCATATCTACAAAGACATCTGATTGAATCATGTTTGTTGTCATCTTTCAAAGGGTAGAAAACGGGAGGGGTCTGTTAAGGTGGATTGAGTGACCAGTAACAGTAAACATAAACTGAAGGCCCGATCTTACCAACTGTCTTTAGGAGAAATGGGGTAATTCTCTCTTCTCTCTCTCTTCTCTCTCTCTCTCTCTCTCTCTGTGTGTGTGTGTGCGTGTGTGCGTGTGTGTTTCTATGCCCTGCTCTTTCTATTCAATGAAGACAGTTCTCATTCTTCCGCTTCACCCTTGTCCTTTCATTCCCATCTGTAGGAAGTAATAAGGCAGGAACAATATGGATCAATGGCATTTGCAGTCAGATTTAGTAGAAGCAAAGTAGAAAAGGGGAAGGGCTACACTTAAGTCTTGATGCATCCCCATGGGTACCATCTCTCAGATGTATAGCCCTGGTGGACCAATAATTTGATACATTCCAAATCAGCTCACGATGCTTTGTTACTTTCACAAATGCTAACACTTTCCCATCATAAAGCACCGTCAGAACGCCCTTTTGAAAACTAAAAATGTATCCAAGTGAGCCTTGGAGAACAGGTTTAAATAATAATGCAAATAGGATAGTAAATGTATGGCAGAATATTTGAAATATTTAGAGTGCCTTAATTTGCATTTTCCATGCATTTAGGTTGCTTTTTCAACAGCACAAGCAATTGTTTGGAAGTGGTTGTGTATTATGCGATTAAACTAAAATTATTCTTGAAATAGCTTCCCATTGCAGAATCTTCTTAAAGAAGGTGGTAATGACTTGGAACTCATATGCTAAATTAAATGATAGCTGTACAGTCATTTTTCATAGAGGTCTATAAAAAAAGAAAGTTGGAGTTAGGCAAAGACAGTCTTTCCTATTCCCAACTAATTCTATGTTCCAGAAAACTATAGCAACAATACAGGTTTATCCTATAATATTTACCCTAAAATATAATCAACATGAGGAAGAGGGAAAGATAGCATGATAAATATCTATTGCAACTCAATGCATTCTTTCCTGACTGATGTTTCTATGGATATTACAGTTGATTGATTATGTTCTACTTTCAAGAAACTAGAAGCTGTATTAGATTAGACAATAGCTGCAAAACACTTGCATGTTTCACTACAACTAATGAAAAGGGACAGAAAAATCCAGTCATCCTGTTGGAATCTCAAGATTTCAAACATCCTGCTAACAAGAGATAGCAAGATCAAAATCAAGAAAGAATAACTGGGTCAGCTGTCAAAAGTCCAATGCAGAGAAAGGCATTTTTGTGAAAATCTAAACTAAATCTCTCTCTCTGTCCCTCCCTGCCTCCATCCCTCCCTCCCCCCTCTCTTTCTCTCCTTTGCTGTTCCAGATTTTTCAGTATTCTCTCCAATCTAAGGGAGAAGTTCATCTAGCTCCTAAAACACCATAGCTTTAGTATTTAAGTGAGTAACAGATACTCTCTCCAAGAGTCCTTCAAATATGCTAGTTTTCCACACCTTTGTAATCTGTGGTGGTGCCAATATTTAAGAAAGGGGAAAAATAGATGGGATTATTTTATTTAAATAAGAACAGTTGAACTGTATATGAATTAAGAAACAGATTAAAAAGGACTCCATTGATAGCATAAGAAAGACAATTGAATGTATGCATTCATCTAATGCATTGTAATGATGCACAGACAAGCAGCAAATCCAGCTGCAGTCTGAGTATGGAAAATACGTTGGAAACTTGATAAAATTTAGCATTTTTTGCCCTTTGGAAACTTTATTTCAAGTAACTGTTACCCGAAGAAGATAACATGTATTATGCCACCATTTTACATAGCTAAAATCTAATCTATCCAATTTTATTTCCATTTTCCTAAAATGTCTTCTTAGGATGGGATTATAGATAGGAAGAAGGATAAAGAAAAAGATAGGAAGACACATCATTCACAAACACAAAACACTGGGAGACACAAAAAAGACTAGTGATAGAGAGTAATTTTTAAATCAACAGGAAATTACCTTTTGGAACTAGATCACTGTCCTTCTTGTATATCCCAATGCTTTGTGTTTGGTGAGTTATTATTATTATTATTATTATTATTATTATTATTATTATTATTATTATTATTATTATTATTATTATTATTATTATTATTATTATTTATTGAATTTCTATACTGCCCCCTCTCCCAAAAAGGGACTCGCGGCGGTGCACAGCCAACTAAAAACAGACAATATATACAATTAAAAACAGATTAAACAATTACATGAAGGCCGAAATACAATTTAAAATATAAAACTAATACAGATTTAAAATTTAGAAAAAAATTTTTTTTTAAATTTAAAAACCTAGTTATTAAAACCCCAAAGAACCGTTACTGGGCCAGGCCGGCCTGCTGAAAGAACAAGGTCTTTACTGCGTGCCGGAAGGTCTGAATGTCAGTAATGGCCCGTATCTCTGGGGGCAAATCATTCCACAGGGAGGGGGCCCCCACAGAGAAGGTCCGCACCCTCGGGGCCGCCAACCGGCAACGATCAGGCGGTGGAACCCCGAGGAGGCCAACCCTGTGGGAGCACACTGGGCGGCGGGAGGCTGTTGATGGCAGCAGGCGGTCCCGTAAGTATCCAGGTCCCAAGCCATGGAGCGCTTTGAAATGATCAATACCACCTTGAATCGGATCCGGAAGGTTACAGGAAGCCAATGCAGCCTGCAGAGAAGCGGTGTTACATGGGAGCTCCGAGGGGCTCCCAAGATCACCCGGGCAGCCGCATTCTGGACCAACTGCAGCCTCCAGACACTCTTTAAGGGGAGCCCCATGTAGAGAGCATTGCAATAGTCCAAGCGGGAGATGATGAGGGCGGAAGTGACTGTGCGAAGTGCATCCAGATCCAGAAAGGGCCGCAACTGGTAAATCAGACGAATCTGACATTACTGGCAACAGCCGTAATGTGATCTTCTAAAGACAGCCATACGTCCAGGAGAATACCTAGATTGCGAGCCCTTTCCATGGGGGTCAAAATTTCTCCCCCTACGGCCAGCGACGGAACAAGCTGGCTGTATCTGGGCGCAGGAAACCACAGCCACTCGGTTTTGGTCGGGTTGAGACGAAGCCTGTTAAGACCCATCCAACTCCGCACGGCCTCCAGGCACCGGGTCATCACTTCGAGGGCTTCGTTAGGGTGGCCCGGGGTAGAGATGTACAGCTGAGTGTCATCAGCGTACTGATGGAACTCTATCCCGAAACCACGGATGATCTCACCCAGTGGCTTCACATAAATGTTGAACAGCAGGGGCGAGAGCACAGACCCCTGAGGTACCCCACATAATAGGGGCCTCGGGGTCGACCTCTGCCCCCCCATCAACACAAATTGCGAGTGGTCAGAGAGGAAGGAGGAGAACCACCGTAAAACGGTGCCTCCCACTCCCAATCCCCCCAACCATCGCAATAGGATACTGTGGTCGACAGTATCAAAAGCCACTGAGAGATCTAACAGGATCAGGACAGAGGAACAACCCCTGTCCCGGGTCCTCCAGAGATCATCCACCAACGCGACCAACGCCGTGATGCATTTTCCTTTCTTTTTCTCTATCCTTCTTCCTATCCAGCAATCCATTTTATCTGTTCCCTCACTAGTAACTCAGCATTGGATATAAAAACCTACAAATAACTCCTGAAAATAAAAGGTTATTAAATCCACTGAATCCCACTTATCTCTCATATATACATCTTCAACACAGAGAGATATCTTCAAAAGATGCATGAGAGTCATTAAAGCACAACCTCCCTTGACTGAGGAACAGGCTACGTTCCCTTACTTTCTTCTAGAACTTTCCTCCCTGAGGGATTTTGTCTTCCATTCATATTCAATATACATGAATCTACTTTATGGCCTTACATGTAACTTTTGTTACAAACAAAAATAATTATAATTTCTTATTTGCAATATGTCTATATGTGTGTGGGAGTATGGGGGAATGCTGTTTTCAAAGCAGGAATCAAGAGAATGTATTTCTAGCTACTCATTAATTGGATCATTTTCTATAATAGAACTGAAAGCTATCTGGATATTTAATCCTCTGAGGCTATGAAAGCAGAGCTTTGCAGGTGTAATACCATCACCTTCAGCTTTTTGGCTGTCACAAGAAGCCTCTAGATGGTTATTAGGGCTGCAAAAGATGCATTGATGCCATTGTGCTTCTAACAGACTCTTTAGAAGATGCTTTCTTACATTGTTGTACAAGGTAGCTTCATGTCACAAAAAGAATGTGTGTTGGGAAAGCAGAGGAAGCTTTTTGTATTACTATAGAGACTACAGTATGGCTGCTAAGATGCACAGAAAACTATGGGTCTTTAAGTCAGCCTTGTCCAACTTGATGCTCTCTAAATGGTGTAAATTTTCCATAATGGATGATATGCATTGTTCTCAAACACCAAAAGTGTTGGCATGAAGGAAATAGAGACACATGCATAAATTCACCATCTATTTATACAGGTTACAATCTTAATATTGAAATTGCAACTCTCATCATTCATCATCATTTGACACAATGATAAAAATGGGTGGAATATGAAGTTGAACAATCTATGGAGGCTCTTGCATTCTCTTTTCCAATCTACACAATATGAATACCTTCTATCTCTGTCCAAGTCCTTATCCATAATTTTTAGCTTTCAGTCACACTGCCATGACTTTGGTCCTGCACTTTTTTGTTAGTAAAATCTATACACAATATCTAACTGTAAATGGTAGGTGGGGTTCTCAGTCCACTCAGAATCAATTCAAATGACATATTTTCACCTGATTTATCCCAATATAAAGCATGTCTTCTTCAAAGATAGTACCCTGTCTAACCCTAGCTGATCAGATTTACTAATTAATTACCAATGAAATGTCATGTATTTCTAAACTTCACAGAGTGACTGGATGACACATAAAGAGCTAGGAATACACTTAAACAGGATTGAAAAACCTGAATCTGATTACACTGCAGGGGAGGGATTCTCCTGGTTTGGACCCCTTGTTCTGATGATCAGCTGGTCCATTCCAATGAGCATGTGGGCCCACGCAATCACTGGACTGGTTGTTATATTCGTTGAATCACACCCCTGGTATACTGATTAATTCATATACTTCTCATACCTTGGCAAGAGTCATGGTGGTAACAATAATGATCTTGAAGAAGAGCTAAAACATTATAGCAGAGAACAGGAAAATATCTCTTTGGCACTCAAAATATTTGAGTGAAAGAATGAAATATGTACAAGTAAACTTTGGCTTATGTCTGTGATTGAGCTCATAATAATATTTATAAGTTGTTGCAGTCATTAAGCAGACCACTAAATGACCTGACATTTTGGTGTCTTTTTTTTTTTTTTTTGCTGTGATCATTAAGAAACACCATACTTTTAAGTGAACATGACAATTGTTAAGCAAACTTGTTGCTCATTAAGCAAATCCTTTATAGCCAATGGCGCTTTTTTTTCCTAAAAACCAGAAGTAACTGCTGGAAAACAGCAAAAAAAAAAAAAGTCAAGAATAGCAGTTGTAGTTATGGGATACTGCAAATGGCCATAAAGGTAAACTGGTTGCCAAGCACACAAAATATAATCCTATGACCATGCAGGATTAGCAACTGTAGTAGCTTCAAAATCAGGTTGTAAGTACCTTTGGGGGGTTCCATCATACCTCTGAAAGTAAGTGACCAGTCATAAGTTGAGAACTATATGTACTTATTATAAAGAAGTAAATTAGAACATCATTAATGTAGATAATTGTTACTTTTTCCTTTAAATTATAAATATTATAGCATGATCTATCCCCGAGGAATAGGGCCTTCTCTGTGGGGGCGTCTGCCCTCTGGAATGGGTTGCCCCTGGAGTTACGTATAGCCACGGACCTGGGGACCTTCAGGCGTGCCTTGAAAACCTGGCTCTTTGACCAGGCCGGCTTGGGCTGATTTTAGATTTGGGTGTTTTACTTTTATATTAAATTTTAGGGTTTTAGGGAAGGGTTTTAATTGATTACAGCCAGGGTCTTAGTTTAATTTAGTTTTAATTTTTCACATATTTATTGTTTTAATTGTATGGCTGTGCACCGTTCTGAGTCCTTCGGGAGAGGAGCGGTATATAAATAAATATTATTATTATTATTATTATTATTATTATTATTATTATTATTATTATTATTATTATTATTATTATTATTATTATTATTATTATTATCTCCGAGCCTTTCCATAATGCACAAAAGTAGAAAGGTAGCAATAAACCCAAATAACCTACTGTGTTTAATCATTTTAATATTTATATAGTTTTATATAACAGTATGCCTCCTACACAGATTTATATAGTTGTATTCATAGCTGATTCTGAAATTCTAATTAATGTTTATAAACTTAATATTTATATGTCTTTATGACTGTGCTAAAACTTTAAGTACTAGTTATTCTTATAGTTTGTAGGTTAAACTGTTAGCATAATGGATGGCTTTAAACTTAGCACTGAATGTAAATCTTACTGGTCAAAATAAAGGATGGCTGATTTGAAGCCAAGATTCTGTGTAGAAAAGAGGATCGATGGATGTGTCAGTAGGAAGGAAGGATATGAGGAAACAAATGGACGTTAGAGAATTGCAGATTCAGTTGGTGTTAAGGAACAATGAAGTGACATCAGTGTCAGGTGGGAAGAAGAAATGTGTGCATGCTGAAGTTGTTATCCATTAACTCCATTGAATTCTGCTACTTTTCATTAAGCCCATAGTACTCTTTGTTAGGCTGTGAAGCAGTTTGGGACAGAACCACAAATGGTTCCTGGAACATAGCTTCTTGTTTGGATTGTTGCTGGCTGAATTGTTGGTGGAACCATTGCCTTCTTGGGACAGGCAGTTGGATAACTGTTGTTGGATGCATTTGGTATCTGGAGCAGCTGCATTGCATTCTTCAGCTGTTCTGCACATTTAGCCTCATGGCAATGGAGCGGGTTATGGTAATGGAGGAGGCCATTAATTGGCTGGTGTAGAGGAGGAGAGCTCCAGAGTAGTGGCAGTGGTAATTAGCTATTGGAAGCTAACATTGAGGGGCATTAGCATTAGAGGAGTACAATAGAAAATGGGCTTCAGCAGATGTGAGGATGAACCAAGGTTTTGTCTTTGGTTGTGGTTGCAGTTCTGCTCCTTCCATTTGTATCCAAGTAGCGATTTTGCCTTTTCCCAGGCTAGAACTGAGGGACTCTGCAAATCAATAAACCTTGCAAAGGAATGGATTAGGGTTTGAGATGGGAGAGGGTGTTTTTTTTCCTTTGAATAGGCTTTTGTTTACCTTCCTATGGGTGAAAGCTAGAGATATGTGATTGATTCACTCTCAGGATTATCTGGTTGCTGGATGGATGAGTTTGAGATGGACAGCTATATAAAATGCATGAATGTATAAAATGAATGAATGTATGTAGTTTTTTTCCTTCATTCATTTAAAGCTAGGACTGGACTGAAATTTGGATCCCAAGGGTGGGGAGAAATGATTCAGTATGCACAGGGACATGCATATCATATCTATTGGAACATATCAGAACTGTCTTTTCTTTAGACATACATGCATGGCAGGAGGGAGCCATGCACGCCAAGAAAAACAACAACATATATTTCTTCAAGGAGTTGCCAATAAGTGTTACATATATATCTGGATCTTTCCATAACTCCATTTAAAGTCAGCATTTCTAAAGAAATACTTGAGACAGTCCAAAACTACATTCTGCTCCCTCTCTCTTCTGCAATATTCCAGATAGAGCATCAGGTAGAATGGCAAAAGACTTCATGAAGATGATTTCTTTGATCACTGCCAGCTAGAGCAGGGGTTGCCAACCTTTTGGGCCTCAGGGACCACCAAACTTATAATTTTAGATCCCAGGGACTACTAACTGGTTCTGTGGGTGTGGCCTAATTTGTGGGTGTGGCTTGGTGGTCATGTGACTGGCTGGGTATGGCTTGTATGTAAATATTATAAATATTTATATAAATATTTAATTTTTTATAAAAAAGAGCAACTTTTACCCAAAATCAGGCAAACCAGGCAGGCAAATTGAGTTGCTCACAGAATCACAGATTCATTCAGAAATCCATCTATCTGCCATTGGCTAGCTCAGTCTGTCACATAAAATTTGCTTGCAAGCAAACTCATAAAATTTGCTAGCTAGCAAACTCACAAAATTAACTCACAACACACCATGCATGTAAATATTGATTTTTTTACTTTAAAAAAGCAACTTTTATCCAAAATTAAGCAAAGCAGGCAGATTGAGTTGCTCACAGAATCATTCAGCAATCTATCTTTCTACCATCGGCTAGCTCAGTCTCTCAAATTTGCTTGCTGTGAGTCTGCACTGAATTTGCTTGCAAACAAACCTTCAATCCTAAGGGAGGTTTGGCTGTGCTTAGCTAAAAAGCAAGAAATCCAACCATTTCCTGCTTCCTAGGTAATCTAAATCACCCGGTGCAGCAGAACAGATGATGGTCAGAAAAAGGAAAGCAACTTAGCAAACAAGTTTGCTAGGTAAGGAGTGAGTGGGCGGAGAAGATTTCCGCGGACCATGTGGGCTGAGCAGCCTTGTGTTTCTGCGCAGCCTGGATTAATTGCTTTGGGGGGGCGCTCTGGGGGTGAGATTTCTCTCCGGCCCACCAGTTGGCAACTGCTGAGCTAGAGAATCCACCTCAGGGAGAGAAGAATAGGTGAGTTGGTAAGTTAAAGTTGGTAATCATTATGAGACCCAACTACTACCAACTTACAGAAATATTGTTTCTTTTTTTTAAAAAAAAAGAAACAATTATTTGTGCAATCTGGCTTGCTTGCACAAATAAAAAGCAAGCAAGCAGCACCTACTGATTGAATACAACAGATTCCATAAACAAATTAAAAGCAGTAAATTCTATTTCTACAAAACTGGACAAACGAAGAAAACAGCATTATTTTTCAATGTCCAGTCTCAAACTTCCACAGCATAGCAATTTTGAAAAACACACATGCATTCCACAGTGTATACTTTCCCCATTTCGCTACCTGGCTTGGAGAAAAAAAAGCATATTAAGAGAGAACAATTTTAGTTTCTCACAGGGAACTCTTACCTCCCAGTTAAATAAAAGTCTTTTTCTTATGCCCATATAATACTTAGCCTATGAATATTCTGCCTTTTTTGCATTCTGTTCTGTGCCAGAATTGACTCCAGCCAATATTTATTTATTTATTTATTAAATTTTTTATACCGCCCCCTCTCCCGCAATGGGACTCGGGGCAGTGTACAGCCAAGATAAAAAGGCCCACAATAAATAGAATTTAAAAAAGATTTAAAAGAATTAAATTAATTGCTGACAAGACAGTAAAATCAAGGTAGAAAAGTTAAAATTATCAGAAAAAATTTTTTTAAAAAAATTAAAACCCTAATAATTGGTACTAGGCCAGACCAGCCTGTTGGAAGAGATGGGTTTTTAGTGCGCGTTGGAAGGTCTGCAGGTCAGTAATGGCTCGCATCTCCGGGGGTGATTCATTCCAGAGGGAGGGTGCCCCCGCAGAGAAGGCCCGCACCCTTGGGGCCACTAGCCGGCATCGTCCAGTTGATGGCACCCCGAGGAGACCCACTCTATGGGAGTGCACTGGCTGGCGGGAGGCTGATGGTGGCAGCAGGCAGTCCCGTAAGTACCTGGGTCCCAAGCCATGAAACGCTTTAAAGGTGACTATGTGCTTGTGGTTTTATTGGCTTATGAAGCTTAGTGATACTGTTAGGCCTGGTTCAATTTATTTTTAATTGAGAATACTTATGGTCCCATATCCAATGGTGCAGATTATTGTGGTAGATAGCATGAAAGCAATCAAAAAGTCTTTAAATATAGTATATTCTACTGTTTTGTTAATCTTTAGAAATACTTTTAAAAAAACCAGTGACACATAACACAAAGAGAGATCTTATTGCTCTTTTATAGCCTTGCTTGGACTCCAACATGTGTGAGTTTCAAGGCATTCTTAGTGATCGATTTAAATGGTCCCAGACTGTTTTTCCTGAAAGCTTTAGTGAATGAGACCTATTACAAAACCTTTCTGGGATGAATCATTCAAAACTATAAATAGGATTCAATGAGGTGGAATTCTTCTCTGTGAAATAACTTTTCTTACAAATGCAGTTACCAAGAAACACATCAGAATTGTCACACTGGGTCAGATCATTAATCCATTTTAGCCTGGCATTTTATTTGCCAGCATTGGGCAAATATATGCTTCAGGGAGAGACAAAACCAATTCGTAAAAAGTAAGGAATAATATAGCCAGCTACTGATTCTCTTACCCTAGAGCAGCTACTATACAAAAAGTATACTACCTCTGATTGTGAAAGTTTAACTTACAGCTAGTAGTGATTATTTATGGAACATTTATCACAATATTTTACCACATCTGTATCAACAATAATTGAAACAAAGAGAAAATGTTGTTGTGTTGTTCTCGTTCAAGATCAGGCTAAGTAGATTATTTGTGTCTGCATTCTTTGCTGGTATGTGGCGAAAAGAAGGAAAACGTAAAACATAAACACATGTACATTTGGTTATCACTGTTCACAGGTTATACTGAGTCAGTTTAGTCTAGTGCAAGGGTGTCGAACTCAAGAGCCATGGGTCAGTTATGACCCATGGGGTGCTTAGATCTGTCAACAGGGCCACCCTGGAAATAGTGAAGGACCAGCCCACAGTGCTTCTGCCAGTGAAAATGGAGCTCAGGAGGGTCATGTCCAAGACCCTTCCAAGCTTCGTTTTTGCTGGCAGAGGGTTACAGTAAACTGTCACAGCCAAAAATGAAGCACAGGAGCCTGTTTTTGCTGGCAGAGTGCTCAGGCCACCCCCGATACAAGTGATGTCAAGCTGGCCCACCCTGGCCCCCGAGGTCAAACCCAACCCTGATACACTCCTCAATGAAATTGAGTTGACACCCTTGGTGCAGTGGATAAGGCCGCAGGCTAGAAAGCAAGAGACCATGAGTTTATCATGCCTTAGCCATAACCTATGGCACAGTTCTCATCTTCCTTTGAGCACACAAGCATGTCAAGGTGACTCATTGAGTGATTATTATTACATATAGGTCTTATAACAATGTCAGAGCCAGATGCACTAGAGAAGTGTTACTTTTTATCTCAAGGAGAATATAAAATCTAATCTGCTAAAATCTATGTAAGAATATGTTCCTACAGAAATCACGATATATAGCAGTGTCTGGACATACCATTAAATTGGATCCTGAAGATATGGAAATCAAAATACTGAGGGAATCTTTAGAAGGCAAAAGAAATCAGTCTAACTCTACAAAGGAACTATTGTAATAATGACCACTTCAATTATCCTTATATAGTTTGGCAACATTCATGCTCAGGACTCAAAAGAAATCTTAGCACTGTGGATCCTAGAACCAAACACAGGAAAACAACACTGAATTAATCTAGATCACCATCTAAGTGGTGATCATGATCTGCTGTGTGTACAGAAGAAATACCATTATATATTCCATTTATGCAAATGGGAAAATAACCAGCAAGTCAAGCAAAATTGCAATTGACTACAAAAGGGAAAGTTCTAAAACATAGAGGGTCTAGTGAAAAGCAAACTGAAAGAAAAAGTAAAGTGGATCAAATCTCTTTATAGTATTGGAAGCTTATTTAAAAATTCAAAAATGTGGTTCATCAATTGCAATACATACAAATCCAGCATGTTTTTAGTAGCAAACTAGAAATGTTAAGGAGACTTCCTGCAACAAATGGAAATGTTCTTTTAATAAGTAAAACAAAAGGAAGGATAATCTCTGGGAGAGAAAAAAAAAGTATAAGGTGAGGAATCTGATGTAAAGAAAAAACTATGAGGAAAACAATGACAAATTATTTAAATACAGGCAGTCCTCATCTTATGACCACAATTGAGCCCAAAATTTATGTTGTTAAGTGAGAAATTTGTTAAATGTGTTTTGCCTCATTTTATAACTTTTCCCTCCCACATTGTTAAGTGAATCACTGCAGTTGTTAAATTAGTAACATGGTTGTTAAATAAATCTGCTTTTCCCATTGACTTGGCTTGTTGGAAGGTCACAAAAGGAATCACATGACTCCAGGACACTGCAACCATCATAATGTGAGTCAGTTGTCACATCATAAATGTGAGTCAGGTATCAAACATCCAAACATAAATCACATGACCGTGGGGATGCTACAATGATCTTAAGTGTGAAAAATGTTCATGTCACTTTTTTCAGTACCGTTGTAACTTCAAACGGTCACTAAATGAACTATTGTAAGTCAAGAACTACCTGTATATCTGTAGAAGAAAACCAGCCAAGGAAGTAGGTGGGGATATTAAAAGAGGGTCTCGCAATTTCAGAGGAGCTTCATAAATTGTCTGTGTCTGTCTTTACTACAAGAAGATATAGGACAGATAGAAATAGTACTTAGACTTTTATACCACTTTATAGTGCTTTACAGCCCTTTCAAAGCGGTTTATAGAATCAGCTTATTGCCCCCAACAATTTGGGTCCTCATTTTACCCACCTCGGAAGGATGGAAGGCTGAGTCAACCTTGAGCTGGTGGGATTCGATGTGCCAAATTGCAGTAGGAGTAGCTTGCAGTACTGCACTCTAACCATTGCACCACCGAGATATCTGTTCTTGTGCTGATGTTCTCAGTGAGGTACTTCGAACAGGTAAAATAATTTTTCACAAGAGAAGATATTTTAGGGCAATTTCAAAAATTACACGGGAAGAATTCACCAAGTTCTAAGAGCACAGACACTAAAAAGCATTTATGGGGAATTGCTGATCTAGCAAGAGTACAGAATGTAACTCACTGCTCAAATTGCATCAGTCCAGAGGGCTTCCAGGGACACCACCTTTTATGAAGGGACATAAAAGATTTGGGAAATTATAGGCCTGTCAGCTTAATGTCTGTTCCAAGACAAATTGTAATCAAGGAAAAAGAGGCAGAGCTTTGATCACTAGGTCATAGCTATCATCCTCACTTTTCTGAACACCTCTCCCCTCCCTGGACACCCTTGATGGGCATACATAAAAGATACCACAGGAACAATCAAGAAAAAGAGGTCACCTTTAACAGATCAACAGCAGCTCCAGCTTTTAGTATACCCTGTTCTCAAAAAAAGGGAGGGGGATTTGGGGAGAGCTGACAGTAATTTGAATTCAAAGTGACACTAATAAATGTCACCACTCAATCCATTTAAATTTTCAAATATTGTTTGTCAATTTTTCAGGAAAGGCAATATTTCACCCTTGAGCTTCAATTTTAGATCAAGGCAAACTGGATGCAGATTTTCAAGCAGCTGCTATTTCCACTGGATCGTCTGCCAAAAAAGATATTGAGCAGCTCCTCATGCAGCTAAGCAGAACTATTACCTTGTAAAAAATCAACAGGAGATACAGGACAGGGAGGAATTCATGTACAATAAAAGTTGACTCTTTTTCTAAAATCCAGTAATTGGGCAAAATATACATATAGATGCCCCTTTGCCTCCACAAACACTCCAACATTTCAAAAAAATAGCACAACTGATGCAATCCAGCCTCCTGGATGTCAATTATATGCTATTTTCAGGCTGACTCTCAAAAATGGTCTGAAATAATTCAAATAAGCTGACAGGTGCAAAGAAAATCTCACTGAGGGTTTGAAATTGTTTCAGCTGATTCTGCTCCCATGAAAACTTTAGAGCCCAAACCCTTTCCAAATAAATAATTGACTTAATGATAAATATTTGAACAATTGTAAAATGTAGAAATTAAAATTTTAGTAGATTTTGAAATATCACACAATTGTTTTAAAAAATCATGGCTCTCATTATTTTCTCAGATTGTGTGGAAGACAAATGTCTAAAAGAAGGCATCTTTGAAACTAGCTTAATGGAATTTCTTGAAGCTTAGCCATAAGAGATGTTAATTTAATAGGTTTACTTACTCCATTAGGTTATTTCACCTAAAGATCCATCTCTCACTCCAGTGTTTGAATTATGCACAGCTCAATTGGAAAGGGAACTTGGGAGAGGAGGAAGAGGAGAGAGCAGGGAGGAATCATTTGTTGCTCCAAATCTTGTAATAAGTTTCTTATTTGGTCTATAAAGAATTTGACAATGATAAGGAATAGATTTGTGTGGCATCTATGGTAGGTATAGCAAAAGAATTTCCATTAAAATCAAGCTGTCACCTCAAACTACGTGCATGAAATGTCTTTAAACCCTGGCTAGCAAATAGCTTCTAAAATTAAGCATTGACAAGTCCCTTGATAAGGAAACCTTATAGTTAATTGATTCTGAAGATCCAGCTTCTATTCTTTAATGAATACAATTATCAGAAAATGATTGTCATTATTTAAACTTCTTGCCTAAAGGAGGAAAATAATGCATGTGAAAGAGAAAAATACAATTTTTAACATTTATAGAGTTTATAAATTGATAGATTAGGTTGATGTATTGCTCACTAAGTACAAATCTCAATCATTCCACCTGTTACACAACTGTAGACATGGGAGGATGAATCTTTGCCCCTGCAAATAATATTAAATACAACTTACAGTAGTTTCAGCTAGTGGCCAATGGTGAATAATCAGTATTTTTATTCAGAAATGCTCAGAGTTTCCTACCAGCTATCAACTAGCATACAAATTAATTATTCAAATATATTTTATTTTTTTCTGGAATGAAATATGAAGTATTTATTTCAGGATTTTAGCCTCCACCTCCAAGATCTCAGGAGTCAATAGCTATGAGATATGTGTCAACAGAAAAAGGACCAAACTCTGGCAGGCTTTTTTATTGGGCTAGGTTTGTCACTGACTCTTCAATGTTGTTGAATTACATAATACTCAGGAGACTAACTCACAAGCAGCAAAGCCTTAGGCTATAAAGGAAAGTGGAGAATGGGATTCCTAAGAAGAAAAGGAATATTAGATAGTTCTGGCAATGGAAGGACATAAGAATTGGGATCATCCAAGGATCTATAGTGAGGCATGTGCCATTTAATTTATTCATTAATATTCTAGGAAAGGCTAAGCAGAGATTTAGCCAATTTTGTCAATGACAGCAATTATTCACATAAACCAGATAAAATGTAATGTTTCCATAGTAAGAAAAAACCCTCAACACAAATCTCCCTAAATTGGGTGAATAGGTAACCAAAGGTTAGCTTTCTTTGGTACTTTTATGTAATCTGGACAGATTATCAAACATATGGACTAATCCAACAAAAGCATTTAACTTTTTAAATGAAATTTCATTTCTGGAATGAGAAAAGCATTTAAAATAAAATGGCCACTACTATATTATATTTCCAGGAACATTTTAAATCTCTGTTAGTAGCCATCGTATCTGATTACTGTAAATTCCCCAGTTTATTTGTAATTTTTTTTACTGGTCCTGAACAAGGCTCTGCAAATGATTCAATCACAAAATACTAATCTCTCAAACATCTGTACAAGTGTTTGGAGCATGAAACAAAAAGAGAAGTTTCTTTTGAAAACAAAGTACTTATCATCCATCCTATTTTTTTTAATTGTCCTTTGCATGTACCTTTGAAACAACTTTTTAAACATGATTTACACCGGCAATGAAGCAATTTGATAAAGAAAGCCATAGAAGTTCTTAATAATGTTATAAAGAAGAAACCTATGATTGTTCATGGTGTGTTTATCTATCATGTAAAGGAGAGGATTATCTATTTTTTATGTATTAAGAATTTATGGATTATTCTTTTCAATCCTGAAAAGTTTTCTTGGTTAGCAAATCGCTTATTCCTCCCTTAATTGTACAACCATTGTTTTTTTTTTTTAAAGTCAAATTGTTCAGCCAAAGTATTTCCTTGTCTCCTTGCCCCATTGTCCACAATTAAAACTTATGTTGAAAGATATACTTAGAATTAATAGATGACATTTTTTCTTTGCTTCACTTCTTCATATTTTCCATACCTTGGCCTCTTGTTATTATAAAGCAATTTAAATCAATACAAACTTAACTAAGCATTTATTCCACTTTCTTGTAATATAATAAAGATGCATCCTTTTTGTCGTACAGCACAGTCCATAAGTACTCTTCAAGTGTCCTTTTATTTGGCAAAGATAATTAGTTTCGGTTACTTTAACATAGCAACTCTTTGCCTTCAAAGAGGATATTATATTTGCTTAATTGCATTTGAGTGCTAAACATTGTAAAGGATAATGTTTCCTAAGAATAGCTTTTCTCTTGTCTCTTTACCTAGCAGGAGACCTGCTACTTCAATAAGGTCAATTGAAATGGGCTATTAATTTAAATAAATGATCAAAAATGTAGAAATCAATGAATGCAAAAGCATCTCCATAAAGTTTGCACCCTTTGCATATGTCTCTAATAAGCTTGTCATGAAAACCACAAGCTTTTTGTAGAATCCAGAAACCAGACAAGAATGAGCTAATGCAGAAGGAAGTATGCACAGTGGCTTAAATGATTGTGCTCCTTATTCCCTTTTTCTCTGTCATGCTCCTGTTGGAGCCTGAATCTGTGGAGGAGGACAAGCTAGAGCAGCTAGAAATCAAGGAAGCAGCTAGAAATCAAGGAGGCAGCCCAGGGCCCCTTAGGATTGGGATGGCTTCTTAGCAGGGAGGAATGGGGGCAGGTTGACTGAGAGAGGGCAAGCAGTGGGAATGAGAAGCAACAGAGCTCTGGTGATGAGCAAGGACTGCCCCCCTCCTGATGCCTAAGCATGGAGAATGGAGAGAAAGTGGGAACAGTGCAGGCCAACCCAATGACTCAGGAGGAGAGCACTCTGCCCCTCTTCACAAGGCATACCTAGGTACTGAGATTTAAGGAGACACTGTGGGGAGGGCCGTTTGTCAGGAACAAATGCTGAATTTGTAGTTTCTTGTGTGCCATTGAAGACATTTGGATTTTGCAGAACTGCTTGCTTCTTCCTTGCTTTGTGGACTCAGTCCCTTGTTCCTTACTTTGTGGACTCATTGTTTGTTCTTTCCTTCATGGACTCATTGTTTGTTCCTTGCTTTGTGGACTCATTTCCCTGTTCCTTTGCTTTGCTGGACTGTGTGCATGTATGTGTTTGCACGTATGCTTTACTCTGGGACTTGCCAAGAATGTAGGAGCATTTGGGGAATTTTAGAGCATTAAAGGGGAGTTTGAACTCTCAGATGGCTGTGTGGTCTTTGTGCCTTATCTCGGATCATCACACTTCTCCTTTTAAGGATTCGTGCTTAAAATGAATCTTATTTATGAATCTCATCTTTTTTTAAAAAACGGGTCCTGCTGAAGAGAAGATCATGCTGGTGGTTTTTGAGATGAAGGGAAAATTAATGAAGATTGATAAAAGAAGAATGAAGAAGGAAGTGTAAGAAAAATCTAAGACTTGAATAGTAGAGAGCATATCAGAATTGACGGAGGAGCCAAAAGAAGCAAACCAGAGCAACAACAACAAAGCAGTGGCTGAGGAGAATTTCAAAGGCATTTTCATCATTGCTCTCACACCAAGGCAGTTCATGACCAAGATACTGGGATAGCTGAGAGAACTAGGTGCTGCTTTTTGAATATACCTTGACCCATTGCCAAGGAGCCAAGGAGTGATAATCTTTCCTGTTGGTCTAGACTGAAGCAACAGAGATGAGCAGTCCAAGGATCTAGCTATTCTTCATTTGAAAGACATGATAGCAATAAAAGCTTTCCAGGAACACCCTACATCAGACAACAACTCACACTTCATTTAAAAAGGGTTAGAATTAAGAAATGCTAATCAGAAGGAATAAGTAGAGCTATAGAATATAAATTGTAAAATTGTTAATATTTTACAGAAGGACAGAAATAAAAACAAACGAAGATACTAGAAAATAGTTCCTGCAAATAAAAATTGGGAGAGAATATGATGGTTATTATAAAGACAGTACTCTTATAATAAACTCTCCACAAATGTGTTTCAAAGAAAACACAGTATCTTCCTGCCTTGTGCGTGGACCATCTCATAAGTCAAAACTATGACAGTCAACTACATTGTCAAAAATGTACTCTTAGTTTAATCTGCAGGTATATATATATAGTGTTCAGAGGCATCAAGACATCCATGATTCCTCTAAGGTGACTTTTTCAGACATCAATGGGTCTGACAAATCTTTAAATATCCAGTAATCTTGCAAGATTGCCAAACCTTCTCTCGCGAGATTTGTACTTTTGCATGAGGTTTCATCTGCTTTTTCCCTTACTTTTCAGTGATTAGATAATCAAAACATAGTACAAGATTATTCTGTGATGCTCAGCACCTGAAAAAAATATTTATCTACATGCTGTAAGAGTGTCAATGTTTTAAATAAAAAATGGCCTGCTACTAATAAAATGACGCATCATTTAAATAAATAGAGAGATGTAACTACATAAATGTCATCCAAAAATAACTGATTGTGCTTCCCTAATTCAGACATGGAACTTTGCCTGAAGATCCATGTATTCTAGGATGTATCCAAAATGAATGAAATAAAAATCAATATTTTCTATTAGAAAACATTCATTGGGGGTTAAGCCACATTAATATTTTGCCCCCCTTTAAGATGTAATAAATCTTAATTACAGGTTGTTTTTCATTAGCTTTGTTTTGTAGCGGCAATGACGAGGCACACACGATTAGTGATTCAGTCTTTTTGTTTATTTACAGGAACACCGACTGACTCGGCGGCGCGGCAGCCCCTCTTTTAAAGGGCTCCCGCGCCTAAGTCAGCCAATGACGGGGCGAGGATCTCCCGCCGGAATGTAGACCAATGGACAGTAAGTATTTCAAATATAACCAATCAGAACACCCCTCCCTCCTTGGTCCAGTCTGACCAATCAGGAGCCGCGCCTATGTTACGTAATCACGTAGATAGGCGGGGCTCCTGTGGGTCCGACTGGACCTGCGCGGCTCAGTTGCGTCGTTGCTATCGGCTGGTGCGGAAGGACCTGTTGCTCCTCTCGCCTCTGGCCCTGGAAATTTCGAGCAGGTCGAGCCGGCTGCGTCACTACCAACGGGCCTAGCTAGGCTAGTTGATGTGGCCATGCCGCTCCCTGCCCGGCCTGGATTATCGTCGGTCCTGTCAGATGTTTCAGCGGGACGTTCTCCAGGATCAGGTGCGTAGCAGCGAGACCCAACCGGAGCTAGATTTGAGGGTGTGTGTGTGTGAGTTAGGGCGTCATTGTTTGTTAGTGGGCTTTCCTTATCTTGACTGCTTGGTGGTTGCTCCCCTTCCCCCCCAGGAAAATCGCAAGGTCTGGGAAGGGTGCGAGTTCTAAGTTGGTCGATGTGTCGCTTCCAGCTTTTGCCATCAGAAGTGGTAAGCCGGTAAGAACGTGGTCCGGTTAGATGTGTGATGGTGGCTGGCACCCATAAGGGGTGCCCTACCAGGTTTTTAGCGTAGACTAAATCCCCAATGTGGAATGTTCGGACTCTGGTTGAAGAATCTAGAGGCTTGTCTGTGGAGTATGTAGGGTGTAGTCTATCTAGAGGGGAACGTAATTTCCTCCCCATAAGTAATTCAGCAGGAGTTTTGTTAGTAGTGCTACTAGGTGTAGTGTGTTGGATAAATAATAATTTGTCGATGCGTGCTTGTATAGGGCCCTGGTCTAACTTAAGAAGGGTCTCCTTGGTAAACCGGACCATGCGTTCGGCCCGTCCATTCGCTGCCGGATGTGCCGGCGCGGTTAGGGCATGGCGTATGCCCAAGCTTGCTAAATAACCCTCAAATTCTGTAGCCGTGAATTGAGGGCCGTTGTCAGATACCAGGACGTCTGGTAATCCGTGGGTGGCAAACCATTGACTGAGCTGTCGTATGACAGCCTCGCAAGAGGTTGATTTCATTAGGCTTACTTCTAGCCAGTTTGAATAAGCGTCTACCAGAATCAAGAAGGTATGCCCCTTAGTCGGACCCGCAAAATCTATGTGGATTCTAGACCAAGGGCCCCTAGGTAGATCCCACTCAGTGGCTGGCGCCTTTGGGGGTGAGGGCCGGGATGTCTGGCAGGGCTGGCAACCCGCGACCCAGTCGGTAACATCCTTGTCTAACCCAGGCCACCATACATAACTCCTGGCTAAACTTTTCATTTTCACCACCCCGGGGTGTCCCTCATGCAATAGTCTCAATATGGGATTTCGAAGTTTTAGTGGAATGACCACTCGATCCCCCCATAGTACACAACCCTTTAGTACGGAAAGTTCCATTTGTCTCTGTTTAAATGGTTTGTAATGTTCTTGTAAATCAGAGTCTGGCCATCCCTTTATGATCCACCTACTCACGGTATGCAGTAGGTGGTCGTTAGAGGTTTCGTGCGCGATGTCTGCTGCTGTCATCGGGAGGTCGGGCAGGGTTTCAATCAAAAATGTTGAGGTGCTGGGGTTTGATTCAGGGTCAGTGTCTGGTAACGGGCAACGACTTAAAGCATCTGCGTGCATGATGGACGGACCCGGACGGTAAGACAAGGTGTAATTGTAAGCGGCAAGGAACTCTGACCATCTTGTCATTCTGGGTGATAAAATGTGAGGAGTTGGTTTGTCTCCCGCCAGAATACCTAGTAGGGGTTTGTGATCGGTGATAATAGAAAATGGTCGGCCATACAGGTATTCATGGAAACGTTTAATACCAGAAATTATGGCTAATGCCTCCTTGTCCAGTTGACTGTAATTTCTTTGGCTTTTAGACAGGGTTTTTGAATAGAAGGCAATCGGAGCCTCTCTGCCGTTAGGTAGAAGGTGGCTCAGGACAGCTCCGATCCCAAAAGGCGAGGCATCACAAGTTAATAACAATGGCAAAGTCTCGTTATATTGGATTAGTACCTTTGCTGAAGTGATCATGTCTTTAATTTTGTTAAATGCTGTTTCTTCCCGATTTCCCCACTTCCACAACGTGTCTTTGTCCAAAAGTCTATGCAAGGGTTCCGCCACCGTGGCTTTCTGGGGCAAAAAAACATGATAAAAGTTTATTAACCCTAGGAAGGCTTGTAGGTCAGCTTTGTTAGTTGGGGTGGGGGCATTTTTGATGGCACGGGTTTTTCCTGCTGTTGGGTGGATGCCGTTGCCATCGATTTGGTATCCCAAGAATTCGATTTTGTCTGTGATTAGGGTGCATTTGTCTTTTTTGACTTTTAAACCAGCCTCAGTAAATTTGGTAAGCACTTTTCTTAAGCGGTCTCGCAGTTGCAATTTGTGTTTAGCTGCAATCAGGACGTCATCAAAATATGGGATGACCCCTGGAATTCCTTGAAGGAGGCGTTCCATAAGAGATTGAAAAATGCCAGGTGCCACGCTAACGCCAAATTGGAGGCGATTACATTTAAAGGCGCCCCGGTGTGTCACAATAGTTTGGGCTTCAGCTGTTTTTTCGTCAACGGGCAGTTGCTGGTAAGCCTGAGCCAAATCGAGTTTAGCGAAAATTTTTCCGCCTTTGATAGAATGTAACAAGTGTTGTACGACAGGCACGGGGTATGCGCTCTGTTGTAATGCATGGTTAAGGGTCGCCTTATAGTCCCCACAAATACGAACCGACCCGTCCGCTTTTATAGGGGTCACTATAGGGGTCTCCCATTTAGCGTGGTCAACTGGTTCGAGGACCCCTTGCTTGACTAATTTATCCAGTTGTTCTTCTATTTTTGGCTTTAAAGCAAAAGGTACCCGTCTTGCCTTTAGTCTAATTGGGGCTACCTTAGGGTCTATGTTAAAAGATATCGGGTTACCCTGGTACTTGCCTAATTCTTCGCTGAACAGGTCCTGGAATTCTTGAATGAGGTCTGCCTCCGAGTCAGCGTCTGTAATATGGTTGATACCGGTCATCCCTATTCCAAGCGGTTCGAACCATTCCAGTCCTAAAAGGCTTGGTCTGTTCCGGTCCACAATTGTTAGGGGAAGAATCTCGGTGTGGTTTTTGAAGGTTACCTGGAAATGTCCAATCCCTACTACCGGTATTTTGTTTCCCTGGTAGTCTTTAAGCGTTAAGTTCTGTTTGTCTAGTTCGCTTCGCCGTATGTCTGGGATCAAGTCTTTGATAGTGTCCCACGAGACCATGGAAAGGAATGATCCCGAGTCCACTTCCATTTCACAATTTTTTCCTTCAATTCTTACTTGAACGTGGACTTTTTTAACGTTTTTTGTATTAGAGTGTCCAATTATTACTGTTTGGTGAGTTTCTTCTTTCTTGTAAGATGACTCTTTAAATTTTCTATTCCTTCCTTCCTGGCTCCAACGGTTGCTTGTTTTCTTTTCTCTCTCTCTTGGAGGAGGACTTTCTCTCCGCCTGGGGCTGTAGCTTGATCTGGCTCTGCATACTCTTGCGATGTGCCCTTTCTTTTCACACTTCCTGCATATTGCGTCTACGAAACGGCACTCTGATCTGGGGTGGTTTCCACCACAACGGTTGCATTCAAAATCAAACCGCCTGTTTGCCCGCTCTTTTTTCCCTCTTGTGGCTTTTAGGTGGCAAACCTCGTCTTCTTCACTACTGGTCTCAGTTTCCAGATCCTCGTAGTGTGTTGAGGTTTTTCCCCGTTCGTCTTCAGTTTTGGTGGCCTCTTTGGGATTGTGGTGTGCAGCTTGATTAATCTGTTTCATTCTTGCCGCCGATTTGTGAGCAGCTTCGGCTGCGGTGGCTTCTTCAATGGCCTCTGTGGCTGTTATCTTGGGTCGGTTTAGTAACTTACTCTGCAATATTGGATCTTTTAAGCCTAATACGATCCGGTCTCTCAGAGCCTCGTTGAAATCCGAGAATTCGCACTCCCCTCCTATTTCTCTTAAATCTGCCACGAAATCAGCGATAGGTTCACCTTCTTTTTGATTCCGGAGGTAAAACTCATGGCGCTTAATCAGGCAGGAGACTGTGGGAGCGTAGTGTTTTCGCAGGATCTTTTCTAGCTCGGGCCAGGTTAGCGTTTTGACATCGATTGGAGACGCTAACGCCTTTGCCATCCGAAAAACGGCTTGGCCGCAGTGGGTCAGGAAAACCGCTCTCTTCCGATGATCCGATACTCCGCTCAGATCGCTACTCTCCAAAAACATGAGGAATCGGTCCACATACGTCTGCCATTCCTCCTTTGCCGGATTGAATTTCTCTGGCGGGGCGTTGCTTCCGGACATGATGCCGCTCGCTCTCCGCCGCTATTCACTCTCTAAACATGTTGCCTTGATCCCACCTTCGTCGCCAGTGTTTTGTAGCGGCAATGACGAGGCACACACGATTAGTGATTCAGTCTTTTTGTTTATTTACAGGAACACCGACTGACTCGGCGGCGCGGCAGCCCCTCTTTTAAAGGGCTCCCGTGCCTAAGTCAGCCAATGATGGGGCGAGGATCTCCCGCCGGAATGTAGACCAATGGACAGTAAGTATTTCAAATATAACCAATCAGAACAAGCTTGGTCAAACATTTCTATTTATGGTACTACATGTTTGCAGTGTGGGTGGGCAGGTAGAGTCAGAGAACCAGTACAGTTCAGTACAGTATACAGTAGAGTTTGCTTTTTGGCTAAGCAAACAAGAAAACAGTAGATGAAACCGATAGAGAGCTTAATTGTATCAATCCATCAAGTCCTAAATTTGCTTCTTTTTAAAATTCATCTTTAAATCCAAGAGCTGTGATGGCAAGACACCAAGTTTAAAATTCTCCAACTGTCAAATGCTGTTTTACTAATTATCTGGCTTCCAAGGCAATCATACAACCGTAATCATTCACCTCATGCCTGGAAACATAAGTCTTGTTCTTTTGATGAATATTTATAAGACAGTGTAAAGCAGTCTACTTTCTTTTCCCTTTAGGCAAGACAATTTGGAGTTCATCAATATGTATTACCAAGGACTTTTATAAAAGGCACTTCAAAGGAAATTCATCAGGCATTCCTTTTGTCTTGATTTCTGTTAGACTGATACTTCCTTTTGACAAGTATCAATAAATTATCCTCTGATGGCCAGAAACTTGATGTCTTATTTGGAAACTTCCTAGCACAGTATGATTTGGTGTTAAGTTTCCCCAAGAATTATTTAAATTCTTGTCCAATCATTTAAAAGAAGAGAATTCACTCCTGAAAAAAATGAAAAATAGAAAGCTACCCTTGTGCATGGAGGCCGTGCATTGTTTTCTGAGAATTAAAATTTCTTCAAGGCTCCGTATTTCCATGACCTACATTCCTTGCTAATTTCTTTTTTCTCAATGAAAAAGTAATTTAAATTCAAGAGGCTGGGGAAAGAAATCTAAGAGATCTTCAAACCTAAAATTAACAATGGGCAAAAGAAAAGCAGATTAATGCAGTAGGTATGCAGAGAGCTGAGTGCCAAATTATCTCTGTGCCAAAGGGTTATATCTCTTTTTACTCTAACCTTTGGCTCACTGATGGCTTTAGACTTCATATCAAAAAGCATGTAGTCCTTCAAAGTTATGTAAGTGAAGCTTCCTCCCAAAAAAATATAAAGAGGAAAGAGAGAGTCAGGAAAAAAGACCTTAAATGTTATATATGTGCTTGGAAAGCATTCAGATGCTACAGCTGGAACAAAATGCAGTGACCCAGGCAGTGAAGGGTGTTATTAATATTAATATACCTGTGTGACCCCAATGCAAGAACTGCATTGGTTGCCAGTTGGCTTCTGGGTATAATTCATGGTGCACGTTGCCACCTAAATCAATGTTTCTCAAACTTGGCAACTTTAAGATACATGGACTTCAATTCCCAAAATTCCCCAGCTGAATGACAGTTGAAGTCCACAAATCTTAATAGCAATAAGCAATAACATTTGAATTATATACTGCCCCATAGTGCTTTACTGCAATCTCTGGAACAATCTGGGTCCTCATTTTACTGGCCTCAAAGGATGGAAGGCTGAGTCAACATGAGCCCATCAGAATCGAACTCCAGACTGTGGGCAGAGTTCTGTGATATTGCATTCTAAGCAACTTTGCCACCGGGGCTCTTTTTCTTAAAGTTGCCAGGTTTGAAAAGCATTGAACAAAATATGTCCAACCAAGTATCTGAGGGACTCCCTATTCCTCTACTCATCTGCCCATCTATTCTAATGAAATAAGACCAACATTCTCAAGGTCCCATCCATACAAGATTGTCAAAATTGACAAAACCTCAGAAATTAGCATTTTCAAAGCACTCCTGCTTTGAAATCTCCTCTCCATAAGGATCTAGTCAGCTCCTTCCCTTCTGGGTTTCAGGAGGGCAGTTAAAACTTATTTCATCTAACATAGGAGGAGGACAGATTTTAAGTGAAAGCATATATTATTTAAATAACAGCAGAAAACTATAGCTAGGGTGTGTACATCAAAATGGGGATAAAAACCAAAAAGTTAAATATAAAGTACATCAAGATGGAAAAAAAATGAAACCATGGGATTGGGTTTACATGTTTTGAAATTGTATTTTACAGCCTGCTGCTTGGTATGGATGAAAGAGTAAGTGCTGCTGAAAAACAACAGAATTTTGGAATAAGAAGAGTACAATCCGAGGTTTGGGTGGTATGGTTTTCTATGGTACAATGAAGTTAACATTAAAGTAAGTTTCAGAATTTTGTATTAAAAGTACTGTATTGACCATTGAAAACAGATGCTGTATAAACTCAGACTGATGGTTTTTGTGTGGACAGTTAAGGGAATATTTAAGGATAATGGGACATTTGGAGTTGAGCAGAAGACAATTTGAACTTGAATTATATACACATGATAAACATATAATTGCTCCAATGTATAAACTTTTATTAAAATTTGAAATGGAAGAAGAACAAAGTTCAACATTCACAAAATTAGTTCCTACCCACTGGGATGAATGGATAGTTAAGTAGTAAACTGCAGGAATATGTCCAGGCATTTGCCAAGAGTTAAGACTTGAGATAACCTTCTCAAACAAAGTCACATAGAGTTCTGTACAGCAGGAATAAAAGATAATCAACTCCCACAAGCCATCATAAACAATAAGGCACTTCCCTGTTGATTTATTATCTATGAATGGGGCATGAAGACAGGTGATCTAAAACTAAAAGGTCTCTATTCTTTCCAATTCAGCAGAATGTTGTAAATAACTTATGCAGCAAGACTCACAACTGCTTGTCTACTCAAAATCAAGCTAATCCTCTGAAAGAATGGGACCAAATCTGAAACTGATGGAAAAGGTTAGCTGAGGAAAAAAATTAGAGAAAGCCAGTTTGATCTAGTGGTTAAGGTAGCCAGCTAGAAAGTGGAAGACGATCACTCCAAGTTCTGCTTTAGCCATGAAAGCCAGTTGGATGACTTTGGCTCTCACTTTCTCTCAGCCCAATCTTCCTCATAAGGTTGTTGCTGTGGGGCAAATAGGAGAAAGATGATGTGTGGATATTTTCGCTGTTTGAGCTAGTTGTAAAAATAATAAAGGCAGGCTACAATAAATAAATAAATTTTGAAATGGTCAGGATCAGGCCTGGGCTGTGGAAAAGAACATCTTAGAAGGAATTTTCCCATTGTATATAACGGGACAGACAAGTGGGCCTCTGTTTTAAGGCCCTTCGTCCCTTTGTCTCAATCACATGACACAGATCAAAACATAAAAGGAGCACTTGAATATTTGCAGGAAGAAACGCAGGCAGACATAACATGAGAGAAGAACAAAAAGAAACACATACACTTGCACTCACACACACACACACACACACACACACACACACACACAGTATCTTGTATAGGGAATAGAAATAATTCCAGCAGTGACCCTTGGGCCGCTTTCCCTATCTTGCTGTTGCTGTTATTTCCTTTCTTCAGTTCTAATAACGATCCTAAGCAATTCAGAGAAAAATCTGTCTGTCTGCTGCTCTCTGCTCTCTGAGATTGCACTGCTGTTTTCAGGATTAGTTCAATAGTGCACTTGAACTTGTTTTGGCAATTAAGAAGTTTTATAGGCTAGGCTAGAAAAAAGAAGGACTGAGAGTGATATCATAGCAATATTCCAATATTTGAGGGGATGTTTCAAAGAAGAAAGGATTAACTTATTTTCCAAAGCACCAAAGGTCAGGACAAGAAGCAATGGATGGAAACTAATCCAGGAGAGAAGCAACCTGGAATTAAGGAGAAATTTCCTGACACTGAGAATAATTAACCAATGGAAAAGATTGACTTTAGTAGTTGTGGATAATTCTTCACTGGAGGTCTTAAGAAGAGACTGGACAGCCACTTGTCTAATACGGTATGGGGCCTCCTGCTTGAGGAGGGATGTGGACTAGAAGACTTCCAAGGTCCCTTCTAGAACTATTTTGAATTGAATTGAATATTACATTCTTTTAAAAAAGGAAAACAAAGTGGGGCAAAGCTTCTAATAGTAATACTCAAATGAAATAATAAGTACCCTTTCTTCTGTCCATTGATAAAAAGGGCTTATGTTTCATAGCAACCATAGAACAAATGCAGAAATTTATAGAAGAAATGCTTTAGAGAAGCATGTTTCTACTTCAGGATGTCTAGATATGGGTGGGTGGGTGGGTGTGAGTGGGTGGGTGTGTAATCTCTTCTCCATAGAAGCTTATGTAACCCTGTATAAGGTTTGATTTAGCTTAAGAATTGCTATGTGCAATTCCAATTTTGTAGTTTATATATTTCTTTATCCCTTGTTACATTCCTTCCAAAGTTCTGCTTGTAAAAAATGATTAATTTGGAGATTGCACTTCAGAAAACTGTGATTGAACTGTAGTTGGGTTGAAGGGAGATAATAAATATTTCACTTTTTCCACTTGGGAGATTCTAATGTGGCACTCACTAACTTTGGTACACTAACTTTTAAGGGAGCCAGGATGATAAATGTAATCTGATATTGCAGTGAAATTAAGCTTACAGTTGTTAAATCCTAATTCCATGTGGTATGGACATCATCGGTCTTCCAAATGTTGCTGGACTACAACTCCCATTTAACATTGCCACTGACTGGCCTTTGGGAGACTATATTACAGCAATACTTAAAGAATCAAAGGTTCACCTCCCCTATATGCATTTGCTTTGTAAAAGTTTATTTATTTATTTTATTTATTTTTATTTGTCAATTGCTTACAAGATAATAGGTATAAGTAAAAACATAGTTATGAATACATGGATACATATAAGAAAAATAAAATAAATAAATAAATAAAAAATTTGCCAATATGTAGGACAGAGCATTTATTTGTTGAGATTTGAAATTGCCATTTGTTTGACCATTGTGATACATAGTCAAGGTCTTTTTGAAGGGTAGCAGTATTGTCTGTGGTGTTGAATAGCTTTACATCATCAGTGAAGAGAGCGCAGTTGCTGTTGATATGATCACAGAGGTCATTTATGTAGAGTATGAAAAAAGTTGGTCCTGGAACACTGCCTTGGGGGACACCACTGTTGACAGGTACAGAATTTGATAGGACACTCCCAATTTTGACCATTTGTTGTCTGTTTGACAGGAATGCTTCTATCCAGTTATGCAGAGATATCCAGAGATACCGTAAGATTTTAGTTTTAGGAGTAGTTTGTCATGTACCACTGAATCAAAGGCTTTACAGAAATCTATGTAGATTGCATCTATTGTTTTGCCCTGATTGAGTTGTGTAGTCCATATGTTTTTGCAGTGTAAGAGTTGTAGATTACATGATAGTTTTTTCCTAAAACCAAATTGTTTATTAGAGAGTAGGTTGCTTGTTTCTAAGTAGAGGATGATGGATTGGTTAATAATTGATTCCATGACTTTACAGGTGACGCAGCATAAAGAGATTGGTCTGTAATTTTCAACTAGGCTGGGGTCTCCCTTTTTGAAGATAGGGATGACCGTGGCTTGTGACCATGGTTTTGGCAAGCAGCTGATCCTGAAACATTTTTCAAAAATTATGCTTAGAGGTTTGGCTATGGCAGTGGATAGCTTTTTTAAGTAAGTTTGGGCATTATCTAGTTACTTAACAGATACGTATGCACTGAAGGTTTTAATATGGTTCAGTGCAGCACTGCTTTCCCCCTTTCTCGGTTACATGCATGAACAGGCACTGCCAATTTTCTAT
This sequence comes from Bungarus multicinctus, assembly GCA_023653725.1. NCBI lineage: Eukaryota > Metazoa > Chordata > Lepidosauria > Squamata > Elapidae > Bungarus > Bungarus multicinctus. Next base: position 109,487,146 of record CM042836.1, read on the forward strand.
TCGTCACTTGTCACTTATGTATACTTTGTCTCTTTTAAGTGTATTCCTAGCAACAATAGCTGGAATGAGATAAAGGCGGGGGGATTCTTGTGGGATTATGAAGATATGCAGCAATTTCCCCTTTTTCTGTTTGTTTGCCTTATGTGCACAGAAGAAAAAGGAGGACTATGTATCTTTCGTTCATGGGCCGCAGCACTTGCGAAATAATTTAATTTTAACATTTCTACGTTGAAATGTTCTTTGAGTGCTTTACAATTTAGGTAAAAATATCCCTGTAAACTGGTTTCCTAATGAAAAATATATAATATGGGATGATTTCACCAGGTGTGATAGAAAGTAAAATTTGTGTTAACTGAGATAGATAATTGAAACTCTGCAGGCTGATGACTATCAATTACATGGTGCTTAGACAGAAAAAAGAGGGGGGGGGGAATACTATGCCTGAACACTTTGGATAGGCACATTGTCCTGAATTGCCAAACTGCTGTGCTTTGATCTCAGTTAAACTGGCCATTAACCAACTGAAATTGAGGCCAGCTAATTTTCTCATTTGCTCTATGAACAAAAATCCTATTTTCTTCAGGAACCCCATCATTGCTTAATCTAGGTGGAAAATATATAATACTTATACCCATGAAGTTCATTATCATCAACCTTGATTAAGAAACTTAACTGCCTGCTTTATGTTCTTTATACATTATACATAATACATCCACCATATCCTATTCAAGTTGTTAATTATGCTTAAGCAACCTGATTTTTATGTACCGTTATAATAAGTATAACCTATAGATTGACCAGCAAGAGATGTCAAGATGGACAATGGACTGGATTTTAAAGTATAAAAGGAGATGATTATAAATTGATAACCCCACTGTCATAATAATTTTATCTTCAGAGACCTCACAATCATTTTGTAGCCTGGAAAATATAATAATCCTTGATTTCACATTAGTCATGGATGAATGCACACTTCCAGTTTGGATTGGTTTTGCACAAAATATAAACAATTAATCCAGTCTAAAAATCGTAACTGATCTCTCAGCTCCCACTTAATGGTGGATGAAAATTGAACTTATTAATGATAATACTCAATAGTCCTGGTTTCTAAATAAAGAAAGCATTTTTACATGCATGAGCCATTAAATTGGTGCATTTATGCAAAAATCTATTTTTGTACACATATTCCATACTAAAGCCTAGTTTATGGACAGTCTGATACAGTATACCAATGAAAAAATGGATAATAATATTAGCACTATTAGTAATTCATCTCTTTTTTTCTTATTGTTTTTCTATATTTGAATTAACTATATTTGTTCCAGGCCTTTTAAAAAAATAATAATCAAAAATAGTGCACCCAGGAATAAGGAATTGATATGAAGTGGTGTGCTATAGAACTTTAAAAAAGCAGATTTAAATTGAATAGCATATTAAGTTTTTGATTTGGTGATATTGTTAGCAAAAGACAAATGTTTGCTTGTTTATTTTATCAAACATTTACATAGCTGCCCAGTTCAAATACCTCTGAGTAGGGCACACAACATAAACAAGAGAATCAAAATCCTGAATTGATAAAAAAAATTGGAACAACCAATTGTAGATTCCATTCATCTAGGCCCAGACATCTAGGTGCAATAACCACTGCACTATTGGGAGGCTCCTTGTAACAGCAGAGGTTAAAATTAAAAAAATAAAATAAAAAGAATTCTTGTTCAAAATATTGTTAATGTGACCGCATATGCATGCACTTTGATACTGTAATTTTGTATATATAAATTTAGACTCGCATACATTCACTTGTCTCTGTGTGCATACATTTGCTGTCCTGGCAGAGCAGCATGGAAGCTGTCCAAGGCAGGGGAAGGTAGGGGAGCTATTGGTTGACAGCAGTCTAGACTGAACACTTGGCAAGTTGCTGCTACAGCATCTAATGCCAAACAGAATTTTCTTAAGCAATCTTAAAGCCAGCATCAGCATGAGGCAGGAACAACTTCAGGGTGTGGGGAGGAAAATATATTTTATATTCACCACTTAGAGAATTGACAATAGTCAATGACCCATATTTTTGCACTTAAAAGTATCCTGTTTGAAAAAGAAATGTGAGAAGTTTGGCAGGCTTGTTTTGAAACAGTTGTGTTGCTTTCCATTAAATGAGTTCAGTTTACTTCCTAATTATTTTGGTCTGTGTCCTTTTTCTTTCTTTTTTTGCATATTGAACACCCTGCCGTGCAATTTGTCTCTGCACACCAGTGTGTTGGTAAAGGAAAATGTTTTTCAAATATGCTTGAATATAATGATCCCTTTATGCAGAATCTCCATGAGGACTGAATGACTAAAGCAGATCTTGAAATGTGATATTTGTGTAATTAAAAGTAGAGTTAAAGAACCACAGATGTACTGGTGTTGCACCAGAACAGGAAGTGAATGTCTATTATTTCTCACCCTTAAGGATAATTTGTCTCTTTCATCTCCTGAACTATTCACCATCACTCAATTTGGATTTTCAACTTCTGTATTAAAAAGACCATTAAAAACAATAAATGTTGAAAGTAGTACTAAATCACTCTGAGAAATTTAAAATGAGTCCATTATTTTGGGGCTCAAAGCAGACATCAAAATCTTATCACAATGACCAACACTGGCTCAACTTTGATCCAAATATAAAAAGATAAGGAACTTCTGAAGTTTTGCATTTGAGCTGTTGATTTCTCTTTCTACCATTTTAGACACTAGTCCATTTGTGATCAAGCAGAATATGGAAATAATTCTTCTTCTACACCTTCTTGCTGAGGGTAACCAGTCTCCTTAAATCCCCATCTGATAAAACTTGTGGGTGGTGGAAAGGAGCATTAGGAGTATGATGTTGCCAGGGAACAGGATGAATAACAAAATTAATGTCACATATCATCATCTTAATTGCAGTTTAAAGAAGAACTACTTTTGACAAGAATGAGAAGAAAGACCCAGCTTGCTTCCAACAATACTGAAGAAGATTGTTATTATTGGTATTGTAGAAATGGCCATTTTAGCTATATCACATTGTCTGATGAAGCCAGGTTTAACTTTCTCTCCCTAAAAATCTCTGTACAAACACCCAGGAGCATAGCTGGTTCTTTGTGCTGAAAAGATGGCCCTACTTTTGATCACTAGGGATACATTTGTGAGTTTAAAACATAAATAAATTCCTGCTACTGTGTGTATTTAAATACCAGCATAACATTCAGAGAAAATGCTGTTACAATCAATATTATGAGGGCATATCTTTTCAGTCATGACAGTTTCAAATAAGATTTGTTGCAGTTCATTCATTATATAGTCATAGTTTTGGATTACAGCCATTGTTGATCAATTATTTCCCTCTGGAATTCATAATACAAGACAGTAGTAAAGGGATGAATGCAGGTAAAATGATCATGCCCAAGTAGCAGCTATGCCTCAGAAAGGTGGGATGCGGTTATTTTATATAAATAATCAATATTCATTGTTAATCTAATTTCAAGAGCTTTTGAAAGGAAAGCTTTGATTAATGGAAGTTACTGTCTCATTCAAGTACCTTTTATAAATTGCACCTAGGAGGGGATTTCACATTACACTAGACAGGAATGATTCCATGTTTCTGACTTATTGTGAGCATTTATTAAAATTATACTGCCAATTATACTGCCAATTGAGTGGCTTACCATAAAACATAAAACCAAGATGAGAGCCAAATGTTATTTATTTATTTATTTATTTATTTATTTATTTATTTATTTATTTATTTATTTATTTTGAAGGCTGCTTGACTCTCCAAAATTCCGGGTAGCTATCAATTAAAAACTAAAGGAAAAAGTTTAAAAAGCAACAAAAAATGAACGGCTGATGAAAATATAAACCAAACTCTCATCCAAGAGGGGATATATCATCACCATGCTCCCAAAATCTGGGAGAAGAACCATATTTTCAACAGCTTCCTGAACATTACCAGGATAGGAGCAATCTGGTCATTCCAGAGGGCAGGTAATATTACAAAGAAGGTATGTTTCTTGAGTCTGCTAAAGCAGGGGTGTCAAAATCAAGGCTTAGATCTGGCTCATGGGGCTGCCCTAGAAACAGAAAAGGACCAGCCCATGGTGCCCCTGCTAGTGAAAATAGAGCTCAGGAGGGCTGCCTATGGCAGGGTTGCAGGAGGCCATTGCAGCTGAAAATGGAGCTCGGGAGCCCATTTTCAATGGTAGAGTGCTCAGGCCACCACAGGTGCCCCCAGCCTGAGCTGGCCACACACACCCTGGTCACACACACCCCACAACCCCTGAGGTCAAACACAACCCTGATGCAGTCCTCAATGAAATTGAGTTTGACACTCCTGTGCTAGATGATGATGCTTAATTAATGGTACCTGAAGCATGCTCATTCTGCTGATTCTCACTGAATAGGCAAAAACAAGTGACATATAACCAGGCTCCAGGCCCTGAAGGTGATAATCAACAGCCTGAGTTCCAATCAGTAAATGTTGTAGACTAGAGGAGGTCACATGGGCATAACAAGGCATGCTTGACACTGCCCATATAGCTGAATTGTGGACCAGCTGTAGCTTCCAAAGGGTCTTCACTGCTAGCCCCATGTAAAATGAATTACTGTACTGTAATTCATTCATGAGGTGACAAAGGCATGAATCTTAAGCACCATCCAGTCTGTTATGATATGTACAGAATAACCCTTGAGTAACAAGGATATGCACATGGAAACATTTATGAGAATAGTTATTATTAATTATTCAGCTACACAGAGATACACTAAATTGAGTTAAAGTTTACTTTAAGAAATAGCAGAGACCAATAAATGGTCCAGGTCATATATGTTTAACAATCCAAATTACAAAGTCTTCTTACCAGTTGCCTTTGTCATTTACAGTAAACAAAGGTATCAAAATATAAACACAACAGAGAACTTTAGATAGCAACAGAATGTCAGAGATATAGAATGTCAGAGAGAGCAAATTATGATCTCTAGCTCCCTCTTATGTCAATTTGCAACACAACCAACCAATCGGAATATTACAGTGATTTTGTCTTAAAGATATAAACATACATTGTTGGTTTATATATTGCCAACCCAACTAATTGTTGGACAGATTCCTAACACAGTCCAAGGAAGGGCACACCCTGCCAACCATGTGCATTTGGGTTAAAAAGGGCCTCTTGGACACTTCTTCAATTCCTCATAGATATCCCAGAAAAAAATGTACAGTTCTTAACTATCACAATCAGATTACTTCCCTTGGTTTTCCAAATATGGTTCTTGCAGATAAAGTTACCATTTTTTGTTCAAAAGCTAAATTTTCCAAAAACAGTGTAAAGGCCAAGTGAGATATTTTCCTTAATATCAGTACTTAAATCTACTTATACTCTATACAAGGTCTATACAAGGCATACATCAAGCCAAAGTTCATCCCTAAATGACAAGCTACTAAAAAAAAGTTTTTAAAATTCATGTAGTAAATAAATTTTAATGATGTTTCTGTTATAAAATACAAGCAGAATGCCAAGTACTTTATGCACTTCTTTGTAATGTGGTCATTGTAATAACTGAACCTATGGCTAATAGTATCATATAAACAGGTAGACCAAAAAAGACATTGCACTGCTGAATTTTTCATTAGAAGTCAATAGACCCTGCAAAGCTGCCAAATATTAACCACCTCACTTTGTGCTCTTTGCTAAAAGGTTAATGAATACAGCACATTTGTCACTGCACTATGATTATAGAAAAAAAAAAAACCCTGGTGTATAACAAATATTATTGTGTGGAATTAGACTCCTTTGTTGTTATTTATAAGTGTATGGCATTGAAAAAGCAGCTAAAAATTAAAAGAAAACATTTTTTTTAATAAAAGAAAATCAGTCTAATTCAGAAATGGACAACAATTGAGCTACTGGAGCGGAAGCAACTCAGCCTTTCTAAAATGTAAGGAAATATAAAAGAATAGCAATAACACTAAACAGTCCAGGATCAAAATTATTTGGCTTTTTAATATTTTTTTCTATTTTTAGGATGAGAATGGGATTGGGAACTCTTGGGAACTTCTTCCTTTCCAAGTCTGAATCATTTCTCAAATTTCCAAAAAGTTACCCAACTCCTTGGGGGCCACCTTGGGGGCCACCGAGAGACCCTGTTACCTTTCAGACACTTCCTGTTCCCACTTTAAATTCTTTCCAAAATTGAAAATAAGGGAAAAATCTGCCTCACAGATTGGCAATATTTGGCAATTTTCCCCAATTGTGGTAGTGCAATCGTGAGAGCTGGATGCCTCTAAAGAACATAAGAACAACAACATCAACAATGACTTAAGTGAAGAAAGTTAGTCAATCCTAACTATAAATCAGCCAAAATCTGGTCTTATTTCAGATCATTATTTTTCAGGAAAATTGCATAGTCTACTATACAACAAAGAAAAAAGTACTGTACTATGCTAAGAATTCTTGAGCAATCAACTGAATGCATCCAGAAGGCCAATTCTATAGTTTATTCTATTCCTGCCCTCCAACTTTCTCATCCTAATGACAAATATAATCCACCACCACCACCCCAAAAAAAACTCAAATGACTTTGGAGGAGTCAAATGGATATAAAAACTACTGTTAGAACTATTTTTATAAAAAAAAAAATACAGAATGTTAGTAGTCTATGCAAATACAAACATTTTATACAAAGATAATTTGCAAATAAAAATAAGGCATCATAATTTATGTGGGATAACACTTTCAATAATTCCTTAGGCTGCAAGAAAGGGGAATAAGGTTCATTTCAAATACGAAATAAATGATTGGCTACTAAAGGTCAACAGTTGAGGTTTGACCTATTCAAAGAGGAGTTATTCTTTCCCCAAAAATTCATGTTTAGATCTGAAGATTATTTCAGATCTGATGTGGTATCAAGAAGTGGACTGACTTATTTACTTTTAATGTGATAGCTATGAACTCTTTTACGTCCCTGTTAATGTGTGTGATCTGTGAGTGGGGTGGTGAATGACAAGTTAAGGCACTCACCTGCCACTCAGGAAACTAAGAGTTCAGTCCAAGGCATTGGCAGATGTTTCTCCATCAAGGTGCACATAGAAAATATATGTTGTGAACTCCATGTAGGTGTCGGAAGGGGCATCCGGCCAGTAAATACTCAGCTCCATTCAGTCTCCTGACTCCACCCCGATACAAGGGATTACATGGTCATAAAATGAAAAAAATGTGGATGATCTGCAATATTCTGCAAGCATTCTGAACACTGGACTAGGTAGGTGAACTAGATGATTTCCAAACCTTGAGGATTATTATGTGACCCTGTAATTTCTGAACCATCAAAACATATTTTCGGTAAGCTCAACAGGAATCTCAATTATAAGTTAATTTAGTTAGAATACTTTTATGCCACTGTTCATATACCCTCAAGATAAATATGCAAACAACTTTAAAAAGTAAAATATGATCATATGTACCTCAGGTAAATCACAACTACAATAAAAATTGTTTCAAAGGATCAAAGTACTTTAACTGTTGCAAAAGATAGCAGCGAAGATGGTAGCCAGAATCACTTTGACATTGAAAAAAGAACTACTTAGTTTTGCTTTATTTTTTTACTCGAGTGATTGATCTTAATCTTTAAAGCCCCACATAACTCTAGATCTTCTAAGAGGATTCTTCTGTAATTAAGATTCTTAGCTACACATCTTCATTGGCTTTTACCTATGCCATTACGAAATCACCGATTTCTTTTTCTTTTGGCATGTTATCAAGACAGCTTAACTTTCAAATACATTTTACACATTAGTTTGGGGGTTTTGTTTCAAATAAAATTCAGTATGAATCACTACTATGATCTAAATCTTTATTCTATTCTTATTCAATCACACTTATATCACTGCCTGGGTTGTTTAATGTATAATAATCAGTACACAACTCTACAACTCAGCTAGAAATGACCTTGCTCACAAAAATAGATATTTTGCCAAATCAGAAACAGGTGTTTGGACTGCTCTGGGGAATTGTGGTACCAGCTTGTGTCAAATTTTCCCTCCAGGTGAGCAGGGTACCAGTAGAAACCATGGTCCATTTACAGTGTCACAGACCATTAATCTGCCAGCGATGATGCCCTATGGACCAGAAGTCATCCTGGACCATCTTGCAGCCCTGGATTTCTGGGGGGCCTTCTCTTGTGAATCCTCAGCTGATGGGATTATGGAAGAAAGTCTGTCAATCTTGTGCTGTGCCGCCACTGCAGGTTGAACGATGTCCCATTTGAGATGCATAGCAAGCGAGGCCTTGAAACAAAATATTCAGCAGTCAGTTTATGAGGACCTGGAAGGAAAGAGAAGAAGAGGAGGACCAGCTGTGAGGGGAATGGATTCTGCTTTGGTGGTAATGTTGCACCATCAGGACATCTGAAGGGGCTGCCATAAAAAAGAGTGGGTCAGCCTATTTTCCAAAGCACCAGAAGGCAGGACAAGAAGAAACGGATGAAAACTAATCTAGGAGAGAAGCAACCTAGAACTAAGGAGAAACTTCCTGACAGTGAGAATAATTAACCAGTGGAAAGATTTGTCTTCAAAAGTTGAGGGTGCTACATCACTGGAGGTTTTTAAGAAGAGATTGGACAGCCACTAGTCTGAAATTGTATAGGGTCTCCTGCTTGAACAGGAGGTTGGATTAGAAGACCCTTCAAGGTCCCTTCCAGCTCTATTCTGACAGTATTGTAATCACAATACTGTCAATCAGAATATTTGGGGATATTACAAATTACTGGATATTCTCATATTTACATTAAAACAATCAGCAAACATTCTTTAAATATGTTACATGCAAATAGAAAAGCATATTGAGATTAAAAAAACATTTTCTTCTTGTAGATACTCTGTTTTTATGTCTGAAAGATTGTGTGATTGCTGTTTCCCTCTAAGTTCTAAATTTGACATTATATTTGTCTGTGAAACATGGCTCAACGCATCTCTCCCTGACTCTATTACCTCAGTAAGAGACTATCATGTTTACCAATCAAATCGTGAAATCCGTAGAGGAGGTGGTGTTGCTATCTTCTATAAAAAGTCCCTACCTCTAAAAAACATCCAAGTTACCCAGGAGTTTGCTATTCCTGAGACCACCGTCTGTGAACTGTCTTTAAATAACACATTTCGGTTCTTACTATGTTACAGAGCCCCTGATTATGACATCGAACATGCAAATAAGCTAAATACACTACTAACATGGGCAGCATCCTGCCCACACGCTTTTATCTTTCTTGGTGACTTCAATCTACCTCATATTAACTGAACTCTTAACGAATGTACAACTGAACCCACACATGCAACCTTCTATAATGCAGTAACAAATCTGGGACTAGAACAACTAGTAACCAACAACACTAGCCTTAACAACTGTCTCGATCTCATCTTCTGCAATAATTTGAATTCAATTTATGGAATACAAATTAAAGAACCCTTTTCCAACAGTGACCACAACATGATTGACTTTTGTCTCAACATATGTCCACACAAAAATAATCACAATGACGGAATCCCCAATTATAACTTCAAAAAAGGCAACTATGATCTTATAAACAACGATTTCTCATCCCTTGCTTGGCAATTTCTATTCTCTGGATGCAATATTGTAGAAGACCATTACAACATATTTTTACTTGAAGTCAAAAGAGTCATCAAACTATATGTATCATTAACAATTCCCAAAACCAGAAAAAACAAATTACCCAAAACAATAAGAAGCTTCAATCCAAAAAGAAATTACTTTGGCGGAAAAACAAATCTGGTCACGTTGCCAACCTCAAAAGCCGATACAAAAATTTATGCCACCAGATAAAAACTGAATGCACCAATTATCATATTAAACAAGAAGAAAACCTTCTACGCACCAATTTCACCCATGCATTCTACAATTTTGTAAACAACAAACTAAAAGACTCAAGGTCCATGCCACCCCTGAAAGGACCTAATGGTAAAGACTTCAATGACGACACTATTAAAGCCAACCTCTTTAACACATTCTTTGGCTCAGTATTTGTAAACAGCAATGGATCATGCCCAGTATTTCCTAGTTGAACCACAGACAACTACAATGATCTAATACATATCGATTTTACAGAAGACAATATTGAAAAAGCACTATGCAATTTAAAACCATCTCTATCTATTGGACTGGATGGAATATGTGCCTACTTCTTTAAAAAGCTATCCACTGCCATAGCAGAACCTCTAAGCATAATCTTTGAAAAATCTTTCTCAGGTCCAGCTCCTTGCCAAAACCATAGTCACAAGCCACGATCATCCCCATCTTCAAAAAGGGAGACCCCAGCCTAGTTGAAAATTACAGACCAATCTCTTTATGCTGCATCACCTGTAAAGTCGTAGGATCAATTATTAACCAATCCATCATCCTTCACTTATAAACAAACAACCTACTCTGTAATAAACAATTTGGTTTCAGGAAAGAACAATCATGTAATCTGCAACTCTTACATTGCAAAAACATATGGATTACACAACTCGATCAGGGCAAAACAATAGACACAATCTACATAGACTACTGTAAAGCCTTTGATTCAGTGGTACATGACAAACTACTCCTAAAACTAAAATCTTACGGTATCTCAGGACACCTGCATAACTGGATAGAAGCATTCCTGTCAAACAGACAACAAATGGTCAAAATTGGGAGCATCCAAACAAATTCTGTACCTGTCAACAGTGGTGTCCCCCAAGGTAGTGTTCTAGGACCAACTCTTTTCATATTCTAAATAAATGACCTCTGTTATCATAACAAGAGCAACTGTGTTCTCTTCGCTGATGATGTAAAACTATTCAACACCACAGACAATACTGCTACCCTTCAAAAAGACCTTGACTATGTATCAGAATGGTCAAACAAATGGCAACTTCAAACCTCAACAAATAAATGCTCTGTCCTACATATTGGCAAAAAAAATCAGAAAATAAAATGCAGGATGAATAGTCAAGACCTTGTTGATGATCCAAACTCTGTCAAGAATCTTGGAATAAGTACTCATCTCTAATGATCTAAGTCCTAGAGCCCACTGTAACTACATAGCCAAAAAGGTGTTAAGAGTTGTTAATCTAATCTTAGGTAGCTTTTTCTCTGATAATATTACACTAATAACTAGAGCATACAAAATATTTGCTAAACCAATACTCGAATACAGCTCATCAGTCTGGAACCCACATTATGTATCTGATATTAACACAGCTGAGAAAGTCCAGAAATATTTTACAAGAAGAGTTCTTCACTCCTCTACTCATTGCAGAATACCTTATGCCACCAGACTCGAAATTCTAGACCTAGAAAACCTAGAACTACGCCGCCTTCAGTCTGATCTAAATATAGTATATAAAATCATACATAGCAATGTCCTACATGTCAATGAATACTTCAGCTTCAACCATAACAACACAAGAGCAAACAATAGATACAAACTCAAGGTTAATCGCACCAAACTTGATTGCAGGAAATACGACTTCAGCAACATAGTGGTCAATGTCAGGAATATTCTATCTGACTCTGGTTTCTTACCCAAACCCCAAAAACTTTAACCTTAGACTGTCTACTATTGACCTCACCCCTTTCCTAAGAGATCTGTAAGGGGCATGTATAAGCGCACCAATGTGCCTACCGTCCTTGTCCTATTGTTTCTTTTATATTTTATTTTTCTTTTATGTATCCATGTATTCATAACTATGTTTTACTTATACCTATTATCTTGTAAGCAATTGACAAATAAATGCATAAATAAAATAAAAAGCATATTGAGATTAAAAAACCATTTTCTTCTTGTAGATATTTTGTTTTTATGTCTTTGAAAGACTGTGTGATTGCTGTTTCCCTCTTAAGTTTCAATCTTGACTAATAAAAGCTTAGCATGGTAGTAAAATCATTAACAGTGCATACATCAAGGAACAAACTTGTATTTTATGAAGCAACTAAATGTTCAGGTATATACAGTGTATGTGTGCATGTGAATGTATAAATTGCATTGTCACACACACAAACACAATATTCTATATCTGTGTTAACAAAAATATATCTCTATTTTATATCATGCAACTGAAGAGGGTAGAAGTACTCCTGAATGAACATGATCTAGCCCATGACATGTGATGCAAAAATCAAGATTAAAATTAGACCCTCTAATTCTTCTACCTTAAGCATTTAAAAAACAACTGAGAAAGAAATTGATTTTGCTCACCTCAGTGGGTAAATGTAGTTCACCTCCCCAACATTGTCTTTTAACAGCCCAAAGCTATTATGTTGGGGATTAAACATCTGTTTCACAATGCTGTTCATCTATGACCTCATAAGACCTAGTTTTGTGGAGTTTTTATAGAAAAAAACCAGAAATATTTAAAATTGGACTAAAGCTTTATCTATGCAACCATCTTATCTGCAATGTTGATAAAACTTCTGAAATTCAAATCATGATGGGCATAGATAGTATTCAGCATCTGATTTTAAGTATAGAAATCTGACTTTACATTTCTGAATTAAAAGTCTTCTTTCCTGAATTTATTCTTGCTTCTATCCAGGCAAACAAATAACTATCCTTTTTAATGGCATATCTGATAAGTTGATGAGAGAGGGGTAGGTAGGTAGATGTATATATTGTATGTTGCATGTAGAAAACAACAATTATTTGCACTGAAGAAAAAAGGGACTCTACAATATTGGCTATGTTTGAACCATGGGCTGATGATGTCAATGTTTCTTAATTCAAGAAAGCTGGCTGTTCAGACATTTAAGAAATAGCATAGAGACAGACCTAACCTTGATTAGTACATGTTATTTCTGTGCAAAGCTTTGCAGATGAAAGCTTTGTTTCCTACCAGTCATTTCAAAAATATTTTACTTCTTCATTGTCAACTAAATGTGATTAGTTTGATGACACTTATTTAAAACCATTAGTACAATAAAAGCTTATAGAGGAGTAATGACTAAAAAAAGCATTCTGAAAGGCAAAACATGGATGAAAGAAGAGAAAGGTTCTAAAAAGCCATTGATAGCAAAGATGATTGAGGAAAATGGGGACAGAGTGATTCCAGAAATAAAGTGGTTGATCAGAAGAAACTGTAGTGGATTATAAAAAGAAGTAGCAAAAACTCCATCAGATGTGGAGCCTCAAATTCCAAGAGAAATGGAAATAAGATTAATTTGTAGCTCAGGGTTGAAATGAGGGGATCTTGGTACTCTCTGAACTTGGTTATTTTCTTGAAGAAGTTTCATTACCCAGACTAGATAACATCATCAGTGCTAGACTAACACTTGATGATGTTACCTAGTTTCAGGGGTGGGATTCTACAGGTTCATACCTATTCGCTAGAACTGGTTGTTAACATTCTAAGCAGTTCGGAGAACCGGTTGTTAGAAGAAATTACTGGCCTAATCCTGTAAGGAAGGCAGGAAGGAAACATTCTGGTGTTGCTTACAGAAACTGCCTCTCCATTAACCCTTATTACATTCTTGGCAGGACTAGACTTCCTGTCTCAGGAACTTCTCTGGAGTTTTTTTCTCTCCTTTGCTGATACTTTGCTTGTGTGGAGTGACTATTTAAAGTTACAATGGCACTGAAAAAAGTGACTTATGACCATTTTTCACACTTACGACTATTGCAGCATCCCCACAGTCATGAGAGGCCAGGCGAGGAGATGCGTGCCTCGATGTGAGTGATGTTGATTTGGCCACACCCAGCCAGTCACATGACCACCAAGCCATGCCCACCAACTAAGCCATACCCACAGAACCAGTTGTTAAAAAATTTTAATCCTACCCCTAGTTTGGGTAATGAAATGTCTGCAAAAAAACAAGCTCAGAGATCAAAAGTTGTGATTCAAATTATATTCTTTTTAATATATCTAAAGTGAATCTAACACCACCCACCCACACCCACCCACCCCGATTTTAAAAGCTAAACAGTTTGTGGAGACTTTCTGTAATCACTTGTACTGGTGTTGTAGGATGGGATGTTCTGAAGTGCCTCTTCTTTACTTCATTAGTATTCCAGACATACCTAGGAAGCAAAAAGTCCCCAAAATGCATATTTAACAAGAAGCACAACTTTTTTTCTGATCAAAAATCATACTTAGTCTTTTATACTAAAAACCAATGGGCAGCACATTAACAAGTGGAGAACACCAGACCAAACATTTGATTTGACATTCAGTTAAAAATAATGAAAGGTAAATTGAAAATTCTACAAGAACAGGAAAAGGATAGATTGGAAAACAAACTTATTGTAGTTTTAAGAATCAGTAATCATATATGGGACGAACAGGACTCCAGTGCAGACAAAGATGTCTACAAAATTTCTGTGTCATCCATGTAACATATCACTTCTTCAAAATATTCCTGTTCACAGACCCTTTTGATCAGGAGGGACTCCTCTACTAGCACACTCATTAATTCATGTAATTTGAAATATATACTCTAAAAGTAAGCACTGAGAGCATCATGTAATTTGCAGCATAAATCACATACTGTAAAACCTGCACCAAAATACAATCCAGTTTATATACTTTCACCCTGTATTAAAGGTTGAAGGTACCCAGAGATACACAGTCTAGAAGAAATAAATGAAAAAGCATGCATTTGTTTGCATCTCATCACATAATAACATTAAAGAATCTGTCTCTGTAGGTTTTTTCCTGGCATCCAACCTTTCTCAGCAGAAAAGATTCTGTAGGAAACTGGGGAAAATACAAGTAAAATAGGCAGGAAATATCACAAAAGTGTTATTGTAGACATTTTTTTTTTCTTGCCTCGAGAAGCTCTTGGAAAACAGTATGATGCAAGAATTAATAAAAGACGAAATACTCAGGGAAGCTTCCTGCTTGACCTTGGGCCAATCACTAATCTTTCGCTCCAGAATTGCTGTTGGAAAAAAATATTCATGAGGGGAATATTATGTATGTGGCTTTGGACTCCAAGAAGAAAGATATTCATACATAAGATATCACTTTGTTTAATAAATCCAGCCTTTATCCTTTCAAAGTATAGAATTGGCATAAGCTTTACCCAATTAATTGCTTCTCTTCATTACTGTAATTGTAGCATAGGCTGTCACATACATCTGTGAGGGAAGTTTCTCATTTAGAAAAACTTTTTTTTAAAAGAAGAGTACTTATTTTCACTAAGAAATTCAAGAAGCAGGATGGCAAAAATGCATGAAGCAAGTTCATCAGTCATAGATAACTGCATCTTTATTGAAAAAACAATAAAAAGGAGGGGAAACATTAAAAAGGAGAGAAAGAGGAAAGAGATCAGCCTTCCCTTTATCTTGAAAGAGCTGTTCCTAACCTAATACACAACTGGCTCTGATGCAAGAAAGAAGAGCCAAGAAGAAAAGTCTCCTCAGAGATAAGAATTTTCCTTAAGTAGCAGAGGATCCATTGTGGCTGCAGCAGAGCAGTAACGTGTATGCCAAGGAGTGGAGTGAAATCAGGATAAGAGCTAGTCAACTGCTAGAGAGTGGTGTCAAACTCGCATCCTGACAACATCATCATGTGATGTCTCGTGACTTTTTTTCTCCTTCACTAAACTGGGTGTGGGTATGACACATCCAGCCCACAGGCCGCGAGTTTGATACCACTGTGCTAGAGGAAGATGATCGAAGCTGTACTGTCTTCTGTCAAAAAAAATGCATAAAGCAGCTAGGAATAATCAATAAAGTGTGGGGCCAGTGGGAAAAAAAATAACTTGATCTTGGTGATAATATTGCTCCATTTCAAAAAACAGACTCTCTCACTCTCATTCTGTGTGTGTATATGTGTGTGTTGTGTGAATCTTACTTGGGGGGAGGGAGAAAAGATTTCACATGTTGAGCATGCTTTGTCTTTTATACTTCACTTTAAAGTCAAGTTTCCCTGTCCCACAAAACATTAATTTCTTCACTATATTGTGACCTATTCTTTGTTCTTAAATTCTCCAATTGGGCAAAGATGAGAGGCAAGCAGCTTGTTCAAAAATGCTGAAGAAATGTCAAATGTGTTCTTGCTCACAAAGCTTTTGCTCTGGTAATTATTTTTCAATTTACCTCTGTAACTAATAAGTTAACCCATGCAAGTGCATTCAGAATTGTGACAAGACCTCATGACTCAGATCATTCACATGCTTAGCAATGCCCCAATGACCCATTATCTGAGATAACATAATTTCCACCAATTTTACTCCCAAAAGCAATGTTTTGATGCAAAGATCTTCAAAGAAAAAAGTCAGCTGGATGACTTTGGGCCAGTCACTGTCAGGTAAATCAGGAGCCAAGGTGATTCAGATGAATACAAGTTTAATGCATACTAACACTTCCTACCAGAATCTGAACTACTAACAGTAAAAGCAAATTGGTGGTAGATAGGAGTCAATGGAATTCAAGGAGAGATGGACTTAGATGTCTTGTGGGTATAAAGGGACTCAAGACTTATTATGTGCTTGATCCCTCCCTTGGGCTCAGCCTGGTCATCTCCTACAGTCACTCTCTCTCTCAGCCCACCCCAACTCATAGAGTTGTTCTGGAGAACATTGTAGGAGAAAGTGGGGTATTAGATGTGTTCACTGTCTTGAATTATTTATACAGTAATAAATACAGAATAAAAATCTAATAAAAAGGTGCAGTTGGAATTGGAAGTTGTAGGATTCCAGAGGAATCTAATTTTCTGAATCTGAAGTAATATAAGGAATTCTCACATTTTCTGCCACAGTTTAATGTTATAGTTCTATCGTATACAGTGTATCATACAGTTGTAACATATTGCCATTTTCTTAGCATGAAAATTGAGTTTTCCTCTATTGCAGCAGGCCTCTATAACTTGATACAGGTTCGTTTATTTCTTGAACTAATGTGATTCTAAATATATTGTTTTAACCATTCAGTCATATCCGACTCATGGCGATTTTATAGGTAAGTCCTGTTCATGTTACCCAATTAAGGACAGCTTCTTTCGATTGCTGGATCTTTCATCTTTGCATCAGTTTTGATACTGTCAACTCAACATGTTCTTTGCTTGCCTCTTCTTCTTGTTCCACTAACCATTTCTAGCATCATTGACTTCTCCAATGAATTTGCATGCCTGACATGGCCAAAGTAAATTAGAGGTAGTCTTGTGATTTTGGCTTCTAGTAATGTTTCAGGATTTATATGATTCAGCACCTCTCTGTTGATGTTGTGGTTGGCTGGCAGTAGGTGCAGACAGCTGAGGAGAGCGAGGACTCAGATGAGGGGCCAGGATCATTAGGGAGTGGACTACTGTCTTCAGATATTGTGGGGGCTGCAGCAGTGATGAGGAGGTTTCCGAAGAGCCTATGCCAAGTGTACATGCACGAAGGATTGCTCAGAGGAAAGAACAATTATATCAGCAAGGGGGACTTGGAGTAAGGCTGCAAGGTAATGGCCCCTCCTTCAAGAAGATAAAAGCCAGCTGTGAAACTAACCTTCTTTGCAGAAGGCAAAGAAGTTTTGAACTCAGCCTCATGGACATTATAGTTGGTGTCTGAAGACTCTTGTAAACTATTTCTTATCTGTTGTTTTTTGTCAGACTTGAAAAAACTTGGCAAGATTCTTTCTTGTTGGAACTAATTGGTTGGAAGCAGGAAACAGGATTCTTAGCTTAAACATAAAAAGGTTATACTGCTGCCTTTGTTTGTGTTTGCTCTCTTGGAATCAGGTTTGGGTCAGAACAGTTGGTTGCTCTGGCTGGCTATGGTATACACAGTAATTTACACCAGCACCATAGTTCAAAGGCATCAATTCTTCTATCAACCATTCTTAGTGTCCAACTCTCACACCTATACATCATTATAGGGAAGATTATTGGTCTAACTAGCCTGCTTTTTGTATTTATATCAATATATCTACTTTTTCCAGATCTTATTCATGTCTATCACTGCAGTATGGCCAAAGGTTATCCTGCATTTTATTCTAAATATAATTTCTTGCAACTGAAGACTGAGAAGGAGCCACAGAGATGCTAAGGAAACATGTATAGTCATTTTAATTTCTAATGAATTATTTATTATTATGAATATGAACACATCAGGATTTTTTAAAGAGGACAGAAGATGGGCTTGTCTAAATTTGGATATTTTCTATGCATAAAGGTTAATTTTTCCATCAGTTCATAGACTTTCATCTTCATTTCTCTGTTATTTGATAGTTTATCTTGAAGAGGAAAACCTTATGGTAAATATACCCTCATATTGGGCACATGATGCAAGCAAAGAGTTGGATTAGAAAAGATAACGATGCTTGGCGATATTGAGGGATATAAAAGAAAGGGAAGAAAATGGTTATGGTTGTGCTATATGGAGATCATAGGCAGATCATCAGAAGAACTTTGGATTATCACCAGAGTCAGGTCACACTACTGGGCATTTGTCCATATCATCACTGGAGGCAAGTACAATTTTGTGCTAACCACTATTGACATGCACATTTTAGAAATTCTGCTGCATGCCAGTCTTGGTTAAGCTATCTTGTCTCCCCAAGGAAGCCACATTTTCTTTCATTTGTCCTCAAAACTAGTTCAGTTGTTTAGCTTTAGATCGATGAACAGCAGGTCTTCCTACTAGTTCATCAGTGACATCCAAACATACTGAAACCAGCAAGAAAATCCTAAGGCAAAAGAACTAGATTGTAATGTTCAGTTAAGGTTTTGATTCTGTAATTAAAAAAGCCAAATGTTTCCAAGTGAACCCTTAAAATCTCAGAAACCAGTAACAAATTCAGACATGAACAGAAATTTGTTTCAAAACCCACATAACTAGTACTTCACATTTCTTCCAATCTTTTTTTAGGAAAGCTGATTTCTTTGGAAGTAAAGGTCACAAATTTCTGGAATAGGATTCTAATCAGACAGACTTGGAGCAAAATGTTGCAGTATTTTTCTTCAGGGTTCCAATCAATCAGCCAAAACATATTCCAAAACTTTGCACACTGTTCTTCCTCTCCCAAACCTGGTCTCCCTCCCCCTCCCCAACCACTTTGATGACCAAATAGCATCCACAGTTAGCAATTGTGTGTGATAACTCTTGAGCTTGGGGTAGGGTTGTCCTTGATAAGACACGTAAAACTTACATAAAACATTACACATATCAGAGGAAGTTATATATAAAAACTGTGTCCATCAATGAAAACACCTTGAATTTTTTAAAAGGAAGATGCCATTACACTATTTGAAATACGTCTTTACTAACAGCATGAAATGTGTTAGAGTTATATTAATCTACTACCCATAACATTAATATTCTATTTCTACATTTTAGTTCATTTTGGTAATTATAGAAATCCTTTATATGTTATCTAACCACTTTGATACCATTTGGTGCTATAAGACTGATGATCAGGAAATGAATCTAATCTTATTTATTATTTATACATTTTAAATTTAGTCTTTTGCAGAAAAAAAGCTAACAAAGACAGTTTACCAGGTAAATGGTTAATCTCTGTAATAAAAGAAAGCTGAAATTACAATTAAAATATGTTTAAAATAACAAGATCAGAAACAACTTTAATTTAAAAACATGGACATCTGTTCATTTAAAAGCAAACAGGATATGCAGGTAAATTCTATGCCCAACTTTTTTTTTAATCACCTGAAGTTCCATGTATGTATTTGAATGTGAATTTGTGGGCTTCCCCCCACCCCCACATTCTGGTTGAAATTTGTGATGCATGTTAATATGTATATATTTATTCCCAACATAATTTTGGTATCTTTTAACCTACCTTCTGGTTTCAATTAGGTTTTTTAAAAAAGAATGAAAAATAATTAATTCAATTTTTAGCTTTGCAAAAATCTAATTTCTCAGGAGCTTTTTTTTTGTTTTGTTTTTCTAACATCATCCCGCCTCAGTATTTATGAGAAATAAGATTTGGCAATATGTTTTTATATATAAAAGATGACATGTATCCTACTTTGTGCTGTCTCAATTTTTATATTCTCATTAGCAATCATAAGTGAAAGATAATCCATCACTCTGATGAATCTTGCACTGCAGTTCAAAATTACCATATTTTTCGAAGTATAAGACACACTTTTTCCACCCCCAAAAGTGGATGGAAATGTTTGTGCATCTTATACAGCAAATGTTGCAGAAGCTCCGCCCAGCCGTTGGCTCCCATCCTCCGCCATCTCCTTGCAGCAAACAGCCTGGTCAGTTTCAGCACAGCCTGATTAGCATAAGCAGCTGATTGCCTCCCGTGATTGCCATCACCTATTGCCAGCCTCTGCATGCCCCATTTTCAGCCTCCACATCCCATTTCCAGCCTCCACTCACCCCATTTTTGGCCTTCACACACCCCATTTTCCACCCGTTCTGATCCCCACTGCCCTGAACAGGCAGAAAATGGGGTAGGCAGAGGCCAAAAATGGGGTACGCAAAGGCTGAAAATGGGATGCAGAGGCCAAAAATGGGGTAGAAGCAGAGGCAGAGGCTGGTTTTTCCCTTGTTTTCTTTCCCAAAAGCTAGGAGTGTCTTATACTTTGGAACCTCTTATACTCCGAAAATACAGTAAATCTACATTTGTCTGCATTTGGGTGTATATATGTGAATGTATATATGTTTTTTCTAAGAAGGGATGGAATCTATAAAACAGAGCTGAAGAAGCTTCTTTGATGAGAAGTGAAACATCTTTAAATAAAAACCAAAAAGAGGGGTTAAAGAAGCCATCTATATCAAAATTGAAACACCCTTTCTTAATAGAGTGTGAGGAATCTATCTCCAATTTTTCAACAGTTTCAATAAGGCTCCACACCCGTTTGTACTATTCAGGTGACCCTGATGACATAGATAAACCTCCAAGTATCCTCAATTACTCTCTAAAAGAATGCAAATGATCAGCCAAACTTCCAAATTTTGATCACCGTTCAGCAGATATGCCACAACAATTGTAAATATGAAGACAATCCTAAGTCACTTTTTCAGTCTTATTATACCTTTGAACAGTCACTAAAAAAATTGATTGTAAGTTGGGGACTACTTCTAAAAGCTTAGAGTATCTCAATACTTCCAGCTGTGTTTTTACTCTATAGTTTTTCATTCCTTCCATCAAATATTTTTAGTAAGTCTAAATTTGCTGAAAATTCAATCCTTTGTTTGGTAAGTCTAGCATTTGTTAAGGATTTTCATTCACTTCATAATATTCCACATACAGATTAAAGAAAAATTCTGATTACAACCCTTGCAGTATCTCATCAAGCATTTATGTGATATATGTGAGATTCTGCAGCTTTCATTTAGCAATTTGATTTTAAAAATATAGGCAGTAAATTGCTTGCATTACATATGTATTGCTTTCTGGTAGTTTCTTTGATTGTCCACTCATGGCCCAGCTGTGAAAATATTAAAAATATTCCAAAAATATATGACTATTCATCACTTTAACATTATTCCATAATTCATAACCTGCTTTTCCAATTTCAAAGGAAAATACCCCACATTAAAGTTAACCTGACAGATGTTTGTCAAATCTGCTCCTTAAAATCATTACAAGGGATCATGAGTACCTTATTTTGTTCCTAAAATAATCTTAGCATAACAAGAAATCTGTTGGGTTTACTTTTATGTACATATAGCTGGGTTCTCATGGAGAGGGGTAAATATTATGTTTCTTAGCCTCTAGTATCTATACTACATCTATTGTCAACATTTATATTCACACTACTCAATAATTATTTATGAAGCTGATGACAATCTATACAGGTCCAAACTAGGCTATCTGGTTTTCCAGGATCAGCATTTCAGACAGCATGTATACGAAGTCAGACTCAGTCCAAAAATTTTTGATGCTTGAAGAAAAGACAAAGTAGACCTCTAGGGTGGTCATCAAATTAAGAAGTATCCAGCAAAAAAGTTCAGTTCTCCAAAATATAGAAACAGATACAACACAAGAAGAATCACTGCTGTTTCCATCTTCTGCAGAAACCTCAGTTTCCACCAGTTGAAACAAGGGTGGGATACACCTAAAGGAGGTACAGGTCCTTTTACAAATTATACTTCAGATCCAGGTTGGCCAAGTTTTCTCCTAAGAAAATCTCAGAAACCATCTTCCCTGCTGGCTTACAAAAGGCTAACATCTTAATTGCTGTTGCTGCTTGCTTGCTTTCAGTTGATCTTGGAATAAATGTCTCAGTTCATTTGGGGACTTTGCTAATCTCTTAATTTCTGCTGTTGATTGTGGCTGTTTGGCATTTATGGTAGTGTGGTTTAGTACTGTCAAATCACTAGAAAGTTGTAGTTATTCAGAACAGTATTTCAAAAAAAAAGCAAAATGTTATGCAGGGAAACTGTAATTTAATGGAATCTTAAAAGATCTCAGATGCATTGGATCAAATTTAATTTCAGATTTCACCCGAAAATAACCAACACATCTGTTGCTTCTGAAGTTTATCCAGACAATTCACATAATTTGTCATTTACATCAATTTATAGGAACTGGGTGATTGCAGTGCTGACATTTTTATGTGATTTGTGTGCAAGTGTCATAAAAACATAGTAATGTAAATATTACTGTCAATTACATATATTCAGAGGCCTAAATGGTTCCTCCAGCTCTATGTTTCTATGTTAAAATTGTGTGATTATATGATTCTGCTTGTACTGAGTTTCTTTCAAGTAAGATCCTCAACCTTGTGCAAGTACAAAATGCAATTCTTTGATTCTATTTACACAAATGTTTGCACAGTTCCATCTATAAACTGGACTGGCACAAATCATTGAAAGTTTATTGTAACAGCTGTTGCTTGTTCTAGAAATATCATTTTCTTTTTCTGGTAAAAAAAAAATGCACTTGAAAAAGGCAGCTACTCTCACAGCAATACTTTTTGCTGGTGTAATATTGGAACCAGCACACACAAAAAAAATAGAATGGTGAAGGAGAAGAATCTGATAGCTGCAGATACCACATATTCAATAAAATACAAAATAATCATATTACAAACTATCACACAGTGTAATTTTGTGGTTTGTAGTCAGTGTATAAGGAAACAGAGTCATTAATTTGACTGTCTAAAAGATTACTTGCAATGGTCCCATTGCTGACTTGGAGAAGGAGAAGAAGGAGGAGCAAGAATCATCAGATAAGAGGACCCATGGTCTCCAAGAGTGCCCAGAAAGCCTGGAGGTGGGGGAGGACACAGTGCTGGGTCCATCAGGCATCACGGGGCACAATTGTCTGGTGGGACAGTCACCCTCTTAAGAAGAAAGAGTGGCACAGATGCTGACAGTTAACAGTGATGAATGGCAGCAGGCTGAGGAGCAACAGTGGCCATTCCTGCCCAATCTGCAGATATGAAGAGCAAAGAGATGGGAAATTCAGAAGAGAATGGTAAGGTTACTAGCAAGGAAGCAGCCTTCCCCTCCTAATAAAGAACACTGGGTTGTGGATTACTTAGTTAGGCATACAGAAGAGAGGGATTATCTGGAACAACCATCTGGTTTCCTGCATGTCATCTTTAGCTCTATGCTTCTGGTATCCTAATTTCATGCTGTGATCTGTGAGTTTGTCTTGTTGGCTGTTCTTGGGTTTGGACTTGGACTATTCAACTGGACTTGCCTTGGGGAGTTTCCTTGCGGGATGAGTTTACTTGGGAACTTACTGCTTCATTTTCTTGCATTTGTACTTGGACTTATTCATTATGCTTGGGAGGAGTGTATGTAACTTGGGGTTTGGGGGGATATTTCTATAACAATTAGAGTGGTACAATAAACATTCTCTACTTACACCAGTTGCCATGCATGTGACTTCGGTTAGAAATTACTATAAAAGTCCTTTGGCTAGCTTTCCCCAGACCTATATGTGCACACTTTAAACTTGTATATATTTCCTTCTGCACAGCTCTTCATCAGAACAAGTTGCAGAACTGATTTTGTTACTGGGAAATATATCATATAAATTGGTTTTACACATACATCTTTAATTTTGAAAAAGACAGCTTATAGCAGAACTGATCAGCAGTTCTATACACTAGCTGTTAGCTCATTTTTTTTTTTTTTGCATGCAGAATGTCATAAAATGTCTATGTGGGTGTGAGAGATAAATAGAACCACAAAGTCTGTAGAAATACAAAACAAAAGACCAAGGAGCAAAAGACCAAGAAACAGTAATGCAAAGCAACTCTACTTGGTAATGAAGGAAACCATTGGCAGCCCAGTAAGTACACTTGAAAGGTACAGAAAGCTGATTGACTTGACAACTGGGGGGGGGGGAGGGGGAAGCAGGGAAAGGAGAGAGAAAAACATGGAATAAAGTAGTCCTTGATTTACAACTGGTTGCTCAGTGACCATTTGAAGTGGTGACCAAGATCCAGTGATCCCATAGTCACCCTTCCAGTCACATGATTGCATTTTAGGTGCTCACCAATTCAGCTGCATTTACAGCCATATATGACTGTGTGTTACAACCATATTGCTGAAAACAGGCATTTCTGTTTTTTGGCAAATCTATAAAAGAGTGTTCAATGGGTAGTGAATATCCAATGAATATTCAAAAGAGTATTTTATGACTATGGTGTTCGCTTAACAACCATGGTATTCAACATTTACAACTGCTGAAAAAAAGTCATAAAATTGGGCTGGTCATGTGATAAACCCATTTTAGAACCATTACAATTTATGATCATAATGGTCAAGCTTCTTTATAATTGTAACTTAAGGACTGCTTATAAAATATTTGTCCATTAAGCACCTGTCTAATAAGCAATAGCACTTAGACTTATATAATGCTTCATAGTGCTTTACAGCACTCTCTTTCACTTGTTCCATAAAATTCCTGAAGCAGAGAAGCACACGAAAGATAAAGCCAGCTCTGAAAATTCCCCAAACTAGCTTTAAACAGAAAACAATACTACGGATAACTACATTAAGGGGAAAAAACTTTTTCAAAGAATGTACATTACCTTCTGTGTATAAACAATGAGTCTATTTCAAGGTTTTGAACCAAAAATTGGTGATTTTTTGACTTTATTCAATGCTAATGTCTGTGTTATAGCAGGAGAATTTTAGTGTAGCTCAAAATCCAGAAATTGTAGTGGATTGTTTTTTCTCATATCATAAAAAACAGCAGAACTGGAAAATGCTGTATTTCAAATTCATCCTGATGGCTAAAAAGAACATGAATCTGTGTTATAAAGTCATATTAACAGTTTTAAGCAACAGTAAAACTCAGCATCAAGCAGCTTGCTTTCAGGTCCAAAGGCAGGAACTAGATTAAAATAATAAGAGGAATTTCCCTGAGTCCAGAGAATATCTGAACTATCCCAAAAATCTAAAAGCTGTAAAAAGAACAGTGGGGAAAAAGAAAAGTTATAATGCACTTCTGCTTCTGGGAGATTGTCTTGAATAAAAATAAGAACAGTTTTGAGAAAAAAAAACAACGTTTGCAAGGAGACAAAGAGTTGGTGGTAAGATAATTACTCAGTAAAAAGAAGGGCAAAACTATGAGTTTTTTTCTTTCTTGTTTCTCTATCTCTTATTTTCTATATTTGTACTTGTTTGTTTTGTATATTTTACTGCATTTACTATTACATTGAAAAATTCTAGTATAATATATTAATAAAAAGAGAGAAATGTAAAGTTTGCAACAAATTCATTTTGGATATTTATAACCACTTCTAAGACTTCTTTTTTACTATGAAGAGATTTTTAGTTGATTCACCACCATTACTTTCATACACACTCTGTTCCTGGGACTTATTTATCACTTTTTATTTTATATAAGATTTATGTAAACGTATTTTATAGTCCCCTTTCTTTTAAAGTATAATAGCGTGATTGAATTGACCACTTTAAGACATTTCATTCCCGCCTTTAAAAATCAATATTTTTCAGAGTCATAAATATGCTTTTTCAACAAGCCATAGCATCTATTTTATTTCTCATTGTAATCATGCCTATGGGTGAAGATGAAGTACCTTTCTTTTATTATTAAGAGCTTAGCAACCCTGAGCTAAAGGCTGCAATTCTTCATGTCACCACTGTGGTGGCAAATAAGATTTTCCATTTAGTTCCTTGTAACCTCATTTGTCAAGAAGTCTGTATTTTACATTTATATAGATTTAAGGCAACGAAAACTGGATAGTATTTTTTTTTCATCATGAATTGAATTCTTCCATTAAAAAGAGTAATAGATTATTAAGACTATTGTAAAATGAGCTTGTTGCATGCTTTATGTAAAGATCTGTGATGTTAATTTCACTGCTAAATTATCATTTTTAATTCCAATGAATGGCTAATGCAAGTTGAGTGCTTTAATATGAATTGCGTCACTAGCTAATGAAATACACACACACACACACACATACACACACACACACATATATATATATATATACACACACACACATGTACATACACACATGTACAATTTAAACTGGCAAAAACGTGGGGCAGTTTTGATAATTTAAGGACATTCTTCAGAGAATCAAGAATAACTTTGTTCTCAATATTTTAGTCCCAGGGCCCATTCTGTGATGATTAAGATCAAAAAGATCATGTTGTCTCTCCCACCCACCCTCCAAAATCCTTCAGTTTTCATTTTTGCAACAACATATCAGTTAATCCCATAGACTAGATTTCACAAAAGATTGACTGGGTGAATGTCTGTGGAGATTCTCACTCATCCAAGTCATAGTTGTCTCAAAGGTGCTTTTTCAAAAGGCAACTGGACTGTTTTTTTGAGGAACAAACATCTTCCTTGGGGGGGCGGGGGACAGTCCAGTTGCCTTTTGAAAAGGCACTTTTGATTTGACTGGATGAACTCTAACTTCTGCTAATCATGTCTATTTAATTTCCCCCATGTTTCATTAGCTCTACCTGTTTCCAAGCTATGTCTCAACTGTTTTTTATTGTCATATCAAAATTACTTAAAGTAGATGGAGGGAGCTTAGTTACAGGGATACTGTTTAAAACTGAGCCCAAAACATGAATTTACACAATAAATTTAACACTCAGGCAGTATGTTATGTGGTATAGTAGGATGTTTTTTTCCTCTTTCCTGATCTTAAATGTGCTTCTGAGAAGTGTTGAGAAACGTGGGATAAAATGGATTTCCATGAGGTGAAATATCCAATTGAAATATTGGCATCAAGACAACTTGATATTGATGAATAATAAAAAACGCAAAAATGACATTGTTACAGATTAAAACTAACTCTACCACTTTAGAGTGAAGTTAGTTAAACATTTTATTTTAATTCTTGCTATATAACAGTGTTTCTCAGATTCTCATCTGCTCTTCCCATTCTGATATTCTGAGAACTGAATACTTATGTTTTCTTTCTCATCAATGGAAGCTGCTATATACTGTATATAACCAACATTTAATATGTCATGAATCACTTCCCTCAGTCACTTATTCTTTAATGGGGCTATACATCTATATCAAATGTGCTTAAAAGGCTAAACCGTTGGTTTAAAATTCTAGCTGTTGGTGGCAATAATGCAAGGATGTGATATAGAATGACTAAGAAAGAAGCACAAAATATATAGCTTCTAGGTTTGGAATAAAAATATAGCTGTCCACTGTAAATTTCCACATTCAGAACTATAGAGAGAGGGATTCTGCAGGCAAACTATAAGTTTTATCGAGAGAATCTTTCAATAACCCATCTCCTCAGATTGTACTGGTGCTGCAGGTTTGAAGAGTAGGGATCTTGATACTTTATTTAGAATCTTCTTTCTGGGTAATCTGAATTCTGTTCCTCACTCACAGGGCAGTTGTATCTCTTTGGACAAATATTAATTATGTTTTGAAAACATAACATACAGTACCTTCATAAACATGGCTGTTTAGGAGAACTAATTTTTTGAGGAAAGAATCCCATGGACCAGGCACATACCCCAAACCAAGAAAACATCTTGGTTCCCAGGAACCCATTCTAATGACTGGGCGCAGCAACTAACAACAGAAGGGTCACACAAGCATGTAATTGGATGTCCTGTAGGTAGCAGTGACAAGCTTTATCCACTGCTCTATAATACCGGTAGTTACCTGGATTTTTGTGGCCCAGATTTGGTAACTTTACCTTAATAATGGGCTCTTAATAATGCCTGGATTTTCTCTCCTTTATCAAATTAGGAGGCTTGCCCTAATAGAATGGGAGATAGTGAAAGAAACCAGTGTCCACTTGACTCTCTCTTTCTCACTTTCACTGTCTCTCTCACACACATATAACAGGCCTTTATCAATTTATATATATTTACTTGTATTGCCTTTTCAATTTGCACTTCAATATTTAAGTGTTCAGAATACACTTCCTTCCAGCAGTGTATAGAATGTTAATCCTTTGAAAATTGATAAATTTGGGGAGGTGGGGAGTGGGAGACATTACTCCAAAGGAGTAATGTCTAATTATTGTGAATGACACATAATTACTGCATAAGAAAACTATGTGAACAAATAGAAGCTGAGTATTAGAACTTCTCGCTGTCCTAAAATAATGGACTGTCTTGATAAAGACTGTAAACACAATTTGACATAATAGGACAATAAATAGGAGATGCTGTCAGGACATCAGCTCAGGAAGAAACTCTGCCTATATGGATTTTCCTAACAGGAGTCTAATCCAGTCAAACCTCTATTCTCCAGTCTAAGACTGAAGCCAATAACAACAGTGATTGAGGTTCACATAATCCATGTATTTCGATTGGCTCTGACAATTACATATTGTGTGAAATTGCTGTATACTAAGGTTCAGTTCATGCAAAATGAAAGTCCTGCATCAATTCACATCAAATAAATGCCCCATGAAAATATCCATGTATTGCTTGTCTACATCAAAACTTGCATCAAGTACAGCCAGAAATAATTCAAGAGATATATAATATTATGGGAGGCCCCGGGTGGTAGTGTATCACCCAGCATTTTATAATATTACACAGTGTGATACTGGTGAATACTGGGAGGTGATGTTATTGTTTCTCAACAGCATTATAATATCACAATTCTGAGTAGCCATTAGAGTAAAATGTGTGGTACACTTTGCTGCGTATCCTAGCTAGAAATTTTAAGTAGCTATTTCAGTTATTTTAAACAGTGGTATTATATTCTGCATCTTTTAATTGTCTCTTGATAGGCACTGTATATTAACACCCCACTGAGTTTTCCACTTTTTGATAGACATGCTTATGGAAGATTCCATTAAGCAAAGATAGGTTGTTTTGTCTATAAATGAATCAATGATTTTCTTTTATAAATATATGGCAGTAGGGAAAACTTATAATTGAAATATGGCTTTTTCTTATTCCCACTACTTTGAGATGGGAGGGTGGGTGGGTGGAAATCTATGTTATCTCATCTCAGTACTAAATAATTCAAAGTAGTGCTCTATATTAAATATTTAATCTATTCTAAATGATGGAATACTAATACCTATCAATTAAATCCACACATTTTCCAGGACCACTTTTATTAAAAGAAATTAAATATTGAACCAGATTTAATAATTAAAGTAAATTGCCTATTGTATCAATTTAACACAATTGGTGCACAAGTATGTAGAGAACAAAAGACAAAAGCTTTATATAGGCACAAAAAGAATACACAGCACAAAAAGAAAAAAACAGAATTCTTACTGCAGATTATAAGTATTTTCTGAACTGAACTGAAATGTAATGGCGAAATATAAGATTAGTTGTATATTTTCACTTCATTCTATCAGTAATCCATTATAGATGTAAAAGGCAATGCATTGGCATTATCCTTTCACTCATGAAATCTTCGAAAGGGGAACCAGCCCAATTAATCAAACCTGACCAATACTAAAATATATATTCAGGATCAGGCCTGGCTAATATTTGGACATTTGGAGCACCATTTCAGAGCTACAGGTTAGACTGGAAAACTTTTTTTAAAAGGGAGGGGGAAAGATCTTAGAAGAAATCAAGGTAAATTATTCCCATACTTCTGCTATGAATCCATGTGGTCACTAGGGCTCAGGTTTATTTGTTTGTTTTACAAAAGTAGAAATTGACATTTGAGTATGTGAAAATCATTGAATCAAGATTATATTTAATTTGATTAATCATCTCAGGATAAAATCAAGATTTTAAGTTCATTTTTTATATATTGCATGTAAAGACTGTAGATAATACAATATGATTCACATTGTAGTCCATCTAGACTTCTGTATGTCACTGTAATCATTGGAGCTTTTTGGTATCAGTGCAACATGTTGGGAATTCAGAACTGTTCCTTTCTTTGATTGTTAAAATATTTCTGTTTTAATTGTCTATGTTTTCAAATAATTTATATTACAGAAGGGGGGAAAATGCTAGGAGACAAGATGTAAAAGATATGTTAAATCAGGAACGAGATAACATTTGGAAGCAACTCAGACAAACACCTCTCTAATTCACTGTGCTAGAAGTAATAGGAATACTTACAGAATAATGAGACTTGTGAGATTCTGTTATTATAGCCAATCTCAGTAAAAGTAGTTTAGTCTTCTTGAGAAAATGTTTTCTGGAGTTAGCAGAGATGGCTAAATTGACTACTTTGGTTAAAAAAAAGAACACGATTAATTTTGTTTCTATTTGGAACCGCTGTTTGAGTTGAGGTGGAAAAAATGAAACTTTGTTTTGAGGTTTTGCTGATTAGATAGGTTTTTTGTTGCAGAAATGGCTAGAATATATTATAATATGAAAGTAAAAAATTGAGGTCTTATGTTACTGCCTTATTTTACTGTACCAAAAGGAGTCAGAAGTTAATGCTTTTCTATTTCTTTTTCCCTTTACTCTACACCTTTTTTCCTCTTTTCCTCCCTTTCCCCCCATTATCTTCATTTTTCTTTGTATATCTGTATTTTATATTTTGCTAAACTAAGAAAAAAAAATCTAAATTCTATTTGAGAAAATGTTTTCTTGGACTGGTCTTATCCAGTGGAAATGACACATGGAGAGCATTCCGAGACAAATTCTGCTTTGAGAGTCTGAACAGGCAACATAAAAAGAATAGCCAAAAGACTGAAAAAAGAAACATACGTTACATCAAGAACAAAGAATGGACTTTCCTGCTCTCTTCAGAAGAAAGTACCTCCATTGAGGGACTGTTAGACTGAAAAGGTAAGTACAATCATACTACTAGAAACACTGATGGTCAGTAGTTCATAATTCATGTGGACACATTCCTCTCCACTAACCAGTCCACTAATATAATGGATCCCTTCTCTACATCTTCTTTTAAAGACCCCGTAATCCCTTTGGGGGTAGAGTCTGGGCAACTGAATGGAGCTGTGTGTTTACTGAGCTGAGTGGATCCCCTTCCTGTTGCCAATGAGGAGTTTTTTTCAGCAGATATTCTTATGGCCCGCCAGCTGCCAGAGGATGAGGAGGAGGTTGGGAAAAAACTTGGGCCAGTTCCGGAGCCTGGGGAAGGCACTGATGGATGCTTAGCGTCAGACAAAGAGCTAGAGCCAGGGCTGTCCAGCATTTCCCAGCCACTGGAGAGACAGCTGCCTTTGGATTCAGAGATGAGTGAGGAGGACGAACAACTGGGGCCTGTTCCAGATGCGCACATGCGCTGAACAAAAAGGAGAGGTGAACAACAGAGGACAATGAGCCAGCTCAGGAAGCAAAACAAACATGGGTGCTGACTAGTCCTTCCCTGATTGGGGAATAAATAGGAGAAAGGGGAATGGTTCAGTTGTCGCAGACAACCATTTGCATTTCTAGAAAGTTTGCTCTTTATGTGTTTCATGGGACAAAAACTGCCTTGCCAGAAGTGAGGTTTGTCTTGTCTATTTCTTTGACATAATTTGCAGCCTTCTGTCTGGGAGCTCACAGCCTAGCATTTATCTTAATGAGTTGATGAGCAGTGGTGGGATTCATTTTTTTTTACTACCGGTTCTGTGGGCTTAGCTTGGTGGGCATGGCAGGGAAGGATACTGTAAAATCTCCAATCAGAGGTGGTATTTGCCAGTTCTCCAAATTAATCAAAATTTCCACTACCGGTTTTCCAGAACTTGTCACAATCTGCTGAATACCACCTCTGCTGATGAGGACTATTGCTTCAGTCAACTCCTTGCAGGACTCCTCTGTTGGTGAATGCAGTTAATTCCCAAGGTGTAATTAAAGAGAGTTTTTTTCTTTGTGAGAAGTTTGTTTCTTGCTTCTGTGAAGGCTGGGTCAGAACAGATATATTCTTAGTGTGCCCAGAGAGAGAAATATCTGCTTCTATCTAGGATTGAACTCACAATCTCCTGATTGTGAGGTGAGAGCTCCACCTCTAGGCCACCACAGTACTCAATGGATCACTTTTCTAGCAATTTAGAAATTCCATATAGTTGTCAGGGCAAAACTATAGCATTTGGGATATGTTCCATGCCTTGTCAACATTAAACCAGTAATGGACACCAGGAAATATTTTATGGTTGAGAACTTTAACTGCATATGTAATATTCTTGACTTTAAACAAAATGTTTTCACCTTGGTTGATATTTTCCTGATATTAATAATAGGATGTTTTTAAGACACTATAATTTTGGTCATTATAACTATGTTCTGGGAAACTTGCCAGAAAACATAATTTTGTTCAAATTACATATTATGCTTATCCATAATTTATTGATTGATTCATTTTTCTTTTCAACTCTCATCCAGATGTTTTATTTGAAGCTTTAGCTGGCTCCTCTGGGTTTTTTTTTAATACTACAAGAGGAGATTCCTATATTTGGTATAGAAATTTATATCTACTTATTTTAATTAAAGGACTAAAATAGTAAGGAATGCACCTGAACAATTTAGTCATAATTCCCTCTTTTTAAGCAGATTTCATAAGGTACTTTATAGAGACAACAATATATTTTATATATTTAAAATAATGCTGCATCATCATGTCCACAGTCAACATGACAGGAAATAACTTAATATGATGAATGGGCTATTGGACTGAGATAATACTCTACCCCATAAATACAATTCAGCTTTTCACAAACACCATTTTTTTTTCCAGGGAAATGTGATTTTAAGTCACTGTAGCACTCTTGAAGCACTGTTTTCCAAGGAGGAAAGCATAATTTAGATATAGCAGGAGTACCAAACTCAAGGCCCATGGGGTGCTTAGATCTGGCCCATGGAGGCACCCTGGAAATAGCAAAAGACCAGACTGCAGTGTCTGTGCCAGCAAAAATAGAACTCCCGGGGGCCATGCACAGCACAAGCTAGCCAGACCCACCTTGGCCACGCCCCAGCCAACTTTACCCCGCCCCCTCCAAGGTCAAACATAACCCTTATGCGGCCCTCAATGAAATTGAGTTTGAGACCCCTGAGTTATAGCATAAAACATAGTTTAATACAACAATTAAACATAAAGACAGAAGTTAATTAATTTGAACAGAATTCAATTGTAATTCTTCTTTGCCAAATGGCTGTGTGTGTGTGTGTGAGTGAGTGAGTGAGCAAGACAGAGAGAGAGAGAGGAGGGGAGGGAGGGAGAAGGACGGATGGAGGGAGAGAGGGAAGGAGAAAGGGAGGGAGGAACCTTCTTATCCAAATTCATCAATATCCTCTCATAAAGGCATAACTGGAGAAATAGAAAGATCCTTGGCTTCCACCATTCAAGCTCATGAACTGAAAAGAACAGAAACCGCTAACAGATTTGTGCTTACAGAGAATAAAATGTGCAGATTTCTGTTAGTAACTCAGTAAAATTATCTTTGGCAACAAGATAAATATCTTTTATTTTTTATTGTCTGTTTGCAATTTATTTTTAGTGCTCTATGTTGACACTTTATTTATAATTTGACCAGCTTTATTTTTCAAACCAAAATGGATAATCATGAATCCATATCTGAAGGGTGGTTATTAATAGGTATATAGCAATAAAAGAAAATGCACCCCGGTTGTTAAAATCCCCAAATAAGCCCAAGGTTATAAATTGTTACCATTTTATGTTCTTGATGCATTACTTAATTAACTTTCAATACAGAATAAAGATTGGAGGAAAAAGGGAGACCATTCCAATGTATCACCTGTAGAATAGTTCACACTTAACTGCTAAATTTTGTATTTTTTCTGCATTGCTGAACATCTGTAATAAATTTGATCCTACATAAGATGAGAATTCATATTTACTTACTGCCCAACCATTTTGATCCCATTAACAATTTAGCCATAGTAGTCCTTTATGAGTTTGGTGCACGGGAGAGAAGAGGCAGAGACAGGTTAACTGTAACAAGACTTTATTGTTAACTTGTATCTCAGCCACAGTTAGCTGCAAGCTAACTCAGCAGTCAGCTGAGAACCAGCTGATTTCATTTGACAGCTTCTTTTATATGATTGGTTCAGCCAATTAGAGGCTTCTTCAGCTCCCCCTCAAAATGCGGACCGGAGTGAAGAATGTTGTTAGATGCAACAGTCCCTCTATTGTCTTAAAGATATTTTGGAGAAAACAAATCTCACTTTATCTTGTATGAAGGATATTGAGAGCAACCGTGCAAGCCAATTGACAGATGATCATTTTGGAATTACATTAAATTAATAAAACAAAATCAGAGAAAGTATTCATCAGGTTCTGACCAGTTCTGGAGAACCGGTAGCAGAAATTTTGAATAGTTCAGAGAACCAGCAAATACCACCTCTGACTGGACCCACCCCCATCTATTATTTGCCTCCTAAATCCCAGCTGATCCGCTGGGTCTTCTTTTGTTGCCCTGCACAGGAGAACAGAGCTGGGAAGCAGGTTACTGGGATGGGGAGGGAATTGGATTTTGCAGTAACCTTCCCTCAGGAGTGGGGAGGGAATGGAGATTTTACAGTATCCTTCCCCTGACATGTCCACCAAACAATGCCCACCAAGCCATGCTCATAGAACCAGTAGTAAAAAAAATGGAATCTCCCAATTGAGAAAAATATGTATTAGAAGCATTGGACAAAGAAAATGAAGACACGATCAAAAGATACTACCATAAGCTTCTTGTTTTGTCAATCTTTTGTTCTTTGTGCTTTCACTTTTGCAGATAAAATCCAGATCAAATGTAAACATTGCTTAAAACTCAGTTACTTTTATTTGGTATTCTGTTTTATTCTTATGTGATACAGTTATTCCACAGATGTTCAGATCACAGGTTGAAATATCAAGTTATAAACATAATTGTACATTGTCAAAAATGATTTCAAGTTGCTACATATATCATAAATTAAATGGAACAATTGGCATATTAGTGCTATTCTGTCAAAACGTAGAGGCTTCAACAGACATGTATTAATTCTGAGTATATCAATTAATTGCATAGTAAGTAAATAATAACAATATTCCATCTTAATTCTACAAATTCTGGTTCTTATACAGCCAAACCTATATTACTCAGGCAAAGGAACGATATATAAACAAACATAGATAACCCTCCAATGTTTGCAAAATTGCAGACAAACAAAATCTTGAAGAAAATATCTCCACTAGCATTTGGAGATATTTGCATTAAGCATTTGTAGCATACACATTTTAAATTCTAAACGGAATTTCCCAAAGTGAACAGATTGTCTAAAATATATATTTGTGCATTATTTTCATCTTGTTTGTATATTATGCTAAATGTTGTATAGTTTGCTTTTTCTTTGATGTATAACATCATCTAAAACTGGTTCAAACTGATTCACTTGGGTTTAGTACATTTGTTATGCACCATGAAAACAAGAGATTTTTTTTCTTTAAGGAGAATATTTGTAGCTCAGAGTTGAAATGAGTGGTCCTTGGTGCTCTCTGAGCTTGATAGTTTTTTTGCAGATGCTTCCTTACCCAAATTGCTGATGTTACCTAGTTTGGGTAATAAAACATCTGCTTGAAAACAAGCAAACTCAGAGAGCAGCAAGGACCCCTCAATATTTTTCTGGATTTTTTTACCATCAGTAAAAGAAAGTGGCTTTGGGGAAGAGAAGGTAATCTCCCCTTTTCAACCAGAGCACACAAAGATTCTTGATAGCACCTGCCATGACTTTCTTCTTAAAAATTATCAAGTTATAAAATGATCTATTAAAAAAACCTGTGATCTTATAGGCTTTAAAATGTCTGCTGGATATCTGACTTAGTGCCTTCAAGCTTCCTGCCTTATCTGATTTATTGTTTCGTTTTGTTTTTTTTTAAATTGGAAACTAGAATGCATAAAAGCATAGTGTCAGTGTCAAATATTTCTAACATCATTTCCAGAAGCAAAGATGACCAGAGACTCAATGGTTCATTTAGAAGAAAAATAAACTTGAAATTAAGACAAAGTTAGAATGGTAGTATATAGCAGAGATGTTCATATGATCTCACCACTTTGATCAGAAATGACAAAAGTTTTATGGCATTGAATTGCAAACCTTGTCACTTTGGACATACATGGGACATCACAATATTTATAGACAGAGGGTGGAGCTTATATCACAATGCCACAATGCCTCTTTCATCAGTCTGCCCAATCCTGCTGACACAACTGGTAGAAAGTATTCTTCGAGTCTCCCATAGGACATGGGCAGTAACTTTATAAATTTGGCTTCTGTTAAGTAAATATTTTGTAATTAACCACACTACCAGAGCATGCATTTTGGGAAAATATCCATTATGAATCATCAAGTTTTGCAATATGCCCACTACCATCAAATTGTAGGGATGCCAGTTTTTGATTACCCCTGGCATATCTAAACATTTTAGGGGTTCCTACTTTTAAAAAACATTGAAGGAGGGAGCATCCTGTGAGCTGAATCATGGAATGTAAATTGAAATAGTAAGTATGTATTTGTCCCTGTATATGAAAATGAGATTTGACAGCTCCCTTTGATATATACAAGTATGACATCTCAGACTTACCAAGCAATGTACAAAACAGCCATCATAAAAAATTCTCAGACATAGTACCAAAGATTTCATTCTATAGAAGTAGGCATAATTAACATTTTCTCCCAAGTGGAGAAAATATTAAGCACTTTCCATCCAATTTGCTGCTTATTCAATTGTGATTAACACTATCAATGAGCAGCTTCCGTTACAAGGCAAAACAATATTTTTTTTCACAGAGAATTGCATAAAATGTTTTTGTGTGTTTGTGTGACACATGTACATCTTTCTGATTTTGTCTTGTGTTAATAATCATTTTCTATAATACTGTTTGAATTTATTTACAGTAATAGGATGGCTTAATTCCTACACTTTTAAAATCTTCCCATAGCAGTTCTTCCAAACTAATTTGAGATTGTTTTTAATATTGCTATTTTTTCCTGGATTGGAAATGAAAGGAACAAAAGTTTAGCGGTATAAATTGGAATTTTCTTGGACCTCACAAGGTGTTTTTTAAAGCTCCCATCAATACAAATGTGATTCCTTCCCCCCCCACCCCGGGTACGCATTGCCTTCTGTGTTTCCTTAATGTTGCTACAGCATTGACTGGAAAATCAAACAGCCTTAAAAAAAACCATTTTCCATAATTTGAATGTAAAAGAAAGGATTTCTCCTTTTATACCATGCTGTGTTTCTCTAGTGTTTAACTACTTCCTACTGCTTGGAAAACCTGCAAATTAGGAATTAACAAAATTAACCAGTGCAATTTAGACATCAGCTTAATCAGCCTTGATATGCTCATGGTGATGGCTGCAGAACATTGATTGCCCCTCCACTGTATTCTAATAGGTTTGCTTGAACATTTGGATAAATTTACAGAAAATTACAATTCACTCCCATGCACAGCTGAGACCTCCTATAGGTTCTTCCACTTTGCTTTAATTCTTTAGTTTACAAAGTTAAGGTGGTATGGACATGGCTGAATGAATGTGGCTATGTGCATTTTATATAAAAACCCTCCCACCCTTAAGCACAGTGGTGTCAGGAAAGGTAGCAAATAAAGATTATTTTTTTTATACTCTGCTTCTAGCACAATCTTCAACAATTTTACTGAGGAATAGGAGATTAAAATCTCTCTTCTCTTTTCTTTCTGATGTTAACAATACTGGAAAAGTAGAAATCTTTCCTGACAAGGGATTGCTCTATTTTCAATAGTTGCATTGTTATAAACCTAAAAAAAATTGGAGCATAATTATGGAAAGACTGCTGAGCCTGGAATCTTTGAAATTCCTGCTGCCTCTTTCACCATAGGCATCCACTGTACAGTAGCATCAAAAGAGAAGGTATGTGTAATGTCATGGTATACATGCTGTGTTTTGCATTAAAAATCTGAAAATAAGATATAATCACATCATCATACAAATGCCATTATTTGGATGCCACTGCAGTTTGCTGTGAATGTTGTTTTCTGCATATTTGATACCAAAGTCTATTATTCTACCACAAGAATAAATACCTTATAGGTAGATTTTTTCCAGTTCATTTATATTAAATTTATATGGCCACTTATCTCATGTGCATGACACTAGGTGGCTAACAATTAAATAGAAGAAAAATTGTCTGGCCTGTTCCAATACTATTGAGGCTTTATGGCATTCCCTCACAACTTGTATCTAAGTTTTGGTTCTGCTAAACCCACCATGCATCATTTCAGAATTACCTGCTCAGAAATGTGGCTATCTATATAAATAGATAAAATGCCATAACTGAAGCAACTTGTTACCTAGCAATAGCAATAACACTTAACCTTATATAGTATTTTACAGCACTCCCTGAGTGGTTTACAGAGTCAGCATATTGCCCCCAACAATCTGGTTCCTCATTTTACTGACCTCAGAAGGATGGAAGGCTGAGTCAACCTTGAACCAATGAAGATCGAATTTTTGCCGTATGGGCAGAATCAGTCTGCAATATGCATTCTAACCACTACACCACCACTGCTTTTTACATATCTAAAGTTTGCACAAAAGTTAGCCAAGAATGATTTCCACATTGCTGTGAAAACAGATTGTAAAAGTGGCACCAAACAAACAGAAAGTTTGACAGCTCTTGGTAGCAGTAATATTGAGAAATCTGTTTAGATTCTAGTTTTGTTCTTATACATCTAATGAAACTTTCACAAGTGGCCTGCTTGCACAGTCTCCAGTATTTTGACCTTAAATCTTCATTAAATGTATAAAATATGCAATAGAACAATTACCACAGCTATACTCCATTTAACATATCTGTGAATAATTAAAATTAAACTGCTCTTTTCATATCTATGATCAAAGCACTGTTTTGATACATTGTCTTTTAATTCTTTTTGCTCTCTTATTCTCTAATCTCCAAAATTTATTACGCAATGCGGTATCATATGCAACTCCAACCACTTTTTACCACAGTTTTCCTCATTATTAGTATATAGATTACATAGTAATGAAAGCAACAGTTACTAAGCTTAATAAAATATTGGAAACCATAACTCTATAGTGGATCTATTCCTCCCTGTTATCTTGGGATGAGAAAGACTTGCTGAAACACAATTGATCTAATTAATTCATATACTATACATTATATTAAAAATGTTATTGGCTACAGCAAAGTTTGTTCTTATGCTTTAAGGTATCCGGTTTCCAATACAATGCATCCAAATGACACAAAAGCTAGAAATCAGGATTCAAATCTTGTAAATTCATATGTAAGAGTGGCCAACATAGATACACAGGGTGGGTTTCCAGGATATCAAGTTTTGCATTGACAAGATGTGGAGGTACAGTGGTTAAAATGCAGTACTGCAGGCAAACTCTGTCCATAGCCTGGAGTTCAAATCTGATGGCTCAGCTTTCCATCCTTCAGAAGTCAGTAAAATGAGGACTGTGGTTGTTGAGGGCAATGCTCAAATAATGCTTATATTGTAAACCACCCATAGAGTGTAGTATAAGTCTAAATGCTACTGCTATAGCTATGTTTCTGGTTGAGAATTGTATGAAATCCATAGGGAGAATTATTTTTCACATTTCCACTTTGTCCAGGATAAAAAAATGCTGCAGGTATCATTCTGTTTACTGATTCATCCTCAAATTGCAATGAAACAGGAGATAGGAAAAGAAACAGAACTTTCTTGTACTGTTCTCCCACCCCAGAATAAAAATAAAGAGTATAAGCCAACTACTTACTTCAGGTATTCAAAGTTCTTCTTCAGAGATCAAGAGAAGTGCCAACTGAATCCAAGCAGGCAGCTCACTGAGTTTGCATCCATGGTGTCTTAAGATGAAGGCATATTAGATTCAATTGATCTTCCTCTTTTCCTTTTCCCCATCTTTTTTTGTCTATTTGTGTTCTTTAAAATATCATCCACTGTACTGACTTCTGAAAATCTTTTTTTGTAATTTTACCTAGGGTGAAAACCCTAATAAGCTAATAGTTACACAATTTTCTGAAAAAAAGAAATACATACACAGATATAGATATAGATGATACAGATGTAGATGATATAGATATATATTGATAGACTCAGTACAAGACAAAGCAGGAGTGAATACATAAATAGCTTGGCAGAAAGCTACAAAGCTTTTGGGAAAACCATTTAATAAAAATTTCAACCCAGCTTAAAAAATGAGTACAATGGGGATTGAAGCATCCCTCACTCAGCTATATTACATTCAAAAAGTTATGCAATATTATAGAAACAATGAATAAGAATTGTCAAGTTCTTCGAGGTGAATAAACTCAGAAAGCAAAAATTACTTGGTTTTCTGAAAAAACACTTTATTGCTAATATGGTCTCATAAAGAATCTTAAAAGCCTTACAAACTAGTTTTGAAATCAACATTTACTTAGCATGATTAAGGGAGAGTAAGTTTGAGTCTCTTTCTCATGTTTGCACCTCCCACCTCACCCCCCTGACCCAATGTATCTCTTTTGCATCAATCCTATTTCCTGTCCTGCGTTCCCAGACCCTGCAAGATGATACATCACAATATCAACAGCATAAAGGCACCGAAGTCTACTAGGATCACTATTTCTTCAACCTAAACATATGCATATTTAAATTAGATATTGTCCATATGTGTAATTCAGCATGAATCTGTGAATAACAGTTATATTTTATTTTGGATTAAGAAAAAGATATTTTATAACTCCCTTCTAGAAATGTTTTTGTCTCTTCTTTTTTAACTTCACTCATTTCAAGAATTACTGTATATTGTTTTTCAGCTATGTTCAATAGGATATTTCTGATATTTGAGAAATGGGTAGGGCAAAGCCTGGAAAATTAGAGAAAACTTTCTTTATATGCAGCGCTGGTCATAATTCATATTTGTTAACATGAATGTATATATAGGCTTGCTTCATTTCAAAGATAAAATACTACTTACTAGAAATGTCCTTGGTGCCTTGGAAAAGGAGTTGATGGAGCTTCCCTTTTGATTTCCGTTCAGATTTTGTCATTCTGCTTCTTCTGATCAAGCAATGCATAGCAAATTTCTATTGTCAGTTGACTCTCCTTTTAATTTCAAGCTTTAATTTGCTGTCCCACCCATCTTTCTTCAAACATCTTTACATCATTTGCTTTGAAAGCTTTTCCTTACACAAAGCAAACATTTTTCTCATTGCAGCAGTCAAAATATTGCACTTGTAATATTTTAAAGACCAGAGATCAAAGTGACAGGTATAATCCTATAATTTCCCTTTGCTGAATTTCTTTTAAAACACAATTATGGATGGAATGATTAGTCTTCCCATGGCTGCATCACACAAAAAGCAGGAAATATTTTGGAATTGTGGGTGGGGGGAAGAAAGGCATGGAGAGAGATTGGGGGACAGCATATATTTCTGAAAGAAACTTTTCCTCTAAACAAATTGGTCAAGTGGGGGGGGGGGCAGCTCTTGCATTCTGAAGTTTTTTTTTTCTTTTGAAAGCACAAATTATTCCATATACTTTGCCAGATTCTGAAGCAATGTTTAAATATTCAATTCGTTTTAGCTCTTGTTTGCATCCTCAGAACAGAAGGGTTATAATGTCTCTTTTTCATTTCTAATACAACTGCAAGAATACAAAGATAAAACCTGCTTTAAAAAGGCATCTCTTTAGCTTCTTCTTTCAATTTCCTTTCTGTTAACGTGGGTGTTATAAATTGTGTGGTTAAAAGCTCAAATGATTTACTGTAATTCTATGGCAGATTCCATCAGCGCAATCATCAGTAATGATGTGTTTTGAATAATGCAGCTGTAAACTGATTTGGGGCATTTCACTACCTACATGTATACAGTCTGCCTCAGCGCCTAGGAAAAGGACATTGTTATGCAGATGGGTTTGATTTATTCTAAAATACTTCCATTCGGGATAATGTTTCTCGGTGATCTTCAGTACTTTAAATGGCTGGAAACCTTAAAAAAAAAAAGATTCACTATGAACAATACAACTATTTCAGCCTTAAATGAGATATCAAATTTATTACTGAAGCTGAGATGGGGTAAGCAAAAATATTTGTCTTTCCTGAGATGCTGCACAGGACTTCATAAAGGATATATTCAGAATATATATTCAGATTTAAAATTGGAATAAATAGTGCAGAGTGAAACCCCTGTAGAGGCAAACTATTTCTGAACTAATAGTTGACCCAGGCTCATCAGCCAGAGCCTCCAAAAGAGAATTTTCAGATATCAGTTGCTGCAGCATTTTCTCTGCAGATATCTTTCTGATGGGTGCTGATAAGAAGACATGTGAGAAAAATAATCTGTTTCAGAGGGCAGTGGGGAAACCCGAAAAAATGATAGTTCACTTACGGCAAAGCTTGTTCCAGGAAAGAAAAATCATGGTCTTTAAGATCCATGTGTAGAACCTCTAGCCTGCTTTAATGTTTGAAAATTATATCTGATAACTTTTAAAAAAGATATGATATCTTCAATATCATGAAAGATATCTCCATTGAGCCATAGTTATTTCTATTCAGTTTATTTCTTCATGCAATGTCAAAATACTATAATAAAAATTATGTGCATAAAATATTCAGAATACCTCAAGTTTGCAACCCCTAAAGTAGTCAAGGTGGTGAACATAACTAATACTCCTTCATTACAAAAAAAAATGTGATGTGGGTTGAGCAGAGAAAGAGTAACTGGACCAAATAATCCAACCTGCTTTTATGCCTAAGGCAGGAATACGACTCACCGTCTCCAGGTTTCTGTGTGGTATCTTAACAACTACTAGATCAAACTAGGTCTTGAATCTGGATCTTGAATCAATCCCAAAACATTGATATTAAACATTAAAGGTCAACATGATGATTCAAAATTTGAGTATTAGTTATACAAAATTATATAATCAAGGGTTAATCATCAATGTCCAGAAGAAATTGCCTACAAGATGAATGTAATATCACCCTTGCTTAAAAAAAGATAGATATCACACATTAAGAAGGTTATTGGGAAATCCTTAAAAAAGAGTAATTGTATTTGCTAACCTACCATAATTAAGGGGACTAAGAAAATGAAGGTAAGAGGCAAATTATCTGGCTCATTTTTAGTTGGCTTCAAGACAACTGCATATATGGTGTCCCTAGGATTCCACTCTATCTCTAATGCTTTTCAATATGTTTGGGGAGATTATAATCCATATAACATTATGCTAGCCATTGCAAATAAGATCCAGTTTTATTTCTTCGCAACTTCTTTGGGAAGTGGTATGGCTCCCCAGAATAATTGATTGATATAATTGATGACTACATTAAGATTAATAAATTGAAACTGAATACTGTCTAAATGGAAATGCTTATTTGTGAGGAACTATACTTTCTGAAAGAGAGTAGATTTTTCTATTCTGAATGGGCATTCTTGGGAACCATATTCTCCAGAAGAACAAGTATGTGGTTTGAAGGTGTTTCTGGACACATACCTCTCTTTGATTTTCCAGATTGTGGAAATGTGTATCCTTGGTGCTCTCTGAACTTGGTTGTTTTGTTGCAGACATTTCGACTAAATAACATCTTCCGTTACCTAGCATTGAAGATGTTCATTACTTGTTGGGTAATGAAACATCTGCAAGAAAACAACTAAGCTCAGAGAGCACCAAGGACTCTACAGTTCAGCCCTGAGCTACAAATATTCTCTTCTATAGGTACTGAGGAAATGACTTTATGAGATACATCAATCATGTCTTTCCTGATGCCAACTGTTCTAAGATCTTTAGCAGCTTTTTTAAAAGCTCTAAAAACACATCTCTTTGTACACGTTTTAACTGCTGTCTTAATTGTTCATTATGCCTTCTACTTAGTTTATTTTTTATTTTAACTGTTGCAATCTCCCAATTAAACTTTTAGAAAAATAGTCTATTCCAGTCTACCCCAACTTTAATAAGAGATTGTATATTATATCAGATTAAAATACATACATACCCAGGCTTTAAGTTCAAATTTTTAGCTAAAGAGCTGCATATTCACAAGAATATTATGCTGACTCTCCTCTCATATTTGCTATTCTTATCAGATATGCTACAAGGTAAGGGGCAACAGAGAAACTCATAATACTGTAAAAATAGGAGACAAATAAATGCCCATTACTAGCAATTGCTATAAACTAATTTGCTTGGCTGCAATAGCCTGTTTTCTATTGTTGCTTAAGAGATCATGACCCAGTTAAAATTAGAATGAGTCTGAGACAAATGATAAGAGAAAGTGTGATGTCTCTTTATATATTATGCCTTGAAAGCATGAAGAAAAAAAGAAAATTCATTAACTTGTCGTATTTATGATCATTCTTATGGGAAGATTCTGTACTTTCTTAGGCAGGCATGTTATTTTTAGTCTTTTCTTCAGCTAAATTGTTGAGAAGCTTCAGAGACTGGGATCAGAGATTACTGTGTTCAGAATACTAAGTATTGGACCATTAATCCCATTAATGACTAATT
Source organism: Bungarus multicinctus (assembly GCA_023653725.1). NCBI lineage: Eukaryota > Metazoa > Chordata > Lepidosauria > Squamata > Elapidae > Bungarus > Bungarus multicinctus. Next base: position 109,531,883 of record CM042836.1, read on the forward strand.
TATCCATTAAAATCAATGGAGTGTCCCTGTGAATCTCCTCACCATGGACAATGTAAATGTTATAGTTTGTTCTGCTTAATGTAGGAAAAGCAGAACATTCTTAATCTTAGCACATACAAGTCCTATGCAGATTGTCTAAAATCATTTTAAGTGTTTATTTTTCTAATTTGAGTGAGGAATTTAAAGACTGCTTATGCTATAAATATCTGTTATCTTCTAATAATTAGAAGAAACTTGTGGGATAGAGGAAAAAAACCCTGAAGGTTATAATTGAGTCTAATAAAATGTCATCTTCTCAGAACAAGAAGAATAATATTCTCATCTCAATTTGTTTTCTTTTGAACAGGGAGGCATGTTTTTAAAAAATGTTAGCTTTCAGTGGCCTAGCACTTCTTAATTTGTGTCACAACCCTAATATTACTTAAACATAGATTTTCATACTTAATGTTAATGGAAGGCAGCATGAGCTGTCTAAATAGTGCATTAGAAAGAAATGTAGATTACAGGGCTTCATATCCTTTCACTAAAAAAAAAAAATCTGGATTCTCCACATCCATCCCCTCATACAAGGCACAAAAGTTTCATTTTTACAAGTATGTCAAAATATAGTTACTTTAAACACCTAGAAAAGCAAGTTGAGTTAATCTGATTTCTTAGTTTTGTCCCATGCGTATTTTCCTTCCCCATTATGAAGCTCTGAAGAAAAGCATTTGAAACATACTTAAATTGTATGTATTCCTAGAGTAGAAGAAATGAAATCAATAACATGATTCATTTTATTAGGGCAATTAAAGCTTCCCAGAATCTCCATATTGAAGTAGTAGATAAACCAGAGTAAATAAATAAATGTTAAGCTGAGACTTACAAGTGATTTTCCCAGTCTTTTTAAGATGCATACTCCCACAGTCAAGTGGCTTGGATTATAAAACAATCAAAGTATGAAGATAGTAACATTTCTTATATATGACTTGGGGAAACGATAGTAAATTGTAGCATTAAACAGATGTGCTTAAAAATATGTCCTATTGAGTATGCCTGTTATGGAGGTAAGTAGGATTTTAGAGCACTATTCTATAAGCTATCCCATAGTTTAAAACATAAAAGAAGGCCCAAACTTTCAACGGAACCTCCCCCCTCCTCCTCTGTATAACTTGTATTAATATATTGGTAGATTGTGTAAACAGTAGAAAATTTATCAAAACACACACACACACATGCCTGAGTTTTCAAGTGCTGAATCGATGAATATGTAGCAAATTTGATTATAGTAACAGGCAAGATGAGAAATTACCTCAGTCTGTTGACTTAATACAAATAAGAAAAGCATTAAGCTCCCTAGACAAAAAGTCCCTCAATTTTGATACATTTCAAGAAGTTATCCTATTAATACCCAACATTGCAATCATTCAGACATGGAGACATATGCCTTATGTAAGAGACAGACATTCAGACAGACAGACAGAGACAGAGAGAGGGAGACAGTGAGAGACAGAGAGAGTAGCCTACATAAAAACTAATTGCAGAATTGAAGTAACAAGGGAAAGCAAAGAGAAATAGCAAATTATTTACCTGCTAAATAATAAGTAGGATCCTAACATAAACATTTTGTCATGCATGCCACTCCAATAATGTTTGACTGCATATCTAAATCTGGGATAAGTGACTTTTGAAAACTGCTGGGCATATTTGTGATTTTGATGCCATGGTGTGGCTGCTCACACAAAATGGCTACTCTGCAAATATATAGCCACACATCAAACAGTCATTTATAACATAGGAGAATGAGGCAGTTGTTTCTCACCACTTTTAAACAACCCTCTGGACAGAAGCCAACCACCATTTTCATTTTTAAAAAATAATCTAGGTAGGTTTCTGCTGTCGGAGGGGAGGGGGATATACATTTCTTATTTATCTGTATTTATAATAAAGATAATGTTGGAGCACCATAAGCAAAGTACAAAGAAAGTAGAGTGCAGTAGAAAACATGGTAAATTCAAGGATTAGGAATAACCTGTCTGCCAAACAATAATTGCGATGTGTGCTTTACGCCAGTCCATAACTAAAACCTAATTACATAAAATAGACAACAGTAATCATGATTTAAGCATGCTTTGGGGTTTTTTAAAGAGAGCGTAAAATGTAATTAAATTCAACTAAACCCAGAATGAGAGATACATCTGGTTCCTTAGGTAAGTGTTTGGCAATGAAACCCGTCAGCTTCAGCATTCCTGTTTCTAACCTAGACATGTAAAATAAATGGGGCAAGACTATAGCTAGAGATACTCTCTTTATTGTTTCTGTTCGCAGAAATTATTCCTGAAGGATCTCTTCATGAGATCTTTCCAACATCTGTCTCTGCAGTCTGTTCTGTTTCGGTTTGTTTTTAATGTTTTTCCTCTGTCTGGGGAGAAAAAGAGCACATTAAAAATACAATAAAATGTACATACACATTTGTTCTGCCACTCTGAACTAAGTAATGGACTAAATGGTTTTAATTTAAGTGACAAATTGGTACAATAATGCAATGTATGACCTCGGAGACTCCATCAACTGCTGACCCTTCGGAAGGGAAAAGTTGTACGAGGAACTCTTCTCCCATTCTCCCTTTTGTAAACCTTACTTTGTAACTTAACAGTGAACTTTTTGCTTCATTTGTTTTTCTTTGAGCTCTTGCAGATATCACTTTAGGCAGCAGCCGGTACTGTACTAGCCTTATGCCTGTGAGACTATGATTTTGACTTCCGCAAATACAGGATCAAATGTTCTGTCTTCAGCCACTCATACATGACAGACAGACTATATAACATGAGAATGATTGTAGATGTTGTTAATATTTCAGTGATCTAATTCCCTGAATAGAAGCATTGTTGCTTCCCTGTATAGTTTTCACTATCCTGGGTTGAAGAAATAAATTGGAAAGGGGAGGTTCAAAGAACATATCTGAAATGCTTGTTCTTTTCACATCCGGCCTTTTGGTGAGAAAGTGACATTAAAAAAATTGAGGCTTAATAGTACAATCCTGTCTTTGGCAACATCATTAAAAAAGCTAACATTTCCAAGTATATGTACTATAAATACACAGCGATTCAAATGGAAGAGAACATTAGGCTATACACCACATAAAATGCCATTTGTCTTCATCTGACAAGTCTCTCTTTACTACTTGAAGTGTCTACTGAGTAAGTGTCTCTTAAATATTTTTTTCCTCTCATGAATTTTCTACTTTTAAAAATTATGAAGAATCCCCAAAGAGCTTTTTATCATATTAAAAATTAACATTGATGCATTTGCTGCTGATGCTGCTTTTCACAATTTTTGATAGGATTTTTAATATTGTATTTTTCAATATAGGCTGACAAATAATTTTTGTTTTTTGAGGACTTTTGAGAGGATCTTAGGGAACCCCAGGAGTCTTAGAATCACATATTAAGAAATATTGTGCCCAAGGAACAAAATTTGTCTTTTTCAGCCTGGTGCCATCCAAATACATTAAGTATTCATAAATGTAATGGCCCAGCTGTCTAATGAAGCACAGGAGTCAAACTTGCACAATGTTTTAAGATGCCAAACTAAAAGAAGCTGAGTTAGATTTAAGAACTTGAAAGGAACAAAGTAGAAAATTTATTTATTTATTGAATCTATAATGCTGCCTATTTGCCCATGGTGACTTGAGGCGGCTTACAGAATATAAAATAATGTTTAAAATAAATTTTAAAAAATAAAAAACTAACAAAAAGAATCAAATAAATTAATAAAATACAATAGAACAAAATCTGGAAAAATAAATAAATAAAAAAATCACCCCCCAATCCCCACCCACCCACCCCAACAACAGAAGATCACACAAACCATTTGATGGGCTCCATCCCTCTCTGGGTTCCCCAGGCCCTCTGGCAGAACCAGGTCTTCAGTGCCTTCTGGAAGAATATTAGAGAGGGAACCATTCTAATCTCTGGGGAAATAATGTTCCAGAGAGAGGGAGCCACCATGAAGAAGGCTCTTATTCTGGGTCCCACCAGCTATATTTCCCTCAGGGATGGGACCCACAGCATTCCCTACCTCCCCGCTCTAATGGGTTGGGTAAATGTGACTGGCAAGAGACGTTCCCTCAGATAACCTGGTCCCAAGCTATGAAGGGCTTTAAAGGTGACAACCAACACCTTGAACTGCACCTGGAAGCAAATCGGCATCCAATTCAGCTCCCACAGGAAAGATGTAACATGTGTACACCGGGATCTGCACAAAACCACAAGGGCATTTTGCACCAACTGGAGCTTCTGGATGTTCTTCAAGGGCAGCAATAATCAAGATGAGAAGTGACATGGGCATGAGTGACTGTGAGAAGGGACCACAGGAAAGGGGGTAACTGGTGCACAACCGCAGTTATACATTATAAATTATAAGATACATTGCCTTATTCTACAAACAAATCTCTCTACCGATGCTTTATGCTGGGTTTGAATGAAGGAGAAGAAACTAGCTATATAGTATAAGAGAATACTGAAATAATTTCATTGGTGGGAGAATCACATTAATAAAGAACATTTGGTGCCTCTCTCTTCTGAAATTTTTTAAGCCATATTTAGGAAATGGTGGAGAATAGACTTTTCTGTTCTAAGTTTTTCTCCAGAAACTCTGAGAAAAAACATACTTGAAAGTTGAAGCTTCTACTGGATAACAAAAGATATGACAAGAGGAGCTACTAAGTAGGGAAGGCTTTCTCTCTCTCTCTCTTCTTAAGTTTAACTTAATTTGGGATAATCACTACCTCCAACATTGATCTCTAAATCTATCTTAAATATAAGGCCAAGGCAAGGAATGTTCTTCAAGATCACATGGTGAACGTGTGTAAAAGCTAAGGAATTTTGAGTGCAAATATATGCTATCATGCAAAAGTTATTGTGGATTAACATTACATTGGAACTAGAATTATTTCTATTGGGGTTTATAGATGTTGAACTAGAAAAGAAATATGAGAAATTAATATTGTATCTGGTATATGCATAATAAATAAAATGGATGGAGTTTGCAGAAATGGCAAAACTGACCAGTTTGATCAGTGAAAAACTGCTAAGGACATTCCTGAAAGACTAGAAACCCTATATGGACTTTTTGATGAAAGAGGAAACATCTGAATTGATGATTTATAGGTTTGGAGATTAAAAAGAGTTAGAGAAAGGGGAAGGAATAAGTTGGCAACTATTAAATAGAAGAAGGTTCTTAGTTCTATGCTTCAGTGGTGGCATTCAAATTTTTTTACTACCAGTTCTGTGTGTCACAGCGTTGTTTTGGTTTGTCTGCTGAGCTTACTGGAATGGTTATCACATTACTATAGTAACAAGATATGAGTGTCTTGTGATGTTTGATTTATTGCTCATGTGTGCAGGGGAGGAGCTTTACTTTACCTTTACTTTTCTTTCTTTTACTTGTTTCTTAAATGTACTCTTTTTCTTCTGTTCTCCTAGTTATGTGTAAATAAAGTATGCTGGCAACAGAAAAACACGATTCATTTCCTCTAATTTATAAAACTGAATTTTTTTGCTTTGACACTGTGGACGTGGCTTAATGGGTATGGCAGGGGGAGGATACTGTAAAATCTCCAGTAAGAAGCGGTATTTGCCGGTTCTCCGAACTACTCAAAATTTCCACTACCAGTTCTCCAGAACTGGTCAGAACCTGCTAAATACCACCTCTGCTATGCTTCCTCCCTCCCTTCCTCTTTCATATCTTTTATATTCTATCTTCTCTTTTTATTATTTTTCTTTTAATTTTTTACATACAGAGACACATATATATATATAGAGAGAGAGAGACAGGCGCGCGCACACACACATATATATATATACACACACATACAAAAATTCTATTTAAAAAAAGATCACAGATCATAGTCTGTGAGAGAAGTGTGAAACTAAGATATCTTGGCATCTAAGCTAGAGCCACTTTGTCAGAATCATAGGATAGTATGAATATATTCACATGAAAGAGAGAACCTTTGTGTAATCCTATTTGAAGTTGTGCTTTCTTGATTGTATTACGAGATGGTAATAAGAGTATGTTTGCAAGCCCTTTCCAACATTCATGCATATTGTTCAATGTCTTTCAATACTAACTCAAGATTGGCATTGTCACAACAACTTGTAATTAAGCCTCAGTGGTTAAGAGTCATTTCTTAGCATTTTGATGATAAGTATCACTACATTATTTCAAGAAGTGTTTTCATTTCATGAAAGTCTGGATGACTGAGAGCTCATTATTAACCTTAAACTGATAACATAATTTTCTTAAGCTAAAAGTTTCAAACTATGAATTAAAAAAAAAAATACTTCCATGTTTATTTATTTATTTATTTTATTTATTTATTAATTACATTTATATACCGCCCTTCTCCCAAGGGACTCAGGGCGGTGAACAGCTCGTCTAAAAACCCCACAAATACAAAAGTTAAAAAGTAATTAAATAATTAAATGTTCTTGCTGTCATTCTACTAGCTATGGTAAATTGTCTATGCCAGATAAAAGTGTTTGCAGAATATGTATGTTCAAGTTCAAACACTATCTCTTGTATTGTTTAATTTTAATGTTAGATCAAAACTAATAATATTAAAAATATCACACTATGGCTGTGTATGTTTCCTAATAAACTCAAAATCCCAAATATTTTTTTCCTTTCATTGTAGAGAACATATTTCAACTGTTTATTTTTACTGAAATTTTCCAAACTTTTTGCAACAAAGCAGTGATAAAAACTGTGTATAGGTTTCTAAATCTGACTGCATCATAGACTGACATAAAACTATGTACCAAGTCAATTTTATTTTTTCATCTTGCAAAAGAATCTAATAAGACCTTTATCTTCCTTTGCCATTGCATTAAAAAAAAAACCTGATATTTTAGGTCCCAGACTTTGTTTTTGAAACCATTGAAATTCTAATTTAGGTCAACCAATTCAAGCCACCCTCTTCACTCCATTTCTTAAAAATGCTAATGCTCATATCAGCAGAAAATGGCTGATATGAGAGCTGCCTTTTAATTTCCCATAATATCCCTGAGGTTCATTATACCATGCCTCTTTGGGAGATTTAAAGAGCTAATTATAATGCTGCTGCTGCTCCTCACCAATAGCATCATAATGATGAAATTAACCAGCCAGAATTTATTAACATAGTATGGAACCATTAGGTGGTCTTCCCTAAAACTTTTTAAAGGGCACAAATATTAATTGGGATATTTTCCCTTGCAAAATACACTTGGACCTAGCCCACATCTTTATTGAAATTTGCAAAGGCCTGCAATAGAACATTAGAATGAAATCTGTGTCCAAGGACCTCTATGCCTGCCAGACTCTTATGACCCTATATTCAAAAATATGATTGATAGGATAGAATGGGATGGGATACAATATGGTATGATACAATGGAATATGGCAGGATGAGATGGGACAGGACAGGATTGGTTTCTACTCTAAATGCATCTGGAATGCATATCAGAATGACACACTGAAGCTAGGTCCTAGGTCTACAAGTACTATTGTTTCTTTTATACAAGTGAATTGCAATTAATCCCTTGCAGCATTAAAACTGTATATGCCAAACCATGTCAAAATCTTTCACAGAGCACCAATAGGAACTTACATGAAGAAGGGTGCATTGGAAACAGCACAAACAAGATCTTTGAAATGAATCCTTGCTACGCCCAATGGAATATCAAATACTCAGTTAAGACTTGAGACAAAATTGTCTGCAATCCAGGTAAGGATTTGGAGAAGATGAGAAATTACTGGATGAAAACCCAGTTCTTCTCAGTCAGATTAACCCTTTCAATTTTAATAGACAATTCCCCTTCCCCATGGAAACAGCTTGTAGACCAAAAGTTGAAATTATAGGTGCTTTCTATACCATTCTTAATTTTTTTTAGGGTATGACCAAGCCAAGCCAAGTTCACCCCAAAAATAAGGGATTTGGAGTTCAGACTGAAATTAACAAGCTGCCCCAATGTGGCAGAAATTGAATAAATAAGGGTACTTTGAAACCAGTAAAGTATCTACAAAATCTAACTTTCCCAAAATAAGATTAGAATGTTTCAAAGCTAGGCACAAAATCTTATCATTTTATCATCTGCTCTGCTGCAAAAACCTCATTGTTCAACTTTGTTCACAAGAACAAGGAGATTGAAACCATTTTGCATATATTACTACAATGCAAACTCTACAAGGATTTTAGATCTCTTTATATTTTATCCCTAATGTGTAAATTTTCAGATTTTTTTTAATGTGAACTGTATCTAGACAATTCAAGACTATTTATCCACTGAGCAGTAACCTAATTCTGTGTTGTCGCAATGAAAATAAATCATAACTGGTTAGAGAAATAACCACTTCTGTTTTATTTATCATTTTAGATGTAATACATATTAGCTAGCTTGTTTTTTTAGATTCTATATATTTTATTTCATATCTGCAATATTTTAGATTAAAACTTGCATAGGTGATTAACAAATCATTATAGCAATGTATGTCACACTTCACTATTTTATCTTTATTATGCTAGTATTTTATTTCATTTATTTGATTTTACTTTGGTATTTTTGCTTTGCTGGTCATTAATAAACTATTATATAGGTAGACTAGGCTAGGGTAGCCTAGATGATAGGCAAAGAAACAATTATTTCCTTGTGACAAACCAAATTTAAATGTCGTGTTTGGGGCTATTTTTGTTTGTTTGAAAGTGTTCCTGTTCCTGTAATAAGATGGCTTTTGTTAAGAACTTATTATGTTTGATCATTCAATCAAGTTTTGTAGTTTTGGTCCCCATTGATTTTGATGGGAAGAATTAAGCACATGCTGATATTTTTCATTCTGAGATTTGCTGTATTCAAATGATATATGCTTTAGACCATAAAGGTTCTAAAATATCCTAAGGAAGATGTTCTGTATCATGTCAAAGTCTCACTCTGGTCATTACGGTTGTAATGCATCTCAGTAATACTTTGATAAAGGGCAAAGAATAGAGGCATTTACAAAATGTGGAAACTTCAGAACTTATAAATAGCAACATTGCATGACTTCTGCTCAATTGCATGCCTCCCTGTTCAAGGTATATAAGTTTCATGTTGATCCTACTATGCATTTGATATAAGGTTGCTATACTTTTGCATTTTTAATATTCTGTCATGCTTTTTGCTAAAAACACCATTTGTTTAAAAATAATAATTAAAATTATCAAAATGCCTTAGCAACTTTTCTAAAATTAAGAGAGGTTGACTCTTAATCAAATGCCTTCCCCAAAATCCATAAATAAAATATTTTTAAAAGACAACATATTTCCAGTATTACATTTATGAAATAATACTTTGTGTATATCAACAATCTTAACTTAGTGCCTTCCAAATATATTCAACCAAACTCCCAGAAGTCCAAATGAATAAATCTGGTTTATATAGTATATTATCTCTCTTTATTGTTTTCTTTCTTCTTAATTTAATAGTCATACTGTTAACCTATAATGAACAGTAATAATTAGTTTAAGAAATAGGGTTGGGAGTAAAGAAGAAGGAAGGAAGGAAGGAAGGAAGGAAGGAAGGAAGGAAGGAAGGAAGGAAGGAAGGAAGGAAGGAAGGAAGGAAGGAGGAAAAAACCCTACTTTTTCTTCTTGATATGTTTGTGTCTTTTGTCTATTGGTTCATCCATGATCATAATACTCAATTAGATTCATCTGTAGCCTAAGTTCTTCAGCCATTTTTGTAGTTAATATTGCATATTTGTACAAAATACAATCATGGCCCTAACATAAATAAACTCGTACTTTAAGTAAAAGAAAGCAGGGGTTAGTTTGGCTTTCATGTTGCTGTTAGAAAAAAAGCAATGAGCAAGTAAAATTTATTATATTTAATGTGTTTTCCCTTTGGTGTTGATTATTTCAAATCTAGGTCTCAATTATTTTTATTAAAGTATAGTAGTTACTGAGACCATGAACAGCTTTACAGAGATCAAAGTCTGGTAGAAGATTGCTGTATTTTCAAGAAATAAAATCTTTTCATTTATTCTTTCCAGGCCCTTGAAGTTAAAGTCAGTAAACCCGCTGCTCATATAAAATGTGATTCATCCTTCCTTCTTGTTTTTTTATTTTAGAACAAACTCTTGACAAGATCAAAACAATCTCTAGCAAAGAACTACTCACAGTGCATTCCTAAATATACCTACTCAACTGAAAAGTCTATCAAAGGTTATGAACTTAACTTCCAAAAAAATGGGTGTGGGGTTGTAGCATCAATGAAACATAAGCACAGAATACTTTATCTGAACCCTAAGCTTTTTTGTTTTTTACAATAATCTTAGTTTAAGGCTTTATTGAAATGGGAAAAGTAACTCTCTGGGATGTTAATGAAGAACAAAGAGTTGTGTTCTTCCATATCCTTGAAAATATGTGCCATTGGTTTCAGTGCAATTGATTTAATAACAATCTGATTTATGTACTGATGCCGAAATGCAAATACATAATCTTTCTTAGATTCCAGAGGAAAAGCAGGATAACTGTGAGGAATTGATGGGAAGCAGCCTATGCACTATAAGAGGTGAAGCTAATGAGACAGGAATTAAAGGCAACCTGAACACCATGCAAACACAGAATTGTCAACCTTCAAGGTTTAGAAGAGAAGGATTATGCATCCGTTGATTCAAGTAGGGAGGAGAAAGACTCCTAGAATTTAAATCCTGGTCTGACAAACATACATAACCTCTTTCATGCCTACAGCTATGCTGCGTCCTTGAAGCTTCTGCAATTAGCTACTGGGCAAGGTGGAATATCTGAATGATACATACTTGTGGAAGCATCAAGAATGAACAATGATCTATGAAACGCTAGGTGCATTTTGATGGATGCAGGATAGTTTACTGTAATAACCTAGTATCATGGAGAGGGCATTGGGACATTTATTATAATAGCTGCTGGGAATTGAATTTAAAGCAAGAAAAGAACAAAGACCACCAGATATGTCTTTGATTCAGCTTCCTGAAATGTTCCTAAAGATGTTCAAGATTCCAGATATCAATATAGTTTTTCACTGGATATTTGGCACCTTTTAACAAATGTCATCAGGTTTCAAAGATATTTTAATTGCTAGCAGTTCCTTATCACAGATGATATAGTGTTTCTCCCAGAATTCTAGTTGTATGTCTCTTTCAGGGTCTCTCCAGATCCTGTCAACTTTTCATGAGGAGCTGGTCTCTAGAGCTTGATCTCTTGGCTTTATGCTTATCACAAAGAAAAAGAAAACGCCTTTTAGCTTTGGCACACTCACTGACTTTGCTGCAGTATTGTCCCTGGCACTTGGAGTCATAGCTAGTTTGCCATATTTCCAGCCAGAAGTCTCTAATAACATTTTTTTTCTTTTAGTTTTTTTCACAGCAATTTAAGTCTCAGATGCCAAGAAATTTAAGCCATGTGTCCTCCCCCCCCCTCCCCCTGATTTGTCCTCCTTTCCAACTATCTGTGTCCTCTTTTGCCTGTTCAGATAACTGGTAACTTTAATTTTGAGTTTGGGGTGACAAGAGATTTATTACTGGTTGTGTTGTGACATTGACACAAAACAGTTTACCCTTTTAAGAACTGGTTTCTGTCCAGAGTTGAAGCAAGCTGGGCAGTCTTATAAATTTGAATTGATTCATAAACAAATGATAAATATACCAGCTGAAAGATAGGAGGTGGAAGAAGGAATTAGGCAAATTTCTTGCCAACGAGAAAAGAGAAGTGCTGTGGAATTTACTTATTTCAAGGAAAAATCCATCCCTTTTTTCCTTCTTGCATATAGTATATGTGAATCAGAAATAAATTAGCTCAGCTGAAAACACTGATAAGAGATGAAGCTGATTTTGGAGTAATACAAAAACACTGCATTGAAGTAGTCTGATAGTTACATTTGGAACTTATAAAGGGTGATGCTCATTGGTATCCTTCCATTCAGTCTTGTTGTAGCTGAACATGTACAAGCATGTGCATTAAATACATGGTCAACTTTCAGTTGAAAATAGAAAAAAGGGGGACTATTTATCAGACCAAATAAAAGAGGTACTGCAGTAGCAATTGAAAAAGGACCATTTTTCAGAAGGCAGATATCAAACAAGAGAACATGCCAAAAAGACAAAAAAGATTACAAGAAGCAAGTAGCATAGAAGGTAAATCTACACCACTGAATTTCAGAACCAGTTTTCAGGCTACCCTAAAAAAAATGGACTCTTCAAGTAAAGAAAAATAGATATTGATTAAATGGACATCAGGATGGTGCATCCTTGAAAGGGAAAATAACTGCATCTCATAGGAAGACAGTATGTGGAATTTTTCATGGTAGTTGATGACATTTTTATAAGGAACCAACATAAATTCATGCTGACACCCATCAGTTCCTGTAGTGTGTTACCTGTCAGGAACATGTAACGATATCTAAAATTTTATCCATGCAAGATACAGCTCTTTTTGCAATAGTAATGCCTGCTTAGGTTTTTAAAAAAGCACCTCTATGGTTCTCAAGTAGAAGGTTAGCTCAAAATTCTTCAAATAGTGTCAGAAAGCACAAAACTCAAACTAAGTGACTGTTGGTGAATTCTGCTAAGAAAAAAACAAAGACTTTTTTCATATATGTTCAAAAGAAAAAAAGAAAAGAATTAGCATATGAATTGCTCAATACTGTTGGCAAAATGCTAATAGATAGCAAAGGAATTGAGAAAGTATTCATCTCATTTATACAGTATACTTAGTCTTCTCTGAGAAGCATTCAACAAAGTACCGCATGACATTTTGATTAGCAAATGAGCTAGGTGTAGGCTGGGTGGCATGACAATTAAATGGTTACATGTCTAGGTTAAAATTGCACTCAAAGAGCTCTCATATATGGAACATTTTTTCACTCTTTGGTGAAGTATCCATAGTAGAGTACCACAAGGTTCAATCCTTCAATTTCATGTAATGACTTGAATGGGGAGGACAGGGTGCTTATCAAATTTGCAGATGACACATAAAACATGGCAGAATAGCTATTTCCTTAAAAGACAGACAGAAAATTCAAAACAATGTTAATACATGAGAGAAATTAGCTAAAGATGATTGAATGAAATTTAATAGAGAAAAATGTAAAATACATCATTTAAGAAACCAAAATTAAATGTGTGCATGGATTGAGGAATACCTGACTTATGAAAAACCTGTTGGAATAGTAGAAGATGACAATATAACAAGTGAAATAAGAGTCAGCAGTATGAATAACAAAAATGCAAATTTAATTTTAGATATTTCAAGAATAGGGTAGTTTCTAAAACATAAGAAGCAATTGTTCCTCTTTAATCTACATCGGCTAAAGCTTATTTTGTGTGTGTGTTCTATAGGAACCACACTTAAAGAATTCAGACCACCAGAACAAGATCAAAGAAGGGAAGTGAGAACCAACAGGAGATAAGACTTAAGTCCTACGAAGAGAGAATGAATGATCTTGAAATATTGAGCATTGAGAAGAACATAGAACCAATTGACCAGATAAGTGATAAGTTTCCCTTAATTGGAGATGTTCAAAAGAAGACTAGATAATTAAGTCAGGGGTACTTTAATTTGGATTCCTGTCTTACCAGAAGAAGTGACTAAATGGCCTAAACAGATCCTTGAAACTTTGAGTTTTTATTAATCTATTAATCTGAATTTGCTGCTGAATTTTGATTCTCTAAAATCAGTGCATTGTAGCAATAGCTGTATGCTGAATTGGATCCAAAATGTTCATATATCAAATTATTTCTGATACGTTTTCTGCACTATTTCCAGTGTAGCACATACATATATTTTGTACACACACACACACACACACACACAAAAAGGGGGGGGGAGAGAGAGAGAGGGAGATTTCTGATTGTTGTTATAGACTTTATTAACTATATAGGAGGGAAAAGAAGAAAAGATGAAAATAAAAGATTATTCTTAATTGAGATTAAAGGAATAGGATAAACATTCTTACCCTACTCTAATCCCAATGAAGACTAAATTAAATGAAGAATAAGAGAAAATGGCAAAGAAAAAAAACACTTAACTGGCATTCTAATTCTTCCAAGATTATGAGTAAAAGAGAAGTTTATATTTCGATTCTGAAGTTGCTTGTTTATGAAACCTCAAACATACATGCCAAATCATAGGAAATTTGCATCTCATTTGTAAATGTTTTGCTGGAATGCCTTTAAGATAGTTTTGTATCTTGTGTGATCTTCTTGACACACAAGACACAAAGACAGAAACTCTAACCTTGATCTAAGAACCCAGTGTGAACAAGTATAATAAAATCGTTATAGGCACAAAATGTTCCATAAGACAATTCATCATGACAGCATGGTGACGATTTCTGAGAGGTCACAGCTGAAAAGTGTCACTGAAAAAAATGCATGGTCTGATGGGATTTGAAAGGCAGTCATGAGGTCACCTGAAAACTAGAAAAATAGAGCAAATTTATTTTGCCTCATACAGGCCGGTAGCCAGGCAAGGCTCATGGGGCGAGTAGGGCAAGTTCCCCCTTTCTGACTTTCCCTCCTCCCATCACTACCTCATGTTATTCACAATGTAAGTGATGCAAGCCTTGTGTTCCTGAGGGCCCTTTGGGTGCTGTAAAAAGCAGAGCCTTTTTAATCTTACATGGATGGTAAAGGTGAAAAACAGGGATAGTCATATTGCCCATAAGTGTTGAACCTACTTATGCACATCTCATTGGATGCCTGCATTGAAGTAAAGTTGCTTAGTATACCACTCCATGTTTCTCTGAAGAACCAACAGTAGTGGAATGTAAAATCAATAGAACACATATTCAGTTCTATTTAATGAAATTGGGTTATATGGGAGAAGGAGGCATTTTTGATCCATTGGACTTTGGCAACCTGGAGGAATGTGTTAGAGGGAGTCCAAGTCCCTTTTGAAGTGTGGACTGACCACAGAAATCTTGAGGCACTACAGTCGCCACAGAAATTGTCCCCTAAACAGGTACATTGGGCATTATATTTCCGTCATTTTACTTTTATATTGCAATATGTTCCTTCAGGGAAACACTTTATGGCAGGTGCATTTTCCCATTTGCCAAAATGTAATAGTAGGAGAAGTGAGGTGGTATAACCTCTCATTCTGGCACAAGGTTCCATATACTTCTTGTGGTCCCAATTGACAACGGATTTGTGTGAAGCAATATGGTATGATCGATGGTTGAAAGAAAATCCTATGTTGTGTGAAATTTGGAATGGCATGGCATGGAAGGGCACAAAATTGTATATACCAAAAATACTACGACCCAGGGTCTTGAAACAGTGTCATGATGCTAAATCGGCTGGTCACTATGGGTTTTTGAAAACATTACATCTAGTGAAACATCATTTTTGGGGGCCTCTATGAGATATAGAGGACTACTTTAAAGGATGTAATGTTTGTGTGACAACAAAAACAGGGCCAGGAAAACCATTAGGATTACTACAACTGGTATTGGATCCTCATTGTCCATGGCAGGATATCAGTATGGATTTTATTGTGGACTTATCTAATAGCCAGGGTTATACTGTTATTTGGACCATAATAAACCTTTTCTCAAAGCAGGCACATTTTATACCCTGTACTGGTCTTCCGTCAGCACATAGATTAGCCACTCTATTCATTAAACGGGGCGGGAGTGGACATCGGTGAGGTCATTTGGGTTGAGTTCGATCCTGTTACTCTGGAGGACGTGGACAGGATACTGGGGGGGCTTAATGCCACCACTTGTTTGCTGGACCCATGCCCCTCCTGGCTGGTCTTGGCCACTCGGGAGGTGACACGAGGCTGGTTCCAGGGAATCATAAATGCTTCCTTGAGAGAGGGGCTGTTACCCGCCGCCTTGAAAGAGGCGGTGGTTCGGCCCCTCCTCAAGAAACCGTCCCTGGACCCAGCATTACTATCAAATTATCGTCCAGTCTCCAACCTTCGCTTTGTTGCGAAGGTTGTCGAGAGTGTGGTGGCACGTCAGCTCCCGCAGTACCTGGATGAAGCGAGTTATCTTGACCCCCTCCAATCAGGCCCGGGCACAGCACGGAGACGGCGTTTGTCGCGTTGGTGGATGATCTCTGGAGGGCTCGGGACAAGGGTTGTTCCTCTGTCCTGGTCCTGTTAGATCTCTCAGCGGCTTTTGATACTGTCGACCACAGTATCTTATTGCAGTGGTTGGAGGGGTTGCGGGTGGGAGGTACCGTGTTACGGTGGTTCGCCTCCTTCCTCTCCGACCATTCACAATTTGTGTTGACAAGGGGGTAGAGATCGGCCCCGAGGCCCCTACTGTGTGGGGTGCCCCAGGGGTCGGTGCTCTCGCCCCTGCTGTTCAACATTTATGTGAAGCCATTGGGTGAGATCATCCGTGGCTTCGGGGTGGAGTTCCATCAGTACGCTGATGATACTCAGCTGTACATCTCCACCCCAGGCCACCCCAACGAAGCCGTCGAAGTGATGACCTGGTGCCTGGAGGCCGGGCGGAGTTGGATGGGTCGTAACAGGCTTCGTCTCAACCCGACCAAAACCGAGTGGCTATGGTTTCCTGCACCCAGATACAGCCAGCTTGTTCCTTCGCTGGCCGTGGGAGGAGAAGTTTTGACCCCCATGGAAAGGGCGCGCAATCTGGGTGTCCTCCTGGATGTACGGCTGTCTTTAGAAGATCATATTGCAGCCGTCGCCAGGGGGGCTTTTTGTCAGATTCGTCTGATTCACCAGTTGCGGCCCTTTCTGGATCTGGGCACACTTCGCACAGTCACTTCCGCCCTCGTCATCTTCCGCTTGGACTATTGCAATGCTCTCTACATGGGGCTCCCCTTGAAGAGTCTCCGGAGGCTGCAGCTGGTTCAGAATGCAGCCGCGCGGGTGATCGTGGGTGCCCCTCGGGGCTCCCACGTAACACCGCTTCTCCGCAGGCTGCACTGGCTTCCTGTGGCCTTCCGGATTCGATTCAAGGTGGTACTGACTGTATTTAAAGTGCTCCATGGCTCGGGACCTGGGTACTTACGGGACCGCCTACTGCCATCAACAACCTCCCGCCGCCCAGTACGCTCTCACAGGGTTGCCCTTCTTGGGGTGCCACCGCCTGATCATTGTCAGCTGGCGGCCCCAAGGGTGCGGGCTTTCTCTGTGGGAGCCCTCTCCCTGTGGAATGATCTCCCCCCGGAGATATGGGCTATGACGGAAATCCTGACCTTCCGGCACGCAGTTAAGACCTTATTTTTCAAGCAGGCCGGCCTGTCCCAGTAAATGGTCTATGGGTTTTAAATTTAATTTGGGTTTTAATTGTTAAATTTTATAATTTTTAAATTTTTAATTAATCCCGGATTTTAAATGTCTGAATTTGTAGTTGGATGGGATTCAGCCAGATTTGCATATTTAATCTAGTTTTAAATTGTATTTATTCTGTGTGTTTTTTAGTGGGCTGTACACCGCCCCGAGTCCCTTTTTGGGAGAGGGAGCGGTATAGAAATCTGATAAATAAATAAATAAATAAATAAACATGTTTATCAGTTACAAGGTATGCCATGACGGATTATATCTGATTGAGGGGTACAGTTCACTGCCCGATTTGGAGAGAATTCTTGCAGATTATAGGGTCATCGCAAGGACTGAGTATGGCATACCATCCCAGTACTAATGGAGCTTCAGAAAGAGCCAATGTGGTGATAGAACACTACTTACATTATTATGTGTTGTACCAGCAGACAGACTGGGCTACGCTAACACCTTTTGCTGAAGTAGCATACAAAAACGTGGTACATAGCAGCACAGGACATACCCTTTTAAGGTTGTATATGGAATGAATTTCGTAGCTGTACCTGAATTACCTGAGATGATGGATAATCCTACCACTGCTACCACCTGGTCTACAAAGATCACAAAAACTTGGAGAAATGTACATGAAGTTATACATAAGGCATTCAAAGCTTCTAAGACACATGCTGATAAGAAACAGAGTGACCACCCACCATTTCAAATAGGTGATTTAGTACATTTGTCCACCAAATATCTGAAGTTGGGTGTCCCATGTAAAAAGTTGGGCCCCAAGTATATAGGACCTTTTACCATAAGTTGGGTGATTAATCCTGTTATGGTACAGTTGAACTTAATGCCATGGTTCAAAAAGGTCCACCCAGTATTCCATATTAGTCTCATTAAACCCAGAAGACGTAATCCCAATGATCGATTATCTGGTCCAGTGAAGGCAGATCATTATGAGATAGAGTCTATTCTTGATTCATGGATATATAGAGGAGATCTACAATATTTAGTAAAATGCTTTAGGCGAGGCATCATGGGTTGGCCACATTGATGTTAATGCACCACGTCTTTAACAGAGATTCCAAAAACAGTACCCTGGGAAACCCAAGGGTGGGAACCACTATGGTGATAATTATTCCCTTTTTATTGCTTTACAGGCAGATCTATATGAAGAGAGAGAGTTAAGATGGCGACCGGAGGTCAGCTGGAAGAGCTCCTCCGCGATATCCGAACGGGGCGTTGAGTTCCCCCCCCCGGGTCCTCCTCACCTGTGGCAGGGGTGGCGAGGGGACCCGTGGGGGGGTGGGCAGCCCCCGCGGTCAAGACGCGATGCCGAGGGACTGCGCTCGGCGTCCAGCGGCTCGGCGTTCGGCGGCGCAGTATTCAGCGGCCCATATTTGGCGTCCGGCGGCCTGACTCCTGGCGGTCTTAATGGCTCGAGCTTGGTACCTGATGGCCCGGCGTTCGGCGGCTCGCTGAGTTTCCCCCCCCCGGATCCTCCCCACCTGTGGCAGGGGTGGAGAGGGGACCCGTGGGGTGGTGGGCAGCGTTCGGACCATGACGTGACGGGTCCGGCGCTGTGTCCAGCGGATGGTATTCGCCGCCGGACCGCTCGGCGTTTGGCGGCTGGCGCTGTGCCCAGTGGACTGCGTTTGCCGCCTGGCGGCTTGGCGTTTGGCGGCTCAGCGTATGGCCTATGTTCCACCTCTATGTTGGCCTCCAGCAATTCGAACAATTTCATCAGCTCGAGCCTGGCGCCTGATGACCTGGCGTTTGGCGGCCCGTTGGCTTTCCCCTCCCCCGGGTCCCTCCCACCTGTGGCAGGGGTGGTGAGAGGACCCGTGGGGGGGGGGCAGTGTCCGGGCTATGGCTTGGCAGGTCTGGCGCTGCGCCCAGTGGCTGTCGGCTGGCGCCTCAGGAGATGACGTTTGGCGATCTGGAGGGGGCTTGGAGTTCCCCCCCCTTTGGGTCCTCCCCGCCTGTGGCAGGGGTGGTGTGGGGACCTGGGGGGGGACGGGCAGCCCCCGTTGTAAAGGCCCCAGCTGAAATTAGATTTGCCGCTACGTTTCGGGCGGCTGGAACTGGACTTGAGGGACAGCTGCCGGGGCGGCCGGAGGACTGTCGCTGTGGCGGCTGGAGGACTGCCGCTGGAGCTGGGGCTGGGGCCATTGTAAGGGCCCCAGCTGAAGTTAGAGTCATCCCCATGGTCCGGGCGGCTGGAGTTGAGGCCGGAAAATGGCCGCCACAGTTGGAGCCGGGACGACTGGTGGACTGTGGCTGTTGCCGGAGCTGGGGCCGGAGAGCTGCCCCTGTGGCTGGAGCCGAGGATGGAGGATTGCCCTCACGATTTTCACCCGTTTGGAGGCGGCAGGGGCGGCTTGGACTTGGAATTGGCCAACGAAAAGAGAAGACCCAGCCCGGGACATCTTATTTTATGAGTGATCTATGGGCCCTGAGACATGTCCCCCTGTCTCGGGAATGGCCCTCTACTCTCTCGAGGGCCCATCTCAAGGACGGATTATGGAATCCGGAGAGATGGTGGGCTTTTAAGAAACGTGGGAGGGGGGGGTGTTTGATTAAATTTTTAGTCAGGTTTTTAAGGGGGTTAGGTAGGTCCGGGCGGGTGTTGGGGGACAACTCGCCGGAGGCTGGGACCAGGCCGGGGGTTGAGCGTGGCCGGGAGAGTCATAATCCGGACAGGACTGTATTAAGGATGGGGGGGGTCATTGGGGAGGGTGGAATTAAATCGATTGATACGGTGAGTGGGAGGGGCAGATTTGGCGGTTGTAGGGGGCCACATTCTGTGTTGGGAGCGCGCCCCCGCTGTTTACTTGCTGTGGCGCGCTCCGACCCCCTTGTCATCTCCCGTTCCCCAGGGGGTTTGAGCAATCGGGCCCTGGGCCTTCGGCTGATGTTGTGTAACGCCAGGTCCGTCGTTAATAAAGCCCCCCTCATCCATGATTTGATCTGTGAGGGGGGCGCGGACCTGGTGGGAGTTACCGAGACTTGGCTGGGCCAAGAAGGGGGAGTCCCTCTGGTGGAGATGTGCCCAGCCGGGTTTCGGGTCTTTCATCGGCCGAGGGCCCAGGGGAGGGGAGGGGGGGTCACGGTAGTTATTAAGGAAGATCTGTGTCCGAGGGAGGCCACTGTATCTCAGACGACTGGGTGTGAGCTCCTTTTCGTGAAGTTCGGTTCCACGGTTCAGGTGGGCTTGCTGGTCGCATACCTGGCTCCCTGCTATGCGGCAGCGGCCCTGCTTGAGCTCCTTGAGGTTATAGCTGGCGTGGCGGTTGGGACCCCCAGGCTTATGGTCATGGGGGATTTCAACCTGCCATCTGCCGGCGGTACCTCGGGGATTGCCCAGGAGTTCATGGCCTCCATGACGGCCATGGGCCTGACCCAGTTAATTCGGGACCCTACTCACGTGGGAGGTCACACCTTGGATTTGGTTTTTGTCTCTGATCAGTGGCAGAGTGATCTGGGTATAGGGGATATAGTTGTGGAACCCCTGTCATGGACGGATCACTCGCTCCTGAAGCTCGACTTCCGTTCCACGCCCCCTGACCGCAGGGAGGCGGGGCCATTAAAATGGTACCGCCCCAGGCGCCTGATGGACCCTGATAGGTTCCTGACGGAGCTTGGGCCATTTCCCGAAGCTCATTCACACAACTCGGTTGAGGGCTTGGTTGCCACCTGGGATAGGGTGGCTGCTGGGGCCCTTGACCGAGTCGTGCCCTTGCGGCCTCTGACCCGGTGCCGATCCCATCTGGCTCCCTGGTTTTCTGAGGAGCTAAGGGAAATGAAGCGCCGGAAAAGACGCCTAGAGAGCAGTTGGAGGTCCAGCCGCTCTGGGTCTGACCGAACACTACTGCGTTCTTATATTAAGACGTATCTAGTGGCAATAAGGATGGCGAGGAGGTCTTACCTCTCCACCCTTATCGCGTCCGCGGAAAACCGCCCAGCCGCCCTGTTTAGGGTGACCCACTCCCTCCTGGAGGTGGGAGCGCGGGAGGACCCCTTACAGGGACGGGCTGAGGAGTTTTCTAGGTTTCTGCAGGACAAAATCGCTCAGATCCGGAGCGAACTGGACTCTGACTGGCCATCTCCGGGTGGGGGGGTGGGGGTGGATATCGGTGGAGTTGGTTGGGTTGAGTTCGACCCTGTTACTTTAGAGGATGTGGACAGGATACTGGGGGGGCTTAATGCCACCACCTGTTTGTTGGACCCGTGTCCCTCCTGGCTGGTTTTGGCCACTCGGGAGGTGACACGAGGCTGGTTCCAGGGTATTATAAACGCTTCCTTGAGAGAGGGGCTGCTACCTGCTGCCTTGAAAGAGGCGATGGTGCGGCCCCTCCTCAAGAAACCGTCCCTGGACCCAGCACTGTTATCTAATTATCGTCCCGTCTCCAACCTTCGTTTTGTTGCGAGTGTGGTGGCACGTCAGCTCCCGCAGTGCCTGGATGAAGCGAGTTATCTTGACCCCCTCCAATCGGGTTTCAGGCCCGGGCACAGCACGGAGACGGCTTTGGTCGCGTTGGTTGATGATCTCTGGAGGGCTCGGGACAGGGGTTGTTCCTCTGTCCTGGTCCTATTAGATCTCTCAGCGGCTTTTGATACTGTCGACCACAGTATCTTATTGCGGCGGTTGGAGGGGTTGGGAGTGGGGGGCACCGTGTTACGGTGGTTCACCTCCTTCCTCTCCGACCGTTCGCAATTTGTGTTGACAGGGGGGCAGAGGTCGGCCCCGAGGCCCCTACTATGTGGGGTTCCTCAGGGGTCGGTGCTCTCGCCCCTGCTGTTCAACATTTATGTGAAGCCGCTGGGTGAGATCATCCGTGGCTTCGGGGTGGAGTTCCATCAGTACGCTGATGATACTCAGCTGTACATCTCCACCCCGGGTCACCCCAACGAAGCTGTCGAAGTGATGTCCCGGTGCCTGGAGGCCGTGCGGAGTTGGATGGGTCGTAACAGGCTCCGGCTCAACCTGACTAAAACCGAGTGGCTGTGGTTTCCTGCGCCCAGATACAGCCAGTTGGTTCCTTCGCTGGCCGTGGGGGGAGAGGTTTTGACCCCCGTGGAAAGGGCGCGCAATCTGGGTGTCCTCCTGGATGTACGGCTGTCTTTGGAAGAGCATATTGCAGCCGTCGCCAGGGGGGCTTTTTATCAGATACGTCTGATTTACCAGTTGCGGCCCTTTCTGGATCTGGGCGCACTTCGCACAGTCACGTCCGCCCTCGTCACTTCCCGCCTGGATTATTGCAATGCTCTCTACATGGGGCTCCCCTTGAAGAGTCTCCGGAGGTTACAGCTGGTCCAGAATGCAGCCGCGCGAGTGATTGTGGGTGCCCCTCGGAGCTCCCACGTTACACCGCTGCTTCGCAGGCTGCACTGGCTTCCTGTGGCCTACCGGATTCGATTCAAGGTGGTACTGATGGTATTTAAAGCGCTCCATGGCTCGGGACCTGGGTACTTACGGGACCGCCTACTGCCATCGTCAACCTCCCGCCGCCCAGTACGCTCTCACAGGGTTGCCCTGCTTGGGGTACCGCCGTCTGGCCGTTGTCGGCTGACGGCCCCGAGAGTTCGGGCTTTCTCTGTGGGGGCTCCCTCCCTATGGAATGATCTTCCCCCAGAGATACGGTCTATGACGGATATCCTGACCTTCCGGCGCGCGGTGAAAACGTTATTTTTTAATCAGGCCGGCCTGGCCCAGTAACTGTGTTTCAGGTTTTTAATTAAATTTTAATTGGGGTTTTTAGTTTTTAACTTTTAAATTGAATCTGAATTAGACAGCCGGATTAAATTATTTAATTTATTTTTAATTGTATTTATTGTATATCTTGTATGTTTTAGTAGGCTGTACACCGCCCCGAGTCCCTTTTTTGGGAGAGGGGGCGGTATAGAAGTTTAAACAAATAAATAAAAAATAAAATAAATCTCTGGTAGAGGGGCCCCGTTAGCTCTGAATATGCCTCACAGCAAGTCAGCTGGCCATGTCATCTTATCTCTGCTTCTGTCAGATCTGTATTTCTGCTTGTGTGCTGGCCGATGGCTTTGGAATGACTTAGCAGAGCTGAGGATGGATTCTGCAACAACTGTGGGGCTGCTGGAAATGGCTCTTTTCATGTATTGATGTGGTGCATATTGTTAAAGAGGGTTGGGGCACATATAGGTGGTAATTAGGACTTAGGTTAAAACATGGTGAAGGTGACACTAGGTGGGGATCAGTTAGTGAGGGACGAAATAAGGTAGACATGTTATAGGGTTAATAGCATTTAGAGATAATAGGTTAGGTGTGGCCAGAATTAGACCTGTGTATAGGCCTGGATGTGGTGTGGTGTGTTTCATGATAATGGTAATAAAACGAAAGGGAGCAAACTCAAACCCAACTCTGGTTTTTAGCCTTTCTTGTCAGAGAAGTATTTGTTGTTTGCTGAGCTAATGAATAAACCACCATTGCACTACAAAGGAGCTGGAGTTTATATTCATTTCAGGACAAATCTTCAATACTCAAGGACTAGCTGAGACTTTTCTTATATGATCTCCTCCTTACTAATTTTTGAAGAGGTTTAGGAAATGGTCACACATTCATATAAATTAAAGGTATCTAATGCAGCATATATCTAAAATATTTTGTTCCTTCCCTCTTAATAAATAAATGCCCCTAGGAGCATTTTGTCTGCTTTTGACTTGGTGGTGATATATATCTATGGAATTACTCAGGCAATTTGAAGAGCAGCCAAGAGAACATGAGAACTGCTATGGTTATTGGTACACTACCTGGGGCTGGAAGAAAAGCTGGCATGGAAAATTATGCTACATGTAATAGCAATAGCACTTAGACTTATACACTGCTCCATAGAGTCCTTTCTAAGTGGTTTACAAATGTCAGCCTATTACCTCCAACTATCTGAATCCTCATTGTATTGACCTCAGAAGGATGGAAATCAGATTAAACCTTGAGCCCCATCAGGATTGAACTCCTGGCTGTGAGCAGAGTTAGCCTGCAATACTGTATTCTAACCACTGTGCACCATGCATACCACCATCAAAATTATCACCTTACTTCAGATTCCATCACTACTACATCACAAAGGGTGTTATTGTCACAGCTATTTTTTATTGCCTCATTCTAATCTGGAACAAAAAATGTTCACACACTTTCTCTTTTTATGTAAAAACACAATCTTCTGCATAGTCACGATTCTTTTCTCTATTGAAGTAACAAAGAACATTTCTGTCATACATCACACCATCTATAAATGATCTGGATAAAGTTCTAAGAAAAGAAAAAGAAATGAAAAGCCTTAGTCTCAAGATTGATACTGCAATAAACACAAAGTCCAAAATTAATTTTCTCCCATTCAACATAGATCACTTGTAGGTAATTAATTCATAAATCTCTTATTCCACTGTTAGCCTCAGATCTGTTAATCTAGACTAGCTTTAGCAAAAGAGAAGAAAATAATGATCCAACTGTGAGGAATTTAGGCAATATTAATACTGTGTCCAAGAAACAAAAGATCCATAATGGCTAATCTAACTATTATCTTTACAACTTTCACATGTTGGAGAAAAAAAAAAACCACAGCTCCACAATTTAGATTTTCATTATATCCTAAAAGCTTGAATTTGTGGACACTGGCAAAGTCACTTAGATCTAAGAGGTGTCATAATCCTGAATCATCTCATTCAAAATAAGATTTCAACTTAGTTTAGTTGTTAGGAAAACCAAAATTGCTCAATCAGTTGGAGGAGAATCTAACATCAGTGTCAGAGTAGTATGCTTTGAGAAGTCTTCAGTACTCTTTTATTATCTCTAGCCTTCCTGTGAATGAAAAGATTCTATACATTTAGTTTTTAAATCCCAAACCTACAGAGAGGAGCAGGACTAAAGAACTTCTTTTCTCAAATTCCCAAGGCTGTACTATCTTAAACTTAAAGCAGCTTAAAACTGTTTGCTGGAGATGAGAGTTGGGATGGTGCTGATTATTTCTGCCCTGAAAAGTTTCTGAGATAGTAAGAGTAAAGTTCAACTTTTGCTAAGCTTCCTGTGAAGTTTTTAGACATAATCTTTTTAAAGCTTAAGCAAGACTTCAGTTGTGTGTTAGAAGGACATCTTTTGTAAGCTTTATTTAATTTTTCTCATTATAAAAACTCTATATTTAAAACTTGCAAGCATTATAATATAAATAGAATATAAATAGAATAGAATAATATAATTTATAAAAATAAAATAATATAAAAATATAAATATCCCACTCTTCAGGAAAGTTTTTTCTAAAAAATGTCATTAATAAAATTTATTTTATATACTACATGACAAATATGTATGAAACAACAGTGAATGTTGCTGAACATTGTTGTATTTGATAAGCTACTGTTAAATAAATTATTACTATTATGACAAGAAATAAATGAAGAAATGAGAGAAGTAGATGAACAGAGTTTGAACTCAAAAAAATGCAGACATGGATTGGATGGTGAAAAGCACAGAAGCCAGCAGACCATGTATGGACAAAACATTCCAGAGATAAGAATGGCCATGTAGCAAGTCATTTAAAAGTCAATGAAAGGCTAAGGTGATATAGAAAGGAAGATGTGATGGGTGCTGCCAATAATGGATTACAAGGAAATCTGTAAGAGACCTCATTTTGAGGAACATCACCATTCATGCATGCTATCATCAGACCTTGGAACCTCATTTCCTCCCCACACCCTTGAATATTTTTCAGTGAGGAAATGTAACCATGTCTGCATGTATTTTTTTATATAAAGTTTTATTTAAGTTTTCACAAAACATACAAATACAAATAAAATATCTTTTTTTGAGAACAGCATGCCCCCTGGTTATCGTTTCTCCATACAGACATAAACTCAATATATATTTATCTTATACATTCTAATCCATACTTATAACTATTTTCACACTTTTTCAATAGCTTTTCCCTTTATTTTCTATAGCCTTATTTTAAATTTTCTTATTCCTTTCTTAATTTAATTACATATCTTTTTCTAATTTTTAAAATCTTTTTAATCAATGTTTTTATACTTTCATCTGTCCTGTTTACAATTTCATATCTTTTCTCATAAAACAAATTTTCCCCTGTAATTCCTAGACTGGAGTGTAACACCTTTGTATCTTTTTTCAAATCTTGTTTAGAAATTTAAGTTGCACCTTTACAGCTATAACATTCATTTTCTAACCTCTATTATATAACACATACCTATTTTCAATTGAATTCTGCTTGGTACATTCCCTTAAAAATATACACTAAATTCTTCAAAGAAAAAAGTATATATGCATGTATATATGTGTGTGTATGTGTGTGTGTGTGTGTGTGAGAGAGAGTGTGTATCACTGATCTGGATGAGAACCAGTGGCCTAATGGCAATTAAAACTGCCTCACATGTAATACTTCCCTGGTTCGAATCCTAATAAGGGTATGGCTAGCTGACGAGATCTAAGTAGCTCGAAATAGATCTATCCTAGCCTCCCTTGTTTAATTATTTATCAGCTCAAAAAACCTAACACACACACACACACACACATATATGTATATGTATATATTATAACAATAGTAAATGGAATAATTATTCTATTCAAGTGCAGCTCTGCCATTAATATTAATAACAATCTTTTACATTTCTGTTTTTTTAACAAACATTACCTAGTAATATCAGTTGTCTTTCACTTTAATCATATTTTACTTATTACTGTCTTTAAATAAAAAACAAAACAAAAGTTATTAACAGTAATCAATAAAGCTATTATTCTTATTCAAATTCATCTTATCAACTGATACAAATCTTCCATGTTTCTTTTCAGTTTTTTTTAACTTTCTTTTAAATCATTGAGAGCCTTATTCTCTTTACAAACAAATATTCCATTACACATCAATACAATTTTTTTCTATCACTTTAATCATCTAACATATTTTCTAACCCTTTTCTATTTTTAATATAACAATGCTATCCCATGCACCCTTGCAGAATCCTCTCCTTAAGTTAAATTTTAACCATTGTCTCTGTGTCTTTTAAATAGGTTTATACCTTTAATTCTTGTATGCTTTTCTTGTACCTCTATATCTTGTTTCTGTCTTTTGTAGCTTCTTTTCCTTTCCCTCTTCCCACTCTTCTTCTCCCTCCCCTTTTAATTCCCTTTTCTATCTGATTCTCCCTTCTGTGATCCTCCCTTCTGCTTCTTCCTGATATTATGATTACTTTTCAAATTACTCTCTTTTGGGGTTGTTGCTTCAAAGCTTAAGTTTTTAACTCCCTTTCCCCCCTTTCCCTTTTTTACCCAGCTTAAAATTGCTTGGTCATTAAAGACGGCTTCTTCTTTGTCCCGCCCTTCTTGTTCTGCCAGCATTTGTTGTTGTTTTTCATAGTTCAAAAAATTGAAATACGAAGCCAAAAGATCTTCTTCCCTCTTGTGCTTCTTTTTTTGTTCTTTAAGTCTCATTTTTAACTCTTCAAGGAGTGATGCCATTTTTAAAAAAATGAAACAACCCCCCATTGGTTTTTATTTTGTTTCATTAGGATCCATCATCCAAAGTTCCAGGAATCATCCTATAATCCAAAACTGTTTCTTGCTTCTTTTCTCACTTTCTCTTTCCAGGGGCTTTGTTATCTTGTAACAAAATTTCAGCTACAATGTATCTTTTGCAAGCCTTGTTAAAATTCCACTATCGATTCTTTAAAGTTCCAGGTGGTCTCCTCCATTTTTCCAGATTCCACCCTCTTTTTTCCTTTTTGCCTCCTCTGCTTTCTTTTTTATTTTTTTTTAAATTATCCAAGAATCTTTATACCTTTGACACTTTATTTTCAGCTAAAAATACCCTATTAATGTCAAAGTGGATTAGTATCAATTTCTTATTCAAATCTCTTTTTCTTAATGTTCCAAGTCAATTAAAACTGTCAATGTGAGAGGAAAAAAAGGCCAATTCTGTTTCCTTTCCCTTTCTCTTTCATCACTTAAGATCTTTTTTAGGAATAGTATTAGTCTTTAAAATTCAGGTTCGGGTACCTTAAATAGATGTTCTCTGTTCAACCCGGTCAGTCAAATTTTCTCCTTTAAACTTCCTCCTGCACAATCTTGTCCGGTCAGATTTTTCTTTGAGGTGTCCATTTCTGACACCGCTGCAACCGCCTTTGGAAAAGGGAGTAATGGCCAGCTGAGGAGGAGAAATGCGGCTCACCTCAACCTTGCTAGTGGTCTCCCCCTTCTTCACTACCTCTACAGGGTGGCTTAGTCCCAAATCCGAGTAGCTCGGGGCGCACAAGTGGCAAGCACGGATCAAAACCGTGCACAATCACGGATTTTGGTCCGTCGCCGAAGAAGCCCGAACCCACCATGTCTGCATGTATTGATGCATAATATTTGAGCAAACAGTATTCAATGAAACATTCGTAGGTTAACATACATTGTGTGTTTCCTGGAGAATTTGTTATAGGTCCAGGAAAGAATTCTGTGTGATTGTCTAGTAAGTGACATGACCAGGATGGCTAAGAATCTCTACAGAGCTTTAGCTATACAATTTGGGATGAACACCCTTTGAATGGTGTAGGAAGAATGGATTTCCAGAGAAAAATTGCAGACTACAGAAATCAGGAACATTACTTAGGTGACCCTGAGGAGACAGATAAACCTCCAAGTGCTTTAACAACTCCCTAAAAGGATGCAAATGACCAGCTGTCTGTAAGGAGTATAAATCCTTCATTCCCCACTATCCTGTCAGAGCTGAAGAAGCTTCTTGAATGAGAAGCAAAATATCTACAAAGAAAAAACAAAAAAATCCAGTTGCCCCTTGAAAAAGCACTTTGGGACAACCATGACCTGGATGACTAAGAATCTCTAGACTTCTAATAAGGGAGTATTTCTTATTCCAGTTAGCTACCTATAGTTGTTGATCAGTGCATTTATGTTTATATTTTGGAATACTTGGGGTTCCAGCTACTCCCAGAAAACTAACTTCTTACACATTAAATCAGCAAAATTCACATGTACCCACAGTAAAAACTTGAAAGTTATAATTGTCTAGATTCCATCATGTTTGGGATGTCAACTGTTAAAAGTGTTCCAGGATCAGTCCTTCAGGAGGACACTGGGTTCACATGCTTCCTTGTCTACTCACTTTTAGTAATTGATTAAATTTCTATTTCAACTATTAGGAACCATTGTTTTGATACATTTTAAAGCACCGAGTTCTTTCAATCCTTAGCAAAAAAAAGTTTAAATACATATTTAAGGACTATTTTTTTCTGGAATCAATAGTAAAGAATATTTAAAATTTTGATTTTAAAAAGTTACATACAGACTGAAAGTCTAGATAAGTTTGAAATAAGATTTTAGAATAAATTGTAAGAATCCTTCTCATGGAAAAATGTTTTTGTTTAAAATAACATGGTACATTGAGATTTGAAGGTTGGCCACTAGAGGGAACCTTAAATAATGCTTACATTTGATTTACTAATACAGATGGAATCCAGCAAATTTTAATAAAAAAAGAAATGTAGAATTTGAAAGCTATTTTGGTATAGTGGTTAAGGCATAAGGCTAGAAACTAGGAGGCCATGAATTCTGGTTCTGCCTTAGGTACAAAGTCAGCTTGGATGGTTTTGACCTAGTCACTCCATCTCAAGGGCAAGGAGAAGAAGCAATGTCAAATCATTTCTGAAAATTCTTGCCAAGATAACTGTACAAGCTGTCTTCAGGAATTGTATATAATTGAATGGAGGGGAAAAATACAGAATAGAGCAAAATATTTTAACATTTGATAATATGAAAGGATATTTTTAAATGATGAATCCAGAAGTTCATTTTAATAATTTCTGTCTGATACCATAGATAGACTTCAAGACCTATTATGGAAGAGGAACAATTTTTATTGGACAAGTTTGAAACTGATTTGAAAATAGATTTAAAAATGACAAACTACAAGCATGATATGGAAAAAGATGATACACTGGATATACAAAAGAAACCATCTGATGTCTTAATGAAAGTGATATACAAATCAATTGAGTGACCTGAATAATCTTCCTATACTAGATTTACAAAAAAAGCTAGTTAAAGCTTTGAAGAATTTTATGAAAAGGGCAAAGAAAAAAATGAAAATAAATCAAGTTCTAGAACATTATTTGAACAGATTAAAGATCAAAATTGTTAAAAGTAAAAGGAAGAAATATAAAATTGTTTTATTTGATCAAGGTTAAAAATAAATGCACTGTTATCTCTGGTAACCCTTAATAGACATTTCCTGATCTGGAGGTTCTTAAGGTTTTGTTTACACATAAGAAATGAGATATGGAGGAAAATAGCATCTTTTGTATTTTCAAAGAAGGTGCAAATTACTAAAATTGTTAATATTTGTGATAAAGGGAAAGTCATTTTTATATATTTCTTTTCCCTTTCTTTACTATATTCTTATTTTTTTCTATTTTCATTTTTCTTTCTGCGACCTTTTCTTTTTTCTTCTTTTAGTTTCTATAAGCTTTTATTGTTCTAATTTTTAATAGAATAGCATTGAAATTAAAAAAAAAATAAACATAAATAAATAACATCTAAGATATTTGGAAAGTTTTACTTCCAATACACCATAGCAGGTAGTTTTCATTTCAACAGGCTCAAGTGATCTTCAGAGAATCAATCCTTGTCTTCTCCAGAAAGCTTCATTATTTCTATATATGATATTAATTGCTTACAAATTGCCTGTATATATCCAGGGACTTTGTTCAAATGTTTATTGTTTCTGTAATTCATAATGAAGTGACTTTATACTTTTTTAGCCAATTAAGGCTCATTTACTTGGCAGAGTTTACTAATAATAAAATTCCCAATCTATCATATTGTGATTATGCTTATAATTTGACAGTAATTAATACATATATTGATCAACTGAGTTTTTTTTTTTAAAAAACAACTCAATTTTAGTAATATCTTTTTCTCAACTAAATTCATCCAGAGCTATAAAAGAGACCTAACCATGAATTGAGGTTTTTCTTTATCGGAGGTTCCCATTTCACTTTCTACATATTCTAGAAAGAACTGGGATTTTTCAAAAGATATTGAAATCTCCACTAGAAGCAAAAACTGGCAACATTCCCTTTCTTGGAATGGAGCCTAAAATATGGCTTCCTTTGTATCTTTAGATGCCTGTTGAGGAGGACCATAAAGGAAAACCAGTATCATTGTTGTTATTCCAAATATTTACTCAACTGCTAACTTGTCGCTACATTTATAAAGGACATTTTCATGGCAGTACACATGTAATATTGGGGTAGTTTTCCTATGAGATTCAGGATAGTATTAAATTCTACTTTCTTTCATTATCTTTTTTTTTCATGTAAAAATCACTATCTGAATTGCAGGGGGGAAATAAGAAGGAAAAGAAGATAGTGCAGGGTATGTCATGCCACCCTTTGAAAGAAAAACACAAAAATACTGGCACTCATCAGCTCCAGTAAATGGCTTCTCCTTTCTTTACAGAATCCAAAATCTTAACCTCTTTTCCAGGCAAAATTCATGTAGGTAAATGCTTGGAATCTAGTAGTAGTGGTAGCAATGGTAGTAATAGTAGTAGTAGTAATAGTAGCAGGGATATTTCTTTGATGTATGTGTGCATGTTTACACATACAAAATAAAAAGAGGAAAAAAATCAAATGAAAAAAGTCAGACCTACCAAATTTAAACATTTTGTACTGATGTATAAAATATTAAAACATATATAGTAGTACAGCTCAAGAAAATGGACAACAAAATATTTTATGGAGTTTTTAACGCCAGTTGTTTCTAAAATCAATTTGTCAATTATACAAAAAAAGAGGTTGCTTAATGTGAGCAATTGTAATATTTCAAAAACATCTCAGATAAGCTTCAGCTTAGAGTTCTCATTATACTTTTTCCTCCCTTTTCTATTTTTGACTCATTAAATATATATATATGAATAAATGATGAAATGTCCTATGACCTTTTCTTAGCTTGCAGTCTTGAGCACTGAAAGCACTGAATGTTAATAGTATTAAATATATAAATTATAGGAGCAATTTCCTATTCATAATATATAATAAATGAGCAGGGAGGAAAATTACAGATTCCCCAGTTAATATGTCTTGGTAGTTGTTTCATATTACCTATCAGTGTGAATAAAGATCAATATGGTGAGAAAATTTTGAATTCAGATATACAAACTGTGCATACAACACCTCTTCTTTAATCTCAACATTTCTCTCATAGGCAACTATCAAATGAGAATAATAACAACGACTTACCCTATAGCACTTTTGGTGCAATGATATATATAATAAATAATATTTATTATATTAATGATATTATATTAATTTATTTTTGATTCTTTTTTATTAGTTATTATTTTAAATGAGGTTTTATATTCTGTAAGCTGCCTTGAGTCACCATGTGCAAATAGGCAGGCTATATAAATTAAACAAATAATAATAGATAAAATAAATAAATGTTGCTTGTTCAGAAATAGTATTGTTTAGGAATAGTGATAATAAAATAATTTGTATTACCGAGGAACAACCTTAGACTTCCAGAATGAATGGTAAAATTGCTACTGGATATTCATGGTCTTAATATCTTCTAGTAGAAGGAAACAGTAGAAAATTGGCCATTTCTGCAGATCTAAGCGTTGCAAGAGCAAACAGTTCAGCCAGCATATAATTCTTAGTAAAATGGTGATAATAGAGGAGAACATTGGAAGTAGCTTCAGTAGCTGGTGTTTGTTAGAGAACACATATTGGAGCAAACAGATATGCACATAGAAATGTTACATGCACAACACTACTGAATAGTGTGACATTCCCAAAGGTTTTTGTGCAGTGGTGGGATTCAATTTTTTTACTATCAGTTCTGTGGGTGTGGCTTGATGGGCATGGCAGGGGAAAGATATTGTAAAATTTCCAGTCAGAGTTGGTATTTGCCGGTTCTTCAAACTACTCAAAATTTCCACTACCGGTTCTCCAGAACTGGTCAGAACCTGCTGAATACCACCTCTGTTTTTGTGGCTATATTTATTGGTGGCCTTGGCCAAGAGTTTGTACTTGGTGATTTCCATGGAGTTTCATCAATGACTTCTGGAACAAAAAAAGAAAACATTAAACCAGCAACTTTCCTTTTAATGAATAAAGATAACATTTCCTCTAATACTCTCTTATCTCATTACACTTCTTACCTCCTTTCAAGCCTGATTTAGATAAAGTGTTAAATGCAACTGATGCTCAGGCCTCTTCTCTTTTCCAACACCAATTAGAGCTGACAAGTTCAGGGATGAGTAGTTTAGAGCAGTTCTGAACTACTGGGAAGCCTCTGGACTGCAAGTTAAAACACAACACCAGGGACTAGAAAGCACAGCAGAAGACAGGAGGAGGGAAGTGATTTCTTTTTCCTTTGGAATGCTTTCTTAAAAGTAGGCTTGGAAGTAAGTTTCTGCCCAGGAACCAAAGCACTGTCTTGCAACATTCATCATCTGCTCACCATTCCTCCTGTACAGGAACAAACTTGTAGTTTAATCCTAGCCCAATGAAGCATAAGGGGACACGGTGGCTCGGTGGCTAAGACGCTGAGTTTGTCAGTCAGAAAGGTTGGCAGTTCAGCAGTTCGAATCCCTAGCATCACATAATGGAGTGACCTCCCATTACTTGTCCCAGCTTCTGCCAACCTAGCAGTTCGGAAGCATGTAAAAATGCAAGTAGAAAAATAGGGTACGCTTTGGTGGAAAGGTAACAGTGTTCCATGCGCCTTTGGCATTTAGTCATGCCAGCCACATGACTACGGACACATCTTCAGACAGCTCTGGCTTTTTGGCTTTGTAATGGAAATGAGCACCATCCCCATAGAGCTGGAAATGACTAGCATGTATGTGCGAGGAGAATCTTTATCTTTAACGAAAAATAGCAGTGCAAAATACTTCTTCTCCTCCCCACAATCCTAAACCATTAGAGAATATTTCCTTCAACCCAGTTTCTAGGAAGTATTGTCAACTTCAGAATATTTCCACTTTAGGTAAAAGGGTGACCTGATGGAACTGCATGAAATTAGAAATAATTAATGGATCATGTAAAGAAAGTTTGGCTTTGGGAGCAGATAAAGAATTTGGTTCTTTATATAGTGTTCCTCTGGTGCTCTTAGGATAGGACAGTTTGTAGGAAGAGAACTTTTGCTTTCATCTAAGTGTTGTCAAGGAGACACAAATCCAAAACATAGGCACTCTTCATCTTTGTTCCTAACTGAGGGAAAGGAACAAAGGACAGGATAAAGCAGATGCTTTTGAATCTTCTTTTATTGCACCAACTCACTAAAGACCCAAAAAAAAGTCTGACAAAAGATCGTACTGCTCCTTCCATTTTGCAAGTTAAAGGCAATTTCTATATTTGGCTGCTTGTGGTGGTTAGGGATTAACTCCAAACAAACAGTTCTTCGAACACAGAATTACTGTAAAATTGTAAGGCCAACCTGAATGACTTAAAAAAAAAGATGGTGAGGTCATCATTCTTTTATATGTGTATCTTTGGCTTGTTCCTCAATAATTAAGAGATATCTATCAAAGTTAGTTTTCACCAGGACCTTTCCATACCATATGAAATTATAGGATTTATGTTGCAATTAACTTCTATTTCTCCTTCATATATTTGCCTTTCAAATCAGAATATCTCCAATTCCCTAACTAGAAGGAAGATTCACATCAACCCTTGGTGGAAATTATGCAGAGAGAAAAAATATGGAAACTTCAGAACTTTTTTCTTTTTTTACGCGAGTTCAGCCAACATATTTAACTAGAGATGCTGGGTTAACATAAGGAGAGGAAACTATGGCTTTATAGATACTGCAAAGCTTTATTAGAAAGTCAGGGCAGCCTTGCAGAAAAAAAGAGAGGAACAGAAATTCTTGTAATGTCCGTGCATTTCTGCTCACACAAAATAGGATTCAAGTAAACAATCTTTCAAGCCAAATGCATAATCATTCTTGCCCAAATAAGAATATTTGCCCTCTTTTGGAGAAGTGCTACCTTGCTGAAGAAAACTCCAGTCAAAGTTCAC
Source organism: Bungarus multicinctus (assembly GCA_023653725.1). Classification (NCBI taxonomy): domain Eukaryota; kingdom Metazoa; phylum Chordata; class Lepidosauria; order Squamata; family Elapidae; genus Bungarus; species Bungarus multicinctus. The sequence continues at coordinate 109,567,227 of CM042836.1, forward strand.
TCTAGTGTGAAAAAGCAGCTAAAGTAGCATCTGTAAAACTCATGAGCTCTCCCACCTGATGGAACAGCTTATATTTTGATATTAATTTGCCACTTTTGAAGGATTATATATGTTCTGATGGCTTGTCCAATCTTGTGAGCTAGAAGCAAACATTTAGCTGGTCTTTTTGGCTTTGGCTTTATGATTACATGATTTATTTATATAACCATATTCAGCTAACTCTGTATCTCCCCCATTTCTCTTGCTTTATCACTTTCAGTAGGAGCTGAAATGCAAATCAAGCCTACCATAGCCATCAATTATGGATGGCTTTCATCATCACAATTCCATGTTAAACAACATTTGATGCTTGAAGGGCTGGCATAATTACAAGTGCAAGTGCAAATTATATATTTTTCTGACATAAGTAAGACTTAAAATAGCCACTTAATTCACAATTGGATAATTATGACCATCTTTTTGCATGATCATTGAAGAAATACAGTTCAGCCACATCATTAAAGAAATGTATGAGTTGCCAACACTTCCATTTCCATTGCATGAAGGGGGAAAAGAGTTTTACAAGATCCAGTATTATTATAATCATTATTACTGTTATTATACAAAAAAAATCCCTCTTACTAATCAAAATATGTCATACATGCCATGGCATGCAGCTAATTTTGTAACATTTTAGTCAATTTATTTAATAATGAAAAATAGGGGGAAGTAAATGTGGAGACTTGTATATGAAGTTGAAATTCTCAGGAATTAAATCTCCACTTGGAATTCCTAGCAGGAGAATTCAAATTCAGAAAGAGGCATATTCTGCAACAGCTTTGCAAATGAGGGGAAATAGTTATCCTTCCGTCTTTGTGGTATCTTTTAGTTGTTCATGTTCTCATTGACTATCTATTTCCATTGTCTCCCAGTTAATTTCCAGACCATTGTTCTGTAGTTCAAAAATTACAGATAAAACCACAAAACACAATGAATTCCCACAATGAAAACACAATGCTATTGATGTTGGGGCTCTACCCTTGAACTGTGTTTGATTTGCACCTGTTCTAAAGCAGTGGTGGAATTCAAAATTTTTTACTACCGGTTCTGTGGGCATGGCTTATTTGGTGGGCATGGCTTGGTGGTCATGTGACTGGATGGGTGTGGCTTAGTGGTCATGTGACTGGGTAGACATGTTTGGTGGTCATGTGACTGGATGGGCGTGGCCAACTCAATGTCACTCACATCAAGTGGTGCCTTACCTGGCCCCTCCCCTCCCAGCCATTCCTTGTCACCCAGCCTCAACTTATCTATAGTTCTGTAAAAATGTTGTTCACCTTTTTTGACTTTATTTTCTGCATACTATAGATGTATTTTCATGGACCAGGAGGAAATGACTCACATGCTTTACCCAAGAGTGTGATAGGCAACAGGCTTTTAAGGGGCTGTCACAAAGAAAGGGGGACAATGTATTTTCTAAAGAAGCAGAATGCAAACAACAAGCAATGGATGGAAACTGAACAGAGAGAATCAACCTAAAACTAAGGAGAAACTTCCTGACAGTGAGAACAATTAACCAGTGTAACTGAATGTCTCCAGAAGTTCTGGGTGCTCAATCACTGGAAGTTTTTAAGAAAAGACTGGACAGCCATTTCTCAGAAATGGTATAGGGTTCACCCCAAGGTCCCTTCTAAGTATTATTCTGACACTTTTCCCAGGATTTCTACTCAGAGTTTGGCATCCTCAGTTTTCTTGCCTGAGCTGGGGGTTGGATTAGAAGACCTCCAAGGTCCCTTTTCAACTCTTGTTAAGCACATGTGTATTTTATGTTCTGGACTTTTGACATTGAATGCATGTAAACCCTGAAAAATATGTGGTAGCCCTGGGCAAAAGAAAGGCAGAAAAATCACTCTGTATATAGGGACAGTGTAAAATATTAACACATGATAAATAATGGAACAATTAAAAATAATAGCACAGAGTTTTATCTCTCTCTCTCTCTCTTCCTATTTTTTCTTTCTTTATCTCCCTTTCTTTCTTTCTTTCTTTCTTTCTTTCTTTCTTTCTTTCTTTCTTTCTTTCTTTCTTTCTTTCTTTCTTTCTTTCTTTCTTTCTTTCTTTCTTTCCTTCCTTCCTTCCTTCCTCTCTCTCTCTCTCTCTCTCTCTCACACACACACGCACACACACATACCCACACACACATACAGAGCACTTAACAGACAAGCATTTTGGAAGCAGCTCCTTTAAATTTCTCCAAGGCTGGAGTGGATTCCCCCATCCCCTCTGTCAGACCACATGTCTTTTCACTCCAGCACTTTAACTCACAAGCGGAAAGCAATACTTGCAGCATCCATGGGGAATCCTTGGAGAAGTTTTTAAAGGACTTGCTGCTTTCAAAATGCATTTCTTTTACATTGCAAAAGTGCTCCAAGGCTCGATTCACCCCCACCCCCTCTGTCAGACCGCACTCCTTCTCACTCCAGCACTTTAACTCACACAGGGAAAGTGATACTTGCAGCGTCCAAGCCTTTCTACCTTTCCCCCAGGGAGAAAGAGGATGTGGAGAACGGAAAGCTAGGAGAGTGATCGCAAGTGAGCAACCAGGTGACTGGGTTGGGGGCGTGGCCAGCCAGGGGTTGCCACTGGTTTGGCGACCCACGCCAAATAATCGCTACCGGTTCGCCTGAGTAGATGAGAACCGGTTAAATAACACCTCTGGTCTAAAGACATAATTGATCCTCCTGAAAAGATAACTAAGAAAGCCCACTTAACACTCAACTCTGCTATTGACTTCTACTGATTCGACTGTATGAGATTTATCTGCTTCTTCTGCTAGCAGAAAAGTAACAAGATCCAAGTCTTCCTACATAGCATCTATCAGAAATTTACTGGATCATAAAAGAGGTCATATATGATCTGATAAGCCTGATGTAACCATAAAGGACAAAGGGAAAATTCAGATCAGTTATTAGGTCTGTTTCCCACTTGAAAGGCATAACAGGTGGGCTTTGGTGATTTGCTATTACTGGTATTTCAAACAAGTACAATTATTACTTCAGCTGAATTATCTTACTGAAAAATCAAACAGATGGATAATAAAAATAAAATTGCATAAGTTACACATATATTTTCCCTCTACTCTCTACAGCCACTATCTAACCAAGTTCAAGAGGAAAATATGAAGTGATCCTTAGCACATGTCTCTTTAAAACCTTCCCACTTAATGTATGGAGGTTGGGGAAAGTTGGGAGTAGAAAATAAATCATAGGATACAAGGATCATGAAGGTGGGACTACCATCTATGTATGTATTCATACCTAAAGAAGAAGAGGACCTAAAGAAGAAGCACAATTATAGTGAAGAAGAAACAATGTCTAGGATAGCCAGGTAGCAATAGCTGAACTTGATTGTTTTAGGTTGAAAAGAAGTATCATAAATTCTAAGAATGGACTGGAATGGGAAAGCAGTACACCGTTAAGATTTTTGTATGTCTTCCCTAAGCAAGAAAAGGTTGAACGGTCCTCTTATAGTGTATCTAGTACAGTTCCTAAATTCTGCTCTGTTTATTATGCTAACTCATAATCTAGTGTGTTGTAAAAATTTTTAAAAATGAAATTATGACTATTAAACAAAAGGGCAACAACTTCATTAAGTTTCTTTAATTAGAAAATACAGTTAGAATTATACAGAGGCAGAATTGTCTCTGAATGTCAAAACCAATGAAAGTGATGGAATAAATGTTACAAACAAAATAAAAAGCAATGAATGTCAACAAATGTTACTCTCATTGAATATGTGAATGAGTTAATTCGGCATTACAAGTCATAGCTTGGTTTAGTTTGTTGTAATGGCTATGTATGAAATAACCCTATTTTGTGAGAATTCACTGAATTGGATGGATGGATGGATGGGTGGATGGATGGGTGGATGGATGGGTGGAAGAGACAGAGAGAGAGACAGAGAGAGAGAGATCAGACAAATGTCTCAAGATGGCTTACATTCCACATATTTTAGATTTTCTCAAACAAATTGGGCTATACTTTCTTTAGATCAATCTCAAATCTTAAGTCAAAATGGATGATTATAGAAAGATGTAAACCTTTTCTGAAGTAGCAGTCTTTCAAAGCAACCCTACTGCATTGGAGTTTTTTTTTTCCATATATGTGTGAGAACTAATACATTTCTTCCCAAGCCTACAATAAAACAAAATTACAAACAGAGGAAAAGGACAAAGTGACAAAGTTTTCTGACATATAGGTTCCCACTAGTGTTATCAAGTAAAGCTCACTATTTATTTATTTAATTCATTAATTTCTTTGCCTTATTTCCAATCTCACTCTATTGTGAGAGATGTGGAAAGAATGCTATCAGTTGGTGCCAAGGGACAGAGAACAGTATCCACAGAAAAGGGAGCAATCTCCCCCCAATCTTTCAGTGCACAAAACCCATGTGTTCATCTTTCTGAAATATGTCAGGCTTCATCCTCCCAGAAGGAAAAAGTATGTCTGAAAAGTGTATCCAAATTCCCAATTTAAAAAGTAGGCTCCAACTTCAAATATGCCTAGCTATCTGACACGTCTGATACAGTGGTGGGATTCAAAAATTTTTACTAATGGTTCTGTGGGCATGGCAGGGGAAGGATACTGTAAAATCTCCAAACACAGGTGGCATTTGCCGGTTCTCCAAACTACTCCAAACTACTATTTGCCGATTCTCCAAACTACTAAATTTCCACTACCGGTTCTCCAGAATTGATCAGAACCTGCTGAACACTACCTCGGGTCTGGTATCACCAGTCATACCTGAAGGAGTTCAAGGTAAAGTGATGCACTTTACAAAGCTTGGGTGTATCTGGATTTATTATTAATCCTCCATATCACCCAAAAGCTCCCAAAACAAGCAAACAGTAGCGATGGACAAAGATCAACAGTAAACACCACTATTAAAAGCTGTGTAAAACTTCACTTAAAGCCTTAAATATCTGATCCAAGAAATCATTTGCAAAATTATATTATATGCAATTTCTATTAATGTAGTATGGAAATAATACATATTTATGCAAATGCAAGGTCTCTAGAATTTGATCATGATTTCTTGAAATTTACAGCTGGCATATTATATTGTGCTTTTACGGAAGCCCTCTAAGGTTAATGGAACCTTGGAGTATCCATAAATTAAACCATATAGGTTCACACAGTTTACTTTTATTTTCCCCTTTTCTATTTTCTCCAATCTATTATGTCATCTGTTTCAATTTATTTTAATTATTGTGTTTCAATTCTTGATAATATGCTAGATTAAATGTTGATTGACTATATCTTGAAGTATTTATCTCCATCAAATGAAATATTTCAATTCATAAAACTATTATGACAATGATTTCTTTAAATACCTGGAAGTTCGAGTATAGAATTCATTTGCACTTAAAATACATTTATTCATAAAACATACTTATGTTCCTGATTCTCTGATAGATTTCAGTTTCCAATTCCTTTTAGAAACCAAGTATTTATACAAATATATCTATCTGTGCTATCAAGATAATGTTACAGAAATACCCAATAATAATATCATTTTGATGTCTTTCACTGTTGGTGATTTATTAATTATTGGTATGTGTATAAGTGCAGAAAATATTGGAACATTTGTATATTTAACAGATAATAAAACCTATCTCATATGTAAATTATGTCAGAATTTTCCAATAATCTGAATGTTCTTTCTATAGATGAAACTTCATTGTGAAAACAGGACTGTTGACTGCATTCTTTCCAGAAATTGTGATTGATCAAAACATTAATAGTGTTCATAATAATTATTTCTTATAATCTCACATCTTGTTACTCCATTTATGATCTCAACTATTTGAATTGAAAGAAAATCAGTGCATATATATCCCTTTCGTCTTTGAGGCATTCCAGTTCATATCAGAAGAGGGGTGAAATGAGTCCCTTACCTACCTTTTAGAACACACAAAATGTCAACTTGAATACCCATATTGCTTGATGTATATTGTGCCCCTGAGCCAATGGTATTGATCCATGGACCAGAAAAATTGGCTTAAGGTAATGAATACTGATTCAAAATCAATAACATATTGCTATTTCCTATTTTAAAAGGCTGTGTATGATGTCATTGGAAAGGAGTTTAGCTTTTCTCTTCACTGACCCCAGTTCCTAACACTACTCTGGTAATCAGTTGTATAGTTCTTTAAAGAGACTCTAACAGAATAACAGAGTTGGAAGGAACCTTGGAGATCTTCCAATTCAATGCCCTGCTCAAACAGGAGATCCCATACTTTTTTAGACAAATGATTGTCCAATCTCATGTTTAAAACGTCCAGGGATAGAGCACCCACAACTTTTGGAGGCAAGTCATTCCACTTATTAATTATTGTACAGTAATTATTAGAAAATTCCTCCTTATTTCTAGATTGTATCTCTCCTTGATTAGTTTCCATCCATTGCTTCTTGTCCTGCTTTCAGGTGGTTTGGAGAATAGCTTCATCTTCACTTCTCTGTGGCAGACCCTTTAAGGTACTGGAACACTATCATGACACCCCTAATCCTTATTTTTATTAAATTAAACGTACCCACTCAGCCAAAGATCCATCCTCTTTAAGTCCTTCATTTCTGAAAATGGGCTGGCTGTAGTGCTTCATTCACTGATTCTAATGGCTCATCTAGCAGCTCTAGGAGCCAAAGGAGGATTCTGCTCAAAGTAGACCCAAGGAGCCTACTTCAGAACTTGAAGCAAATTGAGTCATATTACCTCCCTTTGTCCAAACTCAAAGAAAAAAAAAACAATTTAATGTATGGATACTGATTTTGGAATGCTCAGTACTGTTCAGTGGGACATCTATCCAGGTTCTTTTTTCTTGAAAAACAAACATTTTTTATATATGAAAACATCAGCAAAACTTTTGTAGGCACAAAGATGGAAGGGCTTACAAATACCTACAATGAAAGAATGGATGGTGAAGCAGGTAGAATCAGCAGAGTTAATGGAACTGGCAGCTTTGATTAAAGAAAAGTCTAACTTTTCTACTTGGAAACAGCTGGATGTTTTGCAAGAAATGGAAAGAATGAAATGGTGATTTGGTGATTTGATGATTAGAATTATGTGGGATTTTAGAAATAATGTTGGCAAATGTTAACTTACAGTAAGAGTTTGATGTCTTTTTTTTATTTACATCTGTACCAAAGAAAGTTGAAAAATCATTCTTGTACTATTTTTCTTACTTTTTCTTGTTGCCTTCTCTTTTTCTTGTTTTTTTTTCTCCTTAAAATCTTTATTTTTCTTCTCTGTTTGTCATTTAATCTTATGGTTTCTTTAAAAAAAAACAATAGTTGTAATAAAACTTTTCTTGGAAGATAACCCACTCTCAACCTTACCTAGGAATTTTGGAAAAGAGGGAGTCATTATAAAAATGAAATTTCAGGGAAGGAAATTGAGGGGATAGGTACACACACAAAACACTGCAGAAAGCTGAAATGATTCGAGCTCCTTATTCAAGCAAAGTTCTGTTGTTTAAATATTGCCAGGATGGTGGTGAGATGGTCTATGTGTGTTGCAGGATTCATTGGATTAGATGGATTAGTACATTTAGAGGATCTTTATATATTGTAGAAAGCTATAGAGGAACTGAATTGATCGGACTATGTAGTTGGTTAGTCAATTTCTGCAGTTCTCTGGTCTCTTTTTACTCATTTTTTTATTAACAAAATTGGACTGGACTTTTGAGTGGCATGTTAAGAACTCCTCTTTGGGCTGTTTGCTTTGAAGGAGAAGAGTTATGTCAGCAGCAGGAGTTGCTGACATGTCATCTACTTGCAAGAAGGTTTGTACCACTCACATGGAGTGGGCATTGCAGGCCTTGGCAAGGATCCAGGTGACAATGCCAATGAGACATCATGGTGGTCAGAAGTATGGAAAGATATGATGGGAGTCAGGGAGGGAGTGGAGGCCATATGCAGGGAAGGAAGACCCAATACCTTGTAGCAGTTCTGTATTCCAGTCCCTGTGATGCAAGCCCCTTTTCCTAGTGGATTTTGGTCTTGGCTTTCAGATACTGTTGCTAAATGCCAGGTCAATCTGTAATAAGACCTCTTTCATAGATGAATTAATCAAAGATGAGAAAGCTTACCTGAAATGTATTACAGAGACCGACCGTGCCAGAAGGTTTCCTTTCTGAAACGTGCAGAGTTGGCTTCTATGTGTGTGATCAGCTGAGCTTCGATGGCATGTGTAGAGAGTGTGATGGGTTTTAATCCCTCCTCCCAGGTCAGGTAGATGAGGTATGCTGCTGATCACCTCTCCAAAGGAATGCCATTGTCAACTAAAAAGATACTCCTTTGGTCTGTTTTAGCTATCAGAAAAAAGGAGTGTGGGGGTGGGGAAACAAAGCATTCCTTAAATGCCTAGATAATCACTCCAGCAGCCCAAAGTTGTCGGAACATAAGAAGGTTATTGGAGAGCATGATGGATAATTCTTGGAGATGAATGTATCCCATTGGAGAAGTCACATCCAAGGGGTGGGGGGAAGACTAAGGTCAAGGGGGAAATGTATGATGTCATTTAGTATCAGCTGCACTCAGCTAATGCCAACATGGCCACTTCTAATAAATCAATTTTCTTTTCTCTGAGAAGTGGCTAGAGACTTTTGATTTGAATGGGGGTGGATTTGTTGGAGCCCTGACAGCCATCTGGTAGGACCCAGACAGTGAGCCTTTTCTGTTGCGACCCTATCTGAAACATCATTCCCCCAAGGTGAGGTTATCCTTATCTCTGTTAACTTTCCAGAAAGCTCTTAAACATGCTTTTTTCACCAGCCTTGAGGATCCCAGGGAGAGCCTGCAAGGGTGCCTATATGAGACTAAATGATTTGTTCTCCCACTTTCTTGGGTGTTTATTGATTTAGTTTAACTGTTTATCTATTTCTTTACTTTTAATTGCTTTTAGATTGTTATGAAGTTTTAAAGTGTTGTGTTATAGATCAGGGGCCTTCAATCTTAGTAACTTTAAGACTTGTGGACTTCAGCTCCCAGAATTCCTCAGCCAGAGCTGAAGTCCACAATTCTTAAAGTTGCCAAGGTTGAAGACCCCTGTTATAGATCGTCCAGACGCATAATTTGCCTTCAGAAGTTGTGGGTGCTTCATCACTGAAATCCCAAAGGTTTATTTTTTCAAGATTCAACTGGACTTTCTGCATTTATTTCTTTGAAGAAATTTCGCTTATCATCCAAGAAGAATGGTGAGAGAATACAAACGGATTTCCAGAAAAATAGCTACAGAAACCATTTGCGCTTCATTTTGAGATGCAGATAGAACAGACTCATCCCCAATAGCCTTTACCTGTGCTCAACAGTGTTAGCAGTATAAATTCTTCCATTCCTCATCATCCAGTCAAAGCTGAAGAAGCTTCTTGAATGAGAAGTAAAATGTTTTCAAAGAAAAAAAACACCAGAAAGTCCAGTTGCCTCTTGAAAAAGTACCTTTGGGACAACCATGATCTGGATGACTGAGAATCTCCATAGACATTCATCACTGAAGGCTTTCAAAGAGAGACTGGACAACCATTTGTCTGAAATGATATAAGATCTCCTGCTCAAGTGGGGGATTGAACTAAAAGACCTCTGAGGTCCTTTGCAACTTTATTATTCTATGCTTCAACTTTATTATTCTATGTGTTTATGATATGAGGAGCTACATAAATATGCTAAATAAATAAGCAAAAAAAATTTGCAAAATGCTTCCTGCCTGGAATTTTATTTCAGTGAAGGTCCTGGATGCTATATATTCCAACCTCTGATTACTGAGAGACAAAATATCTTGTTGTTAATTTCTTGGGCCTCAAACAAGCCTCTTTTTTAATGAATTTTTTTTAATCTCATCTGCCCCCTTTGCAGATGGTTTAGGTATCATCTTTTACATGCTATTCATTCCATTACTGAGGCTGTCAGATGGAGAAGGTGGGGTGATGTAATCCCTTCCTAATACTGACACAGCAGGCCCACAAATAGCTCAATTAAGCACAAACCCCAGGTTCTTCTATTGGCAGTTTCCTCCATGAGGATCACTAGCCAGAGACAGTCAAAGCTCAGGAATTCTCTAATATAAATTTACACATTGAGACTCAAATCAGGTTCTTTGGAGACATTAGACAACCTAACATGCCAAGCCTCCAACACTTTCCACAGGATAAATTATTCATCTCACACAGACACTTGCTATGTAAATGATAGTCTGTCTATATTAAACCATTTAGCACTTGGAATCAAATCGACAGCTGGAGCCATATGAATATTGCTGAGGCCACATTATCATTATGGTTCCCCTGTGATTCTTTAAAAAAAATCTTTTCAGTTCTGAGGCTTGCAAAGGTAACCCTAATTGGGCAAGACACATTTAACACTTAAAAAAATATTAGCCCTTCATTATATTTTTATGTACTGTATTTCTCTCTTTTTTTCTTTGTTTAAAGCATCTCATCCTCATCAAGATCCTTATCAACCTCATTATGAAACATTAAAAGTGGCTAAAACAGGCAAGAGTTTAAAATCCAGTAACTCCATTTGAGCATTAGCATTTCAGAATAAAGTATTCCCACATAATTCCCTGAAGTCGAAGTTGAATTGAGAGGAATTGTATAAATATTTCATCTCCAACACACTCCTGTACACATTATCTCAACCCTAAGCCTTATTGTGCATTGCATTGGATCACATTAATTAATGTAAGATGCTACTGAAGAGTGGAAGAAAAGTTCTGTATTTTCTTTCCTAGCAGTTTTCTGTGTTATCATCTAGATATGTTTCCTAATCTGGCTACTTTGTACAAAATATACATGGTGGGTATAAATTAAAGATCAACTTGGTGTTGCAGTAAAAAAAGGGGTTCTGCACATAAGTTCCTCTTCTTTAGACGGAACTGAAACAAATTAATTACTAAGTAATTAATTACAAATTAAAATTAACTGCCTGTAAAATAAGAAAGCTCATTTACAGAATTGATCTGCAAGATCCTCTCTCATGGACTGTCACAGAGTTTTGCAGCCCCAATTGGTTTGTAGGTTTGCTGAATGAAAATATCTTATGAAAGTTAATGAAGCATCCTAATTGCCACAATAGGGCTTATTATTCAGAAAGATTCTTGTGAACATGTGAGAAATGTTATTGTATCATGCTTGTTAAAGACATGTATTTTTAAACTATTAAAAACAAGATGTTTCAAATATAAGTAAATACAGTAAGTATCATTTCTCTAATAGTATGTGAGAATGAGTTTGGGAGAGAAAGGGAAGAGTCATAGCCAGGGAAACATTCAGAAAACAGGCAGCTTAGCCTCCATCGGGGTGGCAAATATCTCAGAAGAGACCCTCCCTTGTTTCTTAAGCTGTAGAGGTTGATGGGGAGGGAAGTACTTTCAGATTTACTAGATTCTGTTAATATAACTTTACAATAAAGTAGAATTAGTCTATCTCAGGGCTGTCAAACTTGCGGCCCGCCTGGCAGAGGTGGTATTCAGCAGGCTCTGACCAGTTCGGGAGAACCGGTAGCAGAAATTTTGAGTAGTCTGGAGAACTGGCAAATGCCACCTTTAACTGGCCCTGCCCCCATCTATTATCTGCCTCCCCAAGTCCCAGCTGGTCGGCTGGGTCTTCTTTTGTTGCCCTGCACAGGACAATGGAGCTGGAAAGCAGGTTAGTGGAGTGGGGAGGGAATGGGATTTTGAAGTACCCTTCCCCTGCCATGTTAACCAAGCCACACCCACCAAGCAATGCCCACAGAACCAATAGTAAATTTTTTTGAATCCTACCCCTGCCCGCAGGCTGGATGCATCACATGCTAGCCCCATCCCACCCAGTTTAGCGAAGGGGGAAAAAGTCCCAATACTCACATGATGCTACCATGACAATGCAAGTTTGACACCCCTGGTCTATCTGGTCATGCTTCCTGTCCACACTACCTTGCAAATCTGATGTGTTTGCAAGGCTTTGGGAACTTCATGTGATGCCTCTTGAGTTAAATTTTGATTGTTCATTCTATAATTACTTGCATTACTTGCTTTTTTTGGTGTTCATTTTCCCCCAATACTTGTTTCATTTATTGGTAAATCCAGTCATTGGTGAGCGTAATGTTTTATATACGTGTATATAAAACAATACATCCACCAATTACTGGATTTTTGTTTGTTAGTTTCAGAGGAAAAAGTAGTTTTCAGTCTCATCTATTTCTTATGTTTGTAAAACTATATTATTTGCAATGCCCATGCTCTGTTGTTGCCACAGCTAAGCATCCTAATGTTTTCCAAGGATAACTCTTATCAATATACGTCTCTTAAACATTACTGATAATGCTTTCCTAAATATTATACTGAAGCTGAAAATTTCACACAGCATGAACCATAAAATCATTACCAGTTTTGCATATTTTCTATACTGAGATGATAATGATAACTGCTGCATCCCAATGGGGACTCAACACTTATTACTGAATCCTCAAACCCCCCACAGGCTTGTTAGGGGATTGTGGGGAAGGAGAGTACTTTTGAATGACCAATCATGGATTAGATAAAGCCTTGAATTACATTACTCCTAAAAGATCTTAAGAGTATAAGCTCTTCATATTTTAAAAACTTCATCTTATTACATATAGAAGAACAATATGAATAATGTAGGAAAGAATCGTGCAGAAACTCTGTATCTTTGAAATGTTCAGGAATTCATTCACCAGGTAGAATCAGATCTCATTGGCTATCTTCCAACAGAATATCAACATTCTTCAAGACACACACAGGCTTACCAGTGAGTGAGCAAGGCTGAATATATTTCTGTCACCCCTTTCTCTCATCAGCTAGCCTTAGACAGTTGAAGAGCTCCTGCTGATACATGGAGCCCCAACTGGAAACTGACAGATACATTTTATACTAGTTAGGAATTCTAGATTTAATAATTGCAACTCCCTTCCTAATGCCACTGGACTAGGAAAATGGAACACCTGTCAATGCTTGGCTGCTTCTTTTCTGTTACAATCCCAATTATGTTTTTATAGATGCATGGAAGCTAAGGAACCAATGGAGCTAGACAAGAAGTAATAGATAGGAGGAGGAGAGCCATAGTATTCTATGGTGGCAAAAATTAGGAGTCTGGTAGCATATTTTTCCATTTAACACATTTTATTAAAAGTCATAAGCTTTCATGAGCTGCAGTGTACTTCCTCAGATGTGCAGAATGGCTAGACTGATATAGGATTTAAACTGGGTATGGTTGGAGGAAGGATAGAAGGTTGATTAAGCAGATGCCAGATACATATCAGACGGATTATATTATTGTTTGTAATGTATTTGCTGAGACTTTTTGAAACTGCCTGAAACTTTCTGAATCATTTGAGTTTAACAATATCATGCTCAATGTTGAAGTTAGTCTTAGGGTTTTCCCCACCCCACAAAACAGTCACTTTGAGATCTGTCATAGAGTGTCCTGAGAATATGAAACATTCTGATATTCTTTTGCCATTACCGGTAGTCTGAATACAAATATCATTTTTTTAAATTTATTTTGTGCAAAGTTAAATTGCTAAATTTAAAATTTTACTGTGCATATACGATATATATATGTGTGTGTGTGTATATAATGTATATATACACAGTATACACATACATACAACGAAATTCACATAAGACCCTGAGACCAGACCCAACACACACACACACACGACAATCCCCAAACACACCCGCATCCTCCAAAATTCCCCACCTCTTAAAAACATACAAGCTTCCACACAACAGACCAAGTAATACTGTCCAACAGCTCACTGATGGTCATCCTTGTTCATTGTTAAGTGCAATTATAGCCAGCCCCAGGTTGGGTGGCTGGCTGTATTGAAGTATTGATTTGCCACTCTGTGCAATGTAATGCAGTGCAGTCTCATAGTCCAGTATGGAGTGTAGCTTATTAATAATATGTTTCAATGGTGTGAGACCTGGGTTATAGGTGTTCTGGTGTTTTGTTTCCATGGAATTGACTGATTCTATTGATTTATCTTTTGATCTTATTGAGTGGGTAGTTCATTGTCCAGAATTCTTCTTTAATTTTACCTGTTGAACATCTTTGTCAAGTGAAGAACAAATACAATTACAAGCAGATTTAAGGATATGTTTTGGGTAGAAACTAGTGGCTTGTAGTTATGCATGGCAATCTATATAATGTGATATGCGTATGCTCATTAGTAGGTATGAAGGAAGTTTTATTTTTTAAATTTTTTGCCTTGAAATGGTGAGTTTTGTCCATTTAATGGTGAATGATACCATTTTAAAAAGTATTGTAGGAGTTTTCCACTTAATATTTACTTAACTAAAATAATTGGCACATGATAAGGTGATTCCAAGAAAGCATGCTGTGTAAAATCTGTACTCTGTTTCCAGGAGCGTGAAATAAATTTTACAATAAATCAATTTTTATGCGTACCAGTGACTCGCAATATTTCCATTTTTAAAAAATTAATTGCCTAAATAATAAACCTTTTCCCAAAAAACCTCTCTCTGAAACAGTCAGCTTGATTAATTCCTTGAAATGAAATGATGTTGACAAATTCAATATTCTCAGTGAGTTTGTGATAGTTTGAGTAGAGAACTTTATTAGAGACCAAAGTGTGTATACACATATACACTGCCCACTGCCAGGAATTCAGTCTTATCTGACTCAAGGTTGACTCAGTCTTTCATCTTTCCAAGGCCAGTAAAATGAGACCCAGATTGTTGGGGGCAATATGTTGACTCTGTAAATTGCTTGGAGAGGGCTGTATATACATCTAAACAGTATATACGTCTAAGTGCTATTACTATTGTTGCATTGAAATCTCTCTTCCTCCCTCTTTCCCTCCCTCCCTCCCTCTCTCTCTCTCTACTAAACAGGTCTCAAATTTGTTAATGTGTCAACCCTACATGTTGTTTTATTTCAGAATAAAATAATACCATTACATTAGAAGTAAATTGCAACCTAAGTAAAGAAATGAATTCCAGAGCTCTGTTGTCAAGGAAAGCATCTCCGTCCACCATCTATTCAAATACAATATTTAGCAATTCCGCTCTTAAATAAAGACTTGGAACAAGTGATAGCTTTCCTATCCTGTGAAGAGTCCAATCATCCTAAGGTACATTTTAAGTTCCATAATTTTAAATATGTATTCCATTTATGCTCCAAATGGATTCCTTTCCTTGTTCTGCATCCCAGAGTTTTGGAGCCTCTGGATAAACATTGATCACATTGTATTGTCCCTGTTCTATCATCATCACTGATCACCCATTTCTTCAAAGCCACCAGCCTCTCTTTAAGCAAAATACATTGTAAGGAACACTTCAACAAAGGAATAAATAAATCAATCCTGTGTCTTGGCAAACAAAACCAATTCATCTCATAATACAACCAGACGTTGCCCAAGCAATGAAGGACAGGGATGAGGTAGAACTATCTGAAAGCTGGAAGCATCATAGTATTATGAAGACTGAAGTCCTGGCTTCAGTGCAAGACACCTCCATACTTCCAGAGGCTAAACCCTGGGCTCCCTGAAGCCTAGAATCAGCCATGAAATGGTGGTGGGATAAGATCCTGCAAATTGACATAAATGCATGTTTTAATTTCACAGAGAAGATTTAGCAGTATGTCTAACAGACAAGTTACAAGCCATTATTGTCACAGAATAGACTTTGTACTACCACTCAGTACTCTTGCAAATGGTATCTTCTTCCAAAAATTATAATGCAATGTGCTATGTAAATTCTTTTGAAGATCAGATGGTTTAAACAGTATGTCCATATACAAATAAATCATAGGATTAGCTGTGGGGATTTGCATTTCCTTTAGGAAGCTTATTGCTTAATACATGCAAAATCCAACTCATGCTTCACTGGTTTTAAGCAACATCTTAAACAACAAACACTGTATTTGTGTAGAAGGGTGACTCCATATAAAATATGCATGCCTTTTTCAAAGATGGTGATGTGCATATGCCAAAATTGTTCATCTAAGAGTATTAGGTGGGTTAACTTGCATAGAGCCTTTTCAAGGTCCATGATATGTGCTTTGTTCTGCTGAAATTAATATAATTTCTCTCTGAACAAGGTTCACCTCTGAATTATGATTTGGCAGCATTGAGGCTATTTTTGCCCAGGAAAAAAGAGACCTGTTCAAGGTAAACCTGCCCAGTCCCTGAAGACTATCGAGGGGAGAAGGGGGTCCAATCTTTATCACCTTTAAAACCTAATTCCAAGCTAATAACCAATCACATAAGGAGGTAGGGAGTACAAAAAAGAAAAAAAAAGCATAATGAAGTAGAGAGTGATGGAAAAGATAGAAATCTCAGTTACAAAGTGGGAGATATAAAGAAACATACCCAAGACACACAAAGGACTCAAATGCCTATACACTAATGCTCAAAGTTTAGAGAACAAATAGGGTGAACCTGAAGTATTAGTACATGAAGGCACATATTATATAGTTGCCATTACTTTTATATATATATATATATATATATATATATATATTCTAAATAAAGAAAGAGCAACAGTTTCAAAATCTATATAAACAGTGTGTTGCCTGGTTACAATTAATTTAGGAATGGTCATCATCATAATAGAAATAATGTTCATTAGTAGTAATCATAAAATAACAGTATTTTCTCAACATAATATTAATATTTATTGCTAATACTAAGTAATATTAATAGTAAACATATCATAATAAGCCCTCATACTAAAATGAATCCTTCTCTTATAATTTTAAATGTTCTAACTTCTGTTTCTGTTAGTTATCCATTGGTAAAATGAATCCCCATATTTCAAAATATTCTGTACCTTCCTTCTCTTTAATTTGAAGTGTTAATTATTCATTTCTGCACATTCTAGTATTCTTTTTAATTATTATCTTCTCTTCTGTAGGGATCCCCATACCTTTCCAATGTTGTGCAAATACAATTCTGGCCACTGTTAACACAGTATTAGATACATAGTTCCTTTATTATATTTTTCTGGTATGATACCCAACAGAAATATTTCTGGTTTTAAATCTATATGTTCCTTTATCATTTTTTCTATCCAAGTATGTATTTTTGTTCAATATACTTTTGGGCATGTCCACAACATGTGGTATTATGAACCTGGAATCTGATTACACTTCCAACATTTAGCAGAGATATCTTTAAGCATCTTAGCTAATCTTGCTGGTGGGAAGTGCTATCTGTAAAACATTTTATATAAGTTTTCTTTGTATACAGTAGACTTTGTTAATTTATAATTTCGATCCCACAACTTTTGCCTTTTATCCAATTCTATAGAATAATCAAATTTTTTATCATTTCCTTTACTTGCTTTTCTTCCATTCTAATACTCAATAGGTAGGTAGAATTTTTTTAAAATTAATTTCTCATCAGTTCCTGTTAGAATCTGGTCCAATTCTGTTGGTTCTTTATAAAAATCATATTTTAGCATCTTTTTCATATCTTGATTTATTTTTACCTATGGCCATCATGCTAAATCTATCCCTTGACTATTCAGTTCCTGGTTACTTTTCAATTCCCCTTTCTAATTCAAAATATCTTTACATCATATGATTTTTTCCATATCAACCATGATATAGTTGCCATTACTGAAACTTGGTGGGATTAAACTCATGATTGGAATGTACTGCTTGAAGGATACACATTATTCAAAAGAAGCAGACCTAATGAAAGAAGAGGTGGAGTTGCATTATATATAAAAGATCACTACATCTCTATAGAAATGTACAAAATCAAGGATGAAAACCTTTTAGAATCCATATAGGTCAATAAAAAGGGGGAAATGACATTGCTATAGATGATGTACAGGCCACCCAACTAAACAGAAGAAATAGACGAACTCTTTGCTAATCAATTAACAAATGTATGTAGGAAACATACCACAGTAGTAATGGAAGACTTTGACTACTCTAATATCAACTGGGAGACAAACTCTGCAGCAAGTGGGAAATTGAATTAGATCCCTAAACAATTTAGCAGACAACTTTGTCATCTAAAAAGTAGAAGAGGGAACTAAAGAAAAAACTATACTGGACCTAATTCTTACTAATAGAGAAAAAATGAGTTTTAACAAACAAACAGAACCAAATAAAAAATCCATAGATAAAAATCCTAAGGAGGAAATAATTCAAGGAGTTTGGAACAGTCTGAAAAATATAATCATAAAAAGTCCAATCCAATATAATACCACTGAAAAAGAAAAACAAGAAATCCAAGAATAAACCAGCATGGTTGCACAAAGATATATTTGATAAACTGAAAAGTAAAAACAATAAGTACAAAAAATGGAAAGAGGCACATATAAATAAGACAGAATATCAGCAGATATCCCAAATATGCAAAGATGAAGTCACAAAAGCAAAGGTTCAAAATGAACAAAGACTTGCAAAAAAAAAGTCAAAGATAATTTTTTTTTAAAGGTTTTTTCAATATATAAATAACAAGGAAGAAAGTCAAGGAAACAGGCGGTGCACTAAAGAATGAAGATGGCAAGGAAGTAACAGGCAGTAGGGAGAAAGACTGATTCTTTGCATCAGTCTTCACACAAAAAGCCCAAACTACAAAACACATAACTGTAAAAGACAGACTAGAAATAAAAATTAAAATAAGCAAGAAAATGCTAGAGAACACCTGTCTGATCTTGATGAATATAAATCACCAGGACCTGATGGATTACATCCCAAAGGTCTAAAGAAGCTGGCAGAAATTATTTCAGAACTAATATTTCAAAAATCCTGGAGCACCAGGGAACTACCAGAGAATTGGAAAATAGCTGATGTGGTTCCCATCTTCAAAAAAGGAGGGGGAAAAAGCAGACCCAGGAAACTACAGATCAATCAGCCTAACATCAATACTGTCTGGTTTTCAAGAGTCTATCTCAAGAAGTCCCTATAGTTTTCTTGGCAAGGTTTGTCACTGTCTCCTTTGTAGGATTAAGAGAAAAATGACTAGCCTAAGGTCACCTAGCTGACTTTGTGCCTTAAAGCAGATGAAAACTCATGATACCCTGGTTTCTACCTTGATGCTTTAACCACTACACCAAACTATCTCTCTAGCCGTCTTTTAAAGAGTATTGAAATTGAACAATAGTACATTTAAGTTCTTATTTAAAATGAAATACCTTTACTATCTGATGGAACAAATGCCAACAGGATATCTTGAGATAGAAATTTTTGCATATGGGATATCCCTTGAAGAAACATTTTTCATGAAAAGTGATAAACCGTGCCTCTTGGAAACGGGAAGCTGCAAATCTTAAAGAATGGCCAGAGGCAAATTGGAGGCTAAAGTTTTGGGAGTATTCAGATATCACAGTGTCACAAGGATTAAGACTGTAGACTGTTTCTTTGGGATGGGGTGGGGTGGGATGGAATGGGATGGGAAGGGAAGAGAAGTCTTGTGACAATGTCACCAGAGGATATGGGATCACATTTTAAAATCTTTTTAGAGCACTTCTAGTGAAATCCCTCTGGAAACCTATCCTAAATGTTTTTTTTTTCCTATTAGGAAAAATATAGAAAAAATATGCTGCTGAAAGTAAGCATATTGCTACTGAATTTTAGGTTGTATGAATGGAGGATGGGGGTGAGTGCTCAGGAAATACAAGAAATAGATGTGATTAAAGTTGTGTTTATAGATGTGCTGCTTGTGTATTTAGGAATATAACCTCCGACTGTATTCATTTCCAAAATAAAGCAAAGAGAAGTTTCATTGTAATTGTGCACAGGATAATGTCTTCAAGGTACAGAAGAGTAAATGAGTGAAGTTCATGGTAAAGTCAACTAAAAAAAATGAGGACACATACCAAACAGCTTCTACTGTATGATGCTGAACTTGTTGACTGTAATGAAATTGGAATGTGGAATGCATTCTTCCAAGTAATGATAACCTGTTGAAAGAGAGCAGATGGTGAAAAAGAGGTTAATACTGAACAGCAGAGAGAAAAAATAGAAAATGAAGTGAAGAAGGATAAATGGAGAAGCTTCAATGATTACGACTTTACTAATTTGCTAGAGAGAAAAGATTTGAACTGTTAGTGTTGATGGCAGGAGGCACAGTGATCATGATGAAAAACCGATTTAGTTCAGTGTAATTATATACTTAAGACAACAGAATATAATTTTCAGTCTATGATATTTTTGTATATAATGTTTAGCCTCCAATTGTAAGATTTGCTACTCCAATAAATACATTTGAATGCTGTACTGCAAGAGCATAGAATTATAAACCATAATGTTGACTGCCACTTTTGTAAATTCATTTTTTTCTATGCAAAAGATGAAAATAACACAAACAAAACATAGATTTAGGAACAGGGACAGTCTGATTTTGTGTGTATTGAAATTAGTCAGGAATTGAAAAAAAAATACACTAAATTACATATTTAATAGCTATTAAGTCAGGTGATTGTTTTCAATAAAACAGTCTCGTGGTGTGATAAAAATTGCATATACACTCTCATGTTTTTGTTTTAAAATACCAATGGCATTGTTGGATTGTGAGTGGGAATATAAGAATTGTAGGCACCATCCTACAATCATTTAGTAATCTTAATTAAAATCATAACCATAATCATTCATCCTTAATGTCATTCTAGCACCATAATTTAATGGAAATTTATTGAAGTTTCAATTATTTAATATAAGGATGGTTAATGCAATTAGCAGTCAGAGTTCTGTTCAGAGATGATCTGACTGAACCATGTTCACATATAGTTTTCACGTGTTTATGTAATGTAGAATCAAGGCCAGTTGGGTATGAACATTAGGCAGACGTTATCTTCAATAATTACAGCAGAAAAAAAAATGAAGCAGACCTTTTTGTCATGTCTATATGCATGGATAGCACTTAAGCTTTCTTTCTTCTGGCTTCAACTACTGATTCACACACAGTTGCTATGCTAAATCATAGTTTACTCAAGGTCAAGGGATAATAACCATCAGAGCAAGCAAACCAGAGTCTCAGATACTCGCCTGAATGTTTTGCTTTTACATAGAAGTATGCAGAACAGTAGTCCAAAATCAGTCAAGATTCCAAGAGCAGAATCAGCCAGTCAGAGGTTTCTTACACAAACAGGATTCATAGGAATGGGAGATAAATCTAGAATTTATCTTTGTTTCTATTTGCTTTAAGCTACCTTGCTTTAAATTTGTAGGACTACTTAATGGTAATATAAAACTGATTTTTATTGTAGACTAACAATTGGTATCTTCGTTTCAAAAGAGTCAGGCATCTAATTTCAACAGCCAGGATTAAATAGTTACTTTTAAAAGAGCAAGAGAAAAGGATAATATCAATTGGTATTAAGCAACAGTTTTTGGGCATAACTCAAATAGCCACCAATGATGATTCTTTAGAAAATCTTCTAAACAGATGTTGTCCCTTGCAATTTGAGACAAAATATTTGTAGTATCTTAACTCATGGATCACTTTTAGTGACATTCATTACTAGTGTCAATCAGATTTACTTTGCCAGTTTACTTATTTATTTGTTCAACATTTATGCTGGCCCAGTAACGATTTGTGGGGTTTTAAATTTTTTATTTTTAAATTTTTTATCAGTTTTATATCTGTTAATTTTATATTTGGCCTCCAATTTAATCATTTTAAATTGTTTTTAATTGTATATACTGTTTCTGTTTTAGCTGGCTGTACACCGCCCCGAGTCCCTTTTTTGGGAGAGGGGGTGGTATAGAAATTTAATAAACATAAATATAAACATTATGCACAACTTTTAATTTGGGTAAATCCTAAAGCAAATTGCTATGCTGAAAAAAAACTGAAGAAAGTGAGCAAATTGGATTGTGGACATTATCGTGAGTTATAAAAAAGTAAAATGGCACTATTATTAAAAAAAATGCATAGGTATCTCACAAGATAGTAGGAATGTACTGTACATCAGGCTTTGTTAAATGAAGTTCCTATCTTCATTGGTCTAAAGTGGAAAACCCAAAATGAACATACCTGGTTTTCACCATGTGAAATTTTACAGGCAAACTATGAAGTTGGTAATATATTTCACTTTAATTAAAACCAATGTATACCGTAAATATTCCAACCATGTGCCTTTCAAAGGTGATTTTCTTGTTTTTCTTTCTGAGAACTCTGTATTTCTTGTTCTGGACAAGAAAGTTATGAGAATTATCTTTGTGATTATGGAATGAACATGATGATTTTTAGATAAAAGGGCCTTTTACAATACAAAAGTTTAAAGATTAAGGTTCCATGCTGGAAACCAGGAGACTGTAAGCTCCAGATACACCTTAGGCATGAAATCAACTGGATGACTTTGAGCCAGTCACTCTCTCTCAGCCTACGATGTCACACTCAGATGAAAAGCCAGCCAGTCCATTTCTGTCACAACCAATGGATCAGCATTTGGCTGATCTGAAAAAGCAAGTTCTGTACCTCTGCAAAAAATGTTAGGAGACAACAACAACAACAAAAAAGATTTAAAGAGAATTATAATGATCTTCCCTGTGACAGAACTGATGTGACTGAACAGATGATTAAAATTGAGGTGGCAAAGTTGAGCTCTGTAATCTTTTCTGTAATATAAATATTATTGCAAAATACAATAATGTGATTGCTAATCACATTGATAACAATGTCGTAGAACAAACAACCAAGTATTTTGTCTCAGTACCAAGATCTCAAGACTCCAAAGCAACGATTGTGTGATTGCACTTTTTTTTCCGATAAAAGGCACTGCCAGGCAGTTATTAAAATCATCCCCTTTTCCTGCTTATTCTCATCTTCCCCTTCCATGAATTACAAATAGGGGGATTGTTCAGATTGAAACTGAACAGCACATAGCACATCGAGACCCCAAAATAAATCTGCATGAAACCCTATAGTATGACTAGATTAAAACACCTTTAAAAATTGTCCACTCTTGATAAATGAATTTCTGTTTTCAATTTGCTCTCTTCCTTTTCAGAATCTGGACTCTGGCCAAATCTAATGTACATTCCTACTGAAAAGCAGTATTGTATAACACATTATTAATGACTGGAGAGAACAAGCATAAAAGTGATGTCAAAGAAGGTACTTAAAATGTGTCCATCTTAGAATCTGGCATACCAAGAGCTAACACCACAAACAGACCACCTGTACATTATTAGATGGTAATTTTATGCCATGGCATGAACAGCAGGGTTTTCTGAGAAGACTCTACATGTCTGGATGGTTCAGATATAGACATACTTTACAACATATAACACAAAGCCACCTTTTATTCATTACTGTGAATGAAGTTAGGTGCTTGTCAATTTGCAGTCATCATCTATTCTTTTGTCCTCTTTAAATCAATTCAGTATGGTTTTCAACACTAACTACACCTCTTACCCTTAAGGTGGAAAATAAAATATGTGAAGTAAAACTGGCCCAGGCATTAGTGAAGGTTACTTATCTGCAGAAATAAAATTTCAATATAAAAAACAAGTTCTGTTATGCTGAAACATCCTTTTTTTCTTAGGCCCCTGATGAGGTTTCCAGATGGTTGTCCGTTCCTAATTTAGAAAACCAAGTTTGGCCTGGGTGACAAGACTGCTGACATTTGAGGAGTTGAATGATGCCAATTTGTTTGAACTTAGAAAAACAGTATGACCAAAACATCATAATACTACTAAATAGTCAAAAAGAATGATATTTGGCAGTTGGAGGCTAGAATTTCATTCTTGAATGATTAAAAAAAAATAGCTAAAGGAAGTTCAGAGAGCATGGCTTTCAGAATTCTTCCTGACTTCGGTAACATGATGGCCATAGGAGACATCTACATTTGCTTCTGTGAAATGAAGTAATGTGTTCTGTCTCTTGGCATGTCTTTGCTATCTCCCTTCATGTTACATCCATGTTTGGGTGTATGCAATGAGACACACAGGGAAAGTGTTATACATTCCACACTCTGGTCATGTGAACAAGAGGAAGAAGAGAGGTGCTTAAGCTGGAGAAATCAACAGGACTTAAAGCTGTTCCAAATTGTCTCCTTCTATGTGAGACATTGTTTTTTGGAATTTTTTTTTTCTTCCAAACCTTCAGGCTGATCTGATTCATTTTGAGCTTAACTGTCTTATTCCAAAAACTCCCACATAATTTGCATTTGTTCTATTCAATTTTCAAAAAGTTGATCACATTGAAAAGTAGACATATTCCTGAGATCCTTTGCACTGGAATGTTAGGATCAGAAAGAATAAAAAGCCAAATACGTCTAACTTGATGCCATTTGGTAAACTGCATGGAGTTGGCAGCTATTTCCTTTCTTAACTTCTTAGTCCTTAATAAACAATTAAAGGCAAGAAAAAGCTGCTGTTGTGTGATCACCTTACACTTATTTTCATCTCGCTCTACTGTAAAGTTCTAACTTGTTCTGATCAGCAGATTTTTTTTCTACTTGATTAGATCACCAGTTACATGTAAACACAAACACAGTGAAAATGATCACTATCCCTAATAATGCATCGTCTTGCTGCTTCTTCCCTTATTTACTTCCCTTACTTAGTTACTTCTTATAACTAAATCCATCTTTTTTTTTTTTCCTGAAAAAAAAAATCAATGAAATCGAACACAATTACCACAGTTTCAGCTAAATGATTAAATTAAGGGGAGGGGAAGTTGTTGCAAAATTTCCAGACCAAGAAAAGTTAGAACGTAAATATATTTATTTGAGAAGAAAATTAAATATATACAAATACAGTATTTTCTTCCTTAAGTCTTATCATCAGCACACACAATGATAAGTGTGACAATGCACAAGACAGCATTGCCAACCAGAAAAATGATTTCATGGTGTACCTTTTAAAACTAAAACTTTTGCAATGGTTGCAAAGGGCAAGCATTATTGTAATTCTTAGACAATTTGTGAGGCTATAAAAACATATTTGTTTCAAGTCAGGTGAAATAAAAAAGAATATCTGAACTGAAGCCAAAGCTTTTCCTTGAATCATTTGCCTTTGTGACAAAATATATTATGCATTCTGACAAAGTAATTGAGGGATAAAGAGTCCTAAAAACAAAATGGAAAAAAAACCCAGTATCTCACTGTGAATTATTTTACTTACACATTATGAGAATAGTTACTTTCTCTGGGCTGAAAATATCTGAATGGCCATTAATAACAGCAAAGGGATGGGGTTTTCTTATCTCTATCTGCCCATTAATATAAGCGATGAAGGGAGGCAAATGAGTAGATGTATGTCATAATATGGTCATGCAAATGATGCATGTCAGAGATTGTGATGCATGTGTTGTGATTTTTATGGTGGCATGGTGGTTTAGGATATCACTGGTGGATCCTAGTTATGAAATCACATCAAAATATGATATCTAACTGATAAAAGATTGTTCTAAAATACTGTGTTTAAAGTTTTTGCACACTAATTGGAATACCTTTAGACACTCCATCCCTTTTGCAATAAAACTTGACATACTTGAGTAGTATTAAATCATAGAATTAGAAATAACCATAGGGGTCATCTCACCCCCTATATAAACATGTTCCAAGACAGAAAGGCTAATTCTGGCCACAGTAGACCAAGCCTTAAGAACAAATGCATACAAACCCAGAATTGAGTAAATGCTGCCTCTACAGAGAAATTGAAGAAACAGTAGATTACCTAGTTAGGTGCTGCAAGTGTGCACAGACTGACTTCATTCAATGGCATGGCAAAATAGCAACAATGATGCATTAGAATATTTCAAGAAATACCATTTGCCTGCAGGCAAGAACTGGTGGAACCAGGAAATTGACAAAAATCATAGAAAATGAAGAAACAAAAGGGTTCTGGGACCTTAGAAGTAAAACAGACAAACCCCTGGTACATAACACTCCAGTCTTAACAACTGTTGATAAGAAAGACAAAAAAATCTGGACAGTGGATGTTGCATTGCCAGGAGGCAGCAGAATAAAAAAGAGCTAGAAAAATAAAATACAAAGACCTGCAAATAGAGCAATTGTGGCAGAAAAACAAAAACAATAGTAACAGATACCTTAAATGTAATCCCAAAACAACTGGAGCATCACTTAGACACCATCAAGATTGACAAAATCACCACCAGTCAATTGGAAAAGCTGATTCCCTTGGAACAGTTTGCATTCTACAATGATACCTTTAATATGATCATACAAATGATGCCATGTTCTTTGGAAGGATCTAGTAGGTGAATAAAAATGCCAAATTCAGTCTAAACATATGGCTGATCATGTGACCAATGATCATGTGACAGGAGAGGCAGGTATGTGACCAATTACGGAGACGCAGGTATGGCGCTGACAGGGGGCTTATCATGTTGTGGGAGCTCGCCCCCGCTGTTTACAGGTGGTGGCGTGCTCCGACCTCCAGGTCATGTCCTGTTCCCTGGGTTGCTCGAATGATTCGGCCCCGGGCCTTCAGCTGATGTTATGCAATGCCAGGTCCGTAGTTAATAAAGCCCCCCTTATTTACGATCTAATTATGGAGGGGGGAGCAGACCTGGCGGGCATCACCGAGACCTGGCTGGGACAGGAGGGGGGTCATCGACCGAGGGCTCAGGCGGGGTGGGGGGTTGCTGTGGTTATTCGGGAGGATCCTAGGGAATCCACTGTCTCTCAGATGACCGGATGTGAATCCCTCTTTGTAAAGTGTTGTTCCGGGGTTCAGATGGGCCTATTGATCACATACCTGGCTCCCTGCTATGTAACATCGGCTCTGCCTGAGCTCCTCGAGGTCATAGCCAGCTTGGCAGTTGAGACCCCCAGGCTGATGGTCATGGGGGATTTCAACCTGCCTTCGGCTGGCAGGACCCCGGGGATTGTGGGAGTGGAAATTCTTGCCCCCAAAGAGAGGGCGCGCAATTTGGGTATCCTCCTGGATGTGCGGCTGTCATTAGAAAATCATATAGCGGCCGTCATCAGGGGGGCTTTTTATCAGGTCCGTAGGATCTACCAGTTGCGGCCCTTACTGGATCGGGATGCCCTTCGCACGGTCACATCCGCCCTCGTTATCTCCCACCTAGACTAGTGCAATGCTCTCTACATGGGGCTCCCCTTGAAGAGCACCCAGAGGTCCAGTTGGTGCAAAATGCGGTCGCGCGGGTGGTTTGGGGGGGCTTCTCGGAGCTCCCATATTACGCCACTCTTGCGCGAGCTGCATTGGCTCCCGGTAGCCTTCCGGGTGCGATTCAAGGTGTTAGTGACTATCTTTAAAGCGCTCCATGGCTTGGGACCTGGGTACTTACGGGACCGCCTACTGCCATCATCGATCTCCCTTTGCCCAGTACGCTCCCATAGGGTGGGTGGGCCTCCTCGAGGTGCCACCGGCTGGATAGATGGCTATCCCGAGGGTACGGGCCTTCTCCTTGGGGACACCCTCCCTCTGGAATGAATTGCCTCCAGAGATGAGGACCATCCCTGACCTTTTGGCCTTCCGGCACACATTGAAAACATACTTATTTCATCAAGCCTAGGGTTTTATAGGGTTTAAATTGGTTTTAATTGGGTTTTACTTTTTTATACTCTTGATTGAGTTTTATTTTTGAGCCACTATATTTAATCTTTTTAAATTGTTTTTAAATATTGTATTTGTACTATTTTTTTTAACTTTGGCTGTACACCGCCCCGAGTCACTGCAGGGAGAGGGGCGGTATAGAAAACTAATAAAATAAATAAATAAATAAATAAATAATACATTAATTGTCAACTTACAACCACAATTGAACCCAACATTACAGTTGCTAAGTAGAACATTTTAAAGTGACTTTTGCCCCATTTCTTGCCCCAGTTATTAACTGAATCACTGCAGTTGTTAAGTTAGTAGCATGGTTGAATAGAATAGAATACTTTTATTGGCCAAGTGTGATTGGACACACAAGGAATTTGTCTTGGTGCAAATACTCTCAGTGTACATAAAAGAAAATATACATTCATCAGGACTCGAGAATCGTAAGGTACAACACTTAATGATAGTCATAGGGTACAATAAGCAATCAATGATACTAGGAAACAGTCAGTATAAATTGTAAGTATACAATTGACAAAGTTACAGTCATACAGTCACAAGTGGGAGGGGATGGTGAATATGATTTTCCCATTGACTCTGTTAGTCAGAAGTTTGCCAAAGGTGATCACATGACCTCAGGACGATGCAATCGTCATAAATATGAGCCAGTTGCCAAGCATCTGAATTTTAATCATATGACCATGGGAATGCTGCAATGGTCATAGGTGTGAAAAACAGTGCTATTGTAACTTCAAATGGTAAATGAACTGTTGTAAGTTGAAGAATACCTGTACAATGACAACAACAATAACAATATCATTGTCTCCAGGGGTGGGATTCAACCGGTATTACTACCAGTTTCGTGAGTACATTTTGCGCTGCATGCGTGTGTAAAAAACCTTAAGCTGTGCTGCCCGAACAGCTGAAAAGTGCTGTGTGCAAGTGTGCAGCAATTTAAAAGCCTCTTTTTCCCTGCTTTTTCAACCTCAGCCGTGCCGCGCAAAGCAGCTGGGGTTGAAACAGCAGGAAATAAAGGACAGGTAAGAGCCCGGGCGGGCAGGTGGGCCAAACAGCAGCAAACACAGAATCGGTTCGGTGTCTGCTGCTCTTCAGAGCTACCGATTCTATAGAGCCAGGCAGAACTGACAGCATCCCACCCCTGATTCTCTACTTATATTTGAAGAGTAACTTAAACATGTTCAGATTGCTAACTGCTTCTAGACCTCTCACTCTCTTGGTAGCCCTCTTCTGAAATTGGCCCAATTTCTCCTTGTCCTTGTGGAACTGTGCCACACAGCTGGAAATAGGAGTTGACCTGCAGGATGGAACAATTGGTGCCTGTGATGCTGACCTTATGCTTCTGTTAATGTATTTCAATATAGCATTTGCCTTTTTTAATACTTGCATCACATTGCTGGTTCATGTTCAATATGGATATCTTTATTCCTCACAGTTATTTTTTTTTCTGCCAAAAGTGTTGAATCATGGAAGGCATTTTTCTGTGAGGCTAAATTCAACAAATGCCTTTAAGGGGAAGGAGAGAATCAACAAACATATCATTGATATGATAGAATCTTTTAAATGCAATTATAAAGGTAGAGTTCTGGAAATATTTCAGTGTTCGTACTGAAGGAGTTTAAAAAGCATCAGAAGAACAAAACACATTAAGCATGCAGTCACTCAGAGGCTTTCAAAATTAGTTGAAGTATCTTGATAAATTATAAATTACAGAGTTCAAAACATGAGAAATAGTTCACATGCTCACATTGCTTGCATGCCAAACTATAGCATGAAAAATACCTTTTTTAAGGTAAATGTTTCAGGTCATTAGTCAATAATGTGCACAGCTGCCTTTAGGGGTTTGAAGAGAAAATTAAATCAGCTGAGTTATTTCATTTACAAAGGCTCCTGCTGTGCAAAAATAATTTTCATCAAAAATTTAATATTCCAAGAGGCTTGCCTTGCAGTCTCATTGTCTTGATATATCAAGATGATTTCAAAGTTCTATTATCGGTTACCATCTACGATGTGTTCCATTACTCTGCTAAGAAATAATAAAGGAGATTTGAGAAGAATTCAGAAGCATATGTCTATAGGACCCCACATTGTGTTCAAATGCTGAAGTTAAATGCACAAGTTACTCAACATATATTATTTGTTTGTGTGTTGTATTTGCTGCATATTAGTTGATAGATTATTGCAATACCTTGAATATCTCAGTTTTGGAAAATATTCTTAGCAGTACAAGAATATACATCCTAGAGAGAAACATAATTTGGTATCTTCAGATTCTGATCAAAACATATCTTCCTTTCAAAACATCTTAGAAATGATGCATCATTTCATTTTCCAATCTGAAAACTATATTTTGACCATTGTAGGGTTAATTTCCTGCAGGGTAGTAGATTCATAAATAATATTTTTCTACAGTACAGAAAGTAGTGATGACTATAACGGTCAGTTCCAAAACTGGTAAAGATTCAAGGGAGCATTATGTAAACAACCAATTGCAAGCTTCTTCATTATCGTAAACTAACCCTCTCTCCACTGGATCATAAGAAGGTATTAGGAGGAAAAAGACCCAACCCTCTTCTGAAATTTACATGGGGATAAACAGGTTGTAAATGAAAAGTAGTTCATTTTCTAGAATTCTTTCTTCACAATAAATCTTTCTAAAAAGAAATCTGAGGGTTGTTCTTGGAAAAGAATCATTTTTAGCTTTAGGCAATTGTCAAAAAATTGACACAACTGTAGGCTCAATATATAATAATGTAATATAGAGTATAATCTTCATTTCAAAAAAGATTGATATGATTTTAGGATATTTATTTATTATTAATTTATTTTTTACAAACAGTACAATCATTTTATAGGTCTTGCACCATTCTTTGATTCTCAGTACCTTTCAGAAGGCTATCAAGGTGGAGGCCAGCCTGATCTTGGGAGTTAGGGGAGTTATGATGTTCTAAGCAGGAGCCTCCAAACTTGGCCATTTTAAGACATTGTCTACAATTCCCAGAATTCTTCAGCCAGTTTATAAGTCTTAAAGTTGCCAAGTTTGAAGACCCCTGTTCTATAGGATGGGTGCAGCAGTAGAAAATGTGTCTTTTTTTTGGATCCTGTCAAATGACATCCCAATTCCATCCCACAACAAGCCTTTTCTGATGAACCTGATGGGATAGGTAGATATCACTGTGGAGAAATGGCCCTCAAATGACCCAAATGCCACATAAGGCTAAAAAACTTATCACCAACACCTTGAATTGGAGTTAGAAGCAAATTGATAACCAATGCATTTTGCAGAACAGAAATTAAATATGCTCAGATCTAGATGTGTGCATAACTGCCCACATTGCTGCATTTTGCGCTCACCTGGCCTTCCAAGTTCCCATTACAGTAATCCAAATAAGGGACGACCAGGATATGATTGGCTGAACATAGAGCCTCTTGATCAAGAATGGGCACAACTGGTGCACAATTTGAAGTTGTGTAAAGGTTTTCCAAGCCACGACTGCCACCTGATCTCTGAACATAGGACTAGGAAGACTTCCAGATTGTTAACTAAGTCTGCCTAGGGAATTGCAGCCTAATAGAATCAAAGATGGTAAATTCCCAGACCCAGGTGGCCCCAGAATCCAAAGCAACTCAGTCTTGCCAGGATTGAGCCGAAGTCTGTTATTCCCCATCCAAAGCCCTACAATCTCCAGATACCAAGACAGAACATTGACAAGCACTGGTTATTCAAAATATTGATGATACTTCACCCAATGGCTATGGATGACTCACTCAACTGCTTCATGTAGTTAATAAATTCAAAGTAAAGTATTTAGTTGAAGAATCAGCATGCTAACTTCGCATTCTGATTCTTCTATTCTCTGTTGCTGCTGTAAAAACTTTCCTATTACAATTGTGCATTTTATTTAGTTTATCTAAACATTTATTACTTTCACATAACCAGAACCAAATGAAACATTTATCCTTATCTATATATCTGGTATATGTTTTACAAATGCCTCACCTGTGCATTTGCTGAATACAGACATTATATGTGTGGTGTTAAAAATGCAGTTGCAAAGGTCAGAGAAAAAGAAATCCTGGGAATTAAGCCAAAAATGTTTCAGTATGAACTCTGTATCTTACCACAAAATCTTTGGACTTACACTTCTACTCTCTGACATGATCAAACCTTAATAGGCACACACATTGGTTTTAAAGATACATGTTTAAGGTCACCAGAACTAGAAGTGAGAGAATCCTGGCATCAAATATATATACCATATACTACAGTGATGGGATTCAAAACTTTTTACTACCAATTCTGTGGGCGTGGTTTAGTGGGTGTGGCAGGGGAAGGATACTGTAAAATCTCCAGTCAGAGGTGGTATTTGCCAGTTCTCCAAACTACTCAAAATTTCCACTAGCAGTTCTTCAGAACTGGTCAGAATCTGCTGAATACCACCTCTGATATACCACTATATTTTTTTCATAGACATGATATTTTAAAGTCAGTAGGTTTTTCAACTTCATGGGGTATGTGATATGTGTGTATGTGTGTGTGCGCGCGCGTGCGTGCGTGCATGCATGTGCACGCATGTGCACATATGTGTGTGTGTGTGTTTGTGTGTGTGTTTGTGTGTGTTTCACCTTCACTCAGATCTATTTACAAAACTATATTCCTAATCAAGATTCACATAGCATTAGAGGAATATATAACTCAATAAAAGTCAGAGTCATTTAGCAAATGTCATAGAGTTATGGAAAGAAAACTGCTGTTGCAAGTGAGAGTGGGGAGGGAGGGAGAGAGAGAGTGAGAGAGAGAGAGAACGCAACATAGGCAGGTATTTCTCTGTGTTGAAATAATCTCCCCGTAAGATGTGGGAAAATGTTTAAGAGAGGGGACTATTATTGCTGTTGCCCTTTTCATTTTAAGTAGTTTGTGAATAGATTACATCCCAATGGCTCATTAAGCATAGGCTTTAAGGCTATTTTAATGACAAACAAATCCGTCTCAATTTTCTACCTAATGCATTATAAAATGTAAACAAATACTTATTAAAATATATGCAGTACTTGATAATATTCACACTAACTTTTATTTTTTCATAGAAAATTTCTTTTTAGAAGGCACCAAACAACTCACAGAACAATTTCAGATCAAGTCCCTTCCTCCTCCACTATCAGTGTTAAAGTTGAATGTTCCAGATCTAAAATTCTGCTCATTATAGAAGGTGATGATATTGGCTGGTCTTGAACATTGCCAAGGAGAATTTGACTTTGCAAGTACCTGAATTAGAAACCACGAGGACATTCCAAATTAGGTTAGATAGGAAATAAAAAAACAAAACAAGATCCTGAAAGAAGGTAATGGGAAACTATTTCTACATTACTGCCAAGGAAACTATATAGTAAGAACATGTCGATGCGGACATTGGAGTGGAGCTTAACATACCGTATTACAAAAATAGTATTCTTATCCCTTTTTGATAGAAAAATGTCAATAACTCTAAAAAAAATAAGTCCTATGTACTCCAAAATACTTTATCCCATCATTTCCCAAAGAAAAGAAGACAGGTGTGCAATTAACTGCCAATTTCTCACATTAATAATATCTCTAAGCCTCTTAGAATCCCTCCTGATTGAGATAAATCACATAAATCATAAAAAGAAATAAATATTCACTTGGGAGTGCTTAAATAGTTTAGATGGGTGGCTCAATTTCTTGTCATGTTATCATATATTATTTAGGACAGATATCAACAGCATACAACTACAATTCTGCAAGCAGGTTGCTTTCATTTTTTTCCCCCCTCTGGGTGATTTAATGCAATGCAATCAGGGGTGGGATTCAATTTTTTTAACAACTAGTTCTGTGGGTGTGGCTTAGTTGGTGGATGTGGCTTGGTGGTCATGTGACTGGGGGACGTGGCTGGGCAAGGCCAACTCAACATCACTCACATCACTCACAGGAGATGAGGCACACATCTCCTCGCTTGGCCTCTCATGACTGTGGGGATGCTGCAACAGTCGTAAGTGTGAAAAATGGTCATAAGTCACTTTTTTCAGTGCCATTGTAACTTTGAATGGTCACTCCACACAAGCAAAGTACCAGCAAAGGAGGGAAAAATAACTCCACAGAAGTTCCAGAGACAGGAAGTTTAATCCTGCCAAGAATGTAATAAGGGTTAACGGAGACGCAGTTTCTGTAAGCAACACCAGAATGTTTCCTTCCTGTCTTCCTTACAGGATTAGGTCAGTAATTTCTTCTAACAATCAGTTCTCCAAACTGCTTAGAATGTTAACAACTGGTTCTAGCGAATAGGTGCGAACTGGTAGAATCCCATCCCTGAATGTAATATTACAAGAGCCATGGTACCAGTGATGGGATTCAAAAACTTTTACCACCAGTTCCATGGGTATGACTTGGTGGGCTCACTTTGCACACGTGCACATACTTTGTGTGCACGTGCATGCCAAACATGCACTTTGTGCAGGCATAGAGGTGTTTGTGCAGGTGCAGAGGCATTTCAACTCACCTCCTGCAAGCCTGAACTCTCCCAGTCACTTCAGCAGCTGCCGCACTGCACTTTTCTATGCCACGCAGAGCAGCTGTGCTTCAAAAGCAGAAGATAAAGGTGAGTATGGGAGCCCGGGCGGGCGGGTGGGCCCAACAGCAGAGCGGTGGAGAGAACCAGTTCGGTCTCCGCTATTCATCTCTGCTAACGGCCCAGAAGAATCAGGCCAAACCGGTAGCATACCACCACTGCATGATACACTGCAGCAGACATGAGGAAGAAGAACCTATTAAAGAAGTGAGTAGGGAAACCAAATTAACCAAAAAAAAGTGTTATGTTTACAACCGTTATTTAATAAAGAATTTTAAATTACACGTTACTGTGGAATTTTTCTTAAAAGTTGTCAAGTAGGCCAGGATAAGAAATAGGCATGCAGGGTTTCTAAGAGTAAATAAACAGTCTATCAAAATCTTGAAAGTCTGTCCAAATTTTGTTCTGCCCCATTTTATACTAAACAAAATCAAGGTAAGGTTATTTTGAGCATATTCTTATGCTTCCCACTACCTCAAGACTATCTTCTCCCTTAATGGCTTCCTTATTCCTTCCCTATATCTCCAAGGTTACCTCTACGTTACCGCATAAAAACGATCTATAGAAAACCCACAATATTTACTGGAAAGAGTTGGAGAGTGAATGCTGGGATGGGATAAAGTTATAAATATTGAGGCTACTCTCATGAGTGTGGCCTCAAATTTCCAGTTCAGCAGCCCAAGCAATTTTCACAATTAGAGTACTGCCCAACTCACTTTTATGGGTTTCATCTCATCAAAAATAATTGAATATTTTAAAAGTATGGTGACAATGTCAAGGAAGAGGGCAATCTAAAAATATTTTGAATTGCTACAACATTAAGGAAAAAGTTGTACAGGTTTGACCAAATCTATTCTGATATTCTGATCCTTTTAAAGGATATTTTGGAATTAGATTAATATTTTCAGCTATATCAGAAACTAGAGCAAATCAGTCAACACTTCCATAGTTCATACATAGACTTATACACCCATAGAAACATAAAAACAGAAGTATTTTAAAAATTTATTTAATGCAAGCAACAGAATAAGGAACTGAAGAGAAAAATTAACTGTGTTAATTAATTGTAATTAATAAACTGATAGCAAGCTGAAAATATTAATCTAATTTCAAAATATTCTTTAAACTGCAAACTTGATTATCTATCTATAAATGAGATAGGGAAACAGCAAATTGGAAGAGATACAAAATTACCTCAGATTAAGACAGCATTACTAAAGGAAAACAAAGAATTTTTCACCTAAATAAACTAAATAAACTGTATTTTTTCTCATAATATTACTCAATTGGTTCTTGATCTCCCAGGACTGTTGGGAGTAATTGAATTTCTTGGTCCACTTGCTTGAAATCTGTTTTCTTTAGTTGTTTGCTTCTCACAAGGTTTCTAGCCAAGATTCACTGAGAACTTCTTTTCCATTCCTTAAAAATAGGACTAGGCATTATGATACTACGCATAACTTTGGCTTTGGCAATGCATCCTTTAGTGTCCAAAAAGACGCATTTTCAAGAGGCAACTGGACTTTCTTGTTTTTCTTCTTCATCTCTTCTTGGTGAGAAGCGAAATATTTACAAAAAAAAAAAAACCAAGAAAGTCCAGTTGCCTCTTGAAAAAGGCACTTTTGAGACAATAATGACAAGGGATGATTAAGAATCTCCATAGATATATCCTTTGCTGCCTACCATCTACATTGCTCAATCTAACTTTTTAATTTAATTTGGGTTTTTTTGCATATTCTTGATGCATATATATGTATGTGTATTTTAAAGAGCTATGTAAAAATCCTTGGTTGGAAGTCTCCATAGCCTATATATCTTTTAAAGTAAAGCACTATTTTCAAATATTTTCCTAGCAAGTGTTATTTTTTTTTTCAAAACATTCTTAATCAATAAAAAATGATAAATAGTAAGATTCTGGGGCTTTGTTTGAAAGTGCTCAGGAAAATGAAAAGGACAAAGACAATGGTGGGGAGGGGGGAAGAACGGTGACAGACAGCCATGTCACACTTTGTTTTCCCTAAATGTGCATTATGTTTCTTTCATGTCTCCCATGGCAGCCATTCTTGAATAGGCAGCCCTATGGCAACCATTTTCTGGCAGTGCCTACACCATAAAATTCCAAATATGACACTGTCTCAAAAGCATGTGGGAGACAGGAGCTAATATTGTAGAGAGCAGCGTATGAAAGCAGAAGAAGATCTAAATCCAATTGCAAAAGACAGTATCATTTGAAAAGCAAAAGAAATAAAGTCACCTTGGTGTGTATTGTATTTGCAGCTGTGCCTTTTTGCTGTAACAGATTTTGTTTAAGTGACTTCAAACACTGTCAGAATGGCAATAAAGAATCGGAAAGCAATAAGATTCTAATCAGCGCTTCAAATGCCCATGGAAAGAGTCCATTGGCTTGGAGATGTCTGCACAAGTTAACGGTTTTACATTAAAGTCACCAGAGAGCAATTGAGAAGAACTATGGGGAACCTTCATATATTTTTACTGTTTAATTGTCTAAGGACAAAAATCTAATTATAGTGCTAAATTCCTTCCCCAATGGGCTGTGAATAATTCTTCAAACTTATTGTAAAACAATGAAGAGTCTTCCAGACTCTTGGAAGATTAACAGCTTGATTGTAGCATAAATTTAGACCATAGTAAATCTCTTAATCTTTAAAGTATCTTAACACTCATAGATTTGTGCTGCAAAAGTCGAAGAGAGCCATTGCTATAACATTTGATAGGGATATTAGGCCATATTAAACATTGTTAAAGGCTACTGCTCAGTCAGTGGAAATCCTCTTTGATCTTTTCCCCATTCCAACTCATCGTGCTCCAAATCTATTCTGGAGAACCCCCAGTTTTCTTCAGTAGATTCAGTAGATTTGGAATTGATGCACAGAGCAAAGTTGAATCTTTCAATAGAAGCCTATACAATTTCATTATTGGAAGGACCCTATCATTGGTGTGATCACTAAAACAATTCTTGATCAACAGGATTGTCAAAAGCTTTTAATTTTAATGTCACTTCCAGATTGGGTGCCTGCTTCCAAATATCAGTTGGAAATATCACTTGTGGGGAAAGGATATGTCTCCATCTCCTAGTTGTGAGTAGCCCAAACAGCTGGCCACTGTTCTTCATAAATGATGGGTTAAGATGGGACTTAGTCTGATCCAGCATTTTTATATTCTTGAGAGATGTAACTTTTAAAAATTCTTATCAGATTACTGCAAGTGGTGATTTAAGAATGTACTCACTAGAACAGGGATGTCAAACTTGCAGCTGGCAGGCCAGATGTGTTATATGCTGGCCCCATCTCAGCCCAGTTTAGCAAAGGGGGGGAAGTCATGTGATGCCACCGTGGTGACGTGAGTTTGACACCCGTGCACTAGAAGCACCTCTAGAACATGTATTCTAATTGCCTAGTTTATAGCTTGTAATAAATAGCCTGGTTTCATGTATCTTTGGAACTAGTTGATATTCAGAAATAAAATTTATCTGAATATTTGCTGCATCCACTAAAGGAGGAAAATATCTTATCTAAACAAATATATTATTCCATTTTTTATGCTTCATTCTTCTTTTATGAAACATGGGAGGATTTTCAACAGAGAGTACTGAATTTTAATAAAATGAATAAATAATAAAATAAGCATAGAATGCTCTCTCCCTCCTTTTCTCTCTCCTCCTCTCTCATTTATTTTTTAAGAAGACTTTGTTACTACCAATATTGGAAATAAAATTTCATATTTTGAAATCAATGGACAAACTGTTGCTTACTACGTTATCCTTTGAAACTTGCAGTTCTCTAAAAGTTGTGCTGAAGTTCTTTAATTTTAAAAAATGCATACAAAACCTGTATGTAATAAGGGAATAGTAGAACCTGAACAATGCATATTAAATTTAAATTAAAATACTTCAAAAAGGATCCTGTTAGATAAATTCCTTATAAATGTCATATTACGCAAAATTCATATTAAAAGTCTATATTAAAAGAAGCACACTTAACATTTGAATTTTTAAATCAGCTTTAGAGAAAGCACCTCAGAAAAAAGTAGAATTAGAGCAACAGAAATAGATGAATAAAATGATCTGCTATTGAAGTTCCATTATTGCTTAAAGCACGGCAAGCTGTCTACTTTAAGAGAGATGGTGAGAGAAATATTTTATCTTATATGCTTCAAAATGAGAAGAAATTTATCTTCTTTCCAAAGTTTGGCAAATCTAAAGCGGGATGAGGAGGAGAAGCAGAAGTGGGCAGGGAAGGAGGAGGAGGAGGAAGGGGGGGAGGGGCAAAATCACCAATAGTCAATTCTAAGCAGCAGATTTATTTGGATTGGCTTACATACTGTAGTAGCATTATTAAAAAGGGATGCAGTGGCTCAGTGGCTAAGACGCTGAGCTTGTCGATCAGAAAGGTTGGCAGTTTAGCAGTTCAAATCCCTAGCACCTTTTAACTGAGTGAGCTCCCATTACTTGTCCCAGCTTCTGCCAACCTAGCAGTTCAAAAGCATGTAGAAAAATAGGGACCACTTTGGTGGGCAGGTAACAGCATTCCGTGCGCCTTCTGTGTTTAGTCACGCCAGCCACATGACCACGGAGATGTCTTCAGACAGTGCTGGCTCTTCGGTTTTGTAATGGAGATGAGCACTGCCCTCTAGAGCCAGAAATGACTAGCATGTATGTTACATTATTAAACAACAACTGCTACAACAAGTCCTTGGAAAGGACTTGAGAAGTAGAAAAAATGCCAGATCCAGTCTAAACAACTAGTCAGTTGTCAGGCACAAAGAATCAGGACCATCCATTAGGTTACAGCAGAGAAGATATATGCAAGCTTATACACAAGAATCTAGTCAACTAGAGTTCAACATTAAATTGGTGCAAGATAAGAGTCAACAGAATTCAGGAGGAGTTAAGACTTGGACCTTGTTTAGAATGTGGATGACTCTAAACTGATGATGTGCTTAGCTCTGCCCGTCAGGTTTGTCTGCTTTTGTCCTATATTAATTATTCAAGTAAAGATTTATTAAATTTGTATGCCATATAACTCTCAACAACTCAATAATCAAAAAAAGAAACTACCATAAAATCATTTAGCAGATAAAAGATGGCAAGCGTGATTAAGTAGGTGATCTCACTCTCTGTCCCCAAATACTCACAAATTCATTTTTGTTTGATATTTGCCAGCCTCAAACACTGGGGATGCCGATTGTTCTACTTCTTCCAGTTACTGATAGGAGAAAGCAAGATATATCATTCAGTCATTACATTCTTCCAAGCTGCTTTGGCTGCATTAATTTCCTCAACTATTCCCATATAAAAGGGGAAGTGGTGTGAAATTAAATCACATTCTTTTATTAGCCATATTTCCAGAATATATTAATAGAAAAGATCTTAATTTACTAAGATTCATGCTCATGTTACCAGAATAAACTTTATCTAACATTGAAAGAAAGATACAACACAACTGATTAGGAATTTAACTTGGAGAATACGTAACAATGATAAAACAGTATATATCCACAAGACAAATTTAACCAAATTCAAACAAGAATGGTTTGCATATACATGATACATCATACAGTAAGGTAAACATGTACACTTATGGTATGGTTTGTTAGCTATGTGTGTGTGTAAATGTTTATAAATGGTTCAAATTGATCAGAACTATATAAAAAAGGAAAAATTAGAAATCAAATACTTACCACCTCTTCCAAGAAGCCTTTTCTCTTCTTTTTCATTTTTTAAAAATGTTTATAAATAAAAATGAATAATACAATGGAGATTTTAATATCAAGCATTAAGCTGAAGATATAATATTTTTAAATATATTATAAGGTAATTTAATGTATCTTTTCAATTGCCTACCAATATTACACTCAGTTTCAATTGTATACTTCAAACATAATAAACCTTATGTTTATTAACATTTCAGCAATTATATGCAGCATTCCTTAAACAAATCTTTTTTCTACTTATTCTTAAAAGTTCAACTTATCCAAGCCATCATAGGCTTAACAATTTTACATTGTATAAATGCCACTGTGCCCTGCTAATATCTATATTTTATAATGAAATTTTTGAATCTTATAATGAAACAAAACCACTGTCAGGGAAAAAAAGGGAAAATACATACAGTATATTCCCACACAATCCTTTCATATCTATGCATGAAA
The DNA here is from genome assembly GCA_023653725.1 of Bungarus multicinctus. Classification (NCBI taxonomy): domain Eukaryota; kingdom Metazoa; phylum Chordata; class Lepidosauria; order Squamata; family Elapidae; genus Bungarus; species Bungarus multicinctus. The sequence continues at coordinate 109,607,502 of CM042836.1, forward strand.
TAGAGCAATCACACTATGGCGGTGAATTGTTGAAGCTTGTCTTCTTAAGCCCCAAGGCCAGGAACACAGATGAAGCAAGAATTCCCAGCAAGGAGAATGTTGCCTGCCCACCTCAGTGTTTCAAATAGGAAGATCGCATTTCTATCAATTTAAGATATATTGTAGCTGAACTACACATAAATCAACTCAATTGCTAAATTCAATTGCTTAACACAGACAACATTAGAGGGCATTGTACTGAACATAATTTTGGAAAACCCATAAAAGAAACACTGGTACAGAAAACAGATCTGAACTGAACTCTGCCTAGATGCAAATCTCTCTCTCTCTCCCTCTTTCTCTCTCTCTCTCTCTCTGTGTACCCCTACTTTCTTGCTATCTGAACTACACCACTGTATTCTTTTATTTTATTGCCAACCTATATTTTACCACCAGTTTTTCCAGAGATCAAGTTGAGCTGCTTAGGGGCTTAATTTTTATCCTTTGCACATAAATTTCTTAACAATCCCTTGTACCTTGTACTCAAGCAATGGTCTTATGAGCTTGAGCAAAGCTGATTAATCTGCCTCTATTGTAAATCTTATCTTGTTTTGTAATTGAGATTCTGAGTTTCTAACATTTTGCACAGCCTGAAAATTATGGCACTGTGCTTGCCTCACTGTTAGAAGGGTAATATGAGAAGACCTGAACAGCATGGTGAGGGGGGAAGCATGAAATGAAAAACTGATGAAACCACCTGCACTAAATTCTATGCAAAGTTTATAGGCTATCCATGATTTTGGTTTATTGTGCTTCTCTTTCACATCTTTCATTGTCCTGCTCAGATCTTAACACTTTAAAAAAGTTAAAGGAACATTGTCCATTCCTTACAGAAGATAGCTTCATCCATTTAAATCGTGTTGGACTCTTCAAACTAATAGTATTTTTTAAACAAAAGGTGCTTCTCCTTGTGTCTCTTTAAAGAGTAGATGGTATAACAATGGACTTTGTTAAAGAATTTAATTTGGTCTCTATTATGCTCAGATCTGTCCAACAAAACTCTAACAAAGCTCCAGTGAGTTTCTTCTAAAGACAAACAACCCTAAATATATTGGATACATCTTGCCCATCCATCAAATTGTTCCTTCATGGGATACAACAAAAGAGGTGTTATATTTGGTCTCCTACTTTCCATGTCTTCTGCTATTATTATGTACACAAAAGGGTTAAGGTTGAAGGAACCAAAGGCTACTCCATATATTAATCACCCTCAGTATTATTTCTAGTGGCTCTGGAAAGTGCAGCACATTTAAATATAAAGAATGATATTATGAATTCTTCCCTACTGTTTGTGTCTCTCTTCTTTGTTTGCCTGCATTTGTCCCAGTTTTGCCTGTAAACTCTTTTACATTTTACTAATATTTTTTAAATAACATTCAGGCTACAATTTTACTAGCTGAGTTGAGTGGCATGTGTGCTTGCTCTGTTCTGGACATAGCAATTGACTGGAAGTGGACTGGGGACAAAGAAAATTGGGAATTACCCAGAGGAATATCCCAACACAAAGTGCTTCCCTGAAATATCTTACCATCTAGTGAATGGGATGAGTATAATAATAGCATTGAATTAAAAAATAGCGCTGATAGGTTTCGCTTAATTTAATTCACATGATATTTTATAAGCCTTCCTTCTTACATGAAATAAAGAAAACATTGTTAATAATCATTGCAGTGTAAATTACATTTTACAGTGTAAAACAGATACACTGTATTGGATTCCTGTCTTGAAATAATGGTGGATAAAGAAATGGGACTCTGATCTCACTATTTTTTTTTAAATCAAGTATTAAAACTCTAAGTTCTTCTTTTGAAAGCAGTTTTCATCTTAAACCATAAGAGATAGCTAGCAGATACTAGCAAAGTATCTAGCAAATGCTTCTGGATTATAGTTTGCATTTACTAAAACATTTTAGTTGACAACAAGCAATATTATTTTGCAATAATGTTTTGAACTTGTCCCTTGGGTCACAAATTTCTAGGTGTTATCAGTTGATAAATCAGAAATGGCGATTACTTATTATTTTCAAACCCTGGAAACTCCTAAAAGGATACAACTATGAAAGCCTTATTACAGTGTTAACGTACAGTTACTGTCAAGGGTGCTTCATTCCATGGAGGCAAAGCAGTGGCAAAGACCATTAAGAAGGGACAATTCTTATTTTTATATTTTTTGGCTGTGTGGTCAAATAATTCTAATCTCAGACCTGCCATTTTGAAAGCTGATCACCCTTATTTGCTCTGGCTCTCCAACCATACAGTGAGAGATGCATAGAGATACACAGATATCCACCTATATTGCCCTCAATGGTCTCAGTAGATCCTGTTTGCTCCTGAGCAAGCCCCAATGGCCACGAGCACCCAAAAATAGATTACAGTGTAGGCAAAATGGGGTGGGTGTAGACAAAATAATATTGCCCTGTCTTTTAAAATATAACATTTGTAGACATTTCTGGTTGGATGAAAGTAGCAGAGAATGTGGTACTTTTAGTTGGTTAGCACAAGCAACACACAGTGGCAGAACCCAACCCTCCCAGTTTAAATTGATCTTCTGGGCTAGCACACTTTTTGGGGAGCATTTATACTCACCTATAATTAGTCAAGCCTGAACCATGATATGCTAAAGACAGCAACTAGCGATTGTTTATCTTACTCACAAGGGAACACTAAGGGGCAAGATAATTTAAAGACAAGTTTAACTATGTTTACCTAAAAATGTGTACAGTATACCAAACAGATCTTTTGTTTTTTCAGAAAATCACTAAACCTATATGTATTAGGAGGAAGACTAAATGGTGTTTTCTGAAGCACCAGTACAGCATTATGTGGGAGATATTTCTGCAGATACCAGGTGTATAATCTCATTGCATGCCCAGAACAACCTACATCAATGGGAGTTGAGCAGATTCAGCCCTTGTCATCTTCATCATCAACGAAGAGTTATAGATTGTTGATATGGAAGACCTGAATTGGAAGAAGACCAGTTTATTCCTAGAACAGCTAAAGATAAATTTAGACTGTTTCATTTCGGGTTGGGCTTGAATTAAAGGACATGAGTGCAAAGCATCTTCAGTTAGTAGGGTATAAGGATGAGTCCTGTGGCTTGGCTAAAACATGATTTACCAGATTGCCCCCCAAAAAAAACCCACCCCGCTCTTAGAATTGATATTTTAAAATGTTATGTATGCTACTATTCAAAGCAAAAGATTTTGCTTAGAAACAAGTTTGAAGTCACAGCCTAAAAATTTCATCCAAAGACAACTGCTGAAATACAATCATGCAAATAGTAAGAATAAAAAGAAGTCTTAGTAAAACAGAAGGAACAAAATTAATTAATAGGTTCCATTGCAGCATAATAGAGTTATTAAAATATTAAGATATTCAACAGCCTGAGAGAATAAAACTGTCTTTGCCTGGCACTAAAACTGCAATAAAATATATTTATTAATGGCCTGCTCAAGGGCAAACAACATACCTTAGTGTAGTAAAGAACCCAGAGTGGGGCTTCAGATGCTAGTTTCTGGAATGAATAAGACTTCAGGTAAGAGCTGTTCTTTCAGATACAGTAGACTCAAGCTGAAAGTTTGATTTGGTAGATTAAACATCAGAAATGAGCTGAGACTTTGAAAATGAGAGGTTGCCTAGAAAACCCACTTCCAGTCTCTATTTTTTCCTGAGATAGATAGATAGATAGATAGATAGATAGATAGATAGATAGATAGATAGATAGATAGATAGACAGACAGACAGACAGACAGACAGACAGACAGATAAATGATAGATAGATGATGGATGGATGGACAGACGGACAAACAGATAGATAGTCAGACAGATGATACAGATAAATAGACAGACAGACAGACAGATAGATAGATAGATAGATAGATAGATAGATAGATAGATAGATAGATAGATAGATAGATAGATAGATAGATAGATAGATAGATAGATAATAGTAGGTAGGTACTGTAGGTAGGTAGGTAGATAATTAACTAGATGATAACAAAGATGAAAATGGATGATGAAGAAGAGGATAGATAAACATCAGAAATATACTGAGACTCTAAAGATGATAGTATGTCTATCTTCCAGTCCCTATTTTTCCTAAGATAGATGATGGATAGACAGACAGATAGACAGATAGATGAAAGATAGTTGGATGGACGGACAGACAGACGGACAGACAGACAGATAATAGGTGTGTGTGTGTGTGTGAGAGAGAGAGAGAGAGAGACAGAGAGAGACAGAGACCAAGACAGAGAGACAGAGAGAGACAGAGGTCTAGAATAGACAGTGTAGATCAGTGGTTCTCAAACTTTTTCGGTCCACCGCCCCCTTGGTCTACAAACTCATCCTCTGTGCCCCCCACCCAGGGGTGGGATTCAAATTTCTGTAGGCATGGCCTAATTTTAAGGTGTAGCTTGTTGGTCATGTAACTGGGTGGGTGTGGCTTGCTGGTCATGTGACTGGGTGGGCATGGCCAGGTGACTGGCAAACCAAATACAAGTGGTCCTCACTTAATGGCCAGTTGTTTAGCAAGTGTTCTAATTTATGCCTGGCCTCCCCAGAGCTACTTGACCTGTTTTTGGAGTTTTGACAGCTTTAGATCAGGGGTCTAAATCCCACCCCTGCCTGTGTGTGTGAGAGAGAGGGAGAGAGAGAGGTTGGATCAGATCTCTCTCTCTCTCTCTCCCACCAATGCCAGAAAGCCACCATCAGTCAAAATTCATATTAGTGGTCTCCGGGATTTAAAATTATGAGTTTGGTGGTCCCTGAAGTCCAAAAGTTTGGTGACCTCAGATCTAAAGGGGTGAGCCTGAGAGAGGGAAAGAGAGAGAAAAGAGAGAGAGAGAGGAAGAAAAGAGAGAGAAAAGGGAAAGAAAGAAAAAGGGACAAAGAAGGGGTGTGTGGAAGGAAGGGACAGAAAGAAAAAGAAATAAAGAAGGAGGGAGAGAGGGAGGAGAAAGATAATGAGATAGCTATTCTAGTCCAATCACCTGCTCCAGCGGGGTTAGAAGGGAGTGTGTATGTGTGTGTTCTCCTTATAATTTACCAGTACATTTGGTTTTTCCTTCAGAATTGGCACTGTACTACATTGGGGAAAAGTAATTTTTAGGGTGGAGATCTGGTCCAATGGATCCTGTTTAAACCTCAACAAAATGTGGACGCTTCCTGGTAGTCTTGACCATGTTTCATCCACAAAACCTTTAATAGAAGCCAAAGAGGTCTCAATGTGCTGGCAAAGATGTTTCAATGTGGAAAGCTTCCGCACTGGAGACGCTGGCTCCGCAGTGGTGCTACAGTCAATAGGTGAGCCTGTGGGGCTGGCGCCTCGAACGCCCCCTGCTGTCTCTTAGCGCCCCCCTGCTGGCCCCCTTGCCTCTTAATGCCCCACTAAGACATCCCACCGCCCCCCAGGGGGAGGTACCACCCACTTTGGGAACCACTGGTGTAGATTTATTTCAGTGTAAGAACTCCTTATCCTTCCCTTTCACTTTCATCAAGGAAACAAACTTGCTTTGGAACAGGTTTTAGAGCATGAGTAGGAAGATAAATATTGTTTCCTTTGTTGCCTGTCTTGTCTAGAACCTCCTCCAATAAAGTCCTAGCCAAATTCATATGTAAATCTTCCCTGTTTGATCCTTATTTGTTTGTGCAATCTGCAAGCTTCCAAAAGCTTTCTCTGTACTTGAAAATTAGCCTGGACAATTAGATTAGATGGACAATAAGAAAATGAAAACAGGGGAGAGAATCCCTTTCAACTCGCTCCCCAAACTTCTCTTCACTCATTAGTCTACATAAAGCAAATTGGAGATGATAGGTTCTTCTACTAATTTGGGAGTGGGAGGGAGAGTGAAATTCCAGATTGCCTACCATAGCATTTATAAAGAAATGAACAGGAGCAGAGGAGATATCTAGATGTTGATGTTCTTCCCAACTATTGGCCATTTGGTTAAGGCATCAGACTAGAAGCATGAGACTCTGAGTTCAAATTCTGCATTAGTCATGAAAGCTGGCTGGATTACTTTGGACCATTCACATTCTTTCAGCCCAATTCACCTCACAGGGTTGCTGTTGTGGGGAAAATAGGAGGAGAAAAGTGTGTTGGATATGTTCACCACCTTGAATTATTTGTAAAAATAATTAAAGTGGGATATAAATAAAATAAATATTTCAATTAAATCAGATTTTTTTTCTCTTCTAATCATTTTTTTTTTTGGCTCAATTCTTCACCTGTACCAAGCAACTGCCAAAGTAATCCCTCAAAATGTATTTGTCAAATGCACTGAGTATAATTTGCCTTTCTCTTTATGCATTTTCACATTATTTTTTACTGTTATGTCTTTTTCCTTTTTGTTGCATATACTTTCAAATCAAATTCAATATAGAACTTTGACGTTTTAAAGGCAATTTGAATAAGTGAATGGTTCCTTGAATAGAAAAGGTGCATGATTTTGCTGAATCTTGTTCTTTCTGTAAGCTTGATGGGTGTGTGTGTGTGTGTGTATGTGTGTGTGTGTGTGTTTTCCTGACATAACTTACACAGAACAGGGAGCATTTTGGCACAAGCATCAAATAAAAAATGGATCTCATATCTAAAAGACATAATCATAAGCAAAGATATAATCATAAATAAAGTATTTGAACTATAATAGCATATTCAAAAAACATTGAGTGTTGTAAAAACAAAGAATAAGCAATAAATGTGCACAATTAAAATCTAATTCTACATGCAATTTTTATATAAAAGAACAACCATGGCACAATATTCTATCACTCGGAGTACAACAGGAAGCAATTACTTTCTGATGTAACATTGTGCTCACATTGCCAAAAGCAACATTCAATAATCAACACCAGCATATGAAGTAAAATTTCAAGATTGCATTAGATTCATAAACCCCAAATGCCTGAAACCAGAACACTTTTTATGGGTACTCCAACAATTAAGTGTGGTTATTCACATGCCTGCCAAAATTTATTTATGGAAATAAATTTTCTGCAATAAGCAGATTGAACAATCCAAACCTCCGCCAGTAACAAATTAGCAGGGTAGAAGAAAGAAAGAAGCACATAACCTATCTTTCTCTATTTGAAATCTTTTCCATTGCAGGTAATCAATGTGTTATTGTGAAGTTGGGACAGAAATCCAGAGCTCAGTCTATAGAATTAAGCCAAGTCTTCTTTAAGTTAAACTCATCCCCACATCCCTACTAGTTAATTTCAGGACATAATTTCCAAATATCCTAGAGTAGTGTGTATTGTGAATGTGCTCCAGACTGTAGTAACAATTTCTGATCTTTGGGGAAAATGTGCAGTTCCTAGAGATTAGTAAATCAATGGATGATGGATACTAGAAGGAGATTTCTGGGATTAATATAATCCCTGTCCAAGTCATAATTTCTTAAGTATAATCATGTTTGTTTCCTAGATATAAAACTTGACATATCCATTTTGGGTGGCAGAGTAAAAAAGGCATTCAAAATTAGTCAATAGAAATTGATCCTAGAAATGGTGGCATTCCAGCAATACTATGAGGAGACTGTGCAATCTGTTAAACTTTGATAGAGAGAATTAAATCCAGTGCCATGTATGAAGAGAACTTCCCTTCAGCCCCTCACTCATAGATTCACTATTACAGCCAGTATGTCAACATGAAAAAAGTAGCCCATCAGGTAGTTGCCCAGCTACTCCAGCCAACAACCAAACCTGATTCTGCATATTGGCTTAGATAAGAAATGAACCCATTTCAAAATAATCCCAGCTGTCACTTAGTTTGTACATGGCAATCATGTTCTGACCAGCAGCCTACAGCCCAGATGGAAAATGAAAGGATCACTCACTATATCATGTTAGTGGCCATATTCAGTGGTAAATCTGGGATGAGTTCGACCCTGTGACCGCCGAGGATATAGACAGGTTGCTGGGGCGGCTGAATGCCACCACATGTTTATTGGACCCTTGCCCCTCCTGGTTGGTCTCTACCACCAGAGAGGTGACGCGGAGTTGGCTCCAGGGAATTGTTAATGCTTCTTTGATGGAGGGCTCGCTGCCCACTGCCTTGAAACAGCGGAGGTACAACCCCTCCTCAAGAAGCCCTCCCTGGACCCAACTCTCTTGAACAACTATCGTCCTGTCTCCAACCTTCCCTTCGTGGCGAAGGTTGTTGAGAGTGTGATGGCAGGTCAGCTTCCCCAGTACCTGGATGAAGACACGTACCTGGATCCCTTCCAATCAGGCTTCAGGCCTGGACATAGTACCGAAATGGCATTGGTCGCATTGGTTGATGATCTCTGGAGGGCCCGTGACAGGGATTATTCCTCTGTCCTGGTCCTATTAGACCTATCAGCGGCTTTTGATACTATCGACCATAGTATCCTATTGCAGCGGTTGGGCGGGTTGGGGGTTGGGGGCACCGTGTTGCGGTGATTCGCCTCCTTCCTCTCTGACCGTCTGCAATTTGTGTTGGTGGGGGGGGAGAGATCCACCTCTAGGCCCCTCGATTGCGGGATGCCTCAGGGGTCGGTCCTCTCTCCTCTCCTGTTCAACATTTATGTGAAGCCGCTGGGGGAGATCATCCGTGGCTTTGGGGTGAGATGTCATCTGTACACTGATGATACTCAGCTGTACATCTCCACCCCAAGCCACCCCAACGATGCCATGGAGGTCATGTCCCGTTGTCTGGAGGCCGTGCGGAACTGGATGGGCGGAAATAGGCTCCGACTCAACCCTTCCAAGACTGAGTGGCTGTGGTTTCCGGCATCCCGATATAGCCAGATAGTTCCATCGCTGGCTATTGGGGGTGAGATTTTGCCCCCTGCAGAGAGGGCTCGCAATCTGGGTGTCTTCCTGGATGTACGGCTATCTTTGGAAGACCATATTACGTCTGTCTCCAGGGGAGCGTTTCATCAGGTTCGCCTGATTCGCCAGATGCGGCCCTTTCTGGATCGGGATGCCTTGCGCACAGTCACTCATGCCCTGGTCACCTCCCGACTGGACTATTGTAACGCCCTCTATGGGCCTCCCAAATGGGAGCATCCAGAGGCTTCAACTGGTACAGAATGCAGCCGCACGGGTGGTTATGGGGGCGTCAAGGTTCTCACATGTGACGCCCCTCCTGCGCGAGCTGCATTGATTGCCAGTGGCCTCTCGGGTGCGCTTTAAAATTTTGGTGTTAACTTTTAAAGTGCTCCATGGCATCGGACCAGGATATTTACAAGACCGCATTCTGCCATTTTCCTCTCACCATCCGGTGCGCTCCCGCAGGGAGGGTCTCCTGCGGGTCCCGTCGGCATCTATGTGCCGGCTGATGACCCCGAGGAATAGGGCCTTCTCTATGGGGGCATCTGCCCTCTGGAATGGTTTGCCCCCGGAGTTACTGACAGCCACGGACCTGGGGACCTTCAGACGTGCCTTGAAAACCTGGCTCTTTGACCAGGCCGGCTTGGGCTGATTTTAGTTTTGGGTGTTTTATTTTTTATTAAATTTTAGGGTTTTAGGGAAGGGTTTTAAATTGTTTACAGCCAGGGTTTTGGTTTAATTTAGTTTTATTTTTCCACATATTTATTGTTTTAACTATACGGTTGTGCACCGCTCCGAGTCCTTCGGGAGAGGAGCGGTATATAAATAAATATTTATTATTATTATTATTAAATTAGGACAATTATTGCCCAATTGCAAAAATTGCTACTATACAACAGCAAAAGAATAGAGAAACCTCCAACTTTTCCCTTTCATCCAGATATTCTTAGCTCAAAAGTTACTTTATTATATTTCTTTGCTACCATCTAGTAACCAACCTTTTTTTTGCCATCTACATCTGATAGTCCTGCTGTAATGTTATGAGTGAGCCGATTATGTTACAAGCTGAAAACAAAGCATGCTTTCCATTTGGTGCACACATCTAAAATCTTTTCACTTTTAAGGATTCAGAGCATCTACATTTACCATTTTTCCTGTCCTTTGCCCATGTCACCTTGACCATAAGCTTAAGAAAATCCTTTCGGGACTGAGACATTTTTAATGACACCTTGCAAGAATTTGGATTTAGACTAAAACCTCCCATTGGTAAATCCTTCTGCTGATGTGCCTTTCTCTTGTTGTTTTCTTAATTTTATGATTTGCCTTTATTATTTTTACAAACAATTCAAGATGGCAAACATGCCCAACACACCTTCCTCTTCCTCCTCATATTTTCCCCACAACAACAATCCTGTGAGGGGGTTGGGCTGAAAGTGACTGGTCCAAAGTTATTCAGCTGGCTTTCATGCTAAGGCAGGATTTAAATTCACAGTTTCTTGCTTTCTAGCCTAGTGCCTTATCCACTAGACCAATCTGGCTTTTTCTATACAGGGGAAAGCAATGACCAATCACTTCCTTATTGTGACATAATCTTCCTAACCCCTCTCACTTACCATCCCTACACATGGTGTGTGTGTGTGTGTGTGTGTATAAGTTAAATATTTTTCGTTTGCAAGATTAAAGCATCAAACTGCAGATACAAACAAATTTCTGCCTTCTTTCAAGCAGCACTTTGTATTTCCTTTTATCAGCACTAAATAACATAGCAGTTAAAATCTTTGGTTATTTGTACGGAAGGTTGTTGGCCTTGAACCCCAAATGTTTTTAAAAATACAATTTCTCTGAAATAGGTAGTTTCTCTCATCAGCACACACACTTAAACAGAAATAAACCTAGAGTTCATTGTTAGATTATTTTTTTCACTCACCAGAAATAGCAGGCTCATTTCCAACTCTCAAATAACCCAAAGAAATGTATGCCCTAGCTGAAAGCTGGGGGTGAAACACTCTTACTTTTTTTCAGATAACTGAAAAAACAATGAAATAGTAAAATTCTGGACTTATTTTTTTAATAAGAGAAAGCTACATACTGTAGAAAAAATGTAATAAAAGATTCTCGGTTACATATCCTCATCTTTTTAATTTTATTTAACTGTGATTTCTGCATTCTACTTGTGACCAAATAAACTGATAGATTATAATAAAAAAACTGAAAAGTATATTTTTCTGGGTTTCAAACCAACAACCTTTTCTATTCTATGATAATATTATAACCACTCTGATATTTTAACAGTGCTAAGGTTAGGGGAGGGACAGTAGCAATTAGAATGTGTAATAAGGATCAGATCCCTTTATCTTCTTTTACAAAGTAGGGACCTAAATGCTGAAATTAGCTTGCAGAAGCTAAAACACTTTAGGCCAAATGGACAGGAGCACTCAGACCAATACGGGATTGAAGAGTGTACTCTTGCAGTTCAGCAGAAAATGTCCATGAAGGTTGCTTTGAGGGTGAGTGAAGCTATGATAGAGGGTAATGTCTATTTCTGCCCTCCAGAAACTGTTGACAACTATTTCTGATGATAGGGCAAGAGATAAGTTCAGAAAGCTTGAGAGAAAGAAGATAAATATTTTTTTTCATCTCAAACTGCTTAGGTCTGGCTTTAACAAACCAAAAAAAAAAAAAAACCCTTCACCCCATTCGCAAGGAAAAAAAGATTTTTTTAAAAAATAGTGCTTAGTTGGTGTTGCAGATATGAGGAGAAACTAAGACAATTTAATTTCATCCCACCTAATTTTTTTTTCTAAAATACTGAGAATAGTTGATGCAAAGCAATGGTGGGATTCATTTTTTTTTTAAATTACTGGTTCTGTGGGCGTGGCTTGGTGGAGGTAGCAGGGGAAGGATTACTGTAAAATCTCCAGTCAGAGGTGGTATTTGCCGGTTCTGCGAACTACTCAAAATTTCCACTACCGGTTCTCCAGAACTGGTCAGAACCTGCTGAATACCACTTCTGATGTAAAGTCATCAAGATAGCATTTCCCTTTGAAAACATAAAGAATAAGCTGTTCTCCTTCTCCAGTGGGGATACTGAACCATAGCATCATTAAACACAGAGAGAGAGAGAGAGGGAGAGGGAGAGAGGGAGAGAGAGGGAGAGAGAGAGAGAAAGAATGAATCAAGACGTACTTAAATTTCCCAGCAATTTCAATTCAATCAGCTCAAAATTTCAACCTTGCCGATTTTTGGGAAAAGTGGTTATGCACAGCTGCTTTAAATCTATGACAGAGCCTTTTGAGGAAGAGTCAAAATTTCCTAAACATACAGGTAATAAATATATTTAAATGAAGAATCAAAGTCTTCTCCCAAGGGATTGACCCCCAAACTTCTCCTCAAAGCTGACTCCACTTCCATTTCCAAACCCCAGATACTTTTTTTTTTAAGGGGAAAAAAACTTCCATTAAACTTGGCTGAAGTTAAAGGATGGAATACAGTTTTCAATTTCCTCCTTTAAAGCCAGAGCCTTGTCTTAAATATTGGAGACAGAAGCCTAAATTATCTAGTTGCACCTAGGGACCGAAACTTATTTTATTTTAATATTTTTACAAGTACACAATTCAAGGGTGAACATATCTTAGCAGCTGGGTGTTTTTCTTTAAAGCATGTTTTGGTTTCAATACTCTCTGAGCCACCTCTGCTTTGGAAAAAAAATCTTATTTTCACAATATATCGTAAATTACAAAATTACAATTAGGAATGTATGACAAAATAGCAAATAACTTTACAGGTGAAGAAAGAAACCGATCCCTAGAAAATACTACTTTGCTAACCTCATCAACAGATGAAAAATGGAATGTGTATTTTGCAAAACTCTTAATTAAACCTTCTTGCTATTATTTGTTTTCATGCCACTTGGCAATGCCCATATCACCATTTGGCACAATGATTGAGTATTCTGGACTATAAGGATGAGTATTCTGGACTATTATGAGATTATGAACAGTTCTGTGACAGTAAGTAATTATTGTTAAATAACTACGTAAAAGTATTGTTTTGTTATTTATATCTGACCATTTCTCTGCAAGTACAAAATGGAATCCATGGCATACCATATTTGCTTCATAAAAAAATACATGTGAGACAAGGTGATTAAGAGAGAGGCTTCTAAACCAAATATATTCAATGCAGTTCAATGGTTAAGAGTGAATTTGAACATAGTCCTAATCCAATATGTTTATTACTGCTATTTTAAATCATCATCATCATCATAATCCCACATGGAGGCACAATTTTGACATAGTTGAGGGACTTGTGTGGTCTGAGAAGAATGAGAGCTATGCCATGATTCAACCATACTGGAGAGGTCTCATCAGATGAGCCAAACAAAAAGTGTCTTTTCCATAAACAATGTGATGAGATGTAATTTACAGAAACCCGTACTGGATTGGTTATCATGGGTCAATCAGAATTGTATAGATGCTGAATTGGTGGACATGTGGTGACAAATGGGCTACAGTATTCAGGACTCTTGGCTGAACAACCAGAGACAGAAGCTGAAGAACTGTTGGAAGAAAAGTTGTTTAGTGGTCACAAATATAAGAAGTATGAAAACAAAAAAATAATGATCTGCTATTACAAATCAAATCTAATAAGAAGAGGATATCTGAAAATTCTGGAAAGAACAATAGTCAAACACAACAGACATTAGTAGATCAGTATTGAAATACAATATGAAATAACATACAGAAATAGAATTGAAAGAGCTGCAAAGGTCTATCCAGTGCAAAGAAATCAGTCTTTCCAGAAATAGCTCAGACAGTAAAAGTGAACCAGGGGGAGTCAGTAATTGAGGAAATTAGCATAGATATTGAATTATTTTCATTCCCAAACCAGTCACCCTCTCCTCTGCCTTCTCCTCAGAAATATAAAGTTCACTAACTAAAAAAGACAAATTGAAACAAAGCATAACTGAGCATTTAGAACAGCACAAAAACAATAGTGCAATAGTTGCCTGTATTAAAGTTGTTTTAAAGAAACAGCTAACACAAGTGTAAAAAGTTGCCAATGCAGTAATATCAAAAATAAGCACCAGAAAACTTCAAGAAACAAACCAACTAATGTATACCATGGCTGCAGTTATATCTGAATACCTGGGATGCAAAATAAACAAAGAAAAAAAGCCAATCAATGTGTCACTAAAAGAGAAGATCAGATTGGAAAATAAGATCAATAAACTGAGATTAGATCAAGGAAGCTAGAACAGATGACAAAAAAGAAACTGAGGTACAAGAAGATGAAAGAATACCTGATCAAGAAATATCACATAGAAACAGAAAGATAAAGGAAGCACTGATAGTAATAAAGCAGTGAATAATAGCAAACAGCAGACATGAAACTAAATTGCACACTGTAAGCAGAATCTCCCATGTCTGTCAAATCAGAAACATTTGAGGACTACATTGAACCAGTCAACACCTGACAAAGAAGAAACAATATAATTTTGGTCACATTTACAAGATGACCCCCCACCCCTCCAATACAAGAATATAGCTTGGGTAAAGGAGGTGGACAAGAATTTTTAAAAAGCTAAAGTTAAAGAACTTGTAATAGCAATAGAAATGGTGGAGAAAGGGATAAGATCAAGAATTGGTCAGTGTGAAGATGAATTGCATGGATTATGACTGAAACAGCTGACTTGCCTAAAAACCACTCATTGCCAAGCAATTTAACAGCATACTGCAAGGAGGTGAAATTGAAGGTTGGTGAACATCTATTAAAACCCACCTGACATTGAAAGAGGCAGCAACAGGAAACTATAGACTACCAGCTTACCAACAACTGTCAAATTACTGCTAATTGGTGTAGTAGCCGATGCAATCAAACAATATGTAGTTAAAAACAAGCTCTTTCCACCTAAACAGAAAGATAACTGCCTAAACAACAGAGGAACAGAAGATCAGGCCATAATTGTCAATATGATTTTGGAAAACTGCTAGAGAAGGAAGACAAATTTGAGTGGATTGTTTACGAGAAGACATTTGACTCCCTGTCATGTGACTGGATAATCAAATGCCTGGGAGGGAAATAAGTAGTTCATTATTTGATTTAAAAAATAAAAATAAAATAAATAACAGGAGTGAGTAGAAACATTTGAAGCTTTGTGCACAGATCAATGGCACAATGGAAGACAAAATTGCTAGTCAATGGTGATAAACTAGGAGAGGTTAATATCAAGAGAGAAATCTTTCAATAATACTCACTGTCACCACTACTATTTGTCATAGCATTGATTCCTCAATTCCCAACAATACTTCACAAGTCAATTATGACCATCAAACATCAAAAACATATGCCAAGCTATCCCATCTCCTTTACATGAAAGGATATGACACTGTATGGTAAAACACCATCTGAAATAGAATTATTGTTCAACACTGTAAACAGCCAAGATGTTGCACTAGATATTGGACCAACAAATCCTTATTCCAAGTCCTTGGGAAGGATTCAACAGGTAGATAAAAAGTTGAATCCAGTCTAAACATCTGGCTATCTGTGCAACAAACTTTAACAATAATAATAACCCTAGTTAGTTTTTAAATCTTGAACTGAGTCAGTCCAAAAGGTTGGCAAGGGTTTGACACAATCATTCCCACCCTCCTACCATGAAGTAAAGTCCATTTGTAGGTAGGTTTATCTCAACTAAGAAAAAATAATCAACAGTATGGCTTTAGTGAAATTTCATTCCACACATCATATGAGACAGACTACCTGGCCAGTTTTCCAAAGATGATTCACAAATAATGTCCTTTTCACATTGAAATATGGACTCTACATCCATTCCTTTCTGATGAATATATCTGATCCTTTGCTGCAGTGGTAAAATAAATTATCTGATCAAGACAAAGAGCTTGCTTTATTTTTGTTTATAAGCAGTCATGTCACTGGTTATATATTCTGCTTTTTAAAAAATATTCTTAAAATCCCTAATTATAGCAATATGAATACATCATTCAAAAGTCCTGCCTTCAGTGTAGCTTTTCCAATCAACAGTTTTGTACCTCTGTTTTCAAAAGATTCTTAATAAACAGAGTTAGATTTTCCTCTGTAAGTTTGGGGCATGTGGGGGAGTTGGAACTGGATGTTCAGATTTGTTCAGAGGTGGCATTCAGCAGGTTCTGACCAGTTCTAGAGAACCAGTAGTGGAAATTTTGAGTACTTCGAAGAACCGGCAAATACCACCTCTGACTGGCCCCGCCCCCATCTATTCTCTGTCTCTTGAATCCCAACTGATTGGCTGGGTCTTCTTTTGTTACCCTTTTGTTACAGGAGAATGAATCTGGAAATCAGGTTAGTGGGGTGGGGAGGTAATGGGATTTTGCAGTAACCCTCCCCCAGGAATGGGGAGGGAAAGGGGATTTTGCAGTATCCTTTCCCTGCCATGCCCACCAAGCCACACCACACCCACCAAGCCATGCCTACAGAACCGGTAGTAAAAAAAAATTGAATCCCACCTCTGGATTTGTTACAAGATTTGCTACAGATCTGAAAATGTATTTGAGGCTATGCCTGATGACAACTTCGGGCATGATCCAGCAGAAATTGAGGAATAGGAGCTGTGCAAGAGCACCACCATGTGCAGAAAATTTACCAGATAGATTATGATATCACATCTGTTTCCTTGAATAAAAATATTAGTAGAAGGTATGCAAAGTGAAGTGGAAATTTAAGCTGTCAAGCAAGCTTCTGAAGACAGTCTCTGGTGTAAAAAGATGAATGATGCCTCCCTGTCTACATGTCTTTGCTGCAGAGTAACTATCAAAGTAAGCATTAGTTGTCTTTGGGGGAATTTATCCAAATCTCACTTCAATATCATGCATAAATGTTCAAGTGAATGTTCTCTTTCTTTCTCTCATGATACCATATTACTGATGAGTCCTGGCAGTGACAAATGACAAACCGTGTCTTCTCCTCTCAGCAGTTCCAATTTACATTCTGCTATCACTGTGTCTCTCTCATTGGGATGGGGAGGGGATTGTAAAATTAAAAAGGCAGACGTTCTGAAAGGAACATTAAAATGCCTAAAAACTGCACGAGATCAGCAGTTCTCTCTTCTTCAAGGGATTCATCTATTGTACAAAGGTTGCACAGAGAAGTGAGAAATTTGAATTTACAGATCTCTGGAAGAGTATGGAAACTTGTCTCAGAAGTTTTCCACTTTTAAAAATATTGAGAGCATTTACTGTGACTTTAAAAAAAAATCACACAAATGAAAGGACAGGTACTTTAATAACAAAAAGTTTCAAATGGTTCAAAACAGTTTGGCAAATATTATTTATTAGACCACTTACATTGCATACTTTAATTAAACAGCATATACATGGTAGGTACATCTTTATCCAGAATGGACATTGTATCTCTGATCAGGATAGCAATAGTAATTGGACTTATATACCACTTCTTTACAGTGCTTTACAGCTCTCTCTAAGTGGTTTAGAGTCATCATATTGCCCCCAATAATCTGATCCTCATTTTACCAACCTCAGAAGGATGGAAGGCTGAGTCAACCCTGAGCCGATGAGAATTGAACTGCCGAACTGCTGGAAGCCAGCAGTCAGCAGAACTAACCACAGTACTGCATTCTAACCACTGCACGCCACACTCTATTTCATGGGTATCAAACTCATGGCATCATGTTGCTGTCATGTGATGATTCACGTTTATTCCCTTTGCACTGCTGGGGTGGGTGTGGCCTGAACATGGTGCATCTGGCCTGCATTTGCCAATGTGACACCCCTGCTCTATTCACTGTTCACTATATGTCACTATTCTTGTTTGTTATCAGAAAGTTTTTATGCAGCATGCTGAGCCAATTGAATTAGTTATCCAAAATAGTGAGTCCCAAGAATAGGCCAGACAGCCATCTGTTTGGGAAGTTTAAATTTGGATTCCTGCATTTACCAGTTTATTAGACTCAGTACCTAGATGGCCCTTCCAACTCAATACTTCTGTGAATTAGAGTTAATATAATTTACTAACTCTGTCAAAAAAAAATAAGAACAGCAATCTTTTGATTAAAGAGGGACAAAGAGCTTATTTCTACAATCACATTTGTTTGAAGTTATGAATCAAAGATTTTGACATAAATGAAAGATTTGAAATTTTTTTGCGTAAGAATAAAGGATTCACATTCTCTTATAAAAAAACCAAATCTATTAAGGATAAGAACCATTTTGTTACAGGAAATGTCTTCAAGGAACTCCTTCCCACTAAACACAAAGATAATACATATGCTTGAAAAACTTCATCTCCACCAGGAGTCCTATTCAAGTGTTCCTCTAATTCAGGGGTGTCAAACTCACGTCGTCTCAGTGGCGTCACATGATGTAGTGGGACATTTTTTTCCTTTCACTAAACCGGGTGGAGACAGGGCCAGCACATGATGCATCCAGCTTGTGGACCAAGAGTTTGACCCTCCTGCTCTAACTGAACAAAAGCCCTTCCAGATTTCATTCTGGTTTCTCCCCACCTCTCATTTTCAAGGAACAAACAAATAAAAAGTCAAAATAAGTAATCTAAGGAAGAAAAAGTTTCCCACTAGACATGAATCTGGCAGCTGTAAGACATATCTCAGTAGCATTGATTTCCCTTGAGACCAGTCTAGATCACAAGGCCTAGATAGCCAATCTTCAGACAATAATCATTAGCTTCTGAGAGGAGAGAGAGAGAGAAAGAGAGAGAGAGAGACTTAGAAAAGAGCCAGACTTTTTATTCTTTATTTTTAAATTAAGAGTTAATAAAAGGGTAGTACAATAAACTTTCACAGAAGATATGAAAGGCAATTAGATAATCAAAGAAGCTTTGAGTATCCACTTCATCTAATAATGCAATGGGGGAAAAATGGGAAAGCCAAAAAGGAATGTTAATATGTGTTCCCTTCCAGCCATAAGATTAAGGGTGACCCACAGTTATTATTTAAAGCCAGTATCATGCCATTTAATTTTCTGCTTCAGTTGCTTTCTACTCTTCTTCCCCATCCTCCTGCCTAATGGCTATTCCCCTCTTCAGTTTTGCCGCTCTTGCTTCTCTAACACTGCTCTGAGTTCTATTTGATGAGAAACCATATGTGTGCAGTAATGGCCCCCATGCTGTATAATCAAATGCCATTTTCAATGAGTTAATAGTTCTCAATGAGTTTCAAAATCTGAAAGAAAATGTCCTTCTGGGTGGAAAGCATTTACTGTTCCTTTCTGTCTCCTCAGGATGGAACGATATCTGTGGCACTTTTTCTTTGATTCAGACAACTTGGGTTATATACTCTGTGTGTGTGTGTGTGTGTATACACATATATTACTCTCTCCTCTCTCTTCAACTACACAATACCATTTTAAAGATCCAGGCATTCTGTACTTCATGTAAGGCAAAAACACACATCTGACAAAGTCACAAAAGATGCTTTGTAATTTTCTTTTTGATATTCCAATTGAAATACTACAGCTGTGTCAGAAAATGGCTATCTGGAGATGATTGGTGTGCCCTAATGTTGGGTGTGAAATCAAACGGGCCACCTGGGTCAGGTAAAGGCTCTGTATAATTTGTGAGTAAATAGAAAACGGGCTGAGAAAGTAATACAAATGACAACGCTTTGCTTAAAGGAAGAATGTTATCGCACCTTTGAAATGTTTGTATGTCTCAGAAACCCAGCAAAAATAGTAATCAAAAGATATGACAACAACACAGGTGCTGAATGCAGCACCTCAAAGAATGATTGAAGGGTGTTCATATAGGAAGAGGCATGTATAAAATTGTGCCATAACTGTGCCAGGAGTGGAAGCCTGTAGCTATTGGCTACTAAGGTGATCCAGACAATAAGCCAAACCAGGACTACCATAAAGACAGCTGCCTTTATTGTATAATTATATTAACAAAATCTGACAAGACTGAAAATATCCCCCCATTTCCTTTTACCTTCAGGAAAACAGGTTTCCTCTGAAGCTCATTCACATGCTCCCTCATTCTATGGGCTGAGACTTCTTTTATATATTGGTTGTCCAATTCGAGGCTCTCTCTCTTGTTTTCCAATGTCATTTCCATATGCCATTACAGTCACCCTTTGAAAATCAGTGTACCTCAGTGCCTCATTAACAAAATAAAAATTAGAAGAGACCTTGGAGTTTTCCTAATCCAACCTCCTGCTCAAGCAGGAGATGCTATACCATTCCAGACAAGTAGCTGTTCAATCTTGTCTTAAAAGCTTCCAGTGATGGAGCACACACAAGTTTTGAAGGCAAGCATTGGTTTATTGTTATCACTGTTAGGACATTTCTCCTTAGTTCTTGGTTGCTTCACTCCTTGATTAGTTTCCATCCATTGTTTCTTGTCTTGCCTTCTGGTGCTTTAGAAAATAGCAGAAGACTCTCTCTTTTGGGGCATCCCCTCAAATATTGGAACACCGCTGTCATGTAATCCCGAGTCCTTCTTTTCACTAGTCAATTCCTGCAACCAATCTTCCTATGCTTTAGCCTCCAGTCCCCTAAATCATCTTTGTTGTTCTTTTCTGCACTCTTTCCAGAGACTCAGCATCTTTTTTTATAATATGGTGATCAAAACTAAGGCAATAGGGCCAAGAGCAATAGATGCTGGAATGTATGGCTTAGCATCATTGGGTGGTTCTCAGGTTCTTCATCCCTTGTCCATTTTAGATGAAAAACAAAATTCAATTGTTAGTTAGAAGACTAAATTGTAATTTTTTAATTACCTTGATTTCAATTTTATTGTTGCCATATTTTATTATTGTACTGTAACATTATTTTTGCTTTGCACTTTTATTTAATTGTAAAGTGCCAGGAGTAATATTTGTTTACAGCAGTGTACAAGTGTAATAAATAAAATCCCAACTTCTGCAACTGGGAACAAAACTATTCCATTGCTGACTCAGTTGCTAATCAGATCTTGGATGAAAATGTCATTAATGCTAATGCAAAGCCTATCATAGCAACTGAATTTTCTGGTTTTTATCAGTCCATTGCATGATTAGATTACAGAGAGGAGAACTTATTTGAAATTACAAGAGCTGTTACATGTCTTGAAAATATAATCAACATAATCAGTACATTTGTCAATGCATGGAGGCAAAAAAAGCATTTTCAAAGTGAGAGATGACAACCCATACAAAAACTGGATTTATGCTTTGATCAAAGAGTTTTACACATCAACATACTCTACAATTTGGAGCAATATAATTCTAACTAATAGTCATAACTAAATACTGTATAATTTAAAAGAAAGTCCAATCATTTTGTGTGTCAAAACACATTTTATGTTTTGGGCTATTTTAAAAAAAAGATATTTACTCCATCTTAGTGCCTCCACAAACTTGGAGGAAAAATGAGCAACTTCCAGAATTAGAAAAAATGTTGTAAACAAGTAGCCTGCCTTTCCAGTCATGAATGAATATGGACTGTAATTGAAGAATTCAATTCAAATATTCAAATCTGATTGTATTTATGGGTCAGTTTAAACACTCAAATCAAAGTCCCAAAGCTGCTTTTTCCAAGGCAACTGGATCTTCTCTGTTTTTGCTTAAAGAGGTTTTGCCTCTCATCCAAGAAGCTTCTTCAGTTCTGACTGAAGCTTCTTGGATGAGAAGTAAGATGTCTGCCAACAAAAACAAAGCCTTTGCCTTTGAAAAACCATCTTTGGGACAACCATGATCTGGATAACTGAGAATCTCCATAGACACTCAAATCAAAGAGGAAAGAGGATCCAATTCTCTTTCACATCACAGCTAATGTGATGATGGTGGTTTTTCAGATGATTCTAATAGCAGCCTGAAATGATGTCTTTCAGAAATCAGGTTATTACTTACCTGATGTTTGCATGGAATAAAGAAAGGCTTTGTTTGGAACAGGCTAGAATTTTATTAGTGAGTGTTCAGTAGGATATTTTTCAATATTAGGATATTTCCATTATATTTTTCAACATAATGCTACATGCATGTACTTTCTCATATTGTCTGGTATGTAAAAACCACTGATGTTTGGTTGGGAGAGAATCAAGATGGCTCCCATCCTCCCCTAGCAATTTATATATAGCTGAGAAATATGTAAAATTCAATTAGTTTTCCATCAAACAATTGCCTCCTAAAAAGAAAGGCAAGAAGGAAAGAAAATAAAAAATGTGAGATAGCTGGAAACCCATAAAATATTTGTGAAGAATTGATACAGCACTGTTAAATGTTCAGCAAATGAAATCTGTCTTGATTGGGTGATATGGCAGTGTAATTTCCCACAGATCAGTGGGAAGATTCACTGAGGTAAGGATCTTACACTAAATAAGTAATCTGGTCAGTCTAAATGCCTGTTGGACATACGTTTTAATATGTATTTTAAATAACAGTAGCAACAACATCAGCCTTTCAATGAGAGAATATATCGTACTTCAGTTTATGAAAGAAAGCTCCTCTAGTAAGTGAAGGTTAGGCATTCCTAAAAAGCAAACAAATCTTCAGATTTAATATACCATGTTACTACAAGCATTTCTTGTACCATTTAGCCTATTTGGCACATTATATCCTGCTTTTGACTCCAACGTACATTTAAGAATTCTCTACATCAACAAAATACTTTTATCTTTCTAGTATTTGAGCTCAGTATCATTGAGTTGAAAGATACATCAACTATGGGGGGATATTTTGTTTTACAAAGAAGAAAAAAAGCTGACATATGAAAATAATACATTAAAGATGGAATATATGTAGTGAGCACTTTTGATGTTGCCTTGAATGGCAAAGAACTCTGCTAGCAGGGGGGTTTTGTAGCTATAAAGGACCTCAAGGTATATGTAGAATCTTTGGGATTGTCTACTCAGTGGAGAATGAAACTAGATAAGATTATTGTATGATATAAGGAAAAGGTTTCAGGCACAATTCTTTGTAAACATGGTGCTGCACAATTTGCCAAAGAAACTTACTTCATTTTACCCTTTTTCAAACTATGTGAGACAGCAATCAACCTTGCATTTTCCCAAAAGTACTTTTTCCAAAGGCAACTTTCTTCATTTTTCCTTGAAGACATTTCGCTTCTCATCCAAGAAGCTTTCTCAGTACTGACTGAATGGTGGGGAATGGAAGGACTTATATTTCTTGCAGTCATTTGGTCATTAGCAATCTTTCTGAGAGTTGTTGACGTCACTTGGAGGTTTATCTGTGCCCTCAGGGTCACCTGAAAAGGATGAGGAACCATATTGGAACTTCTGAAAGAATTCTCAGAAAGAGTGCTAACAATGAGATGACTGCAAGGAATACAAAATAGCAGTAGTACTTAGACTTATATATCACTTTCCAGTGCTTTACAGCCCTCTTTAAGTGTTTTACAGCCCTCTTTAAGTGCTCTACAGAGTTAGCACATTGCCCCCAACAATCTGGGTCCTCGTTTTATCAACCTCGGAAGGATGCCGGTGAGACTCAAACCACCAAACTGCTGGCAGTCAGCAGAAGTAGCCTGCAATACTGCATTCTAACCACTGTGCCACCACAGTTTCCATGGCTTCCTTCCATTTCCCACCATTTAATTAAAACTGGAGAAGCTTCTTGGATGAGAAACAATACATCTTCAAGGAAAAACAAATAAAGCCCAGCTGCCTCTTGAAAAATCACCCTTGGGACAAGCATGATCTGGATGACTAAGAATCGCCACAGACAATCTTGCACCGGTAACACTTAAATACTTAATAGGTGACTGGAATGTAGAAAAAATAGTTTTATTCCTATCTGGGAATAGAAGAATGAGGTCTGTAATTCTGATGCACAGAACTAGGAAGCAGTTCATCAAAACCAGATCATACATCAGAGGATGGCAACCAGAAATAGGAAATGAAAGCTTAATTGATATGCAACAAGTCATGTTTAGCCCAGGCAACAGAAGACTCTGTCCTGATCCAATAGGATCAGTCTAAAACTGAAGTGAGATGGACACCGCTGGCAAAGAATAAAAGAACAAGCTGTACAAGTTTGTCTTGGAAGACTCTTTTGCCTGGACCTTTCAGCTGCGCTATGTAGCTATCTTCTCCAACAACTCAGGGTGAGCTTAATCAATTCAATTGGAGGCAGACTGTAAATTGATATGAAGTGAGAAAGTATGCATTTGATTTTTTAAAAAAACAAACAAATGTTGAAATCAATAAAGCTTTATTGTTGTTGAACCTTAGTATCTTCCACTGCTCACTGTTTAACTTTTATATTAGAGAGGTACAAGCTGCTTGTATGAAAAATCAAGGGCTACCTCTTTGGACTTAAATTCCTATATAACACACAGAAGCTGCTGCAATAAAAAAAAGTTCACTTCAAAGGTCCACCAAGAATAACATGTTTTAAGAATAATAAGCACTTATATTTACTATTTCAAGAACTCCTCCAAGAGAAAAGATTTCTGGCCATTTTTCCCCCCGGCATTTGGAAACAGTATGCACACGATAAGCATCTTTCTTGCCATATTATATTAGGTTAGTCTCCTTAGGACATGCAAATAATCTATTTATGAGCAGAAAAGCCATTATATATATGATGGTATATAGCTTGGCTTTTACAGGATGGAGAAATAAAAACCAATATTCAAGTTCTCACTCAAATGAAAGACAGGACACATATAATCTTGCCCATGTAAGATTGTAGGACTGTAACTTTGTCCCTTGTATCCTTACGATTTATATTGACTGTTTCCTAGTATGATTTGATTGTTGATTGTACCCTATGACTATCATTAAGTGTTGTACATCATGATTCTTGATTCTTAATGAATGTATCTTTTCCTTATGTATACTGAGAGTATTTAAACCAAGACAAATTCCTTGTGTGTCCAATCACACAAGTATTCTATTCTATTCTATGATTTTTTTTCTTCTATATCTGAGTTAGACCTAACAACATAGATGTAATTTGAGTGAGTTTGGTGGGGGCTTGGCTTATTAAAAATACTCACATGGTGAGAACTGTCTTTGAGCCCCCAAATGAAACTTATTTGATTAAGAAAAATGAAGTATTCCATGCACATCATTTTTAGTTGTCTGGCATTATTTCATATTGTCATTTGTTATGTTTGAAATGAATGCCTCTGGATAATTACTGCTTGCTGATTTATATATAATTCACAAAACAGGACTGTAGCATCATCCTGATGGAATTTACTCATATTTAATTTTATATTTTTAAGCAGTGTTCTGATTGCTGCTGATTACATTGTTGCACATAAGCCAAAAGAAAGAAACTGACATTAACATTAATTCTGACGGTGTTAGCAAGCTTGAGTTCAAGTTGGAGTTTGAGTAGGATGGAGCAGATCCCTGTCACCCAAGGAACCCAGTTTTCATTCTTCAGATTGTTTTCAGACAGAAAGGAATTAAATGAATGTTTTACTGAATATTTTATATGTCCAGAGTAATGCAGGGGACTTTAATTAATGATTAGGCTTGGCAAAGGACTCTTCATAATCTGTACTTGGAGTGAGACATAGCAAAACCTGAACAATAAGAATGCCAGGATTTTTTCTCTAGTTATGTCTATATAGGACAGAATTGGATCTAAAGTTATTATAAGGGAATTGGAACAAAAAGCTTGCAGATACAATTGAAACTTTGACTTTGAAATATCTCAGAGTCCATCTTCTGGAACTAATTTCTACTCGCCCAGTACATATATCCTGGAAGAACCTGATAGTGTTTCCCATTTTTTTGAACAATATCATGGATGGAGGTTCTCAGGTCCCAATAGATTGGTTGAGACTGACCTTTGAAGTATCATTCCCTTGAAATTCACTTTTCATAAATACTTGACTAGTTATTCAGGACAGCTTTTAAGATATGAAATACTGTCATTTATTTATTAGTTATAATGTTTTGATAATTATTTTGGATGCATGTAATGTATTGCATTGTATTCTTATTTTTCAATTTTCATTTTTTTATTGTTATTGTACCCTGGATATTTTATAATATTGTTTTTGACAATATTGTAAGCAGCTGAGTCTTTCAATCATAGTGAGTAGAAATCTGAAAAATAAACTCCATATTAATCATGTGAGCGCTCCAAATAGTTCCTATCTTTACTCAACTGGTATGACCTTCCATAGAATTTTCTTCCCTACGGATTCCATAGGATGCCCACATACACGATTGCATATGTGTTGGCTTAAAGGAAAACAATATGCTTCTTATGTGTGAAGATGTTCTTCTACAAAGGAATATGATTCTTCCAATCTACCACTCCCATCCTGACAGAACTGATCCTTCCATTGCCCCCTCCATCCTTCCAGAACTGATGAAGCTTTTTGGATGAGTAGCAAAACCCTTCTTCTTTCTTAGGAAAAAAACAATCCAGTTGTCTTTTGAGACAACTATGACTTGGATAACTGAGAATCTCCAAAGACATGTTCACTTATAGGTACCCATTTGCACATGAAGTCACTATAGAGGAGGTACATATTTATTTATTTAGTTACTTACTTGTTGAATTCATGAAAATGGCTCTTAATAAATTAAAATAACATCATCGCAAGTGCCCTAGACCCTAGAGTTTTTGTTCCTTGGTATGCACACATGAAAAAAGAAATACATGTTATCTATTGAGGGGCAGTGTGTTGCATTGGTTGTCTTCCTTTTGCAGTGACTGGAACTAATTGCCATTGGTTGAGTAGGAGAAGACCAAATCCAAGGTTCACTCATACTTTGATCACCTATTTATCCACAACTCAGGAGTTACAGCAGGTCCAGAACAAGGTGACATACTGTAGACAGTTGCTGGCATGTCTATATAATACTTCTATGAGCTTCACTGGTTGCTATGCTTCTGGATACAATTCAAGGTATAGTTATCACCAATAAACACTTTCATGGCATAGGCACTGACTATCTCTGGTGCCATCTGTTTCCTGTAGTGCCTGTCTGTCCTGTTCAATTTGACAAAATCCCATCAATTATGTAATGTCCCTAGAAGTAAGCCAGAGTCTACTGCCCAGAGATGCTTTGGAGTCAGATCACTTTACAAATTAAACAGACAAAATGACAGGTAGATTTATGTACACAGAAAACATGAACTTCATGATGAAAAAAACAAGCAAACTGATCCTGAAGCAGCTTTTTGTTTAGCACAATTCTGCCTTATTTCCTTTATACTTATCTAAATTTTAGGACAGAAAATGTAGAAACAACATTCTTCTGAACATGTGTGGATAATCTTCATGGAATTCTAACAGCCTATTATCTAAGCATTCTAATTATATATACTATAATGCAAGACTGCATTCCTGATAAAGGATAGAAACAAAGTGGCTGAATGAAATTTAATTTGTACCCTTAACACACTTTATTTATATTGTGCATTTTGTTGTTCTGCATGAAATACAACTTCTTATCTTTAGCTCCCCACCTTCTACCAGTAGCATTCATCTAAAGCTGGAACTGTCTCACTGCTTTTCTTCTCCTTTTAAGAGACAAGTAAAACTTTCTGCACATTTGCCAGCCATACTATACGTTAAGAAGTCAAGGATGTTCCAACAGATGTAAGAAGCCCATGACTTTCTGTGGTAATGTCAGTCAGTTCAGAAGGTGATGAAATGGAATGTTGAAGCTAGGGAGAAGTCACAGACAAAACAAAGAGACAAACCTGAGAGCTGAGTGGGAGGAGAGGTGCCAAGAGCAAAGGAAGTACTTAAAAGAGCATTCCAAAGAAGTCAAACATAAATATACTAGACTAGGAAGGAAGAAAAGACAGTTTGGCAGGAGATCCTGGAAACAGATTTCTTTCAGGAGAGATAGAATCAAGGCCAAAGACTGTCAAAAGCAATAGTCCATGTAAGGAGACTTGGAGTCTGAGACTTTTTCCTTCTTAAAGCCAAGAGACATCCACTGCTGCACTTAATTAGGGGCACTCTCCTTCTGCTGATTTCAGAGCCATTTTTCAAAGAGAAATTATAGTTCTTTTTACTACATTTTTTTTTAAAAAACCTATTTTCCAATGTCTTGAGCCCGTCTGCCTACTTTACTTGGAAGGAGCTATGTTTTGAAAAGTGCTCCTTTAATAGAAGTTCCCCTAAGGTCAAGAGGGATTTAATGTTCTAGATTCTGTCACGTATATGTATACGTGTGCATCCGCACATATATGTACAGTATGTATAGTATAAAATTTTTGTAACATGATACTTTCAAGAGGCATTGTGGTTTTCAATCCCAAAATTTCCAGTCAGTGTGGCTATTGAATGTTTTCTGTTTAAGAACATTTTGGAATTAATTGTTCATATAATTATGAAGATTGGTGAATTGATGGCCTAGGGAAGGGAAGGGAGTTTCCCTTCTAATTAATTCATTTATCATACGCTCAGATCACAGTATTTAATGATGCCCTCTTTTCTAGCTTTAGTTCATTATGTGTGTTTGCATTTTGCTTTGAATCAGGACTTTTGTTAGGGAAATTAAGTCTATTTCATCCAAAAGGAATTTATAGTTTGCCATTTCAAGGCACACTTGACTGACAGGGTTAGAGTTAGGGTTAGGACTGTTCCATATTTTGTGAAGGAGATGGGTAGGTCATGATTTATTTTATTATTAGTTGGATCATGTTCTTTTTTCAGGCAAAATGCTATAAGCACTGATGAAACATCTTTGCTTTTTTGTGATTTAGCATTTGAATAGTATAGTCTTATATGACTTGATATTACTGAAGAGGTTGCCATTTTATTAACTTTGGAAGGAATTCAATTAAATAATACTGAATATTGCTTCTAGCCTGTCTCGTGACTTACTTCAGGAACTGAGAGATGAGGCAAGGGCATTTCTAGAATGGGTGAGTGTTTAAAAAAGGTGTTTTGAAACATCTTAGTTTGGTTTGTCACCTGATGACTCTAAACAGACCATTTTTTATGAGGCTTTAGTATCCCTTTTCTGAGTAAGGACTCAATTTTT
This sequence comes from Bungarus multicinctus, assembly GCA_023653725.1. Classification (NCBI taxonomy): domain Eukaryota; kingdom Metazoa; phylum Chordata; class Lepidosauria; order Squamata; family Elapidae; genus Bungarus; species Bungarus multicinctus. The sequence continues at coordinate 109,636,283 of CM042836.1, forward strand.
TAGTATAAGAGACAGTTCATCATCTGCTGCAAATAGAAGTCAATGATTGTTACAAAACTGACAGAAAAATAAATTGGGGTCTAGGGAGAGCTGTAAAAATCATTCCCGAATCTGTCCAGCTTTATCTAGCTATTATTAGAGGAAATAAAACCTACTTCTCCATCATTCAAGTGTTGAATAATGTAAACATTTCCATTTCTGCAATATGTTACTTCTTATTTGTCCATTCTTTCTGAACAGCAGGAATAATACTCAGCTGTCAATGTCTGTAGAAATGATTTGAGCATCTGTTAATAAACTCATGATGAACTCCCAACCTTTTGCCCTTATTTCATGAAAAGATACATGGTGATTCTATTATAGGGTTTCCTAAGTATTTGGTTGGACTGGCCTGTGAGGCATGAGATGATCTACAAATTTGATCCCAATTTTCAAAGGATTACAGTGGAGATTCATTTTGAATGGAGGTTAAATTTATAAAAGCTCCTCTAATCCCAAAGAGTATCTTCTTATTAAGAGAGAGAGAAAGAAATTGCATATCAAATTAGCATGATGCGTGATTAATCAGCATTTACTTCAGCAAAGTTGCAAACTGTAGATTTATAAATAAATCTAAAGCTTCATTGCTTTGCTATGAAGACCTTCCAGGTCAGGGATGTCAAATTCACATCATCACGTGACATATTGGGACTTTTTTCCCCATTGTTAAACTGGGCATGGGCATGGCCGATATGTGACGCATCTGGCCTGCAGGCCTGGAATTTGACAGCCCTTTTCTAGGTGCTTCTTTTCATATTTCTAGATACTTTTTTTCTGTCAGTTTCTTTGTGTTCCTCATCAAAGGACCTTTATATTAGAGTAAATAAATCATGAAAGTGACAAACAAATAAATAAAATAGCAATCAAACTTATATACTGATTCATAGGGCTTTAACCACTCTTTAAACAGTTTACAGAGTCAAAATATTTCTCCCAACAATCTGGGTCTTCATTTTACTGACCTCAGAAAGCTGTAAAGTTGAGCCAACCTTGAACTGGTCAGGATCGAACTCCTGGCAATGGGCAGAGTTAGCCAGCAATTCTGCATTCTAACCACTGTACACCAGGACTCTTAATAAGCTGGTAATGAAGTTAAAATATATACATACTATAAGTATGCATTTCTTGGTCCATTCATCCTTCTTTTAAAAAAAATCAGCTATATTTGTTCCAATTCCAACTGAAAAAAAAACATAAAAAAAAACATTGACAAATGTATTTGTCTCCCAGAAACTAATGGTGAATTTGATGATGGACTTTAGAAGCAAATGTTGTTTACATATATTTAGATATACTAAGACAATCTAATTACTATTTGTTTTAATTTTATAACAATTTGACAGGAAAGTATATGTGTAACGTTCAGTGAATTCCTGCTTAATTTGGCTTTGTTTTCTCTGGAGAGTTCAGAAATGTAGAGAAAGTGACCAAAAGAAGATTACTTATCTTTGAACTAATTGACAGAGAGATTACTAGACAGCATGTTATATCATATTAAGTAAGTCTCCTTTAAATTGAATTTCATTTTTGAAGACTTCATGGAGAGGTTTATGAAAGTTCCTTGGTAACTATATAAAAGATTTTTTGTCATTGCTTTTTTTCCAGGATTTTTATTTAAAACTCCCAATTTTAATTACTGCCCCATGATATATTATCCAAATATTAGCCTAATCCATCCCTGCTTACCTGTTTCAGATCTGGCAGGAGCCACATTCCAGCTGTACGAAGGCCAACCATTAAGAATTTACTCAAAATTCTCATGGGTATCTGTAACTCTTTAACTGTAGATACTTCTTTGTCTATAAAGTACATTGTTTGTTATTTCTTCATAGAAACATTTTTTGCAAACAATTTCCCTAAATATTTATGCATATAATCCTCACCATTTTGTATATACTTTTTCTTTAACATGCTTTATCCTATTTTGTTTTATTGGTAAACTGCAGCACACAGTTCACAAACATATAAAATCATATTAGCATCAATTACTCTATATATTATGATATCAAGAAATGAAGATGAAAGCAAAGTCAAGAGAGTTTCTCTCATTTTCTACTTTTCACATAAAGGTTTTCATAAGTACTATCACCCCTCAACACATTTTGTAAATTTGAAACAAGCTCATGTATATGCATACACACTTGTGCACAGAGACAAGAAAACTTGCATTTGTCTTTGTTCATGTGTTGCACAGCTGTCCCTAATATATTTCCACTTGCACTTGCTTTTTTTTTTTTTTTACAAAATACAATTTTGTATGTAGTTTATAAACTGAAAGATGTACAATAAAATTTGGATGAATGCATTTAATGTAATTAGAAGCTGGAAAGTAGATAAAAACCCTAAAATTGCATATAACTAAAAATGTAGACACAGAAAATTGCTGAAGTTGCAATTGTCATTGTCCTGTGTTTTCACCCTCTTTGGACAAGACTAAAAAATAGTGATGTTCAGAATGCTATTCTCTCAGTACTAATTGTTAACCATACTTAATAAGCAGTTAATTTGCTTTAGGTTGGTTGCTTAAAAAATCCAAAAGAATTAGGTTTCTTTAATTTCATATATATAATCTATTCTGAAATATTCTCAGCTTGCATTGTCTACATTTATATGTCATATATTTTTGCTATAAAATTTAGTATTCTATCCTAACTAATAGAGTACAATAAAACCAAGTGGATAATCATCAGTAAGCATTTCAGTTCAAAAGCCACAGATGCATTTAAAAGTACAATACTTCAGACTTTAGAGAAGTATAATTGCCAAGCTATTGATGTACTGGTTAAATTATTTGTGGAAATTCTGGAATCACTGCTTATTGTTGATATAAAAATGTTCTTCTGTATATATTGGGAAATACAAAGTTCATTATGATGTAGTATATTGAAATTCTTCCTGCCATTACATGGAAAGCAGCTATTTATTTATGTTTCTTGCTTCTCATCCTAAATGAAAGAAGCCCAGCACTGAATGTAACAAACCCTCTAAACAAACTAAAGATGAAGCAGGCAAACTGATGATAGCCCAATTCTGGCTTCCATGCCTAAGAGATGATTAGAATTTATGCTCTTTCATATTAAAAATCTGGACTGGTTGCCAGTTGTTTTCTGGGCACATTATAAAATGTAGATTTAAATTTTTAAACCATTAGTAGCTTAGGGCTTAACTATCAGAGAGATATGAATTTGTCAATTAATCTCATTAGCAGGAGATGCTCTCTTAAAAATTGATTGAATTTCTGATGAGCGGATGTTAGGTTCACAAAAAAGGATAAACTCTTATCTTGCTTCAGATTCTGGAGTATATTTCTTCCTCGGTTTTATTTAATTTTGAAACAGATGAAGATGATCTTTACCTTTGGAATATTGATTCTGGGCTACAAAACTCCAGATGACCTTTAGAGGGCAGCACATAGATATGAAACACACTGTACTGTATTTCAATTGAGCGGCTGTATAAGTTGTTGCAGCTCTGATACGGTAGCCTTGTGGTAATGATTTAAACCAGGGGTGTCAAACTCACGTCGCCACAGCAGCATCACATGACATATTGGGACTTTTTCCCCCTTTGCTAAACTGGGCATGGGCATGGCCAGTGCATGACGCATGCAGCCCACGGGCCAGGAGTCTGACAGCCCTGATTTAAACAGTCAAGTTTTACATCTTTGTATGGTGATTTTTTTTATTGTTCTGAATTTTCTCATCTATCCATTGCCTGAAATGCAGGATCATCAACAGGAGAGAAGGTAGGGCATATCCTGACTAGACTTGCAAATGTAATAGCCCCACTGTCATGTCACAGGTTAGTATTTATGGCATAGATAATGTGCTATCTTATTGTAGACAAATATAGTGCTGTTTTTCCCCCTGTTCTCTTTGACAATAGTTATATATCATGGAAGATTTATGAATACAGACAAGGTCTGCTTTAATTAAACTAGATCATTCCACTGATTCCCCTGTAAGCTCTGTGTACTGAGATTCAACAGCTTTCTGTTGAACCCTTCTTGTAGCTAAATTAAACTAATCTAGCACACCTTTAAAGTCAATTAGCACCATCCACATAGAGACTTAATCCAGTTTTAATGAACTAGATTCAGTATACACCTTTGGTACATTTTGATTAATTTTTTTCATTAGACAATATCCTAACAGCCTAGTGGGCTTCCTGGGGTGTCCTCCAGGAGAATGTGAAGCTGTTCAAGCTAGCTGCAGACAGTTTACACAAATGTTGTTTAATCAAAGCTTAATCAACATTTGAGAAGCAATAGTAGGAACTCAAGTGTATTGAACCCTGTGCCAGATACAATGAGATATTTGGGAGGGAGCATTTTACTAACTCACTATGGATTCAAGAGCTTAATGACTTCATGATGTCAGGATTAATGGGGGAGGGGAAGATTATTCATTAATTTTGCTTGTCTTGGGAAGTCCACCATGCCATTTGAATTTTTTTTAAAAAAAAATCTATAATTGTTAATAGCAAAGCCCATATGTTTGTAATTCTGGTGTACCTTTTTAAAATAAATTCCCTAAATTTACACCATTTTTGAGTGTGATCATTTGTTTATAGTGGGGATATGAATATAAAGAAATATTGTGAAATAGTAAATGATGTAACACAGGGGACTCATATGAAATAAAATAATATAATCATAGTTAATACAAACATTAACAATGCTATATATGTCTACCCAAAGTACAGTGAGTCCCATTTTATTTTACAGTGATTGCCCTGGGGAAGTGGCTATTGGAATGCAACCCACACAATTTTGAATAATCATACAATTATAATTCTTAGAAACATTTGACAACTCATACACAAACGTTTTCTTTATAAAGTCTCCATGAGCTGCTTAAAATGATGTCCTGAGTCACAGGAATCAAGAGAACCTTTTTGAAGTTTCATTTATCAGAAACTCATTAGACCTGAGACAGAATTTCATCCTGAGTAAGTCCCCACTATGCAAGGTACTCTTCAAGGAATTATATTTCCTCTTTCTTTTCAAGAGCAATGGCAGATGATTTTTTTTTAAAAAATATCTTTCTTCAGTTTTTTTTATGATTAACTTATTTTGATTGTATTTTTATGATATCACTGATTTTAATTGAACTGGCTTTATTTCTATGTCTTATGCTTTTGAGCTTCTAATGGCTGTGAACTGTCCTGAATATTGCATGGGCAGAACCACAAGGTATATTTTAAATATTGTAGGCTAATCGATGATAGACAATGGATAGATAGATAGATAGATAGATAGATAGATAGATAGATAGATAAATAGATAGATAGATAGATATATGATGGGTGGGTGGATGGACAGACAGATGATAAAGATGGATAGATAAACATCAAACAAGGTTTTATAAATTGTTGTACCTGCTTTTTAATTGAAACAAATAGCACAGTCATTGGGACAGTACCCAAAAGTATCCAATTTGTTTAGTGAACAATGCCAATAAACAAATACAGTGATTGGATTTACAACAAATGTGATCAATTTTTCATGTTCCTCCCCAATACTCTAAGGGACCATGCCTGTATGTGAAATATTGGGGAAATGTACCATTTTTCTAAACTGCTTCAGTTTAATAATTCTATTCTAAAATTTGGGGGGGGGGATAGTTGAACAGAATATTGTTAATGAGGCTAGAATGAATATAAAAGACCCATTGCTAGACACACATTTATTACTACAAACCACAACTAATGTATTCCATCGGAACAAACTGCAATGCTGTACTCAAGATATTGCCCCAAGAAAGGGAATAACTGAAATTTAGAGTCCTGCTCAGATATTAAAAAAATACATGGACAAAAAACCAGATGAAATATGAGAGTTCAAATTCCCTGGGCTAAGTATATTATAACTAATTATGAACATCTTGATCTGTGAATGAGAGAACAAGAAGAAAAATTCAAAATGGTTGAAACAAGGTGTCCAAAAGATCCTAATCAGTATAAATGACACAAAAAAGTCAAGCCCACAGGAGCCAAAAATTTCTAAGGCCATGAAAGAAAAATCCGTGAGGATTGGGGCAAAGATGAATGGACTGCCAACAACCAGAGAGTGTTCTCAGTGAACTGTGATAATCTGATAGCATCTAGTTCAAGGAAGGATAAATTGGGAAGAAAATAGTAAGATTATCAAAAAAAAAAAAAACATGTTACAGATTTTCTCAACAAGAAGGACTCCATTTCACACACACACACAAAATCCATTTCATCAAGATCAGGAAAGGAAACCAATCAGAAATCAGAGTAATGACATGAGTAAAAATGATCTTCTTGTTAAGCTAGAATATAATGATATTTTTGCAGGGGTGTGTGTGTGTGTGTTCGTGTGTCTACAGCTGAATCCAACATCCTAAAAAGTGGCAGGGTTCAGGAGAAGCTTCTCTTTCTTCTTTTCCTGGACCATCCTAGATGTAGATATATAAACATCAGTAAGAAATATCAATAATACTCAAAGCAATAAATTTATCTTGAGACAGTAAGCATAAACAAGGAATATCAATAATGCATTTATATCAAGCAACCTTCTTGGTAACATCAATAATGCATTTATACTGAAGAAAACTAGCAATTTTCTATATATATATATTGTACAGAGAAAATTATATTGCACCATATTTGATGTTGCTTTAATATCTGGCTTGCCTGATATCCCATTCAATGAGCCTGCAGAGCAGACCTAATCAGTTAAATAAAGTGGAGTGCCTACTTTGGATGCAGAACAAGTGATTGGTACTCCTTTAGGCTCTTCATATACAAAATGAACATCTGCTGAAAGGAAAATGTGCAGTTACTCTACACAAAAAAAGGATTGCCTTGAGTATCTAGTGGCATAATCACATGCAACCAAAATATATTGATTTTCTTAAATGAATTTTGGCAAATGCAGTATATCCATGGCAATTTTTTTAAAAATAGGATAGTTAGCAATGACATTATACTGTTTATTCTATTCTTTTTTTAAATTCCTTGCTTTCACATATTGGCACTTTAGGTATGATTGACTGTGGGTGTATTGATCTTAGGTCATCCCTGGCCAAAACAATTCATTTCAAAGCTGTATTAGAAGTTCATCTTGCCTCATATGTATTTATATGTGCATGTTTCAGTAGATTTTCTCTGAATTTTGGTGAAAGTAGTTTCTAATTTTCTCCTCTTATAGGGTGTCCTTGAACCAGTTTATCTTCACAAAGGTTGGGCTTTTGCCATTCATCATCCCTTGTCATCCCACTTCCTACCATTTTCTAACAAATGGGCTTTCTTTGAAGGGACCTGAAATTTGCTTCATTGATGCTCTTGGCTGGTCTCTAGTTTTTTCAACTCAACTCATAGTTTTTTCTTTACAAAATAGATAGTTTCCTGATCTTGGCATGAACCCTTCCTCCTCATTTTCTTCTATCTCTTTTCTTTGAGTAACTATTTTCATTGAGCCTTGGCTATCTTTTCTTCCTGCTGTTGTCGCAGTATAGTACCATGGGCTACCGGTTGTCTACTGATTATCACATCAGTTTCAATAATTACATTGACGGGCAACCATTTCAGAACATCCAGAACAGTGGTGAAATGCTATAGGTTCGGCCCAGTTCAGCCGAACCAGTAGCAAAAAATGCTAAAGGAGCTGTTCCTGCACTTTTCTCTTCTTTATCCTCTCAGCTGATCATTGGAGCTTTTTTTTTTTTTACTACCAATTCAGCCGAACTGGTAGCAAAAAAAGCTACTGGTTTGGCTGAACCAGTAGTAAAAAAAAAAAAAAAGCTGCAACGATCAGCTGATAGGATAAAGAAGAGAAAAGCACAGGAGCAGCCCGCCCCTGCACTTTTCTCTTCTTTGTCCTCTCAGCTGATTGGTATGGCAGAGCCTCAGCTGGTGTTTGGAAAGCTCTCTGTGTGTGTGTGTGTGTGTGTGTGTGTGTGTGTGTGTGTGTGTGTGTGTGTGTGTGTGTGTGTTAGATGCATGTGTCCACGCATGCACAAAGGGCACGATCACCAAATTTGTAGGGAAACTGGTAGAATCCAACCACAGATCCAGAACACGTAACTTTCTGTTTCTAGCCTGGGTTTTGGATCAAAGTTTCAATTAAAGCGACTTGCCCAAAAACACTAGTGATAACTTCCAGATTCATTCTGTAAGCATTTCTGACTAGGTAGTTATTTCATATCTGGTGCAATCTAATTTTCTTTCTCACACGTCTCCATTCTCTGGCTGGAAGGCAAAAGAAAGCTATTAAGATTTTTTTTCCTGTGACAATAGAAACCTGAAGTACTACCCACTCATTTTGAGGGCACCTACACACCATTGTCATCCTTCTCAAATATCATAAACTGTCACTGTCTTCCCCTTATTCCATTTGGGAAATTTATTATGACAGGGAATTCTCTAAAGATAGGTCTAGATTTAGTGAGGAAGGGTCTGTTCCTTCCCCTTTCCCATAATCATATCTAGATCTTATATCTCTTAACTCCTGAAGCTATGTGCCTTTCTCTATATATTTATTTAACCATTCTAAGGGCTCTAAAGGTCTCTGCCTTCTTTTGTTCTATTGCGGTTAAAGCATTTCATGGAGAGCTTTGTCCAATCCCTTTCGTAATGTGGCTAGGTTACTGTTTGAGGAATAACTATGAGTGACTCTCCTCCCTCATCTGTTGTAGGAACTTTCATTATTTTATTTCACTCAATTTTAAGGTAAGCAACAGGATCTTTTGCTAGTGGCATCTCTCCTCCCACTGCTGCTAAGAGTATGATTCTGTCAGCCCATGACTTAGCATCAGAGGCCTATGATGCATCCAACTTTGATTCAGCCATGCCTACTTTTGTAATTAATCCATCAGGTAGCATCTTTGCAAAAGCATCCCTCTGAGGTCTCAGCTCTGTAAGGCTTGTAAGATCTTTTCTATGTTAACTAAGATTCAATTTTTTATTTTCTTACCCTTGCCACACTTTTTCAATCCCAAATCTTACAGTTTTTCTATTCAATTCAATCTATACCACCACTTTGTCAAGTCTTTATACTAGACTGGATTAAGACCCACTAGCTGAGATAGCTTCCCAGAATAGTTAGAGCCTTCACATTTCTTACAGTTACATCAGCAAAGTGCAAAGACAAAGACATCATCTTGGTTTTCCCTAAGAGAAACTTAAATGAGGTTGACATTTTGGCATCAAATGTATAGGAACAAAAATTGGGTGAACTTAGGTTTCTTTCCAAATTCTGCACTAAAAGAGCATCTTTCAGTGCAAGGAACTCATACTCTTATCATTAATTTTCCACATGGTACAGCACAATGTTCTTTCAATTCAGGGTTACATAGGAATTGTCCTGTTGTCCTCTTCAGGAATAGCTATCTTTGATGGAATGTATGAATAACTCTGAGAAGAAAGAAAAGAGATACTGCTTAGGAAACAACCAGGTATGAGAGGAGTCTACAATCACTTAAAGAGAAAGAAACTTAGGAAAGATCCACCCTAATGGATCAAGCAGTTAAAAGTGGAGGTTTATGCCTTTGGACTTGCAAGATTTTGTTAATATAGCCATGAAAAAAGCAAATTTAGCTCATGTATTGTGTTTCCTATATGGCTCAGTCATGAAGGTTGACACTAGTAAACAGTTCACTCTATGTATGTAGGCATGCTTTATCAGCAAAGATGCAGTAGTTTACAAAAAAAATAACTTCACATGGGCTTCATTAAACATGTTTAATATATGAGGCCATATATTCTCCCACAACCTACAGACACTCTAGAACAGCTGGAATATTCTGTTGAGAACTTTATCTTTGTTGTGCTGCCAGCAGAAGAACACTGGTTTGATTGCTTACTGCAGTATGGTTTCTATCAAAGTCACCTCTCCATTAGCAACTAGACTTTAAAAGTCAGCTTCAGTTATTTATGAACATGCTTGTCCCCACGGTGCTAGAAGAAGGACTGACATTCAATCTAAACCTATATTTGCTTTGCTTTGCCCTAAATCCCACAAATATTCATTGTTATTGCTGAGGGTGTTGTTTCCAAGGGTGGGGTGGGGGAGCCCGAAGTAATTGCAGAGAAGAAAAACATTTTGAATCAGTACTGCCAAGCATTGGGTGAAGAAATCAGCATCAATAAAAAGAGAACATCTGGTCGAAGTGCTGGTTTTGTGTTTTTTCACTTAAGCAAATTATTTTTAAAAAGCAGGGAAAACATGCAGAGTAAGGCCTCTGGAATCCATAATTGATAATAGTGCTGTCCAGATGACACAATTAGAATAGAAAGGGAAGAGGATTAGAATGGAGAAGTTGTAACATTCTGAAACATTGTCCAAGTGCCTCTCCCATAGGGTTAACAGAGAATTTTTCAGGATTTTTTAAAAGTTTCCCGACTCTCAGATGAATTCAGCCCAATTTCAAAATCATGATTCTTTTTCCAGGTTCACTCTCCAACACCAAGTTTGATCCCATGCTGTTTAGTTTTCAAGTCCCAAGCCTCTTTACTTAGCATCTTTCCTACATACCATTTGGGCTAAAAAGAATCAGATCATAGGGAAGAAATCAAAATTATATTATTTTAAAAAGTATAGTAGGAATTGAAGGTCATGGTCCATGTGTCTCTTTGGAATGTTGCTTGGATTCATATACATATAAAAGCACAAGCCCAGATGTAGCCTGTAGCTGGTCTTGTGTGCTCTCACTTTCGTCCCCACAACTTTTGGAAGGCTGCCATCAAAAAGTTAGTATTTTCTTTTACCTCTATGCTGCTATCTATGTTGCAATCCTCCTTTCTTAGGCAAAGTAGGAATATGTGGCAACTGAATGACACCATTGGTGCCAATTACCATCTTGAAATGCTATTTTGTATAGCAACTGTCAACATTATGAATACATTGAAGCAGGCAGAGACATTTGCTAATATAATGATCATATATTCCCATTTTATTGGAAATCCATGTATTCCTTACATAATAAGGAATATCAATGTGAATATAATCTTCCTCAGCTTACTGCTAATTATCCTTTGCCAGCTATTCCACAGTTTATTTAAAACCAATATCTATTAGCCTGCTATACATTGCAAATGTGTATTCAATACAGAATGTAAAGATATAGGGATGAAAGGCAGGTGAAGTAAAGCAGACTAAATAAGATTTGACCCAGAGTTCTTAAGGCAGATACTTAATCATTACATCATATTATTCAGTGCTATGTACTCTTTTTCAATTTTTATTAACAATAATTGCTAAAACTAATAATTTTCATTCAGGATGCAATTCTTCTTCTAATAGCACTCAGTCATATTATGTATCAAACATTTTTCCCCTTTGAGAAATTATTTCCCAACTTGAAATATAAAATGGGATTTCTTTGTGTTTCAGTAATTCTTGTGAAATTACATTGCAGTTTACCCAGGCAGCCTGTATTTATTTATGTGTGTATTATCATTTGTATTTAGAAGATATGAATACAAAGTTGTGCTACTTTAAAAACAAAGCAATATGCATTTCTTTTTTTAAAAAAATAATTGAATCAGACCATATCAGAAACACAAAACAAAGTACAAAGTAATGCAACAAAAACATGAAAATAGATAAGAAAAAGAAATGATTGAGCCATTTAATAAACTACAGGAAATGTCCTACATATTAAAATATTACAAATTTAGAAGAAAGAAAGAAAGTTTTAATGTGACACAGAAAGAATCATGGCAGGCACAAGATGTTATTGAAAAAATCAATAATAACGTGAGCACCATATTATTTAGCTTTGTACCACAGCATCTGTTCAGACTAGGGAATCACCCAACCTTTTCTTCCTTACCTAAGATTCAACTCAAATGATAGGGAGTCTAGTTAGCCCTTATGAAAAATGGATAACATCATTGTAGCAGATTCAAAATTACACCAGGTATTGTCATTGATAGGACTGGACCTAGGACTTTTTCCACTGGCTGAAGCATATTTATTTATTTATTTTTATTTATTTGTCAATTGCTTACAAGATAATAGGTATAAGTAAAACATAGTTATGAATACATGGATACATATAAGAAAAACAAAATATAAAAGAAACAATAGGACAGTGACAGTAGGCACATTGGTGCGCTTATGCACGCCCCCTAAAAACCTCTTAGGAAAGGGGTGAGGTCAATAGTAGACAGTCTAAGGTTAAAGTTTTTGGGGTTTGGGAAGAAACCAGAGTCAGGTAGAATATTCCAGACATTGACCACTCTGTTGCTGAAGTCGTATTTCCTGCAATCAAGTTTGGTGCAATTAACCTCGAGTTTGTATCTATTGTTTGCTCTTGTGTTGTTATGGTTGAAGCTGACGTATTCATTGACAGGTAGGACATTGCAATGTATGATTTTATATACTATACTTAGATCAGACCGAAGGCGGCGTAGTTCTAGGTTTTCAAGGTCTAGAATTTCGAGTCTGGTGGCATAAGGTATTCTGCAACAAGTAGAGGAGTGAAGAACTCTTCTTGTAAAATATTTCTGGACTTTCTCAACTATGTTAATATCAGATACGTAATGTGGGTTCCAGACTGATGAGCTATATTCGAGTATTGGTCTAGCAAATGTTTTGTATGCTCTAGTTATTAGTGTAATATTGCCAGAGAAAAAGCTACGTAAGATTAGGTTAACAACTCTTAGCACCTTTTTGGCTATGTCGTTACAGTGGGCTCTAGCACTTAGGTCATTTGAGATGAGTACTCCAAGATCCTTTATAGAGTTTGGTCATCAACAAGGTTTTGACTATTCAGCCTGTATTTTATTTTCTGATTTTTTTTATTTATTTTTTTGCCAATATGTAGGACAGGGCATTTATTTATTGAGATCTGAAGTTGCCATTTGTTTGACCATTCTGATATGTAGTCAAGGTCCTTTTGAAGGGTAGCGGTATTTTCTGTGGTGTTGAATAGCTTTACATCATCAGCCAAGAGAATGCAATTGCTCTTGATATGATCATAGAGGTTATTTATGTAGAGTATGAAAAGAGTTGGTCCTAGAACACTGCCTTGGAGGACACCACTGTTGACAGGTACAGAATTTGATAGGACTCTCCCAATTTTGACTATTTGTTGTCTGTTTGATAGGAATGCTTCTATCCAGTTATGCAGGTGTCCAGAGATACCATAAGATTTTAGTTTTAGGAGTAGTTTGTTATGTACCACTGAATCAAAGGTTTTGCAGAAGTCTATGTAGATTGCGTCTATTGCTTTGCCCTGATCGAGTTGTGTAGTCCATATGTTTTTGCAATGTAAGAGTTGCAGATTACATGGTAGTTTTTTCCTAAAACCAAATTGTTTATTAGAGAGTAGGTTGTTTGTTTCTAAATGGAGGATGATGGATTGGTTAATAATTGATTCCATGACTTTACAGGTGACGCAGCATAAAGAGATTGGTCTGTAATTTTCAACTAGGCTGGGGTCTCCCTTTTTGAAGATGGCAATGACTGTGGCTTGTGACCATAGTTTTGGCAAGGAGCTGGTCCTGAAAGATTCTTCAAAGATGATGCTTAGAGGTTCTGCTATGGCAGTGGATAGCTTTTTTAAGAAGTAGGCACATATTCCATCTGGTCCAATAGATAGAGATGGTTTTAGATTGCGTAGTGCTTTTTCAACATTGTCTTCTGTAAAATTGATATGTATTAGATCATTGTAGTTATCTGTGGTTCGACTAGGAAATACTGGGCATGATCCATTGCTGTTTATAAATACTGAGCCAAAGAATGTGTTAAAGAGGTTGGCTTTAATAGTGTCGTCATTGCAGTCTTTACCATTAGGTCCTTTCAGGGGTGGGATGGACTTGAGTCTTTTAGTTTGTTGTTTATAAAATTGTAGAAAGCACGGGTGGAATTGCTGCGTAGAAGATTTTCTTCTTGTTTAATGTGATAATTGGTGCATTCAGTTTTTATCTGGTGGCATAAATTTTTGTATCGGCTTTTGAAGTTGGCAACGTGACCAGATTTGTTTTTCTGCCAAAGTGATTTCTTTTTGGATTGAAGCTTCCTTATTGTTTTGGGTAATTTGTTTTTTCTGGTTTGGGGAGTTGTTAATGGTATGTATAGTTTGATGACTCTTTTGACTTCAAGTAAAAATATGTTGTAATGGTCTTCTACAGTATTGCATCCAGAAAATAGAAATTGCCAATCAAGGGATGAGAGATCATTGTTTATAAGATCATAGTTGCCTTTTTTGAAGTTATAATTGGGGATTCCGTCGTTGTGATGATTTTTGTGTGTACGTATGTTGAGACAAAAGTCAATCATGTTGTGGTCACTGTTGGAAAAGGGTTCTTTAATTTGAATTCCGTAAATTGAATTCAAACTGTTGCAGAAGATGAGATCAAGGCAGTTGTTAAGTCTAGTGTTATTGGTTTCTAGTTGTTCTAGTCCCAGATTTGTTACTGCATTATAGAAGATTGCATGTGTGGGTTCAGTTGTACATTCATTAAGGGTCCAGTTAATATGAGGTAGATTGAAGTATCCATCATATCTATCAGATTTCTGGTCAGAAAGCAAATCCACAGTAATACCTTCCATAGTTAGAATGTTCTCTTCTCAAAGCTGGCCAGACCAGGAAAATGATCTCTAAGTTTGATTTCAACTATATCTATATATATAGAAGCAAAATACCATTCACGCATCATCACAAAATCTCCAGAACTGTAAAGTCTACAAACTTGAAATTTGGCACATATGTTCCTCTTGGCTTCTAGGTGCTCACTAAGAAAGGGTTTTTCAAAATGATCATCAGAGCATTAGTATTTTGTATATTATTATTAATGCTATTAATGATGCTAAGGAGTTCTACTCCCACACAAGCTCCTTCTTGTTCACACAGCAAATACTGTTTTGGTTTCCAAATAGCCCTCAACTCTCTCACACCTGACAGGATGCTAGCCAGATGAATACCTATGGATGTTGATAGGCAGAGGCAGAATTTTCCTCCCTTATTTTCCTCCCCAAAAACTAAGTCTGACCACATAGTTTCATAGTGAAGCACGGGTATCGAACTAGTTTGTTGATATAGGTTATAATAACAGAGACTTGAATGTCAAACTACATTTTCCCTTCCTTCCCACTTACAAGCTAGGGAATTAGGAGGGAGCAAAAGCGAGTTTCTTGCTATTGTTTTATTGTTTGATGGATGTTTAGTGCAGAGGTGGTATTCTGCAGGTTCTGACCAATTCTGGAGAACCGATAGCAGAAATTTTGACTAGTTCAGAGAACCAGCAAATACCACCTCTGACTTGAGATTTTACAGTATCCTTCCCCTGCCATGCCCACCGAGCCATGCCCACAGAACCGGTAGTAAAAAAAATTGAATCTCATCACTGGTTTAGTGCATGTTTATCCATCTTGTAACTGTTTATATTAGTTACTTCAAGGTCACCTCTTTGGCTGTCTATATAAACGGATCCTATGGAGCATCAGGGAGAGATTGTCAAGAGCAACTCTTCCCAACTTGAACAGTGGATCTTTGATTACTATACAGATGACACAGATTACATTAAATTAGGCCTCTGGGAGTACATTTTTCATCCACTATCTCTACTCATCCCCCTCTCTTTGAGTCAAATATGCCACAATCTCTTATTCATCAATTTATTTTTGTATTGTGTGTGTTAAACTTTAAACCTCAAGCTTGTCAGTAAAATACAATAGATTGCATAGGTGAAACGTGTGGTTTGTTATCTTGTGATTTGTATCTGAATGATAAAATCATTGTATGACCTTGAGCCAATTACTCTTTTTCATTTTAAGTTATTATATAGGGTGGTTCTAAAAATACAATCAAGCAAGGATAAAAATGTAATAATTTATTCCCCCTGCCCCCAGAATGTCTCAGAGCTTCACACAAGCTGTCTAACAAATTGTGGTGAAGCTGCAATTGCTTAGATCAACTTCACTCATAGATTTGGTGCATATGGATGCCTTTTAAAATCTAATCAGTGGTTTCTTTTTTCTACCTATCTTATAATATACACAAAAGTAAGCCCAACTTGCAGCTCAAAAATCTGTCAATTCTGCTTTGGATAAGCAGACAGTATTATTCCCTGTGGCTTCTTTTTCTTTATTTCTTTTTCCTTTTTTTGAAGGAAAATTAAAGGGAGTGATAATTCTCCTTCAATTCTGAGGCAGGAATCCCATAAGAAAATCATTGCAATGACAAAGAAATAAAACCATACATTCCTTCAAAGGAATGACTTGTTTACTTTATCCCCTTTTGTTTTCTGTGACATGACACACTAGGAGAATGGAAGCATCTGACTTAGGGCACATGGCTAAATTGTCAGATAATGACATTTCACAAAATTTCTGCAATCTAAGGGCAATATGGTTCCAATCCCCAAAGTAAACAATGGCATTTACATCCTTGGTAAAAGGCTATTGATTATCATTATTCTAGAAGATTTCTTCCCTTGAAGCTTAGAACTGACAAGAAGATTGAGGAGAAGCTCTCAGTAAAAGAATGTCTGGTACTGCACCAAAAGATCAGTTTCAGACACTATCCTTTAGGATATTCAAGTTCATCATTAAGAAGATTCCTTCCCTATAAATCTTTCATTCTAAATCACAATTTAATATTGTATTTCCCACAGTATCACCACCATTGTTGCTAAGAGAGAGTGCCAGTCCATCCCTTGGAATTTGAACAGGCTTGGGATCTAAACAAGGGCATTGATCTGCCAAGTTCAAAAACGAAAAATCAGTTTATATTTGAAAATGGCTAGACTGATTCAATGGAGCAATTAGATTGTTGCTATCAGCTGCATCTAGAGAGTGGGGGAGGAAATAGGAGCATTGCAGGTACCAGATCAATCTAAATGAAAATTATATGTGGCAATATGTATTTGTTTGGGTGAGAGTCAGACTTTTTATGTATATACAAAAGATACCATTCTGAGGTAAGGCAACAATAGAAGAAAATGACCCTCTACAGATTCCCAATATGTCAGAGTGTCATTTTATCCAGCATGATGAAGCTGATCTTTTGTAATTATTTCTTTAGGGGAAAAAGGGAATTATATTAATAGATTTGTTGTCACCAGTACATTACATCAAGAGTTGACATTCCAGGAAACAATAGAAAAATATGTTTGATCATTATTTTCTCACATATATTTTATTTGATTCTGGAGATTCCTTTTCTTGAATCGTTACTGACAAATATGAAAACTAGACTTGAGTTTGAGTTTTGCATTCTTGCATTCTCATATTTCCTCAGTACTTTTAGTACTTTTGCCACTAAACTTGATCTTAGTTCCAGAAACATTTTTATTAGATATATTAGGATCCAATTACAATAGGAACCTCCAATATATCACTGTCGGCTTCTGTCAGGTACTGGATACTTTCCACAACAAACCATGTTACTGACAAATAAAGATGTGTAATGTTAGAGTTTATTGCAGTTCTTCCAATCACGATCAGCAACAATAACGGCACTCCGTGCAAAGTCAGCGTTGAGAGCAACTGACTCTCAATGCTGTTTGTATCCACCCTACTAACCTAACATCTGCCCATTAACTAATCTTCTGTGCCCCTGCCCAGTGCCTAACCAATTACGCCTATCAATTCCCATTACTCTTAGCCCATCACCCTCCCTTATCTGCTTACATCCCATCCTATCCCCCTCCCTGTCCAATGCAGTAACTACAGCAAGAGGGAAGAAATCCAAATAAAGCAGCACCAATTGTAGATTAATACAATACAAAATCCATGCCTAAGCAAGTATTTCAATCATATATATATTTTAATATTATACAGATACATTTAACGAACCAGGAGTAAACATCATAGAAAATTAACTTGGTAATAAATTAAGCTTCCTCAAATGTTGTTTTGTGTATATCTGAGGCAATGGTTTTTCCAGTTGTCTGCCATTTTATTTAACTCTAATTCAGTTCACTGAAGTACTCACCGTGTGAAGGGCCATAACTACCATTAAAAAAACCTATATATCTATTAAGTGGCAGCAAAGAAATAAATTCATTCCCTTTCTTTCTTTCTTTCTTTCTTTCTTTCTTTCTTTCTTTCTTTCTTTCTTTCTTTCTTTCTTTCTTTCTTTCTTTCTTTCTTCCTTCCTTCCTTCCTTCCTTCCTTCCTTCCTTCCTTCTTTCCTTTCTTTTCCCTGAGCATTGAATGCCAGACTCGGTCTTCCTACAAATGTTTTTATTAAAAGTGTGGACATCTCTGAGATAAAGATGATACCAGAGCAATCAGAAGCATAATAATAGCATTTTTTTTTTCAAATTAAGATCTCTTATTAAAAACATTTTGTTGAGCTGAAAAGGCTATCAGGCTCCTGATTTTTGGCTTCTTTAGACTAATACAGCTTTTCTCCTACAATGCGAGGTATATATACATAGCATGAGAGTTCTTAAAAAAAAACCTAGCAGAACCAGAATGTAAAAATTACATTTACTTTCTTTGTGTATCTGTGATAAGAAGTCACCACAAATGTATTGATTCTCTGAATCTCTGTTAACTAAAGCAAACAGATTACTGATTTGTTTTGTTTTGATACTGATCTTTTCAGAGCAAGTGTCATTTGATTAGGCTAATAACCAATAAATATGTCAATATGCAAAATAGGATGACTTATAGCATTAAAAATTGATTTGTAATACAATGAGAGATAATTCAAAAATACATGTTTTAATTTTATAACCACTAAACTTTTTGTGATTATTTGAAAAGGAATAATCAAATCTCATTCCCCAGAATATTCTCTAAAGGTTTCAATTTGCTATGTTATCTAATTAGCTTTGACTCCAATCATATTATGGTATCACTAATAAAAAATTGTTGTAACTAAGTTACTGAATTTGATAGCCTAAATGTTAAAAACAATGTAATATAGGACAATGAAATTAATGAAAGTCCTGGGGAAAGATTAATTTTGTATATTATTTTACAAAAACTATGAATTAAAACAGGGATATGGTCACCTTTGAGAGTCTGGTGAAACCTACAATCATTTCTCAGAAAAATGTATCTAAGTGCATAAAAGAAAATGCATAGTGGTAGATTGTATTAGAAAGGAAATCAAATACAGTTATCAAAATATTTAAAAACAACAAATATGTAATATAGAAACATAATATAATGTGTTTCTTTAATCCATTAAATCAATAACAAAACAATACCCTTTTGGGAATATTATACTTTTAGATAGTGAGGTTTACTGAAGCTAACAAATATTTTTGGAGTCCAAAATCACAAATTATTTTGTTGCCTCTATACATTATTGAATGAACAGCTACATTTCAGTTAGAACTTGGTGAAAATAAAGTTGCATTTTTCCCTATCCAGATCCATAGACCATTGAAATCTAACCACAGATTGCAGATTAAGAATTCCTCTGTCAAAACCTTAAATATGTAAGTTCTAATATGGTTGACGTGGTTGATGCTGGACAGCGATTCCAGAGAGAGGATGGAGCCATGGATGGAGTCCCTTTCCTCCCCAGGCCCCCACCGGTGGCAGAGGTGGATAAAGGGCATGGGGGAGGATTGGTGACCTTGGACAATCAGTGGAGAGACTCTGGAGCCCTTGGAGAGTCTAGAGCCACTGGGGTGTTTCCCGGACGACGATGGCTCAGATGGATGCAGTCTCCTGGGTCGATGGTGATGGTGGAGATATCATTGACCCCAGCGGCAGCGGGTGTGGCAGAGAATGGGCAGCCGCGGAGGCGCCAGCACCGGCGATGACAGTGCCGGACATTGATGTCATCACCTGGTTTGGCAGGGATGTCAGCTTCGGCGGTGTCGATCCCGGCGTTGGGGGTGTCAGCGATGCCTAGCTCATGGCCGTCTCGGCGTCGCCGGTGAAGATGAGGACGGCCGGTTGGGACATGAACGTGGGCTGGGTGTTCCTGGGCACGGCCCCGGTCTTGACCGGTGAAGTCCTTACATCATTGGACAGTGGAGGCTCATCCCTTGGAGCCATTACGATATTCTACTGAAGATCTTTATGCCCTGAGGAATGTCCCCCTTTCTCAGAAATGGCCCTCTAGACTCTCCAGGACTTTCCTCAATGATGGGTCCTGGGACCCTGAGAGATGGTAGGACTGCAGAAAACGCTTGGGGGAGGGTCCCCGTTTGTTAAGTTTTTTATCAAAATTTTTATTGGGGTTGGGTATAGAACCCAAACCAGGCTTGGGAGACAGCCCAGGGAGATTTGGAATTGGCCAGGCTGGCACACACGCCTGGGAGGGCCCAGAGGGTCGGAGGTTGGGGAGGGGGCCGGAGGGTGGGCAGCCAGAAGTGAGGTCTATTGACACTATATGTGGGAGAGGCAGATACGGTGGAGGTAGAGGGCCATATCAGAATAAGGGATGTCTCCGATCGGTAGCGCGTTCCGACCCTCTTGACCCGTCTTGCAGGCCTGGTTGCATAGAGTCTCAGTCCCTGGGTACCCGGCTGGTGTTGTGCAATGCCAGGTCCGCCGTTAACAAGGCCCCCCCTGATTTACGATCTTATTCAGGAGGAGGGTGCGGACCTGGCAGGTATTACTGAAACCTGGTTGGGCCCAGAGGGTGGTGTTCCTCGGGTCAGATGTGCCCACCAGGTTTCCTTGCTTTTCATCAGCCAAGGTCCCAGGGCAGGGGTGGGGGAGTAGCGGCCATTATTAAAGAAGTTCTTTGCTCTAGGGAGGCCACTGTTCATCAGACGGCTGGCTGTGATACTCTCTTTGTGAAATGGGATCAGGGGGTTCAGGTGGGCCTTTTGATAATGTACCTGGCTCTCTGCCACGTATCATTGGCCCTGCCCGGGCTCCTTGAGGTGATAGCTGGGCTGGCAGTTGAGACCCCCAGGCTTTTAATCATGGGGGATTTCAACCTGCCTTCGCTCGGTGAGACCTCGGGGCGGCTCAGGAGTTCATGGCTTCCATGGAGGCCATGGACCTGACCCAATTAGTTTCTGGCCCCACTCACATTGGAGACACACGCTGGACCTGATTTTTGTCTCTGCTCAGTGATTGAATGATCGTAGCTTTGGGGATATAGTTATAAAACCCTTGTCATGGTCCGATCATTCTCTTCTTAGGCTTGACTTCTGTGCCGCCACCCCCCACCGCAGGGAGGTGGAACCGAGGAGATGGTTCCGCCCCAGGCACCTGATGGATCCTGAACAGTTCCAGACGGAGCTTGGGCCATTTCCTGAGACTCTGGCTCACAGCTTGGCTGAAGACTTAGTGGCCACCTGGGATAGGTTGGCCGCTGAGGCTCTGGACCGAGTTATGCCTTTGCAACCTCTGACTTGGCACAGATCCCATCCAGCTCCGTGGATTACAGAGGAGCTGAGGGAGATGAAGTGCCGGAAAAGACGTCGGGATGGCCAGTTGCACCAAATCTGACCGGACACAGGTGAGGTCCTATATTAGGACCTACCTAATGGCAATAGAGGCGGCGAAGCGTTCGCACTTCTCCGCCCTTATTGCGTCAGCAGAAAATCGGCCTGCCGCCCTGTTTAGAGTGACCCGCTCCCTGCTTGAGCCGAGAGCGCAGGAAGAGCTCTTGAAGGGCAGGGCAGAGGAGTTTTCCCGATTTCTGCATGATAAAATCACTCAGATTCGGGGCAAGCTGGACTCCAGCTGGGTGGTCCCAGGGAAGATGGCCGGGGCAAGTCTTGAGATGGTTATCTGGGAGGAGTTCAATCCTGTGACCGCCGAGGGCATGGACAGGTTGCTGGGGCGACCACCACATGTTTGTTGGACCCGTGTCCCTCCTGGTTGATTTCTACTTCCAGTGAGGTGACATGAGGCTGGCTCCAGGGGATTGTCAACGCTTCGTTGAGGGAGGGGTCGCTCCCTACCACCCTGAAAACGGCGGTGGTGCAGCCTCTCCTCAAGAAGCCTGCCCTGGACCCAGCGCTTTTGAATAACTATCATCCAGTCTCCAACCTCCCCTTTGTGGCAAAGGTTGTGGAGAGTGTGGTGGTGTTTCAGCTCCCTCAGTACCTGGAAGAAACGACGTATTTAGATTCCTTCCAATTGAGCTTCAGGCCCAGGCACAGTACTGAAACAGCATTGGTCGCATTGGTTGATGATCTCTGGAGGGCCCGTGACAGAGGTTATTCCTCTGTCCTGGTCCTATTAGATCTCTCGGCAGCTTTTGATACTATCAACCATAGTATCCTATTGCAGCGGCTGGAGAGTTTGGGAATTGCGGTGGTTCTCCTCCTTCCTCTCTGACTGCTTGCAATTTGTGTTGATGGGGGGGGAGAGGTCCACCCCTAGGCCCCTCATTTGTGGGGTGCCTCAGGGGTCGGTCCTCTCCCCACTCTTGTTCAACATTTATGTGAAGCTGCTGGGGGCGATCATCAGTGGTTTTGGAGTAAAGTGTCATCTTTATGCGGATGACACTCAGCTTTACATCTCTACTCCAAACCACCCCAACGATGCTGTGGAGGTTATGTCCCGGTGCCTGGAGGCCGTGCGGAATTGGATGGGTGAGGCTTCGACTCAACCCTTCCAAGACTGAGTGGCTGTGGTTTCCGGCGTCCCGATATAGTCAGCTGACTCCATCGCTGACTATTGGGGGTGAGATCTTAGCTCCCACAGAGAGGGCTGCAATCTAGGCTTCCTCCTGGATGTACAGCTGTCATTAGAAGATCATATTACGGCTGTCTCCAGGGGGGCTTTTCATCAGGTTTGCCTGATGCACCAGTTGCGCCCTTTCTTGACCGGGACGCCTTACGCACGGTCACTCATGCCCTGGTCACCTCCCGCCTGGATTACTGTAATGCCCTCTACATGGGGCTCCCCTTGGGGAGCACCCGGAGGTTGCAACTGGTACAAAATGCAGCCGCGCAGGTGGTTATGGGGGCGTCTAAAAGCTCTCATGTGATGCCTCTCCTGCGCGAGCTGCATTGGTTGCCGGTGGCCTTCCGGGTGCGTTTTAAGGTTCTGTTTTTGACCTTTAAAGTGCTCCATGGCATCGGACCAGGCTATCTGCAAGACCGCATTCTGCCAGTAGTCTCCCACCGACCTGTGCGCTCCCACAGGGAGGGCCTCCTTTGGGTCCCAATGGCCTCTATGTGCCGCCTGGTGACACTGAGGAACAGGGCCTTCTCTGTGGGGGCACCCGCTCTCTGGAATGGGCTCCCCCCTGAGTTGAGAACGACCACCGACCTGAGGGTGTTCAGGTGTGATTTGAAGACCTGGCTCTTTGAGCAGGCCGGCCTGGGCTAATCCTAAATTGATTTTAATGGGGTTTAAGTAATGAATTTTAAGGTTGGGATTTTAGATTCAGTTACAGCCCTTATTTAATTCTATTTTAACTTTTATATATATGTTGTTTTAGTAGGCTGTGCACCGCCCTGAGTCCTTCGGGAGAAGGTTGGTATATAAATTGAATGAACAAACAAACAAACAAACAAATAAATAAATAAATAAATAAGATATTCTAGTTTATATTAATATAAGATACAGAAATTTTTAATCACTTTCTATAAAACCAGGCAAGAATCTACAGAAGAATTACTTCTACAACCATTTGTTTATGTGTCTTGCTGATGACTTATGAATATATTGTAAACATACCACAGACAAATGCTATACAAACTATCCTAAAAAATGAAACACCCGGAAGTAAAGAATTACCAGGTTTTATAATTTTTATTTATTTATTTATTTATTTATCATATTTTTATACCGCTCCCTCTCCCAAAAAGGGACTCGGGGCAGTGTACAGCCTACTAAAAACACATAAAAATACACTATAAATACAATTAAAAATATATTAAACGCGATTGGTCCGGCTGTGTCCCATCAAAATTAAATTTGGAAATATAAAATCAGGGATCTGAATAAAAATTAAAAATTTATTATTAAAACCGAATTAAATTTAAAAACCGAAACCTGATTACTGGGCCAGGCCAGCCTGTCTAAAAAATAGAGTTTTAACTGCGCGCCGGAAGGTCAGAATATCTGTCATGGCACGTATCTCCGGGGGGAGATCATTCCATAGGGAGGGAACTCCCACAGAGAAAGCCCGAACTCTCGGGGCCGTCAGCCGACAACGGCCGGGCGGTGGTACCCCAAGAAGGGCAACCCTGTGGGAGCGTACTGGGCGGCGGGAGGTTGACGATGGCAGTAGGCGGTCCCGTAAGTACCCAGGTCCCGAGCCATGGAGCACTTTAAATACCATCAGTACCACCTTGAATCGAATCCGGAAGGCCACAGGAAGCCAGTGCAGCCTGCGGAGAAGCAGTGTAACGTGGGAGCTCCGAGGGGCACCCACGATCACCCGCGCGGCTGCATTCTGGACCAACTGCAACCTCCGGAGACTCTTCAAGGGGAGCCCCATGTAGAGAGCATTGCAATAATCCAGGCGGGAGATAATGAGGGCGGAAGTGACTGTGCGAAGTGCGCCCAGATCCAGAAAGGACCGCAACTGGTAGATCAGACGAATCTGATAAAAAGCCCCCCTGGCGACGGCCGCTATGTGTTCTTCTAAAGACAGCCGTACGTCCAGGGGGACGCCATAGTAAAGGCTAAGGCTTGGAAGGCCACTGAAGCTCATCAAAATGTTGGTGCTCACCCAATTTAATACTCCTCCTTCTACTTACTGACAAAGCAGAACTGCAAGTAGGGAACTTGAAGCTTCAGGACAATTAGTTACTCTTTACTTTTTGTGCTCCCATACTCTAACCATTACTGCTGAAAACTAATAGCATATTTTTCTGCCAGCATTGTCGTTTAAGCTTTAAATTAGTTCAATCACAATTCAGAAACAGAGAAAAATGTCATAAACTCCCTTTCAAAACTTGTGCAACTATAAATTAATATGGATTGGTCTGCACAGGTGTCTGTAGAATGCAGCTGCATTGCATATATTCACTTCTAAAATATCTGAAATAAAAGATTATTATAATTTAGATTTATATGCAGGTTTTTGGGTGTGCATATATACAGTACATATGTGATTGTGTGCACTGCCTCTTGAAATATTTCATGCACTTGAAACAAAGCATACAAGTCTAATGGACAAGGCAGGAAATATTAGTCTTAGCTTTTTACCCTAGATAGAGAAAGAAAAAGGATAAAACTAATTGAAATGGATAATATTAATTAAAACTATTTTACACTTTAATCAAACATAGGATTATCCGACAATGGGAGGCAATGCTAGGAAATTGGCTTTCTCTCTGAAATTATACCTCCCAGGCTCTGCCTTTATGTAATACTATGAACACTACGAATGACCTTGGGAGACAGGATGAAGCGCTACAGATTAGACAACTGTCATGTAAAAGCTATATCAGCCCACACACGTAAAAGGGCTGTGGGAAAAGTCTCAGAAGAGATCTGTCCTAGTTTTCTGGAGAGTAAAATTAAAAGAGAGGGAAAGGGCTTTCAGATTTGCAAGATATCATTACTGTAACCTTATAAAAAAGATAGTGCTAGTATTCATGGTTTATGTTTATTGTCTGAACTACCTTCAAACCAGGATTAACACTTTAATATTCATCAGTTATACCTTGGGTCTCAGTTACAGTTACTTGGCTGCTCACAGTTAGATATAAATGTCATTTTAGAGTCTTTCATAATGAATGGGTAAACAAGAGTCATAGATGATCCAGTATCAAGAGCATCATAGGTGATGCAATTCCTCATTTCATGTATATTTCTTACTGGGAAAGACAATATCTTTAAGTATGTTTAAGCAGATAGCAGCTCCTGGTGACTCCATAGAAATGGCTTTGCAGGTTTTCCTTCCTTCCTTCCTTCCTTCCTTCCTTCCTTCCTTCCTTCCTTCCTTCCTTCCTTCCTTCCTCCCTCCCTCCCTCCTTCTTTCTTTCTTTCTTTCTTTCTTTCTTTCTTTCTTTCTTTCTTTCTTTCTTTCTTTCTTTCTTTCTTTCTTTCTTTCTTTCTTTCTTTCTTTCTTGATATCACCACTTTTGAAGAAATTTACCATTAACCTTGTAACCCTACCTCAAGTCTCGTTTTCACAATCTTTCAGTCCTCCAAAGGACTGAAAATAGTATATATTTTATAGTATATATTTCTTTTCTGTTGTCCTCAATGGAGGGGATATAGAGAGATGAGAGAGAGAGAGAGAGAGAGAAAGAGAGAGAGAGAGAGATTTGAATTAACTTGAAAGGAATACCCTCTACACTGAAGGTAACAGAAAGGAATATATACTGTATATATTTCCTATTTCTAAAATACAACAAAACTTTGCTCCCATGTACCCTTTACTTTCTGTAAGATTTAGCACAACTATGCAAAGTGCATGCTAACACACACACACACACACACACTCCATCCATCCAAAACATTTTGCAGAAAAACACTGCTGATTAGATAAACACGTTTTGATCTTTTTTATTAACATACTTCAAATTCCTTTAACCATCTTCATATTATACTACTACCAAGGTAAATTTGAAATATGGAAAAGAGAAGAGTTCCTTCCTATCAGTCCAGAAGGCTAATCATAAAATAACAATCAACTTTTTCTCTTTCTTTTCTTTCTTTCTTTCTTTTTTTTTTGGAGGGGGGTAGTGGAGGGCAGTGGGAGAAGTAGCAAAGGTATTTTTTTTTCTTTCCCAACAGAATTGATTGAGCTCATTACCACACTGCTTATGAAGTGATTTGAAATGAGGCAACATGAAAGCATTCTGGAAATCCCTTGTACTTAGTCATCTTGACACTTTGTTTGAACTCAGGGCATTAATATGAAATAACTGCAGCAGCCCTATATTTTTGACTCTATTGTTTGACAGCCCATTTAAAAGCTAAAGATGATACGATTAAAGATTTTTAGGGAGGGTTTAAAAAAAAAATAAGTGTGGTAATTTGTAGGAGTGTCTCGAGCATTCACAATGGTTGGGATACGAAACAGGCCTAACTGTAAGAAACAAGGGAGGCACAATTCTTGTCAGCTCCAACCAAGGTGGATGAGTTAATAAGATTGTAAAATGCTACTGGCACAAATCTTTTTTTTTTCTTTGTGAAGGCAGAATAGAAAATTGAAAAATGTACTTCAAAGCTTCTGGAGACTTCCCCAAATAGTATACCGTATTAACCTAGTTGTAACTTCCAGTAACATAGTATTCAAGATGCATCATCAGAGCTGACTTATTTGGAGTCATCAGGAGGTCATAAGGAATATATTTGATGAGAAGTCAGAGAGATTCAAAGGGTTTTTAAAAAATAATATAGGACACCTGTAAAAGCTATGTAATTCTACACTGCACTAAACAAAAATTTGGAAATTCTGTCAAATGGCTACCTTCCATTTTTCAGCAATTAATTAAAAGAATGAAAAATGCTTTTTCCAAATTTTTAACCATGTAAATATAAACAGGCCCCCATCCATGCAAACCTGAACTGAACTTCAGTAAAAATGATGAATTATTTTGAATGCTGTGAAGAGAAAAAAAATGCCCCCTGCACTCATTTATATTTTGTGTTAGATAGAATGAGGCATCTGAATGTTTAAGGTTTATTTTATTATCTCTATATTTTCTCCCTAATGAATTTTCTAAAAGAAAATGGAAGGAAGTCCTTGAAACAGAATAGGATTTTTTTTTAATGACCTACTTTGGCAGTTCTGAGGGACATGGTGGTTCAGTGGCTAAGATGCTGAGCTTGTCAATCAGAAAGGTTGGCAACTCGGCAGTTCGAATCCCAAGCACTGCATGATGAATTGAGTTCCCGTTACTTGTCCCAGCTTCTGCCAACCTAGCAGTTCGAAAGCATGTAAAAATACAAATAGAAAAATAGGGACCACTTTGGTGGGAAGGTAACAGTGTTCCGTGTGCCTTCAGCAGTTAGTCATCCCGGCCACATGACCATGGAGACATCTTTGGCAGCACTGGCTCTTCGGTTTTATAACAGAGATGAGCACCTCCCCCTAGAGCCAGAAACAACTAGCACGAATTGCGAGGGGAACCTTTGACAATTCAGCTATATTAATTGTTACTGCTCTACCCTCTTTGTCATTTGGACAATTTGAGGGAGGGAGGGAGGAAGGGAGGAAGGATATGTCAAAGGCAATGCATGAGCTTTGCCTACCTTATAGGTAGATGCATTATTCTTTGGTAAGTAGCTTTGAACCTCTAATCTAAATCTCTTTATAATTGTTTGGTTATTTACAGATAAGTAACTGAAGAGAAATTGCCAAGGCTAGCCATATTTCAAGGCTGCTTTTAATAGTTGGGGGAGAGGAATTTTATTTCATGAAATAAATTCTAACCACCTAGGGCTATATGTGCTTATTTACAAGGCAAATAATATTATGCCTCAAACCTAAAATAAAGATGGGACAGCTGTAAAATGATATATCCCACCACCACACTTGGGCTTAGGCAAAACTTGAAAAAGATGGGCTGCTTTGAGGAGTAGCAGAGAAATATGTTAAGCTCCTAAGACCAGGACATGATCAATAAACAAGATTCATACTATATCAGAAAAATGGGTTAGACTATAAAATCTTGGAAATTAGGTAGGAACACCACTATTCTCATATATTGCTGAATATATTAACGCAGAATCTCTTTGAGTCATTTGAATTTCTCTCCCTTTGATTCCCAAACAGATGGGGCTCTTTCTTATATGATAAGACTCATTTCTGTGTTTTGAGCAACTTTTTTTTGTTTTTCAAATTCAGAGTATCCTATTACTGATGCTGTGCCCTGATTTTGCATTATTTGCAAAGCTTGCACAGCTCTAAAGCTTATCTATTGTCAGCCTCTGACCATGTACGTGAGGCAAACAATAAAATCCCCATAGTCAAATCATTGCCCCAAATGCAGCCGATTTAAATTTAATATTTTTTAACTTTTGTATTCTCTGTGGGGTTTTTAGATGAGCTGTTCACCGCCCTGAGTCCCTCGGGAGAAGGGCGGTATATAAATGGAATTAATAAATAAATAAATAAATAAATAAAGCAATTAAGATTCCTTATACTCTCTTGTCTGAAGTCAGTGATAAACACACCATCTTTGAAAAGAAAATCCAACTTGGCATCCTCCTCTCAGCAACCTTCCATCTTTGGGGATTGACCTTTCCAATGTAGGGAATAACCAACATTTCTTAAATGAGGCACCATTACTGAAAGCCTTCTCCTAGGTTACTGCCTGCTGAAAGGTATTTCCATCAATATGCTGTGTTCTTAGGTAAAATTAATAATAGCTGGAGGGAGCTATGGAATATCTTACAAGATTTTGGTGATTTTGTGAGATTTCAGGATTTTTCCCCCTCATGACGTAGGAACCTCTTGGGATTTGTTAACAAACAGACTATAACATTGTTCTCCTACTCCAGGGGCGTCAAACTCAATTTCATTGAGGGCCGCATCAGGGTTGTGTTTGACCTCTGGGGCTAACTCAACATCACTCATGTTAAGGGCATCTGTGGTGGCCCGAGCACTGTGCCAACAAAAACAGGTTCCCAAGCTCCATTTTTGGCTGCAATGGCCTCTTGCAACCCTCTGCCAGTGAAGACGGAGCTTGCCCTTCCAAGCTCCATTTTCACTGGCAGAGGCACTGCGGGCTGGTCCTTCACTGTTTTCAGAGTAACCCTATGGGCCGGATCTAAGCACCCCATGGGCCAAATCCGGCCTGTGAGCTTTGAGTTTGACACTCCTGTCCTACTCCAAGCATTGAGTACATCCCTTGATTTCTCACACAGTTAGGAATATTGTATTCTTTTTAATCCTGGTGTGTATCAACTTTCCATTATCAACTGTATACAAAAACAATTAAAAACCCAGTTCATGTAATCATTCATAAATCATTGGTCCTAATATTTAAAAAGAAAACAAAACAATCGTATGATTTGTTTTATAACCTCTGTTAGCCTATTTTTAAATAGGCTGGGTAGAATCCACAGATTTGATGCAAGTAGTAGAAAGGTGGTAATGCCTTTCAGAAAGACACAGATTGGGTTGCATAAAACAGTTTGATTTGGGACTGTTTTGCATAAATTCCAAGGACCTTTTTTAAAAAAATCAGCAATTGCCAAAAGAACACATAACCCATTCAGGTTGTCCTCCTGGATCTGCATTAGAATCATCAGAGCAGAACAAAATAATTTAAGGGAACATTGAAAAGCATTATCCAGCTGTCTCATTTAAAATCAGTCAGTCTTTCTCTAGTTAAACATTCTATTATTCCTTCTTCTTTTTTTCACTTCTGCAGAATGACCTGGGAATATAACTTCCAAGCCCCACTTTTTTTAAAAAAAATTATGATAAGTAGAATACTAGGAGGCAACTGAGATATTCTAGGAGGAAACTGAGATATCCAAATTCTGAACTGCCAACTAACATAAGAGTATGAAAATAAACCTGTTTGTACTATTTAGCCCAAGCATGTACATATTTCACAAACTTCAGGCACCAATGGTTAAACAAAACTGCATCAAAATTCTTTTGTTTAGTTGTTAAACTGTGGGATTATAAAACAGAGATGATTGTTAGAGTGAAATACAAAGGACAAGTCAAGAGATGAAAAATGAGCTGAACAAGACCTCATTGTTGGGTTTACAAAACAAAACTCCTAAATCTCTGAGGAAATCTTTGAGAAAAAAACTTTGGATGGAGATTCAACAACAACCTGATGAATCAAAGGTTAACACTGCCTGAGTCAAAAAGAAGGATTATAAAACCAATTTATTTTATTGGGGTTAATATAAGAATTGTTTTTATAAAATTCTGGAAAACCTTTATGGATTTTTTGCTGACAGAAAGGATAATGATTTTTGGATTTTCAGTTGGATAAGGTGGGTTGTGGGGTTATGGGAAGAAGTGAATTATGAATAGATGGGAAAATCTTAAATATTGATTTCCTTGTATTTGTTGAAGTAAGATCCCTGCACGTCCTCATTTTTTTTAATCATTTATCTTTTTTTGTTCTTCTCTTGTTCTTTGGCACTTTGTATTTTGTTTCTGTTCTTTATTTTTTTTTCTTTTTTTGCATAAAATTCTTCAATAAAAAGGATTTTAAAAAACAGTGGAAGCAATTAGGAGAAAAAGACAAATTAAAATAATAATGAAACATAACGTAAAAGAGTAACAAAAGCTTCAAATGGCCTTGTAAAATAATTTCATAATGTTTAACAATTATTTAGCACTGGACTTATTCTCTCTCACATCAGCTTTCCTTAAGAGGGTTCATTCTTGGAGCAATTTCCTTTTATTTGGCAAATACTCCTTTTCTTTAGTGACAGTTCTCCTGAACGACATCAATTCAAGCTAGCATTAACCCACCTGAGAGCATCTGCTTGGGGATTGGGGCAGTGGTGGGATTCAAATTTTTTTACTACCGGTTCTGTGGGCGTAGCTTGGTGGGCATGGCAGGGGAAGGATACTGTAAAATCTTCAGTCAGAGGTGGCATTTGGTGGTTTTCTGAACTACTCAAAATTCCCGCTACCAATTCTCCAGAACTGGTCAGAACCTGCTGAATATCACCTCTGGATTGGGGGTGGAACATCCAGGTAGCAGACATGGCTTTGCAATGGAAGCCCTGCTGCTTTTTGAATCACCTGTTAAAAAAGAAGGCAGGAGTTGGATTATGTGGTTGCAAGTACCATCTTGACTTTTCTCACACTCCCCCAGGCATTGCCCATGGAGGGCAAACATACTTCACTGCAGTTCTCTTTTTGCTATTTCCAGTATCTCTTGCCTATTGGCGATAACATCCAAAGTTTATATGAAAGAAAGAAAAAAAAATCCCAGTATGGTAAATGTAAATAAAACATAGAAGAAAGGCATCAGTTTCTTCTTGGAAGCTTAGCAGAGGTTTGCAAATAACTAGTAATCCATTTCATGCTGTTTAGCTGCACCACAGGCACTGCCAAATGCCTGGCTGCAAGTTCAGATGGGTGAAAAAATTCAATTGGTTCAAGTTTCAGGTTGCACATACCAATTCATACTTAGCAAATGTATGAGCAAATCAGAATGGTGTCATATACTGAAATCAGCATCTGGGAGGGGGATGTTATGATACAGTTCATGGTTCAGATGAGGATGCCTAAAAATGAGTGTGTGCAAAATGCATTATACGATGGTGTTGGATGTGTGTGTTTGTAAAAGAAGATCCCTGCAATTAAGAATGTTGGAGAAAATGGTTTCAAAAATAATAAAAACAGTGCTAACCATATTTCATACTATTAGGATTTACCCTAAAATGTTAAGGCTAGTCTTGTAAAATACAAAGAAATTGTTCACCTTGTTAACAATGCCTTGTTAATTGCAAATGTATGTAACAAAGCCTTGTTAATTGCAAATATATTTATCTTCTCTTGTTTATTGGATTTGATAAGAAAGAATATGCCTTAAATGTAGCCTTGGTAACTCTTAGCTGGGTGAATTTGGTTGGATGAATTTTTGCCCATAATGTGTAAGATAATGAAAAGTTCAGCCTTCTGCCCTGGAAACTAAAGTCTGAATCTGCTCAGGAGGTCTGGAGATAAGTATAATGCTATAATTATTCATGATGCTTCCAGCAGAATTCTTAACTATAGTTATTCTTATCTGCATTATCTGCATTGGTGTGTTTGCTTGCGCATACTTGCTTTTTCTTATCTCAAATTTAACTGAAGGATTACAAATAAAAATAGTGATTTGTAACATTTATGATCTGATCCGATGTTCTTCAAGCTGCAAAAAGCAGTGTATTATCAAACAAAGATGCAGGAGAAAAAAACATGATTGTTGGCCTCCTAAACTCAATATTTGAGTTTTATTTTTCCACCATATTAGAGGACTAACAGAAAGAGAACCAGCCAAAATTGAAGGAAAATAAAAAGAGTGAAATTTCCTGGCTCACCCCTTCGTAAAATACAAGTGTTATGGTAGCAGAACAATATCATACATTAGGCCTGAACAAAATTTCAAAGAAGTCCTTTGGTGTGACAAAACTTCATGCAAAGCACCTTCTCCAAGGAGAGTCTCAAAATATATCCCAAATGAAGCTCAGACTGAAATGAATTCAAAAAATAGCTTCAATGAAATGCATCTGGAACTGCTTTCCTCTACTAACTTATTTAAGAAGGGCATACCTGAGTCAGACCTATGATTGCAGATATCTTCCAAAGTTCTTGGAGGGATGTTTCAATTTAAATTTTATAATTGCCTCTTTAAGTAGGCAGGGATATATCGAGCACACAACCAGGCTCTTAACAGCAGTTAAGGCTGATTTTCATGATAGCAAGAGAAGGGATTTAATCAGTCAGGATGCAACAATCAGGCAGGTGGGGTCCTCATCTCTCCACATATACCATCTGTAGGATGAAAAATATCCATCTGCTAGAGTTGGATCTGTCGGATGAAAAATATCCATCTGCTAGGGTTATCTCCCTATAATATACCACAACAGTCAAGAGGGGCCAACTGATATTATCTACAAAGAATGATAGTGAGCCTCTCCCAACTCCCCTCTCCCAACATCATACTGAAGAAAGTACAGAAAAGTATGGTCAACCATACTATATCAAATAGCCATGGTGGTACAGTGGTTAGAATGTGATTAGATTGCAGTATTGTAGTTCAAGTCCAGCTCAAGATCGACTCATCCTTCCATCCTTCCGAGGTCTTGTAAAATGAGGACACAAATTGTTGGGGGCAATATTCTGACTCTGTAAACTGCATACAGAGGGCTATAAAGCCCTATGAAGCAGTATATGTTAAATGCTATTGTTATTGTATATAGAAGCAGCAAAGATGGACAAGTATGCCTCTTTTAAAAGGTCCCATTCCAGGCTTAACCTGATCCACCTGGAAAATTATGTTTGTACTGTAGAGAAAATAATTTCTTTCTGCATTGATTCCTTGCATTCAGACTCACCAGCCTTTACCATTTTAAAAAAAATCTTAACACTGCGATCTTTTTAGTAACTGAACCTGGCTGCATTTCCCATCCTACACCAGCATTACTTATCAGCAAGAAAAAACAAACAAGCCATCAGGCATTTTCCATGTCATTTCATTCTATAGCTTCTTTTTTGGCCCTGACATGCCAGTAAGGATATTTGGGGGGCTAGATTTAGCATTCAAATAGCCCAACAGAAAAGTTCATAATCAGGAAGAGAAATTTCGCAGAGTGAAACAGGAAGGCGCAGTCAATAACTGTTGGTAAGGAGTGGCTGGCTGTAGTCCTTGGAGTAGGTAGGAGCTCAAAATTTTAAAAAAGCACAATATTGGCAAAACCCTTATTGAAAGACCTGTGAATATTTATTGGTGGCATTATCCCATTTAGAGTCAACAGAGAAATATCTTATATCAACCACACACTGCTCCAGAGAACAAATATTAAAGTTGTTCCTCTGCTTTTCCAAACCAGGACTTCAGAATTGTCAGATGTACATATATTTACAAATATCATTGATTTTGTTACATTGTACAATCTTTCTCTCTTTTTTTCATTTCATATAAATGCTAAAAATATCTCAATACCACCGGCATATGAAAAGGAGAAAACAATGATTTAGGTTAAGACTTTTTCAAATGATAAACCTATAGTTCCAACCTGGTAGGTAACAAGAGAAAGTTTTAGACACCTGCTTGTGATACCAAGAATTCTTTGATCAAGGAAGAAAACTCTTCACCAGCTTTGCCCAGAATAGGGTAGCACTTACTAGTTTATCTTAGTAATTTTGCCTACATCCTATATGGGTCAAAGAAGGAAAAATATTGCCTATAATTAGAAAGATTAATATATCTTTAAAGCTAATGCTTGATAAGATTTCCTCCAAGAGCTGACGCCTCCTTGGAAATGAATTAGCCTTGGAGCTGCACCATCTCCCTAAGCTTTGATTGTACTGCTCTTTCTCTCTCCCTCCTCCACCCCAAAGCTAGTCTTTTCTATGACTGAAAAGGTAATTAATGCAGGAGAGGATCATCATAACTGGTTTTCATTAAATGAATTAAATGTAAAGTGAAACCAATGTTGGTTGTGTTTTGTCTCTGCCCCTTATGACCAAGTTCACTTTGAAGATGGTGACTACATTAGGCTCATCATTAGGGGCTTAATTAGAATGACTCCATTCAGCAGGCTATACAATGGCTTAAAACCAGAAACCCTGCCTTCTGACCAATATCTCTTCTGATTAGTTGTGCCATAATGCCATAGATGGTCATTCAAACAGATGCAGCTTTTTCCGAGGGTCTAGCTTCAGTTACTATGGAAAGTTGTGCCTTCTGAAGAATTTCTAACTCATGTATATGAGTTGTATACATACAACCCACTGTGGCATGGTGGTTAAGATGTTAGACCAGGAGCAGGGAAATGCAGGGTCAAGTCCATGCTGAATAACTTTGTCCCGGTCATACTCTGTCATCCCCAGCTATAGGTAGTGGTTTTGAAACAAAAAATAGAAAGAAGAATTGCAGTAATTATCCTGCCATGAGCTCCTGGGTATAGCTCTAACAAATAAATAATAACACTGAATGCCAGTTATTGGCAACCAGAAGTATCGTGAAATGAGTGTGGAGTTATGCTCTGCATCTGGTGTTTGGGACAGTACTGACTAGTTAGCCCTATTAGAAACAAGTTGAGAGACTTTTTGGATGCTTCCAACAGAGTTCCTCTTCAATTCTAAAATTTCTAAAATTATGTTTGTAGTTGATGAATCAACAGTTCTAATTGCTTCTGGACTTCCCTCCACTGCACTATGCCCAGGCTGGGCTTTTTCTATAGCCATTCAGCTTAATTGTACTTATTCCTACATGAGTTTCCTGACTTCTTATTCCTGCCTGAAAAATAGCTATGTGCAAAGCTCTAAGCAGGTAATTAGTTTTCTGTTTCAGTCTAATGCGGTGAGTACCAGCTCATACACTGTACAAGATATAATTAACCCAACTTTCCCCCATTTCAAACAGATGTGATATAAAGTCACAACCTCAGGCGTCTGCAGAGCTCTGGAACACTTAACACAGAGTGAGGAATTTATTGCAGGTGCAGTACTTTGGAGCACAACAACATCCCATAAATTAGAACAAGAAGCCACAGTCCGAGAATGAACAGATTGATTTCAAGCTGAACTGTCTCATTGCTTGAGATTTAGATATTCATTGAAGGCAGGACATCGACCCCATCAAACCTTCTTCTCAAAAGCTCATAAGCAGGAAGTTAATATACAGCAGGGCTCATTTTCATTACTTTTAACCTATGAGAGGGATTCATGCTGTAGGAATTGTAGGGAAAGTCAAAACAGGTAAGAAGGTGGTTGCAGGATCACAATAAAAACCCCACCCATTTTGTATATGTGTCAACATGAAATACATGTAAAATGGGGAGCTTTAATTGTAGGGTCAAAACCACTTTCATGGCTATTTTCATTCCCTACTTGCAACCATAGATACTGCTGAGTTAGTACATGTGTTGCCAATAATTCTCCTAACTTGCCTTCTTTTCTTTCGTATAGAATAACAGAGTTGGAAGGGACTTTAGAGGTCTTGTAGTCCAATCCTCTGCTCAAGCAGGAGGCCTTATACCATTTCAGACAAATGGCTGTCCAATCTCTTCTTTAAAAAAAATCCAATGATGATGCACCTATAACTTCTGAAGGCAAGCTGTTCCATGGGTTAATTGTTCTCACTGTAAGGACATTTATCTTTAGTACTAGGTTGCTTCTTTCTTTAATTATTTTCCATCCATTGCTTCTTGTCTTGCCTTCTCATGCTTTGGAAAATAGGTTGAACCCCTCTTCTTTGTGGCAGCCCCTCAAATATTGGAACATGCTAACATGTCACCCCAGTCCTTCTTCTCAGTAGATTAGACATAGACTAGACATACCCAACTCCTGCAACCTTTCTTAGATTTTAGCCTCCAGCCCCCTAATCATCTTTGTTCCTCTTCTTTGCACTCTTTCCAGAGTCTCAATATCTTTTTTACATTGAGTACAGAATTCCAAAATTCGCAAAATTGAATGCAGTATTCCAAAGTGTGGTCTTACCAAGGCTTTATAAAGTGGTACTAACAAATTTACGTGATCTTGAGTCTGTCTGTCTGTTAATTCAGCCTAGAATTGCATTGGTGTTTTTAGGGACTGCAGCACACGGCTGATTCATATTTAAACGATTATCCACTAGGATTCCAAGATTACTGTTATTGAGCCATATTTCATCTATTTTGTACTTGTACATTTGGTTTTTCTTGCCTAAGTATAAGCCTTTAATTTTCTCTCCACTGAATTTCATTTTGTTAGATAAGGTCCAATGTTCAAGTCAGTCAAGATCCATATGGATCTTGAGCCAGTCTTCTGGGGGGTTAGCTATTCTTGCCAGCTTGGTGTCATCTCCATATTTGATGAGTTCCCCCTTCTTTTCCTCATCTAAATCATTTATGAAAATATTGAAGAGTACAGGGCCTAAGACAGAACCTTAAAGTACCCCATTGCTTATTTCCCTCCATGTAGATTGTCCTTTCCATCTGATCACAAGATATTTTGTCTGCTGTTATCAGATTTCATCCAGGTAGATACTCAAGTTAGAAAGCTCATAGCCAGAGATTCAATGACAAGTTTTGACATTTTTGTTACACATACTAGAAAAAAAAATTCTGGAAATCAGAATACATTCTGGAAATCAGGCTCTATATATAGTAATGTAGGAATTCCATCCAGGAATTCCATCCAGGGATATATATAGCAATGCCCTGAATGGAAATACTATATTACTTTCTTCCAGTCTTACATCAAAACATTCACTTCTCTGGCACTGTTAGTGTGATAGACCAGTCTAGTCTTAGTACATTTGCTTCTAACTTGTTAACTCTTGAATTGAGTTCACACTTCTACTGAAAACACAGTTCTTCCATTTATTCAATCCTCCTAACAACTTGTAATATTCTGAATGAAAAGCAAATAATGGGACTATTAGTTGAAGGCACACTCTATTTTAAAAGGGCCAATAAGAGCAGACTGGCTTATTTTGTAGGAAATACATTAAAATGAAGGCAAAAAAGGGAACAATCTGAAGATTCATTAATAATAATGGGAGCCAAGGATTATAATTGGCATGATGATGCCCCAATAAAAGCTATGAAATAAATTATGGATAAAGCAAGTAATAAATCTGGAAAGGATTTACCTGGGTCACAGAAACAGAAATGGTTTTATTATTCTTGTTTTTTAAAGCAGCATTAAAGTAAGGGTCATCAGTGGATTTTTGAGAGAACTTCTATGCTATTAACCTGTATCCAAACATTCTCTTGTACTGAAATGAGAAAAGTTTTGCCAGCATGCCTCTTATATAGCTGATAAAATACAGGAAGCTTCAGGCAAACTTATCTGTTGAAGTGCATTTGCATCTGCCAATCTTCTTTCAAGACTATTCTTTTTTTAAAAAAAATATGTCACACTAGAAGCAATGGGAGAGAAAATTCTGAAATGGTTGGTCTAAATTCCACACTAATTTGAGAGACATGATGGAGCTCCAGGGGGATTGACTCTATCAGGTATGAACACCTATCACTCTGATCCTGACCCTGGCTCAATCCTGAGCATGTTCCTTTGGGGATCTTATGTCGATTTCCCACCTTCAGAAAAAGTCAGCTACAAAATTGAGCAGAAAAATGGGTCAAGAGATGGTTGTTCCATATCCAAGACTGAAGAAAATAGCATACATGTAGTCTCTAGATACTATCGGGGAGGGCATAGAATTGTTCTCTTTGAGTATAGTACTAATATATGAAAATTTCTTAATAGAATAATATAAAAGCTTCTTTTCTAGATCCAAAAAGAAGTGTTGGTGGAGTTTGCATTGCCATCATACAATGTTGATTATCTGTTATCTGGGATCTTTATACAAGGATAGTAGAGAGTACCTTCCTTCCCTCCTGTATAGAGTGGATCTCCTGCTTGAAAATTATATTGGCAAAAATCTTGACTTTTTCTAAATAAGAATTTTTCAACATAGTAAGGGGTACCTCAGGGCTCAATGCTCAAACTTCTAACATCCACATGAAACTGCTGACTGAACCAGTTCACGATTTGGTATCAAACATAAACATACACAGCTGCATATTTAACTTCAGGTTGGCCAGGTAAAATGGGTGATGTACTGACACAGTATCTGGAGGCTGTTCAGTCTGAATAGAGAGGAATAGACTTCTCAATCCTGATAAAATTGAGTGGCTGTGGATATTTGCCCTTCTGACCCCTGGTCTGGGCACAGTTTCTTTTTTCTTTTCTTTTTAAAATTATTTTTATTAAAAAAAATAAAGGAAAATAAAAGGGATAAGTAAATTGAAAAATTAAAAAGACTAAGGAAAAGAAAAATATTTTAAAAGATATAAAAAAGTGACTTCTGATCTTTACAGCAATTATAAATGCATTTATATTTTATTATCTCTCTCTTTAAGGTTACATCATGGCACCCTTTTTTCCATATTCTACCTTTTCTAATCATGAAATCATAAGTTGCAAGCTCATTTTTTTCCATTTACAGAAAAAAGTCCATAAAAGGATTCTGATCATTAATAAAAGTAGATATTGTCTTTTCCCCATCTCTGCAAATTCTACCATCTTCACCAATTACTCTTCTACCACCTTCACCAATTACTCTTCTACTTTAAGTATTTCAGAATCTAGGATTGTGGATATTTTCACCATTGGTCTTGGATGGGTAACATTTCCCCATTTGAGACTGGTGTACAACTTGTGTGTCCTCCTGGATTTTAGTTTCTACTCAAAGAACAG
This sequence comes from Bungarus multicinctus, assembly GCA_023653725.1. Lineage (NCBI taxonomy): Eukaryota > Metazoa > Chordata > Lepidosauria > Squamata > Elapidae > Bungarus > Bungarus multicinctus. The sequence continues at coordinate 109,675,972 of CM042836.1, forward strand.
GTGGCAGTTGTGGCCAGGAGGATCTTTGCAGAGATTCATCTTGTATATATGTTACAATTCTTTCTTCAACCTAGAAGTCCTTCAAAACATTACTTGCATCCTCACAATTGGACTATTTCAATGGCTGGGGTTGCCCTTACATCAAGAGGCTACTGTCATCAAAATGCAGTGATGCAGGCAGTATTGGGCACTTTTTATCATATCCATATGTCATGGTTGTTGCATGAACTGCACTAGCCGCCAATTGACTTCCAGGTAAAACCAAAAGTGTCAGTTGTAAATAGTCCTTCATGGTATAGAGCTGAGCAGAATTACTTAGGGGATTGTTACCCACCCAGTACATTCTGGCAGATTCCAAGTCCCCTCTGTTAGAAGATGTCATCTTATGAAACCAAGCTAGCATGCCTTCATTGTCTTTTGAAAATCACCAAATTTCCTACTAATGAAATAATCATTTTTTAAAATTCAAATCTTTTTAGATGTTGAATTATGTTATGAGAAATTTCCTCAAGATCCCTTATTTCTGCAGCGGCAATGAAACAGCTCTTTGGTCTGTGGAGAACAAAAAGATGCACAATTGATGTGTGCTTTTTTTCTTTTCTTAAAAAGTTTTACAAATTACCTCCAGAGACATGTAAAACAAGGTTTTTCTGTGTATTTCATTTAATTACTTGATTCAAGGCAGTTACAGAAATTCTGTTAATTAGGTGTGGAGAATTCCTTTTTCAATAAACTTGGAAACAACCTGTTTTGAAACCTCTTAATCAAAGGAGAGAAACGAAACAGAAGGAATGAGGTAAAGGTAATAATCTACAACTTTCCATTCTGTGATTTTGTAAACAAAAAAGGGTAGTTTTAACTTGTGGTCAGCAGGTTTTTCTCTTTTTCAAAACTAAAAAACTGTGAGAATAACTGAACATTTTATAATCATGAAATTGTAAAAATCTATTATATTTAGAATGGTTGTTCAATTTAGGAATCCAAATTATATATCTCAGACAAATGGGTGGTCTCTGTAAATATATCCAATGAAGAGAAGTCAGTTTTACTGATAAGAAGTTTTTTCTAACATTCAATTCGAATCTGGTTTCCTATAACTTACTTCAATTCCTTCTTTCCTAAACAAGAGAATGGAACTATTGATCTTACAGTTGGGTTTAATTTTAAAATTCTCTGATCTAGATTCCCTGTTATTGCCCTTTTCTCAACTCATTCAAGTTCATGAAATGCTTCTTAAAGAGTAATTGATGCCTAGAAGAAGACACTCAAAGTGGAGTAGAATGGCTACTTCTTGGGTAAATTACATTTTTGTTGATCCAACAATTCTGCAGTGCATCCTAAGCTGCTTCTCTCCTGTTATGTTCCCAATTTTTACTTGAACCAGGTTTCAAAATCCCAATCCAGATTTGGCCACTTTTTTGGTCTTTTAGATTCACAACACTAAATAAGTTACTAACAAAAATAAAGCAATATTTTTTTATAAAATGCATTTATTGGTTCATTTATTTGTCTATTTAGACTCCGCAGTTTTTCATACCTGTGCTATACGTCCATTGCCTTTGTTTACATTTTATGACTTCATGCTAGACAGTAATCAGTTCTCAAATTACAACAGGGAAGGTTTTCTTCTGTAGCAGAACAATTATACTGCATAAAAAGTGACAAGCTCAGATGCCCAAATTCCAGGTTTCAGATGCCCAAATTTCAGGTTTCTTTCCTGTTTCAGAGGCTATTAAGAGCATTTAATCAGGAGCTGTGGTGGTGCTGTGGTTAGAATATAGTATTGCAGGTTGACTCTGCCCATCGCCAAGAGTTCGATCCTGACAGGGCTTAAGGTTGACTCAGCCTTCCATCCTTTTAAGGTCGGTAAAATTAGGACCCAGATAAACTGCTTCAAGTGTGCTGTAAAGCACCATTAATCAACCTTTTTTTCTTGACACTTATACTTACTTAATGTATTCTTACATTTGAACATTTTAGCCTAAAATATTTTCATTCACTGAGTAATGCAGCGCCTTTTCTTTTTTAGACAAAACTACATATATGTCCATTCTGCATAAGGTCATGGAGAAAATTATATTAATAAGTAGAAAACAATAAAATGAATAGAAGGCATCTGATTTTCATGAACTGCCTGTCTTTCCGATCTTTCATGAAAAAAGTTGCTAGTCAGGTTTTTCTCTTTCTATCAGTCCAGTGAAATATTTTCTTACATACTCTAAATTATGTAGTGCCTTTAGACAATGCACACACAAGAGTGGAATATAAATAAAACTGAAATGGCTGCAAGAAGGTCACAGACTATACTGAGGCTGGATCTAATAGGTATTATCATTTACCTAGATTAATCACAAATGAAATTGGGCTGCAGTGATGATTTTTGGTCTTGTTCTTTTTCTTTGCAAACCTTTGGGCTACATTCTCTCCCTCTCTCTATCTATCTGTCTATCTATCTTTCTTTCTTTCTCTTTTTTCTTTTTTTCTTCTCTTTTGAAAGTATATCAGTTCTTTGCAACTTTGCCCCATTTCCATATTAGTGATGTCATCAGCTAGCCAGATCTCAAGAGCTATTTATCATACAGACAACATCCTGCTCCATATAGGATCCCTGATCAAGTGGTACTATTGAGAAACTAATCTCGAAAGGATGAAAATGTCATCAAAACATCTGAAACCAGAGGGATTTATGTTATCCAACAGGATTAAAAAAAAAAAAGAGAAGGAGGAGGAGGAATATACACATTATATATTTAGGACAAAACTCCATTCTGCGAAAGTCTAAAATATTTGGAAAGGAGGTTTTGTGGTGAAACTTGAGTCATATGTCAAGGCAAATTGAAACTTTTTCCTGGGTCTCAAAAACATTTGGTTAGGTGGCAACGTGGAAGACTTTTAATAAGCCTTTAGAAAACCTAAACTCTATATATCCCTTCATGAGTGAAAATGATTAATCACCTTTAAATTTCTATTAAGAATCTTTAAAGTACAATTCACCAAATCCTTGATCTTCAGTGGAGTAGTCAAGAGAAGGACAAGTATTCATATGAGTTATCAAATGAGCTTATCAGGTAAGCTAAGAAACCCGCATCAGGGGTGGGACCATGGTAAGAAAATGTTCAGTGATAGAGCACCTTAATTTCTCTATCAGTAGTAGCAGACAATCTCAAGATTTAAAAAAATATCTTCTTTAGGGATAGCTCTTTAAAATGTGGGGAAATCATTACATGGTAATCCCACATGGTGTAAGAATAATAAGCTGACAATTTTTCCCCTCTTCATTATTCCTTCTGGTAGTTCTTGAGTTTCTTCCTTCCCCTTTTCTTGTTTAGGGATTCTTAAATGCAGCTTGTCTTTTAGGCATGTTAGGTTTATAGCAAGAGCAACAACACTTAGGTTTATATACTGCTTCATAGTGCTTTACAACCCTCTCTAATGGTTGACAGAGTCTACATATTGCCCCCAATAATCTGGGTCCTCATTTTACCAACCTTGGAAGGATGGAAGGATGAGTCAACTTTGAGCCAGTCAAGATTGAACTCCTGGCAGAGGGCAGAGTTAGACTGAAATGCTGCATTCTAACTACTGCACCACTACAGCTCTTATGCTATGGCTTTCACAATACCTGGGTAAGTAGCATATATGTGTCAGCTAGATCTGACTAAGAAGACAATTCCACAGAAAGGGCTACAACTATTTTAATCAACCAGACCAAAGATAACATACTGTTTTTTGACTGACCATAAAAAAAGAAACTTGAAAGTCTGATTGTGTTGCACCTTCTTCTCCCTTCTTATACATCAATGAATTCAAGAAGTACCTCTCTGAGACATTTCTAGACATTACCTGGACATTCTGCAATTAATACATTTTATCCCTTGTTTCCTTGGTAATAGAATTTGCATATTTCTGTCAAGTACTCTTAATCTCTATAATATGACAGAGGAGTTGAAACAAAAACAATCAAAAATAATTATAACATTGTAAAACTGATTTTTCAAAATAAAAACATGGTTAATAAAAGCAGAGACTCTCTCAAGTCAGCTATATCCAAAGATTTGAGTGAAAGAGAGAATAGAAAAACTCCAGGGATATCTGATACTTTTCAGCAGAATCAGTGATCCATGTAATTAATTATTTCTGAAACTTCATTGATATAGGAAGATTCATGTTACATTTTTCTTTGGATATTTATTTTCTCATTCTTTATCTGTTGTTGCTTTGTCCTTGTTTGTAGGTGTGATTGCTGTGTTCCATTTTTCTTTGGATATTTATTTTCTCATTCTTTATCTGTTGTTGCTTTGTCCTTGTTTGTAGGTGTAATTGCTGTGTTCCATTGATTCTCGTCTGACATAAGAGTTCATTAATGTCAAGCAATGAAGTGGAGATTCGTGGAGATTCCAACTTTTAAGGGGAGAATTACAACAACATTGTATGGTCAGGATACAATACCATCCCATCTGTTTTATTTCATTCCCCAACTCCTTGGTTTCTCATTTCAGTTAAGGAGAATTAAACTAGTTGCATGATCAGAACTGTTGTTTGTGAAACAGTGCAATAAACAAAAAAAGATATTTCACATTACATATGTATTAAATGAAGAATTCTTTTTGGTACACCTATACAGCATGTACAAAAGAGTTTCTCCTGCAAACTACATAACATTGTCACACACAGAAAATTCCAATTTGCAGGTCATATTTTCCATATGGACAACAATTGAATCCCCAAGATGGCAATGTGATGGACACTCCTTGATGCCAAATGACCAAGAGGATATTCTCAAAATACATGGCAAAGAACATCAATGGAAGACTTAAAGATTCTAGACATCACATGAGTATTGATGATGTCCAATATACATAGCATGGGAAGATCTAATGCTAATGTCAACACAGCTTACAGATAAGGCAAAGTGAATGGAAAAGCCCTGATCCCAGGCACAAGTTGGTCTAAATAGGATGAATCAGTTCTAAGGGATATCCTAAACAGGTCCGGTATCTAGAAGAGTATGCATAACCTTTCTCAGGCCAAGGGTCAACTTGACTTTTGCCTACCACGGGGAAATATACTTGAAAGCATGGGGTTGTCAGGACAAAAGCACCATCTCGTTTCGTTTCATTTCATTTACATTTAAATTAAATTAAAACTAAATTAAATTCATTAAACATACTTACTTTGATTACTACAGTCATGCTTTTAATCACCTTCCCCGTCTGTCACATTGCAAATTAAAGTTGGTTGCTCACTTTTGAAGGTGCTCTGGGGGCCACAATCAAGGCTTCCAAAAGGTGCGCACCACCCTGAAGCAACAGACTGCACTAAAACACTGGCTTAAAATTAGCATCCTTTGGTGCTTGCCAAGACCCATTACATCTTTCTTGTGTACTTTGTTGGCCCATCCCTGCCTCTACTTTCTACTGATGATGCTTGACAACTATCTCAAGATGCAAGCAGTAACCAGACTGAAGATGGGATCCCCAGTTCCACTTCATTTGCTCCCTACCACAGAGAGCAAACAAGTCAAAAGTGGAGATCAGATGGATCTACCCAGAATACATCTAAAAAAACCCTGATGTCAGTACTCATACAGAATAGTTTTCAGTTAATAATTTCTTCCCAAAACACTGTAGAATAATCACAGGCTAAATTTGGGTCAGTGGGGTGCGGGCTGGACACACTAAAATTGATCCCATTATTTTGTTCTTGTTCTGTGCCTTTGTCCTGTGGTGCCTGCTATCATTTTCCTCATTTTCCTTCTTCTTTGCTGTCACTGTGCTCTGTCCTATTTGCACACACTCTCCTCTAACAAAACATGCTATGTTATAGATATGTCTCTTAACATTGTCGGTCTGTCTCAGCTTTCAGCCTTGCCTGATCTCATGTTCCAAGGCTGAATCAGAGTAATTCATCATAGTCTCTATAGACCATTTCTCGCCAAATATAAAAATGAAAGAAAGCCATATGAATCAAAAATTGTACATATTACATCCACTCCAGCTTTTGCCAGGAAAAAAATGGATATAACTATTAGCTGTGTTTATTCAATTTTTTTCTGACTTTTGCAGATTGATATGCTTAATTTTTTCATTGGTGTGAATAAAATACTTCATACAAACTCTCATTTACTGTATACAGTATCTCTACCCTAAATGTGAATCCTTAAAATAGTTGTTTTCAAATATGGTTTATTTTGAAATCAAGTATATTTATTTATTATTTATTTATTTGTTTAAACTTCTATACCGCCCCCTCTCCCAAAAAAGGGACTCGGGGCGGTGTACAGCCTACTAAAACATACAAAATATACAATAAATACAGTTAAAAATAAATTAAATAATTTAATCCGGCTGTCTAATTTAGATTCAATTTAAAAGTTAAAAACTAAAAACCCCAATTAAAATTTAATTAAAAACCTAAAACACAGTTACTGGGCCAGGCCGGCCTGATTAAAAAATAAAGTTTTCACCGCGCGCCGGAAGATCAGGATATCCATCATAGACCGTATCTCCGGGGTAGATCATTCCATAGGGAGGGAGCCCCCACAGAGAAAGCCCGAACTCTCGGGGCCGTCAGCCGACAACGGCCAGGTGGCGGTACCCCAAGCAGGGCAACCCTGTGGGAGCGTACTGGGCAGCGGGAGGTTGACGATGGCAGCAGGCGGTCCCGTAAGTACCCAGGTCCCGAGCCATGGAGCGCTTTAAATACCATCAGTACCACCTTGAATCGAATCCGGTAGGCCACAGGGAGCCAGTGCAGCCTGCGAAGCAGCGGAGTAACGTGGGAGCTCCGAGGGGCACCCACAAGCACTCGCGCGGCTGCATTCTGGACCAGCTGTAACCTCCGGAGACTCTTCAAGGGGAGCCCCTTGTAGAGAGCATTGCAATAATCCAGGCGGGAAATGACGAGGGCGGACGTGACTATGCGAAGTATAATGGGTGTAAGCATCAAATTGCAATGTATGGGTCTAGTTGTGGCTGTAGTTTCCCTTATATTTTGCAGTAATACTGACAAATTTGAAGTTGGTGTAAATATTGAGTTCTTGGAACTTCAACTGAGTTTTTAACTGATACACTTTACTTATTCAGTGTTCCATAAATAATTTTGATAACCATTACACTACTTCAAAAAATGAAATAGTACACCATTCCGATAAAAAAGCCAATTTGCAGTATACTCTTTATTAGATTCCTTTTGATTAGATTATACAAAATGAAATATCAAAGTCACCACCATTACAAGGACTTCAATAAATAAGTATTAAAGCACTTTATTTCAAAAAAATGTGGGAGAACACAATCAGCTGAGAGAATAAAAAGTTTCGTATGGGCTTTATACAGATTTTGTTCTTGAGAAAGTATTCCAGAATTAGGGGGTCACCATTTTAAATCTCAGAATCGAAATACCCTTGAAAAAGAATCTTGAGGGATCAACTTAAGATATGATCTATGGTGGGAGGATAGATCTATATAAGTAAGATTTATGAAGTAAAACTTCAAATTATATTTAATCCATATTTCTAAATAGCATGTAAAGCATTTACTAGATTTATCGAGGAAAAAGGAATAAAGAAAATAATGGAAATGTTTTGGAAAACCTTTTGGGAACTGAAAATTTGAAGTTGAATTATTTTTATAAAAATAAATATATACATTTGACTAACCACATGGCAATCTCATAGATCTTACTAGCAAACAGCAACTTTGGTATAGTAGTTAAGGTGCCGGAGTAAGAACTGGGAGACTATGAATTTCCAATAACATACATTGAAGTTCCAATATACAGACAGTACATTTCTTGAAATTAAAGGTGAAGTCAATGGAACTGCAAAACAATGGACAAAGATTCAAGGCTAAAAAGGATGTGGTACCTGCTATTATTTATGATTGATACAGATTTACAATAATGTTGACAGGAATGACTTCACTGAAGAATGGTAAAATGAAATACTCTACTAAATAGCAAGAATTATTACATCTACCCCCATTGCAATTCTATGGCTCCATATTACGGTGATTTTATTATGGTTTTATCTTAATGTAATATATTATCTCCTATACTGTATTATCCATCTATCTATCTATCTATCTATCTATCTATCTATCTATCTATCTATCTATCTATCTATCTATCTTCTTACCTATCTGTGTGTGTGTGTGTGTGTATACACATACATACATGATTTATTTAAACTAAATTTGTGTATCAGTGATTGCATGACATCTGTAGATGCCATATACTAAATAATAAATAAATGGCAAGCTATCTGAAACTATTTTGTTACTCCATTAAATTTTCCTCTTATCAGAATCAGCTTTAAATATCATATGTACTGAAATTAAATGTGTACAGACAATGTCAATTTATGCAAAACAATAGATGTGAGACTGAGCTATGAGATAATTAAGTTGCTAAATTTAATATAGCAATTTCTAATATATGACATCAGCAAAACAATCTCATTAGAAAAAAATGTCTCCCTTCCAGAAAATGTTCTTTAAAAATAAATAAACACAATGCCTCTCCTTTTCCTTTGAAAACACTTACAGCAGTCTCCAGAGATAAGCAAAGGCAGGTTTCCAAAAGTTTTTTGGCAGTCAGCAGAAAGAATTCAGGCCATAAGTGACAATTGAAAAATGGCCACTTTCAAGAAAATGAAAATCATCCCAAAAAGAATGAACCACACAAAAAAAAAAAGAATGTTAATTATTAAAAGGTCATGCAATCGCCCTCTTCTTTTGCCAGGAACAGTACTAAGTAGCAGGAATGAAGTAAGTTTCTTTGCCAATGTTAACTGATAAAATGGAAATAACTACTACCCTTACTATTTAACCTCATAGCCAGTTTGGTTTAATGATGAAAGTATCACACTAGAAAGCAGGAGATTGTGAGTTCCAGTCCCACTCTTAGGCATGAAAAACTGGCTGAGTGACTTTGGGCCAATCACACATTCTCAGCCCAACCCACTTCACAGGATTATTGTTGTGGGAAAACTGAGGAAGGAAGAAGCATTACGTATATTTGATGTCTTGTGTTGTTTGTAAAAATAATAAAACAAGATAAACAATTCAAAAATTGCATTTGAATATGACAAACTGAGAGTCCTTCATGAGAATCTGTAAGGTTTAAAATACTTATCCCAATATTTTCAAGTCAACATTTTCCCAAGAGGATATTGCTATATTTAGGAAGGCAGCTCACTTAGCTAATTTTAATTAAAATTTCTGCATCTTGGCTTAGAGAAGATCAGTTCTACCTGACAGACAAGAAGAACATTGAGGTAACAATGTTTAAAAGAACATTTTCTAAATTGTGTGAGAATTTAGGATCTGGCCTTAGAAAATGACTTGCCTCTGCCGTCTTGAGATATTGCTTGTTAAATATGATGGTATTTCATATAAGGTAGGCCAGGGGTGTCAAACTTGTGTCATCACGGCAGCGTCATGTGATGTATCAGGATTTTTTTCCCCCTTTGCTAAATCAGACAGGGACATGGCCAGTTTGTGACGCATCCAACCCACGGGCCATGAGTTTGGCAGAGCTAAGGTAAGCCATTAACTGGGAAAAATGTTGAGTAACAGAAACTTATCTTAACCCTAGCAATTCATCAGTGAGCTGTTTCAAAATTCTCTTTGTGAGAAAAAAAATCTATGCTCTTATCTTATGCAAAGTTAAACATATATCAGAATGCAAAGGTTTACAGATTATTCTAATAATTGTTATATCAAGGAAAAAGACTTGATATAACAATTATTACTTAATGTTTTGCTTCCCTAGTTTAGCTGTTGCTTTTTCCCACTTATCCAGATGGTTATTCTTGGTTGCCTGATGCAAAAGGTCATCTGAATCTGATGAAACAATAGACAGCATATGAATATAATAATACATTTAGACAGCATATGAATATAATAATACATTTTCCTCAGAGAACAAGTACAGGAGCCATGTGGCATTGAAAAGATTTGAGCAGCATGGTATTTGCTTCCCTGGGATGTTTTCTTTTCAGTATATTTTGATTTTTATCATGGATGTTTTATTTTTTATTTATTGTATGTATCTTGATATTGAGGAAGAGATGGAAGGAAGGAAAAAAAGAATCATAAGGTTCTTCTATAACTATTCTGACTAACTAGCATGGATATGTGAGATCAGAAAGTCTTCATATTTCTATGTCCGAGAGGTTGTTGAAATCCTACAATTATACACAGTTGGAAATCATTCCATAAAAGTATAGCTATGAAATTATCTTTTTCCTAGTGCAAATCCATGGACAACAAAAAGAAGTGAACCTAAAAAACACAAGACAGCTTCTCCCTTCACGTGAGTATAATTCAAAGTGAAATTTTAAAACCTTGAAATGTGTTGAATATTAGTATATTTTAAAAACTTTCCTGCATCCCTTGTCATTCAATTGTCTGACATAAACTTTTTACAGTATCTATAGATCATTTAATATTGGTAGCATACCTGTACATGAAAGAATGCAACACCATAAATTCAGAAAAAGATCCAAAAGTTGGGCAAATAAGGACATGGATAGATCATTAACAATGAAAATCACAAGAGCAGAGTATGTGGTCATCTTTTGAAAGCCTAATTAGACCAAGCCTGACACCAATCTGAAGCTAAATATGGCTGTTCTTAGATGTCAGTACCTCCTGCCATACTTCAAATGTACTAAAGCTCAAAGATATTTCATTCCCATTTATTTGGAGAAATCCTTATGTATAACTGACATGTCTCTACTATAATGGTTGTGACAGATCTGGTTTTTTTTCTTTATCAAGGACAAGATGTCAGAATGCATCCACACTATCAATGAATTTCTCCATCCCAAAACTTAAGCGGAGATGGATTTGGAAAAAATGGGAAATGGTTATGGAAGAAGAACAGAAACCTGTTTACAATCTATAAAGGGAAGGAAGTATAAAAACAAAGATAGATAATGATAGATAGATAGATAGACAGACAGACAGACAGACAGACAGACAGACAGACAGACAGACAGACAGACAGACAGACAGACATGGACCTTAGACTGAATCCTGATGCTGGTCTTTAAATTGAATCCCCAGCTTCTGAAAACAACATAAAGCACTATACTTTAAAAATATTCATCACCAACACCACCATTATCATCATCGTTATTTATTTATTTAGAAAATTTATATGGCTGCTTAACTCATGGTGATTCTGGCCATCTTACAGAAATAAAACCCCAATACAAAAGCCAATAAATCCCAACACCCACCCACCCCGCCCGCTGAAGCCAACAATCAGACCAACCACTTGATTGGCTCCATTTTACTCTGGATGCCCAGCCCATTGGAAAAACTATATCTTCAGGGTCTTTTGAAAGGGGATCCAAATTGTCTTCCAACTAAAGAACCAAAATGATTCAAAAAATACCAGCAAAAAAATTAATCTGCTTCACAAATTATGTACTGGTATCTATAATATATAAATACACAAATTATGTATTTATGTGTTATATTGCCATTATTCCATTGTATGAAGTGCACCAGTGCTGTGATTTGTGGATAATATATAAAACAGGAGAGTCTTTGTTTAGTGAAAGCAAAGTTTCTTACAGACAAGCATAGCTAAAAAATTACATGGATAAAATAAAGAGTATTTGAACGTGATCAGCAGATAGCCCCACACAAAGGAGCTTTTGTCCTTTTCAAAGGAGTGGCGTTGAAAATTGCCTGCCTTTTGTATTGCCAAACAACCAGGGACATGAAAGTATGCTGTGAGTGACAGTATAGGAGCATGTCCTTAACAATGTTGTCCAACGCATTTGGGAATGCAATGCAGAGGTCACATAGTATTCATATACAATAGTTATGTTAATAAGTAGCTGCAGCTTAAAATGCACCAGCTAGGCCAAATTGTTCAAGCGACCAGTGTGAGAAGATTTAAATTTTAGAACGGTAGAATTATATGTTGCATGCTTTATTGCATATCTGCATAATGTATGTTTTATTCAGACACAAACAAGATAAAAAAAGATGGTTCCTTAAGCTTCTCGGTGATATCAATGCTTAGGGCAAGATAGTACAGCCATTTCAGTATTCAACTAAGCTATTCAACTAAATAAGTTTCAAGATCAAATCTACCTTTAGCCCTAAAAACCTAGGCATCCGTTCCTAACCACAGTGAGACCAAAAGGATGAAATTGACACAAGCCCATCCTTTTGCACTTGCATCAAAATGTCAGATAAAAATGTATCAAAGGGGCAGAATTTATGACATAACAATACACAGTCTGCTATTTGCCTTTGGTCACCGCCCTGTATGGAATTCCATGGGGGTTCAGTGACCTCAGCATGATCAGAGGATAATTGTTGCAAGGAAAATTGGAGAAAGGAACATTTTCAGGAGTGTTGAGCTCCCGAAAAAAGGAGAGATAGAAGCCTGATGGATAAATAAACAAATAAAGTTTTAAAAGGTGGTCCCCTGAATGATTAGTTGCATCACCAAGCATTTCTGTGTTTTTCTCTGGAATGCAAATATCTCAATATTTTCCCTTCACTTTTGCATTCATCTTACTAAAACTAAAGCTCCATATATTTGCCATGGGAACAAACAGTCCCTGGGCACAAATGGCATTTTGCCTTTTATAAACTATTTTTCCCCAGCCAGGAGTCATAATAATAATATTTAAAAAAAGCTAACACAGAGAGAAAAACACAAAGTGAGGCATGCCTCATCTTTATTTTAAAATGATTAGCTTTGTCAGCATTGTCCCCCAGTGAACGCAGGCACTAAAAAGTTGGTGGTTTTATTGCACTGCTTGTTTCTTCTGTGACTCTGTTGAGGAACTTTATCAAAATTGTTTAGAAGTAATTGGAACTCCGTGGAAGGAAAGATACATATTTCATTATTTGTGCAGATAATTTTTTTTAAAAAATATCCCTCAAGATAATTTTCATATTTTCTGGCAGCAATTTTTTGATGGTAAACTTAGACTGTCAGTTCAGTAGTCTGAACTTCCAGAACAATAGAAAGCTGGCCTTTGGGGAAATATCTGCCTTATTCTTTTCTGAAAAAAAGTTTTAATTTCTTCTTCCTCTCTATCTCTCTCTCCCTCTCTCTCTCTGTGTGTGTGTGTGTGTGTGTGTGTGTCTCTCTCTGTGTCTCTCTCTCTCTCTCGGCTTTTACAAGAAGCAAGAATGTATTTTGGCTTATGAACTAATTCACATTTCTCTGATACCAATATTCTCACAATTCACCTAATCATCCAATAAATGTTTAAAAGCAAATTAATCCATGCTTTGTCCTTTTATCAAAGTGCATTTCTGAGGTATTTAATTAATCAAAAAGCACTGGTGGCCTAAAAGCAAAGGCTACAAATCTATTATTTAGGTCATTTGTAAAAACACTTGATCCTCTCTTTGCAGTATATAACTAATAAATAAGTTTTGTACCCTTTATGACTTTAATATAAATGTTCATGTTTTTGTACTTATTCAAGTTTATTATAAATATGATGAAATAAGTAAATGTCATGGAAAACTGATGGAAAATATTTCCAGCATTTCTTGGTTAATACCGATCTAAGTATTCTTTTCTTTAAAGTGTAACACGTCTATAAATCAGAGAAGATTCTAAACTAAATACCTAGCATTGGGATTCAAATTATATAAAACCCTAGGGGAGATGAAGTTACCTAAGCACTCTCTCATTTTCTTCCATACTTTTGCTCAACTTTCTCTAAAACCTGAAAACTTTCTAAAAAGTCTTCAGATGTGGCGTGTGGAATTGCAATGGATTCAGCAACAACAACAGCAGCAAATCAGATAGTGTAGGTCCTCTGGCTGAGCAGATTGAAAACTAGCTAACATGAGCAAACACCTTGATATTGCAAGGATAAATCCTTGCATTAAATGCAAGTGTAAATCCTTGAACTACAACCTCTGTATGTTTGAAACCACATTAGAACTGTTTTATAAATGTGTAAGAAAGTTAAGATTAATGACACTAAGGCATATACAGGCCATATCATCTAAACCAGGGGTATCAAAATGGTGGCCCACAGGACCAGTGACGCATTTCAAAAATTGTTACCACAGGTTTGGTGGGCATGGCTTGGTGGGCATTCTTTGTGCACGTGCATGCCAAACGCATACTTTGCTCAGGCACAGAGGGGTTTTGACTCACCTCCTGCAATCCTGCACTCTCCCTGTCACTTCAGCAGCTGCCGCGCAGCAACTGCTGTGCTGTGTAAAGCAGCTGTGCTTCAAAAGCAGGACATAAAGGTTAGTACAGGAGCCCAGAGGGTGGGTGGGCCCAACACAGAGCGTCAGAGGGAACAGGTTCAGTTTCCACTGCTCATCATCGCTACCAGCTTGGCCGAACTGGGCCGAACCAGTAGAATACCACCACTGTACAGGACAGGTACGTCATGTGCAGACCACACCCACCCCAACTCCACAAAAGGAAAAACATCACAATACCATTGCGAGTTTGACATCCGGGACATCCGAGATCTTTGTAGCAGATATATGAAGAGTCTTATATAAACACAGCTGTATTCTGGTCAAAAAAAAATCCTTCTATATAAGAGGAGCGTTCCTATTGGTCCAGGATCCCTTTTCATGTAGAACAAACTGGTGGCATAGGGGCCGGATGTGTCCTGTGCAGGCCACACCCATCCCAGCTCCTCAAAGGTGAAAACCGTCATGATATGTCACAATGCATCATGTGATGTGATCGAGTTTGACACCCGCGATATAGAAAATGTTTTGCTCATATATGTCCACTTCTTCATATGTCAGCAGATGTGCCTTCATTCATTCTTACAGTTTATGTACTGTAAAAATCATATGACTTGTGATGGTTTGTATTTATTAAAAATAGGTACTATTTAAAACATCAGGCTAACAAGAAGCACACTATTACATATATAATCAGTGGAAACGGAACAATGTAACATAACTCTTTAATATGGTCTTCCAATAATAGGATTTTTCAAAATTACCTCCTATGTATACTTTGGGAAGTAGAGAAAATTGCCTGAGAAGGGCTCCCAAGTCCCGATACGTTCCCATGTAGATAACTATTGTGAGTCCTTGAGCCCTTGAAAAATTATTTCCTGAAATTGTGTTGCAGTTTTTTGTTGCTCTGGGATCTGAAAATAGAAGTTTGTAGAATGTAGTACTGGAGACATCTTTTTCTTATGCCTTTTAATTTAAAATTGTTAGGGTTAGAGTTGTCTAACCCTAACAATTTTAGGGACTGAGTGCAGACACATACTTGCATACTGACGAACAAGCAATCTGAAACCAGAGTCTCACAAGCAACAAGAGAAAAAAGATTTAGGTTGGGAGTCAGAACCCACAATAAATCTAGATATCTATTTAATGCAAAGGGTTAGATGCCCTCAGATGCAGAAGAGTGATATACCATCATCTGCTAGTAATACCCCTCTGGATTCTAAATTAAGCAAACAAATCAGATTTTATGCAAAAGAATGAATGAACACAAATTCGTCATCAGGACTCAAAACAAAGGTAAAGGAATATCAACACCTACAATCTCCCTGAACATTCAATTATAGATTTTCAAGTGAGAACAATGAAATTATATCAGCATCATAAAGCAAGAGAGAGCCAAACTCATATATTAAAACATTCCTGGCTACCTTAGAAGGTCTTAGCAAACAATTGCTAACTGATGAAGTAATTTGTCTCAGATGTAACTGCTCTCTGCATAATCACTTTTCATCCTTCCCCACCTTGCTTCATCTTCTTTTCATCAGTTTAACCCAGGGGTGTCAAACTCATGTCATCAGGGCTGTGTCATGTGATGAATCGGGATTTTTTTTCCTTCGCTAAACTGGCCGTGGGCATGGCTAGCATGTGATGCATCTGGCCTACAGGCCAGGAGTTTGACAACCCTGGTTCAACTACTCCATATGTGTGATGAAGCAAGCTGAACCTTTCAAAATGCCTTTTCTCTTATGCCTTTTAAAAAAAAAATTAAGAATGTATGATTACCAAAAACAAATTGTGATGACCCAGGGCATAGCACAAAGGCAATATAGTCAAATAATAAGTAGGAGTCCCTTTATTTGCTGCAATTTTGCCCCCAATGTTCCAGGCTGGAGAAAAACTCTCCCAGGAACAGCCTTTGGCTGCAGAGATTCAAGTCCAAAACGTTGTCAACAAAAACTGTAACTATAAGTTCAATCAAGGCAAGATGTACCTCATCTTTAATCCAGCAGGGCAAGAGAAAGGATTCCAGATGTGAAGGAATGGCAGTAATTCAACCCAGTTGGGAGAATGCCAGGAATGCAGATAACCAAAGTCAACACAAGATAAACTCACATTTGTTCCCAGCAGCCACTGCTCTCAGCTTGCATCTTTTTTAAACTCAGGTGTGTTTTTTTAAAACAGGTGTGTCTAATGAAGGGAATCGGGGCCCTTTCCTCCTCTGTAAGCCACGCAACCCACATTGTTCTTTTCTCCATTCCTCCCTGCGTGCCGTAGGATGAAGAGGGGGTGGGCTTGGGTCTTCCTCTGAACTCTCTTTCCTTTGTTCTACCTCTTCCCTGCTCTGCCCAGCCGGACTTTGCCCTTCCCTAGTTTCCTTCACAGCCAACGGAGCCACACTTTCGCTCCCTATCAGTGTTCGTCTTCCTCCTCGGATTGAGACTCCGACAGGGGCATGACACAAATGCAGTTTTCCTTCTGCAAAAGGATTTAAGGGACTCCTCTTATAATGAGTTTCTAGAAGGAAAGAAGGTTGAGCAAAGAGGGATTTGAGCTTAGCTTACCATTCCAGAACCCATCATATTAAATATAAATATATCCACAAGAATCTATGATAGACAAATATCTACAAAGAGATTGTAAGTAATTGAAGATTTCAGTTTGGGGAAACTGAATGGTTTATTGCAAACCCACAAAATAAATATATAAATATTCCATTTTTTTTTCAATTTACATGGCCAGCCATCTTGCATAAACAACTCTGAGTGACAGTTTATAACAGGAGTCTAATGATATAAATGAAAATATGCAGGAATTGGAGAAAGCCAAAACTGTTTTTCACAGACTCACCTAATCTCTTGGTCACCATGGCAGGGAGTACAGCTGAGGTAGCTGTTCCTGACAGAAAACAAATGGTATATTTCATAGATTGCAATGTTTTTTGGAACTGTATACCCCCATCTGAACAAGCCTGTAATGCAGAGGTGGTATTCAGAGGTGGTATTAATGCAGAGATGGTATTCTCCAGTTCTGGAGAACCAGTAGTGGAAATTTTGAGTAGTTCGGAGAACCAGCAAATACCATCTCTGACTGGCCCTGCCCCCATCTATTCTTTGCCTCCCGAGTACCAGCTGATCGGCTGGGTCTTCTTTTGTTGCCCTGCACAGGAGAACGGAGCTGGAAAGCAAGTTAGTGGGGTGGGAAGGGAATGGAGATTTTGCAGTATCCTTCCTTTGCCACATCCACCAAGCCATGCCCACAGAACCGGTAGTAAAAAAATTTGAATCCCACCACTGCTGTAATGGGCAATCTTTTGGCAGCCAGGAAAAGCTCAAGATATTTTGGTGTCAAGAACAAGTAGATATGGGCTAATAAAAGAAAACCTTTGCATAATATTGCTCTTTCCAGGCTATTCAGTTGTGTTTTAGCTGGGTTATTTTATGGCAATCTTCACAGTTTTATATATTCAAAATTATAGGACAGTTCACCCACACTTTCGACCAGTCATGATAGTGAAATTCAGCAGCTTGTTCTGAGAGAAGTTCAAAAACTGAAGGCCATATCTAGCCCTGGAACAACCAACAAAGCAGCCCTCTCTAGTTTGGCCCTTTAAATCTCTGGCAACAGAATATAGTATAGTGTCAGTCAACAGAAGGTCACTTTATTTACGTTTTCAGCTAAGTATTAAAAATCTAAACAAAGACTCTCTCAAAGAGAACATGCTTTTGTGAATTGATCTGTCCTAACAGGATAGCTCCTCATTTATTTTGTGTGCGTGACTTTTTAATGCACACCAAACATGATCCAATCTTACGCTGGAACTATATAAATAATCTTTATAAGATGCTTATAAATATACAATAGCCTAGAATACAAGATGCTCAGACTGTTTCACTTTCTGACTTGCTAACTGACTTCTAAGTTAAGAGAAGGGTGAAAAAGAAGGAAGAAGGAGAAGCTATGGATCTTGAAATAAGGCAAATAATGCTTAACTTCACCGGCTGAAGAATTCAGGCTCCACCTAGTGGATGAATCTGCTCAGTTCTCTGCAAAAACAGAGCCTAAATCAGCAATTCTCAACCTTGGCAGCTTTCCGATGTGTGGATTTCAACTCCCAGAGTCCCCCAACCACCTTAATATTGCCAAGGTTGAGCAATACTGGTCTAGAGTGAACCTGATTTCAATTCATGTTCCAAACCAACAACTATCTAAAGGAATTTTAACTTGCTCCGTTCAAAACATGTATATAGTTTGAGAGATATTTAGAAAAGGGATGCTGCATTTTGATAAGCTCCTCAAAGGTGCTTCAACAAGCCATGCAGCCCACAGCTCCCATCCCCCCCCCCACACACACACTTCTAAAGAGTAAAGCAAAAGTTTCACATCACTTCCCTCCAAGATCTTCTCCAACATATCCAGAAATCTCTTCCAGTCACTGCCAGTGCTGGATGAAGCATCAGAATGACAGAAAACCTTGTGCCCTCCTAGGAGGTGGATTGGTGGGGATGTTTTTTGTTTTCAAACTGGATGGGATGCCTCTTTGTGAGTAGTGTTTTCAACCTATTATGAAAAGGTCTGAACTGTCTCTAAAGAATGGTTTCTACAACTGGTTTAATGCATCCCCAGGCTGATCAAGTTCCACGTAGTCCTTTCGGTGTACCTTGAGTTAAAAGGCACTATGTCCCAATATGGCATTCTCCAGATGGGGTTGCCCACAGTTTCCTGCCCCAAAATAGCAAACTTGTAGATAAATTCACTATTTTGTGCATCATATCAAATATCACATCGCCATAAATCAGACTTATGCATAGTTCAAGATGGATTGACTATAATTGAATAGGTAGACCTCAACATGGTTATAATGGAGCCTGCCCATTATGATTAGAATTGATGAGTCATAACAGTAATAAAACGTGTCATCACATGACAAACCCAATTTTATGCTTTTTTTTTTGCAGTGATCATTAAGCAAACCCATTGTTCATATAGGGTGTTTTTCTCAAAAACCAGAAGTAAACCACAGGTATTGGCAAAAAAATATCATAAATTGTAGTCATAGGACTGCAGGATGCTGCCAAGGGTGGTAAATGTGGATCTGTTGCCAAGCAGCCAGAATGAGGTGATGTGACTGCAGAGGTGTCTCTGGCCATCAGAACTGCAGAACTGGGTCATGAGTTCCTATGGAGTGGGGTGGGCTGTCATAACTCAGAATGGTTGCCAAGTGACTGATTGGTAGATCAATTAGCCCATAACAGCTTTAAAGGATTCTGGCATGGATGCTACCAGAAACAAATTTAAGCTATTTAGCTATCGGTGACATCATAACAATACAAACATTGCCACAATTAATGCATCAGTATTTTTTTTTAATTAAGAAAAACAGAAGCCACCTTGTGAATTTTAAAAATTAGGTACTCCTACTACTTTAAAAAAAACAATACTTTGGTACAAGCATTTGCAAGATGAAATATCTGTCCCAAGAGGTGATCAGTTAATATGAGCAGACCTAGCAAGGTTCACTATTCCTATACAATATAGCAACAGAAAACCAGCAGATTCACCCCCACAATAGAAATACGTGACCATTCCTTTTCATCATTTCAAAAGCAGGTGATGGAATGACTTGTTTTGCTTACAGAGATGTCATCCCATCCCACTTGATTAGCTATGTGACACTATGACATTGTCTTGTTTTATGTATGATTCCTGACCAGCCGAGATCACACAGTTAAGAAACCTCTTCGTAGAAGCAGCAGGATAGACAGCCTAAAGTGCTTTCCATTTGCCCTTACTTCAATTCAATGCCTTGATGACATTTACTTAAAACCAAAATCACTCTTCAAGATTTGTTTGATGTCCTTTATAATAGTTCTTTGTCTGTGTTGCTAGACTTATTATCAACCTTTCTTCCAGGAGATCAAGGCAGTCATCTATACTCCTCATAGTTTGGCAATGATTATGTGTGCATCGGCCAATTCTCTATTTTGATTCTTAACAATGAAATAAAATATTATGCAGTAAATATTAAAAGAAGACATTTTGAACTCTATAGCAGATACTAGTCTGAGATAAATATAGAATCTTGGGAACTGTATCAGGAATTTCCCAGATTACTTTATTGTTGGTCAATTAAGGTGGAGTCTCTTTAAAGTCTCTATACTTCTTCTCAAATGTGCTTCTATCCAGGCTGAATTGCAATTTCCACACCCATACTACCAAATCTCACACAGACACACACAGAGAGACAGAGACACAAACACAGTTTCAGCCTCCCTGAAATTTTCCACCAAAAAATGGATTTTTTGGTTGTTCCGGGGGAGGTTTTTTGCTTTTTTTCCTCCACTCTAAATGTGATCCAGCAAGATACCCTGTTTGCTCTGCCAAACTCATTTTAGCCAGCAAAGGAGAATGAATTGTCTATTTAAATACTGCAGCTGGTCACTTTTATTTCTTCCAGATTCATAAATACAATCTATAAATATACTTTGTACTTATTTTGTTAATCTGGTGAGAGGATGTTATCCTCTCACAGATTTCAAGTGGAAGAATTAGATCTGCCTTTACTGTTCTCCCACTGAATGTTACAGAACCTAAGCATAATTAAACATAAAGCGTGAACAGAGCATATAAAATGATAAAATTAGATTTTGAGGATTAGAATTGAATGAAGATGATAGCTAATTACAAGGAGTCTTTCTCCTACAACCTGACATCCTCCTGTGCAGAAGAGTTCACTGTGGATCATCCAGGTTAATATGGCCCATAACGTCCTTATGAATGAAATGGAGAGCACTCATACTGTATATGGAGATTATTCTCCCATAGTGTCCCATTCCTCAAAAATAAGGCATAACAATATTTCTGTCTCAAATTGCACAAGACTGAATCATGATTGTAACAAAATTATTATCAGAAGGTCTTGGAAAACAGTAACTATGCGGACTATAAGACATAGGAGCATTATTAATTTTGTGGGTAGTTACTGACTTTTAGGATCAACTATCAATAATAAAGGAACCAGCAGTCAAGGGATATAGTAATACAGAGAGCCAATTTAGTTTAGTGGGCACCAAAACTAGAAAGTGAGAGGCCATGAGTTCTAATCTTGCCTTAGTCATGAAAGCCAGCTGGGTAACTTTGGTCAGTCATTCACTCTCAGACCAATCCATATCATAGAGTTGTTGCAGGGAAAATAGTAGGAGAAAGACATGTTGTATATCTTTGCCATCTTGAATTGTTTGGAAAAATAAAAAGGTGGGATACAAACAAACAAACAAACAAATGAAATATGCCCCACTTGGCAAGGTACCAATGAATGTATTCAGATGCCATGACAGGTCTTTATTGACAACAATCTGAATCATGCAGGCAATAGTTTTCCCTGTTTTCCATAATCTATGGAAGTGAAAGTTGGACTTTAAAAAAGCAGGCTAGAAAGACTATTGATGTTTTTGAACTTTGGTGTTGGATCAGCCTTCTGAGAATATCATGGACAGCCAAGAAAACAAATCCAAAAGATTAACAAACAAATCAAAACTCAGAATTCTCACTCAAGGTACAAATGAAAAGACTCAAATTATGTTATTGACATATTATATGAAGACCTACTCTCTGGAGATGTCTATAATGCTGAGAAAGTTGGAAGGAAAGACAAAAGAACAAGAAGCAGCAAGGTGGATAGATCCAATTATATTAACTGTGGGCATGAACCTGAAGAAGCAGGTAAGGGGCACATCATCCTGGAGAAAATTTAAAATGGACACCAATTTAATAGCACATAATCAGTGTATATGTGTCAGTAATTCTCTAAGCATTGAGAGATATTTGTTTAGATTGTTAAATAATTCACTGAAGTGCCATATGCAGTATTAACAAAATTGGCAGCTCTTTTCTTAATTCTGGCTAATATCAGTTTGACTACTACCTTATGCCAGATAGCATCTGAACTCCATCCTCATATAGGAGCTAAAACTCCGATTTGTCTCCAAATTGGCAGAAATTTCTGAGACTGGAAATCCAAACACATCTGGAGAATGTCAAGTTGGGGCAGGCTTGAAAAAAAGTTAACACTTAACTCCTGTGGTATGCTTCCAAGTAGGATTCTACAGTTCTGTGTAGAATCAGAATTAATGTTTAAAAAGTCATAATTTGAAGTCTACTTTGTTCCATGTGAGCCAGTCAAGTGTATCTTCAAGTGGTGCTTCTGCTACTCTAAAGCTGTTTTCCTTTGGTGGATCCTCAAGGTTAAGTGCCATCTTTGTATTCAATAGCCTGGGCTAAAGCACTTTAATGATTTTTGTTTAATGTCTTCCATATTAAAAAAAGGAATACTAAAGAGATATATTTATTTGTCATTCCACAACAAATAGATAATTGAGTTCAATATTTAAAAGTTCATGTTACCTGGCCCAGTACTTTCTGTGGGAGATCACAGGTAACCTCAAACAGCTTAGGAAGGAATGTTTATCCTTTGCAAGTAGGAGAGCTGCAGACAGGTAAACTGTTAGATTGTTGTTTAAGTGAAGTAGAGCTTCAATTTAACTGCTTTCTTATTTCTGCTGGAAGGCTCCATAGCTTATGAGCTTTTCTTTTCAGTAGGAAATGAAAAAGAATAGAAGCGGATTACTTTCCTTGTGTAGGTCTGAGGTCAACTCAGAAGAGGTTTTGGGTCAATCTCCCTCCTTCGCATTTCATAGTGTGGTCAACACATCCCAGTTAGTAATTTCAAAACAAAACAAAACAAAAAAATATGATGGAGATACACTGCTTTCTTATTTAAGAACTTTCAGCCTATAAATGTGTTTCTTTGGGAAACTCATTGACCTAAACGGAGAAATTCTAAGTCACTTTGAATATTTCAAGCCACGCTGGCCTTTTATTATCTTGAAAGTTACCAGAATTGGGAAAGAGGATATATGGAAGTCATGTTTTGGGGCTTGTTAATCCAGAAGAGATCTGTGTAGGAAGAAGGACTTGGGTTCAAAATTCTTGCAATTTCCAGGTAAGTTGGAAAAATCTCTGCCCATATTCCAAAGATTTGCTGCAAATTGGTCTATCTCAAAATAAAGCAGCTCTTCTGTGACATATGTGCCTTGCATGTGACAGTTTGTTTCCATTTGGCTCCTGCATTTTGTAGTGTAACAGAGCAAGTGTTGTACAGGACTTGGTGACTACCTAAGTAAGAGACAGTGACAACAAGTGTGGCTTGATCTACAGTGTCCATGTGGAAGGTGGGGAATGGGGCAGAGAGTTGCAGAACTAATGACAGGTTCTACAATCTGATCTTCCCATTCTTACTATGCTGAATTCTAGATATTGGATGTGTTGTTACAAACCTACACTGGTTAGATGTCATGTGATCAAATGTGTTTGTGGTAATGAATTGGACATATGATCACATGGTATATCTTATATAGACATTTACACTGAGCATACTGGCATAAAGATGTAATCCCGAATATACTTCTCTCTGGTGAGGTTCCCTATGGTAGTTAGTTAATAATAATAATAACAGATAATCAGAGTTGGAAGGGACCTTGTAGGTCATCTAGTCCAACCCTCCACCCAAGTGGGAGACCCTACACCATTTCTGACAAATAGCACTCCAATCTCTTCTTGAAAGTCTCAAGTGATGGCGCTCCCACAACTTCTGAGGGCAAGCTATTCAATTGGTTGATTGTTCTCACTGTCAGAAAGTTTCTCCTTATTTCCAGGTTAAATCTCTCCTTGTTAATTAAATGTCTGCAAGAAGACAAGCAAGTTCAAGTGCAGTGCACCAAAGATCCCATAATATTTTCCCTTCCTTATTCTTTTTGTTCTGTGTAGAGAATAAGGTCTTAGGCTGATCAGAATATATAGATGAAGCATATCTATATGCTAAGGGGAGTAAGGAAACATTAAGCCTCCAGATGTTGATTAAATGTGCATTCTTACATGCTTTATGATGAAGGATGCTGGGAAACTGCAGTTCAAAATATATGGAGGCCTTGAGGTTGTTTCCTTCTGTTGAATGTTGAATGGAAATTAACAGTTCTTCTATAGCAAAAGGTACAATGGAATCTCTGTGTGTGTCAAACTTTGTGCTATATAGGTTTTGTAAGACTAAATTTAAAAGATGCCTACAGTTTTAAAAAGTGTATCTATAGGTGAGGGAGAATATATATTTTAAAAGGAAGGCACTCTGCACAAGAAAAGGAGCACTATGATTATGGGTCCTAACCTTGTTCGGTTTGTTACAGAACTTATTGCAGAACAAAAAGCATGCAACTGATCCAGAGGTCCTTAATAGAATTCACGCATTTCATCACTTTATCCCTATTGGGGGAAAATTTTCAATTAAAAAGAGAGAGTTTATCACCTCAGCTTCATAACAGAACCCCATATACTATTAAGCACTCAATCCTAGCTACCGATTTTGTAGGGATGCAGAAATATCCCTACAGAAACCACCAGGTTTTGAGTATTTTCCCTCCTCCTTCCTGAGTGAAGCATATTTAGTCAAGGTGGAGATAATAAAGCCAGGGGTGTCACCTGCTCCCTGTAGGCTCTTGGTTATCAGCCCAACCAGCAGCATTTTGCATTGCAGGCAAAGTGCAACAGATAGCCAGCATGGAGGTACTGTAGATTAAACAGGACAGCAAGGTAATCAGACAAGAAATGTTAAAAGAGAGAGTGCTGAACCGCTCAGGAGCCTTGAGACTTGATGGCAACAATTTTATATGCTTGTTGTGAATAGGAGGGTATGCCTGCATCTGCTAGCCTTCTTGGCTTAATTGCTTTTAGAATGTTGCTTGACTAGAGTGCAGTTGGGCTTTTCAAGGGCCTGTCAGTATGACAGATTGTATTTATGTTCACCCATAAAAAGCAGTGGGCTCTATTGTCCGCTCTGGTACGCTTCACCAGATATTTTCTCCACCCAGACTTCACACTCCTAGAGAGGGGGAAGGGACAAAAGGAGACTGAAAAGATCCTTCTTTTCACTGGTAATTTATTTACCGCAAAGGCTGACATAGAGGACATTCAATGAGAATAAACATGAGTACCAAAAAAAGAAGGATATGAAGCAAAGGACTGGCTTATGGGCAGGCCATTGTTGGAATCCCAGAAGAGCAAATCTGATGGTTGATGATGATTGGTCTGTTTCCAGTAGTGCATAGTACATAGCAAAAATCCACAATTGGTTTCTACCCATTCTTATTAAGTTTGATGAAAGAAAATTTGCTTCTGAAAGGGAGCAAGATCATTTTTCTCCCAGTGAAAAGAGAATTTTGTTTTCATGGATGGACAGAGATGCTTGGGCACTTATTTAGTTAGAAATTGTCAAGCCTTCTTGACTTCCCAGATTTTTACACTGCTGTTGGGAGGAAATACTTCCCTGGACAACCAGCACTTTGAAGAAATAATTGAATAATGAAGCAAAGCTTCTAGTGACAGGGAACCAAGATGAGTGACTTTCAGCAAGGCTTCTTGGCTAGCTAGAAGGATTGACATTCAAATGTGAGTTTACATACTCTTTCTGAGTTTTGGTCTAAAACTGTTTTTTGGTGAAGGTTAATTCTGTGTTTGGTGATGTTTAATCCTTTGCTAATTGATGGGATAATTTTCCCTATTCAGCTTCAACAAGCAACAGCTATTGTTGTGATTTAATTATTTGTATTGTGTTTGAATATTTTTTGCCTCATGGTTTCTTTTTCTATTTGGGGAGGGGGTCTTCCTTCACTGCTTTAATACTATCTGGCACTGTCCTTTTGGGATATACTTCCAAGAGGCAAGATGCAAGCTTGGCACTGATTTTTTTTACTGCCTTTTGGGGGGCATGTGACCTTTCCTTAAATCTGGATGATTTCCTTATCTTGTGAGGTGAGTGAGACCAGCTGGTATTTTTAAGTGTTCAAATGGATATAAGGATTGCTTTTCCTAGGTGTGCTTTTTCTGGAGAGCTTAAATGGCCTCTCTGCTAAAGGGTTTCACTTTATGAGCAAGAGTTGGCTGCTTGATAGTTATCACTGCATTTTAAATATTTTAATTCCTCAAGATGCTCTGGCATCCTGCCTGATTTGTACTCCAGCTTGCAGGTATTTTTAATTTAATGATTGGTATTTAGGGTAGCTTTTTGCAAGCAAAGAAGCTTTTTGTATTTTTGTACAGGTAATCCTTGACTTACAACAGTTCATTTAGTGACCATTCAAAGTTAAAATGGCACTGAGAAAAGTGACTTATGACCATTTTTCACACTTATGACCATTGCAGCATCCCCAATGTCATGAGAGGCCAGGCAAGGAGAAGCGCCCCTTGACACGAGTGATGTTGAGTTGGCCACGCCCACCCAGTCACATGACCACCAAGCCACACCCACCAATTAAGCCATGCCCACAGAACCGGTTGTTAAAAAAACTGAATCCCACTCCTGCACATAAGTGTCTTTGGACAATGCTGGCTCCCTTGGCTAAGAAGCGGAGATAAGTACAATCTCCTTGAGTCAGATACAATTGGACTGGGGAACTATTTACCTTCTATACACATACACATAAACATAAAAGAGATTCAAAGATATATATGGTAAAGAGCAGTAAGTAACAATAATGTGTAACAGCAAAGTACAAATCCAAATCCAAAGTTGAACAGTATTTATTCTCACAAAACCTATTTTCTTCCCCTGGCCCATGAAGTAATTACCTTAAAAGGTAAAGCCCACTGTCCTCCTTTCCTTCATTACTTTATTATTGTCCTGGGTTCAAAGTTTGTTTGTGCACTTTTTGCCCCCAGAAAAATGAATCAAACTGTCTCCTCTTCAATCTCACAGCCAGACCTGTCTTCGTCATTTCTTGCTCTTAGTCCTTGCAGTATCTGACTTCAGTTTGGAATTTAGAAAGGAAAGTAGTTATAGTAAGAGAGCGGAGGATGAGGGTGATGCTATTTTTTTCAAGGTTAAGCTTTTCAAAGTTTAAAGAAAGAAAACCTACCTCTATCTTCTAAGGCAAGTCAAATCTTTTCCTGCCCACACCATGCATTTCTTAGAGGAAAGGCCAGATGTTAGCTGAAATACTTTCTTACTTGTATTTTTCCCCCCACTTAATACCATGTCTATGTGGAACTGAAATGCCCAATTTCTGTTCCCATCAGGATTCCAAGCAACTTTCCTTTTCATCTCTGCAGCCACTTAATTCCAGTCTTCCTCCTCTCTGCCCCTTCTCCCCCATCCTGGCATTGTTCTGGGATGCAGGGAGGGGAAAAAAGAGTACATTCTGCAAATGTGATGCTCCATAGAATATCAAATCATTTACAAAGCCTCTCTTTGTAGGAATCCTTTTTTTGTCTTATATAGCCCCAAATTTGGCTCCAAGCAATCTGACTCAAACTCATCCTGGATTCAGTCAACTCCGGGATAAAAGTAAAGGTGCCCTCAAGTCAACCTTGATTCTGATGAGATGTCTGTGTAGCATTAGATAATTGCCTCGCCACTGCTTTTTTCCCAGTCTAGTATCCCATTCGTTCCAAAAGTAGGCTAGACATTACAGCAGTTACTGATATCTTCACAGTGCTCTCCAAGGAAATTTCTAATAATCACTGTGGTCTTCTGAATTTCCTTTTGCTGTTTCTGCACAAGCAGGGGCATTATCCTGTCATCAGTGAAATGAGACCATGCAATTCTGCACTATTTGCCTTATTAAACATGAATTAAGCTCATCAACCAGAGTAAGCACATTTCCATCTATACACAGAAAAGGTATATGCTGATACGACATACTGTAGGACACTGTAAGGAACTTTAGAGTGTGACCTAATGCTATCACTATGGCTTTCTTTTCCAATGCACACATACTTATAGATCTACCTCAAAAAATTGATGTCTATTACCTCGTAATTCCTAAAGTTTACCCATGAACCATGTTCAGGAAATGTTTTAAGAAGCCAGTGATTTTATTTCCTCAGTAGCAGAACCACTCACCATGACTCCCCTAACAGTATGACTATATTTGACTATGGTGAAATGCTTGTTTTCCCTGACATCAAATGTGTGACTGCTAGAGACAGGGAGAGAGGGATAAGCAATGAGTTGTAATCCAATGTACCTCATTGATTCATTGAAAGTGGAGCCATAGGTGGGCAATCTTTTGGGATCAGTGGGCACATCTGGAATTCCAAAAGCATTCTTTTCACAAAATATCATTCTTTTGACAAAAGAAACAATACTGGTTCTGTGTGCTTCTGTTCATTTTCTTATATGGAAATGAGAATCGGTATGTCGAGAGAAACATAACAAAAAAAAAAAAACTGAATGCAATAGGATCAGGTTCCTTAAAAAGTTTGTGTGGTAAAACAAAAAGAGATAGGTGGGTGCATGATAATTGAATGTGGGTAGAATATAAAAATGATTGCCCAGTCTAAAAGAAGTGTATTGAAGTGATTTAATCACAGAGGAAACAAATTAAAAAATTGGATGGGTTGCTAGGAAAGGGAACATTGAGAAATAAAGACAGGATGGAATCCTCAGAAAATGAAAAAGGAAAAGAACAAAAGTTAATGCCTGAAAAAGTGGTTGGAAATATGATATTTAAGGAGAAAATGGGACGAGGAGGTATCATTATTGGTATTGGTGCAACCAGGATTTTACTTATTGCTTTGTACTAGCGGTTCTGTGGGCGTGGCTTGGTGGGCATGGCAGGGGAAGGATACTATAAAATCTCCAGTCAGAGGTGGCATTTGCCGGTTCTCTGAACTACTCAAAATTTCCACTACTGGTGTTCCAAAACTGGTCAGAACCTGCTGAATACCATCTCTGCTTTGTCTTAATCTTACTTCATGCCTTTCATTCCTAGGGCTTCCTACATCTTACTCCTTTTCTGCACTTTGAATAACTTTGCTTACCCCAAAGGGAATAGAGTGATGGGTACAGATGCATGTGAGAGCATGGTATGGTAATTCAACAAGTCATTGCTATGCCCATTCCCAAAATGGCTTTCATAGCATGAAGTCAGTCCCAATGTTTTGACTGAAGTCCAACTACTCAGTTTGCTTCCCATTATGTCTTCCTATGAGTTCAAGTTAACCTTTGACTTTTTTCTAAGCAGCCTTTCCAAAAAAAACCCTGGTTTCACCAATCTTTTTATTTTATAAAAGTGTTTAAATTATAGAAAATAATAGTAATTTGATATTTTTAAAATTTAAAAATACAGTAAAACGTGTGAGCTTCTGGATCCTTTATCTGCTCTGCAGTTAATAACAAGATGTTATAACAAATATGTTTATTATAAGAAAAAAGGATTAATATTAATATATATGTCTGTGTGCTTTGGAGAAGCAAGTTGCATTCTCTCTTTTCTAATATTACATAGGCATATTTGTGTAAAATCATTTTGTTCAAAGATGTCAACAGAGACCATAAAGGGGGAAATGAGGGGGAAATACATATTATGATTAGCTTTCAATGATTTTATAAGCTCTTCTTTCCAATGCCCTTTCCAACATTCATGTTAAATTTCTTATCTTCCAATAACACCCTGAACAGTTGAGCTTTATGATTATGTTTATGTTCTAGACAGAAGTCAAGTTCAATTCATTTCTGCTTCTAATTTCTTACTGTCTCTCAATTACATCTCTGTTTTTGCAGATAGCCAGCGGTAGTTCTCATCCTGACAAACCAGCTTCTATAAACAAGATCAGTTTAAACGCAGCTGTAACCAATCCATTCTATGTAATCATGATATCTTATTCTTGTAAACATTCTCCTATATCCTAGAGCCCAGAGACAAGATCTTAGTGCTGGTTTTACAAGCTCACCTTCACATTGTGGAGTGAGGGGTGGGGTGGAAACAGAAGCTAAATTTGATAGACTTTCCCCCAAGGAAAGAGAAAAATAACAAAATCCTAACAGTAAAAGATGGTCTCAAAGGGGCCTTTTCATGAACAGAAAACATCTTGTGCTGAGAAACCAGATCACTTGGCGGGAAAAATAACATTAAATCAAAAGATGTTACTTGGTGTGTGCAAGTGGTTGGATTGCCTCATCTTAAAGCATAAAAATAATTCTATGAAAGCCTTTTAGAAGCATCCTGATTAGATCTAGTGGCTCTTTTGACTCTGTTCACATTTTTGGAGACAGCTCACAGGACTGACATAGTTTGATCCTAAAGTTCCTTAAGTCCATGGCAATACACTAATCAATTAAATAAGTCTTATAAGTCTATTTATTTATTTGTCTAATTTACATAGCTGTCCATTTCACCAAACAAGCAACTCTGGGCAGTGTACAACAAAGCTAAATAATCAATAAATACCTAAAACCATTAACATTATTATATTTAATGAGTGGATTCTTTAAAACAACTTCCTCTATTTTCAAGCTCATGAAATAGACAGAGGTTTGATGTCCACAGGGAAAAAATACTTTTCAGAGTGGGGGGGGGGAATCACCATTTGATAGGTCAGTATTTTTTGCTAATTTTGCCTTCCTCTCTATAAAATCCTCTGCCTCAAATACTATGTGCTAAGGCAATTTTGGAAATTGGCAAACCTTGGCCATTTTAAGAGTGTGAGGTTCAATTCCTGAAATCCATGGCTGGCTGAGGAATTCTAGGAACTGAAGAAGGGACTTCTTTTGGTTGCCAAGATTGGAAAACCCTGCACTAAGGGAAGGTGGGTTCAAGCGATACGGGCAAAACATATTCTCATTCAATCAAAGGAAAACAACTCTAGATCCAATCCACTCTTATATTTTCAAATATCCAAAGATGTCTTATTCAAAAACAGGCAAAAAAAGAAGGTAATCCACAAGATTGAAGGATTTCCATGCCATTTTATTAGGACAAAAAGAAAACAGAAAATAAAATTGCTGTCCGGTCTTCAATTTAATCAGAAGCTATCCTATTGAGTCCATTGGAATTTATTTTCCATTAACTGTGCTGAAAGATCACCAGATAAGAGAAATAATATGAGAAGAGAAAACATTTCACAAAGCTATTATTGAATCAGCTTTATTAATAGTGGATTGAATCACTGTTTTCACCAGCTTCAGCATTTAGCACAAAAGACTGCAAGCATAACTGGTTAACTTGGTTCTTGGATCATTTGCAAAAGAACCAGTACGTTTTATAGGGAGGAATTTAATTTATATACGCATGCAAAAAATGTCAACAAGATTGCAATCTTAATCAACAGTACCCCAATAACTTCAGGTTTTCTTGTTTCCAAAACGTTTTTTCTTTGAGAGGGAGACATAGGATCAGGGAAGACCAACAGCTGTCAAGTGATAAATAAAAACTTGGGTAATATGTCTATTTGTAAGGCATTTCATTTCAGATCTTGGAGGGAAAACAAATTTTTGCATAGTGTTCCATAGAAAATATTACTAAATTATACAGGTCTCAATGTAGCAGTTATTTGGAGTTTTATCCTAAGAATATCAACAAATGTTTTCTGGTATGTTTACAGCATGTCATTGTTAATACAGACACTCTCCTGTCAAGTATACTGCAGAAAATTATAAGGATTGAGGCTTGTGAGATAGCATTTTCTAGACTAGAGATGGTCATTGTCTAAATTGCTACTTAGCTCATGATCACTAAAGATTATGTCAAGCATCTGTTCATCCCAAACAATTGTAAGAAGCAACCTAGAGTTTACTCCCTTGTGGACATATAGAACCTCAATATATTTTTGCATGGCAGATAGTAATCAGTGGGAATGTATATGGATTCTTTCTTTTCTGTTATTAGAATTCTAATTTAGCAAAAACATGTCTGTGTGTGTCTTCTAGTCAAACCAAGAATTAAGCTAACGTAAAACTGAACATAGCCCACCAATCATAAATGATAGTTATCTGGGTACTTTATGATGTTTGACAAGCTCCTTGTGCTATATTTCCATTGCACTGAATCCTCTGCAAAAACACAAGGCCTATAAAACTCCAATCTTTGAGTTGTTTATAGTGATGCACTGTTACAGAATTATATGAAAACTGCAGGGTAAAATTAATAAACAAAACTCAGTCAATTAGATCTAAGTAAAAAGTAAGAGGAGAGAGAGAGAGAGAGATGTGTGGATGCTAAATTGATCTGCAAATCTGGAATATGTATTCTAATACTATTGACATTTTATACAATGCAATCAGCTTTGCTTTCTTTGGAGGAACAAGTTCAATTATTAAAGGGCTTTGATATGTTCATGTGAACTTGGATTTCTATAGGAAAGGGGGCTAAGACGTCCTTCTAGGACAGGGGTGTCAAACTTGTGGCATCAGAGTAGCATCACGTGATGTATCGGGACTTTTTCCCCTTCACTAAACTGTGCAGGGGTGTGGCCAGCATATGACGTATCCAGCCCGCGGGGCACAAGTTTAACACCCCTTCTTTAGGAGTTCACCCCTGGATTGAACGAAGGAGATAATTTTATGTCCTTGGGGCCCTTTACCTAAGAGAGCTCTGAATTATCTATAACTTCTACATTTTGAAAAGCCCAAGAAATGCAAACTATGATTGTCAATCATAAATGATACATTTATTCTGACAGGGCAACCTTATTATTGATTCATAATACAGTACTGCCACAGACTTTCTAATGGATGAGACATTACAACATTTGTGATGATGAGCACTTCCTCCTCAGAGCTCATTAATTATGTTGGATAATCAGACCAAAAATTCATTATCCCAAGTGCCTGATTGAAGTGTTTTTCCTGACTTGTTTGTAAAAACATTTTGATATGCAAATTCAGGTTGAAAAACTTGAGTAAGACACATTTAGATATTAAAATGAAGACAGAAACAAGGATAAAAAGAAAAGCTCAACAAAGAAATACTGCTTGATGCCATCTTATTTTACACCACAACCACCATTTTATAGTTTAATGGGTGGCTAATTTCATAATTTCAACAGCTCATCTTAAGTGGCTGGTTACCTGAATCTCTAAACTTGAAAATCAGTAATAGAGAAATCCCCACATTGAAATTCCAAAAAAACTTCTATCATTGGAAGGTTTACATTGTTCTTCTAACTCTACTGGAGTAATAGAATGACTATAATACAAAAGAAGAAGCATTGTTCAGAAAGTAGAAGATGTTCCAAGTAAATGAAGGACACGATAGATATCTTCAAAACAAATAGCACTGGACTGATAACAGATATATAACCCAGGGATGGGATTCAAATTTCTTAACAACTGGCTTTGTGGGCATGGCCTAATTTGTGGGTGTGGTTTGATTGTCATGTGACTAGCTGGGCATGGCTTGCTGACTGGATATGGCTTGGTGGTCATGTGACTGGTTGGGCATGGCTTGTATGTAAATATTATAAATATTCATGTAAATATTGAATTTTTTATAAAAAAAGAGCAGCTTTTATCCCAAATCAGGCAAAGCAGGCAGGCAGATTGAATTGCTCACAGAATCACAGATTCACTCAGAGATCTACCTTTCTGCAATCTGCTACCTGAGTCTGCACTGAAAAGTAGAAGCTTCGGTCCTAAGGAAGGTTCAGCTCTGCTTTTAGATTAGCTAGAAAGCAAGAAATCCAACAATTTCCTGCTTTCTAGCGAATCTAAATCTCCCGGCACAGCAGAACAGTTGATGGTTGTGCAGGGAAGGAAAAATAGCAACTTACCAACCGCAGGCAAGTTTGATGGCATGTATGCCAGGTAAGGAGTGAGTCAGTGGGGAGGGGAGGGGCCAGCCAGTGGTGCAATTTTCCGGTTCTCTGAACTGCAGCAGAGTCGTAACAACCAGTTCTAAGGAACTGGTCAGAACAGGTAGAATCCCACCCCTGATATAACCTAGGAGGAGATACACTAGCTTTTTTTTTGGAGGTTATATCTATAATTTAGATATTTAAATTCTGGGCATCAGTTTGTGTTGCAAATATGCACATCTGTGTATTAAATTTAAAACAGATATTCTCCCTCTGAAATTAGCACTTCAGGTTTACATTACAGCTTATAATATTTTCATTATTAAAGATGGATTCTTATTTTTAATCATATTGAGCTCATTGCAATTTTACTCTCAAACCATTTTCTCTAAGTCTGTAAACTGTACTCTGTATCCCAACAAAGATGTTTTTGTTACTATTTATTCCTTCCCTTAGCAAGAGATTTAATTTGGAAATAGAGGGAAGAATTGTTTATTTTTATTATATTTTATTTGTTCAATTAAAAGTTTCTTTTCTGCTTTCTCTCCAGATAAAACATTCAATAGAATCACTAGAGCAACAAACCAAAATACAATTAAAAGCAGTAGTAAATGAATGAGATTGCTTACACAAACACAAATGCATACCCCACATACATTATCTTATGAATTCTCAATGACATCTGAGAATGGTAGGAAAAATAAGGCCAAAGGATATTTCTGGAAGATTGCTATAAAGTCATAACCCAATCTCAATTGGTGCCTTTATTTAGCCAATTCCCATATAATCTCTGAAAGAATGGGACACTTTAAAAGAAAGGAAGTGAACCTTTAGAAATCCTAATCCCAGATTGTACATAAATATACTCTGAACCTGTTTAAAATTTATGAATCATTTAGAATCATTGGGAGTTGGATGATATACAAATTGGATGATATACACATGGCAGCAGTAGGTTGCCTAGTACTTAGATAGTAAGCTAGCAGGAAATACTATAGGCTACACTACTTACCCAAGAAAAAGTCAGTGGCAAATTGTCTCAGTCATGCTGCAAAGAAAACTATGTAGATCGGTCCTTAAAGTTTCTAGGAGTGGAAATTGATTCAAAAGAGAGTTAATCCACAAAAATGTATAACACATTTGAGGATTAAATTATTTTGATGGTATTATATTATTCCCAACAAAAAGCAACAGGGTATTTAGGAATGTGAAATATGTGTACCACAGGTTTTGAGACAAGAGAGACTTGGGCAAAACTTTTGTGACTATTATTCTCCACTCAAAAATATGCAGATGATAGATTAGATAGATAGACAGACAGACAGACAGATTATATAGAACACCCAAGATAAAAAATGAATATTATATATACAAACACATATTTTAATCTATGTATTTATTTGTGTTCTTTACAAATAACTCAAGACAGTGAACATATCCAACATACCTTCCTCTTCCTATTTTCCCCATAACAACAACCCTGTGAGGTGGGTTGTGTTGAACGAGTTACCAGGCCAAAATTATCCATATGACTTTCATGGCTAAGGCAGGACTTGATCTCATGGCCTCCCATGTTCCAAGCCTAATAGACTAGTAGACTAACTAATAGACTAAACTGGCTCTCGTATATATGGAAAGGATTATATAAAGAATGCATACATTATTTCAGCTACATTTTTAAAGAGCCAAAAACTTCCAGTAAGGAATGCATCTGAGAGTTGGGATGGAATGATATATGGTCTTATAGAGTATAACAAGGACCAGGTAAAGACAGCCACATATCCTTATTAAATATATTACAGAATGACAAGAACCAAGGCTTTTTGGCAATGATAAAAAAATTGTAGTTTGACCTCAAGTTATTTGCTTCCATGACATTTTCTCAAGGGATGATTGAATCCCTATTCCAGGACAAAGAACTGGATAAAGCGGTCCAGGAACTCTGGAGTTGTCTTTTGTCTATTTAGATTCAGTCCCAGGGCCATCAGACTACCCCTTCTGTTTTCCATGGGGTTCTGCAATTACATTACAGACTCATAATTCATATATATATAAAGTGTCTGTATTAATGGAGTTGAAGTCTAATCAGAATGAAGTGGGATTTAGAACTAATTTTTTTCTGTCAGGGATGAGAGGATAATTGTAATATTGCATCAAGTTAATGCCAAGCTTGGAATGTCATCGGCATAAAAGTCCATCAGACCAGTTCTGAAGCTGACTTGCTCCAGAAACATAACATAATATGTTAAGCATCTTTGGCTCCCATGTAATAGCAATAGTATTCTTGGTGCAGGGCAATTCCTATGGATTAATGAGTGACTGGGGTTAATGGACTGAGGTGAAATCCAAGGCCATCGACTCTTTCCAACTATCATTAATCATAGAGAAGTACCCTATGCACCAACAGTTATGGCTTTTTATTTGGTTTTCCCTAATTTTCTAGCATAGTTTTAAAAGTACTGCTGAAGTCACTGAACACCTCCGGATTTTATTAGACTATACTTTCTATTGCTAAGAAAGACTACTGGTTCCCATCTACTGATCTTGCTTAAACACTGAATATGCTATATTAAAATTAGGCTATGTAAGCCACTAAGTATCATCATTTAAAACATTTACATATTTAACTATTTAAATATTTTATATGAGTTTGATTTGAGCAGCCTCCACCAGTTACCATGTTGTTTCATTAAGAAAGTTTTTCCTGGCCACTGTACGGTTCTCGAAAACTCATATATTTCACATGAATCTTTCTTTGCCAGCCTTAAAGCATTTTTAAGCACAAGTAAGGAACTAAACTATTTTTCCTTTCAAAAATGTTCAAATATACTCATTCCTTACAAGTAATGTCTAGCTATTCTTGCTCTAGGTGTAATTTTTTATTTATTCATTTATCTGTCAAACTCCCACATGACTTTTTCTACTTCTTACATTTCTTTTAGTGGAAAACTCCACTACTACATGACTGAATAATCACAGTGGAACAACATAAACAGGGATTTTGACTGCACCACAAAAATGGGGGAGGAACAGTCAGTTCAGGCAGCAAAATCAGACAGCAAAATAATGCTTTAGAATTGTCAATGCAACAAGCATAAAATTCTGAATTAAACAATTTGATATAACATGAGATATAGGTCTTAAAAATGTATATCAGAAACATCAGCATGCTAATTCTTTTCCAAAGAGGTTGAACCATGATACAACAGTGGGAATTTTTTTCCCAATAGCTCAAGGCTGTTAAACTCCAGGCCTGTGGGCCAGGTGCGTCATGCACTGGCCACACCCATGACCAATTTAGCAAAGAGGAAAAACGTCCCGATACATCATGTGATGTCGCCGTGACGATGTGAGTTTAAACACCCCTGGTATAGCCCAATGTTTCTCAACCTTGGCAACTTAAAGACATGTGGACTTCAGTTCCCAGAATTCCCCAGCCAGTAAAGCTGGGAGTTGAAGACCACACATCTTCAAATAGTCAAAGTTGAGAAACACTGCTATATAGCCAATAACAAAGGCAAAAGGAAATCCCAGAACCCTCAAAAGTGATAATACAAATTAGTTTTTCTATTCTGATGCATTTTAATTAGGATTATAGTCAAGTGATATTTACTAAAATGCATATAAAAAGCTATATCAACTTCAGAAAAATATAATTATAGGTATTTTCTTTAAATCTTCTCCTTACAATTAATAATGCATAATCCCTGTAATCACCACCATCCCAATGTCAGAACTGTTACTTTTCAGCTGATGTTTTAATCAAAACTGATATGAAAGGGAATTCATGCTGCTATTATTAGAAAACATCATTTTGGCTTTGCATGATAGTGTCTTGTAGAGTGGTGTGGTGGCCTAGAGATGGAGCTCTTGCCTCACAATCAGGAGGCTGTGAGTTTGATTCTAGGTAGAGGCTGATATTTCTCTCTCTGGGCACAATTAGAATATATCCGCTGAACAAAACTCCACATTGGTGACAGGAAGGGCATCCAGCCAGTAAACAGTCAGCCAGTAAACACTCAGCTCCATTCAGTTGCTTAGACTCTACCTGCAAGGGATTATGGGGTTATTAAAAGAAGAACAGATAACAGATAATCAGAGTTGGAAGGGACCTTATAGGTCAAGAAGGAGAAGGAGAAGAAGACGATAGCATCTTATAATTTCCATTTTGACTACATCACTCATTTATGAGTTGAGATTTAAGTGCTCTGTACTTTAATTCCCATCTCATCGATTCCAGCAAGCTTTGCCATAATGTAAATGGTATGAGCGAATGACCTTGAAAGACAGAAGGAAGAACCACAGACTGGGCTACCAGCATGTAAACAATAACTCAGCCCACAGAAAGAGAGGAAACACAGAGGATACATTTCAGGTATCACCCTTCCTAATTTCCCAGAGAGAAAAAGGAAAAGTCATGGGAAATACTCTTAGTCTTACAAGTTTCTGTTAATGTCACCTTATAACAAAGAAAGAGTTAGTGCTGTACTTCTTTTCTGGACTATTTTGAAAAGTTAACCTATCATCAAGAGAATCTAAAACATCTGAAAAGCATTAAGTTAATTACTCGTTAGCAAGCTCTGGAAATTAGAAAAGCCATCATCACCAGCTGTGTTTGGAGGATTAGCTACCATCCTCTGCTAAGTTGGGTGCACAACTTATTTTTATTTTATTTTTCCTGGCCTTATCTAGCCTCGGTGTAGCAAAAAGGCATTGAAGGTAGAAAACCCAGAATTGGTGTAAGGTGATCTGTGCATAATTTTAATTGAATAAGATACAATTACAGGTAGTTATTGACTTAGAACCATTCAAAGTTAATTAGCATTGAAAACAGTTACTTACAGCTGGTCCTCACATTTGCGTCCATTGCAGCAGCTCAAATGGTCATGTGATCAAAATTAGGGAAGCTTGGAAACCAGCATATATTTACAACAGTTGTAGCATCCCAGGGTCACCTGATCACCATTTGCATTTTTTTTAGCTGGCTTCCAACAAGCAAAGTCAATGGGGGGGAGGGAAGATTTGCTTAACAACCATGTTATTCCCTTAACAACTGCAATGCTTTGTTTAACAACCATGGCAAAAAAAAAAGTTCATAAAATTGGGCCAGACTCACTTATAACAACTGCTTTGTTTAGCAACAGAAATTCTGTTTGCACTTATGATTGTAAGTGGAGGACTACCTGTAATAAAACCATTCTCTTTAAAGTTAACCATTTCTCCATGTCAGTCATATTAAAAATGATAATTCGATTACAACTTTTGAAAGAAGGTTGTGTCCAAAGTTTCTGAATGTTGCAGCCTTAAGTTCTACATGCTTGGGGTATTAATGTGAGAAAGAATATGTCCTCTGGCTCTCTTTGCCTCAAAGTAAACTGCTCTTGAATGGAGACAATAATATATCCTTCAAGTAGCTTTTTCTCCAGTAATATTGCACTACTAACTAGAGCATGCAAAATATTTGCTAGACCAATACTTGAATACAGCTCATTAGTCTGGAACCTGCATTACATACGGGATATTAATACAGTGGAGAAAGTCCAGAAATATTTCACAAGAAGAGTTCTCTACTCCTCTACTCATAGCAGAATGCCTTATACCACCAGACTTAAAATTTTAGACCTAGACAACCTAGGTCCGACCTAAGTGTAGTACATAAAATTATCTATTGCAATGTCCTATCCGTCAATGAAACTACTTCAGTTTCAACCTCAACAATACACAAGCATACAATAGATACAAACTCAAGGTAAATCACACGAAACTTGATTGTAGGAAATACAACTTCAGCAACAGAGTGGTCAATGTCTGGAATATTCTACCTGACTCTGTGATTTCTTTTCCAAACCCCAAAAACTTTAACCTTAGACTGTCTACTGTTGACCTCACCCCTTTCCTAAGAGGTCTGTAGAGGGTGTGCATAAGCGCACCAAGGTGCTTACCATCCCTGTCCTAATAATTCCTTTTATTTGTATCCATTTCATGTATTCATAACCATGTTTATAGTTATACCTGTTATCTAATACTTGCTTGACAAATAAAATAAATAAAAATAAATTATTACTGAGAACATTGAAATTTGATGTAGCAAGTTCTAAAAACATCATCTGGATGTTTCCAGAAAAGTTTTCCAGTGCTATCTATTAATTTTTATGCTACTTCTTTACTTTTTCTTCCCAGTCCTTTTTTTTTAATGGATAAAAGGAAAGATGGAAGAAACCGACAGAAAAGATGAAGTTTTAATAAATGATGGACACCTCTATAAAATGTCATGCTTCAGCCAAAAATATTCTTCTGACTATATGAAACCTGCAAAATGTCAGACAAATAACTAGAAGCCTACATTGCTTTTTTTTTTTTTTTTGCTACTAAACTTAAATTTTAGATTTTTTTTTTAATAACAATTTACGCTCTATTTTCTCTCCGGTTTTAAAGGCAATTTACATAAGCACAAAGTAAAGGTAAATTTACTTGATATTTCTGATTTATTCCTGTTGGAATTAACTTTAAAAGGTGAAATACATTTTTTTATTGCTCAACTTGTTTTATTTTAATACATTCACTTACCTTACATTTAATTCTTAATAGTTGAAATATCAGTGTAAACACAGACTGAAAACAATAAATGATTACTTAAAAAAAAGACAATGTTGATCATTCCTTTGAAAATAGAGAAGCATAATTATATTGAAATTGGATTCAGTTTGGTCCATAGAGAATGAATTCATTATTTAATGTATCTTGATATATACATATCTGTTATATAGAAGAGCAATATCAGATTATTTTAAAAAATCTGGCTAATGATTCATTGCCTAAAAAAGCATATTCGCCTTTCATCGTTCACATAATTCCTCTTATGTCACTGTAATATTATCTTGTTGATTAGAACTGCATATGATGATAAGGATAGATATAAGAAAGCTAATTTTTTCACTAGCAGTCTGTATACACATGTGAAAATGGAAGGAATAATCTATTAGGAAACTAGATGATCTCTAACTTGCTCCTTAACCTAGTTATTCCATGCTTCTGGTAGACCAGGGATTTCAAACTCGCAGCCGCTGGCTGGATGCCTCACGTGATGGCCCCACCCCACCCCCATCTGGTTTAGCAAAGGGGGGAAGTCCCAATATGTCACATGATGCCACTGTGATGACATGAGTTTGACACCCCTGTGGTAGACCAAGGGGGAGGAGATGTGATTGCAAAGAACAAAGGCATTTAGAGGTAAATCTCTCTTCTAGGCTATAAACATTGGAAATGAATTATCAACTTCATCTTCAGCTGGATCCTTTATTGAAGTTGGTTCTCTTTATTATTGGTCTCAAATGGCACAAAAACATTTGAAGCATATTGTTTGTGATTAGGAATAGATTTCACGGCAGACATTTCTGCAATTTAATTAGCAAAAAGGAAGATATGAGCATATATTCCCATGCTCTCTCTCATCATTCTGTGAAGCTTCTTTATTCTCTAATGTATTTTCTATTGTGATCACTTACACTGAAAAAGTTGTGTTCTTTCACTAGAAATGCTCATAATCTGCTAAACAATATTTTGAAAAGGTCTAGGAGGATTTTAAATATTTAATAATATTTTTATATAAAGTTTTTTGTATAGTGATTAACATGTAATATGATATAGTGGAAGATCTTACTTCCTTTGCTGG
Source organism: Bungarus multicinctus (assembly GCA_023653725.1). Classification (NCBI taxonomy): domain Eukaryota; kingdom Metazoa; phylum Chordata; class Lepidosauria; order Squamata; family Elapidae; genus Bungarus; species Bungarus multicinctus. The sequence continues at coordinate 109,717,477 of CM042836.1, forward strand.
GTTTTTATAGTCATATTTACATTTAAGGCTTATTTGTCTACTAGATGTTTAAACTGGAAATAGTTTCATTCATTGGACATCATCACTGCTCATTGTAATGTCATCATCCAACCATAATTCCTGTTTGGAAAAGATATCAACCTCTGCACATTCTTGTCAGAGTATATTCATGAACTGGAATAGAGCATGGTAACAAGGTCAGCCAATGAATAGGCCTAGCAACTAAGTCAGACAATGAGGACTGTTTGGAAACTGAAACTAGAAGTGGCCTAGGCATGGCTCTATAATAAGCTCTGCAGCACTAAAGCTATGTTAAGCTTTGAGTCTGTCTATTGAAAATGAAATTGCTTCTCTCCTCTGCTGTGTGTCTTGCTTGCCTGCTGAACTAAAGTGAAACTGATGTCTATTTCTGAAATCTTGAGTTGCTGTTCTGTTCTGAACCTATAACATGTCTGCTTCTGTTTGAGTTTGCTCCATGTTGGAGAAATCTACAACTGGCATTATAAAATTTACTTTATGTGTTTATAAAGAAGTTAAATGAAGCCTCAGCCATCTGTGTTTATTTTTCTGGCGCTGAATTTACCAGCAAATGTACTTTTAGTGGTTAGGCATCCTACTGAGCTGTGATTTCTACTTTTTTATGGTTGTTGATTGGAAATGGCAACATTTTCCGAGTGAAAATACCATTTTTCATATTTGATCAAAGAGATCTCAAGGTACATTTTAGACAAAGAAGAATGTTCACCTAATTACATTTTGGTGTTTTCTGATGCAGATTGGTCTTTGCTTAGATACTATTATAATTTGTGATTTTGAATCATAGAAGGAAGAATTGTTCAGAGTTCTGGGATCATGTCCAACAGCTGCTTTTGCACATTGGGCTCTCAAAATAAATTTCACCCCTGATTCAAGTAACCACTGCGTTCTTTATTCATGGCTCAGAAATAAACCTGGTTAAGATTCCTTTCTAATATCTGTATGTTTTCCTTCCTTATCTCTCCTGCTTTTCAGGCCTCTCCTATACTTAATAAAATGGGGGGTTGGGGGGAGAAATAAGCATACTCAACCTGGGGGGTTGGGGGGGATAGGGGAAGCACCATACAAGGCCAATCATAATTGCTCACCACTGCAACTGGAGCCTTCTAACTTCATGTTAGGATATGTTGCCATAATTGCTCATTACTGCTATTATTTAGAACATGTAGCTTATGTAATTTCAAATTTGATAAGAGACAGATCTAAGAAGTTGCAGTACAGGTGGTTCTCAACTTACAACAGTTCATTTAGTGACCAAAGTTACAATGGCACTGAAAAATGTGACCTATGGCTGTTTTTCACAGTTACGACTTTTGCAGCATCCCTATAATTATGTGATCAAAATTCAGATGCTTGGCAACTGGTTCATATTAATGACCTTTCCTGTGTCCTGGGGTCATGTGATCACTTTTTGCGACCTTCTGACAAGCAAATTCAAAGCCAGATTCACCTAAAAATCGTGTTACTAATTTATCAACTGCAGTGATTCATTTAACAACTGTGGCAAGAAAGGTCGTAAAATGTGGCAACGTTCACTTAACAAATGTCTTACTTAACAATATAAATCTGGGGCTCAGTTGTGCTCATAAGTTGAGGACCACCTGTATTGCATCTTAGTTTCAACTTAGTGATTTTTCAATTGAAAAGATGAGAAGAAATATTTCACAAACGTCTGAGAAGGATAATTTGTAAAGGAAGTAAAACTTTGCCATATCTTTAAGAAAAATATATATGGATATCACTGAAATCACCTTCCCATCTTCACAGTCACTTATATGAATGGAAAGTACTGCTATAATGATAATCACAATTCTCACAATTCCCACTTCTGTAAGCAGCAGCCAATGGAGTGTGATGAGGCAGAGGAAAGTACAGCTCGAAAGTAAGCAGTAACATATGAGGGAAATACAGGCAAAATCAGTTTCCCATATACTGAAAATGTCAAAATAAGAGCAGTAATAAAAATATGACTTTCAAAATTTTATAGTTTCCTAGCAATATGATTGTCAAGACTTCCATTCAAGGGAATGAGGTGACAAATTATGACATTTTAAAAAGAATGGTAGCTTCAAAGCAACAGAGGAGCTTATTATAGCCCTTAAATCAGAGCAAACAGCTTACAAAAATTGCCCTTTAATACTTCACAATGAGAGATCACAGTATGAGATAAAACAAGCACCCCAACTGTGTACAAAAGTATCCCACTCATCAAAATCCCTAGTAATTAGGTGTGTTATAGATCCTTCAACACACTTTTTGTGGAGGAGGAAAAAAGAGGCTACTTTTGTTTTCTCTCTTGCATGCTATTTTTCCAAAACATAAAAGGAAAAGTTTCATTTTCATCTGAGGACTATAAGCATCTCAGCTTAAGCCAAAAAAAAAAAAAAAAATACTAGCTCTGTCTCTGTGCTCAGCCCTGTCACTGAATAACAACAGTCAATCCTTTGTAATGAGATCCTTAATAATTTACTTTTATCACTACAGTAGGTTAAACCACATCAGCATGACAGAGGAACAGAAGCCAACCTGAGGAGGGACAAAAGGTCAGAGCAGTGAGAAGACAAGGGATCAGTTTTATGTTTTATTATCAGAAGACAATGCCTAGTATGGGGGGAAAGTTCAGGTGAAGTCTTTTTATGTCCCCAGAATTGCCATTGCCAAGAATAAATATCACTAGTGGCTTTTCTCCAATACACCAAGAAAATAAAGACACTACTTTTATGGAAGCTAGAAGATAATATGGGAAGATATGGAGAGGGAATAGTTCCTAAGAAAATCTGTGTGAGAGAGAGAGAGGGAAGAGGGAGGGAGAGAGAGGGAGAAAGAGAAAGAGAGACTAATCCTACGAAGCTGCAGCATAGTATAGTAAAAACCCTGAGTAGTTGACTTAATTTATATCTTTCAATTGAATGTCTAGATTGGAGTTCAGTTATTCACTGGATATTGTACCAAATTTTCCTGAGCACTTGGCACAAACATTTCTTTTAAAATGTCATATGTCCCAGAAAATAACTATGATTAAAATGCAAATGTTAATGCTTCTTTTTTCCTTAACTCTTAAAAAAACTAGAATGAATTAAACTTATCACCCATCCCCTCCCACTTGTGACTGTAACTTTGTTGCTTGTATCCTCATGATTTATATTGACTGTTTCCTAGTATGATTTGATGTTGATTGTACCCTATGATTACCATTAAGTGTTGTACGTTATGATTCTTGATTCTTAATGAATGTTTCTTTTCTTTATGTATACTGAGAATATTTACACCAAGACAAACTCCTTGTGTGTCCAATCACACTTGGCCAATAAAGTATTCTATTCTATTCTAACACATGATGAAAATAGACAGTCCATTTATTGAAACATTGGAGGTTCATAAAATAAGGTATGAAAATGTAAAAATGAGGAATGAAATATATTAATGCACTAAAATACTGGTTGTGAGTTATAATATCCACACACTATTTATTTTTCAATTTCTGTAGCTGCTACCTCAGACAATTAACTCTGAGCTGCTTACAGTTCTAAATAAAAAATCCAGTTAAAACAGTTAAAAACAATAAAAGAATAAAACATTCAAATAATATTTGAAAAGATGGTTCACATGCTGAATCATCCATCTGAGGGCAAACTTTACTGATTACAATGGACAGCAAAGATTTTGCTTCTTGAACACTTTTGGGTATATCTTATAGATTTTTCTGTTAATCATGAAAATAATCCGTAATTTAACTTATCATGAAGGTTATAAATATATAAGTTTTATAGGGTATAAAACTAAGGGTTTCCTAGCATCTTGCCCCTTCTTTTCTTCTTCATTCAATATCTTGAAGCATGTGATCACCCTTTGTTCATTCAGGAGCTCCAAGCATGCATTCCTGTACACCATTAAACTTTCTTTCCAAGCAACTTCCATGGTTCCAGTGTCTTTTTCTCCATTTGGAACTGAACCCAAAAGAATATTTCTTCCAACACCACATAAAACTCAGAATGATGAAACATTAGAGCAAAAATGATGAACAAGGAAGTTGAAGGTTGTCTCAAGTAACAAAGACAGATGTTTCCAAGAGTAACTGATACCAAAATTAAGGAAGACATTTTTATTTGTCCACAGATCAGATACATCATCAATGACAAGCAGTTTGAAGATCTGTTAGTTGGGCTAGAGAAAATGGCCTGGAGATCATTCAAGGATGCTGTTGGGAATTTTCATGGCAACTACAGAGCACCAAACTATATTCACCTGATTGACAAACTGCTTGCCACTATTTAAAATGTCTTTCCATACTACTCAAGCTATAAGTCCTAATTATAGTTGTCCTATCCTTGCAAGCTGCTTAAATGAGTTATATATATAGGATCTTGCTTATGAAAACGTGGATTGGATCAAAATCTATACTATGTCTTATGTACTATTTAATCCAAATTATTCTAAGTTGACCTGTTTTAACTGAATTTTTTTATCATGGATCAGTGAAGATAGGACAATATAGGAATATAGGATTCAAAGGTCAAGAGATATGTTTCAAATTCCTAACTTTAACCACTAGGCCATGGATTATGTGACACTTTAAATATTTCAACATGTGACTCGTGTTCAGACTGTATATCTCCTGCCACTATACTGGTTTACCAAATAAATGGATGATGGGCATATGGCAACATTGTGAAATCATCTGAATTTTCATAAGATTCACTTTTTCTATAAAAGTTGCTTCTATCTGGAGCGCACAATTCTTCACTGGGAGAAAAAAACATACCTTTCATTTCATTTTTTAATCTGACCAAACACGAACTCTGTGAGGGATATAATTAAATTACTGCATTGTCTAGTAAATCAGACCCAGATGTGATATGATGATCTCATGAAATAAAGACCTCCCATTCCCTTAGCTTTGAATGAGATCAGAAAAGAAGAATTAACTCAGCTGTCCAGTTAAATCAGTTCTTGTTCATCCTTTTATAATTCAGTACTGCAAGTTCATCTTTTACTGCTTATATAAATTCTAAAACATTGAGGCTCTGTACAAATCAATAAACAGTATTAAAACCTTTGTCATGATTCTCTGCATTTGCCAATTCAGGTCCTGTCCCCAAGACACTAAAAGATTTTTCTCAAACATAATTAACTCATTTAGCTTAAATATAAGGCACTCCATTAAAATTGTAAATTCAGTCAGGTAATTTAAGAGTACCTGGAACCATTTATGTACATCAATTCAGATATTCTACAACTTGATCAGAGGACTATTTATCTTTGTGACATTGCTATATTAACAGTTTTATTTTGCTATATAACAATTGCTAAGTAACATTAGGTCATGGTCGTGCCACATCATGAATAAACGAGATGACACCTTCCGCCTACCAGCCATTTGGAAACCCGCCCTCATTAACAAACGAGTATCTAACATAAAGAATGACACCAGACCCACATCCACAAGAGACACACAAGAAGCCAGCACCACACTTCCACGTTGAAAGCAGACTCACACTCACACAGAAGATGAGACACAACCATGGACCAGAAGCCGCACCGGAGCTGCATCACTACCTGCTAAACACCCCCTAACCCATACATGAAGCGAACTGATGTCCACCATGAAGATGTGGCACGACCACAAATGCAAAGCCAAACAACAGGACCACAGCTCACCAGCTCAAAAGCAACTAAGACTAACCTGAGTACAACCAAGCCCCCACCGGGACAGAACACACCCCCAGCCAATCAGAACACAGCCAACCCCCCAACCAATCAGAACATAGCCAAACCCCCAACCAATCAGAACACATCCCCAGCCAATCAGAACACGGCCAAGCCCCCACCCAATCAAGTCACACCCCCACTAGCAGTTAAAAAGAAGAAACAGCTGCAAGCTCACATTACTCTGAGAAGCACAGAACTGAAGACACAAGCCTGAAGATGATGAATGAGACTTCATCGAAACATCGCCTAGATACTTCCAATTTTATACAGGAGAAAACCCGAATAACCAAAGATCCACATACAAATACCTGTGAAAACCTCCAAATACATTTTATATTTCTATTTAAAACATTTCCATCTTTTAACAAACATTACCTAATAATATCAGTTGTTATTCATTTTAATCACCTATATTTCATATTTTACTCATTACTGTCTTTAAACAAAAAAACAAAACAATAGTTAACAGTAGTCAATAAAATTATTATTCTTATTCAAATTCATCCTATCAACTGATATTAATTTAATTAAAAATCTTTCATGTGTCTTTTCGATTATATACTTTTTAAAGAAATCATTGAGAGCCTTATTCTCTTATCCTCTTTGTTTCATTTAATTACTAAGAAATATTCTATTACACATCAATGCCAATTTTATCTATCACTTTAATTATCTATCATATTTTCTAACTCTTTTCTATTTCTAGTATAACAATGCTATCTCATGTATCCTTGCAGAATCCTTTCTTTAAATTAAATTTTTAACAATCGTCTCTGTGTCTTTTAAATAGACTTATACATTTAATTCTTGTACGCTTTTTCTGTTTCTCTATATCTTGATTCTGTCCTTTTCCTTTCCATCTTCCCCCTCTTCTTGTCCCTCCCCTTTTTGTTCCCTTTTCTATCTGGTTCTCCCTTCTGTGATCCTCCCTTCTGCTTCTTCCTAATGTTATAGTTACTTTTCAAATTACTTTTTTTTTTTGGTTGTTGCTTTACATCTTAAGTTTTTAACTCCTTTTCCCCCCACCTTTCCCTTTTTTATCTGGCTTAAAATTTCTTGGTCATTAAAGATGGCTTCTTCTTTGTCCCACCCTTCTTGTTCTGCAAGCATTTCTTGTTGTTTTTCATAGTTCAAGATCTCCATTTCTAAAAATTGAAATATGAAGCCAAAAGATTCTCTTCCCTCTTGTGCCTCTTCTTTTTGTTCTTTAAGTCTCATTTTTAGCTCTTTAAGAAGTGATGCCATTTTAAAGATTTTTAAACAACCCCCAATTGATTTTATTTCATTTCATTAGGATCCACCATTGAAAATTCCAGGAATCACCCAATAATCCAATGCTGTTTCTTGCTTCTTTTCTCACTTTCTCTTTCCAGGGGCTTTATTATCTTGTAACAAAGTTTCAGTTACAATGTGTCCTGTTAAAATGTGTGTCCTGTTACAATGTGTCTTGTTAAAATTCCACTATCAATTCTTTTTATTTCCAGGTGGTCTCCTCCACTATTTTTCCAGATTCCACCCTCTTTTTTTTCCCTCTTCTGCTTTATTTCTTTTTAAAAATTTTTAAATTATCCAAGAATCTTTATCCCTCTGACACTTTGTTTTCAGCTAGAAATAGCCTGTTAATGTCAAAGTTGATTAATATCAATTTCTTGTTCAAATCTCTTCTTAATATTCCAAGCCAATTAAAACTGTCAATATGAGAGAAAAAAACCAATTCTTTTTTCCTTTCCCTTTCTCTTTCGCCACTTTAAAATTCTTTTTTAGCAATGGTAATTAATCTTTGTAATTCAAGTTCCAGGTACTTAAATAGATGTTTTCTCCATTTAACCCGGTCAGTCAAACTTTCTCCTTTAAACTTCCTCCTGCACAATCTTGTTGGTCGAATTCTTTGAGGTGGCCATTTTTGACCACCGCTGCAACCGCTTTGGAAAAGGGAGTAATGGCCACCCGAGGAGGAGAGTTGTGGCTCTCCTCAACTCCACTGATGGTCTCCCCCTTCTTCACCACCTCTATGGGGTGGCTTCAGCCCCAAATCCAAGCGGCTCGGGGAGCTCCAGCACGAGCACGGATCGAAACCGTGATCATGGATTTCAGTCTGTCACCGATGAAGCCCAAACCGGAAGCCTGTTTGTCCCATTTTCATAGAAGAGATATCTTTAAAAATAGGGAAAAGAATATACCTCCAGTCTTCGATACAATTGTCCAATTTTGATACTGTTCTCTGCTATAAATTTGCACACAACTGCAATTAACACTTTGCATAAAATGCAGAAATCCTATTAAGAGCTCTTTTACCCCATGTCTAGATTAGCTTTTAAGGATGAGACATAGTGATAAATCATAGTCTAAGGAGCAAATTATAAGGAGTTTGACAGTAATGAAGAATTCCTATATTTCTCTCTCTCTCTCTATCTCACTCGCACGCACACACACACAGAGAATAGTTGCTTGAGGAAAGAGATTTTCAGATTTGTAACAATAGATAAAACTCTGCATTATAAAAAGACCTGATATATTAAGTAAAACCAATCCAAACAATTAGCAAATATTCTTCTTTTTCTTGTTATCTAGAATATTTCGGCATCAACCCTTCAAACATTGAAGTCTTTAGACAATGTTCCAATACGAATAGAAAGGTTAAAATGTAGGATAAAGAACAAAAATTTACACTCTACAAACTGTACAGTAAATGATAAACTAAAGATTAGTTATGAGCATTGGAGAAAAGCAAAAAATTATGTCAAAGTCAGCAACTAGATTCACATTCAGGCCATTCTGACAATAAAGTCTTGTTTTTGGGTCTTTCCACCGAGAAATACCAGCATTATGAGATATTCTGAAACTTTCAAGCAAAGCCGATCATGAAAACAACAGCTTTTATTTTATTACTTTCAGAGCACTGCCTTGTCTGGTGGCAAAATGGAATTCTGCTCTATTGCCATATTTGACCGTCCTCAGACGTAATATATTTGGAGAATACATATAGAGTTAGTATTGCTAAGTCTGGCTGAGTAAGGCTTGATTGTATTTAATTCCATCATATGACCTTTCTGTAAGTCTAGATCCACTTTCCTGTTGATAAATTTTATTGAATTCAGCAGATCCAACTACTGAGTACATCTATTGCATTTCCCAAAGTGATTATTTTGTCAGAACCAAAAAGAGCATATCATAATTTTCCATTTTCCATTCAATTATTTTTACTCAGAAATACATAACTCATTATCCTGCCAGAATGAAGGATATTTAAGTCCTATCAATTTTACCATGAAAGTGATCCATGTAAATGATGTCTAATGAACTCTGTAGGAGTTGCAAATCCTTCTCGTTGACTGGATTGTACCCAGCTGAATCAGTGGCACTTAGCAAAATAAAAGAAATAATCATAGTGAAATGCTGAGTATAAAGGGATGCATTATTATTCTGCACAATCATTTTCTCTGAAGAAAACAATATAACATAACTCTTTTCTCTCAATATATAGTCCAATGTTTCTCTATCTTGGATCATTTCCGTTATTCTTACCTGAACAGGCCATTTTAAAATCATCTCATGCCCTACAGAAATCATGTTTTGTTTTATTTTTTAAAGGAAATGAAACTGGCTAGCAAATCCAATTGTAAAATGCTGGATAGGTCAAAGTGGTAGAATTTCCCATCCTCTTTTCAAGATTATATGCCAAAGTACCGCAGAACATATGATATTTCTCCAACCATCTTCCCCCCACCCCTTAATAACTTTAATGCATCAACACAATATTGCTTTCACAAGCCCTTTTAGATGAAATTGCAGAATCAGGCAGAATTTTCAAATATAATTGCAGCCAAACCATGCTCTAACACCTTCAACTGTCCAAATTTGTATTTATGTTTTTAGAATTCCATGAACAAAAATGAAGCAGCTGTTATGAAGAACCGTTTAGCACAAACCCTTTTTTTTCCAGAACCACCAAAGAGCTGCCAATTAACTAAGACAGAGAACACTATTTCTGAAGTTCCATTACGTCTCTTAATTATAAAGCCAGAAGTAAAGCAGGGAATAACCCTGCGGTAAATTTGAAGGTGACATCAGCCAACTATGCCAGTTGCTCAACAGCCTTCTAGTTTTGCTTTAGGAGGGAAAAAAAATACCATCTGCATAGAAGTTGATCTTTGAAAGACCCAAAACTGTAAATTCATCAACTAGGCAACATTAATCACATTGACTTTGTTTGAAATGGTGACACTGGAGGAGTCTGAAGTAAGCCTAAAGGGCCAAAAGCCAAGGCTCAGGAAACAAACAAGCTTCAGGTCAGCCATAATGGCCCAGTAAAAGAAATAGAAATCTTCTACACAGATAGATATATTGCCCTGGTGAAACATGGAAAGGATGGGGGAGGCAGGAAAGTCAGCAAGCCAAATTGGAGTTATGTGGGATTGACAAATAGCCAGATTGGATTACTCAGAAAAGGTAGGAAGCGATAATGAGCAAGTAAGTTTATAAAAACCATTAACAGGGAAAGATTTAAGAACATTCGAAGTGAGTCAACTTCCTGTTGCACCAGGTTATATAAGCATTTTTTCCCTAAGAAAATAATCAAGTAGAGTTGGGGCATCTGTAGATGATTTTATATTGGCAAACCTACTCCTACAAGCAAGTTACCTGTTGTAGTTACCTAGTGGTGTTTTTTTTTCTTCCTTCATTTTTTTCGACCACTTTTTGGAAATTAAAATAAGAATTATGTTCCAATTCAGTCAGAATCAGCTGAAGTAAAAATGTCTTAAATTTGAAGAACTTCTTCTCTTCCTTTTGGCACCAGTAGCAAAGTTAATATTGATATCAATGCTTAATAAGAAAGCTCTTACTCCAGCATAACCATAATCAAATTGTTGGAATGTATTAGAATACTAATAGTGTGTGTGAGTGTCTGTGTTATAATTCTTATTGTAAGAGAATTAGGGAAATGTTCCTATTTGCTGATATGAATAATACAGCAAATAATACAGCAATAATATATAAAAATTAAAGACTATAGCCCTTTTCCCCCAAAATTAACTGTCAATGTAGTTCATTGAGAAACTGTATTTACTTCGAAAAGCCAACTAAATATTATACTGAAGTGCTTGGGATTTTGATTGGCTCATCAGAGATGAAGCACTTTCTAGAATGCAAACTTCATCTTTTCTTTAGAATATTAAATGTGATAAGAAATATGACCAATTACTGAGCTTGTTATATGGTTTTTTAAAAAATAGATTTTATTGAGTATAAACATTAAAAACATTGAATGTAATGGTCTTCTTTGACATACATTTCTGTCAATACATTTTGCATTTAGAAAGATAAAGAAGTTATGTACAATTATATACATTTATATACATATATAAATACATATATATTTAAACTTTGTAGTTTTTAAATCTTTCTCATTATTCCTCAAATATGAGGTCCCTCACCTCTTCCCTATTTCACCTTAAATTCTTATTTCAATTTTATGAACTCCCTTTCATGTCCCTCCAGTAGTAAAATTTATTCCATATTTTATGATATTCTGATTCATCTTGATCCTTCAATTGGCTATAGTCAACCTATCCATTTTGGCTCATTGTAATATCTTATCAATTGTAACATCCTCACTAGGGATTTCACTTGCTTTCCAATTTGGGGCAAATATCATTCTTGCTGCCGTGGTTACATATATAATTAGATAGGTATTGGCTTTGCTAAATTTCTTTTCCATTATTCCCAGTAAGAACATTTCTGGTTTGTAATGAATTTTTAGCCCTGTCATTCCCTCCAGCCATGACCCAATTTTGTACCAGAACTCCTGAGCTTTTTTACAGGACCACCATACATGATAGTAAGTGCCCTGTTCTTTCAAGCATTTCCAACAGTTGGGTGATTGGTTTCCATACATTTTGGCTAGCCTAGCTGGTGGGAGATACCACCTACAGAATATCTTGTACAAGTTTTCCTTGTATGATGTAGCTAGTGTAATCTGCTTGTTTTGCTCCAAATTTGCTGCCATTGGCCCAAATTTATATTACATCCAAAATCCCTATCACCATTGTTTCCTTGACTTGCTCTTTGTACATTTTGAAATCAAGTAAGTATCTATAAATTTGTTTAACCTCTGGTCCTGTTAAAATTTTATCTAGCTGTGTCTTGTAGATTGATTCCCCATTCTTTTTTGTCTTTTTTGTACCTTGACCTATATGGTTTCTTGGTTGGACTAGAAGATATCCAAGGTTCCCTACAACTTTGTTATTCTGTTAAATGTTCCATGTACTTTTCTTGAATTCAAAACCCATAAACTTTACTTGTTAAATCTAAAGAAGCTGATAAACAATCTATTTCAGATATATTTAATTTCAAGACAAAAGGGTATCCTGAGGTATGACTGTAAGCTTGGAAGAATAGTAATCTGTTTAATGGAGAATGGAGACAGATCAAACCCATTTAATGTAATTTACACAGTAGGAAGAGACTAGAGCAGGGGTGGACAACAACGATCCCTTTATGACCTATAGACTTCAGCTCCCAGAATTCCTGAGCAAGCCATGCCAGCTCAAGAATTCTGAGAGTTGAAGTCCACAGGTTGTAAAGGGACCAAAGTTGCCCACCCTTGGACAAGAGCCCTCCCTGTCTCCCTGCTGGAGAGACACATTTATTTTATTTCTTACTACCATCAAAATATTTCAGATGTATTATCTGTATTAAGAATTGGATCCAACTCTAAGAGGAAGAGTACTTCCTCTTAGCTGGGGGAAAATTTCAGTACCTCTGGCAAACATCAGTGTAGCAAACCTTATTTCAGTGGAAAGCAACTCTTTTATTGCAAAAGGAGGCCAGCAACATATTAGATGACTGAATAAGGGCAGTAAGGCAGTTGCAATTTCTCCACTATGCAAAAGACTATGCAAATTACTACCAACCTGCCTTCCATTGAGGAGCTGTACAGTATGTATACATTGAGGACCTGCACGAGTCAAAGAGAGGGCTATGAAAATATTTACAGACCCCTCACATTCTGTACATAAACTGTTTCAACTCCTACCCTCAAAACAATGCTATAAAGCACTACACACCAGAACAACTAGACAAAAGAACATTTTTTTCCCGAATGCCATCACTCTTCTAAACAAATAATTCCCTGTTTGTAGCCTTACAATTTATATTGACTGTTTCCTAGTATGATTTGATTGCCTTTTTGTACCCTATGACTATATTAAGTATTGTATCTTATGATTCTTGATGAATGTATCTTTCCTTTTTGTCTTCATCTTGAGAGCATATGCACCAAGACAAATGTCTAATTACACTTGGCCAATGAAGAGTTCATTAATTAATTAATTAATTAATTCATTCATTCATTCACTCGTTCATTCAAAAGAGACTATCACTCAGCCCAAAAAGGACCCAGGCATCTCTCTACCAGCAATCAGCACCGAGATCAGCATAGATTAATTCCAAGGTTAACATCAGACCAGCAATCAAGTAAATATCCCAATCAAAGAACTGCCAAAGAAGCCAACAGCAAACAGTCCAACCAAATAATCTCTAAGTCCATCCCCACCAACACTGACAGGGCAACCCTACAATATAAGATGACAGCAAACAGCATTCCTTACTAGCACTGATGATGTTACCTAGTTTGGATAAAGAAACATCTGCAAGAAAACAAGCAAGCTCAGAGAAGCACCAAGGGCCCCTCATGTCAACCCTGTGCTACAAATATTCTCCTTTATTAATTTCTCCACCGTAAACAAAATTCATCCTAAACTGCACCCCTTCTTTACTACTTTGATTTACTTTAAAATGTTTTATATCCTACATTGTTCCTGATAGAGTTTGAGGCAATTTATAGTGAAACCCACAATGCAAGACTTAAAAGAAATGCCATTATTTCAGTTGTAACAAAAACTTAGGTATTAAAACATGAGAAACTGCAATAGAAAACTAAACAATGCAGCAATAAAATAATTACAAAGTTTCAGAAGGTTGAGAAACATTAACCCTAATACATACCATTCTTCTGTTCCCTTTCCCCATTTTTATATGGTTCAGGATCTTCCAACTTGCTAATCAGCTGATCTTGATTGCCATATATCTACCATACCTTGACCAAGGGTTAGGATTTGCATTAATGGAGTAAATTGGGTCTGTTACCCATTCAATTGTACCATACCGTTCTAAATCTGTTATTCTATGACACAGGTGTCAAATTTGCCATGTTGACATCATGTGATGTTTTGTGACATTTTTCCAATTCACAAAGCTGGGGTGGGCATGGCCTGCATGTGACACATCTGTCTCGTGGGCTGCCAGTTTGACACCCCTATCCTATGATATTGGATATGGATATTGGAAATGAGCCTAAGGCTCCAATGGGAGCATGTCATTATGGAGGTGGTTAATGGACTAAGATAAGATCCTTCCTTACTGTGTGCATCTTGCTCCTTTCCTCCCCATCTTTGTCAATCTTAAACCAGTTTTAGTATCACTATTTGTTGTTTTAATGCTGTAATGTCTTATATTGGTGTTGTATTTATTGTAAGCTGACTAGAATAGCCTTTATGTGAGATGGGTGCCATATGTGAGATAGATAGATGATAGATAGATAAATATAGACAGACAGACATTCTTATGAAACTCTTCCCATGTAAACCACATATTTATTAATCAATTTTAACGGATATTTATGGTCTCATTGCCCTGAATGTTACATTTTATAAGATAAAAACATGGAAGAGAACTATTTAAGCTCTGGCCACAAACAAGTATACACTATTAAAAGCTGCCATTAAAGGCATGCCACCCTCATTCTATAACTAAAGTGTGAGAGTGAGATATACTGTAAAACTTAATAAATTTATTTCTACTAAGAAATCATTCTCCAGCTTTTGAGATCTAAGAAGAGAGTAGAAAGAGATGTAGAAAAAATGCCTTTATCACTTATATGCCAACATGTTGGCATGGCACTTTCTAAACATCATAGAATACCCCACTCAAGCTTCACTGAAAACTAAAATAAATGTAACTGGTAAGTGAATTAAATGCTTTTGCTAGTGTATAGTTCAAAAAATACAGTAATAAAAGCCAGTGTTTTTGCTAATTAAATTTACTAATTATTAGAAGTGTTTGCTGCTGAAATATTTAAATCACTTATTGAACTTGAATGAAAGTGGTAGCAGAAAGCACAGGACTCTTGAGAGTTTACTGAGAAAGGAATGTATTAAAATATAATTGGTTTTAAAGCATGTTAGATTATTCATTTTCCCATGATTTACTGTATGCTATCTGATATCTAGTCACCATAATGTTGTGGGATTTTCCTTCCAGCTTGTACACTGTTAATAAGTTCTTTGGAAAAGTTGCTAAGATAGTTCTCTTTTTGTGCCAAAATTCCAGTCTTTCAGAGTCCAAATTAAAGTTGAAGAGCAAAATAAGTTTCTCTTGAATTGCTTTGGGAGTTACAGGTCTTCTGATATAGTTAACTATAAAAAGGCTGTCCAATCCTTTTGTTGTTGTTGTTGTTTAAGAAAAATTAGATGATATCTGAGAATGAATCTGTACATTTAGCTACAAATTCAGGACTTTCAGATTTCAAGCATTTCTACAACTTTTGAACTACAAAGCTCTAATTACATTTTAGCAATTATATGGAGGTGCTGATTCTTGTTGTTGTTGCCATTGCAATACAGCCAAATTTGTTATCATGTTTGCCATTTACAAAAGAAAGGGCTGAGGGGAGAATTAAAAAACAATATGGATGTGGTAAATCTATGGAGGCAACCCTACTTCTTTTTTTAATTTATTTTATTAATGAATACCAACCAAGCAAGACTAATAATACATCACTGATAGAAAAGAATACTACTGATTAAAATCAAATAAACTTAAGGAGAAGAAAAAAGAAACAAAGGAAAAGAGAAACAAGGCACCACATCATAATAACATAAAATGGATTCAATCTTTAATCTTCTTATTAAATTTAAACTAGAAACAAGATATTGTTCCATCTTCTCATTTTTAAATAAAATGACATTGATAAAATGACATAGCTTGAATCCATATTCTTAAATATCAGCAGTATAGATTACTTTCCAACTATATAAAATACTTATCTTTGCCAAGCTCTAGGCTTAACAGCCAGAATTCTTAATAAGTATCAATACCGTATTTCAAGAATATAATGTCGCATCTTATTTTTGATATTATATTTCTTTCAAAGCTATATTAAACACATTTTATATTGTAACTTGAAATCAAAATATGTCATCACTGCACAAGACCAACTCATATAGGCCAGAAAGCAGAGGTGGTATTCAGCAGTTTCTGACCAGTTCTGGAGAACCGGTAGCAGAAATTTTGAGTAGTTCAGAGAATCAGCAAATACCCTCTGACTGGCCGCACCCCCATCTATTCTCTGCCTCCTGAATCCCAGCTGATCAGCTGGGTCTTCTTTTGTTAACCTGCACAGGAGAACAGAGCTGGAAAGCAAGTTAGTGGGATGGGGAGTGAAACAATCATTGGGTCTGGCATGCATATGAAATTCAAAATATATCTTCTGTTTCATTCTGAAAATGATTCCAGAAGATAGTGTTAAATGTTCAATGACGCCTCATAAATATCCATGTATGCTGTATGTAAAGTGGAGTCTGAGGTCAGACTCCACTCATTGATCCAACCACTGATGGGAATAATGAAGCTCTATCAGTGGCTGAAATGTTGGACAGCACCAGCTATAAAAAGCCAGTTCTGGCCGCAGCTTGTCACTATTTTCCTGAGCTTTGAAATAAAGACTTTTTCTGCAACCCTCTGGTCCTGCTCCTTCCTTTTATGTGGCCATTTAACACTGGCAATGAAAGTGGGATCCTATGAAAGACAAAGGAACACATGGCACCACAGCCATCTTCAGATGACCAGTGGACCCCAATGACTCCAGCCCAATCAACAAATCGCAATGGCCCACCAACCACTATCCACCCCATTCGAACCAGCATAGCAGAAATGGTCTTCAAGATTCAAATTGAACCTGGAGGTGAATGGACTGCAGGCAGCATCCGATGCAAAGAAGAAAGCTTTCTTCCTAACCTAGTGCAACTCAGAGCTATACAAACTGGAAGAAGCCCTCATTGCGAACAAGTTTGAGAACATCTCCTAGGATGACCTGCATCGAGCATTGAAGGGACATTTTGACCCGATTCCATCATACCTGGCAAACTGGCATGATTTCTACATCCAGAACCAATGAGAAGGGGAGAGCATCAATGAATTTGTGGCTGCCCTGAGGAGACTCTCGAAGAACTGCAAGTTCAATAATGCAGAAGACATGATCAGGGACCAGCTGCTCCTAGGCCTCAGGGACTTAACCTTACAAAAGAGGTTGTTTGCGAGGGAGGAAGTCTCTTTCAAGGAAGCATTGGAAGAAGCCAGAGCCACATAAACCTCTGATAGCTCAGCGGCCCAGATTAAGGGAAACAGCAAGGTGCATGCCACCCAAGCCAAGAGAAGGTCACCCCGAGATCTGTCCAGCTCCAAAAGCAGTTAATACAACAAGGAAGACGTGCACTGGGTAAGATCCAGCAAGTCCAGGACCATCAAGGGAGCCAAGCCATGTGGAGGCTGTGGAGGAAACCATCCCTGGTCTACCTGCTGTTTCAAAGAAACCATACGCAGGTGATGCAAGAGGAAAGGCCACATCATGGAAGTCTGCAGAGCCAGTCAGCCAACAGACAAGCAGAGCCAAAAGGCTTATTCCCCCACCAGGCACCACAACCAATACAAGAGCAAGAAAACTCCTGGTGCGAAATTCAAAAAATAAGATGGCACCTGGGAGGAAGAAACCCACTACACCATCATGGGCTATGCACATACACGAGTGAGGCACACTGATGCCTTCGAGACCAACAAGATCCTCATCAATTCACAGCATAGCAATTCAAAAGTTTCCTTGCTAAATTGGGAATCCACCATGCCCTATTGGCACCAGCACACTCAGCAGTGAATGGGCAAGTGGAGAGAATGGTCAGAACGACCAAAGAGATACTTTAAAAGTGGGGGGAGATTGATAAGAAAGAATTGATAAAATGCTACTCATACAACATATAACACCAAGTGCAGCAACAAACAGAAGCCCAGCAGAAATGCTCATGGGCAAAAAATTAAGGTCCACCCTAGACAGGGTCCACCCCAACTATATGAATGACACCCCACTAAACTCCATGGGGAAGTGCAGAACATTCATTCTGGGAGACCATGTATATGCACAAAACTACACAGGAGGGAAAACCTGGGTCCCGGCAAAAATAATAGAAAGCACCAGGCCCAGATCATACAGACTAGAGGTGGAAGGGGGAAAAACATGGAACTGGCTGCGGGGCCACATAACACAACCCCCACACGAAGCTGAACAACATAAAACACCTCCAGCAACAACTAAACTTAGAGAACCAGAAACACCTCTAAGGCCACTATTCACCAACTCAAACCCAAGCAGGGTAGTGGGAAACTTAGCTGTGGGTGGAGAAGTCCAACATAGTAATTCTGAGGCCTCCAGCTCAACAGAGCCTGCCACACCTCTGGGAACCTTTGAGGTGTTTCCAAGGGCGGAGTCTGGAGCAGCTGCGGACCCATCCACTTAGGCCACCCCCTCAGGAACAATTGAATCACGCAGGCCCAGTTGCACCCACCGAAGCCCTGCCTACCTGCATGACTGCCTGCCAAGTAGTTGGTGATTGGTTACCCTAAGCTAAGAGGGGAGGGATGTTAAATATTCAATGACACCTCATAAATATCCATGTATACTATATGTAAAGTGGACTCTGAGGTCAGACTCCACTCATTGGTCCAGCCACTGGTGGAAATAATGAAGCCCCGTCAGTGGCTGAAATGTTGGACAGCATCAGCTATAAAAAGCTGGCACTGGCCGCAGCTTGCTACCTTTTTCCTGCGCTTTGAAATAAAGAGTTTTTCTGCAACCCTCTGGTCCTACTCCTTCCTTTTGCGTGCCCATTTAACAGATAGCACTTCAAACAATGGGCATGGCTTGACAAGTCTCAACCTGCATTTTATTACATTTAAGGTAATAAAAATGTAATTTGTGTTAATTCATGATATAGGTTCCCTTATATATAGTAATTTTCCTTGTTTCATATCAAAAATTACAATTTGGTAGCTTTTGGATAGTGTACGGAGATTGTATCTACAGTGATCTGGAATCCCAGGGTTGGTCAAGGCCTGAATTAAATTATCTTGCTACTACCATATGAGATGAAAATATAGGTCCTTTCTTAAATTAGTTCACTGTACAGATTTGCAGATCCTACCTACTGGTTTTCTATCTGTCTTTCTAACACCTACCATCCAGCTATCTTTCTATCACCAGAAGTGGCAATCAACCTACTTTATTAAGGATTGGAATTAAGGTTTTTTTATGTCATCTGGAAAAAAAACTAAAGCAATTTGGGAACTTATAATTATATGATGTTGATTGACATATATTCAGATCTTTGCATTTGCATAGCTTATAGCATATAATTAAATGGAGATTAATATGCAGCTGACTCTAAATGGAAATTTATATATATATATATATATATATATATATATATATATATATATATATATATATATATATATATATATATATATATATATATATATATATATATATATATATATATATGTGTGTGTAAGGTTTTTAAGCTGATAATTTTAAATAATAAATAAGGGAGACTAGTATAGATCTATTTCGAGCTAGTTAGCTCTCTTCAGCTAGCCATACCCTTACTGGGATTCGAACCAGGGAAGTATTACATGTAAGGCAGTTGTAATTGCCACTACACCACTGGCTCTCTCCTTATCAGCTCAGGCAGGGGAATAAGTATATACTTTGTATTACAACACCCTGTTAAGCCCCAATTAAGGGAGAAAGCATACTGCTTTCTTTTCTGTCTTTCGGCTCATCACCAGAGACCATACCGACAGAAAGCTATTTGTTTCGTTGCCTTTTGTTTACATGTGTGTAAGGTTTTTAAGCTGATAATTTTAAATAATAAATAAGGGAGACTAGTATAGATCTATTTCGAGCTAGTTAGCTCTCTTCAGCTAGCCATACCCTTACTGGGATTCGAACCAGGGAAGTATTACATGTAAGGCAGTTGTAATTGCCACTACACCACTGGCTCTCTCCTTATCAGCTCAGGCAGGGGAATAAGTATATACTTTGTATTACAACACCCTGTTAAGCCCCAATTAAGGGAGAAAGCATACTGCTTTCTTTTCTGTCTTTCGGCTCATCACCAGAGACCATACCGACAGAAAGCTATTTGTTTCGTTGCCTTTTGTTTACATGTGTGTAAGGTTTTTAAGCTGATAATTTTAAATAATAAATAAGAAAGAAAGCAGTATGCTTTCTCCCTTAATTGGGGCTTAACAGGGTGTTGTAACACAAAGTATATACTTATTCCCCTGCCTCAGCTGAACAGGATAGAACCAGTGGTCTAGTGGCGATTACAACTGCCTCACATGTAATACTTCCCTGGTTTGAATCCCAGTAAAGGTATGTCTAGCTGAAGAGAGCTAACTAGCTCGAAATAGATCTATCCTAGTCTCCCTTATTTAATTATTTATCAGCTTACACATACACACATATATATACACATATATAATCCTTTCGCTATTATTTAACACTGGATTCCTCGTTTCAGAAACCCTCCTAAATATGCCGTACTAAATAGATACTGTTTCAGAGAAGCAGGATTTTTCTAAGGGCAAATACATTAAGCCACATATTCAAAAGTGTCATTACTAAATTGTCTGGCAAGCAATATCAGTTCGGCCCTTAATGAATTTGCAAATAAATGTTTGTCTACTGCAGCAGCAAGTGCACAGATGCTTATTCTTAACTATCTGTGGATGTCAAAGTCAACGTGATTTATTAACTTCCATTGAAACTTCTTTTCAATGTGAAACAAAGCTGGCAGAAAAGCGCTACTTTGCATGCAATGTTATGATGAGAACTTTATCCCTATAATGTTGATAGTTTTCTATATGCATTCACTCTAATTGCTTCAGAAAGACACTTAAATGTCTTCATGGGAAAAAGGTTGAAAGAAATTATTGTTCCCTTTTCCCTTATTTGGCATGACTAAGTTGTACAGTATGAGTAGAATTAACATTCAGTGATATATAATTAAATTCCACAAGTCCTAAGATCCACATGGGAGAGCAATATTGTGAAGGAAATGTACATACTATAAATATCTATGATAATTTGGATTCTTAACATATGGAAGCCACAAAAGAGGATATCTCTCATAATCTAACTTTCAAAGCCTGGCGCCTCTCTTCTTCCTCAAGATTTACAATATGCATGGAAGGCTACTAGAGAAGAAGGCTATATACACATGGCAAAAGGAAAATCTGAAATTGCATTCTATCATTTCCTTTTGTCTTTAACATTTTTCGCAGAAAATAAAAGTTGATCTTTTATTCATCTTTTAGAGTCCTATTTTGCACAACAACAATGGTCATTCAAGGTATAAATCTAATGAGGTACATTGCCTCCAGACAGGTGGGATCAAGGAGATGTTTTATACATTCTGTAGACTGAGTCTGTTTTTTATCATTTGTTTATATACATTGCTACTCTTTGACCTATCCTATATTATTCTTTGAAAGCAGGTGAATTTGCTTGGAATCTATTTCGGTTATAATTTTATGATCCCTACTGTTGTTAAACACTCTGTAATTCAAGTCCACTTATCCAGATACACAGTTAATACTTTTCTCTTAAAATTAAAGCTATGAAAAGTCCACAAGGAATTAACTTTGTCTTTTAGGTTGGCAGTCTCCAGGAAAATGCTTTCAACAAGGAAATGTTAAACCAGGACCTATTGCCCTCTTCGATGATTTTCTGGGATTAGAGAAACACCATTTACCCTTTTATAACTAAGAGGAAGCTCAAATTTGCATTTCTGAATACATTTCTTTATGTGAGGCTCCATGGGATATTCTGAACCAAGGGCTCCAGTTTTCACACTCATCTTAGTCAAATAAATCAGTTTTGTATTCCAACATATCACTTTCTCTGTAAAGTAAAGCAAAAGAAATCTCTTCCATTTACAAACAGATCTTTAAAGCCTCCTCATTCAGTTCTGGTCAAAAAGAAATTCTATTAATAGCTACCAGAAACCACAACACATATATTTTAATCCTGGTCAAATAAGTTCTTCCATTGACTTTTATAAAGCAAAATCTATAATCCCAACAAATGATGTCCCACAAGTTGATTTATCATATTCTATTTGTCTTCTTTTAGGAACAACTTCAGTAGTTTAACACATACTCTTTGTAAATCCAAGATAAGAAGGCTTTCCAAATCATTACTCTGATTTATTATTTGTGTGTCCTCTTTAGTTATTAAGACAGCAGTCAGTTTCATATGTAAATCCATTGTGGCATAGTTTTTCATATCCTTCCAGTAGTCAGGCATTTTTAAATCCATTTTCAAATCCATACATCTTTTCTCCATTTCACGTTTGTAATCTAGGATTTTTTTTAAAAAAAAAATCCATTTTCAAATCCACATTCAAATCAGTCTAAATCTCTATTTTATCCAATAAATTCTGTTTTTCTTTTATATCCTTTGTTAAATCCATTTTTATAGTATCAGACAATCTTGTAAGTAATTTCTGAATATATTGTTCCCAAACAACTTTAATTTTTTCTATAGTCAAATACAATATATTTTATTTTTTCTTTATATACACTGAGAGCACATGCACCAAAGACAAATTCCTTGCATGCCCAATCACACTTGGCCAATAAAGAATTCTATTCTATTCTATTCTATTCTATTCTATTCTATTCTATTCTATTCTATTCTATTCTATTCTATTCTACTCTACTCTACTCTACTCTACTCTATATGACACCATTGTATTAATTGGACCCTTCTCCTTTTATTGTATCCTTAGATCTCTCGGATTCTGTCTAGTCAATCTTATTTATTTATTTATTAAATTTTTATACCTCCCCCGCTCCCAAAAAGGGACTCGGGGCGGTGTACATCCCAGGTAAAACAACACAATTAGTAGAAAATTTAAAACAGATTTAAAAAGAATTAAACTAGTGGCTGGAAATATAAAATTACAGTAATGCAATAAAAGCAAGGTAAAAAAGTTAAAAATTACCAAAAATTTAAAACCCTAGTAATTAATACTAGGCCAGACCAGCCTGTTGGAAAAGGTGGGTCTTTAATGCGTGCCAGAAGGCCCTCAGGTCAGTAATGGCCCACATCTCTGGGGGTAATTCATTCCAGAGGGAAGGTGCCCCCGCAGAGAAGGCTCGCATCCCCAGGGCCACCAGCCGGCATCGTCCAGCTGATAGCACCCCAAGGAGGCCCACCCTGTGGGAGCGCACTGGCCGGCAGGAGGCCAATGGTGGCAGAAGGCGGTCCCGTAAATACCCAGGTCCCAAGCCATGGAACGCTTTAAAGGTAACCACCAATACCTTGAATCGCACCCGGAAGGCCACCGGAAGCCAATGCAACTTGCGCAGGAGAGGTGTAGCACAAGAGTTCCGAGAAGCCCCCAGAATCACCCACGTGGCCGCATTCTGCACCAGCTGAAGCCTCCGGATGCTCTTCAAGGGGAGCCCCATGTAGAGAGCATTGCAATAGTCTAGGCGGGAGATGACAAGGGCAGAAGTGACCGTACAAAGCGCGCCCTGATCCAGAATGGGCCGCAACTGGTAGATCCGATCGACCTGACAAAAAGCCCCCCTGGCGACAGCCACTATATGATCTTCTAACAACCGCCGTACATCCAGGAAGACACCCAGATTGCGCGCCCTCTCCTTGGGGGTCAAAATTTCTCCCCCCACACCCAGCGATGGAGTGAGCTGGCTGTATCTGGGTGCAGAAAACCACACCCACTCCGTTTTGGTCAGGTTGAGACAAAGCCTGTTAAGACCCATCCAACTCTGCACAGCTTCCAGGCACCGGGTCATCACTTCAACGGCTTCGTTGGGGTGGCCTGGGGTAGAAATGTATAGCTGAGTGTCATCAGCATTCTTCAAAGTCCATTCTCACCACATGTTTATTTTCCCAACAACAAAACTTTCCCACAGGAGAATTTCTTACAGAGTTGTCAAACCCGAGAGTATTGCGACTTTACAATCTCTTTACAGGTGTGCTCTGTGCAGCAAATTTGTGGGTGGCTGTAATCAACTTCTTGACCCAGAGTGGAGTTCTAGGAAACCAGACTATACACTGACTCCTTTTATTACCGCAGTCATTGGCTTCACTCCCATAGAGCTATTTCAGCCCACCATTGCTACCCTGGAAGTCTCTTAGAAAAAGTTATTTTAGAGTTAAATGGCATTGATTTCTAGCCTATTGTACAGGGATAATTACCTATTCACCTTTGCTGTTGAAACCCATATCTCTGCTAGAATTCAAGGCAGCAAACATACCAATAGCACTTAGACTTATATACCATCCCATAATGCTCTACAGCACTCTCTGGGCAATATGTCAGCATATTGATCCCAATAATCTGGGCCCTCCTTTTAATAACCTCAGAGGGATGGAATGCTGAGTCAACTTAGAGCCCATCAGGATCAAACTCCAGGCTGTGGGCAAAGTTTGTCTGCAATACTACATTCTAACCACTGGTTTCCTTCACCATTTTACTCTCACCAAGGTCCTGGGAAATATATTAGGCTGACCAAAAGTTATTCATTGAACTTTAGGAGTAAGGAAGTAGGGATTCAAATCTGATTCTTCAAGACTTAATGTTAATTATCTAGCCATTGCACATATTCTCCTTTTCTAACAAGTGAGCTGGTAACCTGGAGTTCAAGACTGACCAGATTAGTCTGGGCCAATCAGATAAGTTAATCTTATTTTCTACTAGTTGATATTCATTTGGGTAAAGTTGAATTTATTTTGGAAATTCTTCCAAAGAACAGAGGATTTCCAAGCAACACTCATGGATGGAATTTGATGTTCTTGCACTGAATAGTTACGAAGTGTCCAGGGGGTGGCCATGATTGACTTTCTTCACCACCATCTTTCCAGTGGTGTGCAGCCTCTCTGGATTCAGTTAAATCTCAGTAAAAGACACAGAAGGAAAGTCCACATTTTCATTTATTTTTTTCAATAATTCTGCTACTTTTAATGATAAAATGGAATCTTCTTCTTGAGAAATTTGGGGATAATTTTTCCTTCCATTGGAAAAGACCCTTTGTATCTGGTTCTGTTGTGGGTTCATTTGTTGCTTGGCATAATTATTGCCTTTCTGATTATTCTGTGAAAGTTAACTAGCAATAGTACCCAATTGTCTTGGCAGCCTCAATTATTGCTCCCTAGTAGTAAGAGAAATCCCCTTTCCCAGTGGATAGGAAACTCTCTGTATCTCTGGGAGAATTAAAAATTCTGCTGTTGTTGCTGTTTCTACTAATAAGTACTATGGGACGCAGACAACTTCAGACTCTATTAATTTTTAGTGTGACTACTACAGCTAAGCAGAATATCATGCCAACATCCTCAAAATGAACTTCTGTATGAGTAAAAAAAGTATCAATGCACAACTAAATCTGTTTTTAAAAGAAAACTCCCCTTTTATAGCCCAACCCTATATCCCCTGTAGGGCTCTTTCAAAGGGAGCTGATGCAAATGTGACCGAGGATGATTAATAGAAAGCAAATTGAAGAGTCATTTATCAACTGGCCTGGCAGTGGGGAGGAGAGCTCAGGAACCGACAAGAAAATTCTAAGTTCCTTGAACTTGGTGTTGGATGAAAGTAAAAACAGGACAAGGCAAAACATTCATGAATACGCTCCAGTTAATCTGTATGCGTGCTGCAGTGCTCTGTGGTTTAGATCCATTGAAATCTGAAATTCCCTTCCCTGTTGATGTCAGCTAGTTAGCCAAGATGGTGCATTACAGTTATGATCACTGCATGGCACATAATTTAGATTTATCTCTTTAGGGATTCAGCTCCACCCCCTGCTAGCTAATATGCTCACCATGTTTAATGATGCACAAAATTTCCCTGAGTACAGGTTATTTATCTTTATCAGGGCTTGCTTTTGGCTGTCTGTCAGTTATCAACAAGAATATTTGTTCCTAAATGGTTTATGCTCATCCATATTCCAGTGCAATCCAGAGGCCCATAACATCGCTAATATTTGCAGTAAAAGTGCTTCAGATCTTCTGATATATATTTAGTAATCCTGATTTATGAGCCCCAAGTAGCTCTCTTTTTGATTCAAGGATATGAATGTCTTGACAGAAAATGGCAAAGACTCTATCCAATATAAAAAAGCAAGTTGATGTATTTTGTTATTTATTTGTTTGTTTTTCTCACCAGACATACAATGACCTCTATAGGATTATGTGCTCATAAGCATGCCTAGAATCAAGATTGAAAGTGGGGAAACCTTTCTCCTGCTCCACCCCCACCCCCAGCCTTCATATAGAAGCATTATATATTCAAGTTACCTCTCTACAAAGCCAGATGTGTCATTTTCCCAAGGACAGGATTTATTCTTACTAAAAGTATCTGGCTGGTTTGTTAGCTGAACATGGAGCTGGATTCTTAATCAAAAAATGTGAATTGTGGCATGCAACTGTACTCATTATCCAGAGTGTTTGTGCCACTGCTAATGTATCCATGCAATTATCTGGAAACTCAATGCTTTTATTTGGAACACTTATGCCTAACTTGTCTGCATCCATATTTTTGCACAATAAAACTGTTATAATAAATAGTCTTGTCAAGTATTATTGAATTCATCATCATGATGTGATTTCTAATCCACCTAAGAGACAGTGGTATTTCTATGAACACTAACCTGTATGGAATGGGGTGGGGGTTATGTATGATAGAACTGAATATTATTGGTATCATTTTCAGAATACACTTTGATTGTAAGACCTCAAAATAGACATCAAGTTTTTTTTTCTTACTTCTGCAGTATCTGATTTTTCTCAAGGCAGGGATTCAGAGGGGAGGACAACATTAAGTCCCGTTGAGAACCTGATCATCTGGGTTTTTTTTTTTTTTGTCAAAGTTGCATTGGAGCAGGCAGTTAAAATTAATAAACTACATCAAAAATAAAAATTCTAACCTACTTCAATGAGGTTTTCTTCTCCATATAAAAAAAGCTGTAGCTCCTGCGCTGTCCTGAACATTCATGCGGGGGGGAAATATTTTGACTGCTTCATTTGAGCCATAGTGGTTCACTACACAAGGAGTTAACTCCAACCATAGAAACATGAGGATCAGACAATCTAGAATGCATACTTAACCTAAGATTAATTCAATTTATTTAAATGGATTCTTTGAGGAGTAGCATGGAGAATCTGCATGACTTTGGAAGTGAAAGTTGAACTTGCTCTCAAGGCTTCCTGACTTGGACTCAGCAGTAAATCATCCATCTTTTGACATTTCACAGCTTAGTGCCATCTCTCAGCTTGACTCAGCAGAAGAGCCACAGACATTGGCACAGCTGAATTGGAGTCTTTAATGCAGATGTAATGCAACTACCACAAAGCAATGCTATATAATTGATTTCCCACTGCCAGTAAGTAGAGGTTTATGATTTTCATGCTCTTCAGAGTTTAAACTGATGGCTTCTTTCTCCCACCCTTTCAAATTAACTCAGTGCAGCACGTGGTAGCCCTGAAACTGAGCAGTTATATTACATTGACATTACAGCCATAGCTGGGCTTGAAAATTGCTCGCTATTCTTTTCTCCATTTACTCTCTTTCCTCTACATATGAATTTGGAAGTGTCGGATCCTTCTCCTTTTACCTCATTTTTAGTTTTGACAACTATAGAGTTAGTTTATTTTACAGATTAGCCCACATGGGTTAATTTTATGGATTAGCTCATATCAAACTGCAGAGTTCCACATACAAATTATTACTAAAATCTGATAAAAAGCATTCAAAATGGAATTGGAGACAACTGTAGAAACTTACCCACTCTTTCCATTTTTACCTTTTTTTTTCTTTCATCAGGAAATTTATCTATCTCTAATTTCTATATGTCTTCTCTTTCCTAAGGCAACATTCATTTTTTCCCTTGCCAGAAACTATTCCAGCACTCCTCTCTCCTCCCTCTTCATGGATAGAAAAATCAAAGACAAAAATATTTTCCCCTTCTGCATTATCAGGAATTCCCTCCCATTTTAAAATTCTCCTTCCCATGTTCTAACAGGGCAGTTTCAGCACTTTTCTTGTCAATCATGCAGTTGTTATTTCCTCCATTAATTAACTTCTCCTCAGAACTGCTGACAGATACAAAAACATTACTTCATGGACAGTCAGGTGCCCTGGTCTTATAAGGTATTGTAAATGGACTTACCTACAAAAGGAGGTATAATCTGCTGCCTCTCAAGAAATACTTTGTCTGGATGTCTCTTCCAGTGAATTTTCAGGTTTTCCTCACTTGCAACATGAGTCAAAATATTTTGTTCTTCCATTCTTAACATACTACCACTTTTTGGAATTCTGTTAATGAGCAGGCAGCAGCTGTAGCTGAGACGGCCTTTGTCCTCTTCATCCCATGTGCCACCCTTGCCTGTTTCACCCTTTTTAAGGCCAGGGACCCTTCAGACAGTCACTCATGCCTTGGTCACTTCAGAGCTTGACTATTACAAAGTGGTCTATCTGGGGCTGGGTGCCAGTCAAGGTGCTACTTGTTGCCTCTAAAACCCTTCATGGCATAGGGCCTGGTTACTTGATGGGCTGCCAATCTCCCATATCATCCCAGCCAGTTCAATCTGCTGGGGTTGGTACGATCTGGGTTCCTCCAATTAAGCATATATTGACATGTGCTGAGACCTAGTGTGCCTTCTCTGGGACTTCTGGTGGCATCCTCCTCAGTGGCAGACTGGAGACCACAATTGTCCATGGCTTCGATCCATGCTCTCCCCTCAGAGGGCCTCAATCATCTGCATTTGGGGCCAGAACCACCATGTAGGGGTGGTGAAGAAGGGGAGACCACCAGCTGGGTCGAGGGGAGCTGCATCTCCCCTCCCTGGCTAGGCATTTTACTCCACTCTGAAAATGGCTGTAGCAGTAGTCAAACATGGCCACCCTGAAGAGGAAGAGCTGACCAGGACAAAGATTGTGCAGGACCAGCGAAGAAGAGGATAGCATGAAATCGGGCTAACCAGGTACAACATTTAAACATAAGGTATCTCAGAATTAAAATCTTAATAAATTTTTAAGAGAGATAATAAAAGCAGCAACCAGAGAAAGTGAAGGAAAAAAAAATTGACAGCTGAAAGTGGCTTTGAACTTTGAAAGGAGGAAGCCAGAAGAAGATATCCATTTAAATTGGATAAATATAGGATTTGGCACTAAATAGGCATAATTAAAGCTGAACTTGAATGACAAAAAACAAAAAAACAGTAATTGATATTTGGACTTATTGGACTTTTGAATTTTAAATAGAGAAGAAAAAGAGGGGGGGAGGAATTTGGATATAACAGAGAGTGCCATCTAGTGGTAAAAGGATTTTTTTGAAATGCCTGGCTCTTTGAAAAGTTGAATTTGATACAAAGTAATTGAAACTTTGTTACAACAAAATAAAGACCCTGGAAAGTGGAAATATTGAACATTGAAACAAAAGAAAGAAGCAAGAAGAAATTACCTTGGGATTGTTTGGTAATTTTATATATATATATATAATATAATCGCTTACAAGATAATAGGTATAAGTATATACATAGTTATGAATACATGAAATGGGTACATATAAGAAGAATAAAAGAAATGGCAGGACTTTTTTGGGAATTAAAAATGGAACTAAGAAATATGAAAGAAATGTTACATGAAAGAGGCAATTCATTTTGTCCTGCCTTACAATTTTTGAGAAATGGCGATTTTAGAGTATGAAGAACAAGGAGTGCCAGAAGAGGAGGAGACAATTAAAGAAAAGGCCATCTTAAATGAACAATTGGAGTAATGAATATTAAAGCAAAAGGAGGAAAGAATGGGAATTAAAACTTGGAGATTTGAGGAAGCAATTAAAAAGGGGAATATTTTGAAAACCAAACAAATTAAAAGCAAACAGCAGAAAAGGGAATCACAGAAGGAAGTTTCAAAGAGGGAGTGGGATAAAAACTGGAGTAAGCAAAGGAGGGGAAAAATGAAGGTAAAAAGAATATAAAAAAAAAGAACCAGGAAATAAAGAAATATGGAAATTGAACAAAAATGAAAAGAAATTGTTTATTCAAAAGACATAGAGATAAAGATTAAACAAGGATTAAGAAGGGATTCTGCAAGGTGATGAGGTGTAGTATAAATGTATTTGAAGTAATAAATTATCTAGAAATTAGGGAAATATAGATTTTTAAAATGGAAAGATTGGAATGGATACTTTTTTGTTATTAGAATACTTGTTTTTTTAATCAAATTATAAATAGAGATAAATGGAATAAATGTGAAAAAAGAGAA
Organism: Bungarus multicinctus; assembly: GCA_023653725.1. Lineage (NCBI taxonomy): Eukaryota > Metazoa > Chordata > Lepidosauria > Squamata > Elapidae > Bungarus > Bungarus multicinctus. The sequence continues at coordinate 109,747,686 of CM042836.1, forward strand.
ATTATGATGAGTTTATTAACTATGTTTAATGAATATAATGTATATAGTTGAAATGAATTATGAAGATTGCTGTAATGAGATTAATATCAGTTTTTATGATTAATTGAATAGATTAGCTTTTCTTTTGAAAGTATAAATGATGTGTTGTAACTGAAGGGGAAAGTGCCATGCAGAATCTGACTTAAAAGGTATATATGTTATGTAGTTGTTAGGAGATTATTGTTATTAATTCTTAAGGTGATAATTAAAAAAATAAATATTATTGGGATTTAAAGAGGAACTAATTAAGTGATATATAAGGTATAGGTTTGGCACACTCTAATTGGTAATTGTGGGGAATTTTTTTTTTGAAATGTTTGAATTGAGTTGGAACTTTTGAAATGATGAAATAAGAATACACAATGAAATTGCAAACCTGACAGATAAAAGTATAAAGCACAATGAATATGAAGATATGAAAATTATTTAAAGTTAAAAAAATATGTTAAGAAATGAATTGAAAATATATAAAATAAGTTTGAGGAAAGTATTTGAGAAAATTGATAGAAAATATGTAAAGTAGTGATAAGATATGAAATTAAATGTGAAAGATGAATATGTAATCAAGGTCATGTTTGTATGGAAATGTGAAAACCTGGAATCATGTTGTTCACTAAAAAAGGATGTTATTAAAATGTGGAAAAATATAATAAAACTTTCTACAAAAAAAAAGAAGTGTGCCTTCTCTGTTGCAGCACCTGCCCTCTGGAAAGATCTAAAAGCCCCCATCTTGCTGATGCTTTGAAGGAGTCTTAAGATCCAATTTTTTGGCAAGTGTGATTGAAGCCCCTTTTTACTTAGATTGTTTCCTTTTGTTTCCATCTGGTCTGTTATTCTGCTATCACTATTATTCTTTTCTTTGTTGTTATTTATTTTATTTATCTTGTTTTTCATGTTTTAAATCATTTGTAAACTGCCTAGAGTTATTGTATTGCACATTGCATATAAATATAATAAATAACAGCAACAAATAACCAAATGCCCATTAGGAGGACAGGAGCTCCACATCATCTTCCCCTACTTGTGTTGTTCATCAACTGTTTTTCATAAAACATCAGGCTGGATGAAAATTGTCACAGAATTTTTCACATGGAAAATGGAAAAACTGTGTTGGCTTCCAGGAATCTGAAATAGGATAGAATATGCAGAATTTAACATTTATTTTCACCTTGCCTTCTCTGCTAGTCTCTCAACATGGAATAAAACTCGTCCTGTTTTAATTATATAAGCACTAAGCCAATATAGTAAAGCCAACAACAAGCAAATCGCTTACACACTGCTGAGGTCTATAGGGAGAAACAGCAAGTTCAGAATGGAGAGCCAGTATGAACCATCTATTTTTGCTACTTATCCACTTGGGAAAATATTATTCCAAGCTAGAGAATGGCCCCTTCTCTAAGCCAAAGTTGAATGAGCTCATGATATAAACAGTGAAATATGCCCGAGGGCTACTTGTTATAAGTTGCTCAATATTTTAATACCAACTCATGAGTAGAAAATAGATCCAATTTGTATTCTAGCTGTAAATAGTGGAAATACAGTCATTTTCTCTTCCAACCAAATGACTGGATGGAAACAGTGATGAGAAAAGTATGGCGCCTCTGATATTGTGAGACTGAGAGACATGACAAAACCCAACATTTAGAATTCAGTTTCTTCTATCTATCAACATGTCAAATCTTCCTAGAAGAGAGGGTTTTAACTTAAAATTCTAAGGCTACATACAGATCCAAAAAGTCTTGAGTACAGGTACCTCAGAAACTGATACTAGTTTGCAAATATTAGATAGGTCCCACTCAGCACTGTTGAGGATTTGCTGTTGGCAGGATTTCCTGAAGAGGTATTTAGTCCCCTGTTCACTTTGGCAATGAAATTACGGTCCATTCTGTAAAGTTGTCTCCAGAACTATAGATCTTTTCCAACTGGTGCAGAATGCAGCCGCGTGGGTGGTTTTGGGGGCTTCTCGGAACTCTCATGTTACACCACTCTTGCGCAAGCTGCATTGACTCCCAGTGGTCTTTCAGGTGCGTTTCAAGGTATTAATTACCATCTTTAAAGTGCTCCATGGCTTGGGACCTGGATATTTATGGGACCGCCTACTGCCACCATCGACCTCCCGTCGACCAGTGCGCTCCCATAGAGTGGGTCTCCTCGGGGTGCTGCCGGCTGGACGGCTGGTGACCCCAAGGGTGCAGGCCTTCTCTTTGGGGGCACCCTCCCTCTGGAACGAATTACCCCCAGAGATGAGGATCATCCCTGACCTTTTGACCTTCCGGCGCGCGTTGAAAACGTATTTATTTCATCAAGCCTGTCTGGCCTAGGGTTTTATGGAGTTTTAAATTCAGTTTTAATTGGTTTTAGTCCTTATTTTTAAACCCTTGTCTCGTTTTTATCATTCAGCCACGATATTTAATCTTTTTAATTGTTTTTAATTATTGTGTTATTATTGTATTTTTTAATCGCTGTACACTGCCCCGAGTCCCGTAGGGAGAGGGGGGTGGTATATAAATCTTATAAATAAATAAATATGGCACACATACAGGGCCTGTTGTAGTCTCTACATCTCCAATAATAGTGAACCCATGTTTCAAGTACAGAAAGTTGACCAACTTGCTTCAAAGAACCAGACTTGCACCTGAGGTTACAATATGGTTATTTATGTTGGTGTGCATGTGTAGAGTGACAGAAAGAAAGAGAAATAGCAGATGTTTATAGTGTTAGAAGAGCTTCCCAATTCTAGAAATACTTCAATTAATAATAAATAATCCTGAGCATTTAAGAAGACAGAAAGAAAGAGAAGGAGGGGGCCTTTTTGTATTTTGGATACTTTTAGATGACAGAGTTCTGCCAGAATGCCATATGATCAATATTTTAATCATCATCTAAACACCATAAATTACCACAGTGTTCCTCTACTTTGTCCTCCCCATGTTCAATTCCCCAATTTATTTCCCTAGCAGCTAGCAGTTATCTGAAATACAGATGGGGAGATGATATGAAATGACATTCTCACATATAAAACCTTTCACAAATAGAGGAACGATACCAAGGAAAGTATGATCCATCCAATCAAAAGCAGCTGCTTTCCAGGACATGCAGAGACCATATCTGGGGCTCAGAGCAAGAAGGAGAGATTATATTGTTTAGCCTTGCTTTTCTTCCACTGTCTTAGGATGTGTACTAAATAAATGAATGGTATACTCCTCCTGTGATAAAACTCAATAATCCTTAGTTTGAAGAGCACAGAACTTATGCATAACCATCATAAGTTACAGTTCAGCATCACCATAGGAAAAACAACTGCCTTACCCTTGCTTTACAACCTATGTCAGTAATACTAATGTCTCCTATTATTAATGAGAGTTGGATCCCCAGCTGAAAAATCATGTGTTAACAAATAATTCTGTCCTAGATTTAATAGGTTTTTCTTTCTAATGAATGGCATTGTTATAAGAGTGCAAACTTTGCCACTAACAATATTCATGTATTTAAGATGCTTCTGATATTAAACAAGACAGAAGGAAGCAGCTTTTGAGAGCATTGCTTTAGCATCCCTAATTATCCTTCTACATCACCCCAGCTATCATTTCCATGATTTTACTATATTCCTTTAAATGAGTTTTCTTTTCATAAAGTACAAGTTTAATTTTAAAGGTATTGTTTGCCTGTGATCTATATTTGTATTTTGATCTATTATTTATATTATATTAGCCCCATGGTTGATGATTGTGGTGTGTGTGTATATGTGTGTGTGTGTATTGCTTCTTATGTGTGGAAGGAAGGAAGAGGAAAGAACCAAATTTGCATGCATGAAAAACATCTATTAGCATTAGAATGCTGCCATTATCCTTTCTTCAGATGACAGCACTATCTAGAGTTATCAACTAAGATCAAATCCCTTTTGTGCTCTGCATTATGGAAATACAAGGCATTAAGCAGTCCCAGGTTTTAGACACTAACCGCAATTAATTAATTAATTAATTAAAGATAGACAGCCACATCATAGGAAGAGTTAATTTTAATATTCCAGGTTTTCAAAGGCAGGAAATTGAGAAGAAAGTCATCATGACTCTTCAAGTATATTTGTGAGTTCCAAGTGCACATTTATTCTATGAAGCAAGATAGACAGTAGGTTTTTGATGAAAATCATCTACTGTATATGGGTACTGACTGACAACTTGGCTTGTTCCAAATTTTCTGATTTTGTACAATGCTGAAAAGAATGTTATGGGTTCTTCCATCCACGCTGTCTACCAAATTAATTGTGAGGAAGTTACAGAACAAAGGCATTACTCATGTTCAGTTTTAGCTTTGTCTGATACCTTCTAAGGGCATTATAAAATCCCTGTTTAGCGATGCTGATTGGCAATTAGGACAACTGTAGGCTTAAGGTCGCCCTACCATATATGGTCTGCATTCTTTTAGGCACTCAAAAGTTTTGTAGCCAAGAGATGGCAGCCTTACCATAAGCATCACATTGGGGAACATCAGGAATGTGTAATTGAAGTGAATGGACAACTGGATTCAACTGTGATGAATAGTTCTCCTAGTATGATCACTCAGGCAATGGAACCAAAGCTGCCAACTATTAGACAGCCTGAATTTGTATCACAGAACATTAAGCATCTAGCACTGAAAAAATCACAATTCACCATTAAAATATAATATATAAAGCAGCTGAACTACTGTTGCAGTTATTTGAGAAAGAATAATTTTCTGTTTGTTCTTTCTGTCAACTTCCTATGGTTAATACATGTTTTAGTTCCAATTAAAATTAGTTAAAAGAGGCTGAGACTTCCTCCCATTTTTCTTGTTAAGCCTGGACCTCTTGTGGAATAGAATTAAGATTGCCTTGCTCCTTTTTTAAAAATATAACATTTCTTTTTTCAACATAAATCTTTCCAACACAGGGAGAACAAAATAATCCAGCCTCTTAATACCAATTTATTGTTTCTTCTGGAGCCAAATAGGTTCTCATTTCAAATTCTGTGGAGATGACAATGCTCACATTCTGCATAGTTTCAAATACACCACAGGAAAGGTTCTCCCTTCTCCCAGATAAATCAAGACATAAAATCCAGTGAAAATAATCTGTTTTTAAATAAAGCAGAAATAATTTGTCTAGTATGCTACATCAATTTGAATAAGCTGATTGCACACATACACACAGACACACATAAAAATTGAATACTTTAATACTTCTGAACATTGCTTACTGACCAGGGTTTTTTTTCCTCTGCTGTCAAAAATTCTGCACCTACCATTTATCATAGGCGTAGCAATGGTGTGTTTACAGTCTTTATTGAACTTGTCCTTACAACAACTCTATCAGACAGGTCAACTTTTCTTTTTACAGCTGAGGATCTAAAGGTAAAATGTAATGTCTTGTGAACTGTGAGAATATTACTATGATGGGTGTTGAATCTAGGCACACAGGCTCTTAAATCCTAGAAACTGATAAAAATAACAATGACCACTTTTAGCCAACATGGGAAAAGTGAATTTATTCTTCCTTCTTTCCTTATCACAATTAAGCTACCAGTTAAACGTAGTTATTACAATTATTTAACATTCTCCAGAACAGAATAATAGAGTTGGAAGGGTCCTTGGAGATCTTCTAGTCCAACCCTCTGCTCAAGCAGAAGACCCAATACTATTTCAGACAACTATCTTCTTTAAAACTTCCAGTGTTGGAGCACCCACAACTTCTAGAGGCAAGTTGTTCCACTGAATAATTGTTCTAACTCTCAGAAAATTTATCCTTAGTTCTAGGCTGAGTGCTTCTTTACTTTGCAAGGATAGCATTGGTTTACAAGGATGACAAAGAATCGTTTAAAAATATAATAAATGTTATTTGAACATGTAAGTGGAATGAAGTATTCTGGGGAAAATCCTGCTAAGGGGAAATTCTAAAGAGAGTTTTTCACTGTATATCACTTCTCTCATATACCACAAATAATAGACCCATATAGAAATGTCATCAGTGAAATGTTTAAAGTTGTATTAAAACAGTAACCAAACAAATCTACAACCAGAGTTATACAGATACAAAAATAATTTCACACATAGTAACTTTGCTGAGCATATCATTCACCCAACTCAACAATTTCTTCGAAGGGTCAATGGCTTCTCAATCACAGAATAAATACCTAAACACAAACAGTGAGTATCTACCCAATTCACACCATCCTTTGGTCAAGATGTTAAGCCGGAGTTGTCTTGCCAGAAACCTTGTGTTTACTACCTTGGATTATCTTGGTTTCCTTATCAGATCTTCAGACAGATTCTTGTCAGCTCTATGGCCCAGCCAGTCCTGGTCTACTTCCCTAGGTATGCCGTAATTAGGCATCCCTTGTTGTATTGGCCTCAGTCCTCTCTCCAAGTGATTTGTTGGATGATTCCCTTCATCATAGAACTTGCCTACCAAAGCATCTCCCTTGAATATGGGCTGGAGGCAACTACACCAACAGGTAATCCAGTAAGGGCTAGAGAAGCGAGAAAAGCCTGGTATATTCTCTATTTATCTCTTGCTCAAAAGTAATTTTTTACTTCTGCCATATCAAATATGACAAGAAAAATCAGTAAATGTCATCAGAATCAAGTAATAGTATAAGATTTGCTAAGAAACTTGTGATTTTTACCATTTTTCTGAATACTGGGAGGATTAGAGACCACACAAGACTTCTTGAGTAATGTATTCCATAACCGGGTAGTCATACTGGAGTCAGTGTTCTTCCATATACAGTACCAGAAAACTGAGTTTCTGGAGAGGCATCTTCTAAATAATCTCTTTTGCTATTTAAGTAATTGAGAAAGTTCATAGTAAGAATGGCAATTCCCCCCAATAAGCCTTAAACTATCCCAGGCTTTAAGACATGTGTGTGTGTGTGTGTGTGTGTGTGTGTGTGTGTGTGTGTACAAAACATACAGAAGATATTAGAAACACCAATCAAGCAGAACACAGCAAATTCCAAGACCAATAAACACAGACCAAGACTCCCAACCGATTAGGATGAAGAAAAAAAAAAAACATTCCAACAAAGCACGAGGCTAGCACCAAATTTAAAACAGAAATGGCTGCGAAAGCCTGACACTCATGACGAGGATGAACCCAATACACAAGCCTGATGATAACAGATGAGATTCTGCTGAAGCGTCACTACAACTTTAAAAGCACAACTATAATGACATGGGAAAATACCCGAACAAATACCATTCATACATACATACATACATACATTCATATGTTACATGCACAGGGGGCATTTTTTTGTCAGTCAGTCTTGAATCTTCTATCAATTTCACTTCAGTTCTCCACACAGGGTTGTTGTTCTGGAGAAATAGGAGGCAGGATATATGTTCACCATCTTGAGCTAACTAAATTTAAAAAGCCAGAATAAAAATCTAAGATAGATTTTTTTTCAAAGAAAACTGTTTGTTTATTTTTATAGTCATTTTCTTCATATTACATATTGGAATAAGTGGAAGAGACTTTTAACCCAAATAACACAGACAAGTCTATAATCCAGGTGGGATCAGCTCTTGTCTTTAACAAAACCCTATAGAATCACCCAAACATTATTTTAGTTTTGATCTCATGCCTGTCTGATGGAATTGTCAAATTTCTAGACTGTTCAACTCCTTTCTATATCTGATTAAAACTCACCAGCGTATTTAATTACTTTGACTAGGTTTTTAGTTTACAATTGTTGTGCACCCTATTCACTGTGAAAGAAATGTGGACTTTACACACCAAACACATTTTATATTATGCTGATCTTCACCATATTTTTAGTTTTGTAGTCTTCATTAACTGGAAAGTTTCAGCTGACAACAATATGAACTGTAAAACTGATTATCATAACCTTGAAATATATACAGTATGTGAGAAGAACTCTTATCATCTTTCTTGAAGTTTAATCAAGTCTAACATTGGCCCTGCTAACCTTCATGCTATTAAAATACATATAGACTAAAAAAGAAAGAACAGAGCTATTTAAATGCCAGGAATTGGTTCTTTTTTCCTTTATATCCCAGAAATAATACAGATACACAGATCATCATTTAAGTGAATTACGGCACTCAGTTGCAAGCAAAAATAGAAACCTGCTACTACAATAGGCAGAACTCGGAACTAATTTTGTAAAAGTGTTTCTTTCAAAAGAAAGCAAAACTGCTTAGGGAAAATATGCAGGAACTTTATTGTATTCCTTTCCCCACACTGATGGTTTATGGCTATCTATTTTAGCAAAAAGGAAAATATCCGCTTATTTTTTTTGCCAAACATTTTAGTAATTTGAAAATCAACTGAGGATTGTTACATTCTTTTTTTGTAATAGTCCTATGCTTAGCATTAAACCATGTATCTCCTTAATTTGTAGTGTAAGTTCAGTTTCCTGCCTCCCTTAGATTCCTAAGAACTTAAAACTAGCCCTAACCCTAACCTTAATCCTTAGTAGCTATCCATCATATTGGAATTTTTCTATGTATTTTACCAGGAAACACATATAAGGCATGAGATGCCTCTTCGACATATCTATACTCTACAGTTCTTCTATTGACAGTATCTATTTTCCACTACAAATTCTTGGAGGCATAACTCTAACCCCATGTGTATTTTTATCCTAGTGGTATTTTTCCATATATTTTACCAAGAAACACAAATAAGGCAGTCTCAAAACATGAGAGGCTATACTGATACTCTACAAATCAATTGGCAAGATCTATTTTACTGGACAAATTCATGGAGTTCTAATCTTAGTCCTCACTCTAATCACAATCTTAAATCTAATGACAACAGGAATTCAATATAAATCCATGTTAACAATGAAATCAAGTAACATGGAGATTCAAATTTTAATTTACTTTTTCAAATGTGGTTAAAAACTCTTGAACAACTGCTACAGACCATCTTGCTTCCCAGTGAAGTGACATGTCTTTAGTCTTTCGTTATGATAATCATCTTTTGAAATTAATAAGAAAAATCTTCAGTGCAGGGAATTTCAGTATCTTTTCCTGCACTAGTACTTGTCCTAATGAAATAAGTTGGCTAAGCATAAATGTTGGTAAAATGGATTGCACTACTGCCTATAGGCTTGACACCCTGTTTGCTCTGATAAAATGGTGACATTCTCATTTCTATAAAATTTGAGATTTGCCATTGATTATCAGGTATTATTATCAGAATGTAGGATTCATCAATCTTTTAAGAAGTTTATAATACTAGGAAATGTGGAAGGAAATCGAAAATGAGGACACCTATAGCAAGGTGTATGGATTCAATTACAGCAGTGATATGTGCACCATTGGAAAACCTCAAGGACCAGGCTGGGGGAAAGTCATCCTAGATAAGGTCTATCTATATGGTTGCTAAGGGTGAACACTATGTAGTTGCTAAGGTTGGTGCATAATCAATCAAACTATTCAAACCACAAGATTACTTTGGAGAATAGTTTGGCATTCTTTCGTAATTATTATATTCAAAGAATGAAACTTCTTCAATTTAAATTCCTCTCCACTGTTATTTACTGAAATTCACGCTACAAAATGAATGTACTCCATGAAAGATAGATTGATGTCATCAGCAAGTATTGCAAGCCCAATTGGCAAGAGAAAGTTCAGAACCATATTGGTTGGAAACATGCAGAAGAGGCTATCAACAATGGCTAAGATGATGATGATGATGATGATGATGATGGTGGTGGTGGTGGTGGTGATGATGATGGTGATGATGGTGATTCCTCCTCTACAGAATATAGGAAGCTTTTAACAGATCAGATTTTAGATGCCTCTAGAAAGGTGTTTATATTCTGACTGGGAGCACTTTTTCAGAGCCTGGTATTTTCCATCTCATTTTATCTGGATATAGCAAAAGCAATAGCGCTTAGATTTATATACCTCTTTATAGTACTTTACAGCCCTCTCTAAATGGTTTACAGAATCAGCATATTGCCCCCAACAATCTGGGTCCTTGTTTTACTGACTTTGGAAGGATAGAAGGCTTTAGCCAGTCAGGATCAAACTCCTGGCAGTGGGAATGCAGTTAGCCTGCAATACTGCATTCTAACCACTGCACCATCACAGCTCCTTGGCCAATATTTCAAAATCTGAAGTCTTATAAAAATCTGTTCTATCATTCAGCTGCAAATACTTGGTCAAATCAATTGTCCACTCATCCAGACTTGCCCACACTGACAGGCAGAGTGTTTTCAGGTTTCATATAGTAAGTTTTTTTATTTCATCTGCTGCCTGTTCTTCTCTTTACATGGACACATCAGAGACATTGTAGCATCTAAAATGTTATTCATTCAAAACACATTCTTTTTGTCTCCAAACTGTCATTAAATGGCAAAGAAAATTAATAATCCCACTCTAAAATTAAACCTATCAACTTATTCTGATCTGTTGTCATCTCTGAACCATTTGGGTAGCTGGATGCCTTCTTTCCATCTACATGTTCATTAGTGTATTTTAATATCCACTCATTTTACCCACATTGTGGACTATGGATTCTCAACCTTGCATTTCAGTTATTTGTTTGAAACTTGTCTGAATTCCCATATTAACTGGAATGAGAAATCAGGGTATCAAGGAGAATAATAGCAGATGGATGAAATTTGCTGTTCAGAAAAAGTAATTTAGTAGCAAAGGTGAGATAAGAGACACTCCAAAGAACATCCATCTGCTATTATTTCCTCTGCTTTGTTGATGTCTAATTTATTCTCTTCTGAGCCTTTCTTACTCTATTTCCCTTGACTGCCCCAAGGCCCACAGGAAGTGAAATTGGTAAGATGCAAGTAAGTACAAAGTCCTGTAATCTGCAGGATTTCAGCTCACTGAAAAGAAAAAAAAATGTTTTGATGAGAACAGCATAAGCCCTGCCATAATTTGCTATGGCACCATTGTCTACCATAAGTGATGCTGTCAGGGTCCTATTTCAAGTATCTGGAAATTGTGGGATCTAGACAGAATAACAGACTTTGACTTAACTCTAAGATGACCATGCAGGAAAGCCTTTATGCAAATCCATTCTGTGTGTCAACTGCAATAGTCCCTACTTATGCTGTTCTGAAGGTGAAACTCAAATACTTTTGGCCACCAGATGAGAAGAGGGGACCCATTGGTAAAGACCCTGAGGTGGAGAAAGATTGAAGGCAAAAAGAGAAAGGGGTGGCATGCTATGGTCCATTGGGTTGCAAAGAGTCGGACATGACTTAGTGACTGAATAATACTTATGCACTCTTCACTTATCTGCCCTTGAAAACTATGTGGAATCTGAAATTGTCCATAATGTGGCAGCCCAGTTCATTGTATCATGGTTCACGCCTGTAGTAACATTGCTCTACGAGCTGCAGTAACTTCCAAGTGCAATAAAATTGCTGATTATCATATACAAAATTGTAGAAGGCTGGGTTATTTGGGAGACTGCCTGTCTCTATTTCTGCCTATGCCACATGAGTTCACAGGTTGGACATGCTCTATATCACCTTTTAAAGCAATATCATCTAATGAAACCTAGAAGGTCTGCCTTCACTTTTGCTGCACTGGCTCTTTGGAATGATCTTCCTCTTCCTAGGAGATTTGGATGGTCCTGTCTTTTGGTTTTTCAGAAGCCTTTAATAACTTATTTTGCCCTAGATTTGGGCCATTATGATAGCAAACCTATATTCTGGGGAGATATAATATGTTTCGTTGACCCTGGCCATATGCTGTCTAATATGTTAGTGGCAGATTAAAAAAAAAAAACTATGTATGATTTTTTTTTCTTGTTATATCCTGGCCAGTATCGTATTAGACAAATATAAATCAGATAAAATAAATATTTTTAATGATTCTCATTTATGGCCTCATAAGCTTATGGGCCCAAATGTTGAGCCGTTGGTACAACCTACTATCCCCAGATTTTCCACTGTACTATTACCTCATCATACCCTGATTATTCAGTTGTGTCTCTTATGTCTCTGCTTCTTTGCAACATGTAAGCTTTTTTTATATCTATTTAAAAGTATAATCATACTATATTGTTCTTGTTAGGATTCAAAAGAAATGCCCTTTCTTCTCCTAAGTCCATTTTTACCATTTTGAATTAGATTATATGAAAGAAAACATTGTGAATGTCATACCTTCTTTTGAGAAATGAATGCTAAACTGTACTATCAATGCAAAGCGTTGAATTAGTTTTCTTTGTTAACAGGAGAAAGGGATATGAGTTAGGTAACAAAAACATGACCTAAATGTCTATTGTTGAGATGGTAAACAGAGATTTAACAAATATTACAATTGTATACAAGAATGTGGTATAATCATGAAATAAAAAGCTTTATTCAAAATACTTGTGAAGAATGAGGGAAGGATGAAGCGCTGGGTGGGTGGTTATTAAAAAAGAAAGCTAAATTAACTGATACAGCAAGAAACTATGGATTTTGATTTGAACTTCAACATCAGAAAGAGGTTCGTTGAACAATAAGGGAATTATTTCTTTAGTATCAAGTCTTTGTTAGATTGTTCCAGTAGTTCTCTTTCTAGAATATGAACCAACAGTATCTTTATTTTCAGAAGTCTCTTGATTTACCATGTTAATATTAAGTTGTGGGTAGAATCAAATACACCCAAAGGAAAGGCGATAAAATATAGTTATTATTTCTTTGTAACATGTAAAAAAAATCCCATTATCTAACTTGGTATCAAAGCACTTGTTATTTTAATAGGACAGAATTGTCTCTTTAGACAAAATGTAGAGATGAGAGTCATTGCAGCTGAAATCAAGAGAGTACCATCTATAGTTGAAAATGTCAAATTCTATAAGAGTATTGGAAGAAAGGATCTTCAGGAGGGAAACAGCACAAGAGACAACACCCCAAAAAGTCCATATGGAATATTGTCAATTAGAAAAGAAAATGGTGGAAGTGACCCGTGCCAGAGATGGCCAGTTAAAAGAAAGACATGGTCACAGAAGTTAAGATACCATTTGAAGTACCCTTACTCAAAACAAAACAAAAAATCACTAAGATGCAGGGCAGAAGGAATAAAGGGGAAAACAGAAATATTGCCTATATACTGCGCCATTCCAATGTTGTTAGAGATAATAGTAGATAGTTGAAGTCATATGTAAAATACAAAGAAAAATTGAAATAAAAAATTAGAGGAAGGGGAAAGAGAAAGGAAAAAGAAATGTGAGGTACAAGGGAAGAAAAAAAAGCTGTTGACTTTTGATATTTTTAAGCACACTACAAAACAACTTTTTTCTTTTACACATTAGTATATAACTATCCATTTCCATAACGACAAATCTATCTAATCGACAAAACCAACGTCAACATTTCATTTTTTTCCATCACAAGCACATATCCAAATAAAAAACATACTTAAATAGATTCTCCACTTTGAATAAAATGGTCAATTTACCATTTCTGCTTTATCTTCCTTGCTATGAGCTTCGGTGGTGCAGGCTACTTCTGCTGGCTGCCTGCAATTTGACAGTTCAAATTTCATCAGGCTCAACGTTGACTGAGCCTTCCATCCTTCCCAGGTAAGTAAAATGAGGACCCAGATTGTTGGGGGGATATGCTGACTCTGTAAACCGCTTAGAGAGGGCTGTAAAGCATTATAAAGTGGTATATAAGTCTAAGTGCTATTGCTATGGAAATAGTATGTATTTCTATTTGCACCTAATAATCTTTGTGGACTATCACCATTTTTATTAACGAGATTCACTGTATTCTTTCAGATTATTTGACCTTACAGGGAAAAATATTCTTTTTTTTCACAATTTTTAAAATACTATTTTTTTCTTTAAATGCATTTCTAAAATCAAAACTTTTGTTGTGTTGACTACATCCATTCTGGGAATGGAAAAGATGATGTTCTCTGTGCTGTCATATAACTGACAGAATACAGAACTCTCTTCAGACTACAAATTAATTTCTGTGCAAAGAAGAAAAAAAATCACAAAGGAGGGAGGGAGGGAGGAAGGAAGGAAGGACACAAATCCATTTTAGATCACATTTAGAGAAACAAAATAAGTTCTGCACAACTCTGCTTATTTTATTTCAAATGAACATAAGACTAAGGGTAAAAAGTATTTCTAATGCAGCAAATTAAATCTTGACAGCATGTTTCCTAATGTTTCTAACATGGATTACAAGAATAATCAAGTCATTAAAAATATAGGCAAAGGGAGACATTAAAGAAAAGAGGGGGAGAGGGAAAGAGAGAAATATTAAGTGTTGATTTGTTCTTCTTTCAAATGATTTTAGTTATTTCCTTGAGGCTCAGATCTAAACTCTCATGCGTATAATTGTAATTGGAGACTCTGCATTGTGCTAATGACCTGTTTGATGAGAAGAATAATTAATAATAAAAGCATCTGTCTCTTTCCAGGATTATCCATATAGTATGTGGAAAGCCAGTTGCTTGTCATTTCTATTTAGACTTAGAGTATTAAAGGAATACAAGTACACCACTTTACCTAAGCCAATTGTAACAACAAAGACAACAAAGGTGATGGCATTATCAGCTTAACTATTTAATGAGCTCATATAACTTAGCTAACAACTTTGAAACATAGGCCACTTTGGTGACAATTTATAGGCCTCTATTTCATCAAAGCATTCTGAAGTTTGACTGCCTTTGCTCCTATCAATCTCAGAACCTAGAAAATTGGTACAGAACAGCAAGGAGAGCCAATTTGGTGTAGTGATTAAGGCACCAGGCAAAAAAAACTGGAAATCACTGAGTGCTAGTCCTTCCTAGGCATGAACTCCACTGGGTGACACTGGGGCAGTTTTTCTCAGCCCCAAAACACATTTCCAAAGAAATTGCAGAGACTTGACTTGAAGGTACTCAAGAGCAAGAAAAGCAAGACCCAGTCACTCTAGCTAACTAATGGGAGAACATACTGCACTTTGAGTAATGTCAGCTCCTGGACTGAACATGGCCTGTTGCTGCACTGAGCAGAAAGAACAAAAAATGTATTGCTACTAATACATTCTGACATGTGTCTATAGGTCTTTTTCCTCCAGCAATCAAATTGGTAGGATGAAGTCCCCCCCCCCCCTTCATGGGGACATCATTTCTCTGGTACAAATTTTTTCACTGAAAATTTAACTATAGCTGTTTTTCCAACAGCTACAATTGGGGTTATAAAAGAAGGATCAGGGCATGTTGTTTCTGCAAGTAGCAAAAAAATTAAGAGAGGGGCATGTTTACAGGGAGTATTATACTGATTAACATCTTGCTGGAAGACTGAAGAAAAGATTTGCAATTAAATTATATTTATACAATTGGAAAAATCAAGCCTTTTACAAGGAGTATGAAACTGGCTAACACTGACTAGAATGATTAATCAAGAGAGGTAAATTTTGGTTGGTTGGATTAATCAAGAAAGGGAAGGATGATTGCTAAGACTGTCTGAAATTTATCAGGAAGTTCTTAGACCAAGCAATAGGAGGCAAAATGAGGCAAGAGCTCCCCAACATGGGGAAATGAATTACTTCCAGACCCCACAAAGCTTGGAGATGAAAGGATTGTGATGTCTCTTGTGACACAAGTAAAGTGAAAGTAAATCATCTCAACTACCCAACACCTGAATACAGAACTCTAGACCTAAGTTCAAAGTGATGCAGTGCTCTTTGTATCCATAGAGGAAGAGATGGGATTTATAAATGTCTCAAATTTCAGACGGTCCAATAAAAACGGTTTGGTTAGTGAATGTATGCTGGGATGGTATGAAATTGTTCTTTTTAATTCTAAGTTTCCTAGTGTTATGCCACTGTTTACAGGAAGATCCAGGACAATAGCTGGAGCCCTTGTGTTTAGGCTGTCCACCTGTTCAGTGTACCAAAGAACTTTTCTTATTTGGTCTTCCACTCCAAGCTGAAAAGAAACACCACTTGTTCTTTTCTTGGCCTTGGGAAATATAGAGTGTAAACTCCAAAAAGAGTTTTCATTTAACTTATGCTATATGTATAAATTATTTGATATGTTATTGTCACCCAACTCAGCCTTTTCTTTTCCTGCAGCTTTTAGAAATAGACATTACAGGATACCATTCATAATAGGTTGCTTCTGAGAGGCACTATTAATTTACGATATTAACTTACAACTGGCTTAACATGAAGACTAATTATGAATTATAAATACAGGTAAAGGTTTCCCCTGTCCAGTTGTGTCCAACTCTAGGGGATAGTGTTCTTAGTTGAGGGAGCCAGCGTTGTCCAAAAATACTTTCTGTAGTCATGTGGCCAGCATGATTATACACTGAGGTATATGGAATGCTGTTTCCTTCCCACCAAAGTGATACCTATTTTTCTGCTCACATTTACATGCTTTCGAACTGCTAGATGGGCAGGAGCTAGGGCAACTAATGGGAGCTCACCTCCGCACTTGGCTCTTGAGTCTCATATTGGGGCTGTCGGCTTTCCAGCTCACAAGCTCAGACTCTTCAACCACTGATCCATCGCATCCCTTGTATTATAAATAGAGCATGGTAAGAAAGGAAGCACAAAAATATATCGCTTAAGTAAGTTTGCCCTATTGCATAGTTAGTAAGTGCTTAAATAAGATTGAATAAATATGGAAGGAGTAATTTGAAATTTTGCACAGTTGAGATGGCAACCTCCAAGTTATCTTAGAATTATTCCTTCCTTCAATAACCTCTAGTATAAATGGTTAGATCACCATTCCAGTTATTATCAAATTGTAAGGCTATGGGAATTAATGGAATATTTACAGAAATATGACAAGAAGCAGATGAAAAGGAACATGAGATTTTTTTTTTCACTAATGGATAATTGAGAAAGCTAAAAAAAGTGAGTAAATCAAAGGCTTTGATCATGCCAAACATATCAAGCTGTGAAATATCTTAGGAAAATGGGAATCCCAGAACATTTCATTATCTTCATGCAAAACCACAGTCTTGGGGAAAAAAACATTAAGAAACCACAGTCTAGACACAACATGGTAAAGCAGAGTGGATGCAGCAAAAGAGTGAGACAAAGCTGTGTAGTTTTCATATATGCTGAATGAACAGACACATAAATACATGCATACAAAAGGTGAGCATGGTTTTTAAAAATGGAGAGATGATAGTATTCATTCCATTGCCACAAAAAAGATGAATCCAAGGATTTCTCCAATTACTGCACAATTGATTTCATTTGTAATGCTTAAGATCATACAGCAATGTCTGGTGCCAACCATAGAAAGGGCGTTACCAGGTATTCAATCTAGCTTCAGAAAGGGTTGGGGCATGTGTGACTATATTGCCACTCTATGCTAGACAATGGGAAAATCTCAAGAACATCAAAAGAACATCTACTATACATCTGCTTTATTAATTAAAAGAAAGCCTTCAATTGGGTTTATTATAACAAGATGTGGAGAGTCCTATAAGACTTGGGTATGTTAACACATCAGGTGCACTCACTGTACAAAAATCAGGAAATCACAGTGTAAACACCATATGGAGACACTGATCAGTTCAAAACAGAGAAAGGAGTAAGGTAAGGTTGCATTATTTTACCTTTCTTATTTAACCTGTGAGGCAAAGTGATAATGAGGAAGCTGAAACTTGAAGAATCAAAAATCAAAGTATGATTGGAGGAAGAAATATAAACAATCTTTAATATTCTGACAACATAACTCTTTTCTCAGAAACCAAAGAAGACTTGAAACATCTGATCAAAAGGATTAAAGAAGAAAGCTAGAAATTTGGCCTCTTCCTGAACATCAAAAAGACTAAGTTCATGACAACTGCGGATTGGAAATGTCAAAATAACAATGAACAACGATTTTGATGAAGAGATCAAATACATGCAAGAATTCACTTTCATAGGATTGCAGATTGATCAAAGTGGATGCAGTCCAGAAATAGTGTCAAATAGCATTGGGTTGGACAGCAATGATGAGCATGAATCAAGTATGGAAAAGCAAGGATATCAGTCTGGCAAGTAAAGGAAGATTAGTCCATGCTATCATGTTTCCCCTAGCTACCTATGGTTGTGAAAATTGGACCATGAAAAAAACTAGAAACAAGGAAAACCAACTTGTTTGAGTTATAATGGTTAGAGAAGGCTCCTGAACATTCCATGGACAGCAAAGGTGAAAAACAAGTAGATACTGGAATATATAAAATCAGACATATTGGTGAAAAACAAACTCACAACATTACACCTTACTTATTTTACTCGTGTCATGGGATCAGACTCACTGGAAAAGACAGTTGTACTTTGAATGAACAGCAGTAAAGGAAAACAAAAGTGCCAAAAAAAAACCTAGGTGCATAGACACTTTCAAAGCCAACATCAGGCAGAGCATAAAACAATTGAAAGAAGCCACAGAAGAAGATGTGGAGAGAGCTGGTAGAATTCCTGAGAATTGAACAGGATTAAATGGATAATATCATCATCAACAACAACAGTAAAACAGTAAAGCAGTCAAGAAATATAGTATGCAGCAGTCAAGAAAGAAGCCTCTGTGGCACAGTGGTTAGAGAGGGGTACTACAAGCTACTTCTGAAGCCAGCTGCCTACAATTTGGCAGTTCAAATCCCACCAGGCTCAAGATTGACTTAGCCTTCCATCCTTCCGAGGTGGGTAAAATGAGGACCCGAATTGTTGGGGCAATATGCTGACTCTGTAAACTAATTAGAGAGGGCTGTAGAGCATTGTAAAGTGGTATATAAGTCTAAGTGTTATTGCTATTGTTATATGAAAAGATATTCAGCTATGCCAATGTGTCTGTATTTACAAATATGAGAATGGCGCAGACAATGATTTTCCCTGTGATACTTTATGGAAGTGAAAGTTGAACTTTGAAGAAATAAGATAGAAAGTGTTTTGATGTTTGAACTTGGGTGTTGGAGAATACTGAGAATACTATGGATAGCTAAGAAAAAAAAATCCAAAGTTGGCATTTGAGCTACAAACCAGGGGTGGTATTCAGCAGGTTCTGACCAGTTCTGGAGAATCGGTAATGGAAATTTTGAGTAGTTCAGAGAACCGATGGTAACCTTCCCCCAGGAGTGGGGAGGGAATGGAGACAGTATCCTTCCCCGTCATGCCCACCAAGCCATGTCATGCCCACCAAGCCATGCCCACAGAACCTGTAGTAAAAAAAATGAATCCTACCACTGGTACAAATGACCAAATTATCATGCCTCAGGCACATTATGCAAAGACCTTGCTCTCTGAAGAAGTCTATAATGTGAGAGAAATGGAAGAAAAGACAAGATGGCCAGGAGCAAAGTGAATGAATTCCTATGTACAGGTAATCCTCAACTTACAACCATTCATTTAGCGATCATTCAAAGTTACCAAGGCACTGAAGAAAGTAACTTAGGACTGTTTTTCACACTTATGACAATTGCAGCATCCCATGGTCATGCGATCAAAATTCAGAGGCTTGGCACCTGGCATATTCTTATGATAGTTGCAGTGTCCCAGGGTCATGTAATCACCTATTGTGATCTTTTGAAAAATAAACTCAATGTGGGAGCCAGATTCACTTAACAACTACAGTATGTTACTAACTTAACAACTGCAGTGATTTATTTAACAACTATAGCAAGAAAGGTTGTAAAATGGGCAAACTCACTGTTTTACTTAGCAATAGAATTTTGGATTCAGTTGTGGTTGTAAGAACTACCTGTAGATGCAATAAATGCACCATTGAAAGACCTGAAGGACCGAAATCTATGGCACATAATAAATATTGAAGAGTATTCAAACAGTATACTGTTCATATTCTGATTAGGCCTTTCATTTGCTACTCCCTTTGTAAATTGTGTCCTTTGGAGCACAGGAGACTCTTTAGCAAACCATTTCCACCACATCCCTCCAACACCTTCAGCTTATGGTTTGGAAAATCAGCAGCAAAATAGCTGGATTTCAGCAACATTTATTTCCATTCAATCCATTTGGGGGCAGGGCTTATGGATCTGAGGATGAAAAAGAGAGCAGTTAACTTTCTAATGGACTTCCAGTCTGATTCATATCCAAAATTCCCAAAGCTGGATGCATTTATCAATTTTACTCCATCTATGTCAGAAGAGAAATAATGCCAGCTTCTACCTCCTTTAATAAGTCAGAAAACTTATCCAGAGCATTCTTATGAAGAAAGATCCTGTCATAATCAAGAAAGGGAAAATATTCTATTATTAATTATACAGCCAGTGTGGTATGAGTACAAAATAACTTAGAATTTGGAACTATTAGCTATGAAATTCATGGGGTAGTTTTGAGCTAGTTTTTTCTATCCTTTTTTTAAAAAAAATACGATTTTTCAGCTTGGTTTGCTGCAGGCTACTGGCATTTTCTCAATGATTTATAACCAAGCATAAAACCAAGGCTAAACCTAGCAGTTAAGATTAGTTTAAGTTCACAGTACCTTTCGACTGGCTCATTTCTTTCAAGTCAGTGGGATTTCGCCTGTCAAACTGCCCAGCTATTGTCACCATTACTGGTAGGAAATGGAAACCCCATTTTGTCCTTTGTCAAGAGCAACAAAATATCTTGAGTCCCTGGTGGATTTTCCCATTTTCTTCAATAATGAGAATTCATAGGGGGAAAAAACAAAGAAACATTTTGAGAAAACTTGGAAAGATCAGTCATAGAAGAATTCATCCATGGCCTTCTCTACCAGTCTCCATTTTAAAATGCTTAAAATGACCACTTACAGAAAGTGCTGATACGAAAAATTTCAAAAGAAGTAGAAACTTCATTATTAAAACTAGAACATATTCTACTTTATAGATGTAGCATAACTGGCAAGGCTACAAAAAGGGGTAGCCTTTTTATATCAATCTAATGGAAGTCTGGATTTTTACAATATACATAAGTATATACCGGTATGTATGTTAGTCCTATTAACCTAAATCCATCCCAAAGAAAAGGCCATGGACTCACCCTGTGGCTACAAACCAGAACGCAGAACAGAACAAGAACAGAACAGAACAGGGGTGTCAAACTGGATTTATTCGAGGGCCAGAACATGTGGCTCTCTGTGAGCCTGTGGGGGAGGGGGATGCGGGGAGGGGGGAGGGGATGGATGTCTTCTGCAGCACCCTGCTGGCCAAAACAGGTTGCGGGAGAGCCACATGTGGCCCCACATGGCCCCCATGCTCTATTTTCAGCCTCAATGGGATCCTGCAGCACTTTGCTGGCCAAAACAGGGCACAGGGGGCCTCATGAGGTCCCCCATGGCCCATTTTTTCCCTCCATGGCCACCTGCAGCACTCTGCTAGGCAAAAATGGGCCACAGGGGCCTCACATTGTTCCCACATGGCCTGTTTTCAGCCTCCACGGCCTCCTACAACACTCTGCCAGCCAAAAACATGCCATGGAACCCCCCGTGGCCCATTTTGGCTAGCAGAGTGGTGTAGGAGGCTGTAGAGGCTGAAAATGGGCCATGTGGTAGGGTCCCTTACCCTATTTCATCTGGCAGAGGCACCGCAGGCCAGTCCTTTGATATTTCCAGGTCAGCCCTGCAGGCCAGATCTAAGCATCCAGCAGGCTGGATTGGCCCGCAGGCCTTGAGCTTGACACCCCTGGAATAAAATAATAGAATTCTTGATTGGCCGAGTGTGATCGGACAGACAAGGAATTTGTTTCCAATGCATAAGCTGTCAGTGTACATACAAGCAACAAGTGATAAATCACAATTACAAACATAAAATATATTACCATAAATCATAAGATACAATACTCAGTGATAGTCCTAGGATATTAAATAAGCAATCAGCATTAATCATACTAGAATACTAAATAAAACAATTAATATAAATTGTAAGATACAAGCAACAAAGTTATAGTCATAAGAAGATAAAGAATAGGAATAGAAAAGGTGAGAAGGATAATAGTAATACAATCCTACTAGGCAGTTTGAATTAGCTGTTTAGCAATAGTAATACAGCCCTACTAGGTAGTGGGAATTAGTTGTTTAACAGAGCGATGGTACGGGGAGGAGGGAACTGTCCTTATGTCCAAAGAGAAGTCCAACCCTATCTAGAATAAAAGGTGGAACATCTGTATTAATAGTAACCCAATCCTAATGGCATTAAATTTCAATCTGGTTCAGTCCATCACAGCCTCCAAACACTGAGTCCATTTATGTCAGGGATTTTATCATATATTTGCTTGGCTAGGTGTCAAGATGCAAAGCTGAGAATCATTAACATGTTGGTCATACCAGACCCCAAACAGATGGTTGATTTCCCCATAGAAATTTCAGACACATGTTAAAAAGTTAGGGTGGGTACATTGGAATACCCAAGGGCTTCATTTTTCCTGTCCCCCCAAAAAAATGATTGACATTACCTGCTCAGGAAAAATGGAACCACTACAGAAACAGTGGGTCCAATTCCCAATCCTTGCATAAAGTCCAAAACACCTTGACTGATGTTAATGAACACTGCTGAGATTTAACAAAACAATGAAGGGTATGCCACCTCTCTTCAGGTTTTGCCACAGATGGTCTTGGTCCCACTGCCTGAACCTAAATTAAAAGGATCCAGATAATCTCATCCAAGATGCTATGTAGTTAAAAACAAATCACCTTCTCAACAAATTTAACCAGGAAACAACAGGCTGGAAACAAGCCAAAAGTTATCTAAGAGAGCTGAGTTAAGCGGTAGCTTTGTTAAGAGAGATGCACTTCCTACCATCTCCTTCAAAATAGTGGCATAATTTTTCCCTTAGAGATGATTTAATCCTTTTCCTGGATCCATGCCATCAACTTTCTTTATAAATCAAGACCACAGTTCTTGGTATTCATATTTAAACTATCTCTAGAGTAATAGAGTAATAGAATTTCTATATGCTAAGGGACTTGTGGAATGGCACATTAGTTATTTTTACTTGCTCAATCCACATTACATCATACTATAATAAAGCAGCTCTGTTAAACTTTTCCTTTGTTTCTTTTTCTTATTTATTCCCGAACATTGCTCCCTCGGAAATTGAGTTTCTACCTAAGTATTTTATAATCCGAAAGATATATAGACAAATGGAAATATTATTAAGGAATTGAAAATTAATTTGGAGTGAAGGAATTAAATATGTATGAGAGAGCTTGACTAGGAAATGACAAATGAAATGCTATTTGAAGGTGCAAACTCTTGGGAGCAGAAAGAATTACTTAAGAGTTGTTCAAAGTATTAAAACTAATTCTGATGGGGATGAAATTAAGAAAAGCAAAGAACTATCAATTTCAGGTCTGGAAAAGCTAGTTGAAACTTAGATTTCTGTTACATAGTGCACAAAATTCCCATGTGAACTCCTTTAGCACTTCAGATTGGACAATGTCCAACTAAATGTGCACCAGGAATGAAGCTACTTGATGAAAGAAAATTTTACTGTAATATTTATAATATCTTTAATATATTTCATTTCCAGTAAGAATAAACTTGAGGTCTCATATCTTTTTATTGTTTAGAATACCCTACAATTTCAAGAATTATTGCCAAATCTTCAAACTAATCTTTTCTTCCTCTCGCATTGTTAGTTATATATATGATGCAAAATGTACAGGCTTCTATTATCTTCTATTTTTATTGATCTAAATAATCAATTCTACTTAAAGACTAGCAATCTCATGTTCTATTTTCCTTCTAATGAAAGGGTGACATTTTTTCAAATGGAAGCATCTATTTCAAAACCTAGAGGACAGGGTTCAGTACATATTTTGGGAAATCATAATCATCATGAAAGGCATGGGATAACAGTAAGTGTTTTTGTTTTGATCTGGTTCATTTTTACCTGTCTCATGCCAAAGCAGTAGCAAAGATCTTTCTAGTACTAGTTGCCATTTTGCTATTCTTAAATTGAGGAATGCTTTTTTAGGGCATACTGGGGGAAATGGTAGTAGAAAGAATCTCTTTTACCACCATGGTGGCAAAAACATATTTAAAAGGCCCACTGTACTGTTCCCATTTCTGCTGACATTGCTAAACAGCATTGCAAGATATAATCATGCCGATTGGGGTATTGTTTATTTCTTGAATGTTGGCTTAATATTAATCTTCAGGTTAATTTTTGTTCATCTCAGGGTCAATTCCTGGAAAGGAAGTGTTTTACTACTTTTGTTCCATTTTTGGTTTGTTGTTTGTCTCTTTTGAATGGCATGTAGATATTGTTTATCACTATGTGCCTGTTGATGACTAATTTGTCTGAGTGCCAGGCTTCCAGGAATTCTCTAGCATTTTTGGACTTAGCTTGGTCACAATTTACCTGTTGAAACATGAATGTGCTTGGGGATGATAGCCTTAGTAAATACAGGCTTGCCAGGTTCTCCTGTTGGATCCTATGTTGTTCTGATGCTCCTCACACACTTGTGTATGCACACACGCACACACATCTTCCCTCATTATTCTGCCTACAACTTATTCCTTTTTTGGCAGCTGCTCCTCAAGTGCTTATATATTGAGTGCTTTGGTCCTTGTGTAATGATCCAGTCCAGTCCAGTTCTTTTTACACTTTCAAGGCTTGGATTCCTGTCCTGTGCATCTAAGTGATTTGTGTGATGCATGTATGCACATGTGTATAAACAAGTAGAGAAAGGATATGATGACAGGTTAACAAAAAAAAAAAAGCTCTCTGTGCAAAAACTGTCCAAACAAAGTTAATACACTGTTATGTGGAGGTGGGATTTTAACTCTGGAAAAGGCCAATCAGGAGACCTCTCTCACAATGCTTAATGGATGGGAGGGCAGGAACAGGAACTAAAGTCAACCCAAGTGTGCAGCAAAGTTCCCAGTGTGGGAACCAGCAATTTTAAAGACAATGCAGATCATAGTTGATACCAGTATGGAAGGAAAGCAGGAGACAATAAGGTGCAGGTCTGGCCTTAAATCAAATACGTGTCCCAAGTTGTCCCAATTTCAGAATTTCAATTTCTGCCTCCAAAATATCTAATATTGGACTTTAATGTTGAACTTTGGAAGATGCACATTTTCAGTGGTAAAACTTTCTAAAATGCTTATGAAACCTGGTCATCTGAGGGGAGGAATCAAGTATGAAATTTCCAAAAGCCTCTGTTTCAGTTTCCAAAGCTGGTGGAGCCTGTGTTACATCAAAGGATTCACTTTTGTCTTTAATGAGAAATTCCAGATCCAGAAATATTATACAAATACTTTTGTACCTTTTGATGTCAGCCCTGCCACTTGAACTACTTGGGGATCCTCACTCAGAAAACTAAACACATCATTTTAGAAAGATACTCAGTGTGAAGTTTCTTTGCATCTCATTTTCATAGGGAACTGTGAATTTAAAAACACCCCAGAATTAGCATGCATTTTAACCATAATAAGTGCTACAAGTAGTTCAAATTACTATTGTTTAGATTTAATAATGGTATTTTCATAGTGGTGTTTCTGAAGCTAATATTTTACACATAAAAACATGAAGATCCATTTGGTATCGGACATTTGTCCCCATGTTGTTCCCTGGGCATGAAATTATAGTCCTTCATTAGCCTGCCTCAAAATGGTGACTGATCTGTGTAATTAGCGTGGAAGAAATTCTGTTTCTTTTCATGCAGGGAGATTGGTAGCTGTTGTGTATTGACTGCAGTTTCCACTCAGGTCCGTGCTTTAAGCGGGAAGCATGGACCTCTCCCATTGGTTGATGCTGTTTGACAATAAAAGGAGCTGTCAAATGGCATCAGCTGTTGCCGCTCCAGCTGGCTGCCGTGTTAGAGCGGCAGTAGCGGTAACACTTTATTTGTTAAATAAAGTAAGAGCTGAACCTTTTGCCTTGGTTGTCTGCCTCAAGTGATTACCGCCACTCTACAACAGTAGCTATAATTTTATGGGTTGAGTTAATGTGTGAGGGAATAGGTTTGAAATGTTTTGAACTAAAAGCCCTCTTTTTTAAAACAAACTTTATATACTCTATGCTTTAAAATATTCTTAACTGGTCAAATTAATTTTATTTCATTTGAATTAAAAACTTGGAAAAAAATTCAGATTCTACAGATGACCTAAATGCAGTAGTGGGATTCAAATTTTTTTACTATCAGTTCTGTGGGCTTGGCTTAGTGAGCATGGCAGGGGAAGGATATTGTAAAATCTCCAGTCAGAGGTGATATTTGCCGATTCTCTGAAATACTCAAAATTTCCGCTACTGGTTCTCCAGAACTGGTCAGAACCTGCTGAATACCACCTCTACCTAAATGCCATGATATCTTCTAGAAAGTTATGAAATCTTTCAGCTTTTATTTAGGTATAAAATCACTTCCAAGTTAATGACACTACAGAAGAAATTTAGTGCCACATTAAACAATTTTAAGGAACTATTTTATTCTAACGTGACAACTACTAATGAAAAGAGACCTCAGGACTAGGAACTGGGAACTACTGGGAACCCTCAGGAAAGGAGTTTATCATCAGCCATGACTCAAGTTTACCTCTCTGGATTGAAAAAATCATCAACAAGTGAAAAACAAAGTATAATTGAAGAACATGCTAAAAATGATCAATAGAGAGAAAACTCTTAGAATTTGCAAAAGTTAATAATCAACAAAAGAAAACTGAATTAATTCATAATTCTGTCTTTACAATAGTCAGAAGTCTTTTCCTGACATAAGTATCCCAAATGAAATAATGAAAGAATCTGGAAAGAATTATAGAGAAGGAAAAGGTGGTATGCTCAGAGACATGACAGAAATAATTATAACATCGTCTAAGATTTATATAAGTAACTATTGGAATATGATTCAGATATTTCATGTTAAAGATTGCAGGATCAAATAAACGCAGGACTCAAAAGGGCAAGTAATATGCAACAATGGGAATATTAGTGGAAGACCCATCACTGCAAATAATATGCGAAGAGAAAATGGATGTTAAGGTGTTTTTCTGCTAGTACATTACCCTAATTATACTGGATAAAATAGATAATACATATTCAGAAAATTGTTGGACTTATAAAAATCATATTGGAATGTTTTACCATATGCAATAGCAATGTCATAAAGTCCAATTATTCTGAAAGAGATTGCCCGCAGGATGCAATAAGTCTAAATGCTGACTTCCTTTTTTATCACTTATTTCTCTCTTTACTAATACTTACATTTTGTGTGTGTGTGTGTGTGTGTGTGTGTGTGTGCACGCGTGCATGTGTATGCATAAAAAGTGAGGCTTTCTTCCAATTGAATGATTGATGTTCTCTTCTATCTTGTACTGCTTTATAAAAATAGTTTCTATAGCACATAATATTCATGTATATATCTGCTTCTTTTTAATAAGTAATTTAAACAAGAAAAAAATGACTCAGGGGGTCATTTTCAATCAGCCTTCTTACTATGAAAATAGCCTTATAAGACACTTTTTTCCCCCTGTTCTGACCTAGGCTTCCTTAAAAAGCATAAAATGCAATCTTAGTTCCAGCAAAACCTCTTTTATTTCCACAGCTGAGAAGTACTGTACATTCATCCACAGCCTGCAAGGCTTCACAAACAGTCTTTCATAGGAATGTTTATAAACACCCACCTTATCGCACTTGGAATGCTGCCAGAGAACTAATTGCTAAATGCAGGGCAAGGCCAAACTTGACACAGAGTCAAACAAAACTTTTCAAAGCTTGAATTGACCAGATGAATTAATTGCTTCCTGAAAAAGCTCACGTCCTGTTTGCTCCTCTTTTATGTTTATGGAAGGGGCCAATCATCTCTGAGGTTGGCCTTACTCCTGAGTCGACCCTACTTTCTTAATTGTTCTTGTCTTCTGGTAGCCCTGCACATGCAGGGAACTGGTTCCAGAAACTCCCCCGCCTCACTGCTGTCTGAGTCTGAAGGCAGCTGATGACTACCAGCCTGCCCAGGCCCCATCCCTGCCTCTGATGCAGAGCCCTTGTCTGAACCCTCCTCAACCTCCAAGATTGGCCCAGGTTTCTCCCCAACCTCCTCGCTACTGTCCGACTCTGCTTCCCAGCTCTGTCAACCACCAGCGGGCCCCAACTCCCCCTTGTGCCTTTGAGTCAGCATTGACTACTGGACTGGTCCCTACAGTTTCTTGGCATGATTTTAAGAAGGAGTTTTACCCTTGCTTTCTTCCTAGGGCTGAGACAGACTGGCCCAAAGTCACCCAGCAGGTTTGCATGCCTAAAGCAGGATGGGAACACAGAATATCTCCAGTTTCTAACATAATATCTGAACCACTACACCAAACAGGCTCTAAATAAGGCACTATAGAATCATTCAAGAAGTCCAGCACTCTGGTTGTAATAAACTTTGTGATGACTTTTGTTGACTGACTGTATAATTAATCAGATTTTTTCATTTTTGTTAAATGCAGATCCTCCACTTACAATACAAACCAGTGGTTAATTCTAGAGGAAATATTATGTTTAGAATCACAGCTTTTAAGCTGGCTTTTCCTTCCTGTAGCTCCTGACATCTCTGAATTCCTGCCAGGTGCCCACCCTAAATTAACTCTGGTGACAAATATATATTCCTATAGATGCTGCTGAGTTCAATTGTGTTTTGTTTCAAAGGCAGTGGCAAGTTGTGCATTTATTTAAGCAGAACTCTCTGCTGATTTGGCTTAATTTAGTTCAAACCATTACTGGTTCAGTCTAAACCAGCAAAATTTATGGACCCATTTACCAGGTCTTTTAAATGATTCTTTTGTTTTTGCACAATGAACACTGAAGGAGATGTGATTCCAGAAGCTGGGCTGGCTTCTGTTCCTTTGTGCCAAGTCTCACATTATATTTATCTCTCAGCTATCATCCAAACACAGGCCTATTTAGCACAAAACTGCCTTTGTCCTGCCAGCAAGATTTCTTTCTTCAGGCAGCATACAATGAACTATGAGTTTGTTTTCCTTTCTTAATTGTTCTCTTCCTCCCATCATTCCTTCAACTCTTTGGCATTCTCAGCTGCTTGTTCACTTAGATCTTCATTTACTTTTCTTTTTTAACCTTCTCTTCCCTACCCCACAATTTTGCCCACAACAACAGTAACAGAAAGAAAATATGAAATAATAAAGCAAATAAAATCTGTTATTTTGTGTGTGTGTGTGTGTGAGTGAGAGAGAGAGACAGACACACACAAATTGAGAATCATCTTAAAAAATAAGCTTAAAAAAGGTAACCTCTATATGGAGAAAGACTACTCGCTACAAATGCTTTATTAATTGTAAGACATGATAAACTGGAATTACAAGGTTATTCATTTCCTTTCTTCCTTTCTTTCTTACACTCTCCCAAACTATTTCCACTCATCACATTAGAAAGGACCAGTTCTTGCATCAGAGACAGAAGTTGAGTCCAAAGCAACATACTTTTGACATTGTTTTTTTTTAATTTTATTTTTAATTACATTTATATGCCGCCCTTCTCCGGAGACTCAGGGCGGCTTACAGTCTATGGAGCACCATGCTAGGTGCTCAGCAATAGCCTTCATTCCATTGTATATGCCTGCTTATTACTAATTGTTATTACTTATTACTATATGCCTGCTTATTACTAGTTGAAGCCTATACATGCCAGAATCTACAATGTAAAGAACTGTTTAAGCAGCAGCTACTGGCATACATTAGTGGAAACCCCCAACTGGAAAGACCCCATTATAGGCAGTATCATCTCTTATAGAGCAAAGTTGTTTGTAACTCACAGCCTGTCTTATATTCCCAAAACAAACCTTGCCTTCCAAAAACACTATTTAGACAGGTACAAACACACAACAGCAACCCTGAACACCAGAAAAGGGGAAAAGATCATACAGTATGTACGACATCTTCCAACAATATGGATATCCATGCAATTTCATCAAATTGCCTCCACCCAATATAACACAACCACCACAAGCTATAAAAAGCTTTAGACCACAAAACATCTTCAGCCAGTTATGTGAAATTGGTTCAAGATCACAGGTTTTTTGCCTCTCATCTAAGATGTTCCTGTGTGCCAGGGGTCCCCAAACTTGACAAGTTTAAGACTTGTGGACTTCAACTCCCAGAATTCCTGAGCTAACATGACTGGAGGAGGAATTCTGGGAGTTGAGGTCCACAATGCTTAAAGCTATCAAGTTTGAAGACCCCTGCTATATGTGGTCTTTGTAGCTTCGTCTGTCAAGGCCCACCTATCTAAAACTCCCTCTGCTTCCTCAAAAGAGTCCATTATTTTTCTTTTGCTTCTGCTTTGAATTGTACTATTTTCACCAGATCATTCCCCAAAGCAGCTTTTCTGTGAGCTCTTTGATCAGATATCTAATTCCCATTGTCAATGTAACAATTCATTTTGTTCTTAAGCCAAAGCACTGAAAGCTGCAAGAAGCATCTATGGCTTTTTGTTTACCTTCTATCCTCTTCTTCTGCTGGACCATGTCAAAATTGAGATTGTAAGCTTTTAGGCCCAGTAGCA
The DNA here is from genome assembly GCA_023653725.1 of Bungarus multicinctus. Lineage (NCBI taxonomy): Eukaryota > Metazoa > Chordata > Lepidosauria > Squamata > Elapidae > Bungarus > Bungarus multicinctus. The sequence continues at coordinate 109,778,084 of CM042836.1, forward strand.
CATCTCGTTGAACCCTCTGTAAAGCATGATGCATACTGATAGCATTATTGGAACAGACATTTGAAAAACCTTTGATGTTGATTCATTAAGCGCAGGAATTATGAACTGATTAACAGATTAACAGAGTTGGAAGGGACCTTATAGGTCATCTAGTCCAATCCCCCGCCTAAACAGTAGACCTTACATCATTTCTGACAGATGGTAGTCCCGTCTCTTCTTGAAAGCTTCCAGTGATGAAGCTCCCATAACTTCTGAAGGCAAGCTGTTCCATTGGTTGATTGCTCCCACTGTCAGAAAGTTTCTCTTTATTTTCAGGTTGAATCTTTCCTTATTCGTTTTCCATCCATTATTCCTTGTCTGGCCTTCAGGTGCCTTGGAAAATAGCTTAACTCCCTCCTCTGGTCCTTCTCTGCATTAGACTGCCTATGCCCAGTTTCTGTAACCGTTCTTCATACGTTTTAGCCTCCAGTCCCCTAATCATCTTGGTTGCTCTTCTCGGTACTCTTTCTAGAGTCTCAACATCTTTTTTATAGTGTGGTGACCAAAACTAGATGCAGTACTCTAGGTGTGGTCTTACTAAGGGTTTATATGCTGCTTTTTGTGTTTTGTTCCAACTCTTCATTTACTTGATCAGAGTGCAATTTCCTTTTTCTTTTACTTCTTTTTCATCATTTTAATCCTTTGTGTCCCATAAGTCATTCATTAGCACCCCAGGGAATAAAATACCTGTTGCCATTAAGAAAAGAAACCAAGCTCTGGATTTTAAGTAAAATTTGACTCATTTCCAGCTTCTCAGTTCATGAAATATAGATGTGAATTAATAGCCAAAGATGCCGTCAACCCAAAATTGTTTTAATGAGACATAAATTTCAGTTGTTCAACATTTATACAAGACAGAAATAAAATAATGCAGATTGCTTGATTCAGCGATTGTTTGCATTTGCCTTGGAATGGTTAATCACTGTCAGCAGCAGTCATATTAGGTCTCCCCACCAAAATGTGATACTTCTTAATTTAATTGTGCAAATTGCCAGAATGCTTGCCCTAAATTAACCCTGATGACAAATATATATTCCTATAGAGTATATAGAGCTGAGTTCAATTGTGTTTTGTTTCAAAGGCAGTGGCAAATTGCTGCACTTATATAAATAGAATTCTCTGCTGATTTGGCTTAATTTAGTTCAAACCATGACTGGTTCAGTCTAAACCATCAAAATGTATGGATACATTTACCGGATCTTTTATTTGCATTTCATTGTGCAAATCCCATTATTTTTATACTTAAAGCAGATGTCATAATGCCCTTATCTGATATTTGTGTTATGATGTCATAATATATATGTCATGTTGGTGTCATTGTGACTTTCCTTTTGCTGGATGTAAATGTAATAGATTTCATGGGTGCTGTTACTGAGATGTTCAGCCAGGGGTGAAATCCATTCAGTCACTATGAAATTTGATTCTGATGGCACCAAATTAAAAAAGTAACAAATTATTTGCCAACTTTCAAAATGCATATACAGTTCTAAGTTTCACTCCTTCTCATCTTATTTAACAAGTTACACACATATCAGCCAAAGTAGAACAGATTCTAAATGAATCCTTGATAAATATACCAGTATTTAAAAATCAAAGGTGACCCACTGTTAGTAAAATAGCAATCCATAGGGTTTGTTGATTCGACTTGCATCATTGAAATGGCATCCAAAATTAATGGCTATAATTTTAAACTGCAATGGAAAAGAAAGAATTATCACCTTCAAATGATTGGATCCATAAGAATCTTCAAAATAGAACAACAGCTGTGGATGATCTGCTACATTGTTATAAAGCTTCTTTTCATCATTTCCACATCTCCCAAAGGAAAGATAGAGATGAGGAAACTGTTGATAACACTTCACTGAATAGCTTGTCAAGATTGCAAAAGCATTGAAAGAAAGAATTTTGGGCCCCACACAAATCAAGCTAGCAGTCAATTTACTCACTAGCCCTTTCATCATTTGATGAATATGCACAATTGCTAAGATACACACAGCTGATGTAAAATGGAAAACATAGACTCTGTAAACATATGCAGAATTGGAAACCAAGATAATCTGAACTGGACTGTCAGTCATGAGCTGAGTGCTGGAATTTCCACATTGAAGGAAAGCTTTGTTTGTGGCATTAAAGACAGTGGCCTTTGAATCTGGGTAGATGCAGAACAAGTTCCTGCTTCCCTAATGATGGCAGTTATGCCAAGCTACAGATGTTGACTGAAAAATGCCTTCATTGCAACTCATATAAAGAGTATATAATTTTATGTTTGCTGCATGTTTTCAACTATTATAGTAACAGTATAATCATGACATTGTTAACTCATTACTATAGTTGTAAGATTGCTTTCTAGGACCTAAAATAACAAATCTCATCCAATGCCTAATGAATGGTCTTGGAGATTGTAAATATAGTTTTACAGCCAAGTTTAACTATAGATTCATCCCATCACCTTGGTCACCAAGGTGCCAAAGCTAATGTGAACAAATCCATATGGCAGTTGTCAAGATATGCATCAATATGGATCAAAACTTCAGCTGTAATTAGTTTCTTCAAGTATATCCATCTAGCTGCAGATCAGCTACAGATCTTTAATTCTATTCAGGCATTTTCCTTTATGGTTAAATGAATATGCAAGAAAGATTCTGTTACTCCCACACAGACTCAGTTTTCATTTCCAGTCTTGTTGCTCCACCCCAGTGTTGGTTAGAAATCTGACACAAATGAGGCTTTTCTGTCTGAAAATACTTGACTGTCATAATTGAGAGGAACCTCTGGTCCCAGTGACCGACCCAGATTGGATCCTGCAACATTATTCTGGGACAAGTATATCGCTTTCATTTGTGAAGTATATATCTTCTGATATCTCCTGATATATCTCCTTATATCTCCTGATATAAGATCATCCATTTCTATTGTAATTGTGAGACCTCAGAATATGGTTTCCAATGCTGGGTACAAAATAGAATATTATTGTTGATAAACTGAAGCACGTCAAAAGGAAAGTAATCAAGGATGATAAGGTGCCTGAAAGAAAATTTATGATGAATGACTGGAAGTACCAGGCATGTTTAGCACAGAGATGATTACAAGGAGATATTAGGAGCATCTTCAAGAATCTAACTGGTTATCTTCTAGAAGGCAACCAGAATTGTTCATAATTATTTCAGGAGAGAGAGGAAGAAACAAAAGACTTACCTGAAAATACAAGGAGGAAGAATTTGAATAGGATAGGTGACAGAATTTTGTTTTGGCTTGTTTTTTATGTAAATCTTTTTTCTTGATATGGAAAAACTCTGACAAAGTGATCTGGTTTCAAAAAAAATTTAATCAAATAATTTCAAGTATTCAAATAGAAAAGTCCAACCAATTAAAGGCATCTAATCAAACCAGATGTCTTTGGATTCCTTCAGAGATATTTAATTCAGAGATCCAATGAACTTCAGACTTGCCAGAATCTCAAAAGCTATTGGAGTTTTTGGTCCATGTATGACCAAAAGAAAGACACTATTTGAACACTATGATACTGAGTACCCATCTAATGGACAGATAGACAGTCCCTGCCTAAGCTGGCAAACACACTGGAATTCTAGGAGAAGAACAAAACAAACAGAGGAATACTCTCTTAAGTGCTCTGATAGACAATCCCTGCCTATCAGAGCATTTAAGAGAGTATTCCTCTGTTTGTTTTGTTCTTCTCCTAAAATTCCAGTGTCTTTGCCAGCTTAGAAAAAACAAGTGGACAGAGGGTCTATTTTTAAATGTAGTATTGTTATGTTCAAGTAGGATACTTCTTGCACTGCTTTAGCATCACATCTATTCTTATCCAGGCAATTTAAACATCACTGTATTTTTTTCTTTTTCATTCCTGCTGCTTCTGTCATAAAATAAGTTTATCAGGATATTTCAAAAGTTTATTGCCATGAAGATGCTCAACAAAAACTTGGCAGGGTTAATGTCCTTTAAGTCTAAGAGGCCAATCATCATTACTATATTCATACCATTTTGCCAAAACAACGAAGCAATTTCTGGCATTTTGATGCTTTCCCACCAGAGCAGAGAGTAGAATATTTGATTTTATTAAATCGCAAATCTCAGATTGATTCACATTGAATCTGGTTACCTCTAAATCTCAAAGCACAAATTCAGAACAAATTATTGTAGATTCAAATATCATATTTTCACTCTGTATTGGAATTTAGTTGAGGTATAACCAAAAGCTTCAAAGATAATATAGCTCATGCAAAGAATATGGAATTAAAAGATTTTGAAGGTAGAAAAAGTGAAATGAATTGCTGTATTCATCAACATCTTATCTAAAGGGCTAACAGAGAGGCAGTGTGAAAGTTGCAACCTGGTGCAAAAGATTCGGTATTTGATCCGCAGCATAAAATATCTTTTTGCCTCTGATATATCTCTTCCTCTCAGCTGAAGCTGAAGCCAACATCCTCAGTACTGCTGAAAAATATAGCAAACAAACAGACCTAACGCAGAGAAAGTGAGTAAGTGTTATTGACAAAGCAGACAGGATAAAGCTGAATAATATTTATCCATCCTCCAATCCTCTTGGAAGAAGAGCACAGATTCATAGAGTTTATGAGATTATTACAAGTTATTTTGGGAGTCCACATTGTCAGTAAAAAAAAAGGATAGAGATGTAATAAAAGAATGTCCAAAATAAAACTGAAATATCGAATGGTGTCCAAAGCAAATGTAACTTTAAATTACCTTTTTTTCAGCTGGGGAATCATACCTTTTAAAGTAATAAATTGTATTGGGGACAAAGTATTACCTGAACCATGGCAATGATCTGACAGCAGCACCAGTCAGGGGCTTAACGTTCAACCCATAATCCCCTGAGCTGAAAAAGTTTGTCTTAATAGGTGCATTAACCCTATCAGAGGATTAGTACACTTGATTTCCTGCCAAAAATGAGTGGAAATTTGTGTGAGATTTATTTAGTGGTTTGCTGCCAAATATTGATGCTATGATCCATGGGTACATAGTAAGTACACAGACACACAATGGCTCAAGGCTGATACATTGTCCATAGATCAATGACTACCTATTCTACTTTCATATATGTTTCATATTTCACCCTGCTTTTTTGAAAGCAAATGTAAGATAAACTTGAAATTTATGATTATGTCCTGACCTTGCATAGTAATGTCATTGAATTTTCAAAATAGTTCATTTTACAAATAATCTACAAATTTTACAGCGAAAGCTAAGGCATTTGTAAAATATTCTGTGAGGATTACTTAAACAATAGTAAATATACAAAAATAATTTCATCTTCTGTCACAGGAATTTAATTGGTATTAAACAACTGGCTCATTCCATCCAATAGTTCTGAATATTCAAGTTTTGCTCCCTAGTGAAATGAAATTGCACAATCCAAGTTGTTCTATGGCAGAACAACTTTATTATTGAATAATTTTAAGCTAGTAATACTGAATTAAAGGTTTACTCTCACATTTGATACTATCACTGGCATATTTAATTTATCCACCAGGTCTATTTTGATTGTGGTGCTTCTAATCCTACCTAGTTGAAAATTAACATGAGAGAATACAATAGAGAAAAACATTTGATAAATAAATATTCTTAGAATTGTGGGGTGTTTTTTTTTGTTTCATCTCTGTATTCTCTTTTGGATCCATGACACATTTTCAGGAAGCAAAAAAATGTCTAGGTCTCATCATGAGCCAAAGCAAAATGCCTTCACAATTTCTTATTTCAGTTTGCTGACTTACTTTTGATGCATGAAGCTGAGCTCCCAAGAGATTCTGATATGCCTTATAGCCAAATTGGCTTTGAAAAGAATAATATTGCCAATTTCACTGTATATTTCTGTATGCTATTTGTTTAGCAACCTGAAGCAGATGAAGCTTGGAAATAGTCTCATTTACATTTACCCCCTGTGCTTTGTCAATAACACTTACTCACGTTCTCTATTCAAACACTATATCCCTGTAGAGAATAGTCCTGGCATTTTTACAAGTTTACATTCATTCAGGGAAATGAGTGAATAGATGACCATCATAAATTACTGCTATCTGATAGTTACCCTGTTTTAGCTCTTAAAACCATGATGAGTGAAACCTTTTTCCTGGGTTTTTTGACAGGTTTTTCAAGGGGTAGGCTGCAAAAATTTTAGCAAAGGGTTCTCTGCCCAGCTGCTCAGTGGGCGTGGCCATGACAAGCGTGGCCTAGTTGGCCTCCTGCACCACAGTGGGGGCGGGCATTTTTGCCCTCCCTGGGCTTCAGAGGATTTCCTCCAGCCTCCAGGAAGGCAAAAATGACCTCCCAGGCTCCAGAGGCTCTCTGGAAGCCAGAAACAGGCCCATTTCTGGCCTTCCTCAATTTCTGGGAGGCCCGTTTTTGCCCTTCTTGAGCCTCTATGCGCATCCTACACTTACCTGAATCCAAAATGGGCCACGTGGGGACTCCTGGGAGGGGTGGGTGGGGCAGGGCGGTGCCAGCCAGGAAAGGGATTTGAGGGTTCTCTGAACTGTACAGAATCTTAGCTCTCCTGAACCCCTGAGAACCCTCAGCACCTTACCGCTGGGTTTTTCTTGACTTCATAGGTCTGTAGAGTCATAGGTCTGAGAAGGGACCATAAGAACAGAAAGAGGCCATGCAGGAGCATATTAAAGGATGATTTATCTAGTCCATCATCTCCTCAAGCAAGGTATGGAGCTGCATAAAATACTGTAGATAACTTAAGTTGCTTTTGTGAAACATTTGATCCAACTCAGTTCTCAGTGAAAATGTGACTGTGCAATTTAATTGAATGGTTGGTCTTGGATATCATCAAGCCATGGATGATGGATATGCTGAATGGATATGCTGAAGTAAGAACCTCTTAGTGTATTTTAGAAAGGATGGATGCTTGGGATGAAATACAACAAACATTATCTGAACCTCCATGAGGAATTCTGGGAGTTGAAGTCCACAACTCATAAAGGTACCAGTTTTTTTTAATAAACTGATCTATACAAATGTTCTCCAGATGTGATGATCATCACTGGTGAACTAAAAGTTGAGTAAATCTGCTAAATTGCAGAATTTTGTCCTCTGAAACAGAATCTTCATTTTAAGAGAATTGGTAGAATGCAACCCAATCACATTTGAGTCACTATATTTATTTTGATTTCATGGGCAATATTTATAGCTCTTTTCCCTCCATCTTTCTCTTTGTGCTATCTTTTTAGTATTACTGGTGACAGACTTTTTAATGCTTTCTTTCCATTCATATTATGTTCATTTATCTTTCTTGAAGTTTTGGGGATTTGCTTTACGAGTTGCTACAAAATGAAAGTAACATCTTATTTTATTTAGGTAATTTTACTGACATTACAGCATATTTGAAATCTTTTTTTTTCCCAAACTTCAAATTCACTTGAGGACATTTACATCAGAAACACTGTAGCTGTTGTGAACTATTGAAGCAAAATGCTTCAGACCTGTTTTGGAGTTCATTTAATAAAATTCATATTTCAATTTTTTTAACAGATCTGGGTTTTTTAAGAATGCAGTACATACTAATGAAAATGAGATAGATTAGTTTTTATAGCTTTATATACTGTTTCTTTATAGCTTTATATACTGTGGAAATGCTGAAACTCAAACCCATTCTATTGCTTTGTTGCTAGAGTACAATTATAAGAAAGATGGTTTCTGCAGTTACATTCAGATTTCTATGTCGGTAATAGTGTTGGAAGAAGATCTCTTTTTTGTTTCCCTTGTGATTTGTGAATGGGATACTAAATAGTTCAGAAATAGATAGATAGATAGTTAGATAGTTAGATAGTTAGATAGATAGATAGATAGATAGATAGATAGATAGATAGATAGATAGGTAGGTAGGTAGGTAGGTAGGTAGGTAGGTAGGTAGGTAGGTAGGTAGGTAGGTAGGTAGGTAGATAGAATGTAGTCCAAGGGTATAGTCCAAGCATTTGCCAAAAGTCAACAGTGACTCAAAGGCACACACATACAAATTTATATACATACTTAAAGAAATATTTTTGAAACTACAGAAGGCATAAGAAACAGGATTTGAGGCTATTCCAAAAAATTAGTTTGAATAAACATTAGGCTCTTTTGTGATTCACACAAAGATTTGCAAGTTTTTATTGCTGTAGCTATTACAATAAAGTAGTTATGGCCTACATGACATTAGTATATACTTTATGGACTAAAATAACCCAAATATGTAACCCTAAATATCTCAAGGAAGAAATTCCCATGCATGTCACTACCCAAAATCTATGGTCATCCTCAAAGACCTTCTTTGAGATACTTTCTCTAAGTGAAGGTAGAATAGATAGTCATCAAATAATAGGGACTTCTCACAGTTCTGGTCATAAACTCCCCCCTCAAAAAAATAGACAAGTGGACTGGTGATGATGATGATGATGATGATGATGATGATGATGATGATTAGACCAAGTGCTTTTCACCACTGCAACATTCAGCACCATGTCTTGCATGCTGAACTGATTGGAAATGGTGGATTCCTCTGTTTCTTTTTCCCTCTCATCTATGTCAGGAAAGCAAATGCCAATTGCTTTCCATTCTGCAGGCATGTTTTTCAAAGGGTAGGGAGAAACAGCCAAGTGTTTACTATTCCACTAATTAATCCATAAAAAGAAAGGGAAAGAAAACCAAGGATCCTAGCTTTCATGGCAGGCTGTCCAATCCAGCCATCGAAATGGTGCCTGAAGGCAAAAAAATAGGAATTGGGATAGGTGGGAAAGCAAATCTTCCAGAGCATCCACCAGACAAATGGAGCATTTTCATAAAATGGAATGAAGTGTAGCAGGAGGAGCACGCCACCATGGTTATTGGGGAATGAATAGATTGAGGAAACATTACTTTTGATGTGGAATCAGTAGCTTTTGAATACTCTCTAGTGCAGGGGTCTTCAAACTTGACAGCTTTAAGACTTGTGGACTTCAGCTCACAAAATTCCTCGTCCAGTCATGTTAATTCAGGAATTCTGAGAATTGAAATCCACAAGTCTTAAACTTGCCAAGTTTGAAGACCCTTGCTCTAGCAGGACAGACTAAGGTCTGTATCATCTGTTCCTGATATCTGAAGCAATAAGTGGCCTTGGGAAAGGCCACAACTTGCGAAATTAAGAAGTATGGATTAATTCTATGACATTTTTATAGTCCTTTTCACATTCCTTTCTCAGCCATTATTTTTACATTCTATTGTTTATTTTATTAGTTTTAGAACCTCTATTTCTTAGCCCCCATTTGTATTCTTATTAGTAGTAGAGGACAAAAAAACACTACCATCTAAAAATTCTTCAGATTCACTTTGTTTACCTTATTTATTTCTTCCATTATCTGTCTGTTTTTCTTGAATTTGGCTGTATCGGCATCAGATTTACTGTGACTTTTCTATCAAAAAGTCAACATTCAAAGAGAAGCCATACTTATATCTTCAATATATCTTCACCTATATTTCTGAGGTCAAATAGTCAAAAGCATGATTCATCTAAAAAAACTAACAACATTTTGCAGGCAGGATTTGAAACATACAAAATGCAAGAATAGTATTAACCCCAAAGTCTGAACTGGTTTCATGGCAAATCTGCCTTGAAAAACCTATTCTCAACCTCTGACATGCATAGTAAATATTTGTCTCACAGTCATAAAATGGAGTAGTAAGAAAAGGTGGGAGTGGGTTTTGGATGTGGAAGTCAGCTGTCCTAAGTCAGAAGAGGGAGAAATTTGGCTTAGCTTTTATTTCAATGTGAATTTATCTCATTTTGCATTTTTGAAGCAGTACACAAATCCAGTCTTCACCTTTAAAAACTTAATTTCTTCAAACTTTTCAATAAAGTCCATACATTAAAAAAAAACATATATTACGGGAAAGCTTACTCAAATACATAGATATATGAAAAAAGAAAATGTCCACAATCTATTGGAATAGGAGGAAGAGTACAAAGTAGGCAAAATTTGTTTACGGTAGACAATACTGCAAACTACAATGTCAATTTAGAGAAATGTGAATAAAGCATATATGAAATGAGGTGTGAGCTTTTTTAAAAAAAACCCCACCTGTTACAGGAATGGGAAAGATAATCTAAGTAAACAAAAATGCAAAATTAAAACAATGCAAATGTCATAATTAGTGAAAATGAGAAGTGAAGAGAAACTCAGACTAAGAAATTGACCCATCCTTAATGCCAATATGTTATTGAAACCAATAAACCTATTCGCTTTAAATCATTATTTCACATTTAAATTGTTATTGCTTTGCAGATCCTCAGGGTAACATATCTTTTCACTTCTTCCATTTTGCAAACTTCAGAGTATCTCCTAATATACACTGTGCTTTAAGGTGATTTTTAATTTAACAAATTCCTTCCCCTGCAAAATTTATCCATTTCATCCGCACAATCACTCTGTCAAGTAAATCTGCAGAGTCAATAACTTTGACAGAATAATAAAGCCAATATATTAAGACATTCTAAATTCTAGTCCAAAACCTTTACCACTGCATCACAATGCCTCTCCTTCTAGTTGAGTGGAGCTCAAGTCCATATGATAATATATTTCCAACATTATTAAAAGGGCATACAATGTAACTATATGGAAACCATGGTCATGACACTTAAATAACATATGGGGAATATCTTTGCTAATGCCTAAGAAGGATTGGAGAGAGACTTTGTAGTTTTGAGAGTTCAGCTTCCTGCTGTAGACCTAATCTATGATTAAAGCGTTAATCAGTTAATCACACCAATTAAGAGATTTAAGTTTACAGCTCTAATTAGTTCCTGTTGTCTATACTTTGGACACATACTTTGTAAAGAAACAGCAATACTTTCCTTTTCATTTTCAAAAAAACCATAGTGTCTTAAAATGAGAGTTATCAGGAATTTTTGAACAGTAACTTTTAACCAAGAAATGTATTGTAAATAATGATGATTGTGCAAATTACCAAAACTGGTGGCCTTCAGGTGTGATTGAATTGCAATTCCAAGAATTACCAGCCAGCATAGTCAGGATGAATTATAGGAACTGTAGTTTCAGTTCATCTGGATAAACTAGATGAGGAAAACACCTAATCACCTGTAGAACAGTGATAGCTTATGCCTAGTGTGTTTGAGTTTCAGAAAAATCTATCACTATCTCTGGGAGAATATATATACAGTACATTCTTGTTGACATGCCTGAACTTTCCTCTCAAAAAAAAAAGCTAATAATAGATTAGGAAAGAACTGTGAAGTCTTCTAATCCAGCCCCTTGCTCAAGCAGGAAACCCTATAACATTTCAGTCAAATGCTTGTCCAACCTCTTTTTAAAAGCACCCATGACTTCTAGAGCACAGATGTCAAACTCAAAGCATCACATTGCCATCACGTGATGTTTTGTGACAGTTTTCCCCTTCACAGAGCTGGGGTAGGCATGGCCTTCACATGACACATTCAGCCTGCGGACCGCCAGTGTGACACCCCTGTTCTAGAGGCAAGTCGTTCTACTGATTAATTGTACTAGCTGTCAGGAAATTTCTCCTTAGTTTTAGGTTGGTTCTCTCCTTGATTAGTTTTCATCTATTGCTTCTTGTCCTGCATTCAGGTACTTTAGATAATAGGTTGACATTCTCCCCCCTTCTTTGTGGCAGGCCCTTAAATATTGGAACACCACTATCATGTCACCCCAGTCCTTTTTTCATGAAACTAGACATACCCAATTCCTGCAATGGTTCTTCGTGTGGTTCTCAATCTGGAGGCAAGTGAATGCAAGTGTTGTGGCCTGTTGGCCACCAGCCCCTCTGGCAGCCAAATCAGATGCAGAGGCAGTGTGGGAGTTGGGGCCAGCATCAAGACCATCTAAGAACTCTGAAGGGGAAGAGGGAATGGAGCTATCAAAGATAGAGATGGGGCAGAGCTTGGTCCATCCATCAGTCCTCAGATGGAGTCAACTCACTCAGATGGAGTTTCCTAAGAGGTCTGTAAGGGGCGTGCATAAGCGCACCAATGTGCCTACTGTCCCTGTCCTATTGTTTCTTTTATTGTTTCTTTTATTTTTCTTATATGTATCCATGTATTCATAACTATGTTTTTACTTATACCTATTATCTTGTAAGCAATTGAGAAAGCAAATAAAATAAAAATAAAAAAATAAAACAGCCCACAGGTCTGGAGATGGCTGATGAGGAAAAGGAGGAACAACTGGGTCTGGTGCCTGATGCACCAATGTGCAGAAAGGAGATGAGAGCAATGGGAATCTATGGACCAGTCCTTGACATGGAAGAGCCACCGCTGCTAGCTAAGCCCACCCTAGCTCTGGAGATTAAAGATAGGGGACAGAGATGAATAGGTTTGGCAGACAACTATTTGCCTCCCTGTTGTCAGCCATTGATAGCCTGAACTTCTGAATCCTGTCTGGAACTTATCAGAATTATATTTTGGAATCTGCAGCACTGAATCAGGCATGTCTTCTGAGCATGGAAGAATACAAGCACACCTTCCAGGACTTCTTTTGTGAGTATGGGGAGAGCAGGGGTGGGATTCAAATTTCTTAACAATCAGTTCTGTGGGTGTGGCCTAATTTGTGGGTATGGCTTGGTGGTCATGTGACTGGCTGGTCTTAGCTTGTATGTAAATATTATAAACATTTATGTAAATATTGAATTTTTTTTATTAAAAAAGCAACTTTTATCCAAAATCAGGCAAAGCAGGCAGGCAAATTGAGTTGCTCACAGAATCATAGATTCACTCAGAGATCTACCATTCTGCAATCTGCTACCTGAGTCTGCACTGACAAATAGAAGCCTCAGTCCTAAGGAAGATTCAGCTCTGCTTTTAGATTAGCTAAAAAGCAAGAAATCCAATGATTTCCTGCTTTCTAGCTAATCTAAATCTCCAAGCACAATAGAACAGCTGATGGTCGAGGAGGGGAAGAAAAATAGCAGCTTACCAAACATAGGGAAGTTGGATGGCACACATGCCAGGTATGGAGTGAGTGAGCAAGGCCAGTCTGACCAGGTAGAATCCCACCCTTGGGAGAGAGGGAGAGAGAGAGAGAGAGACTCCTGGTATGTTGGGGTGATTTTAGGGGAAATGGGAATGAGTATCGCTTTTCACAGGCACTTAGAGACTTTGTTAGTCTGCTGTGTGTGGTATGAGAGAGAGGGAGGGAGGGAGGGAGGGAGGGAGAGAAAGAGAGAGAGAGAGAGACCCCTTGCCGGGGCTGCTGGTGCTCCTAATAAAGGGAACATTTAGTTAAATACAGATAGCTTGTCATGTTTGGGAGCTGGGTCAGAACAATGTTATTCTCCTTCCAGACCTTGTCATTTAATAGGAGAAGGAATGACTTGGAACACTTCACCCTTGGAGAATGTATCCAATAAAATTTTCTCAGAACTTCCTCTCAGTTTTGTCCTTCAAGTAATGGTTTGAAAAGGGCTTTTATATCCCTCTGAAAGTGTGGAATAAAAGATTATGATACAAAGCATGAATTTTGTCCATTAGATACACAGTTCTGAGATCTGGTATTCCTAATATGTGAATGATACCTTTGGCTGAAAAATATAGCAAAATCAAGATCAACCAAGCAGACCTTATAAAATGAGTTATCTGATGTTGTCTGAAGTGAGTTAATATTGGGTTTTCTTGTGTATTGCTTCTGTTTTATTGGATATAACATGTGTCTAAAATTGGTTTAAAGGCATGCACGTGTATATGTGTGCCTAAGTATAATAATTTTAACATAACAACTTATAGTTCACCCTGGAACTCCATACACTTGGGAGCTTTGCACGCACAAAAATGCATATTGGGAATTTTTGGCATATGAAATAGTTGAGCAACGTTGCACTGGTGATCAAGAGTAAATATTTGAGTTTCTGTGGAAGACAAATTGAAGCATGCTTAATATGTGATTAAAATGCCTTGGGATAATTTTGAAAAGTTATCTGCTTCTACCTACTTAGTGGTGAATGGAGGATAAATTATGAAATTTGTTTTAAATTCACCTGAAATGGCAATGTACATTCAAAGACACTAGTCCAGTTGAAAGACCAAAAAAGTATCTTGGAAATAGAATTGGGAAAACGGAAGGTTGAATTTTAAAAAATGTTTCCATATAGCCAAGGGGGGAACCAATTCTTTTTCTATACGTGTGTGTGTGTGTGTGTGTGTGATAAATAGAATAGAATAGAATAGAATAGAATAGAATAGAATAGAATAATAGTTCTTTATTGGCCAAGAGTTATTGGACACACAAGGAATTTGTCTCCAGTGCATAAACTTTCAATATTCATGCAAACATCAAGGTGGTATGTCATAGATCATAAATCATAAGATACAAACAACAAGTGATATATCACATGATACTAATAGGAGAAGGTAGTAGGTAAGATGAGAAGATGAGAAAAATGACAAGATGAAACAGACAATAATAATAGAGCCTTACTACATGGATAAATATCTTTAGGCATAAGACAGTGCTATGGAAATTAGGTGTGTGTGTGTGTGTGTGTGTGTGTGTATGCAGGTATCTGTGTATTTGTGTATATGATGTGTGTATGCACACACACACACATCATATACATACATACATAAAGAACACACATAGTACACATACTATATATCTCTCTTTCAAAACATTTAAAACTGCTTGTAGATAGATGGATCAATTTATTTCTGTCCCTGTAATGTTTCACACTGGAAAGTTTTCTTTCATGGAGTTATAGCTCTCTGGAGCTTTGCTTTTTCCTACATAGCCCCATTGCCCTCTGTATGATGAAGATGAGCTCAACGTTCTGAATAGCTGATCAAAGTTCTAAATTGCATTTGGATCCTGTAAAAATGACAACTTTCATTTTATATAGAATTTGAAACTCTCAGAAATGGAGATATAACACAAGAGACATTGCTAGTCAGCCCTCCCAATACTTTGTGTCTCTGTCCTTCCTACACATAAAGATAAAGGTACATATATGTATCTGCAGGGGTGGGATGCTACCAGTTCTGCCTGGCTTTATAGAACTGGTAACTCTGAAGAGCAGCAGACACCGAATCAGTTCTGTGTCTGCTGCTGTTTGGCCCACCCGCCTGCCCGGGCTCTTATTTGTCCTTTATTTCCTGCTTTTTCAACCTCAACTGCTTTGCATGGCACAGCTGAGCTTGAAAAAGCAGTAAAAAAGTGGCTTTTCAAACGCTGCGCACGCAGCGCTTGTCACCTGTCCGGGCAGCACAGCTTAAGGTTTATTACACGCGCATGCAAAATATGATCACCGAATCGGTAGTAACAGCAGTTAAATCCCACGTGTGTGTCTGTGTGTGTGTGTGTGTGTGTGTGTGTGTGTGTGTGTGTGTGTCGTACGTACGTACGTACGTACGTATGTATGTATATATGTATGTAATATGAATATATTAGAAAGAAGCCTCTGTGTATATGTATATCAGTTTATTTTCAGTAAACTCTTTATATACATCCCACATTAATCCTGACTGGGATATTTGCAGCTGTGTATAACTTTTGTTTACGTATTTATCCAGCCAGTAAGCCAACTAGTTACGACACGAGTTACTGTTGTCTACCAGAGGTTGTGATCAAATATTTTCATATACACTGGGAACAACATTTGTTGAAATCTAAGCTGACCTTATGGACTACACCAATTAATATTGCAATATTATCCCTATATTAAGCAGGAGTATCATATCAACAAACATTTGTCCTTATTTTCCTTGCAAAAGAATAAAAAAAAAACTGGATTGTCATTCTAGAAAAGTTATCCAGAAAGCCACCACATGTTTGAATTAATAAGTGGCATTTTAAAAGTAAAAATACCCTCAAGATGAATATGAGTACAAAAGTACAAAAGATGAGAACAAACGTACAAAAGTAGTTTTCCAATTAATCTCCTCTGACATATTTTTTGAATTCCATTATAATGTAAACCAACCCAGTCTGCTGTATTGGGATTACATTTCAATTATGATTGCACAACATTTTTGAATTAATTCAGAACATGTGCATTTAAGTGGGACAGCATGAAGCATCAGTCTGAAACCCTTTAAAGCAGCTCCATCTTTCCCCAGACCACATAATTGCTGGGTGAAGCAACAAGATTCTGAAAAATTGATATGGCAACTCTAAAGAGATGAAGGCATATGCTATATACAAATCTCCAAATTCTCCAAAATGCTTTTAAAAAAAAACAAAGCTGAAGTATTGCATAGTCCTAATCTCGGTATTCTACTCAGTATTCATAAATGCTTTAGAAAAGAGTCATGGAATATTATTTTTATGATTATTGTTACAAAATATGAGAGGGTTTATGGAAAGATTCTGAAATATTCACAATGTAGGAATGGTTGGTGAAGATGACAGAACTAGCAAGAGATGGCAAAAATTAATTTCTTTGATTAGAGAAAGATCAACAACTATATTTATTAATGCCTGGAAACCCCTTATGGACTTTTCACTGAAAAAGAGAGAAATGAGCTTGTGATATATGGGTTCAAAGACTAGAAAGGGTATCTTATGGAAAGAAAGAAAGTATGACGTAATTGTGAAGAGAGAGGACAAATATATACTTAACTGATGTTAGAAAGATTGGAAACTACTTATTTATCAGCTTGCTTTCTCTTTTTTACTTTTCTTTTCTTTCTTTTTCTTTTCTATTTCTTTTTCTAATATCTTCTCACTATTTACTGTTACTCTTCATTAACATTATTTTCTCTTATGTTTATTATTATCTTCTAAAGCATTATTTAATAAAAATTATACAAAAAAAGAAAATGCATTTTTCTGTTTTATGTAAAATCATTTGTATATGATCATTTATATAACATAACTAGGAAAAATTAGGAATGATGTAGAATGAATTTAAAAAGATATGTATTTAATGACCCTCCTGTATGTCATTTTTAGTAAGCAAACCTCAGATGCAGTGAATTTACCTGGAGGAAGGGGGAAAAACCACATAGTTCAGCAATTTTAGGGCTCACAACCTGCAAAGAATAAGAACAGTTAAGAAGATTGATATGCAGAGTCTCTAAAGCAGAGCAAAAAGTAATTTGCTCTCAGTTTAGTGATATGCCATCCAAAAATCCAAGGCAAAATACATAGGTTGGTATTTAAGCAATTCGTCCATAGCCAATTTGCATAACTGTTGGATCTCTGTTGGCCACAGTTGATGGTGCACAAATGCTATTTTATGCAAGATTAACCTTCTTATGTATGTCATCAGAACTTACCCAAAATGTAGATTTGCAATGACAGCTTCCGCATATACATGGCACTGGCTTTGTGTATAAGTCTTTATGTAGGTAGCTAAAAGATGCAACAGTGTCAGGAGCCCCTCAGTGGGCTTTTGTATATACATTATCAAGGACAATAGGAAAGGAAGTTCTTATTTAGGCTACAATAAAATCTGAGCCAAAATAAATTCAGAAATTCTTTAAGGACTGGACAATTTTTTTTAGCCAGGAGTGGTGATTGTTACCACCAAAATGGAACTGTAACGGACAGAGCTGACATGTTTTGTTTTTATTATTTGGGAGATGGGGAAGACACAAAAGATAATATGGCACCCCTAGTATGGATTTGAATGCCAACATGAGCAGCACAAGAACCCTAATAGATTTTTTACTTATAGATTTTCAATAGACATTTGAACATCACTGGAACTCGATGCTATGGAGATAAACTTTAAAAAATAAAACAATTCAGAAATTATCTTGTATCTGCTAATTTCCTTTCTGCTGTTTTTCTTTTGTGAAGCCATCAAGTACATGCAATCAGAGTGGGAAACCCAGGTGAAATGAGAATATTAAACTAATGAAAGCTATGAAGTTACGTGACATTTTCTCTCACCATGGAGTCCCCTCATCCCACAGAGCAATGCTGATTATCTTTCATCTGAATAGCTGTTATTGTTTTCCCAATGTGACCAAATGTTGCTCCTTTTGGATCCCCTCCTTATTAGATATGAAAGGGCATGGAGAAAGTTTTATTAAAGAGCCTTAGGAATTTACAAGCACATGTGTGCCACTGCTGTGGAAACCACTTTTCCCATTCAACATTACCAGCAGGATGAAGACAGATGCTCCCTGAGCACTTAATAGCTACAAATGTTTTCAAGTTGCTGTCTGCAAAGACAAGCATATTCTTCCTTATAAACTGAAAAGAAGGAACACTTGTTCAACCATCACAAGAAGCCTGCTTTCATCACACAGTTTAAAAAAGGAAATGCGGAGCATCTCCAGATGTTTTCAAGCTGATCAAAATGACTCGCACCAGCTGTGCTTCTCTCTCTCCCACACAGTTTACTGAGCTGATTGCAAAGTAAACACATCCATTCTATTAGCTCATTCTTCATATCTTCTTTTCAGCCCACATTCATAAATGGACATCCTATTTTGCTACACTAGGCATGTCTGTAACAATATCTCCACTTCAAGTTACTAATAACATTATAAAAAATAACTTCTGTTTAACTTGGCATAACATGACCCTCCAGATTCTGAAATCTTCTTAAGGAAGAAAATTCCACAACCTGAAGAGTCATGTTATGCCAAGTTGAATGGTGCTTATTTCCTGAAGGGTTCCTTCCTGTCATCCTCTTAATGTTCACAAAAGGCATCTTTCAAAGGGGTTCAAGCAACCTTTTAGTTGCAAACAACTACATTTTAAACAAAACAGTTTCTTATGTTTTCAGCAACAAATATTCAGATAGATTTCCCAAAGCAAGTGGCAACATTTCAAGTTATTTCTCATTTCTAAGTTCTCATTAGCTCATATTTCAGCTTTAATCTAACATCTGCCTGATCCAACAAAAACAAACACTAATATAAATACATATAAGCAACAAAAAACCTGACATTAGTCTTAGTTCAAATAGATAAGTCTGCTTTCTCAAAATAATGCTTTTTATAAGGAAGTTGTAGGATACAAACGGATGCATTAATAATGGTAGTGATCCATTTTCTGTATAGGCCTTACTATAGACTGAAAATAAAATAAGCAAATTAGCGGATAATGCAGTATCTCCATTATTATTGCTATATAGTTAACTTTGTAAAAACATTGGATCAAATATATACATATCCAACAGAAATAAATCTTATTCAATGGGACTTCTAAATAAGAGATAGCATCCAATGCTAATTTAAGAAACTAGGATATGATATGCTCCCTGGTGTCCATTAGCAATTAAGTAGCAGTGAGGACATAACATTGGCTTACTACCATGTATAAGAATTACAATGCCCATGGCTTTAAAGAAGCTCTCAGTGTTAGCTCCATTGTGCAATATGAAGAGAACTGTATGTCATAAGAGAATCAGTTAGGTGGAGCAGTTAAAGTACTGGACTAAAACTGGGAAAACCAAGTTCATATCTGCTATCAGCCATAGACCTTACTGGGTGACCTTGGACCAATAACTTTGTCACCTACCAACAAGATTGATTATTTTGGAAGAAATTGGAGGAGGGAGAAGTATCTATGCCAGAGGTGTCAAACTCACAGTGTCACATTGTTGTCACGTGATGTAGTATGACTTTTTTTCCCTTCGCTAAACCAGGGGTGAGCCTGGCCAGCGCATGACGCATCAAGCCCATAGGCCGCAAGTTTGACACTCCTGATCTATGCTATGCAAACTTCTAGATAAAATTTGGAATATATTTCTAATAAATTAATATAAGAATATATGCCTATGTAAGGATGTACTATGTAATTCCTGCATGGTTGTTGATAAACTGACTGTTGAAATACTTCGCTTTGATTACTCTAGAATATTGCTATTTTTTATTTATATTTGAATTTTCAAAAAAAACCCACAATACTGATACATTTTAATAAGCTGATAATATTTGATACAAGCTGTTTCCAGGATGACGATCTTCAATATAACAAATGAAAATCTATTAAAAGGTAAAGGTTCCCCTGGCACATACGTGCTAGTTGTTTCTGGCTCTAGGGTGTGGTGCTCATCTCCGTTACAAAGCTGAAGAGCCAGCGCTGTCCAAAGATGTCTCCGTGGTCATATGGCCGGCATGAGTAAACACTGAAACACACGGAACGCTGTTACCTTCCACCAAGGTGGTCCCTATTTTTCTACTTGCATCTTTACATGTTTTCGAACTGCTAGGTTGGCAGAAGCTGGGACAAGTAATGGGAGCTCACTTTGTTACCCGGCGCTAGGGATTTGAACCACTGAACTGCTGACCTTTCTAATTGACAAGCTCAACATCTTAGCCACTGAGCCAAAAAAGAAAATGCACTATTTTAGTTTGTCATACAATGGATTTTATCAGGTATTTTTCAAATAAAGCCATAGACCAGATGTTAACATTCCATCTATCCATTAAAATATCCAACTATTTCCATTGTTTAGCAATGAAACAATGGGCTCCTTGTTTGGTTGCTATAACCAAAGACTTAATGAGAGATTTGTTTGTTATTTTGTAATTTCTTATTCTGTTCCTCAAATATATATAGTGGTCCCAGTTCTACTATGAGGATAATTTAAACTTGTATTTAGCTTTCTTTTTTGTATTTTTTTCTTTTGTTCTTTCTTTCTTTCCTCATAAAATTTATTGGATTTTTCTTTAAACACATCTTTGCAAAATTCCAATATTTTGTTGCATTCTCATCAAAGAGGATTTTTCCCCCCATTCAATTAACAATCTTATCAACAGCTTACTTACTGGTACAGTGAGAAAATATATGAGATTCTTAATGGGGTTTAAAAGTTTCAGATGTCATTCTTATATGGTTGTTGATTAAAAAATCTTTGATTGTATCATAGGGACTGTCAAATATTATTCTGTAATTGTTCCTCTAGTCTAAATTTGCTTTTAAACTCTTTGGTAGATTCACCATAATCTATTTCAAATTGAATGTGTTGATTTAAAAAAACAGTGTCTGTGAAAAAAAAATACCATTCATTTTTCTTTCCAAAACGAACGAGATGTCTATTTGCAAGTTCCATCATTTATTTATTTTGTCACTAAATGGATCTGACACCAAAGAAACCATGGGACTTTTTGTTCTAACTTTTTGCTCAGTTTTCTGTTTCATGATTTCAATTGTATACTGCAACTCCATCCTTTTTATAATTTGCTTATGTTAGAGATGCAGTTCCGGGAAAGAGTTTGAAAGCCTCATCTTCCAAATTCAGCATATTATTTGTGTAAAGTCCTTTATTTTATACATCTCTATTGGTGACAAAAGAGACAAATTTAATTTCTTACCCTGAGAGTCACTTATTTTGAAGTACTTCAAAAGCAGCATTCTCTCTCTCTCTTTCTCTCTCTCTCTCTCTCTCTCTCTGTATGTGTGTGTATGTGTGTGTGTGTATCTACATATAAAGACAAAGGGAGGGAGGGAGTTTTTGATCCTCCATTCTTTTTCTATGAGCAACATGCTTATTTTTGTGCTGGTCACTTTTGCATTCAATCACCATTCATTCTTTTTAAAAATAGCTTTTTGAGCCCTTTTCTTTAATTCATTCCTACTGTTATATTCCTCCCAACATAGTTACTTCCCACTTCCATACAACACAGTTGTAGAAGCAAACTCACACACATTAAATTTGCTTCTTTCAATGCACATGCAGAGTATTGACATAAACATCATTTTGGAATTGGTCTTATAGTGTATATGAGTATATATAGGTTAGGTTACTAAATCACCATATCAAAACAGAATCATTCCTGTGCATGGACTTTTTAAGCATAACTATGAATCATCTTTTATTTATTTATTTAAAACATGTATAGAGCATTTTAAATATTTGTGGTTTGTTTACTTTTTTAAATGGTCAATAAAAACAATGGAAAATAGAATATTAAGTAAATCTCCTAATGGGCAATAAATTGTAGAATAAGAATTTTTCTTTGCTTGAAAATGTTTTTTAGAATGATCCTTGATGAAACTTTATTGTACAGTTTAGCGACATTTCCTGTATATGCTACATTTTATGAGCAAGTCAGGAATTATACTTAACTAGATGGATCTATATCCAGAATTACAGACAGGTCAAACTCTGCAAGGGAACCTGTGCTTCTGCTGAGAGTATTTTCTCAGTTAGCATGTAAGATGGGATAAATGCAAGCGGACTGCAATGGATTATAAGCAGGCAAGTGAAAAATAGAAGGGGAGAGGGAGAAAGAAGCAATTCTATTGTTATTATCCCTGAATGTTTCATTTACATAATATGAATCAAATTCCAGTATGTAGAACTCTTGACAAGACCTGCTTTGAACCTTTGAAAATGTCTTGCAACTATCCCCATGCCAGCCTGGAGTTTCCAGGAAATTCCCTAGAGAGTAGGAAGATCAAGCTCCATGTGATTCAGCTCCATGTTCAAGGAACATCACTGCATGTTACAGAAGAGACACCAGCCCCCCAAAGCATGGGGTTTGGCAAACAGACCACTCTTGGAAACCACAATAAGGAGGTAAGGAAGACAGCAATGTCCAGCTACTACCAAAGGGTCAAACAGGTCCTAAAGAGACAGCTCAATAGAAAGAACAAGATCCATCAACATGTATAACCTTCCAGTCATCAGATACCCTGCCAATATAGTCAGTTGTCCAAAGGAAGACATACAAGGCAACAAATGACCAAAACAAAACAAAAAATAAGAGCAATTAAAATAATGGGAAGAGCAAGGTCAGCATCAGCATAGTTATCAGGTTCTCATAGCAGACTCTTGTCATTTTTATAGGATGGAAAACAATTCTGTGTTTTCACAAACAATTGCAGTGAAGCTTTTAAGATCATGTTGGGTTTTGCTGTTGCTTGTGGTTAGCAATTTGCAGCAAATAATATGGACAGCCATATTTTTTCCAATTACCTTCAGAAACTGTGCTGTGGTTTTGTTCCAGGAAAGCATGATTAACTACCTTAAGGAAAGACAAAAGTAACTCTTAAAAATAAACTTGGAGGATTGTTTTTCATACCAATAAAGTTCTTGACGCCAAATACAGCAGGGCTCTAAAGCCATCTAAAGCCAGGTCATGCCTTTTCTCATTAAGTGACTTTTGATTTGGAGAGCTTATTGCACTGCTTCAGTTATTGGTGAGAATATCTGTTTTTATTTCCCACAAGCCTTGCCTTAGTAAATTAAAATGTTATTCTTTCATGTATATCTCCTGGAGAACTGAAGAATGTTAATGATTGGAAAGCCAGTGTCCTTTGGAGGCTGGTTCTTCTAACAATGGTTAAGGCACTGGACAGGCATGGTGGTTAGGATGAACACACACACACACAAACACACATAGCAAACTTCCATTTGCCCTGGAGGCTGTTACAGAAACAGGCAATTAATTTATAGTGCTCTGTGTTATGCTTAGAAAATAAGTAACTATGTAGAAGAAATTGCATTCCTATAGTTATAACATGTTGTCAAAACATTGTGAATAGATATGGTTGAGACATGGTTTGAGATAGATGAAGAGAAAACAAGAGAGGGAAAGGAATATTTTCAAAACTTGTAGAAACGTCATCGCAGACACCTTCTCTAGTTATTTGGAAGGGGTTTGTTATTGATTCTTTCTCCAATACTTATTGTTCTTCAATAAGTAGACTGTGTTGGACTGGGAAATGTTTCTACAGTGTATTCATTAACAAGACAGCCAAATTCCTTTTCCACTAGAGCTGAAAATTGTGGGTGCTAATCAGAAGGCAACAATATTGCAATGATTGGCAGTTACAGTTGGCAGACATTAAATACCACATTCATTTCTTAATTTGGCTTCTTAAAAATGGCTTCAGAATAAGGAAATATGAACAAAAGCATCATATAAACTTACCTATGGAGAAGGGTTCTTACATGGGATGGCCAAATGTCAAACCACATGGACTTTTCTTTCTTAAAAAAAAGAAGCTTAAGATCCACCATACAAGAGCTCTGATAAAGCATTTGTTGAGTTGAAAAATATTAAACCTGGAAATTGAGGGAAAAATAAGGATCTGAACTCACATTCCTTCCACAAAAATATCCTTGATGAACTAATTAGTTATCTTCCATTCTAGCATTATCATTTAGAGTAGAAGTTTTGCCAATCAACTTCAGTGATTTACCAGGCAATCCATCCTTATCTCATGTGATATTCAGGGTCATCTCAGCCATTACACAGAGTAAGAAGCTTTCTTCATGGGAAGATTTTGGCTGCCAAAGCAGAATTTGTTTATTATTTAACTTACTGTAGCATAGGTAATTGCTGAGGATAGAAAGAAGGAATGTCAGATTTCTCTGACTCATATTTCACAGTATTCAGATGTGGGGACTTTGATACTTATCACTAAATCATTGTCATGTCAAGTCTGATGTTATAGGTTTCAAGCAATTCAATTATGGAGCATCATATTGAGTAAGTTACACAGCTTGTCAAGATGTAGTAAAAGTTGCATGGCACCTGCCCCCAGGATGAAGGGAGATAGTGAATTAAGTAAGCATGAAAGAGTCATATGTTCCTGTAGCTATTGACTACGATGTGATAAAAGCTCTTGTCAAGACATACAGAAGCTGCAAAGCAATTACAGCAAAGTGTTCAATGGTAGAATGTTGGGCAGAAATGATAGTCTGACAGTGAGAACAATCAACCAATGGAACAGCTTGCCTTCCGAGAAGTTGTGGAAGCTTCATCACTAGAGGCTTTTAAGAAGAGATTGGACTGCCATTTCTCAGAGATGGTGTGAGTTTTCCTGCTTTGGGGGGGTTGGAGTAGATGACCTACAGTACAAGGTCCCTTCCAACTCTGTTAATCTGAACATAAATATAAAACACTTCCATCAAAATCCCAGACATTGGTTGTATGTCAGCACCTAGCCAAATAAAAAGGCAAAGCAGCCATTGAAAAGCAGTGAGAAGGTAAGATAACCAGGAAACATTTAAGTTGGACTTTAAATATAATTAAGGCCTACACAATAGTAAAAAACATGTCAGGGATCCTACTCATCAACTTTTTCAACTGCTCGCCAAATCTCTAACTAAACAGTAAAGGTTCTCCTCACACATACGTGCTAGTTGTTTCCTGCTCTACTACAGGCCCTTTAAATCAGCTGTGTATGCCTTAAGATGCTGCCTTGTAAGAGGAAGCAATCACACCTCTACTTAATGTAATTTCAGCATGAGATTCTTGAGAAAAGTTAGCAAAATTCCACACTTGTTTTGAGAGTGAACTGTGCACCAAGGCAATTATTTGCTAAAGCATTGGCTGTGAAAGAATATGCTTCTCATGCATATGTATGCAATGTATAGAGTCATTTTCACTCATTTCATTAGCTGTGTATTACACAATACTCCATTAAGTCCCTTCAAGAGCTGAATTAGGGTTCTGGGGCAATAAGAAACTACAATTTAAACTTGCATTCTTCCAACAGTGTTACTGACATTTTAAGGAAGAGATTAAAAAGAAAAAAGCATCGGTTAAATTGTGGAAATTCTCTTCAGGTGCAATCAACTCCAGGGTAAATAAATGATATTTATATGTTAACATATTCATTTACTATTTAATTGCAAGGGGACTGTGAGTCTTCCTAACTATCTATATAGCTTTGCTGCTATTCAGTGGAGGAACACTTACCTTCACAAAAGACTGCCATCACATCAACTGTCCCTAAATCTCTTATTGAGGAGATACTTGAATGCTTCCCATTACAGCATGATTACACTCATTTGTAGTTAAGCATAATTAAAATAATGGTACTCATGTTACCTTGGGTGTATTACACCCACTTTCAAATTGTCCTATGGAATTCAAAAAAAAAACCCTGCACATATGGCTATTGAAACCATGAAAAGGAAATGAAATGTAATATATAAATGAAAAAAAGGATATTTAAGAAATTAAGCTAAGTCATCTTTCTACATACAGCAATAGATGGCTTAAATCTAGAAAAAGTTCCCTTCCCCCTTTTAGTGTTATCACAAAGATCACTTCTAGAAATGTTCAGACCAGTGAGCCAAATCTTTTTTTTCCCCATTTGCAATATCGTTTACGGTCTCTGGATATGACCCCATTCACTGGCAGCAAAGATGTCTCTTTTGAAGTGCTTTTTGCATATTTAGCAGTCTTGGGAAAGGTATATTAAGAGACTAGGTATTGCTGCACACTGGGTCACCTATTTAATGCTTTGCAGCTGAATAGGTCAGAAGAAAAAGTACTGGTAGAAAGGCCATGTATCCTAATCCATAAAAATGCAAGAGAAGTCTCCACATTTGTTCACTTGAAAACAGAGATGGAGAATCTCTGGTCCATGATCTAATCTGACTCCCCAGTCTGGTTCTCCTGATCTTCAGGTCAGTGGTGGGATTCAAACATTTTTACTACCGGTTCTGTGGGTGTGGTGGGCGTGGCTTGGTGGGCATGGCTTAGTGGGCATGGCAGGGGAAGGATACTGCAAAATCCCATTCCCTCCCTACCAATGGTGGTATTCGATCGGTTCTGCTCAGTTTTGGAGAGCTGATAGAAACAATGAGCAGCGGAGACTGAACCTGTTCTCTCTGCTGCTATAATGGCTCTGCTGTTGGGTCCACCCGCCTGCCCGGGCTCCCATATTCACCTTTATCCACTGAATTTGAAGTGTAGCTGCTTTGCATGGCAAAGAATAGTGCTGTGCAGCAGCTGCTGCAGTGACTGGGATCGTGCAGGCTTTCAGGAGGTGAGTAAGAACGCATGTGTGCCTGTGCAAATGCCTCTGTGCCCGCGCAAAGTGCACATTTGGTGTGCGTGTGCAGGGTGGGATTCAGTTTTTTTAACAACAGATTCTGTGGGCGTGGCTTAGTTGGTGGGTGTGGCTTGGTGGTCATGTGACTGGGTGGGCATGACCAACTTGACATTACTCGTGTCAAGGGGTGCTTCTCCTTGCCTGGTCTCATGACAGTGGGGATGCTACAACGGTCATAAGTGTGAAAAATTGTCATAAGTCACTTTTTTCAGTGCCATTGTAACTTTGAACTGTCACTAAATGAACTGTTGAATCAGTCAAGGATTACCTGTACAAAAGTACAAAAAGCTTCTTTGCTTGCAAAAAAGCCTGCCCTAAATACCAATCATTAAATTAAAAATACCTGCAAGCTGGAATTACAAATCAGGCAGGGTGCCAGAGCACTTTGAGGAATGAAAATAGTTAAAATGCAGTGATAACTATCAAGCAGCCAATTCTTGCTCATAAAGTGAAACCCTTTAGCAGAGAGGCCATTTAATCTCTCCAGAAAAAGCAGACCCAGGAAAAGCAATCTTAGATCCATTTGCACCACTTAAAGATACCAGCTGATCTCACTCATCTTACTAGATATCCTAAGGAAATCATCCAGATATAAGGAAAGGTCACTTGCCCCCCAAAAGGCAGTAAAAAAAATAAGTGCCAAGCTTGCATCTTGCCTCTTGGAAGTACATCCCAAAAGGACAGTGCCAGATAGTACAAAAGCAGTGAAGGGAGCCCCGCTCCCCAGATAGAAAAAAAAAAAACCATGAGGCAGGAAAAAAATTCAAACAATACAAATAATTAAATCACAACAGTAGCTGTTGCTTGTTGCAGCTGAATAGGGAGAATTATCCCATCAATAAACACAGGATTAAACATCACCAAACACATAATTAACCTTTACCAAAAAACAGTTTTAGACCAAAACTCAGAAAGGATATGTAAACTCACATTTGAATGTCAATCTTTCTGGCTAGCCAAGTTGCCTTGCTGAACGTCACTCATCTTGGTTCCCTGTTACTAAAAGCTTTGCTTCATTATCCAATTATTCCTTCAAAGTGCTGATTGTCCAGGGAAGTAATTCCTCCCAATAGCAGTATAAAAATCTTAAAACAACCCTTCCCCTTTAAGAAGTCAAGCTTCAGAAGCTCCAGAGACAGGAAGTCTATGCCTACTGGCAAGAATGTAATAAGGGTGGAAAAAAATAAAAGGAGATTGCTTCTAAATACTGGTTTTCCGAACTGCTTAGAAAGTTAACAAGGGGTTCTATAGAACCGGATAGAATCGGTAAAATCCCATCACTGTGCACATGCATGCAAAGTGTGTGCACGCACCCAAAGCACACCCACCAACCCATGCCCACCGAACTAGTGGCAACAATATTTGAATCCCACCAATGCTCCCTATCCAAACTAACCTGCTTTCCAGCTCTGTTCTCCCATGCAGGGCAACAAAAGAAGACCCAGCTGATCATCTGGGACTTGGGAGACAGAGAATAGATGGGGGTTGGGCCAGTCAGAGGTGGTATTTGCCAGTTCTCCAAACTACTCCAACATTTCTGCTACCAGTTCTCCAGAACTGGTCAGAACCTGCTGAATACCACCTCTGGATCAGGTCACAGTCAAGGCCCCTCCCCTTCAACAAGGGTGACAGCCTGTCAGTCTCCAATTCCCCCATAGGCCACCTATTTTCCTGCAGGTATTTTATCCACTTCTTTGTTCTCCAAATGCAGAGGATTTTTTTTTTTTACTCATTATATGAGGTAGAAATAATTAGGGGCAAAAGGTTGAAAGTTCCAACAAATGAGAGAAGCTACAGGACTGAGTTTCTTACCTTTGTCAGGATACTGCAATTTGACAACCATACCAATGTCTTTAAATTAAGTTACAGTGAAAGAAAAGCTATTTCAATAACAATCAGAAAAATTATGCTGAAGTTTCAGTGAAGTCATAAATTTCTTTAATCCAATCTTTATTTATGTCCTGCTGGACTCTTAGTCTTTCCTGAAAATGGAGCCTAATAAAATATATCAGTTTCTTTCCTTTGGATTCCAAAAATAGGTATTCTAGTTAGATTTCTGAGTGACCTCAGTAGCTTTAATACTGTTTATGGCTGAGTAGTAATCCCTTTAGGAAAACCTCTAAGGCCATACATAAAGCAATAGTCAAATCAGTTCTGATTCACTGACAGTGACTTTCGGAGTCTTAACATGGAGGTGAAGGTGCCTGTTATGTAGAACAGCTTGGGTAATGAGGCTCAGAAGGAAAAAAGTGAATTGAAAGTGGTTTCACACCAAGGATTGACATGATGCCAATGTGACAGGAGACCTAGTGGATTAGAATACAAATTAAATTGAGACCACTTCATCCATGAAGATGATTTCCAATAATTCTCATGGCACCCTGTAGCCATTTCACCTGCTAGTCAGAAATTTTGAGAACATATGAAGAGACAAAGATGATAGAGATAGATAGATAGATGATAAATAATAGATAGATAGATAGATAGATAGATAGATAGATAGATAGATAGATAGATAGATAGATAGATAGATAGATAGATAGATAGATAGATAGATAGATAGATAGACAGGATTAAATGGATAGGCAGGCAGACAGGAAGGCAGAGAGAGAGAGAGAATGACACAGAAAGAATGACACAGAGAGAGAGACAGATAGCTATTTTAATAATTATGCTTATTCATTCATTCATAAGACCACACCTAGAGTACTGTATTCAGTTTTGGTCACCACACTATAAAAAAGATGTTGAGACTCTAGAAAAAGTACAGAGAAGAGCAACCAGGATGATTAAGGGACTGGAGACTAAAACATATGAAGAACTGTTACAGGAACTGGGCATGGCTAGTCTAGTGAAGAGAAGGACCAGGGGAGACATGATAGCAGTGTTCCAATATTTGAGGGGCTGCCACAGAGAGGAAGGGGTCAAGCTATTTTCTAAAGCACTTGAAGGCCAGACAAAGAACAATGGATGGAAACTGAACAAAGAAAGATTTAACCTGGAAATAAGGAGAAACTTTCTGACAGTGAGAAAAATCAATCAGTGGAACAGCTTGCCCTCGGAAGTTGTGGGATCACCATCACTTGAGACTTTCAAGAAGAGATTGGATTGCCATTTGTCAGAAATGGTCTGGGGGCTCCTGCTTGGGTGGGAGGTTGGACTAGATGACCTACAAGGTCCCTTTCAACTCTGATTATCTGTGTATTTTTACAGTCTCCTAACATTAATCTTGCTTTTATTTTGGAACATTCCAATATGAATTCATTCTCCCCAAACTAGGAGACCTGAATTATTTAATATGAATCCTGAAAGTCCCATATCTTCTATATTGGCACCATGAATTGCATACATAAATATAAATAATATTTTAATTGCTTTTAATAAAATCAAAAATAAAGAAAGGTAAATAGGGATTAATAAAAAAGAAGATAAAATTATCTTTCATTGTCAATTTTTTCACAATTCTGCAAGCATGTTGATTTTTCAACCAATGCAATTTATCATGCTTTTATTTACCACAGTATTTTATTTAATAAAATAAACAATCAGTCAAATGCAGGGTTGATTGGCAAAGATTATTTTTAACTATTTTCTCAATTTCTTCAAAAATGCAGATCTATTGGCATTGCCATCAAATAAGACAGTGACTTGCTTCAAAATCCTCCAAAATTAATTATATAATAATATATAATTAATTTTGGAGGAGCACACTGCCAGCAATACACGCTTTTCATGGTTAATTCAGAATTATTTACTCAGAATGTATTGAAAAGGAATTCCATCTATGGAAAAAAAAATTCATCAGCTTTAAGGAGCAAATTCATTGAACTTTTGAACTCATTCAGAACAGCATCCTGTGCCAGACATAAGAATGTGATAAAAATTGAAGAGATGTGTTTTTTGTGCCAGGCCTTTAATCATACTGTATAAATTCCATTAATATACAGGTTTTTGTAGATTTTTAAAAAACTGCGCTCACTGTTTTAATGGGCAGAATGGCATATCTGGAAGATATATATGCAAATGAGACTTACTAAGAAATACACTTCCAATTATCCAACTCTGCTTCCATGTAAACTTTTTTCAGATACAACAAATTGCAAAAATCTACCATCTATGATGATGATGGTGATGATGGAAGAGGAGGAGGAGGAGATGTAATATCCTTGAGTACAACGCCAAAACATCTGCAGTACCACTTGAATACCATCAGTCTCGACAAAATCACAATTGCAAATTCATAATTGCAAACGGCAGCTTTACTTGATACCACTAAGAAAAACATCTGCCTATCTCAGGTCCTTGGAAAGGACTCAATAAATCCAGACTAAACATCTGGCTTATTGTGTGACCTGGCACTCCAACAACAACAATTTATTCCGTGGCTGATGTTTCTCTGCCTTTTTTTTCCCTTTGTTAGATAAATGAATGGTGTTAATATGATGCAAACTAGCAGAGTAACATGTAAAGCACTATTAAGAAGCCCTGACCGCAGTGCAGTGAAAAGACTTTCTCATTATAAACTCATGTTTTAGGCATAAAAAGAAGGAAACAGGATGAAGGAATTTTGTCTGCCTCAACGGAAATAGATTTGCTTGGAGTGTATTTCAAATGTAGCCTGAAAAAAACAGTTTTACATTTATGGAATATTTTTTTAAATATTACATGTCCAAGAAAGCAGAATTTTA
This sequence comes from Bungarus multicinctus, assembly GCA_023653725.1. Lineage (NCBI taxonomy): Eukaryota > Metazoa > Chordata > Lepidosauria > Squamata > Elapidae > Bungarus > Bungarus multicinctus. The sequence goes on from CM042836.1 coordinate 109,809,531, forward strand.
GCCAGAATTTTGTGTGTGGTTTCCAGTCCAATACCTCTTCTGCAAACTCCAGTACATACAAATCACCCAAGTTCATTTCAATGGAAGGACTACATAGCATGGCAAAATGAATGAACAAGGAAAAAACTCTTAAATAAAATACTGTATATACATGAGACCCAATAGCTTCTCTTCATTCCATCTCCTCACCCAAAGTACAGAATGTTTTCAGTTTTGGCCGCTCCTGTCTTCTAATTTTATTTCTGTTTTTCAAGGAGATTATTTGCTTGTGTGAATTGCACCACTCACTCAACCTTTGCTGAGGAGAATGTTCACTTACAGACATTAATGATGGCATGAGAGTTGATTACAGAAGCAGAAGGCTGATTAAAAGCACTTTAAACCCCAGATACTTCAGTTTATTTAGCTTGGAGGTCTCTGCTATGGAGCTTCTAAGCACCATCCTGCACTTAGAGATGTCTCTTGTTGTTTACCAGGCATCCTGCCTCACTAGGCTTTTTATTTTTTCTCAAAATATAATTATTTTAAACCAAATGGGAAGAGAAACTACACCAGCCTCCCAGAATAATGTTGATTTTTCAAGAACAGTCATAGGTTCCATAGAGATACAGAAAGTCCTCAACTTATGGGCACAATTGAGCCCTAATTTTTTTGGTTGCAAAATGAGAAATTTGTTAAATTGAGTTTTGTCCCATTTTACAACTTTTCTTGTCACATTTGTTAAATGAATCACTGCAGTTCTTAAGCTACTCATGTGGTTCTTAAGTGAATCTGGCTTCCTCATTGATTTTGCTTGTCAGAAAGTCAGATACAGAATAACAGAGTTGGAAGGGACATTGAAGGTCATCTGGTCCAACCACCCACCCAAGCAGACCCTGTACCATTTTTGACAGATGACAGTCCGATCTCTTCTTGAAAGCTTCCAGTGATGAAACTCCCACAACTTCTGAAGGCGAGCTGTTGCATTGGTTGATTGCTCTCATTGTCAGAAAAATTCTCCTTATTTCCAGGCTGAATTGTTCAGTTTCCATCTATTATTCCTTATCTGGCCTTCAGATGCTTTAGAGAATAGCTTGACTTCCTCTCTATGGTAGCTCCTCAAATATTGGGATCACATGACTCCAGGACATTGCACCTGTTATAAATATGAGTCAGTTGTCAATCATCCGAATGTAAATCACTTTACCATGGGCATGCTGCAATGGTCATAAGTGTGAAAATGGTCATAAGTCACTTTTTTCAGTGCCGTTGTAACTTTGAATGGTCACTAAATGAATTGTTGTATATTGGGGACCATCTGTAACAGTGGCATCCTTAAAAAATGAAAAAAGTCAGTATTTACATCTGAATAGTTCACCATCATCATCATCACCAAATAAATATTTGCCTGTCTAAAAAATATTGTAACAAAGATTAGTTTGAGTTTTTAGTGAGCTGAAAAAGATAACACAGAAAAACATTTTTGCAGTTCAGGCTTGGTAATCTTAGATTTTTAACTTTTTTAACTTTCAACATTGATTATTGCAGTCATTTAGTGAATGAGTAAGGCTCTTCATGGCAACCATTTCCTTTCATGCTCTTAAAACACCAACATGGGCCATGATTAGGTCCAGGGATGGGATCCGACTGGTATAACTACTGGTTGCTTCTGTTGCTCTGCGTTGCGTGCGCATGCAAGTCGCATGAGTGCAATTTACGACCTGCTGAGCTGCCCAGACAGCTGAGCAGCACTGCGTGCAAGTGCTTTTTCAACCACAGCTGTGTGGCACAAAGCAGCTGCGGTTGAAAAAGCAGGAAATAAAGGTCAGGTAAGAGCCCGGGTAGACAGGTGGGCCAAAACTGCAGCAGACATTTCTATGTATTTCCGGTTCTATGTATGCGCTCTGTCTGCTGCTCTTCAGAACTACCGGTTGTACAGAGGTGGACAGAACTGGTAGAATCTCACCCCTGGTTAGGTCCCAAATACTTGATGGAGCAAGCATACAAAAATGTATTATGCACTGAGAGATCCAAGAAGTGCTGCTTGTATTCCCATGGATTGGAATGGGGGGGGGGAGGGGCTGCAATACAGTGCACCCCTAAAGCTCAGATCCAGACTTATTTATTTATCAAATTTTAAAACTGTTCATCTTCCTCACAGAGGGATTCTAAATGGCATATGAATAAAATATTAAAACATAAAACTTATGTAAAAATTTGTAAAACTTAAAAAGGCATGGAAGAATTAAAAACCAGTGTTAAAGACAATGAAAGGGGGTGGCTTTCAGGGCTCTATCCTCAACTGTGGGTGTGGGGGTGAATATGCCACGGGAAGAGAGCAAGGGCAGAGACAGTTCTCTTCCTATACTCCATCAGTTGGAATTCTTTATGTCCATAGCATAATTATTTCCTGCCTGAATTCTGCCAGATTTTGCTACAATGTCTAAGGAGATTTTCAATCATCCAGGTCATAGTTGTCCCAAAGGTGCTTTTTCAAGAGGCAATTGGACTTTCTGGGTTTTCTTTGACGACGTCTTCAAAGAAAAAAGATCTTCATAGTAAAACAACAGAGTGTCCAGTTGCCTCTTGAAAAACACCTTTGGGACGTCTTGCTACAGTGCTATTCCATTGGGGCAATGAATCAGTTTCTTCCAATACACCATTACCAACTTTGAACCATAGAAAACTAGGCAATGAGAAGATCCCATTGACTTAACTATGCTGGGGCTATTAAATCTGAAGTAGAAAAAATGGGAGAGTCATTAGATGTCAGCTAAGAGAGCTTTCTTAACTCTTTGCTAACTTTTATTTCTTTATTTTATTTACATATTTGTATCCCACCTTCATTATTTTTTTACAAATAGCTCAAGTCTGCAAACATATCCAACACATCTTCCTATTTTCCCCACAACAACAACTCTGTGAATGGGATGGACTGATAGAGAAAGTAACTGGCTCCAAGTTCCACCCAGGTGACTTTTCATGGCTAAGGCGGGACTTGAACTCATAGTCTCCCGCTTTCTAGCCTAGTACCTTATCTACTTGACCAAACTGGCTCTCATGTACTGCATATGTGGTTTCTTGCAGTGCAGATCTCACAGCAGCTTTCCTGAGTTTCAGGCAGGAATTCTGCTAGCCAACTATGGAGATATCTAGATTTTTGTTCTTCCTATGAACTACAGCCTCTTCATCCTAAAGGCCCTATATCAGGGGTGGGATTCAAAATTTCTAACAACCGGTTCGGTGGGCATGACTTAGGTGATGGGCGTGACTTGGTGGTTATGTTATTGGCTGGGTGTGGCCAACTCAATATCACTCACATCGAGGCACGCATCTCCTCGACTGGCCTCTCAAGACTGGGGGTAACAGTCGTAAGTGTGAAAAATGGTCATAAATCACTTTTTCCAGTGCCATTGTAACTTTGAATTATCACTCCGCACAAGCAAAGTACCAGTAAAGGAGGGGGGAAAAAACTCCAGAGAAGTTCCTGAGACAGGAAGTCTAGTCCTGCCAAGAATGTAATAAGGGTTAACGTAGAGGCAGTTTCTATAAGCAACACCAGAATGTTTCCTTTCTGTCTTCCTTACAGGATTAGGCCAGTAATTTCTTCTAACAACCGGGTCTCTGAACTGCTTAGAATGTTAACAACCGGTTCTCGTGAATAGGTGCGAACTGGTAGAATCCCACCCCTGCCCTGTATGTCCCCTCAAATAATGTTCTAGCAGGCTGGGAGATTCTCCAGAATATCTTCTTGGAAACCCAAGAATCTATAGGGAAAAGGAAGAATCAGGATAAAAAATGGGGCCCTTATTTCATCCATCATGCATTTATTGCATCCTAGTTACCTCCATATTGTAAATGGAAGAAATTCAGTGGATAATGGCAACAGGAGTCTAGATCAAAATCACATTCCTTTTTAAAATGCAAAAGTTTGTCCTTCATTCTGTCCTTTAACAAAACTGAAAGGAAAACATAGATCTGAATCTAAAAGAAAATCAAGGTTATGTGTTCCTGTTTTATCTGTAACAACTCACCTTAATGAGAATTAATATTACAGCAACGTACCCCCCTTTTCTCTGTTTTGATAAAAATATTTCCCAAGGTGCATTCATTTCCATATTTTATCTGCATTAACCCACACACACACAGACACACACACACCAAAAAAATATTCAGAGAAGATTTACCACCTGCTACCATCATATGTTTTTATGATATATAGCCTGCTCAGTCTTAAAAACGTAATAAATATTTAAATTTTAACACAGACACCAAAAGCAAAGTGACAAAAATTATCATTGGATAAAAACAATTTTCAACAAACTGAATAACAAGATGAAAAGCAGAGAAGTAAGTTTTTCTGCAAGAAGAAATGGATCCAAATACCAGTTCAGTAATAGGATCTGGCCCTAAAAGTATTTATCAAATTTTTATAGCTGCCTATCTCACAAAAGCAACTCTGGGTGGCATAAAACAATTGAATAAAACAACAGATGTAAAAATATAAAAAGCAAGAGAATTTGCTGTTGTGAAAGTCTAAAAGGTTAGCTTTCTTAGATAGGTTTAAACACATTGAGAAGATATAGCACCCTATATATCGAGCATATTCTCTCTGTCTCTGTCTGTCTGTCTTTCTGTCTCTTTCTCCCTCCCTCTCCCTCTCCCTCCCTCCACTCTCTCTCTAAAAGTCTGGAGGGGATTTCCTTAAGCAGGCTTACAATCAACCCTGCAATAAATGTGGATGAATCCTCAGTATGAATCAAATGAGGGTGTTGCCTTCCTTTTCTTCACCAGGTGCCCATTCCATCCTAGCCATGGCCCCAAACAGAGGTGAGTCCTGTGTTCCTCATGAAGGAACATGGAAGCCAAAGTAGTTGGCTACAGAAAACTGCAATAAGAGAAAATTAAAAAAAGGAACCAATTCTAGAGGTCACATTTTACATTGTTTATAAGCCTTCAGGAAAGGTATTTAGATTTGTAAATGGGTAAGAAGGAACATGTATTTATTACATATCAAACATTAAAGGCAAGTGGGAAGACAAATCATCCTGACAGCTAGGCCACCACAGTCTAGAGAAGAGAGAAAAGGGTTTTCTAGTTCAGTTTGCAGTATGATAAATGAACAGCTCTTTGATGCAGTTCGGTTGAGAGGAATCTCATTTTCCAAGCAATGGTTGAAGTACATGAATACCCTGTTCACATGACTTTTTTATCTATCTGAAAGCATCCTGCCCTTGGCAATTATTATTATTTTTAATCATCTATCTTCTGTACTTTAGTCATCCTTCTAAAATGCCCACACATTTTAATCTGTCTTAAAGCACATTGCAGGTGGCTATTATAGGAAGTTATTATTATTTTTCAACGTCAACCTCTTATATTTTATTTATTTATTTTGTTTAGGAGATTTATGTTGCTTTCTATTCACACATGGTGACTCAAAACGGCTTACAAGAATATAAAAATATATGAAAAACAATAAAACTAATAAAAAAGAGAATCATATATAATATAATAATAAAATAAAATAACTCTCCACCCCTGCCCCACAACAACACATCATATGACAACACATAATGCATTATTTAATGGGGTCCATCCCACCCTGCGTTCCCCAGGCCCACTGGCAGAACCAAGTCTTCAGCGCCTTCCAGAAGAGTATTAGAGTGGGGGCCATTCTAATCTCTGGGGGAATGATGTTCCAGAGAGAGGGAGCCGCTATATTTTGATAATCATCAAAAGAATATCAGGATATTAAAAGCATATCAAGATAATCCTGTAGAATATTTCCTTTAAAACACTGCATTTTTTAAAAAAACACAGATTATGCAGATGGTGTATTCTCTCTTCCCCATAATTCAAGACTTTCTCTTTGGGATTAGGTTCAACTAGGTTCAATGTCAGTGAAATACACATTTGTTCACTCATTCATTTGGCTTATTGCTGACTCATAACTAAAGCGGTTATTAAATAGCACCATAAATGTTAAAATTAAAAGATAATCAGTAATCTCAGAATGATAATCAATTTAATGTCCTTCTATTTCTTGTCAATTTGTTACTCATTTCTGAATGCCTTCCCAAAGAACCACATACTCATAAACCTCTGAAAATGTCGTAGGAGCACAATGGTCTCTAGATAGAATAGGCTGATCCAAAAGAAGAAAGCCATTTCAGACAGCTTGACATGGAGTCTCTGTAGATGATATTCCCTCAGTAATGAGAACTTCAGCCTTCATTGAAGATTTTTTTCAGAATCTGACCTTCTGCAACAATGAGCCACATTCAAGATGTAGAGCATATCGACCACATATTTCCAGAGGAGATTTACACAATTTACCAACATAGAAACTGTCATGTTAGCAGCATCCACTACATAGGCAGGCATTGAATAAAGTCTACTAACATCCATTTTTTTCTGATTGAAAATCTATATTAAATCCCATTTGTCTGCAAAAGTTGGTTTTGGAAAAGAATGTATTCTGCATTGCATTAAAAATATTTTTATTACTGTTAAAATGCATACAACAATCATTATTGTAAACATCATGCAAATAAACAACATTGAAAAATAGGTTTTAAATGTACATCTAGGAAACGTGTGTAAAAATGAAGGCATTAGGGTAATTTGCATTAACAAGCTTACAAGGGAATATGTATAAATACTTATGAAGTTATAATAAGTTAGGTTGGCCATGAGGAAAAAAAAAAGGCAGCTGGCAGTGCTTAGAAACTGTGGTTGATCTTGAAAAAGCTAAGTAGGGTCAATGCTGGTTACTAATTAGATGAAACAAAGGACCGCAGGCTTGACTGTAAAAAAAGAAACATCCTGGTTGAAAGCAATAATAAATCAAGTCCATGTTGCCCCCAAGAAAACTATGTAGTAATTCACGCAGTCACCAAGTTCAACTGAAGAAAGTTGCTATTTTCGCAACGGTTTTATTAACCAACTGAAGTTTTATATAGTTGCAGATTTTCAAATTTCTCTGAACTCTGCATTAACCAAAATAGTTTTAAAGCATTGAGGAGGGTGGAGAGTGCCAAGAGAGGTGAGCAGTATTTCTGTATTACAGTGGTAGAATTCTTAAACATACGTATCTGTCAAAAACCCAAGAGTTTTATCAAGACAAAGAGAGCATTGCACAGTTGCCACACAAGTATTGTCCCTTACATACCTGCGATCGGTATTGCAACAGACCTCTAAAGATATGGAGCTTATGTCACATGTTACAACACTACTATCAAATGTTACAATGCTAATTTATCATTTGCTGCTCCTTATCCCTATCCCACAGACATCCAACAGAACGGAATGGGACAACTGACCACAGCCAACTCACTAAGCCAAGTCGGCATGACCAACTCACCACAGGATAACTCACTGTGGCCAACTCACCCTGGCCAAATCACCACAGGACAATTCAACAAATACAAAAAATACAAAAGTTAAATTAATTTCAATAAAAAAAGGAAGTCAATGCAGAAATACAAGAGTTACTATCATTTTGATGAAAATCACTGATAATAAAATTAACTGAATGAAATGATTAATACAGCACTGAATTGCCCCGCAGTGAGTTGTCTCATGGAGAAATGTCCTGTGGTGAGTTGGTCATGATGAATTGGCCATGGTAGATTGGCCATACAAATTGTCCTAGACTCCATGAGAACTTCTAAGTATACTCATCAGGAGACTAAGCAAGTACAAAGTGGTATAAAATAGTGAAGAAGTTTGGGGAAGGGTGGTTAGTTTTATTAGCAGATTTCCCAACATTATGGTTTTTGTTTGTGAATCAAAAAAAATCAGTGGGAGAAACGTGAACTGGAATAATGCCTTATTCATGTGGAAAAATAAATCGAGTTTCTATGGAACATGTCTGATTTATTTCTGGTTGACTTTCTGGAAGTATGGACTTAAAAACATTATCAGATGATGGATCCTTCAAAATGATATATTGTCACAAAAGAGGTTCCATTTGGATTTCTTGGATATTAGTTCGTTTGTCAAACTGAACACAAATTCCTAATGTTAAAAAAAAAAGATCTGGTTGTTTTAATGGCAGCTTCAGATCATCTTTCAAAGTATCTCATTTTCTCAAATTGAAAAGCAGAGCTTAATGAGCCACTCAAAATATTAGAAAACTGAAATGCACTTTTATAACACAATTGTGTATTTCTTCTTACAGGTTGGTGTGATACTTAGAAAAAGAAGATAAACAGAATAGATCTCTCTGGTTCATGCTTGTTATTGTAAACTTTGTGTCACAGTGTGTGTGTGCAACATTACATGAGACACAAGTGTACAAAATGAAACACAAGTGTGCAAAGTATATCACAAGTGTGTAAAACGAGACAGAAGATGAGAGCACAAACATCAGATCAATGAAGAAAGATTACTTTTGATCCTTCCAGAATGTATTTCACCATTCTCTCTTATGGATCGACCTTCCCTTAAACTCAATTACTTGGTCAATCTTTTTAAATATTATGTTTGGATAGCTCTTCCACTATTTCTGTTACAAACCCTATTCTTTTTTCCTCAAGGTTGCTTTATTTCTTAAGAAACAAAATGTCCATTTTTTTTTTTTGCAAAATGATTCATAGGACAAAAGCATTTACAATAAGAAATATTAATATTAATTCATACCATTAATTAAACAGAATACTTAGTCACAATAGATGACATTTTGCATCTAGGAAAATGATAGAGGGTTTGTGTAATTTCCCTATCGTTCTGTTTCTGTGGTTTTTCTTTTCCCTTCCAATACTTTTCCCTATAAACATGTTTGCCAGTGACCAACAATTCTGTGTCATGTAACACTCAATGCTCTCTGTTCTTTCATTCACTGAGTCCCATAGAGAGGAAAAGCAGGAGACTGGTAAGCTCATCGGAAGAAAACAGAGCATTGCTGAACAATTTTAGCTTTGTTTTCAAATTTAAAAGATAGCTCAAGGAGTATTTACCTGAGTGAATTCATCTGCATTTCACAAAAACAAGTGTTTGGAGATAAAGATTAATGCAGCATTGTCAACCAGTAACAACAACATGAACAATTGGCTTGCAAATGTCTTTGTAGATTATCTTTCTCCTTTTCTGAAGTGGAAAAAAACATGAAAGATTGATGAAGTGTCATTAATTTTTATTTTTTTGGAGAATCTTAAGAAACACTACACTGATCAACATAGTTAGTCTTCTTTGTTTGTTTGTTTAGGAAACAAAACCAAGCCAGACATAATAAAGCTGCCATCTTTATCCTCAGAGAATAATCAGAAAATAGAGGGCATCAGGGAAAGCCACCCATTACTATAGTCAGTTAAGCATCTTTATGTCTGTTTCTATTCAGGCTGCTATGAGTCAACAATGACTGATAGGACATAATCTATCAATTCTTGCAATCCAGGAATCCTTCAGATAAATACTTTCCCCAAATCTTTGTTAAAGAAAGCATGTCAGAGCATGGGGGAGGGGGGGGGAGGAAGAGGAGGACAAATCATGTTTATGTTGCTGCTCCCAAGAAACCAACATTCTTCCAGGACGTTTTTTTTTAATTTCCAGATGTGAACTACAGGTTTGTTCTGTAGATAATATTTTTTCTTAGTATTATTCTAGTCCCAACCAAGCCTTTTTGTATGCAATTCCCCAGAACAGATGAAATATGTGAGGGACTAAACCTCTCATCCGGCTAATATTTTCAGACATTTGTTCATAACTGGACAAGAATGTCCAATTCATTCATTCCTATTACCCCACTACCACAACCACAACAGTGTACATACATTGCTGAAATTATTTCAGCAGTTTGATCTAAGTAGAAGCATAACTATTCACAATCATCCTTCAGAAAAACCTGAAGGAGATCTGAGAGGGCTAAATTCAAGGACACTTTTTTATACAATACATCACTATTCCATCAGGAGATAAAGTGTCTGATTAAACGAAGAAATAAAGCACAGGGCTTGTGGATTGCCTTTTTCACCAAGGGAAAATGAGCCAAGCACAAATTCAATGCACATATTTTTAGAATATGCTGCCTGCTGCCAACTTGGTTCAAGCAGTTTTCATGCCAGTCTCTATAATCTATCTATCCCCATTTCCTACTAATTAGGTGATTCATTGTTGAGGACAGGAGTCAGTCGTTTGTACCACAAGACAGCTACTCATTTACAGCCCTGGGCCAGCTGTTCCCTTTTGGAGGGGAGTAGGCTCATATTGTACAAAGAAGAGTAGAATGCCTTCAAGGAAGTACATTTGCAGCCCTGCCAAATTAACTCGCTGCAATTAGTAGCTTCGATTTCAATGGAACAGCAAAACATAAAGCAGGGACCATGGATACAGTGGAATGCGATAACTGGGTAAAATAAAATGTGGAGGTTACTATTTAAAAGGATCCACTGGGAAGCCAGGTTTTTAAATGATCTCTAAAACAGAGATAAGAACTGGAAATCATTGATAGAAAGCTTTAGAGTTCATGAATGAAGACAAAGCCAAATATCATATTTTTAGTCCATCAACAGCATCCAGCTGATATTTTCTTACAGTTTATTATATGAGCTACACAGAAGGAACAATTAGACGTGTACAGGTGAATTCAGGTTTTCCCAACCACAAAGTACATCATCTTTCATCTTCTTAACAAGCTTTTGGTCTCTTGGTTAGATGAGGCAAAAGGTTCACTCTAGGAACTTAGGCAATGAATAAAGCAACCTTAAAAATGGGGATTATGTACAACAGCAGAGCAGAAACAGTACTGGCATCTAGACATGCCACTGAATTCAGACCATATTCTGACAAACAAATACATAACATGGACTTTGATTTCAGCAAGATTAAATTATGCAGATTTGCAAGGAAAATTGTGCAAGTGGTCCCTACTGTGAGTGAGTTTTTGGAAGACCCTATGAATATCAGGTAGTGATCATGATTGCGCCATGTAGGATTAAATCAACCTAACTCTCATCACTGGGGGAGAGTGATTGGGAGTGTGCATTAGTACCTCTGGTCCAAAAAATAAATGGCCATCCCAGAATCTGCATCTATTAGCTGGCTAATCATGCCTTGTACATAGTGATTGAAGAAAGGAGCATGGTTTGGAGTCATGTAGTCTTGATATGATTACTCAACAGAATGCTGCCCAAATGAAACACACCTATGTATTTCAGACTGGTGTGCCTTGCCAATTCAGCCCCTTCACAAAGTAACCCAAAGTTTTTCCCTTGAAGCTCAAGGAGAGCATCAAAGCTATTTCCTTTTCCTTGTTTTAACCGTGACTGTAGCTCTGAAATCTGTCAAACAAAGTGGGCATCTTCTTTTGCCACTCAATACATTCTAAATCTCTCTCCTTTTTGTTAAGTACAGAGCAGAAACTGAGAGGAAGGCACAAGTTTTAATATGCAGATACTTCATACCAATACAGACAATATATTATTCAGTTTCTCCCACATAATAGGCAAATCTGAGCACATGCAGAGCTCCTGCATAACACTGGACTAAGATTGTAAGTATCACCTTGAAGCCCAAGCTAACAATAACAAATAAGTGCAAAAATCGCTCTGGACTCCATATACCGGTAGTAGCAAGGACATAACACATATTGCTAATTTTCTACTGTCTTCTTGGTTTTGGCAGACTAGTTAAAGACCTACCTGAGCTTTTACAGCAAACCTGAGCTTTTACAGTTGAGCGTGAGCTAAAAGCCCTGCAATATTCTGGAGGTCTGACTAAGGGGACAAGAACAAAAGGTGAAAGGGCAGCTATTACTTGGATGCAAGGGCAGCTATATATAGTCACATAGCTACAGAGTTGCGGTTATGCTCCAGATGGGAAAAGTTAAACAAGTTCAAGAACTTTGTCCTGGATTAGGCTAAGAAACCTCTGGGAGATTCTTGGCTAGTGCATTGAACTACATCTGTTTCTCAAAAGGCAAGCTACAAGAATACTACAGTATATCTGAGCTGCAATAATATGAAAGACCTCAAGCTGGCAGCCAAGCATTAAAGGTTTTTGTAACTTTGCTGCCATCTAGTGGTCAGGCAGTCCAAATATGGTTTGGTAAGCTTTAGACCAGGAAGTTTCAGAATATAGGGAAACTAATGTCAGAATGGATTCCTGATCCGTTTACTAACCAGCTGATCTGTCTTTAAGGTGGAATACTTCTAATTCTCCCACAAAAGCATTAGACAATTTAAAGCTACTATCATGAACTAAGAAACAAACTGATTTATTATTTATTTATTTTGTCAAGCGATTATAAGATAACAGGTATAAGTATAAACATAGTTATGAATACATGAAATGGATAAATATAAGAAAAATAAATCAAAAAATAAAAGAAATAATAGGACAGGGACAGTAGGCACGTTGGTGCACTTATGCATGCTCCCTACAGACCTCTTAGAAAAGGGGTGAGGTCAATAGTAGACAGTCTAAGGTTAAAGTTTTTGGGGTTTGGGGAAAAAAACCACAGTCAGGTAGAGTATTCCAAACATTTGTTGCTGAAGTCGTATTTCCTGCAATCAAGTTTGGTGCGATTTACCTTGAGTTTGTATCTTTTGTGTGCTCTTGTATGGTTATGGTTGAAGCTAGGGATTTGCATGCCAACAAAGTAGTAGAACAAACAGATTTACATGCAATCATGCAAAGGAGCATGATTCTCCTGCATTAATCAAACCAGGTCCTTCACTCTGTATTCCTCAAAGATAGTATTCATTTTTCCCATAACAGGGTTTAAAAAGGAAGTGCAATACATTTTCATGCCTGGATGTGTGACAGGGAATTGCACAGCTGGTGTTCAAATGAAATAATTTTATATAAATAAATATATATTTACAGCTATATGTAGCTATACAAGTTAGTCAGGCAAACAGGAGCATCAGGAGGTAAATCACAGAGCACAAAGGGCACATAGAAGAAATAGGTGATGAACAAAAGGGCAAATCCCCCTCTACACCCATAGCAACCAATCACAGCACAGATTACCTCATGCAGGAGCCAGCACTCTGGTATCAATCAACAATAACTGTGTGTTTTTGCTAACCACACAACCCCACTGCTCCAACTACTAAATTTAAATATCTTAACATCATACTTCCCTCAATGTGTGATCCATTTCTCTGTAGTTTTCCCAATTTTTAGAAATCAATAATAAAATATACCAGATATGAACTTGGGGCAAATTTATTCTAACCCAGTCATTGCTAATAGATAACAATGAGAGTGGAAATGTTGGAGCTACCATATTGGTCTCCATTCCTTTTAAAGGATTTAAGAACATTAAAAAGAATGATGATCCAAAAAACTTAATCCACCACCTCAGTTCCAGGCAGTTAATCAGCTAGGGAAGTGTTCTCACATTGATGCTGAAGTCTTCTCCAACTCAGAAGTTGCCTGTCTGTATCATTCCCATTGTCTCCCAGTATATTCTGACTCTTTATTAGCAAAACTTAACTGCTGAACTTCTGCTAGAGGCTAATTCCCTCCTGCTTCAGAAGCCTACTGTCCAAAGTCAGTCTTAATTGCTCCTGTATGAAAAAGTCCAAGGGCATTCCTTAAAAGCCTTACTTCAATATGTTAATTCATTTAAGCTTTCTCTCTATGTCTGTCTGCTCTCCAACATCTCCCAACCCTCCAGTATAATTACTTCTTAGATAAATAATATTAGCAATAAAAAATGCAAAAGAGGCTGGGGGATCAGATTAAACAAAACAATTAAAATGATGCAGTGTATGTGTGTGTGCATTTTGTTTAGAGTTGCTTAAGACACAAAGACTGTGTCAATGAGGATAAGGATGATACAATCCTTGCTGGTGCTTATGAAAACACATCTAGCATTACCTGGCAAGATTGAAAATATAATTGGAAAAATATTTTCCATAGAACCAGGGAGTGGATTCATGAAAACTAGAGTTCTGACTGGTTTTACATTTGTTCCCACTGTATTTTCAAGAGCAATGATGGTGGTAATGATGATGAAGGAGGGAGGAGGGAACCCTTATATTTTATGTCAATCCAGAAAATGTGTGTGCAATGTTCACATGATCCAAGAAATTGGTCTCCATTTTGAGCTCACAAACTGTACCGATAGCCTAGAAATTAAATTGACCCATTTTATTTAAAGATTTCAGCTGAGGTGTAAACCTGAGCAGAGTGGTTACCAGTGCATTAGGACTATGCATGACCTATACCTGGAATTCAAAGGATTGTGCTGGCAACACTTTATAATAAGTGGCAAAAGATTATTTCTGCCTTTGGTTCTCATTATTATAACATTAATTGAGGTGAAAGGTAATCCATTTTGTATGCTAAATTATGAATCTTCTTTTAAAAGTGGGGGAATGTATCATTCAGTACATTATGCTAACAGCTAAAGCACTTCTACACCTCTGCATAGTGCCAAGCTTTAAAATTTTATTATGTGAACTAATCAGATTATTAAATTGCATACAGTAGCATTAACAATGTAGTGTAAAAGTCACTCCAAAAAGTCTAAGTTGTTCAAAAGTTCTCAAGAAAAAGAAAGAAAGAAAGAAAGAAAGAAAGAAAGAAAGAAAGAAAGAAAGAAAGAAAGAAAGAAAGAAAGAAAGAAAGAAAGAAAGAAAGAAAGAAAGAAAGAGGGAGGGAGGGAGGGAGGGGAGAGAGAGGAAGGAAGGAAGGAAGGAAGGAAGGAAGGAAAGAAAGAAAGAAAGAAAGAAAGAAAGAAAGAAAGAAAGAAAGAAAGAAAGAAAGAAAGAAAGAAAGAAAGAAAGAAAGAAAGAAAGAAAGAAAGAAAGAAAGAAAGAAAGAAATCACACAATGATCTATTGCAACCATATTAGATATAGTGAAAATAGATATAAATTTTTCTTTCCAGTGTTGCATGGTAATTATTTTGGTCAGCTCTATATGCCCCAAATCCATAATTCTTAATATCTTTATAGTCCATAATACCTTAATACCTTCCAAATATTGGAGATAGAGTAAAGTATTTTTTTTAAATGTCTGGCTATGTACAACTGCCACAGAAGTAAGCTAGAAACGGACTGCTGAGCACGCATCTCTGTATGGATTTCCCCCGTGAACTGCTGTCTTGATCAAATTTTTCAAAGGACAATGGTCACAGTCCTACATTGGGGAAATAGTGAACTGCTGAATGGACTTGAAATCTAAGTCTGTGAATGTTTTGTATTGTGTGAGTTTAGAATGCAAAATGTGATGCCTGTGAGTAAGTAATGTACTTATCTGAAAGCTAGATTAGGGAAGAGAGGTGCTCCCTTGGTGATCTATCTAAAATGAGAAGATTACCTTTGATTCATTGGGTTCTTTTTCAATTTTATTTATTTTATTTTATTTATTTTGCAAAAACTAAGTCTTCGGTCTTCTATTTCACATAGGGCAAAAAAACAAACAAATAATAGTATAGCTTAATTGTGAATAAACCAGTCTTTCTGCATGCCCGTTTCAGCAGTTCTAACCATCGGAGAAAAGTTGGCCAGTGAAACCAAAAATGGATGGAAAATATAAAGTTACAAACAAATCCTAACATTTATTAAATGAAAGCAAATGCCGGGCTATTTTAGTTATACTATGTGTGAAGCATAATTAATGCTTCTTAAAGTGAGATAAAGTTTTCAACATCCTATTCTAAAACAATTTATGTGCATTTCAGTCCAAATGGAATTAATAATGGGTCTCTGGCAACTTAAACAAGAAGAACCCCCTAGAGATGCACCTGGAGATTCAGGAAAGGAAAGCCAAAGTATCCATAAAAAGCAATAGTGGATAAATAGTGGAAAATGCCAAATGATTGAATGAATATTAGTACAGCCAAAGGGGCATTGTGTGACTAAACTATATAGTAACAATCTTGTTACTGTACAACCATTATTACTCTCCCTGGGTGAACATTTGGCCAATCTTCCACCCACAGATGTTAGGATACGATATTACTTTCATAATTTGGCCACATGGGAAAGAAAAACTGGACAACTTCCTCACACACCTCAAGAGCCTACACCTCAAAATACAATTCACCATGGAAACAGAAGCCAACAACCAACTTCCCTTCCTGGATGTCCTAATTTACAAAAATCTCAATGGCTCTCTAGGACATACCATCCACTGGAAGAAAACACACACCAACCGCTACTTAAATGCACAATCCCATCACCACCCTGCACAGATCAACTCCGTAGCCAAGACCCTCATCTCCAGAACCAAACACCTAGCTGACAAAGACCACCTGAGAACAGAATTACATGCCCTCACTAACGTATTAATTTCCAATGGATTCCAAAGAGACACAATTACCAACCTAATCCTAAAGGAGACACCCCCCAGAAACTGAGACACAGAACAGGACAAAGATATCGCCCTCCTCCCCTACATCAAAGGCATCACAGATAAAATCAGCAAAATTCTCCACAAACACAATATCACAATATCTTTGGGCCCTGAGATATGTCCCCCTATCTCAGCAATGGCCCTCTGCTCTCTCGGAGGCCCATCTCAAGGACGGATTGTGGGATCCGGAGAGATGGTGGGGTTTTAAGTGCGGGAGGGAGGGGTGTCTTACGAAATTTTTAGTTAGGTTTTTAAGGGGGTTAGGAAGGCCCGGGCGGGAGTTGGGGGACACCTCGCCGGAGGCTGGGTCCAGGCCGGGGGTTGGGCGTGGCCGGGAGAGTCAGAGTCCGGACAGGACCGTATTGAGGATGGGGGGGGTCACCGGGGAGGGTGGAATTAAATCTATTGTTACGGTGAGCGGGAGGGGCAGATTTGGCGGTTATAGGGGGCCATATTCTGTGTTGGGAGCGCGCCCTCGCTGTTTGCTTGCTGTGGCGCGCTCCGACCCCCTTGTCATCTCCCGTTCCCCAGGGGGTCTGAGCAATCGGGCCCTGGGCCTTAGGCTGATGTTGTGTAACGCCAGGTCCGTTGTTAATAAAGCCCCTCTCATCCATGATTTGATTTGTGAGGGGGGCGCGGACCTGGTGGGAGTTACCGAGACCTGGCTGGGCCAGGAGGGGGGAGTCCCTCTGGTGGAGATGTGCCCAGCCGGGTTTCGGGTTTTTCATCGGCCGAGGGCCCAGGGGAGGGGAGGGGGGGTTGCGGTAGTTATTAAGGAGGATCTGTGTCCGAGGGAGGCCACTGTATCTCAGACGACCGGGTGTGAGCTGCTTTTCGTGAAGTTCGGTCCCAAGGTTCAGGTGGGCTTGCTGGTCGCATACCTGGCTCCCTGCTATGCGGCAGCAGCCCTGCTTGAGCTCCTTGAGGTCATAGCTGGCGTGGCGGTTGGGACCCCCAGGCTTATGGTCATGGGGGATTTCAACCTGCCATCTGCTGGCGGTACCTCGGGGATTGCTCAAGAGTTCATGGCTTCCATGACGGCCATGGGCCTGACCCAGTTAATTCGGGACTCTACTCACGTGGGAGGTCATACCTTGGATCTGGTTTTCGTCTCCGATCAGTGGCAGAGTGATCTGGGTATGGGGGATATAGTCATAGAACCCCTGTCATGGTCGGATCACTCGCTCCTGAAGCTCGACTTCCGTTCCGCACCCCCTGACCGCAGGGAGGCGGGACCATTAAAATGGTACCGCCCCAGGCGCCTGATGGATCCTGATAGGTTCCTGACGGAGCTTGGGCCATTTCCCGAAGCTCACACACACGACTCGGTTGAGGGCTTGGTCGCCACCTGGGATAGGGTGGCTGCTGGGGCCCTCGACCGAGTCGTGCCCTTGCGGCCTCTGACCCGATGCCGATCCCAAGTGGCTCCTTGGTTTTCTGAGGAGCTAAGGGAGATGAAGCGTCGGAAAAGACGCCTAGAGAGCAGTTGGAGGGCCAGCCGCTCTGGGTCTGACCGAACACTATTACGATCTTATATTAAGACGTATTTAGTGGCGATAAGGATGGCGAGGAGATCTTACCTCTCCACCCTTATTGCGTCCGCGGAAAACCGCCCAGCCGCCCTGTTTAGGGTGACCCGCTCTCTACTGGAGGTAGGAGCGCGGGAGGACCCCTTGCAGGGACGGGCTGAGGAGTTTTCTAGGTTTCTGCAGGACAAAATCGCTCAGATCCGGGATGAGCTGGCCTCCGACTGGGCATCTCCGGGGGGGGGGGGCGGGGGTGGATATCGGTGCGGTCAATTGGGTTGAGTTCGATCCTGTTACTGTGGAGGACGTGGACAGGATACTGGGGGGACTGAATGCCACCACCTGTTTGTTGGACCCGTGCCCCTCCTGGCTGGTCTTGGCCACTCGGGAGGTGACACGAGGCTGGTTCCAGGGTATTATAAACGCTTCCTTGAGAGAGGGGCTGTTACCTGCCGCCTTGAAAGAGGCGGTGGTGCGGCCCCTCCTCAAGAAACCGTCCCTGGACCCAGCATTGTTATCTAACTATCGTCCTGTCTCCAACCTTCGCTTCGTTGCGAAGGTTGTTGAGAGTGTGGTGGCACGTCAGTTCCCGCAGTACCTGGATGAAGCGAGTTATCTTGACCCCCTCCAATCGGGCTTCAGGCCCGGGCACAGCACGGAGACGGCGTTGGTCGCGTTGGTGGATGACCTCTGGAGGGCCCGGGACAGGGGTTGTTCCTCTGTCCTGGTCCTGTTAGATCTCTCAGCGGCTTTTGATACTGTCGACCACAGTATCCTATTGCAGCGGTTGGAGGGGTTGGGGGTGGGAGGCACCGTGTTGCGGTGGTTCGCCTCCTTCCTCTCCGACCGCTCGCAATTTGTGTTGACGGGGGGGCAGAGATCGGCCCCGAGGCCCCTACGATGTGGGGTGCCTCAGGGGTCGGTGCTCTCGCCCCTGCTGTTCAACATTTATGTAAAGCCGCTGGGTGAGGTCATCCGTGGCTTCGGGGTGGAGTTCCATCAGTACGCTGACGATACTCAGCTGTACATCTCCACCCCGGGCCACCCCAACGAAGCCGTCGAAGTGATGTCCCGATGCCTGGAGGCCGTGCGGAGTTGGATGGGTCGTAACAGGCTTCGTCTCAACCCGACCAAAACCGAGTGGCTGTGGTTTCCTGCGCCCAGATACAGCCAGCTGGTTCCTTCGCTGGCCGTGGGGGGAGAGGTCTTGACCCCCGTGGAAAGGGCGCGCAACTTGGGTGTCCTCCTGGACGTACGGCTGTCTTTAGAAGAACATATTGCAGCCGTCGCCAGGGGGGCTTTCTATCAGATTTGTCTGATTTACCAGTTGCGGCCCTTTCTGGATCTGGGCGCACTTCGCACACTTCGCACAGTCACTTCCGCCCTCGTCATCTCCCGCCTGGATTATTGCAATGCTCTCTACATGGGGCTCCCCTTGAAGAGTCTCCGGAGGCTGCAGCTGGTCCAGAATGCAGCCGCGCGGGTGATCGTGGGTGCTCCTCGGAGCTCCCACGTTACACCGCTTCTCCGCAGGCTGCACTGGCTTCCTGTGGCCTTCCGGATTCGATTCAAGGTGGTACTGACAGTATTTAAAGTGCTCCATGGCTCGGGACCTGGGTACTTACGGGACCGCCTGCTGCCATCATCAACCTCCCGCCGCCCAGTACGCTCCCACAGGGTTGCCCTCCTCGGGGTACCGCCGCCCGGCCGTTGTCGGCTGACGGCCCCGAGGGTTTGGGCTTTCTCTGTGGGAGCCCCCTCCCTTTGGAATGATCTCCCCCCGGAGATACGGGCTATGACGGATATTCTGACCTTCCGGCGCGCAGTGAAAACCCTATTTTTTCAACAGGCTGGCCTGGCCCAGTAACTGTATTTTTAGTTTTTTAACTTAATCTTAATCGGGGTTTTATTAGTTTTTAATTTTTAACTCTATTTTTGGGTTAGACAGCCGGATCAATTTGGTTTAATTTATTTTAAATTGTATTTATTGAGTATTATGTGTTTTTAGTAGGCTGTACACCGCCCCGAGTCCCTTTTTGGGAGAGGGAGCGGTATAAAAGTTTAATTAATAAATAATAAATAATAAATAAATAAATAAATCAGGACAGCCTTCGGCACTGACCAAAAAATAGCCAACATCCTAAGAAACCCCAAAGACAAAATCCAGCTAGAAAACCAAGGAGTTTATGAAATACCATGCAACAATTGCTCAGCCACATACATTGGACAAACCAACAGGAGAATAAATGCATGCATTGCAGAACACAAGAACGCAGTCAGAAAAGAAGAAACATTTTCCTCCCTTTTCCAACACCTTAAAGCCACAAGACATGAAATTAATTTTGAGGGAATCGAATTAATCTCCAATACTGAACACTTCAACAAGAGAATAATCAGGGAAGCCATCGAAATAGAGAAACACCCCCATAACATGAATAAACGGGATGATGCCTCCCGCCTACCAGACATTTGGAAACTAGCCCTTATCAACAAATGAGTCCCAGCCATGAAAACCAACACTGGACCCAAAACAACACATGACGCCACCACCAATCTCCCTCACCAGACTGAAACCCAAACCTACCCCATAGATGAAAGGCAACCACCATCCAGAAACCAGACCATGGCTGCATCACCAGCTGCCCTGGCCCCCAAACCAAGCAAACTGACACATGCCATGAACTCATAGCCAGACCTCAAACTCGAAGGCAAACCAAAACCTGGAACATTGCATCACAGCCACCCGCTCAGGATATTACACCACAGAACTCCGGAGGCTACACCACAAAACCTCAGGATGTTGCAACACAGCCAACGACCCAGGAGATTACAATCCAAGACCCAGGATGCCACAAGATTAGAACTCAGAAGGTCTCACATAGCCCATTACCCAGGTCATTACGACCCAGGAGATTACAGCACAAGACCCAGAAGGTCAAAACAATAGAACTCAGAAGGTCATCACACAGCCTATTACCCAAGTCGTTACAACACAGGAGGCTGATAATCACAAAGCCAATACCTCAGCCATGTTCTTAAGAAAAAGCCAGCCAATCTGCAAACATCAACTCCATCAACCAATCAAGAAATGACAACACAGCCAATCTCCCTACCAGTATATATAGGGAGACAGCAGCTCAGATCACACTTTGCACAAGCACAAAGCTGAAAACAGCAGCCTGAAGATGGTGAGTGAGATCTCATCGAAACGTTGCCAAGATAGTCTCAATCTTACATGGGAAAAGACCTGAGAATGGCAAGACCTGTATACCTGTACCCATGAAAATCTATGAAAACACATATGTGTGTGTGTGTGTGTGTAAGGTTTTTTTTTTTTTAAGCTGATAATTTTAAATAATAAATAAGGGAGACTAGTATAGATCTATTTCGAGCTAGTTAGCTCTCTTCAGCTAGCTATACCCTTACTGGGATTCGAACCAGGGAAGTATTACATGTGAGGCAGTTGTAATTGCCACTACACCATCTGGCTCTATCCTTATCAGCAGAGGCAGGGGAATAAGTATATACTTTGTGTTACAACACCCTGTTAAGCCCCAATTAAGGGATATATATATATTATGCCATATATATATATATGGCAAATATATTATATATATATTTATTATGCCAGTTCACTCCTTACCTTTCTACCCATACACAGCTAAGAAGCTAAAATAAAGCAGCCCAATTAAAAACCAAATGAAAACTATTAAAATGACCAATAATACATCTTAAAAGCATGATATAAGTTGAAGAGTCTTGAGGTTTCTTAAAGATGGAGAGACATGAGTCTAAAGAGTACACATTCTATAATAGAGAAGCAACACCAGAGATCTTCCTAACTGGTTGGCCTCTGAAACTAGGGGATTTTTAAGAACTTCTTTTCTACTGATTTAATGCCTGGTCCAGTTTAAATCAAAATAGATTCCTCAGGTATGACTATTTTCTTTGAGTTTTTTAGGTGATACAGTTTCACCTAAATTTCCTATATTTCCCACAACACTTTTTTAGTTATATGGATGGATCTTCCCAGTGGTGGGATTATTATTATTTTTTTACTACTGGTTCTGTAGGCATGGCTTGGTGGGCGTGGCTTGGTGGGCATGGCAGGGGAAGGATTTTGTAAAATTTCCATTCCCACACCACTCCAGGGGAAGGATATTGTAAAATCTCCATTCCTTCCCCACTCCCCACTTTTGTGATCCCTAACCTTTGAAAACCAAGCAAAGCATGAAGAGTACCAAAATGTATCTCCTGAGATTAAAAAGAGACTATTCCTCACCGTTCAAAATATATTGATCCAATCTATTTGATGTTGTTTTAGGAAAAAAAGAAAAAAGAAATTTTATTGAATGAAACAAAATTGGCTCATCTTAAAACATATGTCAGCTACAATTTTTTAAAGCATTTTGTCCTTTGCCTGCTTTTTATTTAATTTTGGAATGTGTCTACTGTAATTTATCAGACAAAAACACAGTATTCTGCGGTCAACTTTAATAAATATAACTGAAATAAAATTGAAGTGCTTTCCTATGTATAATACATAGATCAGATGAATGCTCAGCAAGAAGGAAACCAGCACCAAATGGCAAGGAAAGCTAATTATTTTAATGGCTAACTTCTCTGCATTAATTTGCATAATCTGCAGGTTTTTCTCACAGAATCATTTATCCAATAAACAAAGATATGTCATTTTTGTTATCATGAAACAATAAGGTACCAATGTTTGTTTTAGAAATATTCAGAATCCAGTATGTACAAAAACATTAATCACATATTCTGAGTTGTGATTTTCCAGCTCCTAAAAATGGACAGGTAACTTTATATATATAATATATAAAAAAAACTTTCCTCCTAGAACTAGAACTTGCTCTCAGTTGTGTTAATGCTAAAATAAATACAATACTCAGTGAATTTTGACATTTACCAAAAACTATGAAGACCGAAGTTGTTATAGCAGCAAATAACCAAGATTTCATATTTCCTCATTTATTGACAAAGAATAACATCTGAGAGCCTTTAATAAATTCATTTCCTCTTAAAGCCTTGAAAAGCAACTATTTCTGATATTTAGCAACTAAATCCTTTTAGTATAACCAGGCTTTGCCACATTCCTTACTTTTGCTGGTAAATAATAATTTGAAATATATTCTGCTCTAATAATTTCATGAAGGTTTCAAGTTTGATTTTGTAACTGTCTGTTCAAAACTGTAACCTTTTGGAAATAAGAATATATGCTCAGATAAACATTGAATATGTCCAGTCTATTCCATAGGGTTTTCTCTTGAATATTTTCATTGTTGTCTTAACTCTGTTATAAATTCTGGGTTGGATTAATGGGTTTAGCACCAATGCTTCTGAAATCCTGATCTGGATCAAGGTATGGATTATCCACACACTTTTCATGATTCAAATTCCTGAGATTTATGAGTGTTCCTGTCTCACTGTTCTCCCCTCCCTGGCCCTGATTCATATTTCTGGGTGATTTTAAGACCAAACATTTCTTCCAGTGTTTTTAAACCATTCCATTTGACATAAGAAAATTTGCTTGTGAACAAAGCATGAAAGAGCATAAAAGCAGAGCATACATTCATGTGTCTTGGGTGTGAGATCTTCTGCTTGTTCCATTAAAAGTTGTGTGAAAGATAGGTGATGCTTAACTAAAAGACTGTGCTATCCTTCATTTTACCAACAGAAAGTTCTTATGAAATAATAGTTTTGGAGGACTTTGGTAGAGTGGATCAAGAAGTCAAGTGGACGCCAGTATACCATGAACACAATTCTAAAGTATGCTGAGAAATTCTAAAGTATGCTTTCTCTCCCTTCCTCACTCATTAAATAAATTGTAATATAGCAGGCCTGTCAAACTAGCGGTCTGTGGGTCGGAGGCGTCATGCACAGGCCACACCCACCCCAGCTCCGCAAAGACAAAAAAGACGTGATACGTCATGTGATCGAGTTTGACACCCATAGGTGTCAATATATAGGTTTAAATTCAGTACTACAACAGGTTTTGAGGTGTGGCTCAGAGAAGAAGAAAGGGGAGGATTATTATCATCATTTTAGCCATTGTCTATCCACTGCAGGATGAAAGCCTCTTCCACATGTTTCCAACCTATATGATCCTGAGTTTTTTTTTTCCCAATTGGGCCAGCAATACTTGCTGATGGCGCCAATCCATCTTGTTTTAGGTCCCTTTTGTGGATGCTTTTTATCAAGTGGGATCCATTCTATGACTGCCTTGAGCCACCTGCTATCAGTTCTTCTTGCTATGTGACCAGCCCATTTTCACTTCAATTCTTTTACTCTCTTGATGAGATTGTATACTTTTGTTTGTTCTCTAATCCATGTGCAGGTCTTTCTATCTTGTCTTGTAATGCCGGGCATATATCTTTCCATGGATCTTTGCACCACTCATAGCTTTGTATTAACTGTGAGGTTAGTGTCGATACATATTTATATTCCTTTAAGAGCAGGCATCAGAATTTCTTTTCTAATGTCTGCCAGCACACAGAAAAAGTGGCAATAAAGCTCATCTCATCCTATCCTATCTTATCTTAAAATTTTATCTTGGAATTAATGTATTTCAGAATCAAAACCATTGACATAAAAAGTAGAAGCCTTAGTGATCTTAGAAAGCAGTCTTCATTTCTATTTTTGTTTTCATTGATGAATTTAGTGCATAGGCATCCCCAGGAGGAAAGTAGGGACTAAATGCAGCGCTGCAACAGAAACTCTAACTTTTACAACTACTTTTATGTCTTGTTGCAACACAAGTACGAGAGTGAAGAGGACTTAGTTCATGTCATGATGGATGGTCATAAAAACTGAATGGATAAATTTATAAATATATAAATTTGTGATAGTCAAACTAGTAGATCTTTTGCAGCTTCCTTGTAGAATTTGGCAATTTGTGCTCCCAAATACAAGTAGTCCTTAATTTACAGCTATAACCGAGTCCAAACTTTCTGTTGTTAAGTTTTTTAACATACATTTTTAAGTGAGTTTTGTCCCATTTTACAACCTTTCTTGCCACAGTTGTTAAGTGAATCACTGCAGTTCATTAGTTAGTAACCCAGTTGTTAACTGAATCTGGCTTCCCCATTGACTGCTTGTCAGAAGGTCACAAAAGGTGATTAAATGACCTTGGGACACAGCAATGGTCATGAATATGAAGCAGTTAGCAAGCATCTGACTTTTGATCACATGATCACAGGGATGCTGCAAAGGTCATAACTATGAAAAACGGTCAAAAGTGGCTTTTTTCAGTGCTGTGGTAACTTTGACTGGTGACTAAATGAACTGTTTGTCAACCATGAAGCTGGCCTGGCCGAAGCCATCTTGGAGCTTTATTGCTTGTCACACTACAGCTGAGGGATAGGGAGGGGGGATTAGAGATAGCTGGGACTGTGTAGTCAAAATAAAATACTTTCTCTTGGGAACCAAGGATGTTCTCACACCTGGCAGAAGGAAGGAGGGGTGATATCACCAGACCAGCAGATGCTGCCTTGATTAGGTCATGTGACTGATTGTTTGGGATGGGGGGGGCTTTCACTTTTAATTAAGTGAAAACTGAGGGACCC